>CP136060.1:402971391-404396449 GCA_032464435.1 Aegilops umbellulata | reverse complement strand
TATTTCAACTTTGCTTTCTCAAGGAACACATTAAAATTCAACGGAATAACAACACGGGCCATCTATCTACAATCAAACATAAACAAGCAAGATACTATCAGGTACTAAGTTCATGATAAATTTAAGTTCAATTAATCATATTACTTAAGAACTCCCACTTAGAAAGACATCCCTCTAATCTTCTAAGTGATCCCGTGATCCAAATCAACTAAACCATAACCGATCATCACGTGAAATGGAGTAGTTTTCAATGGTGAACATCACTATGTTGATCATATCTACTATATGATTCACGCTCGACCTTTCGGTCTCAGTGTTCCGAGGTCATATCTGCATATGCTAGGCTCGTCAAGTTTAACCTGAGTATTCTGCGTGTGCAAAACTGACTTGCACCCGTTGTAGATGGATGTAGAGCTTATCACCCCCGATCATCACTTGGTGTGTGGGCACGACGAACTTTGGCAACGGTGCATACTCAGGGAGAACACTTTTATCTTGAAATTTAGTGAGAGATCATCTTATAATGCTACCGTCAATCAAAGCAAGATAAGATGCATAAAAGATAAACATCACATGCAATAAATATAAGTGATATGGTATGGCCATCATCATCTTGTGCTTGTGATCTCCATCTCCGAAGCATCGTCATGATCACCATCGTCACCGGCGCGACACCTTGATCTCCATTGTAGCATCGTTGTCGTCTCGCCAAACTTATACTTCTATGACTATTGCTACCGCTTAGTGATAAAGTAAAACATTACAGGGCGATTGCATTGCATACCATAAAGCGACAACCATATGGCTCCTGCCAGTTGCCAATAACTCGGTTACAAAACATGATCATCTCATACAATAAAATTTAGCATCATGCCTTGACCATATCACATCACAACATGCCATGCAAAAACAAGTTAGACGTCCTCTACTTTGTTTTTTGCAAGTTTTACGTGGCTGCTAGGGGCTGAGCAAGAACCAATCTTACCTACGCATCAAAACCATAACGATAGTTTGTCAAGTTGGTGTTGTTTTAACCTTCGCAAGGACCGGGCGTAGCCACACTCGGTTCAACTAAAGTTGGAGAAACTGACACCCGCCAGCCACCTGTGTGCAAAGCACGTCGGTAGAACCAGTCTCGCGTAAGCATACGCGTAATGTCGGTCCGGGCCGCTTCATCCAACAATACCGCCGAACCAAAGTATGACATGCTAGTAAGAAGTATGTAACATCTCAAATTTTCAATTTGGAATGTTATACATTAGATCATCATGCATATCATATTTTCTTGCATTTTGGTCGATCCTAGAAATTTCAGGCAACTCAAGGACCCTCGGAGAGAGTTGGAGATTTAGTTAATTTAATATTTGAGTTCTCTCAAATTTTGAAACAAAGGGATCATTGGTTTTGTCGGAGTTATTTGCATTTTATTTGGATAGGGAAAAATGCTCGTTTTCAAAAGTTGCATTCTAGGCCCGGAGAAAAGTTCATTTTGTTCGACTCATTTTTAGGAGTCGGGGAAAATTTATTTTATTAATTTTGGAGTCCGGTAGATTTATTTTTCTGTGTTTTTCCGCGCGCGAAACCGATTAAAAAAAATCGCCGCAGCGCCTTGGGCCAAAGGCCCAGCCGCCGGCCAGGAGGCCAAGGCCACCACGCGCGCGCGCCCAGGCGCAGGAGGAGGCCGCCGCCTTTTCTTTTGTTGGAAAGTCCTAGTAGGACTTTGGTCCTACTTCGTTTATTTTCTAGATCTTTCTTTCCCTCTTTTTTCTTTCCTATTCCTAGTCTAATTCTTGATCCCTCCTACAAGTAAGCCCTCCCCTCCCCAATATAAATACCCCCACACCCCCCCTCTAAATCATCAAACCCAAAGCCCCAAGCCTCACCCGCGCCTCACCCCGCGCCCTACACCGCCGCCGCCAGCGCCGCCACCGCCAGCGCTGTCGTCGCCGCACCGCCGCCGCGCCGCGCCGCCGCCGCCGTTGCCCCGCGCTGCCGCCGCACCTTGCCACCGCCGCCGCCGCACCTTGCCAACGCCGCCGCCGCACCTCGCCGCCGCCGCCCAACGCCGCCGTTCGCCGAGGAAGCCGCGCCGCGTCTTTTTCTCTTTCATCGGATCGTTTTCTTCTAATCTTTCCGATTCTTTTTCTTTTCTAAACCGTTCCGGTTTTCTAGATCGGTTTTTCGTTCGGTTTTTTTCGAAACCCTAGATCGGATTCGTTTTCTTCTCCGATTTAGTTGCCTCGAGACCGTTCGCCGGACCGTTCGTCTTAACGAATGTGATCACCGGATTCTTCTAGGTTAACGAACGTCCGTTCGTTCAACCGTTCTTCTTTTTCTTCTCGACGGATTTATTCCGCGATCGCGATCTCTGATCCGATCTTCTTTCTAGTTTATCTTCACGCTCGTTTATCGGAATCAGGTGATTCAAGCGCCTAGAGTTTCGTTTCGAAACCGCCATTCCGAATAATCAACTTAAACAAAGTTTTGCTACGGTAAAATTTGACCTAGTTTCACTTTGCTAGAACCGAGTTGTTTTCTTCCGCCGTTTGTTTTCCGTTGCTTTGTTCGATTCGATTCTTTTTGCAACCGGAGTTCTTAAGTTGAAATACCTGTGCATTAGATGAGTACTTATTGTATGCTTGTTGTTTGTCTGCGATAGATCACCCGGAGTGCGCCGCTTGTTATTTCGAAGCTCTAGGTTTCGCGGATCCTCAACAAGGCAAGTAACACTTTGATCATACCTTTTCTACTACCTAGTTTTGTTGCATTAGATCAATCCTCAAACACTCCATGATTAGGATCTAATTAACTTGTTGGATGGGAAGTAGATGAGGTAGTACCTATCACCTGTTTTACTTATGAAACCTTTGGGAGTTACTTCTACGTTTTCTTATTATGCCATGCTATGCTAGTAGACGTGGATTGGGTGAGTGATATCCATGACAGATGTGAGTTTGTTAATTTTAATGGTTTTATCTAAGGTGGCAACTTAAACACACATCTGGGTGGACTGAGGCACCTGGTTTCTATCAGGACTTGCCTGTTTTCTTTTGGACCGCCACCCAGGCTCAAAGGGATCATAAGATCATTCATGCTAGTAACTTCCGTGTGCAGCCACAAGCCATTATGGGCTCTGGCGTAGTTGACTAAGTTGTGCGAACTCTTACAGGGTAGACTAGCAGATGTAGGGGAAAGTAGGTGTACCGGTCTATCCAAACGTAAGGTGCTAGCCTTCTGAAAGACTATGTCTCGGTCATCCGTTTCTCAAACACCATGTAGTGCGAGAAACCAAACGGAGGCGATCGAGTCTTGTGGGGAAAAGTGCGCAAACCTCTGCAGAGTGTACAAACTAATCATGATTAGCCGTGTCCCCGGTTATGGACATCTTGAGTATCTAGTACCTGAATATCATGTGAATCTCATCATGTTACTTCTAATTAATATTGTTGGGTTATTAATGATTACTTTTAATTGGGATCGGAATGCTGTCAACCATTCTCGATGTTTCTACCACCATGATAGTTAAATAAAATTTATTCCTTTGCAGTAGGGAAAAATTGGCTTTACGCAAAACTGTAACCATAGAGCTTTCCACCAGCCATACATGCATATAGTATAGCTCATTACTGTTCATTACTCTCTATGTGTTACATTGCCAACATATTCCATGTGCTGACCCGTTTTCGGGATGCAACTTTCATGTTGCAGACTTTTCAGACAACGAGTAAGGTGCCATTAGGTCGTGGTTCTATACTTAGTGATGCCGTTGGAGTTGATGGACTCACTTATCTTCCAAGTCTTCCGCTGTTATCGATATTAGATGGCCTTAAGCCATATTTATTGTAATAAGTTCTCTTTGAGACACCGATGTAATAAGTGTGTGATTGCTACTCTGCTATAAATCCTTCGAAGTACTGTGTGGTGTCAGCATTACTGATCCAGGGATGACACCGGAGCACAGAGACTTGACCATCTGAGGTCGGGTCGCTACAGAGATGGTATCAGAGCACACGCTGACTGTAGGACACGACCACTAAGTTAAAGCCATAGATCACTATTCTCCTTTCATTTTCTAACTCTTCATCTTTCTACTCTTTTAGGATGACGGACGCGAAGATCAAGTACGCTCAACCGGATGAAGGCACACCTTTTGGATTTCACTTGAAGGAAGTCACCAAGTACCTGAACATCGGACTACCAAGCTTTACCGAGACCTTTAATGCCACTCTGCCTGAAGAGGAGCGCTCGAAGATTCAAGCTCACGTTCCGGGAAGGACATTCGCGCCAATCACGAAGCCCATAGATAGTGTTTTCAGTGCACCAACCTGGAGTCTGGGAAAGAGCATGGCAGCTCATATCACCATGGGACGCATTGGAGAAGTTTATCAAGAAGACCTCAAGGACACTATCTACCAGATCTCCGGACGCCGAGATGAACAATGGGAGATAGTCAGCACCAAGAAGGATAGGTCCATTGCAGCTTTCATCCAGGAGTTAAACCAGCACATTCGACGCCAAGAGAACCAGATGTGCAATGATATGATAGAGTTGAATAATGCAAAGGCAAGGATCATCGAGCTAGAAGGAGAACTGAAGGGTACACGCAAGGACTACATGGACGAGATTGTAGCTCTAGCAAGGCACAATCGCGATCTTAAGCAGGAGATTGAAGAACTCAAGGGGAGATTAGCATTCAAGAATGAAGACAAGTATGTCGCATGTCCGAGCAACTACATCATCATCGACGGCACCGATTCGGATCCAAGTGAACCCGACTTTGAAGACGAAGCTGGAGCAGACATCATGGAGTCTTCCACCGATTCAAATTAATAGATGACCACCATATATTAGTAGCATTATTCCCTCCATGTAAAAATTATAGTTCGAGCACTTTTGCGATAGTTCTAGACCGTTTGTAAGCCCTTGTTTGATTGAATGAAGTGATTTGTGTGCATTTGTCTCATGTGCATTTGGGTAGTGTTTTCTTCTTAGACCTCATTCTATTCTTAATTCTCATCTTTTCCAAACCCTCAGATGCCTCCGAGACGTGACAATGGATTCCCACCGGAGCTCACTCAGTTGATCCAGCAGCAGAACCAATTGATGCAGTTGTTAGTCCAGAATCAGCAGAACAACAACAACAACAACAACAACAACAACAACAACAACAACAACAACAACAACAACAACAACAACAACAACAACAACAACAACAACAACAACAACAACAACAACAACAACAACAACAACAACAACCCTCCGCCGCCGCCACCTGTTGATCACCTAGCCCGTTTCCTTAGGCTGAATCCGTCGGTGTTTTCTAGTAGCACCGAGCCAATAGTAGCAGATGATTGGCTCCGCAAGATAGGAAGGGAGTTGACCACTGCAGGATGCACAGATGTTGAGAAAGTGAAGTTTGCCGCACATCAGCTTGACGGACCCGCGGCATCATGGTGGGAGAATTTCACAGCCACTTACCCAGTTGACACTGTCACATGGGATCAGTTTCAGCAAGCCTTCCGCACTGCCCATGTTTCAACAGGAGCTATGGCCATGAAGAAGCGTGAGTTTCGCAACTTACGCCAAGGAGGAAGGACAGTTGGCTAGTACGTTGACGACTTCAGCAAGTTAGCACGTTATGCCCCAGATGACGTTGCTATGGATGCAGCTAAGCAGGAGAAGTTTCTAGAAGGCCTGAATGATGAGCTAAGCATGCAGTTGATGGTAGCAAGTTTCAACAACTACCAGGAGTTGGTAGATCGTGCCATCATGATTGAAGGGAAGCAACAACAGATTGAGAACCGCAAGAGGAAGTATGGACAGGGGAAGTATAACTATGGAGCCCAGCAGAAGCCCCGCTTTACCCCTAAACCGGGAGTTCAGTTTCAGCATACCCATGGAGGAAGTGGAACGCACAACCATAATGGCCACAAAAATGGTAATGGGAATGGAGGAAGCAACGGCCAGAACCGTACCACCCCATCAACCCTAGCCAAGAGAGATCTGAGTCAAGTCACCTGTTTCAAGTGTTCCAAGACCGGACATTATGCCAATGAATGTCCTGAAGGCCAGAATGGCAATGGAAGCTCTGGGAAGAAGCCAAACCCTTTCAACAGGGGACAGGTGAACCACGTTAGCGTGGAGGAGGTTGAAGCTCAGCCTGATGCAGTAATCGGTAAGTTTTTGGTTAAGTCATTTACTGCACTCGTCCTTTTTGATACTGGTGCATCGCATTCATACATATCAAGGGGATTTGTGGAAAAGTATAACCTGCCCACTAAGATTCTTAAGACACCTATGCTAGTAAGCTCGCCAGGAGCAGAGTATATGGCCAGACAAGGATGTTTTCAAGTGCCATTAAGTATAGGGAAGCATGTTTTTCCAACGGATTTAATCATTCTGGAATCCCAAGGTTTGGATGTGATTCTCGATATGGATTGGCTATCGATGTATGGAGGAAACATCGATTGCGCCAGTAAGACAATTTTGCTTACAACGCCCGAAGGAAGAAGGATTAAGTATGTATCCCGACATACGCCAAACAGGACACAAGTAAATTCTTTATCAGGAGTTGTACAGGAGGAAGTACCAGTGGTGAAGGATTTTCCTGATGTGTTTCCTGAGGAATTGCCAGGCATGCCACCGGATAGAGACATTGAGTTTTTGATTGAGCTTTTTCTAGGCACTGGGCCAATATCGAAGAGACCATACAGGATGCCCGCACAAGATTTGGTGGAAATTAAGAAGCAGATCAAGGAGTTATTGGAAAAAGGTTACATTCGCCCAAGTTCTTCGCCTTGGGGATCACCCGTACTTCTAGTGGAGAAGAAGGATGGATCATTAAGGATGGTTGTTGATTACCGTGGATTAAATGAAGTAACCATCCAGAACAAGTACCCACTGCCAATGATTAATGATCTGTTTGATCATTTGCAAGGAGCTAAAGTGTTTTCCAAGATCGATTTGCGATCAGGGTACCATCAGTTGAAGATTCGAGAGCAGGACATACCCAAGACAACTTTTACCATGAGATACGGATTGTATGAGTATACCGTTATGTCATTTGGATTGACTAACGCACCTGCCTATCTTATGAACCTGATGAACAAAGTATTTATGGAGTTTTTGGATAAGTTCGTCGTAGTGTTCATTGACGACATTCTGATTTTCTCGAAGAATGAAGAAGAGCATAAGGAACATTTGCGTTTGGTTTTGGAGAAGCTAAGGGAACATCAGTTGTATGCCAAATACAGCAAATGTGAGTTTTGGTTGAAGGAAGTAGGATTTCTTGGACATGTTATATCCGGAGAGGGTATAGCAGTTGACCCCACCAAGGTTGAGACCGTAACCGAATGGGAAGCGCCAACGACAGTTGGAGAGATCCGGAGTTTTCTTGGACTCGCAGGATACTACCAGAGATTCATTGAGAATTTCTCAAAGATTGCAAAGCCTATGACTGAATTGTTGAAGAAGGATACTAAGTTCAATTGGACTGAGGAATGTGAGGCCAGTTTTCAGGAGTTGAAGAAACGATTGGTTTCCTCACCAGTGTTGATTTTGCCAGATCAGACCAAGGATTATGAGGTGTATTGCGACGCTTCACGTCGAGGACTTGGAGCAGTACTTATGCAGGAAGGAAGAGTTGTTTCGTATGCTTCACGACAACTGAAGCCCCATGAACTAAATTATGCTACGCATGATTTGGAGTTAGCAGCCGTAGTGCATGCGTTGAAGACATGGAGACATTTCCTCATTGGAAATCATTGTGAGGTGTACACGGATCACAAGAGTTTGAAGTACATTTTCACGCAGAAGGAGTTGAACCTCAGACAAAGGAGATGGTTGGAGCTCATCAAGGATTATGATATGAGATTGCATTACCATCCAGGAAAGGCTAATGTTGTAGCTCACGCATTGAGCCGTAAGAGCCATGTCAATACATTGATGACGGGAGAGATACCAAAGGAGTTAGCCGAGAATCTTCGAGAGCTATGTTTAGAAATAGTTCCGAGAGGCTATGTAGCAGCATTGGAGATTCAATCTACATTGATGGATAAAATCAGAGAAGCTCAGAAATCTGACAAGGAGATTGCAGATATAAAGGAGAAAATGAGCGAAGGAAAAGCAAAGGGATTTCATGAGGATGAGCACGATACCCTATGGTTTGAGGACCGTGTTTATGTGCCCAATAACCCGGAGATTAGGAAGTTGATTCTGCAAGAGGCACATGATTCACCCTATTCGATTCACCCAGGAAATACCAAGATGTATTTGGATTTGAAGGAAACATTCTTGTGGACCGGAATGAAGAAGGATATTGCAGCATATGTAGCAGTTTGTGATGTGTGTCATAGAGTGAAGGCCGAACATCAGAAGCCAGCAGGATTGTTACAACCATTGCCGATACCCGAATGGAAGTGGGATAAGATAGGCATGGATTTTATCACAGGACTACCCAGGACGAAAGCAGGCTATGACTCGATATGGGTAGTAGTTGATCGTTTGACGAAGGTAGCACATTTCATCCCAGTTAAGACCACTTACACCAGTGATAAGTTGGCAAAGATATACATGAGTAGGATCATTTGTTTGCACGGAGTTCCGAGGAGTATTGTATCAGATAGAGGAACCCAATTTACCTCAAAGTTTTGGAATCAGTTGCATGAAACTTTGGGAACCAGACTAGAGTTTAGTACAACTTTTCACCCACAGACGGATGGACAGACTGAGAGAGTCAATCAGATTTTGGAAGATATGCTGAGAGCCTGTGCACTATATTATGGATCTAGTTGGGACGATAACTTGCCGTATGCGGAGTTTTCTTATAACAACAGTTACCAAACCAGTCTGAAGATGGCACCTTTCGAAGCTTTGTACGGAAGGAGGTGCAGGACACCGTTGTCATGGGACGAAGTTGGAGACCGTCAGTTCTTTGGACCCGATCTGATTAAGGAGTCTGAACAGAAAGTTAAGTTGATTCGCGATAGGCTCAAGGTAGCCCAATCAAGGCAGAAGAGCTACGCAGATTCTAAGCGCAAGGGGATAGTTTACGAAACTGGAGACAGAGATTATCTTTGAGTATCCCCACTTCGAGGAGTTAAGCGCTTTGGAGTTAAGGGAAAGTTAGCACCGCGTTTCGTTGGACCGTATAAGATTTTGCAACGCATGGGAGAAGTCGCTTATAAGTTGGAATTACCAGAAGGACTGTCAGGAGTTCATGATGTATTCCATGTTTCTCAGCTGAAGAAATGTCACGCCGAAATGGCGGAGGTACCACTAAGAGATACAGTGTCGCTTGAAGCGATTCAGTTGAAGGATGACTTAACGTATGAAGAGAAACCAGTCAAGATTCTCGAGTATGCCAGCAGAGTTACCCGCAGCAGGGTTATCAAGTTTTGCAAAGTTCAGTGGAACCACCACTCAGAGGATGAAGCCACCTGGGAGAGAGAAGAAGATTTGCTCAAGGACCACCCTCACCTATTTTCTAGCCAACCCGAATCTCGAGGACGAGATTCATCTTAAGGGGGGTAGGTTTGTAACATCCCAAATTTTCAATTTGGAATGTTATACATTAGATCATCATGCATATCATATTTTCTTGCATTTTGGTCGATCCTAGAAATTTCACGCAACTCAAGGACCCTCGGAGAGAGTTGGAGATTTCGTTAATTTCATATTTGAGTTCTCTCAAATTTTGAAACAAAGGGATCATTGGTTTTGTCGGAGTTATTTGCATTTTATTTAGATAGGGAAAAATGCGCGTTTTCAAAAGTTGCATTCTAGGCCCGGAGAAAAGTTCATTTTGTTCGACTCATTTTTAGGAGTCGGGGAAAATTTATTTTATTAATTTTGGAGTCCGGTAGATTTATTTTTCTGTGTTTTTCCGCGCGCGAAACCGTTTAAAAAAATCGCCGCAACGCCTTGGGCCAAAGGCCCAGCCGCCGGCCAGGAGGCCAAGGCCACCGCGCGCGCGCGCCCAGGTGCAGGAGGAGGCCGCCGCCTTTTCTGTTGTTGGGAAGTCCTAGTAGGACTTTGGTCCTACTTCGTTTATTTTCTAGATCTTTCTTTCCCTCTTTTTTCTTTCCTATTCCTAGTCTAATTCTTGATCCCTCCTCCAAGTAAACCCTCCCCTCCCCAATATAAATACCCCCACACCACCCCCTCTAAATCATCAAACCCAAAGCCCCAAGCCTCACCCGCGCCTCACCCTGCGCCCTACACCGCCGCCGCCAGCGCCGCCACCGCCAGCGCCGCCGCCGTGCCGCGCCGCCGCCGCCGTTGCCCCGCGCCGTTGCCGCACCTTGCCACCGCTGCCGCCGCACCTCGCCGCCGCCGCCCAACGCCGCCGTTCGCCGAGGTAGCCGCGCCGTGTCTTTTTCTCTTTCATCGGATCGTTTTCTTCTAATCATTCCGATTCTTTTTCTTTTCTAAACCGTTCCGGTTTTCTAGGTCGGTTTTTTGTTCGGTTTTTTTTTCGAAACCCTAGATCGGATTCGTTTTCTTCTCCGATTTAGTTGCCTTGAGACCGTTCGCTGGACCGTTCGTCTTAACGAACGTGATCACCGGATTCTTCTAGGTTAACGAACGTCCGTTCGTTCAACCGTTCTTCTTTTTCTTCTCGACGGATTTATTCCGCGATCGCGATCTCTGATCCGATCTTCTTTCTAGGTGATTCAAGCGCCTGGAGTTTCGTTTCGAAACCGCCGTTCCGAATAATCAACTTAAACAAAGTTTTGCTACGGTAAAATTTGACCTAGTTTCACTTTGCTAGAACCGAGTTGTTTTCTTCCGCCGTTTTTTTTCCGTTGCTTTGTTCGATTCGATTCTTTTTGCAACCGGAGTTCTTAAGTTGAACTTTCTGGTTAGATCTTTTATTCGAGTTTTACCTGTGCATTAGATGAGTACTTATTGTATGCTTGTTGTTTGTCTGCGATAGATCACCCGGAGTGCGCCGCCTGTTATTTCGAAGCTCTAGGTTTCACGGATCCTCAGCAAGGCAAGTAACACTTTGATCATACCTTTTCTACTACCCAGTTTTGTTGCATTAGATCAATCCTCAAATACTGCATGATTAGGATCTAATTAACTTGTGGGATGGGAAGTAGATGAGGTAGTACCTATCACCTGTTTTACTTATGAAACCTTTGGGAGTTACTTCTACGTTTGCTTATTATGCCATGCTATGCTAGTAGACGTGGATTGGGTGAGTGATATCCATGACAGATGTGAGTTTGTTAATTTTAATGGTTTTATCGAAGGTGGCAACTTAAACACACATCTGGGTGGATTGAGGCACCTGGTTTCTATCAGGACTTGCCTGTTTTCTTTTGGACCGCCACCCAGGCTCAAAGGGATCATAAGATCATTCATGCTAGTAACTTCCGTGTGCAGCCACAAGCCATTATGGGCTCTGGCGTAGTTGACTAAGTCGTGCGAACTCTTATAGGGTAGACTAGTAGATGTAGGGGAAAGTAGCTGTACCGGTCTATCCAAACGTAAGGTGCTAGCCTTCTGAAAGACTATGTCTCGGTCATCCGTTTCTCAAACAACATGTAGTGCGAGAAACCAAACGGAGGCGATCGAGTCTTGTGGGGGAAAATGCGCAAACCTCTGCAGAGTGTACAAACTAATCATGATTAGCCGTGTCCCCGGTTATGGACATCTTGAGTATCTAGTATCTGAATATCATGTGAATCTCATCATGTTACTTATAATTAATATTGTTGGGTTATTAATGATTACTTTTAATTGGGATCGGAATGCTGTCAACCTTTCTCGATGTTTCTACCACCATGATAGTTAAATAAAATTTATTCCTTTGCAGTAGGGAAAAATTGGCTTTACGCAAAACTGTAACCATAGAGCTTTCCACCAGCCATACATGCATATAGTATAGTTCATTACTGTTCATTACTCTCTATGTGTTACATTGCCAGCATATTCCATGTGCTGGCCCGTTTTCGGGCTGCAACTTTCATGTTGCAGACTTTTCAGACAACGAGTAAGGTGCCATTAGGTCGTGGTTCTATACTCAGTGATGCCGTTGGAGTTGATGGACTCACTTATCTTCCAAGTCTTCCGCTGTTATCGATATTAGATGGCCTTAAGCCATATTTATTGTAATAAGTTCTCTTTGAGACACCGATGTAATAAGTGTGTGATTTCTACTCTGCTATAAATCCTTCGAAGTACTGTGTGGTGTCAGCATTACTGATCCAGGGATGACACCGGAGCACAGAGACTTGACCATCTGAGGTCGGGTCGCTACAAAGGATGACTTATATCGCCCACAATTCACTTGTGTTCTACTCGTGCATATAACATCAACACATAAAACCTGGCTCGGATGCCACTGTTGGGGAACATAGTAATTTCAAAAAAATTCCTACGCACACGCAAGATCATGGTGATGCATAGCAACGAGAGGGGAGAGTGTTGTCTACGTACCCTCATAGACCGATAGAGGAAGCGTTATGACAACGCAGTTGATGTAGTCGTATGTCTTCACGGCCCGAACGATCAAGCACCGAAACTACGGCACCTCCGAGTTCTAGCACACGTTCAGCTCGATGACGATCCCCGGACTCCAATCCAGCAAAGTGTCGGGGATGAGTTCCGTCAGCACGACGGCGTGGTGACGATCCTGATGTTCTACTATCGCAGGGCTTCGCCTAAGCACCGCTACAATACTCCACTAAGGCCCATTAGGCCCATACTTCTCCCGGGGGGTTCCGGTAACCCTCCGGCACTCCGGTTTTCTCTGAAATCACTCAGAACACTTTCGATGTCCGAATATAGTCGTCCAATATATCAATCTTTATGTCTCGACCATTTCAAGACTCCTCATCATGTCCGTGATCACATCCGGGACTCCGAATAACCTTCGGTACATCAAAACATATAAACTCATAATGAAACTGTCATCGTAACGTTAAGTGTGCGGACCCTATGGGTTCGAGAACAATGTAGACATGACCGAGACACGTCTCTGGTCAATAACCAATAGCGGAACCTGGATGCTCATATTGGCTCCCACATATTCTACGAAGATCTTTATCGGTCAGACCGCATAACAACATACGTTGTTCCCTTTGTCACCGGTATGTTACTTGCCCGAGATTCGTTCGTCGGTATCTCAATACCTAGTTCAATCTCGTTACCGGCAAGTCTCTTTACTCGTCCCGTAATACATCATCTAGCAAATAACTCATTAGTTGCATTTCTTGCAAGGCTTAAGTGATGTGCATTACCGAGAGGGCCCAGAGATACCTCTCCGACAATCGGAGTGACAAATCCTAATCTCGAAATACGCCAACCCAACATGTACCTTTGGAGACACCTGTAGAGCACCTTTATAATCACCCAGTTATGTTGTGACGTTTGGTAGCACACAAAGTGTTCCTCCGGCAAACGGGAGTTGCATAATCTCATAGTCATAGGAACATGTATAAGTCATGAAGAAAGCAATAGCAACATACTAAAAGATCGGGTGCTAAGCTAATGGAATGGGTCATGTCAATCACATCATTCTCCTAATGATGTGATCCCGTTAATCAAATGACAACACATTTCTATGGTTAGGAAACATAACCATCTTCGATTAACGAGCTAGTCAAGTAGAGGCATACTAGTGATGTTTAGTTTGTCTATGTATTCACACAAGTATTATGTTTTCGGTTAATACAATTCTAGCATGAATAATAAATGTTTATCATGATATAAGGAAATAAATAATAACTTTATTATTGCCTCTAGGGCATATTTCCTTCACTTCTATGATTTGAGACATTACTTTTGGGATGACCCACATCTTTATAAAGAAGGAGTAGATGGTGTTATTAGACGTTGTGTACCTGAGCATGAACAGGAACAGATCCTACGCAAGTGTCACTCCGAAGCTTATGGAGGACACCACATTGGAGATAGAACTGCACATAAGGTATTACAATCTGGTTTTTATTGGCCTACTTTCTTCAAAGATGCCCGTAAGTTTGTCTTGTCTTGTGATGAATGCCAAAGAATTGGTAATATTAGTAGACGTCAAGAAATGCCTATGAATTATTCACTTGTTATTGAACCATTTGATGTTTGGGGCTTTGACTATATGGGACATTTTCCTGCCTCTAATGGATATACACATATTTTAGTTGCTGTTGATTACGTTACTAAGTGGGTAGAAGCTATTCCAACTAGTAGTGCTGATCATAACACTTCTATTAAGATGCTTAAAGAAGTCATTTTTCTGAGGTTTGGAGTCCCTAGATATTTAATGACTGATGGTGGTTCACATTTTATTCATGATGCTTTCCATAAAATGCTTGCTAAATATGATGTTAATCATAGAATTGCATCTCCTTATCACCCACGGTCTAGTGGTCAAGTAGAGTTGAGTAATAGAGAGCTCAAATTAATTTCGCAAAAGACTTTCAATAGGTCTAGAAAGAATTGGTCCAAGAAACTTGATGATGCATTATGGGCCTATAGAACTGCATATAAAAATCCTATGGGTATGTCTCCGTATAAAATGGTATATGGAAAAGCATGTCACTTACCTCTCGAACTAGAACATAAGGAATTGGGCTATTAAAGAGCTCAACTATGATTTCAAACTTGCCAGTGAGAAGAGGTTATTTGATATTAGCTCACTTGATGAATGGAGAACCCAAGCCTATGAAAATGCCAAGTTGTTTAAAGAAAAAGTCAAAAGATGGCATGACAAAAGAATACAAAAGCATGAGTTTAATGTAGGTGATTATGTATTGCTATACAACTCTCGTTTAAGATTTTTTGCAGGAAAACTTCTCTCTAAATGGGAAGGTCCTTACGTTATCGAGGAGGTCTATCGTTCCGGTGCCATAAAAATCAATAACTTCGAAGGCACAAATCCGAAGGTGGTTAACGGTCAAAGAATTAAACATTATATCTCAGGTAATCCTATAAATGCTGAAACCAATGTTATTGAAACCGTAACCCCGAAGGAATACATAAGGGACACTTTCCAGAACGTTTCAGACTCTGAAAAGGAATAGGTATGTGGTACGGTAAGTAAACCGACTCCAAAACAGTTTATAAGGCAATATTTCTCCGTTTTGGAATATTTAGAAAAATAGAAAAATAAGTAGCAGCCCGGAAAGGACACGAGGGCTCCACAAGGGTGGAGGGCGCGCCCCTACCTCATGGGCACCTCGTGTGCCTTCCTTACTCCATTTTCTTGCACGATACGTATTTTGGTTGGTAAAAATTCATTATATATTCTCCCGAAGGTTTTAACTCCTGTATCACGCAATCATCCTCTGTTTTCGTTTCGTGCTATCCTACTGCAGATTAGATCAACATGTCTTCCCAGGATTCAGAAGGAGAAAGCTATGTGGATGATTACTTAGCAAACCCTAAGGTCTATGGAGATGTGGAACACGATGGCTGGACTACGAAGGAAGAAGAGGACTATGAACCCAGGGGGAAGGAGGAGACGAGCTCAGATGAAGATGAAGCCCCATTACCTCAACCTGGGGACATGCATGTGGAGTTCAAAAAGTCCAGTCTCCCTGATAGTGTAAAGAAACCAAAGATCGAGTTTATCCCTTTTCGTCTCTTGCAGGAAAGCAAGCAGGACCTATGCAAAAAGATATTAACCCTGGAGTGGGAGATTAATGATTTGAGGGACTAATCTGTCCTCAAGCGCAAATTAAGGGAGAAGTCTGTGCCATCAACTAAGTCAACGTCACCACCATCCTCTCCAACGACAAAGAAGAAGACATAATCACATGGGTACGGGTACTCCCCTTGGCAACTGCCAAGCTTGGGGGAGGTGCCCCGGTATCGTATCACAATCACACTCCTATCTTTACCGTTTTTCTTAGTTTGATTCTATTAGTATTATCTTGATATAGTAGAATAAAGTTTATGGCATGATCTAGTTTTGAGTTTTGCTTTATGATCTCTCTATGTAATCGAGTCTGTGAGCTATATAATAAAGATTAGTGTTGAGTCAAGGGCTTGATTTTCTTGCTATGATCTTGAGTAGATAAAAGAAAAGAAGAAAAAGAATAAAAAGAAACAAAAAGTTCATATTGATCTTATTGAGAGTAATGACTTCACATAGAAAGAGTATGACGATTAAAAGTTGTTGGGAGTTGACAAACATAGCTTTGGTCATCGTTGCAATTAATAGGAAGTAATAAGGAAAGAGAGGTTTCACATATAAATATATTATCATTAACATCTTTTATGATTGGGAGCACTCATTAAAATATGACATGCTAAAGAGTTGATGTTGGACAAGGAAGACAACGTAATGAGTTATGTTTTTCTTATATCTGAGATAAAGTATATTGTCATGGATCATCCAACATGTTGAGCTTGCCTTTCCCCCTCATGCTAGCCAAATTCTCAGCACCAAGTAGAGATACTACTTGTGCTTCCAAAACCCTTAAAACCAGTTTTGCCATGAGAGTCCACCATACCTACCTATGGATTGAGTGAGATCCTTCAAGTAAGTTGTCATCGGTGCAAAGCAATAAAAATTGCTCTCTAAATATGTATGACTTATTAGTGTGGGAGAAATAAGCTTTATACGATCTTCTGATGTGGAAGAAATAAAAGCGACAGACTGCATAATAAAGTTTCATATCACAAGAGGCAACATAAAGTGACGTTCTTTCACATTAAGATTTTGTGTATCCAACCATAAAAGCGCATGGCAACCTCTGCTTCCCTCTGCGAAGGGCCTATCTGCTACTATTATCTTCTACCTTATGCAAGAGTCATGGTGATCTTCACCTTTCCTTTTTACATTTTATCCTTTGGCAAGCACAGTATGTTGGAAAGATCCTGATAGATATATCTAATTGGATGTAGGGGAGCATGAGTTATTCTTGTTGACATTACCCTTGAGGTAAAAGGTTGGGAGGCGAAACTATAAGCCCCTATCTTTCTCTGTGTCCGATTAAAACTCCGTAACCACAAGTATCACGTGAGTGTTAGCAATTATGAAAGACTAAATGATAGTTGAGTATGTGGACTTCCTATTAAGCTCTGACATAGACTCTTTATGATGTTATGATAAATTGCAATTGCTTCAATGACCGAGAGTATAGTTTGTTGGTTCTCAATAAAGCTTCTGATTCATACTTTTTCGTTGTGAATAGATCATCACTTGAGCATAAGTAATCATATGACAATATCCATATATGTTGCTGTTTTGAGAATAATCATGATGCCTTCATGTTCGTATTTTATTTTTATCGACACCTCTACCTCTAAACATGGGGACATATTTATCGTTATCGGCTTCCGCTTGAGGACAAGCGAGGTCTAAGCTTGGGGGAGTTGATACGTCCATTTTGCAGCATGCTTTTATATTGATATTTATTGCATTATGGGCTCTTATTACACATTATGTCATAATACTTATGCCTATTCTCTCTTATTTTACAAGGTTTACATAAGGAGGGAGAATGTCGGCAGCTGGAATTCTGGGCTGGAAAAGGAGCAAATATTAGAGACCTATTCTGCGCAATTCCAAAAGTCCTGAAACTCCACAGAAGGCATTTTCAGAATATATAAAAAATATTGAGCAGAAGAAGTTCACCATAGGGGGCCCCACCTGGCCACGAGGGTGGGGGCGCACCCTACCCCCTGGGCACGCCCCCTGCCTCATGGGCCCCCTGTTGGCCCTTCGATGCCCATCGTCTGCTATATGAGGTCTTTCATCGAGGAAAAATTAATAAGCAATCTTTCGGGACGAGACTCCGCCGCCACGAGGCGGAACCTTGACGGAACCAATCTAGGGCTCCGGCATAGCTGTTCTGCCGGGGACACTTCCCTCCGGGAGGTGGAAATCATCGCCATCGTCATCACCAATGCTCCTCTCATCGGGAGAGGGCAATCTCCATCAACATCTTCATCAGCACTATCTCTTCTCAAAACCCTAGTTCATCTCTTGTATCCAATTCTTGTCTCCAAGTCTGGGATTGGTACTAGTAGGTTGCTAATAGTGTTGATTACTCCTTGCAGTTGATGCTGGTTGGTTTATTTGGTGGAAGATCATATGTTCAGATCCTTTATGCATATTAATACCCCTCTGATTATGAACATGAATATACTTTGTGAGTAGTTACGTTTGTTCCCGAGGACATGGAAGAAGTCTTGCTATTAGTAGTCATGTGAATTTGGTATTCGTTTGATATTTTGATTAGATGTATGTTATCTAGCCTCTAGTGGTGTTATCTGGACATTGACTACATAACACTTCACCATTATTTGGGCCTAGAGGAAGGCATTGGGAAGTAATAAGTAGATGATGGGTTGCTAGAGCGACAGAAGCTTAAACCCTAGTTTATGCGTTGCTTCGTAAGGGGCTGATTTGGATCCATATGTTTCATGATATGGTTAGGTTTACCTTAATACTTTTGTTGTACTTGCGGATGCTTGCAATAGAGGTTAATCATAAGTGGGATGCTTGTTCAAGTAAGAACAACACCCAAGCACCGGTCCACCCACGTATCAAATTATCAAAGTACCGAATGCGAATCATATTAACGTGATGAAATCTAGCTTGACGATATTCCCATGTGTCCTCGGGAGTGCTTTTCTCATTATAAGAGTTTGTCCAGGCTTGTCCTTTGCTACAAAAAGGATTGGGCCACCTTGCTGCACTTTATTTACTTTTGTTACTTGTTGTTCGTTACAAATTATCTTATCACAAAACTGTCTGTTACCACTTGTTTCAGTACTTGCAGAGAATACTTTGTTAAAAACCACTTATCATTTCCTTCTGCTCCTTGTTGGGTTCGACACTCTTACTTATCGAAAGGACTACGATAGATCCCCTATACTTGTGGGTCATCAACGCCCGACCTCGGAAGATCAATACGTCGCAGCCCTACCTAGGCACAATAGAGTGGTCAGCACGCCGGTCTAAATCCTATGGCGCAGGGGTCTGGGCCCATCGCCCATTGCACACCTGCACGTTGCGAGGGCAGCCGGAAGCAGACCTAGCCCCCTTAATACAAGCGCAGGCTTACGGTCCAATCCGGCGCGCGCCGCTCAGTCGCTGACGTCAAGAAGGCTTTGACTGATACCACAACGTCGAGTGCCCATAACTGTTCCCGCGTAGTTGGTTAGTGCGTATAGATCAAGGGGAGGGGCTTGCCTGGAAGCTTAGCCGAGAAGGAGGGGTCGTCAACACCGTAGTCGTACTGGGTAGCAGTGGCGTCGGTCTCAGTGTCTAGCGAGAGAAGAGGGCGAAGAAACAATAAATACAATGCAAAAAAAATGCATGACGATGCATGACATGACAAAGCGTGATGCTAGGTGTGCCCTAACGCGGTAAGAGGTGATACCGACGAAGGGGGAAAACATCCGGGAAAGTATCCCCGGTGTTTCGCATTTTCGGACAGATGTACCGAGGGGGAAAGTTGCATGTTCGATATGCTAGGGATGTGTGGCGGACGAACGGGCTGCGTATTTGGATTCTTCTCGTCGTTCTGAGCAACTTTCATGTACAAAGTTGTTTCACCGGAGTTACGGTTATTTTTTTATTATCTTCCCAATGCTTTATTAATATTCTGGAATTCATTTAAATCAGAAATAAATGGTTAAATCGCTATGGGTACACAGAATTGTACCCAGCCGTTTGCACCATGGGCTGACAGGTGGGGTCCAGTTGACTGCCCAGTCAGTAGTCAACTAGGACCGTTGACTTGTGACACCCCCGATTCAATCCTACACTAATCATGCATGCAAACGTGTATGATTAGGGACTCATGGGAAGATATCGCACCACAACTCTAAAACATAAATAAGTCATACAAGCATCATAATACAAGCCAGTGGCATCGAGGGCTCGAATACAAGTGCTCGATCATAGACGAGTCAGCGGAAGCAACAATATCTGAGTACAGACATAAGTTAAACAAGTTTGCCTTAAGAAGGCTAGCACAAACTGGGATACAGATCGAAAGAGGCGCAGGCCTCCTGCCTGGGATCCTCCTGAACTACTCCTGGTCGTCGTCAGCGGGCTGCACATAGTAGTAGGCACCTCCGGTGTAGTAGGAGTCGTCGTCAACGGAGGCGTCTGGATCCTGGGCTCCAACATCTGGTTGCGACAACCAGGTAGAAGGGATAGGGGGAAAAGAAGGAGAAAGCAACTGTGAGTACTCATCCAAAGTACTCGCAAGCAAGGAGCTACACTACATATGCATGGGTATATGTGTAAAGGGGCATATCGGTGGACTGCACTGCAGAATGCCAGAATAAGAGGGGGATAGATAATCCTGTCGAAGTCTACGCTTCAGGCCACCTCCATCTTACAGCATATAGAAGACAGTAGATTGAAGTCCTCCAAGTAGCATCGCATAGCATAATCCTACCCGGCGATCCCCTCCTCATCGCCCCGTTAGAGAGCGATCACCAGGTTGTATCTGGCACTTGGAAGGGTGTGTTTTATTAAGTATCCGGATCTAGTTGTCATAAGGTCAAGGTACAACTCCAAGTCGTCCTGTTACCGAAGATCACGACTATTCGAATAGATTAACTTCCCTGCAGGGGTGCACCACATAACCCAACACGCTCGATCCCATTTGGCCGGACACACTTTTCTAGGTCATGCCCGGTCGCGGAAGATCAACACGTCGCAACCCCACCTAGGCCAACAGAGAGGTCCGCACGCCGGTCTAAACCTAAGCGCACAAGGGTCTGGGGCCATCACCCTTAGCACACCTGCACGTTGCGAACGCGGCTGAAAGCAGACCTAGCCTAGGAGGCGTTCCAGTCCAATCCGGCACGCGCCACTCAGTCGCTGACGTCAAGAAGGCTTCGGCTGATACCACGACGTCGAGTGCCCATAACTTTCCCACGTAGTTGGTTACTGCGTATAGACCAAATGGCCAGACTCAGATCAAATACCAAGATCTCGTTAAGCGTGTTAAGTATCCGCGAACGCCGACCAGGGCCAGGCCCACCTCTCTCCCAGGTGGTCTCAACCTGCCCTGTCGCTCCGCCACAAAGTAACAGTCGGGGGCCGTCGGGAACCCAGGCCCACCTCAACCGGGATGGAGCCACCTGCCCCTTCAGCCCCCATCTCCGAACAATATCACAAGTAATGTAACAGTATAAAGTATATAGTATATGCCCGTGATCACCTCCCGAAGTGATCACGCACCAGCAGTATAGCATGGCAGACGGACAAGAGTGTAGGGCCACTGATGGAAAACTAGCATCCTATACTAAGCAGTAGGATAGCAGGTAAAGGTAACAACAGTAGCAAGGACAGGCTATGTAGCAGTATAGGATTAACTGAAAGCAGTAAGATGCTACTCTACTCTAATGCAAGCAGTATAGATAAGAATAGGCGATATCTGATGATCAGGGGGGGGCTTTCCTGGTTGCTCTGGCAAGAAGAGGTCGTCAACACCGTAGTCGAACTGGGGGTTGCCGGCAGTCTCGGGGTCCACCTGAAAGAAGTAACGGAGGGGGAACACAATAAATAATAGAGCAACCAAAGCAACACAGAGCATAACATGGCAATACGCAGTGCTAGGGGTGACCTAACGCAGTAGTAGGCGATACCGGTGAAGGGGGGAAACATCCGGGAAAGTATCCCCGATGTTTCGCATTTTCGGGCAGATGAATCGAAGGGGAAAGTTGCGTGTTCGCTATGCTAGGGATGTTTGGCGGACGAACGGACTGCGTATTTGGATTCGCCTCGTCGTTCTGAGCAACTTTCATGTGCAAAGTTTTTTCATCCGAACTACGGTTAATTTGTTATGATTTTCCAAAGTTTTAAGTATTTTCTGAAATTTTTGGATTAATTATATTTAGTTTAATCCGAATTGACCAAGTCAATTTGACTAGTCAAAAGCGTATGCATGGCCCACATGTCACAGTCTATACCTAAAATAAATAAAACTAACCTAATTAAATGGGACCCACGTGTCATAGGCTTAGATATTTTTATCTAATTTATCTTATCTAACCATATGGCCTATACACTACACCTAACCACTAATTAGCCTAACTACTAGTACTAATTAGCTACTCCCTCCGTCCGGAAATACTTGTCATCAAAATAAATAAAAGGAGATGTATCTAGATGTATTTTAGTTGTAGATACACTTCTTTTTGTCCATTTTAATGACAAGTATTTTCGGACGGAGGGAGTATTAACCTAAACAGGGCCGACCTCATCCAGAGATCCAGCCGGCCACACACACATGGCCTCACACACTCACGCTGCACCTACACACACACACGGCACACTACATAGGGCCGGCCAGAGGCACACAGGCGTGGCACAGCCGGCCACACACGGCACACACAAACTCAACCCGGCCATGACCATGGCCATGGCCAACAGCAGTGGCAGTATCAGGCAATGGCGTTGGAGGCAGCAAGCAGCGGCAGCAAACGACCATGGAGTAGCAAGCAGCAGCAACGCATCAGCAGCAGCAGTTAAGCATGAGCAGCACAGCCAACAGCAGCAGCGTGGCTAGGAGCAGTTCAGCAGCAACAGGCAGGGGAGCCCGGCAGCGAACGGCTGTGGACGCGCACGGCGCATGGGGTGTGGGCGGCCAAGGCAGCAGGCGAGCGCGGGGCATGGCCAGGGCGCGGGCTGGCAGGCAGGGGTACACGCGGACGAGGCCCTATGCAGGCTAGTGCGCACGGACGCGAAGCTTCGGCCATGGCGACCGAAGCACGGGGACGACGATACAGCGACGAAGCAAGGGGGTAGTAGTGGGGAATGGAGGAGCAGCTCACCGGGAGGTTGTAGACGAGCTCGAGATGGCCGGGGAGGCCCGGTGGTGGAGATCGATGGCGGGGATGCGCGACGACCGTGGCGGGAAGAAGAGGCGATGGCGAGGCTACGCGGTGTCCTAGCTTGGGCTGGCCCCCGGGACGGACGAAGGAGAGAGTGGCGGTCCTCCTGGACGTCCCCAGGTGGCGTGGGGAGCTTCCGGTGCGTGCGAACGACGACGGCACGACGACGGTGGCGTCGGGTGTGGATGGGGAAGAGAGCAGCGACGCGTGTGGGGAGAAAGGGGAAGCTAGGGTTCGTCGGAGGCATGGGCGTGTTCTTATACATCGCTAGGGGTTCACCGGATGCATGACACGGCGGCAAGGATGGCCATGGAGGCGGGGATGGCCGCCACGCACAAGCCTCTGGAGAAAAAGGCTGGTGGTGGGCTTGGGCTGCCCACTGTAGCACTAGGCCTATAGTGCATGGTGGTCTTCCTCTTTTGTTTATTTTTCTTTTATTTGATTAATGGTTACAGTTTTATAAAATACACAAATGGTTTCTAAATTAGTATTACTATATTTATACTACCACGTTAATTTGGGTAACTAAATAAAATAGTTTAACATTTTATAAATAATAGAAGGTATTTATTTAAATTAGTTATGCTATTGTTTCATTCACATTTGAGTACTTAAACATTTTAGAAAAGGGTGGTTTCTCCACCATAATTACCTATGCATTATTTGGTACAACCCGAACATTTTAGTTTTAAAATTTGAAAACTTTTGATGTTTGCTTTTAATTCAATTTGAATTTGAATTGGTTTTGAACTAACGCGAGATTATCAACAGTAATCGAGGTGACGTGGCATCATTAGTAGGGATTACTGTAGTCTAATTATCCGGGTGTCACAATTCTCCTCCACTACAAAAAATCTCGTCCCGAGATTTAAGAGGTAGTGAAAGGGGGAAGGTTTGGTAACGAATCTAGCGGGTCTTGTCATTCTGGCTTGCTCTTCTTGAAGAGGCCGGTCCAATACATTGATGTCTTCATTTCCCTGCTTCAGGTCATCATGATAGAGTTGGCATCCTTTCTTCGGGAACTCCATCGTACTTACGAAAGAATAAAGGGTGGGCAGCCCGGGAGAATAGACCTCTGCAAGGCCGACTATCTGGTCGATAACATCGAGGAAGGTGGCGGAAGTAACTCTCGAATTGAAATTTAAGAAAATATCGAGAGCAAAGTAAGGAGGTATCATGGGAAGTTTCGAGCGGGCAGGCAATCGTTCGATGCCTGAAACTGGGCGTGAAAGGGGTTCAAAGCGATGGGAATAACTATTGTGTCTGATACCAGTATGGGGCACTAGGAAGGTGGCTCGCGAATTACATACGAGGCCACGCGCGAGGTACAACCTTGGGGACAGGGGTGTACAGGAGAGTCAGGTTTTGATCCTGTGGAACTGTGGGTTATGGGCCCACCATGTGGGTTAAAAGTAGGAAGAGGGGTGACGTCTTGCACGATCATGTAAGCAAGGCATGTCAAAGAATAACCGGCCAGTTATGTTGGTAGCATCGTTGGTACCAAGGGCGAGGGACGAAGAGAACTATTTTCCTGCTCGTTGGAACGAGACGGACCAATAGGCAAAGTTCTCGTCCATCGGTGGTTACCGAAATGTCATCAACAATAGTAACACAGTCTTGCTGACACAGTTGTACACCAAGGTGTTTACATAAGCAGAGAATATTACTGCTTAGATCATATAGATCACAAGGAAGGTTAAACAAATCAATGGAAGGAAAATGTGATCATCGGATCAAACAGAACAATGGAAAGGAAAATGTGTTTGACACATATTCCAGGGGTATACCCTTCCCAAGGACAAGCAGAGCATGATATCCATGACAGGATATAAGGTAGAAAACATTTTAGGTAGGGGAGAGAAATTTCATGACATTACCCATACAACGGTGTTTGGATAATTGAGCAGGAAACATTTAGCATTGGGCTTCAAATGTTCTTGTTGAAAATCGGAGTACCATAGACATGCTTCGAGATAGCATTGACATGGTCTACAGGTGAAGATCAAACTTTGGAGACAAAAAGGATCCATCAGGAACAACTTATAGAATAAGTCTTACAATTTCCTCACGGAAGAATGACTAACCTTGCCAAAAGGAAACTATAACAGTAGGTCCTCCGGTCAGGTGTGCTAGGCATGACTTCACCTTACCGGGTCATATAAAGACCAATGTTATAACTCTTGGAATTATGTTCCAACCATCATATCAGACCGAGATTCAGTTCTGATAGGTGGCAGGATACCTCAGACTCAGGATGCCCGAGAAGGAAAGGTGCAACACAAATTGACGAGATGACATTGTAAGATTCTCGGTAAATGAACTATGGAAGCAAGTTCTGAATCATGAGTTCATTATTAAATCAAGGAGAGAATGAGGAGGTGGCTGATGAACTCAGCGACAATTCATCGAGATTTCCAAAAGATGGATTTCCACAATTATGTGAACCAAGGGATAGCTTTTGTCAGTTCAAATGATATAATGAGGTATGCTCGAGGAAACGTACACGATTAAACATTGGTTGACGGTGCACCCGAAATACGGACTTAGGTATCACAAACATTGTTAGAATGGCGATTCGATAACTAATGGTCTAAGAATGAAATGTTGACCATTGACCTCAAAGAAATAAGGTTGCTAGAAGTTTTAAAATTACTAGTCCATCTATCGGTATTCCTGTTAGGAACAACACATGGACCAAGAAAAGAATGGTGATGGTGAAGTATCACTTATATCAAGAATTCTCAAGAGGTGGTGAAATTCTCACAACATCCTTGACAAAAAGGCAGTAATACTTTAAGGTAGATCATAATACGAGCTGGATAGCAAGTTGCATCCATAATATGAACAAGTTTGTGATGAAAGGAAGGTAAGGATGTTGTTAATGGTAACTCAAATTACCAAGGAACGAGGATGGCACTTATCATCAAGAATTACATTGATATCCTGGAAGGAGTCAAAATGTTGATGATGATCACTACAATTTGTTGTCGAGAGGATCCACGAAGAAGCAATTGAACAGCGACTGCATCAAGCAAAAGGACTGATGCAACAAAAGATTATTGGAGCCACAAATACGACACAAACTCGAAATCAAGCTTGCCGTTTTTAAGGCGAAATTACATGAGGAGGAAGATCGATGTAAGGTTAGCTCATCATCGAAAATTGTGCTCCGGAAAGAAGGACCAGGTAGCATAGTTAAAATTTAGCACAATTATGATATAGCCGATCAGGCTAGGAATGACTTGAAGGATCATTAAACTTCTCAACCACAAAGTACTAGGAGTACTGAATCACATGGGTGATTCGATTCACTAACCGGTGTTCTCGGTTGACGACAACCCAGAACCCGTGGAGTGACTATGATGGGGAAAGGCACTACTTCATCGGAAATGCATAAGATGTAGTTCAATCGATCGATATCCTCGAGATACCAGGGGGTAATTCTCGAAGGTAGATCGAAATAGAGGTTGGGCAGGTGTATTGATCTGCAGAAGGCAAGTACTTTAACTTGTCCGAGAAATAAAATCAAAGGAGAACAATCATGGTCGGAACCACGGTTGTAAAAGGATCAATTCACAGATACCAGATGATATTTATCAAGGAAATAGTTATTATTACAAGAAGTTTCCATGCTAGGATCTACATCATGTCCATGGGCATGAACACAAAGTTCAAGGTCGACTCCCACTTCTCTAATGCTTAACCTTTCATTCACTTCTCGCCTTCAACGAAGTTGTAGTGTTGAAGTTTTATTTTGACATAACAACAACAGAGTATGACCCGTAGTAGTTTCCGGGTTGACACAGATTAGAAAAGGCATAGGTTCAACCCATCAGGGCCTTAGGAACATATACCACAAGCTTTAGGAGTAAATAACACAAGCTCGAAAGCAGAGCATGGTCGGTCAACCAGAGGATAGGATTGACCAATGGAGAAAGAACTTCCAAAGTGATTGAATATGAAGGACGCCATCGGATAAAATCCAACAAAGGATCCAGTGGTCCTCAAAGGATCTGATGTGAGCATCGGTACTCAACCAGAGGAAGAAACAATGCAAGGAGATCACACTATAGAAACAACTGACTAATTCAGAGCTCATCTGCAATGGAATTATGATTTTCAAATCAAGGGATCAGAAGCAAGGTTCTGATTAGGGATGGATAAGTTGAATAGCCTTAGGGGTACAATCGACGACAACTGGATTGGTTGAGAACCAGCTCAGTCTGAGCCGAACATATAATTTAAAAGGATCAACTAATGATTGCGTGCATTCGCACTTATGTTGAATCAATAGGATCAAAATGACGGTGCCTAAGGATACTAACGAATATTGCCAGACATATGGAAAGCATCCATAATGCAAGCATACAAGTATTACAGAGCAATAAGCTACTAAGGATTTTTGGAGGATTGAATAGTATTTCGAAGACCAATGTGAAACACATGAACAACTGGGGATGAACGGATACTCGATAAGGGCAAGAAATTATCCTTAGGGGTATTCAGGTGGCAAGGAACTACAAGGCAGTAGGCACGAAATATTCTCAGAACAATAGAGAGGATTTCAGGGTATCTTGTAATAACAAGATCAACTGGGAATAAAAGTAAGAACGGCAAGTGTATGTATTTATCCATAGGGATATTTCAGTGGTAGGGAATTGCAAAGGCAACGGACACAGTCTCGAGAGAACATCGGAGAGTATCTTCGGAATTTTCTGGTGCAGTAGGCAATCATCTGTAATAAGGGGAACTCCAGGTGGACGTGATCACGAGATCCTAATGTTAGAGTTAGTAAAACCATTTTAACCCAAATAGAAGAGAGATCAGAGTCCCAGATTAAAGACGAGGAATAAAAGATCCTCATGCCACCCAATGGCGATGTGGGCCCGTAAGCCACACAACCATGTTCGTAAAAGTTTAGCAATGTCTAGACTCGACTTCGGCCAAGAAGTATAGAAGGGGGATTCCTATAGGCAGTCGGCTCTGATACCAACTTGTGACACCCCCGATTCAATCCTACACTAATCATGCACGCAAACGTGTACGATCAGAGACTCATGGGAAGATATCACAACACAACTCTAAAACATAAATAAGTCATACAAGCATCATAATACAAGCCAGTGGCATCGAGGGCTCGAATACAAGTGCTCGATCATAGACGAGTCAGCGGAAGCAACAATATCTGAGTACAGACATAAGTTAAACAAGTTTGCCTTAAGAAGGCTAGCACAAACTGGGATACAGATCGAAAGAGGCGCAGGCCTCCTGCCTGGGATCCTCCTGAACTACTCCTGGTCGTCGTCAGCGGGCTGCACATAGTAGTAGGCACCTCCGGTGTAGTAGGAGTCGTCGTCAACGGAGGCGTCTGGATCCTGGGCTCCAACATCTGGTTGCGACAACCAGGTAGAAGGGATAGGGGGAAAAGAAGGAGAAAGCAACTGTGAGTACTCATCCAAAGTACTCGCAAGCAAGGAGCTACACTACATATGCATGGGTATATGTGTAAAGGGGCATATCGGTGGACTGGACTGCAGAATGCCAGAATAAGAGGGGGATAGATAATCCTGTCGAAGTCTACGCTTCAGGCCACCTCCATCTTACAGCATATAGAAGAGAGTAGATTGAAGTCCTCCAAGTAGCATCGCATAGCATAATCCTACCCGGCGATCCCCTCCTCGTCGCCCCGTTAGAGAGCGATCACCGGGTTGTATCTGGCACTTGGAAGGGTGTGTTTTATTAAGTATCCGGTTCTAGTTGTCATAAGGTCAAGGTACAAGTCCAAGTCGTCCTGTTACCGAAGATCACGACTATTCGAATAGATTAACTTCCCTACAGGGGCGCACCACATAACCCAACACGCTCGATCCCATTTGGCCGGACACACTTTTCTGGGTCATGCCCGGCTGCGGAGGATCAACACGTCGCAGCCCCACCTAGGCCAATAGAGAGGTCAGCACGCCGGTCTAAACCTAAGCGCACAGGGGTCTGGGCCCATCGCCCTTAGCACACCTGCACGTTGCGAACGCGGCCGGAAGCAGACCTAGCCTAGCAGGCGTTCCAGTCCAATCCGGCACGCGCCACTCAGTCGCTGACGTCAAGAAGGCTTCAGTTGATACCACGACGTCGAGTGCCCATAACTTCCCCACGTTGTTGGTTAGTGCGTATAGACCAAATGGCCAGACTCAGATCAAATACCAAGATCTTGTTAAGCGTGTTAAGTATCCGCGAACGCCGACCAGGGCCAGGTCCACCTCTCTCCCAGGTGGTCTTAACCTGCCATGTCGCTCCGCCACAAAGTAACAGTCGAGGGCCGTCGGGAACCCAGGCCCACCTCAACCGGGATGGAGCCACCTACCCCTTCAGCCCCCATCTCCGAACAGTATCACAAGTAATGTAACAGTATAAAGTATATAGTATATGCCCGTGATCACCTCCCGAAGTGATCACGCACCAGCAATATAGCATGGCAGACAGACAAGAGTGTAGGGCCACTGATGGAACACTAGCATCCTATACTAAGCAGTAGGATAGCAGGTAGAGGTAAAAACAGTAGCAAGGACAGGCTATGTAGCAGTATAGGATTAAGTGAAAGCAGTAACATGCTACACTACTCTAATGCAAGCAGCATAGAGAAGAATAGGCGATATCTGAAGATCGGGGGGGGGGGGGGGGGCTTGCCTGGTTGCTCTGGCAAGAAGAGGTCGTCAACACCGTAGTCGAACTGGGGGTTGCCGGCAGTCTCGGGGTCTACCGGAAAGAAGTAACAGAGGGGGAACACAATAAATAATAGAGCAATCAAAGCAACACAAAGCATAACATGGCAATACGCAGTGCTAGGGGTGACCTAACGCAGTAGTAGGCGATACCGGTGAAGGGAGGAAACATCCGAGAAAGTATCCCCGATGTTTCGCATTTTCGGGCAGATGAACCGGAGGGGAAAGTTGCGTGTTCGCTATGCTAGGGATGTGTGGCGGACGAACGGACTGCGTATTTGGATTCGCCTCGTCGTTCTGAGCAACTTTCATGTATTTTCATCCGAACTACGGTTAATTTGTTATGATTTTCCAAAGTTTTAAGTATTTTCTGAAATTTTTGGATTTATTAAATTTAGTTTAATCTGAATTGACCAAGTCAATTTGACTAGTCAAAAGCGTATGCACGGCCCACATGTCACAGTCTGTACCTAAAATAAATAAAACTAACCTAATTAAATGGGACCCACGTGTCATAGGCTTAGATATTTTTATCTAATTTATCTTATCTAACCATATGGCCTATACACTACACCTAACCACTAATTAGCCTAACTACTAGTACTAATTAGCTATTAACCTAAACAGGGCCGGCCTCATCCAGAGATCCAGCCGGCCACACACACATGGCCTCACACACTCACGCTGCACCCACACACACACGACACACTACATAGGGCCGGCCAGAGGCACACAGGCGTGGCACAGCCGGCCACACACGGCACACACAAACTCAACCCGGCCATGACCATGGCCATGGCCAACAGCAGTGGCAGTATCAGGCAATGGCGTTGGAGGCAGCAAGCAGCGGCATCAAACGACAGTGGAGTAGCAAGCAGCAGCAACGCATCAGCAGCAGCAGTTAAGCATGAGCAGCACAGCCAACAGCAGCAGCGTGGCTAGGAGCAGTTCAGCAGCAACAGGCAGGGGAGCCCGACAGCGAACGGCTGCGGACGCATGCGGCGCATGGGGTGCGGGCGGCCAAGGCAGCAGGCGAGCGCGGGGCATGGCCAGGGCGCGGGCTGGCAGGCAGGGGTACACGCGGACGAGACCCTATGCAGGCTAGTGCGCACGGACGCGAAGCTTCGGCCATGGCGACCGAAGCACGGGGACGACGATACGGCGACGAATAGTGGCGGATCCACCATTGGGCGAGCTGGGGCGGCCGCCCCGGCTCTCCGGCGACAAAGCAGGGTATCTCCCGTGCCTAGCGACCATCGGCGCAGTGCAATGGTGCTCCATCGTCATCCGCCGCCCCGGCAAACCCCAATTTCTGGGTCCGCCACTGGCGACGAAGCAAGGGGGTAGTAGGGGGGAATGGAGGAGCAGCTCACCGGGAGGTCGTAGACGAGCTCGAGATGGCCGGGGAGGCCCGGTGGTGGAGATTGATGGCGGGGACGCGCGACGACCGTGGCGGGAAGAAGAGGCGATGGCGAGGCTATGCGGTCTCCTAGCTTGGGCTGGCCCCCGGGACGGACGAAGGAGAGAGTGGCGGTCCTCCTGGACGTCCCCAGGTGGCGCGGGGAGCTTCCGGTGCGCGCGAACGACGACGGCACGACGACGGTGGCGTCGGGTGTGGATGGGGAAGAGAGCAGCGGCGCGTGTGGGGAGAAAGGGGGAAGCTAGGGTTCGTCGGAGGCATGGGCGTGTTCTTATACATCGCTAGGGGTTCGCCGGATGCACGACACGACGGCAAGGATGGCCATGGAGGCGGGGATGGCCGCCACGCACAAGCCTCTGCCTCCTCTCTGTACTGTACAGAGGAGGGAGAAAAAGACTGGTGGTGGGCTTGGGCTGCCCACTGTAGCACTAGGCCTATAGTGCACGGTGGTCTTCCTCTTTTGTTTATTTTTCTTTTATTTAATTAATGGTTACAGTTTTATAAAATACACAAATGGTTTCTAAATTAGTATTACTATATTTATTACTGCCACGTTAATTTGGGTAACTAAATAAAATAATTTAACATTTTATAAATAATAGAAGGCATTTATTTAAATTAGTTATGCTATTGTTTCATTCACATTTGAGTACTTAAACATTTTATAAAAGGGTGGTTTCTCCACCATAATTACTTATGCATTATTTGGTACAACCGGAACATTTTAGTTTTAAAGTTTAAAAACTTTTGATGTTTGCTTTTAATTCAATTTGAATTTGAATCGGTTTTGAACTAACGCGAGATTATCAACAGTAGTCGAGGTGACGTGGCATCATTAGTAGGGATTACTGTAGTCTAATTATCCGGGCGTCATAACTAGTCAATGGCTCAGGGGGCGCATGTCACTGACTGGGTTATCCCAGACAACAGTTTGACTGGTCAAAGGGACCAGTGGGACCCATGTGTCATAGGTACAAGTTTTGACATAAAATTTATTAGTTTACTTAACTAGATGGGGTCCACCAGTCAGTGTCTATTAGCAGTGCCATTAGTGGTAGATAGTCATTAGCATTTACCCTAATGGCCTCGGGCCCACTAGTCTGCGGCACAAAGGCCGGTTAGGAGCACCGTGCGCGCACAGGAGAGCGGCGGCGGCGACGGCGCTCGGCCGGCGGAGCGAAGGCCGACATGGGCAGCATGTGGGCGGAGCAGGGGATAGGCCGGGCGCGACCAAGGCGGGTCCAGTGCGAGTGGGGCGAGCTGTGCTGCAAAGGACGCTGCGGGACGGAAGCGGAGTAGAAACAAGAGCACGGGGCCGGCGCGGTCAGGGAGGTAGAGCAGCGGTAGCCAGGCAGCAGCAGCAGTAGAGCAGTGCGCCGGCGGGCACGAGTGCGGAGGTGATACGTCCATTTTGCATCATGATTTTATATCGATATTTATTGCATTATGGGCTGCTATTACACTTTATGTCATAATACTTATTCCTATTTTCTCTTATTTTACAAGGTTTACATAAGGAGGGAGAAAGCCGACAACTGGAATTCTGGGCTGGAAAAGGAGCAAATATTATAGACCTATTCTGCACAACTCCAAAAGTCCTGAAACTCCACAGAAGTTATTTTCAGAATATATAAAACTTATTGAGCGGAAGAAGTACACCAGATGGGGACTCACCTGGCCACGAGGGTGGGGGGCGCGCCCTGGGGACCAGAGGGGGACCCACCTGGCCACGAGGGTGGGGGGCGCGCCCTACCCCCCAGGGCGCGCCCCTGCCTCGTGGGCCCCTTGTTGGCTCTCCGATGGCCATCGTCTTCTATATGAGGTCTTTCGTCCAGGGAAAAACCATAAGCAACCTTTCGGGACGAGACTCTGCGGCCACGAGGCGGAACCTTGGCGGAACCAATCTAGGGCTCCGGCATAGCTGTTCTGCCGGGGACACTTCCCTCCGGGAGGGGGAAATCGTCGCCCTCGTCATCACCAATGCTCCTCTCATCGGGCGAGGGCAATCTCCATCAACATCTTCACCAGCACCATCTCCTCTCAAAACCCTAGTTCATCTCTTGTATCCAATTCTTGTCTCCATGTCCGGGATTGGTACTAGTAGGTTGCTAGTAGTGTTGATTACTCCTTGTAGTTGATGCTAGTTGGTTTTTTTGGTGGAAGATCATATGTTCAGATCCTTTATGCATATTAATACCCCTCTGATTATGAACATGAATATGCTTTGTGAGTAGTTACGTTTGTTCCTGAGGACATGGGAGAAGTCTTGCTATTAGTAGTCATGTGAATTTGGTATTCGTTTGATATTTTAATGAGATGTATGTTGTCTAGCCTCTAGTGGTGTTATGTGAACGTCGACTACATAACGCTTCACCATTATTTGGGCCTAGAGGAAGGCATTGGGAAGTAATAAGTAGATGATGGGTTGCTAGAGTGACAGAAGCTTAAATCCTAGTTTATGCGTTGCTTCGTAAGGGGCTGACTTGGATCCATATGTTTCATGCAATGGTTAGGTTTACCTTAATACTTTTGTTGTAGTTGCAGATGTCGTGGTTCTAACTCTGACAGTAATGTAGGGGGTTATGTATGGAGAGGCTAGATCTTAGCTATGGAGCAGTAGTAAGCACACGAGATTTACGAGTTCATGCCCTTCTCGGAGGAAGTAACAGCCCTATGTCTCGGAGCCCGAAGGCGGTCGACTGGATTATGTGTGTATGAGTTACAGGGGTGCGAACCCTTTACACTGAGGAGGGGGGCGCCTTATATAGAGTTCGCCAGACCCCTCCGGCCCTCAGTTATGCAACGTATAAAGTACATTAAGGCTGGGCGTTACTGGTAACGCCTCTAATAAAGTGCTATGATGACCATAAAGGCTACTTAATGACCGACCGTTTGCGTGCGGAGTGACTTTAGGTCTCCTGGCAGTCGAGTGATTGCTTCGTGGTCGAGTGTCTTCGAGTCCGTCGGGTGGAACACCTCCAAGTCGATTGAAAGGTGATTTCTTCTAGGGATGTCCTTGGGTAGGGTAGTTAGGACAGGTCCATGACCCTACCCGAGGTACATGGCTTCATCATTAGCCCCCGAATGGATCGAGGTTTGAGTGGGGAAGGAGTTTGAAAGCTTCTCCGACTCGTTTTTCGTGCCTCGAACATATTTTGTTTCGGACCAAGGGACCTGGCTGACGACGGCGACTTCCTTTCCAGTTGCCTTGATCCATTCATAGTTTCTTGTCGAGTGAATTTCTTTACTTGAAAAGTTCCAAGTGACGGCGTGAAGGAGATCTTCCGTCTGACGAGTAGTTCTGCAGCCGAAGGATTTCGCAGGATTCGAATTTCGGGAATTGCGCAGGACAGTGGTGGTCGCAGTAATCGGATGGGATAGAACGGAGCCTCCTCGATCTCCGCGCCACCTTTTTCGCCACGTACCGCGCGCGCGACTGTTGCGGGATTTGGTAGGATTGCCTAGGCCTACAGGTCAGTCACTCGGAAGCGGCTCGATATAAGCTGCCGGCCCAGGGCTTTTGAATAGTGCGCCCTCACTTTTCCCCCTTCCTTCCGCAAATTCTTCCGCCACCTCCGCTCACGCCTCGGTGCTACCGGCCCATTCGAGCTTTGTCAGCGGCGATGGGGAAGGAGAAGACGGTGGCTCTGGAGTGCGCGAAGAAGGTGACGGCGCAGGGGAAGGCGAAGAAGTCCGGTCGGGGCGGATCTTCTTCGAGGTCTGCTCTGCCCAAGGACTGGATCCAGGGCGACTGGATGCCTTCGACGATCCGGCAAGATGATCTTGATGATCTGGTTGAGGGGGGATTCATTCCCCACGAATCTGCGCGCCTCCCGGGGAGCGAGATCGAACCCCAGCCTCGTGATGGTGAGTGCGTCCTCCTCACTACCCATATTGATCGCGGATTTTCTCTACCTCCTCATCCTTTCTTCCGGAGCTTCTTGAACTTCTTCGGAGCGCAGCTCCATCACTTTACCCCAAATTCCATTGTGTACCTTGCTCTTCAAGCACATTTTCACTTGTTGTTCTCAATCGGTTAAGAAAGCCAAGTCGAGTGATGAGAGGACGCAAGTGATTCAGTTGTGCGGGGGTCTTGCGATCCAAATGAGGGGTAAAAGCTCTTTTCCGTCTATCCCTTTTCCCGAGTCGGTCCGCAGGTGGCAGTCGACCTGGTTCTACTGTAAAGACCAGGTGACCCCAGGACAGTGGACTGGGCTTCCCCCTTTCTCTCTGAACCAAGCGGAAAAACCTTCCTCTCTGAAAGTGACGCCAGAAGAAAGGGCGCAAGTCAAAGTGCTGGTTGGTCGAGTGGTTCAGCTTGTCCGTGAGGGGGTGACTGGCATGGACTTGTTAGCGGTCTTCCTCCGGAGGCGCATCCATCCGCTTCAAGCTCGTGACCACCCGATGTGGATGTATTCGGGTCTCGAAGACACCACTCGGATTCATCCGGAGGAAGTCACCGACGAGATGCTCGAAGGGTGGCTGTCGAGTATCACTGGGAACAAGGACAACCCCCGAGGAGCCAGGAGGATTCCACCACTCGACCAATCATACGAAGTAGACAAGGTCTGACCTTGCATTTCTGACTGTAATCTCGCGTTTTTCTTTACTTTGTCTTCTTGAATCAGTCGATTGACTTTTGTCTTGTTTGCTGTCTTCTAGGCTATTTCTGAGATGTACTCGACGCCCAACGGAGCACAGGAGCAGGCCGAGGAGGGGGAGGCGAGCGGAGGCGAAAGTGGAGAGGAGTGGGAATCCAACGGCGAAGGGGAGGGGGACGACGACGACGACTCTAGTGAAGAGGAGGAGGAAGAGGTCGAACCTCCCCGCTCAGAGAGGCGATCCAATCTCACACACGATCCTTCGCGCGAAGGTTGTAAGGCGACTGTGCCTGTTGGGCAGTCGTCGAAACACCCTCGGACTTCTTCCCCAGCACCGACAGAAAAAGCTCCCAAGTATCCACGAGCGGCGCCGTCAAAACCGCCAAAGGTCCTGCCTAAGATGAAGATGACTGTTCCCACCATTTCCGGGTAACAATAGAACTTGTTTTCTTTTGTTGAACATGGAAGGACTCTTGGTCGATTCATTGAATAAACCGACTGGCTTTCGAAACTTGCAGTGCTGCTACCTCTGAAATCTCTGCCAAGGACGATGACCAGGAGATGGAAGATGCTGTTACCTCCAACCCCGGTATAATTTCTGATGTTCCTCTTGTAGTCGACTGACGGTCTCTTCCGGTCGATTGGGCTTTTCATTTTTAACTTTGGATTTTTCTTATAGCTCCTCCTCATGTCATTGACCTCCCTGATGATGATGACGAAGTGCCGCTGAGGGCGAGAAGGAATAGGAAGGCGTCGACTGGCAAGACCCCACAAACCACATCAGCGCCTGAGGCCGTGGTTCAGGAGGTTGGTAATACCACTCGGACTTTTGTGTCTTTTGTTGTGCCTCTGACGAGTGTCCGGCCTTCATCGTCGAATGCAGACCCGCCTTCGCTTTTTGCCACACACCACGTCCCTGAGGATCAAGTGGGTGCCTCTAAGGAGGCTATACGCCAGGCGGGAATCATGATGGAGCAAGTGAAGGTGGTCCGGGAAGCCAGCCAAGCAGCTTATGACGCGAGTTCAGCCCTTTAGAGCAATGTCCAGGTCAGTCGATCACCGCTTGTTCTGTTAGGATATACTATCTGAACACTCTCTTTTCTGAAGATCTTTGTATCTGTACACCCACTGGGTGTGTCGATTGAATACTTTGGACTAGTGGGGGCATGCTGAGTGCACCCACTGGGTGTAGTCCCCGAGACTACGGTGGACTGCTGGTAGTCGACTGTAGTCTTTATATTGTTTTGCTTTATTTGAACTTCTTCACTCGGTATGGTCAGGCCATGTCGAATGGAATCTTGAAACTAGTGGGGGCACGCTGAGAGCACCCACTAAGCATTGTCGGCTGCGGGCAGTCGACTTTTTTTTGATCAAACCAGTGGGGGCACGCTAAGTGCACCCACTGGGTGTAGTCCCCGAGATTACAGTCGAATGTTTTTGATTCGGCTGTGATCTTAGAACCGTCGTAATTTTTCTCTTAGTTGCTCGGAAGCAACCTACCTTTGACATCTGTCGACTGATTATTTGCAGAAATCATGCGAGCTTGTGGCTCGCTATACTGAATTGGAGAAGAAACAGATCCAGCTCAACCTTGATTTGAAGCTTGCCCAGGAAAACTTGCAGAAGGCGAGAGACGAAGCAAAAGGTATGGCTGGTGAGCATTTGACGATTGTCCTTTTATTTTCTGCTCATTCTTGATGTTGATCTCACTTGACATTTCACAGATAAAATGGAGGAGGCTCTGAAGAAGAAGGACCATGACCTTGCCGAAGCGCAGAAGGAAGCCTTGAACAAAATGAAGCTTGCTGAAGAAAAACTGGCTTCAGTCGGTACCCTTGAAAAGGAGAACTCCAGACTAAAAACAGCCCTCGACGCGGCTAACCACGAGGTCAGCCGTCTGAAGAATGACAAGATAGCTCTGGGTGATAAGGCAAGTGAACTGGCAGGGAAGAAGAATGGTCTGGAGGCTTATCTCAGTGAACTCGCCAAGAAGTTGTTCGTCATGCTTGAGGGTAATCACTCCTACCCGACTGACTTGTTGTCACCAACCTCATGCAGAGTCGCTGACTTATCTTTGAATTGTGTTTAAAGAATTCTGCCAGAACTTCGAGGAGGAGACCAGTCGAGTGGAGACAGATTTGGACCCCATTAATTATCCAGTGAAGGATGAGGCTGCTATGAACGTGCTCCGACTGGAGTCTCATGTTGCTGGCGTGGTTGATTACCTTGCTCGATTGAAGGTTGCGGTGTCACGGATCGACACCTCACTCTGGCCTAGAACGACGCTTCAAAATGATCTCGAGTCTCTGATGACTCGACTGAATGAAGTTCCAGGTCGAGTGCAGGAATGGAAGAAATCCTCCGCGAGGTGCGGTGCTGACGTTGCTCTGTCCCTGGTCCGTGTTCACTGCAAGGAGGCGCGAGAAGAAAAGCTGGCTGCTATCCAGGTTGCCAATACCAGGAAGCACAATTTTCAGTCCTTCATGGAGACCTTTATCACTGCTGCCACTCGAATTGCTGACGGGATTGACTTGGACCAGTTTGTCGCCACTTCCAGTCCTCTGCTTGAGGAATAAAAAACTTTTATGCTTCACTTTAAATTTGCCTCGGAATGCCGAGTGGATTTTGTAACCATTAAAATCTTTCGAGCTGAAGGCTCGAGTACTTTGATCCGCGGTCTGGGACCTTTGGGTTTTATCCGAACTCGATTTATCGTTGAATATCTTCATGGATGGCTTGTCGAGTGGAGCTTGTTCCTCACTCGAAACAACTTTGTATTTGTGGTGCAGCTCCGAAGGAGAAGGTAGCAGTCGACTTGCACCTCGTCATCCTTGCGGATTGGGACGTGTTCTGTACTTAGGCGAGTATTGAACTATAGCTAAGCCCCCAAGTGGGAGGTTTGCTCTCCACTCGGTAGGAATTTAAATACTTAGGCGAGTACTGGACTGCAGCTAAGCCCCCGAGTGGGAGGTTTCCTCTCCACTCGGTAGGATTTTAAATACTTAGGCGAGTACTGGACTGCAGCTAAGCCCCCGAGTGGGAGGTTTGCTCTCCACTCGGTAGGATTTTAAATACTTAGGCGAGTACTGGACTGCAGCTAAGCCCCCGAGTGGGAGGTTTGCTCTCCACTCGGTAGGAATTTATATACTTAGGCGAGTACTGGACTGCAGCTAAGCCCCCGAGTGGGAGGTTTGCTCTCCACTCAGTAGGATTTTAAATACTTAGGTGAGTACTGGACTGCAGCTAAGCCCCCGAGTGGGAGGTTTGCTCTCCACTCGGTAGGATTTTAAATACTTAGGCGAGTACTGGACTGCAGCTAAGCCCCCGAGTGGGAGGTTTGCTCTCCACTCGGTAGGATTTTAAATACTTAGGCGAGTACTGGACTGCAGCTAAGCCCCCGAGTGGGAGGTTTCCTCTCCACTCGGTAGGATTTTAAATACTTAGGCGAGTACTGGACTGCAGCTAAGCCCCCGAGTGGGAGGTTTGCTCTCCACTCGGTAGGATTTTAAATACTTAGGCGAGTACTGGACTGCAGCTAAGCCTCCGAGTGGGAGGCTGGCTCTCCACTCGGTAGGATTTTAAATACTTAGGTGAGTACTGGACTGCAGCTAAGCCCCCGAGTGGGAGGCTGGTTCTCCACTCGGTAGGATTTTTCAAACTTAGGCGAGTACTGGACTGCAGCTAAGCCCCCGAGTGGGAGGCTGGTTCTCCACTCGGTTGGATTTTTCAAACTTAGGCGAGTACTGGACTGCAGGTAAGCCCCCGAGTGGGAGGCTGGTTCTCCACTCGATAGGATTTTTCAAACTTAGGCGAGTACTGGACTGCAGCTAAGCCCCCGAGTGGTGGCTGGCTCTCCACTCGGTAGGATTTTTAAACACTTAGGCGAGTATTGGACTGCAGCTAAGCCCCCGAGTGGGAGGCTGGTTCTCCACTCGGTAGGATTTTTCAAACTTAGGCGAGTACTGGACTGCAGCTAAGCCCCCGAGTGGGAGGTTTGCTCTCCACTCGGTAGGATTTTAAATACTTAGGCGAGTACTGGACTGCAGTTAAGCCTCCAAGTGGGAGGCTGGCTCTCCACTCGGTAGGATTTTAAATACTTAGGCGAGTACTGGACTGCAGCTAAGCCCCCGAGTGGGAGGCTGGTTCTCCACTCGGTAGGATTTTTCAAACTTAGGCGAGTACTGGACTGCAGCTAAGCCCCCGAGTGGGAGGCTGGCTCTCCACTCGGTAGGATTTTTAAACACTTAGGCGAAACGGGTTCGCAGCTAAGCCTCCGAGTGGGAGGCTGGCCCTCCACTCGGTAGGATCTTTTTTACAGACTTAGGCGAAACGGATTCGCAACTAAGCCACCCACTGGGGGATTTCACACGCAAACAAAAGCAACAACAATTATCGGAAAAATTGTAACACTCTCGTCTTTGATAAATAGACTACATAAGTTTTTCTTATTGCTTCTCATCCGAGTGAGAACTCAAGTGTAAAAGGGGCGGAGCAGTTCCGCATTCCAAGCTCGTGGCTCATCAATCTGGCGATCGATATTGTAAAGGCGATACGCTCCATTGTGGAGGACTTTGGTGATGATGAAGGGGCCTTCCCAAGTAGGAGCGAGCTTGTGTGGTTTCTGTTGATCCACTCGGAGGATCAAATCTCCTTCTTGGAAGGCTCGACTCTTCACATTTCGGGCATGGAATCGACGCAAGTCTTGCTGATAAATGGTCGATCGGATCATAGCCATTTCTCTTTCTTCTTCCAGGAGGTCGACTGCGTCTTGCCGGGCTTGTTCTGCTTCACCTTCGGAGTAAAGCTTGACTCAGGGTGCATTGTGAAGCAAAACACTCGGCAAGACTGCCTCCGCTCCATAGACCAGAAAGAACGGGGTTCTTCCAGTCGACCGATTTGGGGTGGTCCTTAATCCCCAAAGAACTGATGGTAGCTCTTCGACCCATGCGCCTGCTGCGTGCTTGAGATCGCGCATCAGTCGGGGTTTCAGCCCTTTTAGAATCAGACCATTTGCCCTTTCTGCTTGTCCATTCGACTGGGGGTGAGCGACTGAAGCGTAGTCGACTCGTGTGCCTTGAGAGGCGCAGAAAGCCCTGAACTTGTCTGAATCAAAGTTTGACCCATTGTCAGTGATGATGCTGTGCGGGACTCCATATCTGAATATCAACTCTCTGATGAAACTGATACCAGTGCAAGCATCAAGATTCTTGATAGTGAAAGTGCAACTATCCCTAGGTGGTTTTGGTAATTCATAACAACATATAGCTCATTGAGCTAATGCTATTCCAAGATGATTATTTCAGGAAAGCTCAATGATTGGCATGGCATGGATGATGAAAGTGGATCCCTCAAAATGCTAAGGACAAAGGATTGGCTCAAGCTCAAAAGCTCAAGACTCTTCATTTTATATTTTAGTGATCCAAGATCACATTGAGTCTTTAGGAAAATCCAATACTACCAAGGAGGGATGAGGTGTTGCTTAATGAGCCTCTTGCTTCATGTGCTTAGTGATATGCTCCAAAACCCTCAGCTACTTTCCTATATCCACACTTGACCTAAACCCAAAGCCAAACTCAGACCTACCGATTCTTTCAATCCGGCGCCACCGAGTTTCACATGTCATAGCCACTGCCAAACCCTAAGCAAATCGGTTCTACCGATAGGGATCTCGGTCACACCGAGATGGGATTGCAATTTCTCTGTTTCCTTTTCGTAACTTTTTGGTCTCACCGAAAGAGCGGATCGGTCCCACCGAGATTGCAATGTAAACTCTCTGTTTCCTTTTTGTAACATTTCGGTCTCACCGAAAGAGCAAATCGGTCCCACCGAGTTTACCAGACCAACTCTCTGGTTAGCTTATTACCAAATCGGTCTCACCGAGTTTGTGTAATCGGTCTCACCGAGATTATGTTATGCCCTAACCCTAACCATATCGGTCCTACCGAGTTGCATGTCAGTCCCACCAAAAATCACTAACGGTCACTAGGTTTACTAAATCGGTCCGACCAAGTTTGTTGATTCGGTCCCACCGAGATTGGTAAATTGTGTGTAACGGTTAAATTTTGTGTGGAGGCTATATATACCTGTCGGTGTCAAAACTGGCGGATCTCGGGTAGGGGGTCCCGAACTGTGCGTCTAGGCGGATGGTAATAGGAGACAAGGGACACGATGTTTTTACCCAGGTTCGGGCCCTCTTGATGGAGGTAAAACCCTACTCTTGCTTGATTAATATTGATGATATGGGTAGTGCAAGAGTAGATCTACCACAAGATCAAGGAGGCTAAACCCTAGAAGCTAGCCTATGGTATGATTGTTGTATGATGAAGTTGTCCTACGGACTAGAACCCTCCGGTTTATATAGACACCAGATAGGGTTAGGGTTACACAAAGTTGGTTACAATGGTAGGAGATCTTGAATATCCGCATCGCCAAGCTTGCCTTCCACGCCAAGGAAAGTCCCTTCCGGACACGGGACGAAGTCTTCAATCTTGTATCTTCATAGTCCAGGAGTCCGGCCGAAGGTATTGTGGATATCCGAACACCCCCTAATGCAGGACTCCCTCAGTAGCCCCTGAACCAGGCTTCAATGACGACAAGTCCGGCGCGCAGATTGTCTTCGGCATTGCAAGGCGAGTTCCTCCTCCAAGTTCTTCATAAAAGATTGTAAACACCAAGAGTAGTGTCCGTCTCTGCAAAATAAGTTTCCACATATTGCCATAGAGAGAATAATATTAACACAAATCAAATCTGCTGACGTATTCCGTAGCATGACATCACACTACGGCCAAGTCCTAATTCGAATCATTTTCACTTCTCCACCTCAGCGCATTTTGCGAGGCGGTTTCCTTGGCATGTCTTGTCAAAGCAGAGATCGTGTCCCCTTTATTTACGGGATTCTCATCAATACGGTCGTGGGTAACCCAATCGTGCCCGTTCAGCTTGTTTTCTCGATTAAAAGTGAGTCCCAAACGGTCACGGGGAGGGCTCTTGGTATTCATCCTCTTATAAAGAGACCAAGGCCTTACTCCTTTTTTCCATCCTCAAACGAGTTCGCCCATCGCCTCGAGTTCCAACACCCTAGGCTCCAGATTTCAGGCGCTTCGGATCATCGACAATGTCGGGTTCCGACCTTCAAGGCCGGTGGATGCCCTCCTCCATCACGGAGGAGGACGTGTTAAAGTTGAGAGAGGCTAAGTTCTTGACCGACGAAATTTCGCGTAGGTTGCCTGCTCAAGGGAAGGCCATTCCCAGTCCCCAGCCTGGTGAGAGCGTGGTGTTCATATCCCACTTCCTTCGAGGGTTTGGCTTCCCAATGGATCCCTTTGTGAGGGGGCTGCTATTTTATTACGGGCTGGAATTCCACGACTTAGCTCCGGAGTCCATCCTCCATATCTCCTCATTCATTGTCGTGTGTGAAGCGTTCCTCCGTGTTACCCCTCACTTCGAATTGTGGCTCAAGACTTTTAAAGTGGAGCCGAAGATGATCGAGGGACGGCACGCAGAGTGCGGAGGCGCTGTTATAAGCAAGAATGTTGATGCTCCATGGCCCGAGGGCTCTTTTCAAGAGGAGCTTGGCTTGTGGCAACGAGAGTGGTTATATATCACCGCTCCGAGGGGCACCAAGTGGGTGGCGCCTCCTGCCTTTCGCTCGGGTCCCCCACCACGGCTAGCGTCATGGGTCAGCAAAGGGTTAGATTGGGGGTTATCCAAAGACGTGCCCTTACTGCAGGGCCGCATAAGGGATCTCTTAGAAGGAGACCTCAGCCTAGTCAAGGTGATGCAGGTCATACTGATTCGCTGAATATTGCCCGGCAAACATCGCTCCCTTCGCTTGTGGGGGTTTAATCCAGAGGGACACTGGGCTCTCCAGCATTTCATGGGTGCAACGCCCGCGGAGATGTATAAATTGTTCTTCGGATCACAAGCGATGTCTCCGGATTTGACCGAGGACGCAGGCCTAAGCTGCAATCGCCCGGATACTCAAGTAAGTAACCTTGTGCCCGGACCTGCTATCCGTATAATTGTCATAAACTTGCCCCTAAAAGAGCTGTCCTTTTAAACAAGAGTGGATAGCGAAGGCAAAGCTGATCAGGTGTCCGGCTCCCCTTCCCGAAACCAGGCCAGATCCCGTGCTTGTCAGGATGTTGAAGATAATGCCTTTGGAGGGAAGTAAGGGGGAGGACAAGGAAACTATTGCCTCCTCGAAGGAGGCTGCTCCGAAGGGAGGAACCAACAATTCCTCTCCTAAGGGGAAGAAGAGGGCCGCCTCTGACGACCCGGAGACCATGGCCTCGAAGCGGGGAAAAAATCCTTGTTAGAGGGTTCGACGCCGGGGAGTTCCTCGACCGAACTACACCCTCAAAGGGATCAGCCCTCCAGTGAGCCATAAGTAGAGAAAGATTTTCCTTTTGAGGAATGAGAGAAATCTTTGATTTATATCTGAGAAGATTAACCGAAATTTTACCTTGTAGCTCGGACCTCAGCCCCTCTCAGCAGAGCTCGTCTTCGGGGGATCTTCTTCCGGAGATGATGGAGAGTGGGACGCCTCCCCCTGCCGTACCGCCTAGCGAGGCGGGCGACCCTGAGGTGTCGTCGCGAAGGGTTTCTCCGAATCCGGCAGTGGCGGAAGATAGCTATGTGGCCCCCTAAGGTTCTCCGCGTCCGGCCTTCGAAAGAGGCCATAGGACAAGTCCGACACCATCTGGTGCTCGGCCGAAGGAGCTAAAGATTCTGCTGGGGTGAGCTTCTATCTCAGAGGAGCACCGTGCATTGATGGGCACGGTGATTGAAAGGATTTCATCCACAGAAAGCGGATTGCATGGGGATGTCAAAAGTTTACTGACGGGTTTTGAGGTATGTTAGATAATGTACACTTTTGTCAGTTGTGCATAAGTAAGATGCGCCCTGTGTAGATAATAGCCCCTGAGACTCTGTGCGTCGTCAAGAAATGACGGCGCGCAGAGGATCATAATCCCAGGTCTAAGATGTCACCTTTGAATGTAGGTGGTGAGGTGTCCGGAATCGAGCCGAATTGATGATTTTGCCGAACTAAAGCGGCAACTGGACGTGGCAGATGCCGACATCGCGCTTGTCAACAAGCGGCTTGATGAGGCTCAAGGTATGTAATTCCTCGGGCGACATCAGGTAAGAGGACCTTCATGCCAGTGTCTTACAATGTGTGTGCTTGACGCAGATGGTGCGGCCGCCGTGGAGAGTCTTAGGGCAGAACTTGCCCGAGCTAAGGAACAAGCCAGAAAAAGCGATGCGGCTGCCGACAAAGCCCATGAAGAGCTGAGAGCTGAACAAGCTGCTCACTGCCAAAGCAAGGAAGAGATGGCCAAGATGGCCAAAAAGTTAAAGAGCTCTGCAGACCGTTGCAAACTTCTTGAGAAAGAAGACCAGGCGAGACAGACGGACTTAGATAAGGCCGTTGTCGATGCCAAGGACGCTCGCTCTGCGATGAGAGCTACGAAGGAGGAGCTGCGTCAGGCCGAACAGATTGCGACTGGAAAGCCCTTTATGCTGCGAAGGAAGTTTTGCGATCCAAAGTTTGCTCCGTTGGACCGGATGTGGAGTGTGGAAGACACCTATCTGGATTTGGCAGCAAGTGCTGCTGATGCGACCGAACACTTTCGATATCAAAAAGATCGCGAAGTGGAAAAGCTTTTCTGGTCGCAGTTCCACAATCTAGAGCATCCACTGGCAGTGGACGATCGCCTGGCTCAATGGGCCGAACTGAATAGGTTGTCCGCACTCGCCATGAAGTACGTCATGGGTCATCTATGGACGGGGAGATCGAAGTCGAAGAGTTATTTCAGCTTGGTGCAGCAGTTCCTTGACGCGGTGCCGCGTATCAATGCGATGAAGAGGTCAGCATGCATAGAGGGCGCACGGATGGCTCTTGCCCATGTCAAGACATACTGGGCAGAGATGGAGACCACCGTTGTTGCGTCCCGATATTCGGACAAAAGCCGAGTACCCTCCGAGCACTATTTTCAGGAAGTCCTTGAAGGCGCTCGTGTAATAGAGACACAGTGCTCGAAGGATGCTATGTTATGATAGCATATGTAATTATAAAGCAATATTTTGATAAATTGTAGTGGCCTTTTATACTTGTGCCTTCAAGTATTGGGAACACCTCCTGTGCGGCCGTTTTTAATATATATAAAATCTGAAAGATGGCAGTCGTTGGCTTCAGCCCCCACGCACATAGTGTGGGGGTGCTCGCAGAAGGCGCTTTTTCACACTTAATCCAACATCTTGGTCCTACAAAGGAGGTGATGGCGCAGCGAGCCAGGCAACCGAACTATAATGCTTTAACACTTTCACTTAGCCATAGGAGCTTGACAGTGGGACTCTTTAGATAGCCCTTGGTGGCGACTGCGCTCGCCCGAATTCGGGGCGCGTGTGTGCCTGGCGGGGAAACGGCCCTTCGTTAATGCGGAGGAATCCTATAGATTCCGGAGAGTCATCGAGTGGTTGACCAGTCTCGCGCTATATCATGACAGTCGGTTTTCGGCTTTCTCTACTGAGGTGCTCGCCCGGCCGAACCGGGGCACAATCGCAGTAGTTCTCCTGGTGCTGCCTTAGCCGATAGAGCGAAACGTAAGGCGGCCGAACACAGGAGCCGGGCAACCCAACATTAACCAAAATCATGATTCGGCGTTGATGCATATAAGGCCAAACTCGCGACGCTGAACACTCCCTAAGGTATTCGGTCTTTGTGAGAGCGGGTTGAGGAATGCTCTTAGTTATAAGCCCCTAGTGTCCAGGTACGCGCAGGAATTCTGACGTGGCCACATGCCAAGACGCCAGCCTCCTCCTTTCTTATAGAACCAGGGGATGTGTAGCAACAAGAGACAGTAAAAAAGGTTTACGCAGGGTCTTAATCTGAAAAGAATCCTTGGAACGGGTCCCTACTGCACGTCTGCGCTTCTGTCTCCGTTGTGCCGTATCCTGGACGGGCGCAGCACGATGTTCATCTGTGAAAGAGAGGAACTAAATTGAAAAGAAAAATTGTATTAAATAAACAAAAAATCGTGCCGAACAAAAATTGTATTAAGTAAACAAATATAAAGTAAAATATGTAAAATTGAGCTTTATTTTCTCTTATTGTATATGTACGGAGCCCCTACTGCGGGGGTATATGGCCACTAATCCTGCATCAATGATAATTTTGTAACGAACTCGTCTACCAGCGTTCGTGGTCTTTAATGACCTATTCCAAAGTTTTTGGCCGGTGAAGCCAGCACAGTCCTCCGCTTGGGGGAGGCGCACTTCAATGCTTCCCCTTCAAAGAGATGATGCCTTGTGGACCGGGCATCTTAAGCATTAGAGATGCATAATGCAGTATTGCATTAAAGCGAGCGAAAGCTTCGCATCCTAGTAGTGCTTGATAGCCACTTGAGAATGGGACGATGTGGAAAGTTAGCTTTTCGCTTCGGAAGTTATCAGGGTAGCCGAATATAACTTCAAGCCGGAGAAAACCCATGCACCGGGTGTCCGGACCTGACGTTACCCCTTGAAAGGAGGTTTTGCTGTGACAGATTCTTGTTGGGTCTATCCCCATGTGACGGAATGTGTCCTGATATATCAGGTTTAGTCCACTGCCGCCGTCCATAAGGACATTTGAAAACTTGGGTCCGCCAATTATTGGATCGAGTACCAAGGCAGTCCACCCTGCGTTCCTGCTACTTCTAGAATAGTCCAGCTGATCGAAGATGATTGGTTTTGACAACCAGTGGCGGGACCCCTTTGGGATAGGTCGTGTGGTGCGTACCTTTATGGGCGCTGCGCGTTTTGTTATGTGAAGTAAGTTTACTGTTTTTACTTCTTGTGGGAAGTTCTTTTGTTTCCTGGTGCTCTGCTTTTGGGGTTCGTCCTCGTCTTCGCTTGGTGTGTCGAGCCCCTTGTGTTCCGTGTTGAGTCTGCCGGATTGTTTGAAAACCCAACGATCTCTGTGGGTATGGTTGGCAGGCTTCCCGGGAGTACTGTGTATTTGACATATCCTGTCCAGGATTTTGTTTAAGTTGGATGGATCATCCCTGTTATCCTGGAGGGGCGGCTTTGTCTGATTCTGTCGTGAGCTTTTGAATCCGGCGTTGACTGCCGTGCTCTTCGGACTTTTTTCCTTAGTCCGGCGACGGTCCTTATTGCATCGCGGTTTTTCGTTTCCATCCCTAGTTTCGGATGTATTTGGGTCGCTGGTGCTGCATCTTGCCAACCAGCTGTCCTATCCTGCACAAAAGCGGGTCATGAGGCTTGTCAGTGCGGCCATTGTTCTTGGCTTTTCTTGGCCGACGTGTCTGGCGAGCCATTCGTCTTGGACATTATGCCTGAAAGCTGCTAAGGCTTCGGCGTCCGGACAGTCGACTATCTGATTCTTTTTAGTGAGGAATCTATTCCAGAATTGCCGAGCTGATTCTCCGGGCTGTTGAGTTATGTGACTAAGATCGTCTGCATCCGGAGGGCGGACGTAGGTCCCTTGAAAATTTGTTCGGAAAGCGTCCTCGAGCTCTTCCCAACTTCCGATTGTGTTTTCAGGAAGGCTTTTAAGCCAATGCCGTGCTGGCCCTTTAAGCTTAAGGGGTAAGTATTTTATGGAGTGGAGGTCATCTCCTCTATCCATATGTATGTGGAGGATATAATCCTCGATCCAGACTCCAGGGTCTGTTGTTCCATCATATGCCTCTATGTTTACGGGTTTGAATCCCTCTGGAAATTCATAGTCCAGTACCTCATCGGTGAAACATAGGGGCTGTGCGGTGCCCCTGTATTTGGGTGTGCCAGATTCTGATGATGGCTTTATTGCATTGCTTACGAGAGCTTGCTTTCTTGGCCTGTAAATGGACCTGACTGGGCCATGGTGCGAAAACTTAAGTGGGTCGCATGCCGACTTAAGTGCGGCGCCGCTTGCCGCTTTATGCTGGCCATGGGGTCGTCTATCCGACCATGTGGCATTCTTATTTTTTGAATGCGAGGGCTCTAAGGCCTCTTCATCGAATTCAGGCAGTAGCTTTCGCTTCGGATAGCTTTTAGTGCGGCGACTATCGCCGTATTTGTCTGCGCTGTTAATTACTTTACTCCATCTTATCCAGAGTGCATCTTCTGCAGTTGTGAGCTTCCGCTTCTGCTTTTCCAGGCTGCGTGCGGTTGCAATGAGCCTCTTGTGGATGTTCTTCTTCTCCGCGGGTTTATCCGACGTAAGGTTGTCCGGAATGCCATTTTCGCCAGGGGAGGGATGTTCGGTTTCTTCATCCGGGCTGCCCTATTCGGACGGTTGCTCTAGGGCATGCTCGTCGCCTGCTGGCTCATCCTGCTCTATGGGTGGGTCTGTATCGAGGCAGGGCTTGGGTCGGCGTTTACGCCGACGCTTTGATTGTTTTTCGAGGGATTGATCCTTCATTCTATCCCCGTTTTCCTCGTGGTCGCTACCTTTAGGGGTATCCATCATGTTCATATGTGTCTCCTGCATCATCGTCCATACCGTCGATGTCTTCGGAGTCGAAGTTGAGCACGTCGTTTAAATTGTCGACACTGGCTACCAAGTGGGTGGTGGTTGGGCTTTGAATTTCTTCATCGTCCGTATCCCATCCTCGCTGACCGTAGTCTGGCCAGGGCTCTCCTGATAAAGAGTGAGACTTTAGAGAATTCAGGATGTCACCGAAGGGCGAGTGCTGAAAGATGTCCGTGGCGGTGAACTCCATTATCGGCGCCCAATCGGATTCGATCGGCAGGGGCATGGGGGGTTCGGAGTCCGGAGAGGAATCCGGATCCTCGGAGTCACGGGTCATGCAGAGTGCGGGGCTGGCGTTCGGCTCGATCGCCTTTGAGATTGCAGCCCCCGAGGTGACGTCCAACTGCTTATCCTTGATTGGCACAATAGTCTCCGAATTAAGGGTCGGAACCGGTGCATGTGCGGCCTCCAGGGCACTGTTCGGCGGCAGAGCTAGATCATGCCCCTCGAGACAGTGCGGCATGCTTGGCTGTGGCTCGAATCCATCGAAGATCAAATCCCCGCGGATATCTGCCATGTAGTCTAAGCTTCCAAACCTGACCTGATGGCCAGGGGCGTAGGTTTCGATCTACTCCAGGTGGCCAAGCGAGTTGGCCTGCAGTGCGAAGCCGCCGAAGACGAAGATCTGTCCGGGGAGGGAAGTCTCACCCTGGACCGCATCGTCGTTGATGATCAAAGGAGCCATCGGGCCTAAAAGTGACGACACGGAGGAACTCTCAATGAAAGCACCAATGTCGGTGTCAAAACCAGCAGATCTCGGGTAGGGGGTCCTGAACTATGCGTCTAGGCAGATGGTAACAGGAGACAAGAAACACGATGTTTTTACCCAGGTTCGGGCCCTCTCGATGGAGGTAAAACCCTACTCCTGCTTGATTAATATTGATGATATGGGTAGTACAAGAGTAGATCTACCACGAGATCAAGGAGGCTAAACCCTAGAAGCTAGCCTATGGTATGATTGTTGTATGATGAAGTTGTCCTACGGACTAGAACCCTCCGGTTTATATAGACACCGGATTGGGTTAGGGTTACACAAAGTCGGTTACAATGGTAGAAGATCTTGAATATCCGCATCGCCAAGCTTGCCTTCCACGCCAAGGAAAGTCCCTTCCGGACACGGGACGAAGTCTTCAATCTTGTATCTTCATAGTCCAGGAGTCCGGCCGAAGGTATTGTCCGGCTATCCGAACACCCCCTAATCCAGGATTCCCTCAATACCCCTCCACCTCCTCTTCATTCGTGGAGAGAGCCATCAGAACACATCTACACTTCCAACTCACATGTTCTGAGAGAGAACCACCTACCCTTGTGTTGAGCTCAAGATATTCCATTCCTACCATATGAATCTTGATCTCTAGCCTTCCCCAAGTTGCTTTCCACTCAAATCTTCTTTCCACCAGATCCAAATCCTATGAGAGAGAGTTGAGTGTTGGGGATACTATCATTTGAAGCACAAGAGCAAGTAGTTCATCATCAACACACCATTTGTTACTTCTTGGAGAGTGGTGTCTCCTAGATTGGCTAGGTGTCACTTGGGAGCCTCCGACAAGATTGTGGAGTTGAACCAAGGAGTTTGTAAGGGCAAGGAGATAGCCTACTTCGTGAAGATCTACCGCTAGTGAGACAAGTCCTTCGTGGGCGATGGCCATGGTGGGATAGACAAGGTTGCTTCTTCGTGGACCCTTCGTGGGTGGAGCCCTCCGTGGACTCGCGCAACCGTTACCCTTGGTGGGTTGAAGTCTCCATCAACGTGGATGTAGGATAGCACCACCTATCCGAACCACGCCAAAAACATCCGTGTCTCCAATTGCGTTTGAATTCTCCAAACCCTTCCCTTTACAATTTTGCAAGTTGCATGCTTTACTTTCCGCTTCCTATATACTCTTTGCATGCTTGCTTGAATTGTGTGATGATTGCTTGACTTGTCCTAAAGTAGCTAAAATCTGCCAAACTCTAGAATTGGGAAAAGGTTAAGTTTTTATTGGTCAAGTAGTCTAATCACCCCCCCCCTCTAGACATACTTCAAGGTCCTACAAGTGGTATAAGAGCTTTGGTCTCCATTTGCTTTGATTTCCATAGCTTTTGGTGGTCATAGCCTTGGTTTCACAACCTAGGAGAGTATGGCGTCTAGCGAGGGAAATTATCACCGTAGAGGTCCTTACTTTGATGGTACTAATTTTGCTAGTTGGAAGCATAAGATGAAAATGCATATTCTCGGACATAACCCCGCCGTTTGGGCTATTGTGTGTGTTGGTTCGCAAGGTGACTTCTTTGATGGGAAAGAACCAAACCGTGAAGCTACCGCGGAAGAGTTGAAGATGCTGCAATACAACGCTCAAGCTTGTGATATTCTCTTCAATGGATTGTGCCCTGAAGAATTCAACAAAATCAGCCGTCTTGAGAATGCAAAGGAAATTTGGGATACTTTGACTGATATGCACGAAGGTACCGACTCCGTCAAGGAATCCAAATTGGATGTGCTTCAAAGTCAACTTGACAAGTTCAAAATGAAGGATGGTGAAGGTGTCGCTGAAATGTACTCTAGGCTTGCTCTCATCACAAATGAGATTGCCGGCTTAGGGAGTGAAGAGATGACCAATAGATTCATCATCAAGAAGATCCTAAGAGCCTTGGATGGAAAATATGATACCGTGTGCACATTCATCCAAATGATGCCCAATTACAAAGATCTCAAGCCAACCGAGGTCATTGGAAGAATTGTTGCTCATGAGATGTCACTCAAGGATAAAGAGGAACTTGACAACAAATCAAGTGGAGCTTACAAAGCCTCATGTGAAGCCCCCACATCATCAAGTGAGAAACAAACCTTCAATGAAGAATTGAGCTTAATGGTGAAAAACTTCAACAAGTTCTACAAGAGTAGAAGCAAAGATAGAAGCTCCAAGTCAAGGTCCTACAATGACAAAAGATCTTCTAGTCGAGAGCGAAACTGCTACAATTGTGGAAGACCCGTACAGTATTCCAATGAGTGTACGGCTCCCTACAAGAGAAGAGAAGACTCTCCCAAAAGAAGAAGCAAAAGAGAAGAATCACCACCAATAGAGAGAAGGAGTAGAGATGATCGTTATGAACGAAGATACTCACGGAGAAGCAAGGATTCGGAAAGAAAGGAAAAGTCATCAAGGAGCTACACAAAACGAAGACATCAAGCTCATGTTGGTGAATGGGTATCCGGCTCCGACTCCGACAACCACTCCGAGAGAAGTTATCACTCCGATTCTGAATATACTCAAGATGAAGGTGTTGCCGGTCTAGCACTTGTGTCAACCGATTCCTACGACATATTTGACTCACCAAATGAAGGAGTTGGAAGATGCTTCATGGCCAAAGGTCCTAAGGTAACACACCCCGGGTATGTTGATTTCAATAGTGATGAAGATGACTTGTTAGGTGATGATGATTTACTTGTTGACAACTCTAGTGATGAATACTATGATGAAACGTCAATTAATCATGCTAATCAAGATAAAACAAATGACAATGATAAGGAGAAGATTGAGGCTCTAACTAAAGAACTAAACACTCTTAAGTTAGCTCATGAAACTATCTTCGAAGATCATCGAGAACTTTTAAGAGCTCATGAGAAGTTACGCTTTAAAAAGCTCAATCTTGAGCAAGAGCATGAGTTTTTAAAGGCAATCAATGATGATCTCCGCAAGAAAAGTTCTTATCACATTGCCAAGCGTTTACTCTTATGCACTTACATGCCTCAAGTCAAATCTAGTAACAATAACAAGAAAGATTCTTCCTCTAGTAGTAACAATGATCATACTAAATCCAACATTGTTGCTTCTAGTAGTTCTCTTGATTCCACTAATTATTCTCTTAGCCAAGTTACACTTGAGCAAGAAAATAGCTTATTGAAGGGAATTATAGAGAAAGGAGTCTACAAGAGCCTTGCCGGAAGTAAGCAATTCGAGGAAATTGTACGCAAGCAAGGAAGGCACCAGAAGAATCAAGGTGTTGGTTTTGAACGAAAATTCAACGCCAATGGAGTTGAGTGGGCAGAAGATCAATACCCCAAGACAAAGTTTGTTCATTAACAAGAGAAGTATGATCCTACTTCCTTCAAGGGGACACAAGCTCAAGATGATCTTCCACCACAAGACTACAAGCAAAAAGGCAAGGACAAGCTTCAAGAGGAAATTGATGCATTTGAAGAAGCTCCTAAGACCTTATTCAAGTGGATTCCCAAGACTACTTCAAGTTCCACTTCACCAAGTACGACTACAACTCCAAGGATTCCCATCAAGATGGTGTGGATCCAAAAGAAGAAGAACTAGAGAGTTCTTGAGGGTGACTCCGCCAACATACTTCACTCTTATCATTTTGGAAAGAACAAGTGCAATCAACTTCCACATCTTACACTAGTTCAAGGAGTCACAAACCCTCTTGTTGGTAAGTCAAGGGACAAGGTAACCTAAAAGCTTTCATGGACATCATCTTGTGTGTGAATCACTCTATGTCTACGGATATTCTTGTTTGTTCCTTGTGGTACTAACCCATGCAGGTATTGAAAATGCAATTCACTCCAATGGATAGATCCAATTGTTCTACATCAACATTGAGCATCCACATCTTCAACATCTACATGAAGTCATCATCGACAAAACCCAAGGTTAGTTCATCCCTCTAAGGGGGGATATCACATCTATGGGGAGCTTTACTCTAAGACTTGAGCTAAAGCAACTCTAAAGATGTGAACACAACAATGCTTTATGTAAAAGTGGTAACCCCACTTGTGCTTAAACGATGAGTATGACCTCTGATAAAATGTTCTCATTTGACTCTTATGTCAATATACTCATATATAGATGACATAGTCATCGCAAATTGCTTGATAGATGCTAGAATTGGTTGTGCATGCTTTGCCACATATTTCAATTGCCATTTTATTGTGTGAGCATGTTGGTTGCATATTTTACTCATTCGAGGACATCCAATTTTTGTTTTTATTGATTGGTTTTCTTTTCTCTTGCCAAGTGGATGGACAAGAATGCCTAAGAACCTTCTCTAGCTATCTATGCTTTTCTCGTCTCAAACTCTATTCATGCTACATCACAAAAATTGATCAAGTCAGATTCAAACCTCTCTGTGTGAGGAGCACTCGGAGTCCCCGATTCGTCATAGACTGAAACTTCCAAAACTTCTTTGTGATTCTCGGTTTGACCGATATCTTATTTTCAGTTCTACCGAGATCATCAAGTCGATCTATGTTTTCGATCTCGGTGCAACGGATTTGAACCATTCGGTCACACCGAGTTGCAATAACTGTATACAGTTTTGCATCTCGGTGCCACCGAATTGTTCCACTCGGTCACACCGACAGGGTCGGGCTATATATAGACACGGGCAAAAATTTGGAAATTTCTCCGAACCCCTTCGCCCGCGCGATAGCTCGCTCTGCCTATGTGGTCTCCGGATCGTCTTCTCGCCACCAGCCGCCTCCAGTCGCTGGTCTCCATCGCCGTCAACGGAATTCAACCCCGCCGTTGCCGCCGTAGCGAGTCTCCGCCGAACTAGGGTATGGACTCGATCTTTGTGATATTCCCCATCTGATTCCTAGCACATTGTGATCTTATTGATTCTAGCCACGATTGAAACACTCCTATCCAGTCAATGCAATTCGTAGAATAGGTTTTATTCAAAAAATTTAGGGTTAGGTTTCCGCCGAAACCATCTCGGACCCACCGAGTTGAAAAACTCAGTCCCACCGATTTGGCTCATGCCATTGCACAAGTGAGACTCGGTCTGACCAAGAATTACTAATCGGTGTGACCGATTATGGAACTTTGTGAAACCCTAACAGTCTCGGTGCCACCGAACTGTGACTCGGTCTGACCGAGTTCACTATTTTAGGTTCCAAAACTGCTTCGGTATCACCGAGTTTAAAAATCGGTAGATCCTAAATGATTTATGTGGGAAACTAAAACTAAGATTTTGAATCATTCTTTTGCAAAAATCTCTGCATTTTGTGATGCTTATCTACTCTACCTCATCTATAAACTCTTCACAGGGTCAGCAGTCAGCTTTTACATCATGTCTGATCAGAGTGACAGCCAGAACACGTCAGAAGAGCAAGTGCACATGAGTGAGGGCACTAGTCCCTCCAGTTCTTCAGATGAAGGCAGCAGGAGCACCCCTAGCAATTTGCCAAAAGCTGCCACCAGACAAAGCAATAAGAGAACCTTAGACTCAGAGGATGAGGATTATGTGGCAGAGGAAGAGGAAGCTACTTCCAAGAGAGTAGTGCTCAAGAAGGAGTATGGCTCAGCACAGAGCACAAAGCCAGGTATGCAGAAGAAGGCACCTGCAAGGAGAGTTCCTACTTCCAAGCCTAGGAAGGCTGTACCTGAAGAAACCATGAAGCTCACCATGGAATCAGAAGAGGAAGCAAGTGGCCAGGATAAGAAAAAGAAGAGAGTCAGAACTACCACAGCCAAAGTTCTTGGCAAACCCTCTATGAGGAGAGACTCTGAAGAAGAAGAAGAAGAAGAAGAAGAAGAAGAAGAAGAAGAAGAAGAAGAAGAAGAGGTTGCTGCACCAGCACCTAAGGCACCAAAGCTTATGGGTGATGCTATAAAATCAGGGGCTACTGCATCCAAGCCCAAAGAAGCACCCAAAGCTGCCTCCAAGGACAAGTCAGCTCCAAAGAGAAATACAAGGAGCATACCAGCTGCTGAGAAGAACAAGGCCCCAGTGCCTGAAGCTGTTGGAGAAGATGAAGAAGGACAAGTTCTGAGAAAGCTCAAGCCCAAGATTCCAGACCACAATGATGCTCATCCTGTGGCTGAGAACATGAAAATCAGAAGAGACTCAGGGTTAAGAAAGTGGAGAGAAGCAGATCCATATGCTTCAAGGAGAAGAACTGCTGTTGACTACAAGTTCTACACAAAGGAACAACAGGACTTCTATGAGACAGTTTTGTTGGATAAGAAGCCTATCGTTTGTGACATGAGGTGGGTCGACTAGACCTACATCAAGGAGAATGAGCAGCACTATCCTGGAGTGCAAGACAAATTCAGTGCTTGTGGAGTTGCTGACTTTGTTTGGCAGAAGCTCACAAAGTGGAACGAGGAGCTCATTATGCAATTCTACTCCACAACACACTTCTACCCAGATGGAAGGATAACATGGATGTCTGAAGGTACAAGGTACCAATCAACTGTTGAGGAATGGGCAAAGTTGATCAATGCCCCAGAGAAAAATGAAGATGACTTGGATGTCTATGCCAAGAAAAAGATGGATCATAACTCAATGGCAAATATGTACAAGGAGATTCCAGTAGATGATCTTGACACTCACCAGCTTGGGTCCGTAAAACACTTGTTGTCAGGACTGCCTACGATCAACTGGATCCTTAGGCACACACTCTTGCCCAAGTCTGGAGATCACAGAATGATCAGAGGTCATGCCATTAACTTGCTACATATATTTGATGTGCCTCAGAAATTCAAGGTCATGAGCCTCATAGTAGAGACTATCAAGAGGACTGTAGCAGGTCAGAAGAGGAGCTGTGGTTATGCCCCTCAGATCCAAGAGTTGATTAACTCAAAAATGGGCACAGGCACATACTTGTTGGACAAGGAACACTTGCCTATTCATCCAGATTTCGAGGACAATCAAGTTGTGATGAATGAGAATGAACCATCATCAGCTCAAGCTCAAGCAAAGAAGGAGAAGGCAAGGAAGGAGAAAGCTGCCAGGATGCCAACTCAAGAGGAGGCATCTGAGTATTTCTTGAAACCAAGCAGGAGCAGCTTAGTTACTTGATTGCATCTACACTGAGGATTGAGAAAGGACTGGCCACCCTCACTCAGAATCAGGAGAGCTTAGAAAGAATCATGGAACAAAAGTTCTATGACTTGGATGTAAAAGTAACAGAGATTTAGTCTGCAGTGGAGCAACTTCAAGATGACATGCAGGAGAAGAAAGGGAAGACTACAACTGATGCATTTGCCAGAGTGCCACAAGCTCAGAGGTCAACTGAAGTGCCAGTTCCTGACACCAGAGCCACCACCTCAGCTCCAGCTACAGCACCAGCCCAACCAGCTCCAGCATTCACCTCAGCTCCAGCTCCAACCACTTCTACAGAAGCCTTCGTCCTTGGAGTGATCCAGACTCCACCACCACCATAAGATCAAGCCTGAGAGTCGATCTAGCACTATGCATTTTCTAGGATCTTTTTGGTAACTTGTTGCCAAAGGGGGAGAAAAATGTATAGATCATAGGCTTCGAGTGAGAGAGAGAGAGTGTTGCCTTTATTCTCTCTTGCTTTATTTGGTGGTTTTTCAAACTTTGTTTTCTTTTGGTTGAGATACTATGATATGCTTGTGATACATTGATGATCATGTGTTTGACTATGATATGCTTGTGAGACATTGATGATCATGTGTTTGATCATAAGCTACACTTATGCATGCTTGATATTATCCTATCTATCTTATGTGATCATTCACTTTTCTTGGTGATGAGTGCATGTATTCAATTCTTATCACTTTGAGCGCTCCACCAAGATGTATGTGACATGGAAGAGTAACCTATGATTCTAACTCTTTGTGCATTTGCAGTCCAAAGCAAATTTTAAAATATGCACAAATTTAGGGAGAGCTCTTGCTTTTCACATACCTCTCAAAGCGACGATGTTCTAAAATCTTATTATCATTTATCGAAGCTTTGATCCATATGTTGTCATCAATTACCAAAAAGGGGGAGATTGAAAGTGCAACTATCCTTAGGTGGTTTTGGTAATTCCTAACAACATACAGCTCATTGAGCTAATGCTATTCCAAGATGATTATTTCAGGAAAGCTCAATGATTGGCATGGCATGGATGATGAAAGTGGATCCCCCAAAATGCTAAGGACAAAGGATTGGCTCAAGCTCAAAAGCTCAAGACTCTTCATTTTATATTTTAGTGATCCAAGATCACATTGAGTCTTTAGGAAAAGCCAATACTATCAAGGAGGGATGAGGTGTTGCTTAATGAGCCTCTTGCTTCATGTGCTTAGTGATATGCTCCAAAACCCTCAGCTACTTTCCTATATCCACACTTGACCTAAACCCAAAGCCAAACTCGGACCTACCGATTCTTTCAATCCGGCGCCACCGAGTTTCACATGTCATAGCCACTGCCAAACCATAAGCAAATCGGTTCTACCGATAGGGATCTCGGTCTCACCGAGATGGGATTGCAATTTCCCTGTTTCCTTTTCGTAACTTTTCGGTCTCACCGAAAGAGAGGATCGGTCCCACCAAGATTGCAAAGTAAACTCTCTGTTTCCTTTTTGTAACATTTCGGCCTCACCGAAAGAGCAAATCGGTCCCATCGAGTTTACCTGACCAACTCTATGGTTAGCTTATTACCAAATCGGTCTCACCGAGTTTGTGTAATTGGTCTCACCGAGATTACGTTATGCCCTAACCCTAACCATATCGGTGCTACCGAGTTGCATGTCAATCCCACGGAAAATCACTAACAGTCACTAGGTTTACTAAATCGGTCCGACCGAGTTTGTTGATTCGGTCCCACTGAGATTGGTAAATTGTGTGTAATGGTTAGATTTTGTGTGGAGGCTATATATACCCCTCCACCTCCTCTTCATTAGTGGAGAGAGCCATCAGAACACATCTACACTTCCAACTCACATGTTCTGAGAGAGAACCACCTACCCTTGTGTTGAGCTCAAGATATTCCATTCCTATCATATGAATCTTGATCTCTAGCCTTCCCCAAGTTGCTTTCCACTCAAATCTTCTTTCCACCAAATCCAAATCCTATGAGAGAGAGTTGAGTGTTGGGGAGACTATCATTTGAAGCACAAGAGCAAGGAGTTCATCATCAACACACCATTTGTTACTTCTTGGAGAGTGGTGTCTCCTAGATTGGCTAGGTGTCACTTGGGAGCCTCCGACAAGATTGTGGAGTTGAACCAAGGAGTTTGTAAGGGCAAGGAGATCGCCTACTTCGTGAAGATCTACCGCTAGTGAGGCAAGTCCATCGTGGGCGATGGCCATGGTGGGATAGACAAGGTTGCTTCTTCGTGGACCCTTCGTGGGTGGAGCCCTCCGTGGACTCGCGCAACCTTTACCCTTCGTGGGTTGAAGTCTCTATCAACGTGGATGTAGGATAGCACCACCTATCCGAACCATGCCAAAAACATCCGTGTCTCCAATTGCGTTTGAATTCTCCAAACCCTTCCCTTTACATTCTTGCAAGTTGCATGCTTCACTTTCCGCTGCCTACATACTCTTTGCATGCTTGCTTGAATTGTGTGATGATTGCTTGACTTGTCCTAAAGTAGCTAAAATTTGCCAAACTCTAAAATTGGGAAAAGGTTAAGTTTTTATTGGTCAAGTAGTCTAATCACCCCCCTCTAGACATACTTCAAGGTCCTACTGATAGGCTTAGCTTCAATCCATTTGGTGAACTTGTCGACTACCACAAGCACATGCGTGAGAACCGCTCCTACCCGTTCTCAATGGTCCAACCCTATCCAGTCCCCAAACAATGAAGGACCAGACGAGTGGAATGGTCTTCAGGGTTGACGCGGGTTTGTGCGACATATTGGAGTAGAACTGGCATCCTTCACACTTGTCGACTATCTCTTTTGCCATTTCATTTGCTCTCGGCCAGTAAAATCCTACTCGGTATGCTTTAGCCACAATTGTCCGAGAGGACGCATGATGACCACAGGTCCCCGAGTGGATATCATCAAGGATTATCTGACCCTCTTCCGGTGTTATACACTTCTGACTGACTCCAGTCGCGCTTTCTCTGTATAACTGTCCCTTGATGACTGTAAAGGCTTTGGATCGACGGGCGATCTGTCGAGCCTCTTGTTCGTCCTCCGGGAGTTATTTCCTTAGGATATACGCGATGTACGGTATCGTCCAGTTGGGGGTGATTACCAAGACTTCCATGATTAGGTTGACCACTGATGGAATTTCGACTTCAGTCGGATCCGTGGCGCTCTTTGGCTGCGGGGCTTCATCGGCAAAATGATCTTCCTGTACTGACGGCGAGTGGATGTGTTCTAAGAACACATTGCTGGGAATGGCTTCTCTCTTGGAACCTATTTTTTCCAAATCATCTGCTGCTTGATTTTTCAGTCGGGGTATATGATGAAGCTCTAACCCCTCGAATTTCTTCTCTAACTTTCTCACTGCATTGCAATAACCAGTCATGGCTGGAATTCTGACGTCCCACTCCTTCATCACCTGATTAACCACCAAATCTGAGTCGCCATAGACCATGAGGCGACGGACGCCGAGTGAAATGGCCATGCGCAACCCATACAAAAGTGCTTCATATTCTGCTTCGTTATTGGAGGAATCACAGTGAATCTGGAGAACATATCTGAGCTTATCTCCTCGGGGGGAAACCAATACTACCCCGGCACCGGAACCATTCAGCATCTTAGACCCATCGAAGAACATGGTCCAGTGCTCCGAGTGAACTTGAGTCGGTAGTTGCTGTTCAATCCACTCGGCGACGAAATCTGCAATTGCTTGGGACTTGATAGCCTTCTTTGCCTCAAACTTGATATCTAGGGGAAGGAGTTCAATCGCCCATTGAGGGAGTACGGGATTAGGGGGTGTTCGGCCATACGAACTATACCTTCAGCCGGACTCCAGGACTATGAAGATACAAGATTGAAGACTTCGTCCCGTGTCCGGATGGGACTTTCCTTGGCGTGGAAGGCAAGCTTGGCGATGCGGATATTCAAGATCTCCTACCATTGTAACCGACTTTGTGTAACCCTAACCCTGTCCGGTGTCTATATAAACAGGAGGGTTTTAGTCCGTAGGACAACAACTCCATCATACAACAATCATACCATAGGCTAGCTTCTAGGGTTTAGCCTCTCTGATCTCGTGGTAGATCTACTCTTGTACTACCCATATCATCAATATTAATCAAGCAGGACGTAGGGTTTTACCTCCATCAAGAGGGCCCGAACCTGGGTAAGACATTGTGTCCCTTGCATCCTGTTACCATCCGCCTAGACGCACAGTTCGGGACCCCCTACCCGAGATCCGCCAGTTTTGACACCGACATTGGTACTTTCATTGAGAGTTCCTCTGTGTCGTCACTTTTAGGACTGATGGCTCCTTTGATTATCAATGATGATGCGGTCCAGGGTGAGACTTTTCTCCCCGGACAGATCTTCGTCTTCGGCGGCTTCGCACCGCGGGCCAATTCGTTTGGCCGCCTGGAGCAAATCGAAAGCTACGCCCCGGGCCATCAGGTCAGGTTTGGAAGTTTGAACTACACGGCTGACATCCGCGGGGACTTGATCTTCGACGGATTCGAGCCACAGCCAAGTGCGCCGCACTGTCTCGGTGGGCATGATCTAGCTCTGCCGCCGAACAGTGTCCTGGAGGCCGCCCGCGCGTCGGTTCCGACCCTTAATTCGGAACCTGCGGCGCCGATCGAGGATGAGCGGTTGGACGCCACCTCAGGGGCTGCGATCTCAAAGGCGATCGAGCCGAACACCAGCCCCGCACTCTGCATGACCCATGACTCCGAGGATCCGGATTTCCCTCCGGACTCCGAACCCCCCGCTCCCCTGCCGATCGAATCCGATTGGGCGCCGATCATGGAGTTCACCGCCGCGGACATCTTTCAGCACTCGCCCTTCGGCGACATCCTGAACTCACTAAAGTCTCTCTGTTTATCGGGAGAGCCCTGGCCGGACTATGGTCAGCAAGGATGGGATACGGACGATGAAGAAATTCAAAGCCCACCCACCACCCACTTTGTAGCCGCTGTCGACGATTTAACCGACATGCTCGACTTCGACTCCGAAGACATCGACGGTATGGACGACGATGCAGGAGACGAACAAGAACCAGCACCTGTAAGGCACTGGAAGGCCACCTCGTCATATGACATATATATGGTGGATGCTCCAAAAGATGGAGAGGGCGATGGAAAAGCGGGGGATGATACTTCTAAGAAACATCCCAAACACCGACGTCAGCGGCGCCGCTCTAAATCCCGCCAAAGCAAAAACGGTGATTCCAGCACCGAAGATAATACTACTCCGGATAGCGCTAAAGAAGACACCCTCCAGCAAGATTCGGCACAGGAAGATGGAGAAGCCAGCCCTCATGAGAGGGCGGCAGACCGAGAGGTTGAGGACGATAACTATATGCCTCCCTCCGAAGACGAGGCAAGCCTCGACGACGACGAACTCGTCGTACCATTAGACCCCGCCGAACAAGAGCGTTTCAAACGCAGGCTTTTAGCCACGGCAAGCGGCCTCAAGAAAAAGCAACAACAGCTTAGAGCTGATCAAGATTTGCTAGCTGACACATGGACTGAAGTCCTTGCGGCCAAAGAGTATGAACTCGAACGCCCCTCCAAGCGTTACCCAAAGCGCAGGCTGCTACCCCGATTAGAGGAGGAAGCACCTACATCACCAGTGCATGACATGGCTGACCGGCCACCTCGTGGCCGCGACAGAGAGGCCTCTAAGCCCTCCACTCAAGCCATGCCCCGACGCCGCTCAGAACATGCTAAGGCACGGGAAAACGCGCCAGACCTGCGAGATATACTGGAGGACAAGGCAAGGCAAACAAGATCGATCTACGGATCGCGCGGGCGCCCCACGGCACGTGACGGTGAACGTCACTCCGGATACGATAAATCCGGCCGGGACGGACACAATGGACAAAGCTCCTTTGAGCCGCGTCGTGATATAGCCCAGTATAGAGGCGCCGCACACCCACTATGCTTCACAGATGAAGCAATGGATCATAAAATCCCTGAGGGCTTCAAACCCGTAAACATCGAATCATACGATGGCACAACAGATCCTGCGGTATGGATCGAGGATTATCTCCTTCATATCCACATGGCCCGTGGTGATGATCTACATGCCATGAAATACCTCCCACTCAAACTTAAGGGACCGGCCCGGCATTGGCTCAACAGCTTGCCAGCAGACTCAATCGGTTCTTGGGAGGACCTGGAAGCCGCATTCCTTGACAACTTCCAGGGCACTTATGTGCGACCACCGGACGCTGACGACATAAGCCACATAATCCAGCAGCCGGAGGAATCGGCCAGGCAATTCTGGACACGGTTCCTAACAAAGAAAAATCAAATAGTAGATTGTCCGGTCGCGGAGGCCCTAGCAGCCTTCAAGCATAATATCCGCGACGAGTGGCTTGCCCGGCACCTGGGACAGGAAAAGCTGAAATCTATGGCAGTCCTCACGACACTCATGACCCGCTTTTGCGTGGGAGAAGATAGCTGGCTTGCTCGCAGTAACAACTTAACCAAGAACCTTGGCAATTCGGATACCAAGGACAAAAGCAGCAGGTCGCGCCGGAACAAGCAAAAGCGCCGTGTTAACGGAGACAGCAACGAGGACACGACAGTAAATGCCGGATTCCGAGGCTACAAATCCGGTCAGCGGAAAAAGCCATTCAAAAGAAATACCCAGAGCCCGTCCAGTTTGGACCGAATACTCGACCGCTTGTGCCAGATACACGGCACCCCCAAAAAGCCAGCAAATCACACCAACAGGGATTGTTGGGTGTTCAAGCAGGCAGGCAAGTTAAGAGCCGAAAACAGAGACAAGGGGCTGCATAGCAATGATGAGGAGGAGCCCAGGCCGCCGAACAGCAGTGGATAGAAGGGTTTTCCCCCACAAGTGCGGACGGTGAACATGATATACGCAACCCACATTCCCACGAGGGAGCGGAAGCATGCGCTACGAGACGTATACGCGCTGGAGCCAGTCGCTCCAAAGTTCAACCCATGGTCCTCCTGCCCGATCACCTTTGATCGAAGGGACCATCCCACTAGCATCCGTCATGGCGGGTTTGCCGCTTTGGTTCTTGACACAATTGTCGACGGATTTCATCTCACAAGAGTCCTCATGGACGGCGGCAGCAGCCTGAACCTGCTTTACAAGGATACAGTGCGGAAAATGGGCATCGATCCCTCGAGGATCAAGCCCACAAAAACGACCTTTAAAGGTGTTATACCAGGTCTAGAGGCCAACTGCACAGGCTCGGTAACACTTGAAGTGGTCTTCGAATCTCCGGACAATTTCTGAAGCGAAGAGTTAATCTTTGATATGGTCCCGTTTCGCAGTGGCTATCACGCCCTACTCGGGCGAACCGCATTTGCAAAGTTCAATGCGGTGCCGCACTATGCATATCTCAAGCTCAAAATGCCAGGCCCTCGAGGAGTAATTACGGTCAATGGAAACACCGAGCGCTCCCTCCGAACGGAGGAGCACACGGCGGCCCTCGCAGCAGAAGTGCAAACCAGCCTTTTTAGGCAATTCTCCAGTCCGGCCGCTAAAAAGCCGGACACTGTCAAGCGCGCCCAGAGTAACCTACAACAAGAGCGCCTGACATGTTCTGAGCAGGCGTAACAATGCGGCCCCAACCCCAGCCCTCGCGACGTAGTGAAATCAGTGCTCCACGTACATAACTACGCTCTTGAAATACCATGGGCACAGGGGGAGGGGCACAATCACGGTGAGCCCAAAACACGGCCTAAACTGTACTAGGGGCTGCCGAATTATTTTTAATCTTTTCTTAGTTTCAGGACTCCATACTTCGGACGACCTGTTCGGCAATTCAATTGCCGCACAAACGATGCAAGACCTAGGGAAGCAGACAAGCCATGCCGCACTATGGAACTCCTAGGTGGTCTCTGTTACGCGCAGTATACCTGTTTTGAATACAATTCCGCGGCCTGCCCCTGGCCAGGACATGTTAAATAGTCCAATATCTTTTGCTTATCGCACTATTTGTATCGTTCTGCTTTGATAGCAGCCTCTTCATAAACAATGCATAACTTTTTGTCTATTTTTTGCATTATCCTCTTTATATATATATATGTTCATTAATGACATGTGGCACCCGTACACTTTGGTACGACAAATACACCAGGGGCTTCAGTACCCCTTAAAATGGTGTAAGAAGTCCAAACACTTCATAAGTGCGGCACCCCGAACTTATAGCACTATATGCATCGGCTCCGAATCATGATTTGGGTCAATCGTTGGGTTTGCCCGCCTCCTATGTTTTGGTGCCTTACGTTCCGCTATATCGGCTAAGGTAGCACTAGGAGAACCACTGCGATTGTGCCCCAGTTGAGCTGGGCTGAGCACCTCAGTGGAGAAAGCTAAAACTGACTGTCATGATGAGGCGAGAGACCGGTCGCTGTTCGAGAGGTTTTTCAAGTCCCTAAAGACTTATGCCGCTTCGAGCGAGGAGCCGGCTTTGTCCGGCCAAGGCGTGGATAGTGCCCCGAACTCGGTCTTCCGAACTAGGGGCTTCACCGAAATTTAAAATTATAAGGTTCTATGGCTAAGTGAGAGTGTTCAAGCATTATAGTCCGATTGCCTTGTTCGTTGTGCTGAGCGCCTCCCTCGAAGGACCCAAACATGGGAAAAAGAGCGCTCAGGTTTATCCCGAACACCCCAGCACTAGTGGCATGGGGGCGGAGGCCGACGACTGGCCATCTCTCAATTTTTTGATAAATGGCCACACAGAAAATAATATTTTAAATTCAACAAGCATTGCTTAGCGCATATGAACAAGTTTTCAGCGCACAGGACAAACACGAGCGAGTTCATTCAAAAATTACATCCTTGGTACATTCATCTGCCATAAGGCGGGCACCAGCAAGAACATCCTTGTAATAGTTCTCGGGCTTGCGATGCTCCTTCCCCGGCGGCGGCCCGTCCCTCACAAGCTTCTCACCGTCCAGCTTACCCCAGTGCACCTTTGCACGGGCAAGGGCCCTACGGGCACCTTCGATGCAGACAGAGCGCTTGATGACCTCGAGCCTTGGACAGGCCTCCACCAGCCGCCGCACCAGTCCGAAGTAGCTCCCAGGCAGGGCCTCTCCAGGCCACAGCCGAACTATGAAGCCCTTCATGGCCTGTTCGGCCGCCTTGTGGAGCTCGACCAGCTGCTTTAGCTGGTCACTCAAGGGCACAGGGTGTCCAGTCTCAGCATACTGAGACCAGAACACCTTCTCCATCGAGCTGCCCTCTTCGGATCAGTAGAATGCAGCGGCATCGGATATGTTGCGGGGAAGATCTGCGAATGCCCCTAGAGAACTCCAGATTCGGGTAAGTAACAAGTAGTTTACTTTTATATGTTTGCTTTGCATAAAGAATGCCTTACCCCCGCTATCTTTTTCCCCTCCTCCAACTCTTGGAGGGCCTTCTGGGCTTCGGCCATGGCAGACTCGGCAGTCTTGACGGCTGCGGCGAGCTCGGACGCTCGCGTTTTAGAGTCAAGCTCCAAACTCTCATGTTTTTTCATGAGAGCCTGAAGCTCTTGCTGCGCCTCGCCGACTTGCGCCTCAAATTTCTCCCGCTCATTGCGCTCCGAGGCCGCTCTCTTCTCGGCCTCGGACAGCGCCTGCTTGAGGGTCACCACCTTAGTTGTGGCCCCTGCAACAAGTAGCATAATCCTGTAAATTTTTTGCAATTGCATCTTTCTATATTTTTTTCTACAAGGTATTTCTTACCTTCTTTCTCCTCGAGCTGCCGCTTGGCAAGGCCGAGCTCTTGCTCGGTCCGCTCGAGTCCCTGTTTCAGGGCACCCACCTCCACAGTCAGTGCGGCGGTGGCTAGCAGCGAAGCCTGCATACGCATATTGACCTTTTTTTTATTAGACTCCTGCGAAAATTGATAGATCCTCTATTCAGCTTTTCTTTCCGAACGCCAAATAGAGCATCAGGGGCTACTGTCTATGTGGTAATATTTTTACATATTTTTACTTACCTCGAAGCCTGTTAGAAGGCTAGCACAAGCTTCAGTGAGTCCGCTCTTGGCGGACTGAACCTTCTGGATCACCGTACTCATGATAGTACGGTGCTCCTCGTCGATGGAGGCACCCTTAAGCACCTCCAGTAGAGTACCCGGCGCCTCCGGTTGGACGGAGGCCGCCGACTCATTAGGCTTGCTCCTCTTGACAGGAGTTCGCCTGCCGCGGTCAAGAACCGTTGAAGATTCCGGCGCGGTGTCCGGCTCAAAGTCGGACTTGGAGCCCTGGGGGGTCTTGTCCCCTTTACTCCTGGAGTCCGGGAGGTCGCCTTGCGGCTCCTCCAGGACCACCTCCTCTTGCCCCGGAGCTTGTCGCGACGCCACTTCGGCGTCGTCCGCCGTGCGGGGGGAGACAGCGGGCAGAACTGAATTCACGTCCGATGAATCCAGGGAGCCACTCGACGACTCTTCGAGCCCGTCCTTGGGCGGGCTGCATGTTTATATTCAACGTTAGGGAAAGCTGTGCGACAAAGGAATATCATGAGTTACTTTGGTATCCGAATACTTACGATGCCGCCGGACGCTTGGCCCTGTCCGGCCACTCCTTGTCGTCCCCGTCGGTGTTAGGGGAGTAGTCCGGCGGAGGGGTCTTCCTCCTCTTGGACCCTTCGGCCTCCCCATTGGGGCGGCCTTCCTTTTCTTTCCTCCCCCGCTGGAGGGGGAGAGGTTTCTTCTTCCTCCTCCTCATTTTCACGGGAGGAGAGCGTCTCGGATTCGTCGGATGACGAGTCCGACACCACCATATGCCGGGCACTCTTTCGAGTCCCCGTGGCCTTCTTCTTCTTGGCCTTCTTCTCCGGCACCACATAAGGTGCCGGAGCCAGCAGCTTCGCTAAGCGAGCAGGGGCTGGGTCTTCGGGCAAGGGAGCCGGCCAGTTAATCGGTCCGGACTTCGCCTGCCAAGCCTGTCAAAGGCGAGGGAGTTTGGATCCCGCATAGAGTCAAACTATGAAAAAACTTAAACATCCTGTAAAAGGTGAAAGTAGCTTACCTCGCTAGCGTGACACTGCGAGCTATATCCGCGGTCCTCGGAAGCGGATGCGGGAGCCTCGGCGCCTTTGGTTAGCACCTTCCAGACGTCTTCATACGTCATGTCGAAGAGCCCGTTAAGGGTTTGGTGCTGCGCTGGGTCGAACTCCCACAGATTAAAGTCCCGTTGTTGACACGGGAGGATCCGGCGGACGAGCATAACCTGGACTACATTAACAAGCTTGATCGGCTTGTTCACCAGGGACTGGATGCATGTCTGCAATCCTGTCACCTCTTTTTCGTCGCCCCACGACAGGCTCGTCTCTTTCCAGGACATAAGCCGCGTGGGGGGTCCGGATCAGAACTCAGGGGCCGCGATCCATTTCGGATCGCGCGGCTCGGTGATGTAAAACCACCCTGATTGCCACCCCTTCAAGGTCTCCACAAAGGAGCCCTCGAGCCATAGGACGTTGGCCATCTTGCTTCCATGGCGCCTCCGCACTCCGCCTGGCTGCCGCGCACCACCTTGGGCTTGACGTTAAAGGTCTTGAGCCAGAGGCCGAAATGGGGGCAGATGTGGAGGAAAGCCTCGCTCACGACGATAAACGCTAAGATGTTGAGGAAATCGTGGAAATCCAGGCCGTAGTAGAACATGAGCCCCCGGACAAATGGGTGGATTGGAAAACCCAGTCCACGGAGGAAGTGGGGAACAAATACTACCCTCTCATGGGGCCTTGGGGTAGGGAGAAGCTGCCCCTCCTCGGGAAGCCGGTGCGCGATGTCTTTGGACAAGTATCCGGCCTTCCTTAGCTTTTTGACATGGCCCTCCGTGACGGAGGAGACCATCCACTTGCCTCCCGCTCCGGACATTGCTGGAGAAGTTTGAGGTGGGAAGTGCGGGCTTGGGCGCTGGAGCTTGGGTGTGCAGAAGATGGATAGGCAAAGGAGGAAGAAGGCGTAGGTAAAAAGGCGGATCCTTATCCCCTTATATGGGCGGATGCGGCTGCGCATCCCCACCAGCCTAGTAAAACTCGATTGCCTCCCAAGCGCCATGCTAAATGGTGCGGTTGGGTTACCCACGTCTGTATTGATGAGAATCTCGTAAATGGGGGACACGATCTCTGCTTTGACAAGACGTGCCAAGGAAACTGCCTCGCAAAACGCGCTGAGGTGGAGAAGTGAAAATGATTCGAATAAAGGCTTGGCCGTAGTGTGATGTCACGCTATGGAATACGTCAGCAGATTAGATTTGTGTTAATATTATTCTCTCTATGGCAATATGTGGAAACTTATTTTGCAGAGCCGGACACTACTCTCGGTGTTTACAATCTTTTATGAAGAACTTGGAGGAGGAACCCGCCTTGCAATGCCGAAGACAATCTGCGCGCCGGACCCCTCGTCATTGAAGCCTGGTGCAGGGGCTACTGAGGGAGTCCAGGATTAGGGGGTGTTCGGCCATCCGAACTATACCTTCAGCCGGACTCCAGGACTATGAAGATACAAGATTGAAGACTTCGTCCCGTGTCCGGATGGGACTTTCCTTGGCGTGGAAGGCAAGCTTGGCGATGCGGATATTCTAGATCTCCTACCATTGTAACCGACTTTGTGTAACCCTAACCCTATCCGGTGTCTATATAAACCGGAGGGTTTTAATCCGTAGGACAACAACTCCATCATACAACAATCATACCATAGGCTAGCTTCTAGGGTTTAGCCTCTCTGATCTCGTGGTAGATCTACTCTTGTACTACCCATATCATCAATATTAATCAAGCAGGACGTAGGGTTTTACCTCCATCAAGAGGGCCCGAACCTGGGTAAAACATTGTGTTACTTGCCTCCTGTTACCATCCGCCTAGACGCACAGTTCGGGACCCCCTACCCGAGATCCGCCGGTTTTGACACCGACACCCATTTTGCCACTCGACCAGTTGCATCTCTGTTGTGCAAAATCTCTGACAATGGAGCGTCGCTGACAACTGTAATGGAATGGTCAGAGAAGTAATGTGCAACCTTCTTCGTGGTCATATAAATCCCATATACAAGCTTCTGGTAATGAGGATATCTTTGCTTTGATGGAGTCAAAACATCAGAAACATAATATACTGGGCGCTGAACTTTGAAGGCCTTTCCTTCTTCTTCCCGCTCGACCGTAAGCACAGTACTGACGACTTGTCCCGTGGCTGCAATGTAAAGCAGCAAAGGCTCTTTGCTGATAGGGGCAGCAAGCACCGGCTGGGTGGAGAGCAGAGCTTTGAGCTCTGCAAACGCTGCATCAGCTTCTGGAGTCCACTCGAACTTGTCTGACTTCTTCATCAGTCGGTAAAGAGGCAATGCCTTTTCACCGAGACGAGAGATGAATCGACTTAAAGCGGCCAAGCAACCTATAAACTTTTGGACGTCGTGCACGTGCACAGGACGTTTCATCCGGAGTATAGTTCCAACCTTTTCTGGATTGGCGTCGATTTCCCGTTCGGAAACGAGAAAACCGAGTAACTTTCCATTGGGAACTCCGAATGTGCACTTTGATGGATTGAGCTTGATATCATACCTCCTGAGGTTGGCAAAGGTTTCAGCAAGGTCAGTTAGCAGGTCGGAACCCTTCCGTGACTTGACCACAATATCATCCATGTATGCTTCCATATTCCAACTGATTTGAGTGAGCAAACACTTCTAAATCATCCTCATGAACGTGGCTCCGGCATTCTTGAGGCCGAATGGCATGGTAACATAACAGAAGCACCCGAATGGAGTGATGAAATTTGTTTTGATCTCATCGGGTCCATACAGACGGATCTGATGGTACCCGGAATAGGCGTCTAAAAAAGACAGTCGCTCACATCCCGCAGTCGAGTCGACTATTTGATCGATGCGGGGGAGAGGAAAATGATCTTTCGGGCAGGCCCGATTGATATGTTTAAAGTCAATGCACATGCGAAGTGACTTGTCCTTCTTGGGGACCATGAAAACATTGGCGAGCCACTCGGAGTGGTAAATTTCTCGGATGAACTCTGCTGCCAAGAGCCGAGCCACCTCCTCGCCAATGGCCTTTCTCTTTTGGACGGCGGACCGCCGAAGATGTTCTTTGATAGGCTTAACCTTTGGATCGACTCATAGACAGTGCTCAGCCAGTCCCCTGGGAACCCCCGGCATGTCAAAAGGCTTCCATGCGAAGATGTCCCAGTTCTCACGGAGGAACTGGATGAGCGCTTCTTCCTATTTGGAGTCGAGTGTTGTTGAGATATGAGTCGGAGCGGCATTGGGATCGGTCGGGTGAATGTTAACCGGCTTCGTTTCACCAGACGACTGGAAAGCTGATTCTGAAGCGGGCTTCTTGGCACGAAGCAAATCACTCGGATCTGCAGTCTTCTGATACTCCTGCAGCTCGACCACTGCCATCTGAGCATCAGCAATCTTTGAACCTTTCTGAAAACACTCTTCTGCCTTCTTCTGATTGCTCGTAACAGTGATCACACCTTTGGGACCAGGCATCTTCAATTTGAGATACACATAACATGGTCGAGCCATGAAGCGTGCATAAGCTGGCCTTCCCAAAATAGCGTGATAAGCACTCTGGAAATCTACAACTTCGAATGTTAACTTTTCTTTACGGTAATTCTTTGAATCACCGAAAACCACATCGAGAGCAATCTGGTCGAGTGATTCGGCTTTCTTCCCAGGAATGACTCCATGGAAACTCATGTTGCTGGTACTAAGTCTGGACATCGGAATGCCCGTTCCTTTCAATGTCTCTGCATACAGTATGTTCAAACCACTTCCACCATCCATCAGGACTTTGGTCAGTCGAGTGCCTTCGACAACTGGGTCGACCACCAAAGCTTGCCTCCCAGGGGTGGCAATGTGCATGGGGTGATCGGACTGGTCGAATGTGATGGCAGTCTGAGACCACTTCAGATAACTGAGTGTTGCCGGAGCAACCATATTTACCTCACGGTTTATAACTTTCAGTCGACTTTTGCTTTCAACATCAGCAAAAATCATCAGGGTGGAATTGACTAGGGGATATCCATCATCACTATCTTCTTTTTCCTCAACTTGGTCCGACTCCTTTTCTTTTTCTTTGGACTGTTTGTCCTGGAACTGCTGAATCAAAAGCCGACACTGTCTAGTGGTATGTTTCGGGTAAATGAGTTTACCATCTTCATCTTTCTTGGTGTGGATGTGACACGGTAAATCCAACACATCATTTCCGTCTTGGTCTTTAACTTTCTTCGGGTTCCAAGGTCCCTTGGGTTTCTCCTTGAATTTTCCTTGGGTTACAGCCAGGGTTTCTCCAGGAGCAACTGGCTCGGCTTTCCGCTTCTGTTTCTGATTGGAATTTCCTCCGATTTCCTGGGCGACTGACTTATGCTTGCCACTCTGGAGCCGATACTCATCTTCCCCATTAGCGTATTTGGTGGCAATCTCCATCATCCAATTCAGAGACATCTCTCCGGTTCGACCGAATTTCAGATTCAATTCTCTGTACTTGACGCCTTCTTTGAAGGCACAGACTGCTTGGTGATCAGGCACATTTTCAATTGTGTGATGCAACGTGATCCATCTCTAGATGTAATCCCTTAGAGTTTCATTCGGCTTCTGCACACAAGACCGCAGTTCTATAAGACCTGCAGGTCGCTTGCATGTTCCTTCAAATGTTGTGACAAACACTCGGGCGAGATCTTCCCAAGTGTAAATGCTGCTGGGTGCTAACTGATTCAGCCACGCTCTGGTCGAGCCCTCTAACATGAGAGGCAGGTGTTTCATGGCTACCTCATCAATGCCACCGCCAATCTGGACAGCCACTCGGTAATCTTCGAGCCAAGTATCGGGCTTGGACTCTCCGGTGAACTTACTGACTCCAGTCGCCAACCTGAAGTTGGGAGGAATCATAGCGGCTCTGATGGCTCGACTGAAGCACTCTGGCCCTGAAACATGTACTCGGCTACTGGTAGGCGCATCTCTATCGTGGCCTTCCCGATGAGCCCTGTTCCTGTCGACCAAATCTTGAACGAGAATGGATCTCGCATCAAAGCCTGGTTCCCAGGGGTCGACTGGAATCCTCCGCCCAACACTATGAGGGCGTCTGTCATCCTGATGTCGAGGCACATACGACCCACTCCTCGGGGGAGGTGTGGGCACTCGATGTCGATCGTCACGATCGAATCGGTGATCGTACTGCTCACGATTCCTGTGTTGATCACGCCGGTCTCCACGTCCCTCACGCCTCGGGGGCGATCTTGGGCTATGGGCCGACTGGACTGTGACTGCTGCAATGGATCGACTATGGATCCTGTTCCGCGACTAAGAAACAGAGGAATTCTGGTCTCCTGCTGCCCGGAGTAACGCTCTGATCTGCAACAGGCCTCTCCCGGCCTCTGACTAGGAGGGCTGAATTGACTCTGTTATACGGGCTGCAGCTGCTAAATTCTGAATCTGAGTTCGATATACCTGCCGGGTCGGAAAGAGCTGACGTCGACTGGATTCTGGAATCCGTTGACGCGCTCGCTCGTCGAGCGCTCGCCGGAGGTTCTCCAGTCGAGTGTGCTCAGCCAAGTTAGCCTAGCGCGCGTCCTCCAAGGCACGGGCCTCGGGAGTTTCTCCAACGATAGGAGTGTGAAGTTCATCCATGTTCCGGCGACGAAGTTCTTATCTCTGCAGCGACGTGAGAGGCTCAGGGAGATACTCCTCATGGGGATGCGACGGGTCGCCTCCACCTGCGCCTCCGTCGGTGCGGGGAAAACCGGGAGTACTGCGTGGTCCATCGATTACCAGAACCTCCGCCGCTGGGTCACTGCTGTCGCATTCGGATGCGGTCTGTGTGGAGCCAGTCGACAAGTCGAACAGGCTGTCGTCGGGCTCGATTGTCGCGACTTGTGGGGTGGCCGACTGGCGGGCCACCGCATGTCTCACCCACCTCTGAAGCCTCGACCGACCGGAGCGCTTCCGCCGGCGGGAGACAGGGAGGGAGGATGCCACAGGAGCTGACCGATAGTGGGTCGACGGCTGCCGCAGAAGGACTCCACGGACGCATGCGCAAAATTGGGTCGCCCCACGGACGGGGAGCGCGTCGACGTCAAGTGGAGCCTCCTGAAGCCAAGCGGAGTCGTCGGCGATGAACGTGAGCGCGCCGAGACGGATCTTGCAGCCCTCCACCAAAACTCCGCCGAAACCATGATCAAAGGGATCGGAAAAATCGCTACTTCTCCAACTAGGCGCTAAGACTCCAGCCCCACGGTGGGCGCCAACTGTCGTGGTTCTAACTCTGACAGTAATGTAGGGGGGTATGTATGGAGAGGCTAGATCTTAGCTATGGAGCAGTAGTAAGCACACAAGATTTACGAGTTCAGGCCCTTCTCGGAGGAAGTAACAGCCCTACGTCTTGGAGCCCAGAGGCGGTCGACTGGATTATGTGTGTATGAGTTACAGGGGTGCGAACCCTTTACACTGAGGAGGGGGGCGGCTTATATAGAGTTCGCCAGACCCCTCCGGCCCTCAGTTATGCAGGGTTTAAAGTACATTAAGGCTGGGCGTTACTGGTAACGCCTCTAATAAAGTGCTATGATGACCATAAAGGCTACTTAATGACCGACCGTTTGCGTGCGGAGTGACTTTAGGTCTCCTGGCAGTCGAGTGATTGCTTCGTGGTCGAGTGTCTTCGAGTCCATCGAGTGGAACACCTCCAAGTCGATTGAAAGGTGATTTCTTCTAGGGATGTCCTTGGGTAGGGTAGTTAGGACAGGTCCATGACCCTACCCGAGGTACATGGCTTCATCAGCGGATGCTTGCAATAGAGGTTAATCATAAGTGGGATGCTTGTTCAAGTAAGAACAGCACCCAAGCACCGGTCCACCCACATATCAAATTATCAAAGTACCGAACGCAAATCATATGAACGTGATGAAAACTAGCTTGACGACATTCCCATGTGTCCCCGGGGGCGCTTTTCTCATTATAAGAGTTTGTCTAGGCTTGTCCTTTGCTACAAAAAGGATTGGGCCACCTTCCTGCACTTTATTTACTTTTTTTACTTGTTGCTCATTACAAATTATCTTATCACAAAACTATCTGTTACCACTTGTTTCAGTACTTGCAGAGAATAACTTGCTGAAAACCGCTTATCATTTCCTTCTGCTCCTCGTTGGGTTCGACACTCTTACTTATCGAAAGGACTACGATAGATCCCCTATACTTGTGGGTCATCAAGACTATTTTCTGGCGCCGTTGCCGGGGAGTGAAGCGCCTTTGGTAGGTGGAATTCGGTAAGGAAAAATTTATATAGTGTGCTGAAATTTACTGTCACTTGTTACTATGGAAAGTAATCCTCTGAGGGGCTTGTTTGGGGTATCTTCACCCCGACCAATAGAGCAAAGAGTTGCTCCTCAACCTACTAAACCTACTGAAAATGAAAATGTTCCCTTTGAAGTTCCTTCGGGTATGTTAGAAAAACTGCTACATAATCCTTTTACAGGAGATGGAACAAAGCATCCTGATGAACACCTAATATATGTGGATTAAGTTTGTGGATTATTTAAGCTTGCAGGTATACCTGATGATGTTGTTAAGAAGAAGGTCTTCCCTTTATCTTTGAAGGGAGATGCATCGACATGGTATAAGCTATGTGATGACACGGGATCATGGAACTATAAACGAATGAAATTGGAATTTCATCAGAAGTATTATCCTATGCATCTTGTTCATCGTGATCGCAATTATATATATAATTTTTGGCCTCGCTAAGGAGAAAGCATCGCTCAAGCTTGGGGGAGGCTTAAATCAATGTTATATTCATGCCCCAATCATGAGATCTCAAGAGAAATAATTCTTCAAAAAATTTATGCTCGGCTTTCTCATAATAATCAATCCATGCTCGATAGTTCTTGTGCTGGCTCTTTTATGATGAAGACTATTGAATTCAAATGGAATTTATTGGATAAAATTAAACGCAACTCTGAAGATTGGGATCTCGACGAAGGTAAGGAGTCAGGTATGACACCTAAGTTTGATTGTGTTAAATCTTTTATGGATACCAATGTTTTCCATAAATTTAGCACTAAATATGGACTTGACTCTGAGAGAGTAGCTTCTTTCTGTGAATATTTTGCTACTTACGTTGATCTCCCCAAGGATAAGTGGTTTAAATATCATCCTCCTATGGAAGTAAAAGTAGCTGAACCTATTAAAGTTGAAGAAAAGACTGTCACTTACAATGATCCTATTGTTCCTACTTCTTATGTTGAGAAACCACCTTTCCCTGTTAGAATAAAGGATCATGCTAAAGCTTCAACTGTGGTGCGTAAAAGCAATATTAGAACTTATACACCTCCTGAGCAAGTTAAAGTTGAACCTAATATTGCTATTGTTGAAGATCTCTTGTCTGATAATATTGATGGGCATGTTATTCATTTCTGCGGTGAAACCGCTAGAATTGCCAAACCTTGTGCTAAAGATAAACATAGACCTATGGTAGAGGTGCCTGTCATTTCTGTTAAAATAGCAGATCATTGTTATCATGGCTTATGTGATATGGGTGCTAGTGCTAGTGTTATACCGCATACTTTATATGAAGAAATTAAGCATGAAATTGTTACAATTAAACTTGCCAATAGAGATATTGATGTTACAATTAAACTTGCCAATAGAGATACTCTATCAGCGATGGGAATTATTAGAGATGTTGAAGTCTTGTGTGGGAAAACTAAATATCCTGCCGATTTTCTTGTTCTTGGTTCCCCACAAGATAGCTTTTGTCCCGTAATTTTTGGTAGACCCTTCTTGAACTCCGTTAATGATAAGATAGACTGCGAAAAGAATGTTGTTATTATTGGTTTGGGTGATATGATTCATGAGTTTAATTTCCCTAAATTTAGTAGACAACACCGTGAAGAAGAATTGCCTAGTAAGGAAGATATTATTGGTCTTTCTTCTATTGCCATACCTCCTAACGATCCTTTAGAGAAATAATTGCTAGACCATGAAAATGATATGTTTATGAATGAAAGAAGGGAAATAGATGAAGTATTCTTTAAGAAGGAACCTATTCTGAAACACAATTTGCCTGTTTATATCCTAGGGCATCCTCCTCCACCCAAGGGTGATCCCGTGTTTGAGCTTAAACCGTTGCCTGATAATCTTAAGTATGCTTATCTTGATGAAAGGAAGATATATCCTGTTATTATTAGTGCTAACCATTCAGAGCATGAAGAAGAGAGATTATTGAAAACTCTGAAGAAGCACCGTGCTGCTATTGGATATACTCTTGATGATCCTAAGGGCAATAGTCCCACTCTATGTCAACATAAAATAAATTTGGAAGAAGATGCCAAACCAGACCGTGATTATCAACGAAGGCTTAATCATAAGATGAAAGAAGTGGTAAGAAAAGAAATACTAAAGCTTCTGGAGGCAGGTATAATTTATCCCGTTGTTGATAGTCAGTGGGTAAGTCATGTCCATTGTGTCCCTAAGAAGGGAGGTATTACTGTTGTTCCTAATGATAAAGATGAATTGATTCTGCAAAGAATTATTACAGGTTATAGGATGGTAATTGATTTCCGTAAATTGAATAAGGCTATTAAAAAGGATCATAGCCCCTTATGTTTTATCGATCAAATGCTAGATAGATTATGCAAACATACACACTATTGCTTTCTAGATGGCTATTCTGGTTTCTCTCAAATACCTGTGTCAGCGAATGATCAATCAAAGCCTACTTTTACATGCCCTTTTGGTACTTTTGCTTATAGACGTATGCCTTTTGGTTTATGTAATGCACCTGCTACCTTTCAAAGATGCATGATGGCTATATTCTCTGACTTTTGTGAAAAGATTTGTGAGGTTTTCATGGATGATTTTTCCGTCTATGGATCCTCTTTTGATGATTGCTTGAGCAACCTTGATCGAGTTTTGCAGAGATGTGAAGAAACTAACCTTGTCTTGAATTGGGAGAAGTGCCACTTTATGGTTAACGAAGGTATTGTCTTGGGGCATAAAGTTTCTGAAAGAGATATTAAAGTTGATAAAGCCAAGGTTGACGCTATTGAAAAGATGCCATGTCCCAAGGACATCAAAGGTATAAGAAGTGTCGTTGGTCACGCCGGATTTTATAGGAGGTTCATTAAGGACTTCTCAAAAATTTCTCGGCCTCTGACTAATTTATTACAAAAAGATATACCATTTGTCTTTGATGATGATTGTGTAGAAGCATTTGAAATACTTCAGAAAGCATTGATCTCTGCACCTATTGTTCAGCCACCTGATTGGAATTTACCATTTGAAATTATGTGTGAGCTAGTGATTATGTTGTAAGTGTTGCTCTAGGGCAAAGAGTTGATAGGAAATTAAATGTTATTCACTATGCTAGTAAAACTCTAGACAATGCTCAGAGAAATTATGTGAAAGGGCAACTATCCGTAGGTGGTTTTGGTAATTCATAACAACATATAGCTCATTCAGCTAATGCTATTCCAAGATGATTATTTCAGGAAAGCTCAATGATTGGCATGGCATGGATGATGAAAGTGGATCCCTCAAAATGCTAAGGACAAAGGATTGGCTCAAGCTCAAAAGCTCAAGACTCTTCATTTTATATTTTAGTGATCCAAGATCACATTGAGTCTTTAGGAAAAGCCAATACTATCAAGGAGGGATGAGGTGTTGCTTAATGAGCCTCTTGCTTTATGTGCTTAGTGATATGCTCCAAAACCCTCAGCTACTTTCCCATATCCACACTTGACCTAAACCCAAAGCCAAACTCGGACCTACCGATTCTTTCAATCCGGCGCCACCGAGTTTCACATGTCATAGCCACTGCCAAACCCTAAGCAAATCAGTTCTACCGATAGGGATCTCGGTCTCACCGAGATGGGATTGCAATTTCTCTGTTTCCTTTTTGTAACTTTTAGGTCTCACCAAAAGAGCGGATCGGTCCCACCGAGATTGCAACGTAAACTCCCTGTTTCCTTTTTGTAACATTTCGGTCTCACTGAAAGAGCAAATCGGTCCCACCGAGTTTACCTGACCAACTCTCTAGTTATCTTATTACCAAATCGGTCTCACCGAGTTTGTGTAATTGGTCTCACCGAGATTACGTTATGCCCTAACCATAACCATATCGATCCTACCAAGTTGCATGTCAGTCCCACCGAAAATCACTAACGGTCACTAGGTTTACTAAATCGGTCCGACCGAGTTTGTTGATTCGGTCCCACCGAAATTGGTAAATTGTGTGTAACGGTTGGATTTTGTGTGGAGGCTATATATACCCCTCCACCTCCTCTTCATTCATGGAGAGAGCCATCAGAACACATCCACACTTCCAACTCACATGTACTGAGAGAGAACCACCTACCCTTGTGTTGAGCTCAAGATATTCCATTCCTACCATATGAATCTTGATCTCTAGCCTTCCCCAAGTTGCTTTCCACTCAAATCTTCTTTCCACCAGATCCAAATCCTATGAGAGAGAGTTGAGTGTTGGGGAGACTATCATTTGAAGCACAAGAGCAAGGAGTTCATCATCAACACACCATTTGTTACTTCTTGGAGAGTGGTGTCTCCTAGATTGGCTAGGTGTCACTTGGGAGCCTCCGACGAGATTGTGGAGTTGAACCAAGGAGTTTTTAAGGGCAAAGAGATCGCCTACTTCATGAAGATCTACCGCTAGTGAGGCAAGTCCTTCGTGGGCGACGGCCATGGTGGGATAGACAAGGTTGCTTCTTCGTGGAGCCTTCGTGGGTGGAGCCCTCCGTGGACTCGCGCAATCGTTACCCTTTGTGGGTTGAAGTCTCCATCAACGTGGATGTAGGATAGCACCACCTATCCGAACCACGCCAAAAACATCCGTGTCTCCAATTGCGTTTGAATTCTCCAAACCCTTCCCTTTACATTCTTGCAAGTTGCATGCTTTACTTTCCGCTGCCCATATACTCTTTGCATGCTTGCTTGAATTGTGTGATGATTGCTTGACTTGTCCTAAAGTAGCTAAAATTTGCCAAACTCTAAAATTGGGAAAAGGTTAAGTTTTTATTGGTCAAGTAGTCTAATCACCCCCCTCTAGACATACTTCAAGGTCTAAAACCCGAGATACTTCAAAATCGTCTTGAGGATCAAGTCCTAGCTCGGCAGAATACTTCGGGGCACTAAAAGCGGCGTGCTCAGTCCTCGAGACTTAGGTTGGGTGCGGCCGACCAACCTGAGGATCAAAATCTCCTCGGAAACTATATTGCACATAAAATTTTCTGCATTGGACAAGCAATGCAGTAGCCCCCGAGACACTGGTCGGGTGGCAACACCAGATCAGGGGATCGATGTGCCCCTTTAATATGTTTAAATAATAAGCCCGAAGCCCAGTAGCCCCCGAGCCTTAATGCGGGCACGGGTGGCCGAATTAAGGATCGATATCCATAGTAAAATCACAAATTGTGTGTAATGACTCTATGTATCCAGGTACTTTACGTCATTTAATGCTCGGATCCGCATTGTACAAAACTTTGTTGACCGACCATCGGCTTCCACCTCCTCGGCAAGTAGCCGAGGAGTGTTTGTCTTACTTTATAAAGCCTTTATGAGGGTAAAGATTTACGACAAACAAGGCAATCTGGCCATACGGTTTTATAAACAAAGGTATGCAGAGAGATATGTTATATTACTGTTTAACAGAAGAAATGTCTTCAAAGAAAATAGTCCCGCTATCGGTTCCTTTCTTTGGGTTGTCATGCTAAGCATGATCATAAAACCTCAGCTCCAATGTAAGAGCAAAATATCGAGGATTTAGTTTGGGAGGCTAGTTTATAGCCCCCGGTAGTGTTCGGCGACAGTCGAGGTCAAGCCGTAAACAATTCGGCCAATGTTATGAACGGCCTGTTATTTAACATAGTCATCGGATCGCTGACCAGTTTACGCTTATTGTGATAGTCAGTTTTCAACTTTCTCCACTGAGGTGCTTAACCATGTGAGCTGGAAGCACAATCGCAGTGGTTCTCCCTTTGCATGCCTAGCCGAACAAAACGGAATGTAGGAAGCAAGTGCAGGAGCCGGGCAACCCAACTATTGACCGAAGACACAATTCAAAACCGATGCATATATAGCAATATCTGAGAATGTTTTTGCCGAATCCCTAAAAGGTGTCCGGCGTTGCACTGCGAGACTAATGCTGGAAAAGCACAAATAGTTTAAAAGTGCCAAAAAGCTTGGGAAACCAAGAAACGTCAGTAAAAACATGACGTCCGAACAATATCAAGTGTTCGGTGCCAATCCGAAAATTGGTCTTAGAAAAAAGAAGTGCTTCTGTCGTGCTTTAACATGATACATCCTATCTCAAGACTTCGAGCGGATCAGCCTACGGCTTCAACCTCCTATCCCGAGGGCGGAGTACTTCTCATCAGGCCAGTTTAGCAAACTAAACTCTAGCGGCTTTGAGAGAGAAATTTGGCTCCCCGGCTAGTGACCGCACACTCGTGTCGAAAAAAGGAGTGATAAATAATAATAATAATAATAATAATAATAATAATAATAATAATAATAATAATAATAATAATAAAACTTTGCAACAACTAAGAAGAAGAACACTTATTATAAAACAGCTCAAATAAACTTGAGAGCCCCCCAGTGACTTGGGTAGGAGAATGATTGCATGTACTGAAGTACTTATATCATATCTGTGTTCAACCGAACTTTGAACGCGTCTTAACCGACCGTCGGCTTCTCCCTCTTCGGTCAAGGACCAAAAAGTGTTATGTACTCCATCGGTCAAGAATATCGACGGTGTTTCCAATAATCAGGCAATCAGGCCATAAGGTTGTAACAGACAAAGCGCGCTCAGGGAACTTATGCTATATTACTGCAAAGAGTAAGAAGCATCTTCGAAGAAAATAGTACCCCCACTGATACCTTTCTTCGGTGCTCATTGTTATTATGAGACTTGTGCAATAGATTTTTTGTACTCATGAGTTCCGTTGTGTGCCGACCATCATTGAAAACTATAAGAGTGATAGCTTTCGACTTCACCCAGTCTGAGGTCCGGCTCGGGCGAACCGATCGTGACAATCGCAGAGGTGCTCCCTTTACTCCCTAGCCGAACAATCGGGAACGTAGGGGTAAACACAGGAGCGAGGCAACCCAGCTTGCAAATCGCTTAAGTCAATATGGTGCATATTGTGGCGTAATACACGAACAAGGAACGAAGCCGTACAAGTATAATCATATGCAACAGGAAAAGCTTCATAAAGGAAGCCCCCAAGTAAACGGGGTATTCGAATTTATGCGTCACAAACAAAGTATTCCCAGTAGGACTGTAAATTAGACAGCCTATTAGATGGTATTGAAGAGGAATACGAATAGTTAGAGTGACTATATAATTATAAGTGACATGTGTAATGCCTTCTAGCCAGATTGTAGATCGTTTGTCGTTGCCGACCTTTTCGCTTCGACCTCGGGACCTGACGGTCCGGAGTTTGTCCGAATACCCTAACGGTTATATAAGAACCGGGGTATTCATGGAGACCAGGCGTAGGGGTCATCGGTGCTTTATCAGACAAGTGCCCAACTTGTTATGTTATATTACATGGTTAGTAAGAAACATCTTCCAGAGAGAATAGTTCCGTTAGGGGTTCCTTTCTCTGGGAGGCATGCCCTAAAGTGCATGTCCGAACTGCAAAAGTAGAAAAAACATCTGGGGGCATATAAATAAATAAGAAAAAAGGTCATCTTTAGTTCACCGACCGAATATTCCCTTAAGAACGCTAGCTTTCGGCTTCACCCAGTCTAAGGTACACATCCGGCTGACCCGGCAGTAACAATCGCAGAGGTGCTCCCTTTACCACCTAGCCGAACAATCGGGAACGTAGGGGTAAGCACAGGAGCCAGGCAACCCAGCTTGGCCAAAACTTAAGTCATATCGATGCATATAATGGTGAAGAAAAGGTACATGTGGAAGTTTGACACATGTATTGGGCATGAAGCCCGTATAAATAAGCTTTTGTGAAAGAAGCCCCCAGGTTTAATGAGCGCGGGTGGCGCGTCACTTCATAAATAATGCTTGGTCGAACCGAACACAAGTTAGAAATTTAAAGCTTTGAGCATGAAAGCGACTTAGCTGGTTAATGTGTTCGGTATTGATGACGCGGTCCGAGCTTGATGCGGGGCAAGGTTCCATCCCCCAAGCTGGTCCCGAGGTGGCGGAGCAAAGAGCTCGGCCCTCCGAAGTGGTGACATAGCACGGTCATGCAGGCCGGCAGAGTGATGCCGAAGTCCCCTGCATGGGGTAAGGAAGTGTTGACGAAGCCCCCCGTCCAGGCGAGGTGACGCCAAAGGATATAGTCCGGCTGGATCATTTTCCTGTGCATAAAAAATAGTGCAAACCGGAGATAATAGTAATAATAAAAAAATCGTTGCATGATCAATAATTTATGCAAAGTGAGTAATAAAAGAAATATGGCCTGGCGCCGAAGTCAATGTCGATGCAGGGCGTCGGCGTGATGCGGTAAGGGCGTGGCAAAGCCTGAATTCACAGGTCGGTCCGAGTTCCGGATGTGGCATTCGCCGGACTATGTACGGAGACAGACCGAACCACCATGCGACCTTAGTTAATGCGGCCGTGGAGTAATATTGCCGGACTGGTTTGACACCAGCATGATGTCGAAGATCATGTTCAAAAGATCTTAAAGTTAGTGGGATGTATTCGCGAACAAAACACAATACCGCATACAAGACTTCCTTCAAAAGGGAAGTCCGAAATCCCGTTCATAGAAAAGATGAACTCGGGCCGGATTCGTTTTCGCGCAGAAAACAGATCCAAAAAGTGATGCACTAATCGGAAGGTTCCCGGAGTTTGGACGGTTGGATCGAGCTGTGAGAGGTGGTAGATACAGGAATTCCGCAGCTGATCAACAGTTGGATCTTACAAAGGACGTCCGAGCTAGAAGCTGGACACCACGCCCTAAACACATCCAAATTCCCGTCCAGATTTGACAGGGCTCCGATATATCGTGGATTGCCAGAGATTCCTCCAGCGAAACTCGATGAAATTTTCCAAGGTTGTTGTAGACTCAATTCCGCACAATTCCACCAAAGCGATCGTCAAAGCGATACTCGAGGAGGTGGTGGCAGCAGATACGAGTTCGCTGTTCAGAAAAACAGCACAGTCGCTTGAGGGCAACGTTGACATTGAGCCCCCGAGCTCCATGGATGATTCCTCCGTGATCTTGACAGAGATCGGAGTTGATGTTTGATGAAGGCCCTCGTCCGAACATGGTGATCCGAACACGGGGCGCAATTCTTGGTCGAACCAAGGTGACCAGTCGAGCTGGTGACGAAGATGTCGAAGTCGCAGTTGATCTGCAGGCGAGCCATCTTGTTTTGGGCATTATTGGGCTTTATTATCCACTTTTATATTATTTTTGGGACAAACCTATTAACCGGAGGCCCAACCCAGAATTATTGTTTTTTGCCTATTTCAGTGTTTCGAAGAAAAGGAATATCAGACGGAGTCGAAACGGAACGAAATCAACTGGAGAAGTTATTTTTGGAAGGAAAGCTACCGGAAAAGCTTGGAGTGCATGTCAGGAAAGAAGGGAGGTGCTCACGAGGGTGGAGGGCGCCCCCCTAGGGCGCGCCCCCTGCCTCGTGGGCCCCCCTTCGGTCCACGGACGTACTTCTTTCACCCATATATACCTACATACCCTAAAACTTCCAGAACAGAGAATAGATCGGGAGTTCCGCCGCTGCTAGACTCTGTAGCCACCAAAAGTCAATCAGGACCCTATTCCGGCACCCTGCCGGAGGGGGGAACCCTCACCGGTGGCCATCTTCATCATCCCGGTTCTCTCCATGACAAGGAGGGAGTAGTTCACCCTCGTGGCTGAGGGTATGTACCAGTAGCTATGTGTTTGATCTCTCTCTCTCTCGTGTTCTTGATTTGGCACGATCTTGATGTATCGCGAGCTTTGCTATTATAGTTGGATCTTATGTTACTTCTCCCCCTCTACTCTCTTGTAATGGATTTGGTTTTCCCCTTGAAGTAATCTTATCGGATTGAGTCTTTAAAGATTTGTGAACACTTGATGTATGTCTTGCCGTGCGTATCTGTGGTGACAATGGGATATCACGTGACTCACTTGATGTATGTTTTGGTGATCAACTTGCGGGTTCTGCCCATGAACCTATGAATAGGGGTTGGCACACGTTTTCGTCGTGATTCTCCGGTACAAACTTTGGTCACTCTTTGAAGTACTTTGTGTTGGATTGAATAGATGAATCTGAGATTGTGAGATGCATATCGTATAATCATACCCACGGATACTTGAGGTGACATTGGAGTATCTAGGTGACATTAGAGTTTTGGTTGATTTGTGTCTTAAGGTGTTATTCTAGTACGAACTCTAGGGCTATTTGTGACACTTATAGGAATAGCCCAATGGATTGATTGGAAAGAATAACTTTGAGGTGGTTTCGTACCCTACCATAATCTCTTCGTTTGTTTTCTGCTATTAGTGACTTTGGAGTGACTCTTTGTTGCATGTTGAGGGATAGTTATATAATCCAATTATGTTATTATTGTTGAGAGAACTTGCACTAGTGAAAGTATGAACCCTAGGCCTTATTTCCTATCATTGCAATACCGTTTACGCTCACTTTTACCACTTGCTACCTTGCTATTTTTATATTTTCAGATTCAAAAACCTATATCTACCATCCATATTGCACTTGTATCACCATCTCTTCGCCAAACTAGTGCACCTATACAATTTACCATTGTATTGGGTGTATTGGGGACACAAGAGACTCTTTGTTATTTGGTTGCAGGGTTGTTTGAGAGAGACCATCTTCATCCTACGCCTCCCATGGATTGACAAACCTTAGGTCATCCACTTGAGGGAAACTTTCTACTGTCCTACAGACCTCTGCACTTGGAGGCCCAACAACGTCTACAAGGAGAAGGTAGCGTAGTAGACATCAAAAAGCATGTCACTTACCTCTCGAACTAGAACATAAGGCTTATTGGGCTATTAAAGAGCTCAATTATGATTTCAAACTTGCCGGAGAGAAGAGGTTATTTGACATTAGCTCACTTGATGAATGGAGAACCCAAGCTTATGAAAATGCCAAGTTATTTAAAGAAAAAGTTAAAAGATGGCATCATAAAAGGATACAAAAGCGTGGGTTTAATGTAGGTGATTATGTATTGCTATATAACTCTCGTTTAAGATTTTTTGCAGGAAAACTTCTCTCTAAATGGGAAGGTCCTTACGTTATTGAGGAGGTCTATCGTTCCGGTGCCAAAAAATTCAACAATTTTGAAGGCACAAATCCAAAGGTGGTGAACGGTCAAAGGACCAAACATTATATCTCAGGTAATCCTATAAATGTTGAAACAAATGTTATTGAAACCGTAACCCTGGAGGAATACATAAGGGACACTTTTCGGAACGTTTCAGAGTCTGAAAAGGAATAGGTATATGGTACGGTAAGTAAACCGACTCCAAAATAGTTTTTATGGCAATATTTCTCCGTTTTCGAATATTTAGAAAAATAGAAAAATAAGAAGCAGTCCGGGAAGGACACGACGGCCCCGCGAGGGTGGAGGGCGCACCCTACCCCCTGGGCGCGCCCCCCTACCTCATGGGCACCTCGTGTGCTCTCCGGACTCCGTTTTCTTGCACGATACGTATTTTGGTCGGTAAAAATTCATTATATATATATTCTCCCGAAGGTTTTGACTCCTGTATTTGTTTTGAGCTGTTTTCTGTCAGGGTTGTCAAGGCTAAGCATCAAGTCGTCCCCCTCCTCCAACAATGGTGACGACGATGCATGGCTAATGAAGATTGAGCTGAAGAGGGAAGAACCTATGGAGATCAACAAGGATGAAGGGATTAAGAAGGCCACGGAGGACCAAGTTCCGGCAGCAGGAGACACCCTTCAACTTCATCACAATCTTCTTACCCCAACTGAGATCGAAGCTTTCAAGATGATTGAGTTAGCTCGTATACAGAACAAGTATCTCACCCGTGAAAATATTTTGTTGAAGGAGCATATCGTTGCACTTAAGGGTATTATCCGCAAGCTGGAGGACCTCTTACGCTCGATGTGCGACTATCCAACAACACCTCCACCTTCTTCACCAGCAAAGGAGACATAATCACATGGGTATGTGCACTCCCCTTGGCAACTGCCAAGCTTGGGGGAGGTGCCCCGGTATCGTATCACAATCACACTCCTATCTTTACCGTTTTTCTTAGTTCGATCCTATTAGTAGTATCTTGATCTAGTAGAATAAAGTTTATGGCATGATCTAGTTTTGAGTTTTGCTTTATGATCCCTCTATGTAATCGAGTCCGTGAATTATATAATAAAGATTAGTGTTGAGTCAAGGGCTTGATTATTTTGCTATGATCTTGGGTGAATAAAAGAAAAGAGAAAAAGAATAAAAAGAAACAAATAGTTCAAATTGATCTTATTGAGAGTAATGACTCCACACAGAAGGAGTATGATGATTAAAAGTTGTTGGGAGTTGACAAACATAGCTTTGGTCATTGTTGCAATTAATAGGAAGTAATAAAGAAAGAGGGGTTTCACATATAAATATATTATCATGGACACCTTTTATGATTGGGAGCACTCATTAAAATATGACATGCTAAAGAGTTGATGTTGGACAAGGAAGACAACGTAATGGGTTATATTTTCTTATATCTGAGATAAAGTATATTGTCATGGATCATCCAACATGTTGAGCTTTCCTTTCCCCCTCATGCTAGCCAAATTCTCGTCACCAAGTATAGATACTACTTGTGCTTCCAAATACCCTTAAACCCAGTTTTGCCATGAGAGTCCACCATACCTACCTATGGATTGAGTAAGATCCTTCAAGTAAGTTGTCATCGGTGCAAGCAATAACAATTGCTCTTTAAATATGTATGATTGATTGGTGTGGAGGAAATAAGCTTTATACGATCATGTGATGTGGAAGAAATAAAAGCGACGGACTGCATAATAAAGGTTCATATCACAAGGGGCAATATAAAGTGACGTTCTTTCACATTAAGATTTTATGCATCCAACCCGAAAGTGCATGGCAACCTCTGCTTTCCTCTGCGAAGGGCCTATCTGTTACTATTATCTTCTACCTTATGCAAGAGTCATGGTGATCTTCACCTTTCCTTTTTATATTTTATCCTTTGGCAAGCACAGTGTGTCGGAAAGATCCTGATAGATATATCTAATTGGATGTAGGGGAGCATGAGTTATTATTGTTGACATTACCCTTGAGGTAAAAGGTTGGGAGGCGAAAATATAAGCCCCTATCTTTCTCTGTGTCCGATTAAAACTCCGTAACCACCAGTATTGCGTGAGTGTTAGCGATTATGAAAGACTATATGATAGTTGAGTATGTGGACTTGCTATAAAGCTCTGACATAGACTCTTTCTGATGTTATGATAAATTGCATTTGCTTCAATGACTAAGATTATAGTTTGTCAGTTCTCAATAAAGTTTCTGATTCATGCTTTTGCCTTGTGAATAGATCATCACTTGAACATAAGTAATCATATGACAATATCCATATATGTTGCTGTTATGAAAACAATCATGATGCCCTCATGTTCGTATTTTATTTTTATCGACTCCTCTGCCTCTAAACATGAGGACATATTTATCGTTATCGGCTTTCGCTTGAGGACAAGCGAGGTCTAAGCTTGGGGGAGTTGATACGTCCATTTTGCATCATGCTTTTATATCGATATTCATTGCATTATGGGCTGTCATTACACTTTATGTCACAATAATTATGCCTATTCTCTCTTATTTTACAAGGTTTACATAAGGAGGGAGAATGCCGGCAGCTAGAATTCTGGGCTGGAAAAGGAGCAAATATTAGAGACCTATTATGTGCAACTCCAAAAGTCCTGAAACTCCACGGAAGTTATTTTCAGAATATATAAAAAATATTGAGCGGAAGAAGTTCACCAGAGGGGTACCCACCTGGCCACGAGGGTGGGGGGCGCGCCCTACCCCCCAGGGCGTGCCCCCTGCCTCGTGGGCCCCCTGTTGGCTCCCCGATGGCCATCTTCTGCTATATGAGGTCTTTCGTCCAGGGAAAAACCATAAGCAACCTTTCGGGATGAGACTCCGCCGCCACGAGGCGAGACCTTGGCGAAACCAATCCAGGGCTCCGGTAGAGCTGTTCTGCCGGGGACACTTCCCTCCGGGAGGGAGAAATCATCGCCATCGTCATCACCAACGCTCCTCTCATCGGGAGAGGGCAATCTCCATCAACATCTTCACTGGCACCATCTCCTCTCAAAACCCTAGTTCATCTATTGTATCCAATTCTAGTCTCCACACTACTAGGAAAAGGGCTATAGATGATATGGCCACTAATGGCGCACCAGACATGTGGTGCGCCACTACTATATAGCAGTGGCGCACCATGAGTTGGTGCGCCATTAGTGTGATTGACACTAATGGCGCACCAGACCCACGGTGCGCCACTAATAACAAATTGTTTTTTTATTATTTTTCCAAAAATACTAATGGCGCACCAGGGCATAGTGCGCCATTACTAGTTTTAACTAGTAATGGCGCACCTGCCGCACGGTGCGCCACTACTATAATTTTTTTTTTGCAAAACTACTAATGGCGCACCACAAGCTGGTGCGCCATTAGTAACCAGGGTTACTAATGGCGCATTTGTGGGTGGTGCGCCATTAGTAACCTGGGACCAGCTAGATATTTTGGACAACCACACCTACACACTCACTTTCCCCACTTCATTCTCTCCACCTCCTCCTCCAAGCTTGTCTCGGCTGCCTCCTCCTCCTCACCTCATTTGCACCATAGATTCATCCAAATTAAGTGGTTAAATTACCTTTTTTTTATAGGTAAGTAAGGGGAAAGCTATCTTTATGTTGTAGATCTACTTTTTTTCTCCCTCCAACAACGTGCACATGCACTTTTTATGGCCTAGCTAGATCTATGTATGTTTGTGGTGTTGCATATGTTTGTGGTGTTGCATATGTTTCTGGTGTTGCATATATGTTTGTGTTTGCAGGTATCGGTATTTGAAATGCAATAGTTGCCAATATCTGGCCGGAATGTTGATTCATTTCCGTTTCGGCGAGAATTTTGGCACTATGCATTCTTTTTGGTCCTATTTTTAGGGAAACTCATGCCAATTTTTTTCTTGGTTCTAAAATATCGTTTTGCTCTACCCCGCAGGCGACCATGGTCCGCACGATGACCGAAGGCATCGTGAATAGGTTTTTGAGCTCCGCGAAGGCCGAGATGCTTCAAAAGAACGAGATGGAGATAAGATGTCCGTGTCGAAGATGCAAGCTGAAAAGCCTTATTGCGGACCCGGATTCCGGGCAGGTGCGGGACCACCTGCTCTTGCGTGGTTTCATGGATGGCTATCAGTGGCAAGGTGATGAAGATGACTATGAAGTCGTCCATGGGGGTCGGGCAAGAAATGAGGAAGGGCAGCAAGACAACCACCACGGCGAGGGCGGGCGAAAAGACGAAGAATCTCTAGGACATGATCACGACGGTGATGCTGTACACAGTCATCATGTTGAAGATGCCGGACATGATGATGAGGAAGATCAATACGAAGGGCATGATCATGAAGATGAAGATGCCAGAGCAGACGACGATGGAGGCTAGGTGCAGGACCCTCATATTCAAGAGCTGCTTCTCAAGCAGACGGATAACGCAAGAGCTGTCGACCGAGAGAAAGCCAAGCTGGATCAACTGGAGATAGACGTGGTTACTCCATTGTATGAAGGATGAAGACCTGAGGATACCCGCCTGAAAGTAACGCTCATGGCTCTGGAGATGAACGTAAAACACAAAATGACCGACGCATGCTTCGACGAGAACATGTCATTCTGGCACGAACGTCTTCCCAAGGGGAACAAGTGCCCGACCAGTTTCGAGGAGGCGAAGAAAATCGTGTGTCCTCTGGATTTACCGCACGTGAAATACCATGTGTGCATGAACAATTGCATCATTTATCGGGACGAGCATGCGGAGTCTACCATGTCCGGTGTGCGGCATCACTCGATACAAGAAGAGGAAGAAAGCTCCTCGAAAAGTGGTGTGGTACTTTCCGATCACTCCTCGTCTGCAGCGGTATTTCGCGGACCCTAAGCTAGCAAAGCTCCTACGTTGGCACGCGGATAGGGAGGATAAGAAGCGAGAAGATGACGGAAATGATCCGGAGATAAATAAAAAAGACAAGATGCTGAGTCACCCTAAGGATGCGAGCCAGTGGCAAGCGTTGAACATCAAACACCCAGAATTTGGGGACGATCCAAGGAACATCGTGCTGGGCGCGAGCATCGATGGAGTCAATCCGTTTGGCAGCCAGAGAAGCACACATAGCACCTGGCCTGTGTTTGTGTGGATGTACAACCTTCCCCCTGGTTATGCATGAAGAGGAAGTACATTCACATGAGTATGCTAATTGAAGGGTCGAAACAACCAGGGAATGACATCAATCTGTATCTGGGGCTACTGAAAGAGGAGCTAGACATGCTGTGGAAAACGCCAGCCAATACGTGGGACGCTACAGAGAAAGAATATTTCCCTATGAGAGCCGCACTGCTCACGACGGTGCACGACTATCTCGGTTACGGATATCTCGCGGGGCAGGTGGTCCACGGATTTTCTGGATGTGTCAGGTGCATGGATGACACAATGTATCGCCAGCTAGATAGAGATCCCGGGTCTTCGAAAACCGTGTTCATGGGACATCGAAGGTGGCTTCGCGACGATGACCCATGGAGAAAACGCAAGGATCTGTTCGATGGTGAAACCGGACCTCGAAGACGCCCTCGTATGAGGAGCGGCGAGGAAATAGACGAGCTGTTGAAAAATTGGAAAGATTGCCCACTGTCGAGAAAGAAGCAAAAGGCGCCAGAGCCGGGAAAGAAGCGAAAGGCGCCAGAGCCACTGCTGAAGTATGGAAAACGAGGTCTATTTTCTGGGACTTGTCGTACTGGAAGATCCACCGTGTGCCTCAAAGCCTTGATGTCATGCATACCCCGAAGAACATGTGCGAGAGTCTCCTTGGTACCCTGCTCAACATGCCAGAGAGGACCAAATATGGGCCGAAAGAAAGGGCGGACTTGAAATCAATGGGAATCGGGGAGGAGCTTCACGCTAATGATGATGATGATGATGATGATGAGGCGAAGCAGGACACGGAAAGTCGTCGCAAAGGCAAAAAGGCCAAGAAGACCGGAAATGACTACCCTCCCGCATGCTTCACTCTAAGTCAGGAGGAAATCGAGCAGTTTTTCACCTGCCTCGTAGGAGTAAAACTTCCTTACGGTTATGCGGGGAAGATAAGCAGATACCTAGACCCAGCGAAGTAGAAGTTCAGCGGGATGAAGTCTCACGACTGTCACGTGCTGATGACACAGATACTTCCAGTTGCAATCCATGGGATCATGGATGCGCACGTCCGAGAAACACTATTTGGCCTATGCAACTTTTTCGACTCATCTCTCAGAAGTCGGTTGGCGTGAGGCAACTCAGAAAGATAAAGAAAGAGATCGTGGTGATACTATGCGAGCTTGAGATGTACTTCCCGCCCGCATTCTTCAACGTTATGGTGCATCTGCTAGTCCATATCATGGAGGATATCATCCAACTCGGGCCGACGTTCCTGCACAACATGATGCCGTTCGAAAGGATGAATGGTGTCATCAAAGGATACGTTCGCAACATGTCATGTCCAGAGGGAAGCATAGCCAGGGGCTTTCTGACCGAAGAGTGCATCTCCTACTGCACGAATTATCTAGGCATCGAGAACCCCGTTGGTCTGCCCGTCAACAGGCACATCGGCAGGCTCGCTGGATGGGGTCACCACGAGGGTCGCCGCGAAATGCATGTCGACTTCGAGGGTCGACTCACCGACTTTGAAAGAGCAAACCTAGTCACGCTACAACACATAGATGTGGTCGATCCTTGGGTGGTAGAGCACAAAACCTTTATTGAGAAGACGTACAATGACCGAGGCCAACAGAGGACGGATGGAGATATAATCAAAGAGCACAACTCATGTTTCACGCATTGGTTCAAGCAGAAGCTTCTGTCGTACCTTTACATGAGGATTCTTCCGCGAAAGAACAACTCATATTCGCCTTGTCACAGGGCGCCGAGCACAACCTGATGACCTATGAGGCGTACAATATCAACGGCTACACATTCCACACCGAGGACAAGGACATGAAGAGCGATGGTTATCAGAACTCTAGGGTAACGATGGAATCCTACACCGGTAACGACAAGGACAGATACTACGAAAGGATCGAGGAGATATGGGAGCTGAGCTACGCTAGAGAGAAGGTCCCGATGTTCCGTGTCAGATGGGCCAAGAGCGTCCTAAAAGAAGACCGGTATTTCACCACCATGGTTATACCCGAAGCCAAATCCAAGACCGCGGGCGCAAACGTCACCGCGAAAAAGGAGCCATGGGTACTGGCTTCCAAGTGGACCAATGCTTCTTCATTACCGACCCGTCAAAGCCCAGTCATGTTGTCGTGAGGAGAGGCAAAAGGAAGATCATCAGAATGGATGGAGTCGCCAATGAGCAAGACTTCGACAAGTACGGCGACCCGAAGATGGAACATGACGACGGCGATGAAGTGCCATACACCACAAGAAGAAGCGGGACCACCCTACCTAAAGGACGTCCGTTCCATAGAAGAACTCCATTTGCGAAAAAGAAGGGCAAGATTGTGAAAAGATAGCTAGCTAAGATCGAATGTATTTAAATTGTAGTCTTCATTTCTCGATTGTATTTCATGTGCACTTTTTGAACTCATGGATATTTTTAAATTTCATGGGCACTTTTTGAATTCATGAATATTTTTTCAAATTTGATGATATTTTTTCATATTCAATATGAAAAAAATATTGAATATTCATGAGGACACTCGATCTTGATCCCCCTCCATCTCGATCGCTATCCCCCCTCGCCAGATCCCCCACGCCGCCGAGCACCCCCCGCATCCTCCCCCGCTCCACCGCCGCCGACGACCCCCCGCACCCTCCCCCGCTCCACCGCCGCCGACGACCCACCGCACCCTCCCCCGCTCCACCGCCGCCGACGACCCCCCGCACCCTCCCCCGCTCCACCGCCGCCGACGACCCCCCGCACCCTCCCCCGCTCCACCGCCACCGATGCCCCCCGCACCCTCCATCGCTCCACCGCCGCCGACGACCCCCCGCACCCTCCCCCGCTCCACCGCCGTCGACGACCCTCCGCACCCTTCCCCGCTCCACCGCCGCCGACGACCCCCCGCACCCTCCCCGCTCCACCACCGCCGACGCCCCCCCGCACCCTCCCTCGCTCCACCGCCGTCGACGACCCCCCGCACCCTCCTCTGCTCCACCGCCGTCGATGACCCCCCGCACCCTCCCCCGCTCCACCGTCACAAATGAATGCAACTAAAAATCCAAAAAAACAAATTTGATTATATTTTCAAATAACAAATTTGATGATATTTTCAAATATTCATAAATATTTTCAAATAACAAATTTGATGATATTTTTAAAAAAAATTATAACTATTTTTATAAAAATTTATTACTGTTTCATATTCATTTTCTAAAAAATTATTAGATGCAACAAATAATAATAATAATAATAATTACATATGGCGCACCGCTGGCTGGTGCGCCATTGCTATGCAAAAAAAAGTTACTTATGGCGCACCGCCAGGGGGTTCGCCATTGCTATCTAAAAAAAAGATTACTTATGGCGCACCACTCGGGGGGTGCACCATTGCTATAAAAAACATACTAATGGTGCACCGCCAGGGGGTGAGCCATTAGTAATCTTCCCCCCTAGCTAATTCGCCTGATCCCTTCGTCCCTCCCTCGCCAGATCCACTTCCCCCCTCGCCACACCCTCACGCGCGCCCCCTTCTTCTGCCGCCTGGTCGTCGTCCCCCGACGCCATAGCCGCGCCACCGTGCTCGCCCTCTCCCCCGCTCGCCTTCTCCGCCAGATCCCGAGCCTCGCCGCCGTGTTAGCCACGGCCATCGCCGTCCCCGCACCTCGGCGGCCGAGCCAGACCCCTCCCCTCGCGCTGCTTCACCCGACTAGGTCAGTGTCGTCCATCTCCTCGCTGGCACCTCTCTTTTCAGCCATCTTCCCCACCCTGCGCCGCTCTCATCTCGTCCTTCCCCCTCTGTCCTGGACCCGGGTCGCCCCGACCCCCGCCCCTCCACCCCACCCCTAATCCCCATCGGGCGTCCGTGGCGGGCTACTCGGTGCTGCCGTTGTGTCGGACCTCTGTCGCCTACTACCTCCCCATCTCCGTCCCTTTCCTATGACCTAGTACCTGTCCCCGTATGCTCCCGAACCCCATCTCCACCCCCTCTCCATTTGAGCTACTCGACATGAACCCTGACCCTCTGTTGTTTGTTTTTTCAGGTTTAGCTACTGTTCTGTCCGAGATTGCCAAGCTGTACTGTTGGTTGTAGTGGTGTTGTTCTCCCAGGTTGAAGGTATTTTGAATCATGTGGTCTTGCGGTAGAATATCGTAGTACAGAGCCCCATCTCCATTCGAGCAGCTCGACATGAACCCTAATCCTCTGCTAGTTTTTATTTCGCAGGTTGACCTGCTGTTCTGTCCGAGATTGCGGTGGTGTACTGGTGGTTGCAGTGGTAATCTTCTCCCAGATTTCAGTGATGTTCCTCTCCCAGGTTGAAGGTAATTCTTGATCCAAACTTATGCAAATTCTTTACTGTTGTCTTCTTGTATGCTATGCATGTTTTATTGTGTGCACAACATCTTACAATTAGACAATTGCAATGTAGCAGAATCATGTGAGATCAATTAGATTTGGTTTCTTGCATATGCATTATGTTTAACTAAGCGGAACTTCCATGCCTTGTGCACCATCTTGCGTGAGAAGTGTCGACTCTATGATAGTGTATATGTTATCGTCGAAGAAAAGGCTTCTATCTTCTTGTTGGTAGTTGGACATGGTCTCAAAATGAGTTTGCTGCGTGGTGCTTACAAGCGGTTTTTAGAGACTATTAGTAGGTATTTTTCCGATGTCTTAACAGCCATTCTTTCTCTAACTGGGGAGTTCATTAAGTTTCCCCATCCTTTGGTTCAACCTCCTGATGATTACAAGTGGAAGTGGTCTGGCAATGCACTTGGAGCACTAGATGAGTGTCATGTTGATGTTTGTGTTTGATGTATGTGGTCTGTCGTGTTCGTGCACTTGGATTGGGCTTCAGGAGTGATTAATCTGCTATAGGGGATTCATCTACTATGTATGGCCATTTGGATTAGGGCATCTTTGCCTTGAATCAGCTGGCTCATTTTGTTTGTATATGTATGTGCAAATGCTCAATTGGTTCACAATGGGACACCGTAGAACACCCTGGAAGTGCCCTGTTGTAGGTGTTAGATCGCCTCACCATTTTATGAAGTTGTGTTTTCAGTTTCTTTATATTAGAGTTTCAAGTAGTGTTTTGTTTCTATGTTTGAATAGGCAGCAAACTTTCTATTCTTGCTTTGTAGTTGTATGCTCATTTAGGGTTCCAAATCACATTTAAGTTACCTGTCAATTATCATGTAGGTTCTAGTTTTCAGTGTAATTTTTAGTGGATTTTATCTGTACTATGGTAGTGTAATTACTGTGTGTTGTCAGTGCATTTTTAGTGTGTTTTAGTGTAAATATTATATGTAATTGCACTGTTATTTGAGTGCATTTTGACTGTAATTCAGTGGTTTAGTCTTGCATTTGTTCCATTGTACTTTCAATGCAATCTCATTGTAATTGCAGTGCACTTCAATTTCATTGTTTAATGTAATCTTTGATGTAATTACAGAGTATTCTTGCTTTAATTACTTCTTTAGTTGTAATCTTTTTGTTGTAATTTCAGATTAATCTCTCTATAATTATAAAGTGAATATACAGTGTAATTACATATAAGAATTTTAGTGGTGTTAGTAGTGGAATTTTCTCTGTTGTTCTAGGGGGTATGAGTTGGTTGTTTGTCGTGAACTTTGTGTAAATGTGTGTTTGCTCCAGAGTGTAGATTTCTGCTCTTCTTCAGCTAGATTTCCGTATGTTAGGGGGGGACAACAGATATTGCTATATGTTCATTCTTGAGGGTACAGACTTGCTAAACTATTGATGATTTTTTGTTGGGTGACCTATTAGATCTGGAATCGAAGCTCACATAAGTTGAGCTGATTTTTGTCCATATGAAAGTAGAGGACCATATGGTATGTGGCCTTTTCATCCATATGAAAGTAGAGGCACATTGTGGTGCTAGTTTGCTGGGTTTTGTCTCCGGCCATCGTGTCGTGATGATTTTGCAGGTACCCCGAGAGGCCCTTGAGTTTGCCGGAATGTCGATTAACTTCCGTTTCGGCAAATTCGGGTACTCCATATGTCCTATTTTCAGCAAAGGTCATGCTGAAATTTTCCGTGAATTTTAGCATGACTTTGCTAAAAATAGGACATATGGGGTACTTGCGACTAATGCATGGGCCGGGGTATCTTAGTACTTAATTAAGTAGGATCAACTGCCTCTTGTGTTATGCATGGGCCTCAGCATCGACAAGCCCTAAATGATGAAACCTTGGCTTTTAGGGTGCTTCGGTGTCGATAAAAACCTAAATGATGAAAGCTTAGGCTTTTAGGGTGCCTCGGCATCGACAAACCCTAAATGATAAAAGCTTAGCTTTTAGGATGCCTCGGTGTCGACAAACCCTAAATGATGAGACCATGATCTTGTTCCTTGACAATAACCAACTTTTTTACCAAACTTTTTTCCTATTTAGAGCGAAACATGGCCCACAACGATGAGGCCGGCGGTTCGGGCAAGCAATTCTGGGTGCTGTCCCAGGAGATGGAGGAAGAACCTCACCGCTATGAGGACGCCGCGAAAGACACCGATCCTGACTAGACAACCCCTAGTGGCGTCGGGGATGACACCACTGATGGTGCCGCTGAGGATGCCACCACTGATGATGGCAGCGCACGCACAGATGGCAGCCAACCGAAGAGGCAACGGAAGGACCGGCGCCCGAACGTAATCGGCACCGTCAAGGAGGAATTTACTGAAGTGAACTCCGACGGGCATCCAACGGCGCCCAAAGAAATAGTCAAGGGGTACTCGGTTCAGGTCGGGTGCATTCTTCAGAGCACTGTCTCAATCAACACCAAGAACCTAAGGCATAAGGACCGAGGGAATTTGCGCAACCTCCTCTTCACGAAGCTGCACGAATGATACAAGTTCCCCGCTGACTTTGAAAACACACGCCTCTCAGGGAATAAAGTGAACAGTGCCGCCCTCACGAGGATGAGCACGGCCCTGTCTACTTGGAGAAGCGCGGTGAAGAGAATGATTGACAAAGGTGATAGTTATGAGAAGATCAAGGCAAAAAATCCTTCGATCAGCGAAGATGACTACAAGGAGTTCAAGATCAAGTGCGAGAGCAGCGCAAGCCCCAAACATCAAATGGTTCAATAACAAGTGAATAATTCATAGGCATTTTTTGACGTCTACTAATATTACCAATTCTTTGACACTCATCACGAGACAAGACAAAATTACGGGCATCTTTGAAAAGAGTAGGCCAATAAAAACCGCATTGTAATACCTTATGTGCAGTTCTATCTCTAGTGTGGTGTCCTCCATAAGCCTCGGAGTGACACTTGCGTAGGATCTGTTCCTGTTCATGCTCAGGTATACAACATCTAATAACACCATCTACTCCTTCTTTATAAAGGTGTGGGTCATCCCAGAAGTAATGTCTTAAATCATAGAAAAACTTTTTCTTTTGCTGCTATGTGAAACTAGGTGGTATAAATTTAGCAACAATGTAATTAGCATAATCAGCATACCATGGAGCAGTACGAGAAGCATTTATGACAGCTAATTGTTCATCAAGAAATCTATCATCAATAGTTAGTGGGTCATCAAGAACATTCTCTAACCTGGACAAGTTGTCTGCAATGGGGTTCTCAGCTCCCTTTCTATCAATAATATGCAAATCAAATTCTTGTAGCAAGAGAACCCATCTAATAAGTCTAGGTTTAGCATCTTTCTTTTCCATAAGATATTTAATAGCAGCATGATTAGTGTGAACAGTTACTTTGTAATCAACAATATAAGGTCTGAACTTATCACAAGCAAATACAACTGCTAAAAATTCTTTTTCAGTAGTAGTTTATAACCCACAAGTATAGGGGATCACAACAGTTTTAGAGGGTAGAGTATTCAACCCAAATTTATTGATTCGACACAAGGGGAGCCAAAGAATATTCTCAAGTATTTGCAGTTGAGTTGTCAATTCAACCACACCTAGATAACTTAGTATCTGCAGCAAAGTATTTAGTAGCAAAGTAATGTGGAAGTAGCGGTAACGATAGCAAAAGTAATATTTTTGAGTTTTGTAGTGATTATAACAGTAGCAACGGAAAAGTAAATAAGCGAAGAACAATATGTGAAAAGCTCGTAGGCATTGGATCGGTGATGGAGAATTATGCCGGATGTGGTTCATCATGTAACAATCATAACATAGGGTGACACAGAACTAGCTCCAATTCATCAATGTAATGTAGACATGTTTTCCGAATATAGTCATACGTGCTTATGGAAAAGAACTTGCATGACATCTTTTGTCCTACCCTCCTGTGGCAGAGGGGTCCTAATGGAAACTAAGGGATATTAAGGCCTCCTTTTAATAGAGTACTGGACCAAAGCATTAACACATAGTGAAGACATGAACTCCTCAAAGTATGGTCATCACCGGGAGTGGTCCCGATTATTGTCACTTCGGCGTTGCCGGATCATAACACATAGTAGGTGACTATAGACTTGCCAGATAGGATCAAGAACTCACATATATTCATGAAAACATAATAGGTTCAGATCTGAAATCATGGCGCTCGGGCCCTAGTGACAAGCATTAAGCATAGCAAAGTCATAGCAACATCAATCTCAGAACATAGTGGATACTAGGGATCAAACCCTAATAAAACTAACTCGATTACATGATAAATCTCATCCAAACCATCACCGTCCAGCAAGTCTATGATGAAATTACTCACGCACGGCGGTGAGCATCCTGAAATTGGTGATGGAGGATGGTTGATGATGACGATGGCGACGGATTCCCCTCTCCGGAGCCCCAAACAGACTCCAGATTAGCCCTCCCGAGAGAGTTTAGGGCTTGGCAGCGGCTCCATATCATAAAACGCGATGAATCTTTCTCTTTGATTTTTTTGTCCCCGAACACGAATATATGGAGTTGGAGTTAGGTCGGTGGAGCTCCAGGGGGCCCACGAGGCAGGGGCGCACCGCCCACCCTCGTGGCAAGGGTGTGGGGCCCCTGGCCTTGATTCTTTTGCCAGTATTTTTTATTATTTCCAAAAATAATCTCCGTGAAGTTTCAGGTCATTCCGAGAACTTCTGTTTCTGCACATAAATAACACCATGGCAATTCTGCTGAAAAGAGCGTCACTCCGGGTCAGTTTCATTCAAATCATGCAAGTTAGAGTCAAAAACAAGGGAAAAGTGTTTGGAAAAGTAGATACGATGGAGACGTATTAGTAGCATAATTTCTCTGGGCTCTGTCTAGAGTTTTACTAGCATATTGGATAACATTTAATTTCTTATCAACTCTTTGTCCTAAAATAGCACCTACAGCATAATCACCAGCATCGCACATAATTTCAAAGGGTAAATTCGAATCAGGTGGCTGAATAATAGGTGCAGAAATCAAGGCTTTCTTAAGTATTTCAAATGCTTCTACACAATCATCATCAAAGATAAAAGGAACATCGTTTTGTAAGAGATTAGTCAGAGGCCTAGAAATTTTTGAGAAGTCCTTAATGAACCTCCTGTAAAAACCGGCATGACCAAGGAAACTTCTTATACCTTTAATGTCCTTAGGACACGACATCTTTTCAAGAACATCAACTTTAGCTTTATCAACTTCAATACCCCTTTCAGAAATTTTATGCCCCAAGACAATACCTTCATTAACCATAAAGTGGCACTTCTCCCAATTCAAGACAAGATTAGTTTCTTCACATCTCTGCAAAACTCGATCAAGGTTGCTTAAGCAATCATCAAAAGAAGTTCTGTAAACGGAGAAATCATCCATGAAAACCTCAACAATCTTTTCGCAAAAGTCAGAGAATATAGCAGTCATACATCTTTGAAAGGTAGCAGGTGCATTACATAAACCAAAAGGCATACGTCTATAAGCAAAGGTACCGAAAGGGCAAGTAAAAGTGGTCTTTTCTTGATCCTCTTTTAACACAGGTATTTGAGAGAAACCAGAATAACCATCTAAAAAGAAAAAATGTGTGCGTTTGAATAATCTTTCTAGCATTTGATCAATAAAAGGTAAAGGGTAATGATCTTTTTTAGTAGCTTTATTTAGTTTGTGGAAATCAATTACCATTCTATAACCTGTAACAATTCTTTGTGGGATCAATTCATCTTTATCATTAGGAACTATAGTAATTCCCCCCTTCTTAGGGACACAATGGACAGGACTTACCCACTGACTATCAGCAACAGGACAAATTATACCTGCCTCCAGAAGCTTTGGTATTTCTTTTCTTACCACTTTTTTCATCTTAGGATTTAACCGTCGTTGGTGATCAACAATCAGTCTAGCGTCTTTCTCCAACTTTATTTTGTGCTAGCATAGAGTGGGACTAATGCCCTTAAGATCATCAAGAGTATATCCAATAGTAGCACGGTGCTTCTTCAGAGTTTTCAATAATTTCTCTTCTTCCTGCTCTGAAAGGTTAGCACTAATAATAACAGGATATATCTTTTTCTCATCAAGATAAGCATATTTGAGAGTTGGTAATGGTTTAAGCTCAAACACGGGATCACCCTTGGGTGGAGGAGGATTTCAACAGGCAAGTTGTGTTAAAAAATAGGTCCCTGTTTAAAGAATACTTCATCTATTTCCCTTCTTTCATTCATAAACATATCATTTTCATGGTCTAGCAAATATTGTTCTAAAGGATCATTAGGAGGCACGGCAATAGAAGCAAGACCAATAATTTCATCTTTACTAGGCAATTCTTTAACATGGGGTTGTCTGCGAAATTTAGCAAAATTAAACTCATGAGACATATCCCCTAAACCAATAGTAACAACATCCTTTTTGCAGTCTATCCTAGCATTATCAGTATTCAAGAAGGGTCTACCAAATATAATGGGACAAAAGTTATCTTGTGGGGAACCAAGAACAAGAAAATCAGCAAGATATTTAACTTTCCCACACAAGACTTCAACATCTCTAACAATCCCAACTGGTGAAATAGTGTCTCTATTGGCAGGCTTAATTGTAACATCAACTTCCTCTATCTCAGCAGGTTCAATATCATGCATAATTTCTTTGTATAAGGAATGAGGTATTGCACTTGCACTAGCACCCATATCACATAAGCCATGACAGCAATGATCTCCTATTTTAACAGAAATAACATGCATGCCTACAATAGGTCTATGTTTATTTTTAGTATCAGGTCTAGCAATTCTAGCAGCTTCATCATAGAAGTAAATAAAATGCCCATAAATGTTATTAGCCAAGAGATCTTTAACCATAGCAACACTAGGTTCAACTTTAATTTGCTCACGGGGTGTAGGTGTTCTAGTGTTACTCTTACGAACCACAGTTGAATCTTTAGCATGATCCTTTATTCTAACAGGGAAAGGTGGTTTCTCAATATAAGCAATAGGAACAATAGGATCAACATTATAAGTGATAGTTTTTTCTTCAACTTTACTAGGTGCAATTGTCGGTGTCAAAACCGGCGGATCTCGGGTAGGGGGTCCCAAACTGTGCGTCTAAGGCGGATGGTAAGAGGAGGCGGGGGACACGATGTTTACCCAGGTTCGGGCCCTCTCGATGGAGGTAATACCCTACTTCCTGCTTGATTGATCTTGATGATATGAGTATTACAAGAGTTGATCTACGACGAGATCATAGAGGCTAAACCCTAGAAGCTAGCCTATGGTATGATTCTTGTTGTCCTACGGACTAAACCCTCCAGTTTATATAGACACCGGAGGGGGCTAGGGTTACACATAGTCGGTTACAAGGGAGGAGATTGATACGTCTCCATCGTATCTACTTTTCCAAACACTTTTGCCCTTGTTTTGGACTCTAACTTGCATGATTTGAATGGAACTAACCCCGGACTGACGCTGTTTTCAGCAGAATTGCCATGGTGTTATTTATGTGCAGAACCAAAACTTCTCGGAATGACCTGAAACTTCACGAAACATCTTTTCGAAAATAATAAAAAATCGTTGCAAAAGATGAAGGCCAGGGGGGCCACCACCTGTCCACGAGGGTGGGGGGCGCCCCCCCTAGGGCGCGCCCCCTACCTCGTGGGCCCCCTGAGGCTCCTCCAACGCCAACTCCAACTCTATATATTTGCTTTCGAGGAGAAAAAAATCAAGGAGAAGAAATCATCGCGTTTTACGATACGGAGCCGCCGCCAAGCCCTAAAACCTCTCGGGAGGGCTGATCTGGAGTCCGTTCGGGGCTCCGGAGAGGGGGATTCGTCGCCGTCGTCATCATCAACCATCCTCCATCACCAATTTCATGATGCTCACCGCCGTGCGTGAGTAATTCCATCGTAGGCTTGCTGGACGGTGATGGGTTGGATGAGATTTATCATGTAATCGAGTTAGTTTTGTTAGGGTTTGATCCCTAGTATCCACTATGTTCTGAGATTGATGTTGCTATGACTTTGCTATGCTTAATTCTTGTCACTAGGGCCCGAGTGCCATGATTTCAGATCTGAACCTATTATGTTTTCATGAATATATGTGAGTTCTTGATCCTATCTTGCAAGTCTATAGTCACCTACTATGTGTTATGATCCGGCAACCCCGAAGTGACAATAATCGGGACCACTCCCGGTAATGACCATAGTTTGAGGAGTTCATGTATTCACTATGTGCTAATGCTTTGTTCCGGTTCTCTATTAAAAGGAGGCCTTCATATCCCTTAGTTTCCATTAGGACCCCGCTGCCACAGGAGGGTAGGACAAAAGATGTCATGCAAGTTCTTTTCCATAAGCACGTATGACTATATTCGGAATACATGCCTGCATTACATTGATGAATTGGAGCTAGTTCTATGTCACCCTATGTTATGACTGTTACATGATGAACCGCATCCGGCATAAATATCCATCACCGATCCAATGCATACGAGCTTTCCATATACTGGTTCTCGCTTATTTACTTTTCTGTTGCTACTGTTACAATCACTACAAAATACCAAAAATATTACTTTTGCTTCCGTTACTTTTGTTACAGTTACCACTATTATCATATTACTTTGCTACTAAACACTTTGCTGCAGATACTAAGTTATCCAGGTGTGGTTGAATTGACAACTCAACTGCTAATACTTGAGAATATTCTTTGGCTCCCCTTTTGTTGAATCAATAAATTTGGGTTGAATACTCTACCCTCGAAAACTGCTGCGATCCCCTATACTTTTGGGTTATCAAGACTATTTTCTGGCGTCGTTGCCGAGGAGCATTGCTCTATTATTTGAGTCACTTGGGATTTATATCCGCTGGACACTATGAAGAACTTGAAAGACGCTAAGACAACAATTTATCCCTCAACTACGACGGGAGGTAAGGAACTGCCATCTAGCTCTGCACTTGATTCACCTTCTATTTTGAGTAAGCTTGCGACACCTAAGCCCGCTTCTGCTATTCGTTCTGATATGTCGCATGTTATTGATGATGCCACTTCTGCTATGCATGATACTTATGATGAAACTACTTCTATGCTTGATACTATTGTGCCCCTTAGTGAATTTCTTGATGAAAAAATTGCTAGGGCTAGAGAGAAAGAAATTATTTAAACTGATTATAATGATGAAAGTGGTGATGAACATATGCCTATTATTCATGAGGGTTATGTTTTTGATATGGAAGCTTCTGCTGCCATTCTAGCTTGCAAAGGTAGAAATGAACCTAAGAGGTTATTAGCTGAATGGTATAAGCAATCTCTTAGAGATAGAATGAGGCCTGACCCTGCTTTTGCTACTTCACCTATTTGTGTTGCCGATAAGGATTATGAATTTTATGTTGATCCTGATATAATTACTTTGGTTGAATCTAATCCTTTTCATGGCTATGAATCTGAAACTGTTGTGGCACATCTTACTAAATTAAATGATATAGCCACCCTGTTCACTAATGATGAGAGATCTCGCTACTTTTATATCCTTAAAATATTTCCGTTCTCATTAAAGGGTGATGCTAAGATATGGTTTAATTCTCTTGATCCTGGTTGTGTGCGTAGTCCCCAGGATATGATTTATTACTTCTCTGCTAAATATTTCCCTGCTCATAAGAAACAAGCTACTTTAAAGGAAATATACAACTTTGTGCAAATTGAAGAAGAGAGTCTCCCACAAGCTTGGGGGAGGCTTCTCAAGTTACTTAATGCTTTGCCTGATCATCCTCTTAAGAAAAATGAAATACTTGATATCTTTTATAACAGACTAACCGATGCTTCCAGAGATTACCTGGATAGTTGTGCTGGTTCTATTTCAGGGAAAGAACACCGGATGAAGCTGAAATTCTATTGAATAGTATGTTGACAAATGAAAATAATTGGGCACTTCCTGAGCTAGCTCCTAAACCAACTCCGAAGAAGAGGGGTGTTCTATTTCTCAGTCCTGAAGATATGCAAGAGGCAAACAAATCTATGAAAGAAAAAGGTATTAAAGTTGAAGATGTTAAGAATTTACCTCCTATTGAAGAAATACATGGTATTAATCTACCGCATGTCGAAGAAACTTATGATCGTAATCCATTACCTATTGAAGAACCTCCTGGTCTTGATAACCCCACACAGGTAGTAAAGGTAAACTATCTTTATAGATTTGATGAAGGTGATATTCCTCACTATAAGTCTGCTAGACAATGCTTTGATGAGTTTGATAATTTTATTGTCAAACAAGAAAATTTCAATGCTTATTTTGGTAGACAACTGAAATATAATTCCGATATGATTAAACACTTGGGTGATTATATGGCTAATATTAGAGGTGAACTTAAACTTGTTAGCAAACATGCTTCTATGGTTACCACTCAAGTAGAACAAGTACTTAAAGCTCAAAATGATTTGCTCAGTGAAATGAATAGTAAGAAAAATGATTATGCTGTTAGAGTGGCTACTAGAACTGGTAGAATGACTCAGGAACCTTTGTATCCTGAAGGCCACCCTAAGAGAATTGAGCAAGATTCTCAGAGAAATAATATTGATGTACCTAGTTCTTCTAAAAGGAAGAAAAATAAAAATGATAGGACTTTGCAAACTTCTAGTGAACCTATTGTTGAACCACCTGATAATCCTAATGACATCTTTATGTCTGATGCTGAAACACAATCTGGTAATGAACATGAACCTAGTGAAAATGTTAATGATGATGTTCGTGATGATGCTCAACCTAGTAATGACAATGATGTAGAAATTGAACCTGCTGTTGATCTTGATAACCCACAATCAAAGAATCAACGTTATGATAAGAGAGACTTTGTCGCTAGGAAACATGGTAAAGAAAGAGAACCATGGGTTCAGAAACCCATGGCTTTTCCTCCCAAACCATCCAAGAAAAAGGATGATGAGGATTTTGAGCGCTTTGTTCAAATGATTAGACCTATCTTTTTGCGTATGCGATTGACTGATATGCTCAAAATGAATCCTTATGCTAAGTATATGAAAGATATCATTACTAATAAAAGAAAGATACCGGAAGCTGAAATTTCCACCATGCTTGCTAATTATACTTTTAAGGGTGGAAAACCAAAGAAACTTGGAGATCCAGGAGTACCTACTATACCATGCTCCATTAAAAGAAACTATGTTAAAACTGCTTTATGTGATCTTGGAGCCGGTGTTAGTGTTATGCCTCTCTCTTTATATCGTAGACTTGACTTGAACAAGTTGACACCTACTGAAATATCTTTGCAAATGGCTGATAAATCAACTGCCATACTTGTAGGTATTTGTGAGGATGTGCCTGTTGTGGTTGCAAATGTTACTATTTTAACGGACTTTGTTATTCTTGATATTCCCAAGGACGATAGTATGTCTATTATCTTGGAAGACCTTTTTTGAATACTGCACGGGCTGTTAATGATTGCAACAAAGGCAATGTCACTTTTCATGTTAATGGTAATGAGCATACGGTACACTTTCCGAGGAAACAACCGCAAGTTCATAGTATCAACTCTATTGGAAAAATTCTATCGATTATATTTGGAGGTTTTGAATTTCCTCTTCCTACTGTCAATAAGAAATATGATATTCTTATTATAGGGGATGTGCATATCCCCGTTGAGGTAACATAGTGTTATTCGGAATTTCTCCGGTTCCATGTTAATCAGAATGAGTTTGTTAACAAGACTTGATCAACCTTGTTAGTGGATTCCTTTTGATGAGCATGAGATGGATGAAACTAGAAGGCACAACCTTCTGTACCCTCTTTCTACTTTCTGTTATTTAGTTGAAATAAAGCAAAATTAGTATTTTCTGTCTGTTTTCTGATTTATCAGTGCAATATAAAAATACCCCGAAAATAAAAGTCCTCCAAATGCCATGCCAATTTAATATGATTTTTTTGGAATATTTGAGGATTTATGGAACTGAGAACACACCAGGGGGGGTGAACCACCTGGCCACGAGGGTGGAGGGCGCGCCCTACCCCCAGGGCGCGCCCCCTGCCTCGTGGGCCCACGGTGGCCCTCCTTCGCTTATTCCTGCACCCATCCTCTTCTTCTTCCTCCCACAAACACGAATATCCAACTCAAGCACGAGTTCTAGCTCATTTTGCTGCGATTTTCGATCTCCTTGCTCAAAGCACCTCTCACAAAACTGCTTGGGGAGATTGTTCCTTGGTATGTGACTCCTCCATTGGTCCAATTAGTTTTTGCTCTAGTGCTTTATTCATTGCAAACTTGTGCTGCATAGGTGACCATGTTCTTGAGTTTGCATGTCAAATTTATATGGTTCCAAGTAGTTCTAATGCATGATATAGGCTCTAGGCACTTGTAGGAGTAGTTTCTATCAATTTTGTTGAGCTTGGTTCACTTTTGTTTGAAGTTACTAAAAATTTCAGAATTTTTTAGAAAATGATGAAGAGACTTTTGAGGGGCTCATCGAGTCGAAGCTCGAAGGAAAAAGCAAAATGAAGAAGCACAGAGGCCCAAATATAATTTTCCTCGTACCATGGAGGTCCGGCCGTGTGAATGGCCTTCCGATGACTTCTTGAGACAAGCCGGGATTTATGAGGATTTTTATTCATTGGCTGATAATGCTGGCCTCACCGACTTCCTCCGCGACCAACGTCATCAATATATCTTACTCACTAATACTTTTGTGCAAAACTTCTACTATTTTCCTAAGGAATCACCTCCTTCAGCAGAGTTTCATTTATATGACGTAGTTAAGAAGATGCCGTTAGCTGAATTTTGCAAGGTTTGCAAAATACCCTTTGAGGGTACCTTAGATGAACCACACCGTAAAGATGTGGAAGAATTAATTGACACCATCACTGTGGGAGAAACCAGAAAGGTTTCTGATGCAAGAATCACTAGCATACATTTTCCTGTTTTACGCTACTTTGCCTTATTTGCTAGTCGTTGCTTGATTGGTCGCGGAAACTGTGGAAACCTTAGTGTTCCTGATAATTTAATTTTGTTCCATGGTTTATACCGCGATAATACTGTTAGTATGGGCGGAATTATTGCTAAACGGTTAAGTTTGAACCGTACTAAGGGCCCCATCTTTGGAGGTATTTATGCTTCACGCCTAGTTGCACGTTTTAATATACCCATTAGGCTTTATGAGAAAGAAGAAAAATTGCTGCCTAGTGCTTATTTAGATTATAAGAGTATGCTAGCGCATGATTTTATTGTTAAGGGCAGGGAAGGAGAGCTTAAATATAAATTATTCTTTAATAAACATCATCCTGAGACTATTACTTTGCCTGCTCCTTCTTTGTTTAATTTGTCTGAAGGTCCTTATCTCGTTCCGTGGGCGGCCGTTCAAGCCTACCGGAACCCTACACCAGCCCCGGAGCCAGAACCACAATATGAGCCTCCACGCCAGCCTGTTTATTCTTGGGATCCGGAGATGGCTGCCAGCCAGTGGCAGTCAGAGTCCTCTTCATTGCAGTACGACACCAGCTACACCTACGGGTATCCGCCAGGCTATCCCTGGCAAAGAACCAACTAAGGCCAAAAGCCTAAGCTTGGGGGAGTACGTATTTCCCACCGAGATTACATTTATGTTTATACACACTCACTGCTAGATGTCGGTGCTCATACTTTTTCATTGTAATATCCATGCTAGTTTATTTTTCTTTTCCCTGCTTTCTTCTTGTGTGTTTGTTAAACCTTGAGAAAAACCAAAAAAAATAGTTGTAGCTTTTAGTTAATTTATTTTTCTTGCTGTAGTAGTAATAATTAAGAAGAAAACCCAAAAAGATTTCCTGTTCTTCTTTTGCTTGTTGGGAGCTTTCCCGTGTAAATAGTTTTTAGTTTTTATTTCTTTTCTTTTCTTCGGGGGTCGATAGGAGAAGACCATGATTAAATTGTTGAAGTGGCTCTTATATGCATTATTGTTGATTTAACCGAGAGCCCATATTGCCTTGTCTTCTCCTGTTTATTGAATGCTCGCAGATTCCAGCTTAGTCCAATGCACGTGCACTCTTATTATTATTCACTCCGTTCGGTCATGCAAGTGAAAGGCAATTATGATGATATATGATGGATTGACTGAGATGAGAAAAGCTGGTATGAACTCGACCTCTCTTATTTTTGTAAATATTATGAGTTCATCGTTCTCGATTCAGCTTATTATGAATAAACATGTTTGCAATGACAATTAGAGATCATAGTTGCTCGTGCCATGCTTGATTAGCTATGAGTTATAATGGTTTACCTTGCGTGCCAATGCCAACATGCTATTAAAATGGTTATGATGTGGTATGATGGGGTGGTATCCTCCTTTGAATGATTTAAGTGACTTGACTTGGCACATGTTCACGCATGTAGTTGAAACAAAATCAACATAGCCTTCACGATATTTATGTTCATGGTGGATTATATCCTACTCATGCTTGCATCCAATGTTTATTAATTTTAATGCATGTTCATGACTGTTGTCGCTCTCTACTTGGTCGCTTCCCAGTCTTTTGCTAGCCTTCACTTGTACTAAGCGGGAATACTGCTTGTGCATCCAATCCCTTAAACCCCAAAGTTATTCCATATGAGTCCACCATACCTTCCTATATACATTATCTACCTGTCGTTCCAAGTAAATTTGTATGTGCCAAACTCTAAACCTTCAAATAAACATTCTGTTTTGTATGCTCGAATAGCTCATGTATCAACTAGGGCTGCCCTTATCTTCCATGTTAGGTTGGTTATTCTCAAGAGGAGTGGACTCCGCTCCTCATTCACGAGAAAATGGCTGGTCACCGGGATGCCCAGTCCCATGCTTTATGCAAACTAAATCAAAATTAATTGCAAACAAAACTCCCCCTTGGACTGTTGCTAGTTGGAGACACTCGTTGTTTCGAGCAAGTCATGGATTGATGCTTGTTGGTGGAGGGGGAGTATAAACTTTGCCATTCTGTTTGGGAACCGCCTATAATGTGTGTAGCATGGAAGATATCGCCATCTCTTAGTTGTTATGTTGACAATGAAGGTATGCCGCTCAAAATATTATTTATCTCTATTTCAAAACCGAGCTTTGGCACCTCTACAAATCCCTGCTTCCCTCTGCGAAGGGCCTATCTATTTACTTTTATGTTGAGTCATCACCCTCTTATTAAAAGCACTAGCTGGAGAGCACAGTTGTTATTTGCATCCATTACTGTTAATTTATATTGGGTATGACTATGATTGGATCTCTTTTATCATGAATTACAATGTCTAGTCAGTCCTTGATCTTTAAAGGTGCTCTGCATTTATGTTTTGCGGTCTCAGAAAGGGCTAGTGAGATACCATCTTGTTATATCATATTATGATTGTTTTGAGAAAGTGTTGTCATCCGAGATTTATTATTATGGCTCGCTAGTTGATTATGCTATTGATATGAGTAAATATGAGACCTCAGAATTGTTGCAAATGTGGTTAGTCATAATCTTTGCCGAAAACTTGAATGTTGGCTTTACATATTTACAACAACAAGAGCAAACAGAGTTTGTAAAATTTTTTCTTTATCTCTTTCATTTTGTCAACTGAATCGCTTGAGGACAAGCAAAGGTTTAAGCTTGGGGGAGTTGATACGTCTCCGTCGTATCTACTTTTCCAAACACTTTTGCCCTTGTTTTGGACTCTAACTTGCATGATTTGAATGGAACTAACCCCGGACGGACGATGTTTTTAGCAGAATTGCCATGGTGTTATTTATGTGCAGAAAGAAAACTTCTCGGAATGACCTGAAACTTCACGGAACATCTTTTCGGAAATAATAAAAAATCATTGCAAAAGATGAAGGCCAGGGGGCTCACCACCTGTCCACGAGGGTGGGGGCGCCCCCACCCCCCCAGGGCACGCCCCCTACCTCGTGGGCCCCCTGAGGCTCCTCCGACGCCAACTCCAACTCTATATATTTGCTTTTGGGGAGAAAAAAATCAAGGAGAAGAAATCATCGCGTTTTACGATACGGAGCCGCCGCCAAGCCCTAAAACCTCTCGGGAGGGCTGATCTGGAGTCCGTTCAGGGCTCCGGGGAGGGGGATTCGTCGCCGTCGTCATTATCAACCATTCTCCATCACCAATTTCATGATGCTCACCGCTGTGCGTGAGTAATTCCATCGTAGGCTTGCTGGACGGTGATGGGTTGGATGAGATTTATCATGTAATCGAGTTAGTTTTGTTAGGGTTTGATCCCTAGTATCCACTATGTTCTGAGATTGATGTTGCTGTGACTTTGCTATGCTTAATGCTTGTCACTAGGGCCCGAGTGCCATGATTTCAGATCTGAACCTATTATGTTTTCATGAATATATGTGAGTTCTTGATCCTATCTTGCAAGTCTATAGTCACCTACTATGTGTTATGATCCGGCAACCCCGAAGTGACAATAATCGGGACCACTCTCGGTGATGACCATAGTTTGAGGAGTTCATGTATTCACTATGTGCTAATGCTTTGTTCCGGTTCTGTATTAAAAGGAGGCCTTAATATCCCTTAGTTTCCATTAGGACCCCGCTGCCACGGGAGGGTAGGACAAAAGATGCCATGCAAGTTCTTTTCCATAAGCACGTATGACTATATTCGGAATACATGCCTACATTACATTGATGAATTGGAGCTAGTTCTATGTCACCCTATGTTATGACTTTTACATGATGAACCGCATCCGGAATAATTATCCATCACCGATCCAATGCATACAAGCTTTCCATATACTGGTTCTCGCTTATTTACTTTTCCGTTGGTACTGTTACAATCACTACAAAATACCAAAAATATTACTTTTGCTTCCGTTACTTTTGTTACCGTTACCACTATTATCATTTTACTTTGCTACTAAACACTTTGCTGCAGGTACTAAGTTATCCAGGTGTGGTTGAATTGACAACTCAACTGCTAATACTTGAGAATATTCTTTGGCTCCCTGTCGTGGGTTTGTCACGGCAGATGTCCTAGCGAAAGGACTTAGTCATGGAGCCATCGCAACGGGTTAACTCGAAGGGGTTAAAGCGGACAAGGGACATAGGGAGTTTATACTAGTTCGGCCCCTTCGATGAAGGTAAAAGCCTACGTCTAGTTTGTGATGGGATTGATGGGGTTTCGATGACTAGGGAGCAAACAAGCTTCGCCTAGGCCTTGAGTTATCGTTGTCTGTCTTTGAACCGTTATCGGGTTGTCCCTTTATATACACGGGTGACACCCGTCGGTTCATAGAGTCCCAATCTCCGGTTTATATTCGTATCCGGGTTGGTCTCTCCCTATTCCTAACTTATAATACAAGTTTATATACACGCCGGTTTACGGCTACAGATACTGAACCGACTATGGCCTTGGGCCTTTGTCTAGCTTCTGGGCTTTAGCACCTTTAGACTACTGATGAAGTCAACCCGGCCCAGTTAGGCCGGATTACGCCCAGTAGTAATATCCCCAACATTAGGCCCCAGATTGATTTGAATGGGTTCATGTCAATCCATAGCAAAAATCTTTGTCTTCATCATCTTCCTGTATCTGTTGAACCGTCGTGTCTTCATCTTCTTTGGTTGTTGTAAACCGGCATGACGTCATCATGAAGCTAGCTTTTGTGATGCCTTCTTCATTTAACAGATCCACAACAATCGAGGCGACAACTCTGAAATTTGTGGCTCCTGGATTCGCGCGCCTGACACATGTCCTTTGCCTCATAAATAGGGTCGAGGGGTCATTTCTTTTTTTCCCCTTCATCCTCTTTCTCTTCGTCTTCTTCGCGCCGACAGCCTCGGAGCTCCGCCGCTGCTGCTGACCTCTGCATCATCTTGGGCCGCAGCATCAACCTGACCATACCAGAAAATCGCGGCGTCCTTCCGCGTCTCCCCCAGCTCCGGTAAGATCTCTGTTTTTACCCACCTAGATCTGTACTAGGGTTTCATGTTCTTGCCGTGTTCTTGCTCACTGTTCGTACTCCTGCTCATACCTCTGGATAGATCCAAGAAAACCCTATTGTGATTACCAATGGGCTTTTAGCATTCGTCTTGTAGATTCATACTTAAGTTCATAGATCCCAACAACCTTTCTGCTCTTTGGATCAACATTGTTCCGCCTTAAGCCTTTAAATATTTTCCTTTTTCTGAACTAGCTTTAGATCCGTCATTGTAGAGAAGTCTTGTGAAATCTGTTTTTGTATTTGTACACCCTCAATTGCTTTCAATGCTTAGATCCGGCGGTTTAACTTTGGCGTAGAAAATGTAAAAGACCAGTATATATCATTAGTCCCCTTGTTTGAACCGCCAGACGTCGCCACCTTGCATAACTCTGGTTTAGATAGGACTGCCTTCGGTTTAAATAGATATGCATCCGGTTTACTCAAACATATACTTGAACCGGAACCACTTGTCTTGTAGATTTCCTCATGGCCAAGCAAATATATGAGCGCAACTGGGTTCCTTCCCGTGTTATGGAAACACAGCTGAACAACTTAGTTCTCACCGGTGCTTTAAGCAGTAAAAACACCATCCACTGGTGAGTCCCAGGCACAGAATGTCCTCCCACCCCTGAAGAGGGAGAGGTTGTTGTTTTTGCGGATCACCTGGCCCGGGGCTTTAGTCCACCCGGTTCAAAGTTTTATCGGGATGTCTTAGCCAATTTCCAACTGCGCCCACAAGATATCGGTCCCAACTCTGTTACTAATATATGCCACTTCCAAGTGCTTTGCGAAGTGTATTTCCAAGAGGAACCCACAGTGGAATTGTTCCGAGACTTCTTTCATTTGAACCGTCGCACAGAGTTTACTGATGGCCCTAATATGGAACTGGGTGGTATGGCGATTCAAAAAAGGAAAGAAGTCACTTATCCTCATGCGAAACTGCACAGTCATCCCCAGGAGTGGAATAATTCCTGGTTCTATTGCAAAGACACCTCCCCTGCCGAAGAGAATCCATTGCCTGGTCTCCGTCCAGAACGGCTTAGAAACACTCACCCCTTTCCTCAGAGATTAACTGGCAAAGAGAGGACTAAGTACGCTCCCCAATTGTCCAAGCTCAGAGCTTTCCTAGCCAACGGTTTAACTGGAGTTGATCTTGCCCGTTGTTGGATATCCTGGAGTATACTGCCCCTCAGCCGACGCTCCGGTTTGATGTGTGAATATACGGACAGTGTTGACGATCCGCTGCGGCATGTAAACATCCAGCTTACTGATGAAGAAGTCATAGAAGCTGTAAAGAAAATTTTGAACGAACCGGAGCACGTCTGCGCTCGTATCGGCCTGCTTCCTTTTTGCGCCACCAACAAACCGCCAGCCGTAAGTCTGCATTTTTCCTTTGTACTAGCTTTGATGCTATTGTACTTGTTTATTACTGATGCCGACATCTGTTTGATGCAGGGTAATGATCCATTTTGGAGCAAGAAAATCACACAAGAGAAAACCGATAAACCGGACAGACCAATCCGGCCTAAGACCAAGGTCGTTAAGAAGTCTGCTCATAAAACGAGAACCACCGCTTCCTCTGATCCGCCCGCTGATGACGATGTGGGTAATCCGGACCTTGAGGCAGAACTTGATTCCCTCGGTTTACTTTTTATACACCATATTGATGATGATATTTGTCAGGATGATGCCGAAGCTAGCCATGCTGACGATGTCGATGTAATTGTTCTTTCCTCTGACTCAAGCCTTCCGCCTTCACATAAAATCCGTCAGACAAACCGCAAAGTTAAATTTTCTCATCCTCTTGCTTATTTGGATCCCAACTTTCTTATGAAGACCCACCAGCATGAGGTGCGCCGCACAACTCGACACAGCGGTCAGGTAGTTACCTCCGCCGGTTTACCGAACAATCCAGTTCGGAGACGTCGTTCAGAGGTCTCTTATTTGCTTGTCAAATTTTGTCCTAAAGCGGGCTGTTTTCGTCAACCGCTTAATCCGTCTGACTCCGATTATCAGGTCACCTCGCACTCATCTTCTGGCGAGTCAACTGGCACCCAGCTGCCTCCACTTAAAACCGTGCTTGGGTAAGCTTGTACTTATCATAACGTTGTTGATTTTTGTAGCTTTCAATATGCACTGTCTTTGATTTTGCTGCTTCTTTTTAGGGACAAACCGAGGCCAAGTAAGAAAGCTCGCCTGGATAAGGCAGCCGAGGAAGACGCTGCTCCTGAACCAGATGCTACCCCAAATGTTGAAGCGGTCATCTATGAAGATGTGGTTAATGACCCGCTAGTGCAAAATGAAGTTGTTTCTGCTAAAGAGGGTTTTGTTAACACCTCCGGTCCTGCTGACCAGCCAGCCAGTCCCATCCGGATTGAGAAAACCACCAGTCCCTCCAAACCTGCCGATAAACCGACCGCGGTAGTTCAAACCGGCGAGTCTAAGGATGATGAAGTCATAATCACTGGCATTGGTCGTTCTGAACCGGGGAATCCCGTCGCTTTAGCCAAGCATACTGCCAAAGAAGAATTTTCTGCCATGAGCAAAGGCAAATGGGATGTTGATCTGGCAACATATACTGCTCTCAGCGCCCAAGATATTCATTCTAGTTATTTAAACCGGCTATATACTAGCCGTGATTATGAAGCCAATCTGGTAAAGATGATGAAGGAAAAATTTGAGGTAATCTCCATGTACTTGTTCTTGTTTATCACCACTGTAGCCCCCAAGGGCCGGTCCAACTTTAGTATAATTGAATCGAGTCTTGTCATAAAACTCAATACTTCAAAGTTCGCTGATGTAGCCCCCAAGGGTCGGTTCAACTTAATATAGTTAGAACTGAGACTTTAATCTTCAAACAGTAGAATCCGAAATATCGTCAGAGCAAATGGCCATTAGCCCCCAAGTGCCAAGTTGAATACTTGTTTTGAGCTTGGGACTTTGATAATTAATTGATAGCTGTAAATCAAATAGGCATTAGCCCCCAAGTACAAAGCGCATAACTTGTTATGTGGTTGGTACTTCATTGGTTAAACCGTATAACTGTCGGATTGCAGGCTGAACTGAAGGTCAAAGAGAACCAAGTCACCGACCTTCAAGAGAACTTGAAGTCCCAGCAAGATGAAACCTCCAAGGCCAAGGAGGAGTTAACCAGTGCTTTAAGCACCATGGAGCAGCTAAAAGAGGGCTTCAAGAAGGAACGGGCTGACTGGGCCACAGAAAAGGCCGCTTTAACCAAGAAGATTGAAGATGCGGAGGCTGCCCTTAAACCGGTACCTGATGAATTAACCAGCGTAAAGCGACAAGTGCACACAATGAATGCCGCCATCTTTGGTAAGCTTCTTGTGACTTGTATAATAATCGTGATCCTCTTATAAACAGCTCGGTTTGTAAACTTCTGATCATGTTACAGGCACTCGCATTAACCACTTGGGGTCAGATGTGCGGATGAAACTGAAAGCCGCCTATACTTTAATCGAGCAGCTGTACACTGGAGCGCAGCAGATTATCTCAACTACATCACATAATAATCCAGCACCCACTTTGATCCAAGATACACTAAAGAGACTGTCAATGCTCCCTGCTCGGATTGATGAGCTAAAAAAGTCTGCTGCTCGAACTGGAGCCATCAATGCCTTAATCCGGGCCAAAGCATGGGTGCCCGATTTTGATCCTGTTGAAGCGGCTCAAGGCTTTCCCAGCTTGAAGGAGGATGGCTCAGAATTCAGCGAAGAGGATTTAAGAGAGATAAACCGGGCGGTGCGCCCTCTGGCCTGCCAATTGGTAGAGGAAGCAAATTTGTCGCATTATCAAGCTCAGTATAATGACCAGAACAAAAGAGTGGCTGCACCAATCCCTGAAGCGGAAAACCTGATTCCTCCAATCTGTAAGCATACTTACGCCCCTGATATTGAACCATCTTCACTGATCCATGAAGAGGCTGTCTTTCAAGCATTAATGGGAATCGACTGGACCACTGTTGACTTCCAGTCGCTGGGTAGAGACGAGGAAGCTGAAGCGGCGTAGGATGATCCAGAACAATCAAACCGGGGTGGCCAGCAGGCGTGAACCGGAGGCAGCTTTAACTAGCTTCCTTGTTATATCTTGTCAAGAAAATAATGATCTCCTTTGGGCACCAAGCTGCCTTGTAATAGGATAGACAATACTTTTTGCTTCTTGAGATGCCTTCGTGCATCTGTGCTGATACCTTTATTTGGAAGGTCAATATTGCCAACTTATATCTCCTGCAATCATAAAAGCTTAAACTACCAGGGCGGTTGTACCGCCATCCGGTTTTATGAATCTTTATGTAGATACGCAAGGAGACTTGCAAATATGATCAAATTTTGTGATACGAAATACCTGCCATATATTGGGCACAAAGTAGGCGTGTAGCCAATCTTGAAACAGGGGTTTGATAACCCTAAACCGTCATGGGAGAAAACAGCTCATGTATATATAACGCCGGCTTACTGTGTAAACCGTGCTTTGATCATAATAGCCTTTTGTTACTCCAAAAAAGGATGTGAACAGAAAAAATCAAACCGGGCAAATAATCTTCGGTTTAAAAATGGACCGTGTTCCGCCAATTTGGCTATTTGAACCGGTACAAAGCACTGTCGGTTTAAAAAACGCAACTAAGATAAAATAGCAACTCCTTAAGAAAGGCTATTTAAAGCAAAAGCAATGATAAAACTTTTTGCAGAAAGAGAGGCTTTACTGAGCCGATCAGATGGTGTTACCATGGTCAGACGCAACCAAGCTCCCCAAAGGTGTACCTATGGTGCCAGTCGGCCAGGTCCCCAAATGACTCGTGGCATTACGCCGGCCAAGTGGCATGGCAATGGTTCGGGTTCGACCAAGCCCCCAAGTGACTCTAAGGCCTGTAGGCCGACCAAGAGGCGTGACCGGTTCAGACTTGACCGTGTCCCCAAGTGATCTGGTGGCTTTCGCCGATCAAGAGGTGTTGCATCGGTTCGGACACGACCGAGCCCCCAAATGATCTGGTGGCTTTCACCTATCAAAAGGTGTTGCATCGGTTCAGACATGACCGAGCCCGCAAGTGATATTGATAATTTTTGCAAGGGGTAAACCGGAGGTCATTTTAAAACAGAACAACTCCATGTAACGACACATGATAGAAACGAACAGATACCCCGCTTTAGCTGAGGATCCGGTTTATTATATTGATAATATATACATTGTCATAATATGTACATAAGCAGAGCCAATGGCTCAGGTGTAGTAAGGCCGAAGATGAGCTATGTTCCATGGCCTGCTGGTCTCCTCCTCTGACTTACGTGAGTCCTTATGCTCTCGAATATCAATCAGATAGTATGACCCATTGTGCAGATTTTTGCTAACCACGAACGGTCCTTCCCAAGGTGGAGATAACTTATGCGTATCGGTTTGATCTTGAATGAGTCGAAGCACCAAATCTCCTTCTTGAAAGGTTCTAGTTCTGACCCGACAACTGTGATAGCAACGAAGATCTTGTTGATAAATCGCCGAGCGGGCAGCTGCTGTGTCTCACTCTTCATCCAACCGGTCCAAAGCGTCTTGTCGGGTCGTCTCGTTGTCCACTTCAACATAAGCCGTAACCCGAGGTGAATCATGACGGATATCACTAGGGATAACCGCCTCTGCTCCATAAACCATGAAGAATGGCGTGTATCCAGTTGATCTGTTGGGCGTGGTATTGATGCTCCATAACACAGAGGGCAATTCTTCGACCCAACAACCCGGCGTCCTCTGCAAGGGAACCATAATCCGGGGTTTGATGCCTCTCAAGATCCCCTGATTAGCTCTTTCTGCTTGACCATTGGACTGCGGGTGTGCCACTGATGAAACGTCAAGGCGGATGTGCTCTCGTTCGCAGAACTCTCTCATGGCTCCCTTAGATAAATTGGTACCATTATCTGTGATGATACTGTGTGGAAAGCCAAACCGGAAAATCACCTTTTTGATGAACTGAACCATAGTGGCTGCATCACACTTGCTAACGGGCTCTGCCTCCACCCATTTTGTAAATTTATCAACCGCCACCAGGAGGTGGGTCTTCTTGTCTTTGGACCTTTTGAAAGGCCCAACCATATCCAGCCCCCAAGTTGCAAACGGCCAAGTAATTGGAATCATCCTCAATTCTTGAGCCAGAACATGAGCGCGTCTTGAGAACTTTTGGCAGCCATCACATCGCCTGACCAGATCCTCCGCATCAGCATGGGCAGTCAGCCAATAGAAACCATGGCGAAACGCCTTAGCCACCAAAGACTTTGAACCAGCGTGGTGACCACAATCCCCTTCATGGATGTCACGCAAAATTTCACAGCCTTCCTCAGGAGACACACAGCGTTGAAATGCTCCTGATACACTGCAATGATGCAACTCGCCATTGATGATTGTCATGGACTTGGACCGCCGTATTATTTGTCTGGACAGAGTCTCATCCTCTGGTAACTCGCCCCGGTTTATGTACGCCAGGTAGGGAAGTGTCCAATCCAGAATGACGTGGAGTGCCGCCACCAACTGAGCCTCCGGATCAGGAATAGCCAAATCTGCTTCTCCAGGTAGCTGAACCGATGGGTTGTGTAGTATGTCGAGAAAGACATTGGGCGGGACCGGTTTACACTGTGAGCCTAGCCGGCTCAAAGCGTCCGCTGCCTCATTTTTTCGACGGTCCACGTGGTCCACCTGATAACCCTTGAAATGACCAGCAACAGCATCAACATCACGATGATGTGCAGCCATGAGTGGGTCTTTAGAATCCCAAGTACCAGACACCTGTTGAGCTACCAGGTCTGAGTCACCGAAGCACTTAACCCGGCTTAAGTTCATCTCTTTAGCCATCCGGAGACCATGGAGCAAGGCTTCGTACTCAGCTGCATTGTTAGTACAAGGGAACATTAAGCGGAGAACATAACAAAACTTGTCACCTCATGGGGAAGTTAATACAACTCCAGCCCCCGAGCCCTCCAATTGTCGTGATCCGTCGAAATGGATGGTCCAATATGTGTGATCCGGCTTCTCTTCAGGGGCCTGCAGCTCTGTCCAGTCATTGATGAAATCGACAAGTGCTTGGGACTTCACCGCCGTCCGAGGCACGTATTTCAAACCGTGTGGCCCAAGCTCTATAGCCCACTTGGCAATCCGACCTGTTGCTTCACGGTTCTGGATGATATCACCCAAAGGGGCAGAGCTGACCACTGTGATGGGATGCCCTTGGAAATACTGCTTCAGCTTCCGGCTTGCCATGAAAACTCCGTATACCAGCTTCTGCCAATGCGGATATCTTTGTTTGGACTCAATAAGCACTTCGCTGATATAATAAACCGGACGCTGAACCGGGTACTCTTTGCCCGCCTCCTTCCGCTCCACCACTATAGCTACACTGACCGCACGAGCATTAGCAGCGACATACAGCAATAATGGTTCTTTGTCAACGGGGGCGGCGAGTACAGGCGGATTGGCCAATTGCCGCTTTAAATCCTCCAAAGCCTGATCAGCGGCAGAACTCCAGATGAACTGATCTGTTTTCTTTAACATCTGATACAACGGGATCGCTTTCTCACCAACGCGGCTGATAAACCGGCTCAACGCGGCAATCCGGCCAGCCAAACGTTGAACATCATTAATACATTTCGGTTTAGCCAGAGAAGTGATAGCCGTGATCTTCTCCGGATTAGCCTCAATTCCCCTGTTGGACACCAGAAAACCCAATAACTTGCCTGCTGGTACACCAAAGACACATTTGGCCGGATTGAGCATCATCTTGTACGTCCTCAGGTTATCAAAGGTTTCCTTCAAGTCATCGACCAAAGTCTCCTTCTTCCTCGATTTAACAACGATATCATCCACATAAGCATGCACATTAGGCCAATCTGTTTGTGGAGACAATTTTGCACACACCGTTGATAGGTTGCCTGGGCACTTTTGAGCCCAAAAGGCATAGACACATAGCAGAAGGCTCCAAAAGGAGTTATGAACACCGTCTTCTCCTGGTCCTTAACTGCCATTTTGATCTGATGATAGCCGGAATACGCATCCAGGAAACATAAGCGCTCGCAACCCGCCGTAGCATCAATAATCTGATCAATACAGGGGAGGGCAAAAGGATCCGCGGGACAGGCTTTATTAAGATCAGTATAATCCACACACATGCGCCAGGTGCCATTTTTCTTAAGGACGAGCACCGGATTAGCAAGCCACTCAGGGTGGAAAACTTCAACAATGAAACCAGCTGCTAAGAGCCTGGACACCTCTTCTCCAATAGCTTTCCGCCTCTCCTCGTTGAACCGACGGAGGAACTGTTTCACCGGTTTGTATTTAGGATCCACGTTAAGAGTGTGCTTAGCGAGTCACCTCGGTACACTAGGCATGTCAGAAGGCTTCCACGCAAAGATGTCCCGATCCTCACGGATGAACTCGATGAGCGCGCTTTCCTATTTCGGATCCAGATTGGCACTGATACTGAACTGCTTGGACGAATCGCCATATGCGAAGTCAACAAGCTTAGTCTCAGCGGCTGATGTAAATTTCAGGGCCGGATCATGCTCTGTAGTAGGCTTCTTTAAAGGAGTCATATCCGTTGGATCAACATTGTCTTTGTAATACTTGAGTTCCTCGGTACTACAAACCGATTCTGTGTAAGCCGCATCTCCTTCTTCGCATTCCAAAGCGACCTTGCGGCTTCCGTGAACCGTGATGGTCCCCTTATGACCTGGCATCTTGAGTTGCAAGTATACATAACAGGGCCGTGCCATGAATTTCGCATAGGCTAGCCTACCGAACAGGGCGTGATACGGGCTTTGGATTTTTACCACCTCAAACGTCAGTGTCTCGGACCGGGAATCATGATCATCTCCGAAGGCCACTTCCAATGCTATCTTCCCAATGGGGTATGCTGACTTGCCAGGTACCACACCATGAAATACCGTATTCGAAGGCCGGAGTTCCTTATCTGTCAGCCCCATTCGACGGAAAGTCTCATAGTACAGGATGTTAATGCTGCTACCTCCATCCATGAGTACCTTGGTGAACTTATAACCTCCCACCTGAGGTGCCACCACTAAAGCCAGCTGACCCGGATTGTCAACCCGGGGAGGGTGATCCTCTCTACTCCATATGATTGGTTGCTCTGACCAGCGCAGATACCGGGGCACAGCCGATTCAACAGAATTAACCGCCCGCTTCTGGACCTTCCGGTCCCGCTTGTCCAAGCTAGTGGTGAATACATGATACTGCCCACTATCTAGCTGCTTTGGATTGCTCTGGTAACCCGACTGCTGCTGTTGCTGATTGTTACCACCCTGGTTATTCTGATTATGCTGATTGTTATGCCCGCCCGGGTTACCATTAAATCCTGAACCGGAATTTCCTCCACCGTGACTCGGTCCAGATCCAGAACCACCACCAGAGCCGGGGTCATACCGGAAGGCATTGGAGCTCTTGAATTCTTGCATAATATAGCAATCTTTCCAAAGGTGGTTTGCTGGTTCCTCCCTTGTCCCATGCTTTGGACAGGGCTGGTTCAACAGATAGTTCAGGCGTTCCGGATTAGGACTAGGCGCTCCACTGCGGTTTTTGCCCTTACGTCGCTGGCCTCCGTTCTGCATGTTAGTATTGGCCACCAAATCCATGTTGCCATCCGCTTTACGCTTGCCTCCACCACCGTTTCCTGCTGAGTGATGGTGCTGACCCCTGAAGTTGCCGTTCTTCTTTCCCTTCCATGTCTTTTCATCATCAGACTCGGGATCCTTGGTACTATCAGAATCAGCGTACTTTACCAAAGCGCCCATGAGGATTCCCATGTCAGTACAATGGCGTTTCATTCGTCCTAACTTCAGCTTCAAAGGTCCAAACCGGCAATTGCCTTCCAAGGTTATAACTGCGGTGTCCGCATTGATGCGGTCTGAAGAGTGCAGAACTCGTGAGACCCTGCGCACCCAATGAGTCGTTGATTCTCCTTCCTCCTGGACACAGGCAGCTAAATCCACTATTGACATGGGCTGCTTACACGTGTCTTTGAAATTATTGATGAACCGGTCTCGCAGCTGGGCCCATGAACTGATAGAATTGGGCGGCAGGCTTTTTAACCAAGTGCGGGCTGTCCCTTCAAGCATCATGGTAAAATATTTTGCACACGCCGCCTCATCAACGTCAAGCATCTCCATGACCATCTCATAACTCTCCACCCACGTCTCTGGGGGTTGATCCGCCGTGTAGTTCGGCACCTTGCGCAGGCCTTTAAAATCCTTGGGCAGGCGCACATTGCGTAAAGCGGGGACAAGACAAGGCACTCCCAAAGCGCTAGACGTGAGCCCCGGTTCAACCGAAGTGGTGGGACGAACTGGCGTGAACTGATGAGTCTGATACTGCACTGCTAACTCAGCTTCCCTGCGCGCTCCGGCCCGGTCTACCACCTCCTGGGCATCGGGAGCCGGATTGTTGCCACGGGGTGCTTCACGCCGCGCGTTACTTGACACAGCTGGTTCCTCCATACGCCTGCTATAACTCTGGGCCGGACGTGGGGTAGAATGAATCCGGTCACGGCTGTATGAGTATGCTTCCTGTTGGATCAAGGCCGTCCTAAGGAGCTCCTTAACCCGGCGCGTTTCGATCGCCTATAATGAATCACCTTCAACCGGAATAGCCTCCAGCCGCGCCGCAGCTGCAACGAGGTTATCCATCGGATTAGAGTAGTGACCCGGAGGTGTAGGCACGGCCTGCGGTACACCAGCATTATGACGAGGCAGATCTATTAAACGGGGCTGAACCGGCGCTCCTGTCGCAGGTGCCTCCGCCCGGTTTACTACCGGCGGATTATTGATTCCCGCTTCAGGGGTGTTGAAAAGGTTCCTTCCTTCAAAAACTGAGGGTAACCGAGATCGGTATTTCCTCCTCATGACTTCCTGTGAGGCGTTCTGGTCCAGCATGAGTTTATAAGCTTGGGCGTCCCAAGCGGCCCGCTCAGCGGCCATCCTGACCTCTTCTGCTGCCAGATCCGCTTTGGCCTGGGTAATCTGCTCTCTCACCTTTGCGATCTCCGCGTTATGAGCATCCTGATCCACCGGATTAGCCTCCGCCATGAGTGCAGCCAATGCGTCGAATAGATCTGATAACACTTGAACCGGCGGGCGCACCGAGCCTCCTGCTCCGGCAGTCGTTGCTGCTGCTGAACCGGAAATCATCGCCGCGGCTGTCGCTGAGTGAGGTGCTGCTTGTGTACCGGCCATGAATATCCCAACCCGGTTGGGCAGATCGGAGGGGTCCGGAATACTGTCGCCATCGGAACAGCCCCCAATCCGGCCATCTTGTAGCTGATACAATGACTCAGTCTCTTCGGTCGATGACTCGTCGCCAGAGTAAACGACGGTTTCACCACCAGATCCTGATCCGTCCTCATAGCTTCCTCCATGGATGACTCCCACGAAAGCATGCTTCACGGCCGGTTTAACCCGGGCAGGTCGTGCATGCTGAGCTGTCTCGACGAGGTCGGTGCAGGTGTCCAGCTCAGGGCCCGATTCACTGATCTTGCCGATGAAGACATGTATGCCACCAAAGGGGACCCGGTACCCGTACTCAATTGAGCCGGCGTCGGGGCCCCAGCCTGCGTCGTCGATGTAAATCTTGCCGCGACGACTCTTTGTCATCCGTCCCACGGCGTATCCCTCGAGTCCTTCAAAGCGGCCCTCCAAGAACTTGAAACCATCGTGCGATAGCCCCACGGTGGGCGCCAACTGTCGTGGGTTTGTCACGGCAGATGTCCCAGCTAAAGGACTTAGTCGTGGAGCCATCCCAACGAGTTAACTCGATGGGGTTAAAGCGGACAAGGGACACAGGGAGTTTATACTAGTTCGGCCCCTTCGATGAAGGTAAAAGCCTACGTCTAGTTTGTGATGGAATTGATGGGGTTTCGATGACTAGGGAGCAAACAAGCTTTGCCTAGGCCTCGAGTTATCGTTGTCTGTCCTTGAACCGCTATCGGGTTCTCCCTTTATATACACGGGTGACACCCGTCGGTTCATAGAGTCCCAATCTCCGGTTTATATTCGTATCCGGGTTGGTCTCTCCCTATTCCTAACTTATAATACAAGTTTATATACACGCCGGTTTACGGCTACAGATACTGAACCGACTATGGCCTTGGGCCTTGGTCTAGCTTCTGGGCTTTAGCACCTTTAGACTACTGATGAAGTCAACACGGCCCAGTTAGGCCGGTTTACGCCCAGTAGTAATATCCCCAACACTCCCCTTGTGTCGAATCAATAAATTCGGGTTGAATACTCTACCCTCGAAAACTATTGTGATCCCCTATACTTGTGGGTTATCAGAGATCTACATATCCGTATTGCCAAGCTTGCCTTCCACGCCAAGGAGAGTCCCATCCGGACACGGGATGAAGTCTTCAATCTTGTATCTTCATAGTCCAACAGTCCGGCCAAAGTATATAGTCCTGCTGTCTGAGGACCCCCTAATCCAGGACTCCCTCAGTAGCCCCTGAACCAAGCTTCAATGACGATGAGTCCGGCGCGCAGATTGTCTTTAGCATTGCAAGGCGGGTTCTTTCGAATACCCATAGAAGATCTTGAACACAAGGATAGTGTTCGGCTCTGCAAAACAAATTCCACATACCACCATAGAGAGAATAATATTTCCACAAATCTAATCTGCTGACACATTCGGCGGTATGACATCACACCATGGCCCAATCATTATTCGAACCGTTTTTCTCAACCAGCTACTGCACATGTTGCGAGGCGGTTTCCTTGGCACGTCTTGTCGAAGTAGAGATCGTGTCCCGTTATCACGGGATTCTCATCAATACGGGTATGGGTAACCCAACCGCGCCATCAATTACGGCGCTTGGGGAATAAGCGAGTTAACCAGGCAGGTGGGGAGGCGCATAGTTTCTTTCGCCCTTATAAAGGGACGAGGATTCCTCCTTTTTTACCCACGCCTTCTTCCTCCTTGCTCATCCATTCTTGCGCACTCGAGCTCCAGCACCCAAGTTTGCATTTTGTCCTCAAACCACTCCAAGCATGTCCAGAGCGGGAGGCAAGTCGATGGTCTCCTCCGTTATGGAGGAGAACATCACAAAGCTACGAGGAGCAGGGTACCTGGCCGCGAATATTGCACACCGGCTGCCAGATGCGGGGCATATCGTCCCTACTCCCGAACCCCATGAGAGGGTGGTTTTTCTCACCCACTTTGTCCGCGAACTAGGATTTCCCCTTCACCCGTTTGTCCGCGGGCTCATGTTCTACTACGGGCTGGATTTTCACGATGTGGCCCCTAATTTCATCCTCAATATCTCGGCGTTTATCGTCGTGTGCGAGGCCTTCCTCCGCATCAAGCCCCACTTCGGCCTGTGGCTGAAGACCTTCAATGTTAAACCGAAGGTGGTGGCCGGCCAGCAAGCGGAGTGCGGAGGCGCCATGGTGGGCAAAATGCCTAACGTCACCTGGCTCGAAGGCTCCTATCTGGAGACCATAAAGGGTTGGCAATCGGGGTGGTTCTACATCACCGAGCCACGTGACACCAACTGGGTGGCGGCCCCCAAATTTCGACCCGGAATCCCCATGCGGCTCACCTCCTAGAAAGAGAAGGGCATGTCCTGGGGTTCATCGGTGGAGCTGACCGGACTCCAGAAATGTATCAGGAACATGATGAGCAAGAAAAGCAAGCTCGTCAACGTGGTCCAGGTCATGCTCTTCCACCGGATCCTCCCGTGTCAACGACGTGCATTCAACATGTGGGAGTTTGACCCGGCCGAGCACCAAACACTGCGAGAGCTCTTCGACACGACGCATAAAGACATCTGGAAGGTGATGTTCAAGGGCGCCGAGGTACCTCCTCCCCTCTCCGAGGATCGTGGGCTTAGCGCAAAGCGTCCTGCCAATCCGGTAAGTCTTTTATATCTCGTAAGATGTTCATTTTCCCCAGTTTTAACCATGCATGGGATCTAAGCCTGCACACCAATTTAACAGGACTAGGTAGCGACAGTGGAGCTGATCGATTGTCCAGCCCCCCTGCCCGAAGATCCAACAGATGCTCTCCTAACGGAGATGCTGGTTCCGGCGCCTTACGAGGTGCCAGTGAAGAAGGCCAAGAAGAAGGCCACGGGGACCAGGAAGGGTCTCCGGCGCAAGATTATATCGGACTCATTGTCTGAAAACACCAAGGCGCACTCCTCCCCCAAAGACGAGGAGGAGGAAGAAGAAAGTTCTCCCCCTCCTGCCGGGGGAGACAAGAAAAGGAAGGACGCCCACCCGGGGAGGCCGAAGGGTCCAAGAAAGGAAGGACCCTCCTCCCGGACTGCTCCACGACGGCCGCCTATAGCAACGACGAGTGGCTGCCCAGGGACAAGCCCTTGTCAAAGTCGTAAGTATCCGGATACCATAGTAATTCATGGTACGTCTTATAGTACTGCTTCTCATCACGCCGAACATGATTATGGAGTCCGTCCCAAGCCCATATCGACGTATCTTCATCGGATGGTTCTTTGGACCCGTCGGATTTGAACAGCGATTCACTTCCGAACGCCTCCTCCCCTCGCCCTACGGACAACGTCGAGGTGTTGTCTCAAAGGGCACCGAGTCGAGGGGAGGTTGTCCTGGAGGCGCCTCAAGGCGGTATTCCGGACCCTAGGCGCAAGGGGAGCAAGACTCCCGTGGGCTCCGATGGCGGGGGCAGCAAATTCGGCCCTCGACCGAATACTGCGCCGGACCCTCCAGTGGTTCCGGACTCTGTCGGGCGACCCCTCGCCAAGAGGGGCAAGCCGCCTGTGCCGGTGACCTTTGTCCATCCAGAGGCACTGGACAACTTGCTGGAAGCGCTTCGCGGCACTTCTATCGACGAAGAGCATCGCACTATCATGAGTGCGGTGATCGAGAAGGTTCAGTCCGCCAAAAGCGGATTGGCTGAAGCCTGTGCCAGCCTCCTAACAGGCTTTCAGGTAAGTAATCAAATTATAAGAAAATGTTACAGCGTAGACAGTAGCCCTGATGCTCTGTTTGGCGTTCATGAAGAATGGCCGAATAGAGGATCAAATGATGACCGCGGGAGTCTAATCGGAATATGTCTATGCGCATATGCAGGCTTCACTGCTAGCCGCCGCCGCATGTACTGCGGAGGTCGCTGCGCTGAAGCAGGACCTTTAGCGGTCCAAGGAAGAGCTCGGCCTTATCAAGAGGCAGCTTGAAGAGAACAAAGGTAAGTCATACCCTGTCTGTACATTATTAAAATTTGGTTTTGGAATAGTAGGATCGCCATGAATTTTGCTAGGGGCCACGACCGAAGTGGCGACCCTGCAGAAGGCGCTATCCGAGGCCGAGGACAAAGCGGCCAAGGAGCGCAGCGAGCGAGAGAAGCAAGAGGCCCTTGTGGGCGAGGTGCAGCAAGAGCACCAGGATCTCGCCAAAAAAACACGAGTCCTTGGAGAAGATAGTAGCGGGTAAGGCATCCATTATGCAAAGCACACACACCGCCTCAATTTCCTGGAGGGCCTTTTGGGCTTCGGCCTTGGCGTTTTGTGCGTTAAGAAGATAGCAGCGGGTAAGGCATCCATTATGCAAAGCAAGCATGTTAAGGAAACTTTCCTTTTACTTACCTGAGTTCGGAGCTCTCTAGGAGCGTTCGCAGATCTTCCCCGCAGTGTGTCAGATACCGCAGAGTTCTACCAGGTTGAGGAGGGGAGCTCGACGGAAAAGTTGTTCTGGTCTCAGTATACTGGGACCGAACACCCAATGCCCTTGAGCGACCAGCTGAAGCAACTGGTCGAGCTCCACAAGGCGGCCGAACAGGCCATCAAGGGTCTTATAGTGCAGCTGTGGCCTGGAGAGCCCCTGCCTGATAGCTACTTCGGCCTGGTGAGGCGGCTTGTGAATGCCTGCCCACGGCTCGAAGTCATAAAGCGGTTCGTCTGCATCGAGGGTGCGTGCAGGGCTTTTGCCCGGGCGAAGGTGCACTGGGCGAAGCTGGACGCCGTAAAGCTGGTGAAGGAGGGGCCGCTGGAGGGCAAGGAGCATCGCCACCCCGAAATGTACTATGACAGTGTCCTGAAGGGTTCTCGCCTTGTGGCGGAGGAATGTGCCAGAGATGTAATATTCGAATGAATGTACTCATGTGATCCTATAATATGGAACGAGTTCATTTGTGCTATACCACGCTTGTTAATTTAAAATATTACCTTCTATGCGTCCGTTTATCAATTCTGAGATTTGGCCAGTCGTCGGCTTCTGCCCCCATGTAACTAGTCCTGGGGTATTCGAGATAAACCTGAGCACTCTTTATCCCAATTTTGGGTCCTTCGAAGGAGGTGTTCAGCACAGCAAACTAGGCAATCGGACTATAAAGCTTTATCACTCTCACTTAGCCATAGAAGTCTACAATTTTAAATTTTGGCGAAGCCCCTAGTATTCGGAAGGCCGAATTTGGGGCGCTATATACGCCTAAGTCGGGCAAGGCCGACACCTCGCCCGAAGCGGAAAAAGTCTTTAAGGACTTGAGACCTCTCGAACAGCGACCAGCTCTCGCCTCATCATGACAGTCAGTTTTCGGGTTTCTCTACTGAGGTTCTTGTCCGGAAGAATCGGGACACAATCGCAGTAGTTCTCCTAGCGCTACCTTAGTCGATATTGCAGAACGTAAGGTACCAAAACATGGGAGCCGAGCAAACCCAACTATTGACCTAAGACATGATTCGGAGCTGATGCATATAATGCTATAAGTTCGGGGTGCCACACTGTCGAAAGTGTTTGGACTTCTCGCGCCATATTATGGGGTATACTAAAGCCCCTGGCGTACTAGTCGTACCAGAATGTACGGGTGCAATCTATCGTAAATATGCAGACAAGGAAAAGAAAAAGGAAAGGGGAATGCAATAATAGGCTAACGCCATGCATTGTTTATTTAAATAGTACGCCAAAGCATACGAATACAAGTAGTGCAATAGGCAAAAAAATAGGACTATTTGGCATGTCCTATCCAAGGGCAAGCTGCGTTTGGGATGTAAAACAAGTATATTTGTCGTTATCAGAGACCACCTGAGGATTTCCTTGTACGTCAGACTGTCTTGCTTCCTTGGTATTCCCTTACCGCCGTGAGTTCAACGATTAGACTGCCGGAAAGGGCTTCCAGAGAGTAAGGTCCTGAAAGAGAGAGAAAATGATAAAGGTAGACAGCCCCCGGGGCGGTTGAGCCGCCTTATGGGACGTGCCCTGGCCATGCCCCGGCCTATGCCCATGGTATTTTTAGTGCGTAATTTTGTACGCGCGGCACAGATTGCATCGCTTGACTGGGACTAAGACGGGGACCGAATTTCTAGGCAAGCTCTGAACGTGCCAGGCAATCCTATTGCAGGTTACTCCGGACTCGCTTCAAGGTGTCCGGGGGCTTTACCGCCGAATTGGTGGTTTGCCTTAAAAGGCTGCTTTGTGCTTCTGCTGCTAGGGCCGCGGTGTGCTCCTCCGTACGGAGATAGGGTTCCATGTTTCCATTTACTGTTATAACCCCACGAGGTCCTGGCATTTTGAGCTTGAGGTATGCATAATGTGGTACCGCATTGAATCTGGCAACTGCGGTTCGCCCGAGCAGTGCGTGATAGCCGCTGCGGAACAGGACGATATCGAAGATTAACTCCTCGCTTCCGAAGTTGTCCGGAGATCCGAAGACCACTTCCAGTGTGATTGAGCCCGTGCAATGGGCCTCTACACCTGGGATGACGCCTTTAAAGGTGGTTTTAGTGGGTTTGATCTTCGAGGGGTCTATACCCATTTTGCGCACTGTATCCTGATAGAGCGGGTTCAGGCTGCTGCCGCCGTCCATAAGGACTCGAGTTAGGTGAAATCCGTCAATGATGGGGTCGAGGACCAATGCGGCAGATACGCCATGACGGATACTAGTTGGGTGGTCCCTGCGATCAAAGGTGATCGGACAAGATGACCATGGGTTGAACTTTGGGGTGACTGGCTCCATCGCATAGACGTCCCTTAGTGCACACTTCCGTTCCCTCTTGGGAATGTGGGTTGCGTATATCATGTTGACCGTCTTCACTTGTGGGGGGAACCTCTTCTGTCCTCCTGTGTTCGGCGGCGGGGGCTCCTCCTCGTCGTCGCTATGCAGCCCCTTGTTCTTTTTTTCGGCATTCAATTTGCCGGTCTGCTTGAACACCCAGCATTCTCTGTTAGTGTGGTTGGCTGGCTTATCGGGGGTGTCGTGAATTTGACACGAGCGATCGAGTATGCGGTCCAAACTGGACGGACCCAGAGTACTTCTTTTGAATGGCTTTTTCCGCTGACCGGATTTAGAGCCACTGAATCCGGCATTGACTGCCGTGTCTTTGGCGTTATCGCCGTTGTTGCGGCGCTTGTGTCTGTTACGACGTGGTCTGCCGTTAGTGTCTTTGGCATCTGGAGTGCAGACATTCCTTGATGTGTTGTTGCTACGAGCCAGCCAGCTATCCTCTCCCGTGCAAAAGCGGGTCATGAGTGTCGTGAGGGCTGCCATAGACTTCGGCTTCTCCAGGCCCAGGTGCCGGGCGAGCCACTCGTCACAGATGTTATGCTTAAATGCCGCTAAGGCTTCTGCATCCGGACAGTCGACGATTTGGTTTTTCTTAGTTAGGAACCTGGTCAAAAATTTCCTGGTTGATTCCCCTGGCTGTTGAATTATATGGCTCAAGTCATCAGCATCTGGTCGCCGCACATAAGTGCCCTGGAAGTTGTCAAGGAATGCATCTTCCAAATTCTCCCAACTGCCAATGGAGTCTGCTGGCAAGCTATTCAGCCAATGCCGAGCTAGTCCTTTGAGTTTTAGTGGGAGGTACTTGATGGCATGTAGATCATCACCGCGAGCCATGTGGATGTGGAGGAGGAAATCCTCGATCCATACCATGGGATCTGTTGTGCCGTCATATGATTCAATGTTTACGGGTTTAAAACCCTTTGGGAATTCGTGATCCATTACTTGATCAGTGAAGCATAGGGGGTGTGCGACGCCTTTGTGCCGGGCTATATCACGACGCAGTTCGTACGAGTCTTGTCTGCTGTATTCGGCCTGGCCGGATTTGCTTTTAGTATATCCGGCATGACGGCCCTCGTCCCGCGTTGGGGCGCGCCCCCGTGATCCGTAGATCGATCTTGCGTGTTTTGCTTTGTTTTCCAATACGTCTCGCAGGTCCCGCGTGTTGCCCCGGGCCTTGGTATTTTTGTTTGAGTGGCAGCGGGGTGCATGCTAGACTTCGGGCTGATATGCCTCTCTATCTCGGCCACGGGGTGGCCGATCAGCCGCATCGTGCGCTGGTGATGTAGGTTTCAATGCTTCCTCCTCGAGTTGGGGTAGCAACCTGCGTTTTGGATAACTCTTGGCTGGGCGTTCGAGTTCGTATTCCTCAGCCGCATGGACTTTCAGTCCATCTGTCCGCTAGTAGATCATGATCAGCTCGAAGCTGTTGTTGCCTTTTCTTTAGGCTGTTTGTTGTGGCTGTAATCCGGCGCTTGAAGCGCTCTTGTTCGACAGGATCCTCCGGCACGATAAATTCTTCATCGTCGAGGCTCACCTCGTCTTCGGAGAGAGGCATATAATTGTCATCCTCCGATTCTCCGTCTGCTGCCTGTTCCGGAGGGCTAGCTTGTTCATCCTCCCACCCTAGGTCTGGCTGGAGGGGATTGTCATCGTCTTCGGCACTATCCGGAGCGTTATTACACTACAAAAAAAAGACACATCCATGACATTTTGGGCCAAACGAAATTTTTTTCTGTCATACATATGACACTTCTATGACGATAATTGTGACAAAACCCGGTATCATCATAGATGTGGTGGGCTCCTACTTCTATGAAAAAAAATCATGACACAAAATGGGCTTTTCGTCCTGGGCAGGCGGGAGACGCAGCTGCATGACATTCTTTGGGCCATCCATGATGGAAAAAACCATGGTAGAAGTGAGGGGAGGAAAATTTTGGGGAGTTCCCGGTTACGGTGGGAGGTCGGAGGCCGAGCGATGCACGTTTCTCTCGTACACGTATGCGCGTGTGTGCGAGGAGTTGGCTCTAACTGAACCCGAGCAAGGTGTTGGGCTCTAACTGAACCCGAGCGATTGCACTGCAGGCTACGCGTTACTGAACCCAAGCGATCGATCGATGGCTGTTAACTGAACCCGATTGAGCGATTCCTTGGCTACTGCTACTAACTGAAGCCGGTCGGTGGGATGAACAGTGAGCGCTGCGGGGGGTTTGGATGAACAGTGAGCGCTGGCGTTGCCTCTGGATGAACAGGACCCCGTGGTGTGGTGGAGGGCTGGATGAACAGTAGACGGTGGAGGGGTGCCCGTGGAGGGGTGGATGAACAGGACCCCGTGGTGTGGAGGGCAGGATGAATAGTAAACGGTGGAGGGGTGCTCATGGAGGGGTGGTTGAACAGGACCCCGTGGTGTGGAGGGCTGGATGAACAGTAGATGGTGGAGGGGTGGTTGAACAGTAGCCCGTGGAGTAGCGCGCGGTGGAGGCTGGATGAACAGCAGCCCGTGGAGGCTGGAGGAGGTCGATGGTGGATGAACAGTAGCTCGTGGAGGCTGGAGGGGTCGACGGTGGAGATGAACAGTATCCCGTGGAGTCCCGTTTTGCGGTACGCCACACCCCCTCCCGATGAACAGGACCCTCGTTTCGACCGTAGGAGGTCCGTTTCCTCCGTTTTGCGTTACGCCACACCCCTCCCGATCAACAGGACCCCCGTTTCAATCGTAGGAGGTCCGTTTCCTCCGTTTTGCGGTACGCCACACCCCTCCCGATCAACAGGACCCCCGTTTCGACCGTAGGAGGTCCGTTTCCTCCATTGTGTGGTACGCCACACCCCTCCCGATCAACAGGACCCCCATATCGACCGTAGGAAGTCCGTTTCCTCTGTTCTGCGGTACGCCAGGCCTCGTTTCCATCGCCTGTTCCGTCCAAGCCCTCCCGATGAACACGACCACGCATTCCGTTGCCTCCCCATGAACACGACGACGACGCTGTTTCTCCGTTCCGACCCAGCCATGTCAACGAGCCCTCGCCATACGTATGCGCGAGTAGGCATTCGACACCTCGCCCGTATGTACACATACGTGGCCGTATTTTCTTTCTTGCACCCTGGACGCCTCTACTACGACACGTGTGTGCCTCTACATCCACCAGTATATATGTACGTACACGTTCGCGACCAGGATGACAACGCTACGTACGCTTCGACCAGGTGGGTCCCGACTGTCAGGCACTTCCTTGCCTGCGAAGATGTAGATGGTGGGTCCCAGCAGTCAGGGGGGTGAAATACAGTGGCCCGTCCGGTGGGTCCCCGCTGTCAGGTGGAGGAAACATTATTTTGCACGTAATAAGGAGGCACTTCCTTGCTGCGGCCGTGGACCCAGCTGTCAGCCTCTCCACGTACAGTCCACGTTTGATGGAAGTCGTTCCTTGACCACGTTGACCACGCCGCGCCGAGAGACGGGGAAGACGCGGCAGTGGAAGCCCGCGCGGAGAGGAGTACGAGGGTTCACTGGTTCGGCTGCGGTGTGAGGTTGTCGTCGCCGTAGGGCCTGGCAAGCAGTGGGAATAGTAGGGGCGGTGAGGCCTCCGCGGTAGCACAGCTGGCCATGGGAGGTAGGAGCATGCGGCACGACCGGCGCTGCTTTGGGTGGCTGGAGCAAGAAGACCAGAGGTTGAAGAAGCAGTACGGCCATTGGATGGACATCGTACGGTCACTGGAGCTAGGATCGTTCATATTGACTAAGTTGACAAAGCCCTCCGTCCCCGTCAACTTTGTTGGCCCACAAGTCATCCTCCCACTATGGTGGGTCCCAGCTAGTAGGGGGTATACATTTTTTTGTGCGTAATAAGGAGGAACTTCCTTGCGTGCGAAGATATAGCTGGTGGGTCCGACATGTCAGCGGGGGGAACTTTTTTTCGCGAAATATAGAGGCCCTTCCGGTGGGCCCAGCTGTCAGGTCCTCGCAAAAAAAAAGGGAAAGAAAATCAAAGACTTGGGAAGGCATACGGAACAAGCTAGTGTACCAGTAAAGAGACTTTGCTGAGTTTTAGAAAAAAGAAAGACGTGCTCCTGTAGCTGGTTCGAATCCAAACCTAGACTATGACTATATATGGTGCTATGCTACTCTGCAAGTAATGAAACGGACATATCCAACGTTCGCTTCTCCTCTTCTCTACTTACTCTGCCTAGCATCAGAAGCTCTGGCCGCAGCAACCATGTCCGCTGGCTGCTCGTCCACCTGCTCTTCAGCAGGCAACAACCAGATATGCGCCAAGTCGCAACCCGTACCATCGCCTGTGGGTCTCATCACACCCTCGCCAGCACGCGCACCGCAGCCGATTGCTCATCGCAACCCGCTACCGTTGATGTAGTTCCACTGCTGCAAATCACGCAGAGTCATCCGTCGCGTCTCAACCACAATCCGCAACCCTGGCCGAGTCTTCTACAAATGCCCGAATCATGGGGTAATAATATGTTTAAGTGTTGTTCTGCTGCTTTTAGTTGCTGATTTTTTAATAGTTTGGTTGATGATCTACCAATTTGATTTGTGCAGAAAAGGGAAGATTCGTGTGATTTGTATTTCTGGGAAGTTGCTGATGTGGGGGGATGCAACTATGCTGATTATTTGGTTAGCCGAGGAATCCCAATACCAGCAGGTTGGGGTGTTGGACAAGTAACTGAAGGAACGGCAGAAGAGGAAGATGTAGAGCAGAAGGTTAAAGATGCAGTTCCTCTAATCATGGCCAAGCAACAGCTGCTGAACGGCCTTGACAGCAATGAGGAGATGAAAGAGCTTCTGAAGATAATGGGAAAAATCGATGTGCTCTATAGGATGATTGTCTCTTTATTTGCAGTGTATGTAGCACTCGTGATGTATACAGTGGCTACGACATGAGCACTTTGCTGAAACTAGTAATGAATGAAACCTGTGTAGTAGGCTGGGCGTAGTGTTTTGAACATCTAATGATTTCTATTAATGGAAATCAGGGGGTATCCCCTTTTGCTCATATAAATAAATAAATAGCAGAGGCCCTGTCGGCTCAGCTTTGTTCTCATTCGAAGACGTCGAGCAAATTGCAGTCCAACAGCAAACTATGTCATCAAATTCAAGTTTCACAGCCAAATATGAGTACAACTAAACAACAATGTCATCATGTTTTAATTGTCATACAATCACCAAACACAAATCAGCATACATAACAAGTGATGTTCTCACAGCAAAATACTAAACAACATGTTCATCAAGTTTCAGTTCTCATAGCAAACACAATTTCACATAGTAGATAAAAAACGTCTTCTGACAGGCAAATACGACAAAAGCAATGTAATCATCATCCGCAGTAGCAGCGTCAACATCTTCGCCATGTGTATTAGTCTAAATCGTAATTCCCCACGGTGTCATCTTCTTCTTCGTCCTCAATGTCCTCGAACGTTGGCTTCTTCTTGATCAACTCTTGTATGTCCACAGCACGACAGGCAATCTTTTCGCCGGCGTCATTGACGTGATGGTTCTCAAAGATATTAGGAACATCTGTGTTATCTTGTACATCAGGAGCAGTGTAAGCACCATCTTGTTGTGCAACTTCATTAAATGAATTCCTCTGCTCAAACCTTTGCAATACTCTCCAGTCATCGCTACGTGCAAATGTGTCTTCCAAGAAAAATATCTGTGTTGCTTGATTTGCCAAAATAAAAGGCTCGTTGGTCTGGTACGCCGCCTTGACATTGATGGATTTGAAATAATCATCAGCTCTGGTTTTTGCGATCCTGGAAAACATGTTATACCAATGACAGCACAACAGAACCACACACCGATGATCCTCGAAACTGGAGATATACTGCAACTGAACAATGTCTGTTATGTTAGCATACATTGCAGTTGTCTCTTTGTCATACGTATCCGTGCTCATGATGGCACTGTTTTGTGTCTTCCTGCCTTCGTCTCGTGCAAGGGTGTTGCAGCGCACATCTCCAACAACGCAAGATTCATAATGTCTTACTCGAGTATCAGGACCCATTGCTAGTGAGTAAAGGGCATCATCAACTGCCTGCCCATCCTCCCGCATCTTCTTAACCTATGGTTAGAAAATAGACAAGCTGATCATCTTATGTACTCAATATATTAAAAAAACTGACAATGCACTTCAAAAGCTTACATGGTTCTTGAACCATTTCGCAAATCCTGCCATAACCAGTTTGTCAATGTTTCTTGGGTTTTGCAGCAGTAACTCCTCTTTGTAGATGCTGCACAACATAGTGATCGCGTCAAACATCTAAATATATGAGAATGTGCTGCAAGTTTAGTAGATTACGATGTATAAGCTGCAGTACTGCACTTACTTGATATAAGGTAGTATCTCAGGACAGTTATTCAACACATACCAAACCATTTTGTCCAAATCTTTAGGTTTGTCCTCTTGTCGACTCTTCCCTGTAACTCGAACAGAATAATCGAAAACATTGAGCCTGGGATTGTCTTCACCCACCTCTTTGCTAAGCTGATCAGCTGTTTCAATGTATTTTGAGCAGAATGTCAACGCTTTTGTAGCAATGTAGGCCTCTGCAATGGAACCCCCTGGTCTAGCTCTGTTCCTAACATAGCCCTTGAAAGTGCCTAGCCGCCTTTCAATAGGGTACATCCAGCCATACTGTATTGGACCTCTAGGTAGTGCCTCATCAGGTAGATGAACAGCCAAATGCACCATCACATCAAAGAAGGTTGGAGGATATATCTTCTCAAGGTCGCATAGGATAGTTGGTATCTTGTCTCTAAGATGCTCCAAAGCATCTATCCAGATATTCCTACTGCAGAGCTCCCTGAAGAATTGTCCCAACTCTGCAACTGCTCTGTATAAGTCAGGGCGGCCCAATCCTCTAAGGATAACAGGTAAAACCCTTTGAAGTAGGACGTGGTAGTCATGAGTTTTCAACCCTTGTACCTTGTTTCCATCTGCACTGACTCTCCTTTCAGGGTTGGAAGCAAATCCATGTGGGAATCTCACACGTGACAGGACCTCGCAGAATTCTTTTCTTTTTACCTTGTCCAAGACGTACACGGCTGGTGCCATATCTCGTGGTTTACCTTCATCTTGCACCTGCAAATCCTGTCTGATACCCAGGTGTGTCAAATCAATCCTAGATTTTAAGGTATCTTTCGTCTTGCCTTCAATATTAAGAAGTGTGCCGATAATGCTGTCACATATATTTTTCTCGATGTGCATCACATCAAGATTATGCCGCAGATCCAAATCTTTCCAATACTCCAAGTCCCACAAAGTGGACCTGCGGGTAAACAATAATCTCTCTTCTGCCCTGCCACGCTTCCTTTTCCCGCTACCATTATCAGGATGGTTTCCTGGTGCAATATGCCTGACCTTCTCTAATTCCACTTGCAACTCATCGGCGGTGAGCCTCTGTGGCGCATCACGGTTTTCGTGCTTTGCATTGAACACATGTCTTCGGTATTTTCTAGGAAGCAGCTTGTCCTTGGCAAGGAAACGGCGGTGTCCAATGTAACAGATCTTGCTAAGTATTGCGTATGACAGCGGATTCCTGTCACAGCGAACACATGCATTGTAACCATGTGTCATTCGCCCTGACATAGTGCCCAAAGCCGGATAATCATGGATGCACCAAATTATAACAGCACGCAGAAAGAAATCAGCTGGTGGGCTGCTATATAGGTCTCGAGTGAGAACACCCTTCCATAGTTGTTGAAGTTCCTCCACAAGAGGCTCCATGAACAAATCAAAATCCTTTCCAGGACTTTTTGGACCTGGGATGAGCAAGGCCATTGTCGGTGTCAAAACTGGCGGATCTCGGGTAGGGGGTCCCGAACTGTGTGTCAAGGTCGGATGGCAGGAGACAAGGGACACTTTATTTTACCCAGGTTCGGGCCCTCTCGATGGAGGTAAAACCCTACTCCTGCTAGATTAATATTGATGATATGGGTAGTACAAGAGTGGATCTACCACGAGATCAAAGAGGCTAAACCCTAGAAGCTAGCCTATGGTATGATTGTGTATGATGATGGTTGTCCTACGAACTACAACCCTCCGGTTTATATAGACACCGGATTGGGTTAGGGTTACACAGAGTCGGTTACAATGGTAGGAGATCTTGAATATCCGCACACCTAGCTTGCCTTCCACGCCAAGAAAAGATCCTTCCGGACACGGGACGAAGTCTTCAACTTTGTATCTTCATAGTCCTGGAGTCCGACTGAAGGTATAGTTCGGCTATCCGAACACCCCCTAATCCAGGACTCCCTCAGTAGCCCCTGAACCAGGCTTCAATGACGACGAGTCCGGCGCGCAGATTGTCTTCGGCATTGCAAGACGGGTTCCTCCTCCAAGTTCTTCAAGAAGATTATAAACACCAAAAAATAGTGTCCGGCTCTGCAAAATAAGTTTCCACATATTGCCATACAGAGAATAATATTAACACAAATCAAATCTGCTGACGTATCCCGCAGTGCGTCATAACACTGCGGCCAAGCCTTCTATATAAACTGTTTTCATTGTTCCACCTCAGTTCGTTTAGCGAGCCGGTTTCCTTGGCACGTCTTGTCGAAGCAGAGATCGTGTGCCCCCCTTTAACGGGATTCTCATTAATACAGATGTGGGTAAACCAATCGTGCCTGTTAGCACGTCTTGCCTTAATTAAAGGCTAGTCCAAGACGGTTACGGGGAGGGCGCTTGATATTCTGCCTCTTATAAAGAGACCAAGGCCCTGTTCCCCGCTTCTATTCTCAAAACAAGCTCGCCTGTCGCCTCGAGTTCCAGCACCCTAGGCTTCCAGATTCCGAGCGCACCGGATCTTCGACAATGTCCGGCTCCGACCCCCAAGGCCGATGGATGCCCTCCTCTATTTCGGAGGAGGACGTATCAAGATTGAGGGAAGCTAGATTCCTGACCAGGGAGATTCCACACAGGCTGCCTGTTCAAGGACAGGTGATCCCTAGCCCTGAGCCCGGCGAGAGTGTGGTATTCATATCCCACTTCCTTCAGGGATTAGGCTTCCCCGTGGATCCCTTTGTGAGGGGGCTGATGTTTTATTATGGGCTGGAATTCCACGACTTAGCTCCGGAGTCCATCCTCCATATCTCCTCATTCATAGTTGTGTGCGAAGCGTTCCTCCATGTTACCCCTCACTTCGGACTGTGGCTCAAGACCTACAAAGTAGAACCGAAGATAATCGAAGGGCGTCACGCAGAGTGCGGAGGCACTGCTATAAAAAGAAATGCCGACGCTCCATGGCCCAAGGGCGCTTTTCAAGAGGAGCTTGGCTTATGGCAACAGGAGTGGTTCTACATCACCGCTCCTCGGGGCACCGCATGGGTGGCGCCTCCGGCCTTTTGCTCGGGTCCCCCACCACGGTTAGCATCGTGGATTAATACGGGGTTAGATCGGGGCTTGCCCAAAGACGTTCCTCTGCTGCAGGGCCGCATTAAGGATCTCTTGAAGGGAGACTTCGACCTGGTCAAGGTGAGACAGGTCTTGCTAATTCGCCGGACACTGCCCGGCCAACGTCGCCCCCTTCGCTTGTGGGAATTCAATCCGGAGGGACCACGAGCTCTCCAGAATTTTATGGGCGTGATGCCTGTGGAGATGTATAAACTGTTCTTCGGATCACAAGAAGTGAGTCCAAATTTGACCGAGGATGCTGGTTTAAGTCGCAATCGCCCGGATACTCAAGTAGGTGACCTTGCGACTGGACCTTTTACCCGCATAATCAATTTACTTTTAACAACGCTTCTCCTTTTAAGCAGGAGTGGATAGCGAAGTCGAAGCTGATCAGGTGTCTGGCTCCCCTTCCCGAAACCAGGCTGGATCTCGTGCTAGTCAGGATCCTGGAGGAAGTGCCTTTGGAGGGAAATAAGGGGGAGGACAAGGAAACCGTGGCCTCTTCGAAAGAGGCCCCTCCGAAGGGGGGGAATCGATAATTCCTCTCCTAAGGGAAAGAAAAGGGCCGCCTCTGATGACCCGGAGACCGTAGCCTCGAAGCGGGGGAAAGAATCCTTGTCAGAGGACCGAACGACAGGGAGCCCCTCGGCCGAACTAAACCCTAAAAGGGACCAGCTCTCCAGCGAGCCGTAAGTAGAGGAAGAGTTTTTCTTTTAAGAGAAATCCTTGATTTATATCTGAGAAGTTTTAACCGAAACCTTACTTTGTAGTTCGGACCTCAGCCCTTCTCAGCAGAACTCGTCCTCGGGGGATCTTCTTCCGAAGATGATGGAGAGCGGAACGCCTCCTCCTTCTGTATCGCCTAGCAAGGCGGGCGATGCTGAAGTGTCATCGCGGGGGATTTCTCCGGATCCGCTAAGGGCGGATGGTGCTTCCCCCCAAGGTTCTCTGTGTCCGGCCTTTGAGGGAGGCCATGGAACGAGTCCGGCACCATCTGGTTTTCGGTCGGAGGAGCAAAAGACTCTGCTGGGGCGAGCCTCTGTCTCAGAGGAGCACCCTGCGTTAATGAGCACGGTGATTGAAAAGATTTCATCCGCAGAAAGCGGACTGCATGAGTCCGTCAAGAGTTTAGTGGCAGGCCTTGAGGTACGTTTTAAATAACGTGTTCTTGTATTAATTGCACATAAATAAAGTGCGCCCTGTGTAGATAGTAGCCCCTGAGACTCTGTGCGTCGTAAAGATGTACGGCGCGCAGAGGATCTTAGTCCCATGTCCTTTAAGTGGCACCTTTATATGTAGGTTGCTGATTATCCGGAGTCAAGCCGGTCTTGTGAATATGCCGAACTAAAGCGACAACTGGATGAGGCAGAAGCCGATATCGTGCTTGTTAACAAGCGGCTTGATGGTGCTCAAGGTATTGAAATTACTAGGCGATTGTTAGTAAGACGAGTTGTATGTCAATATCTTACCGTGTGTGTGCTTGACGCAGATGGTGCGGCCGCCGTGGAAGGTCTTAGGGCCGAACTCGCCCGAGCGAAGGAACAAGCCAGAAAAAGCGATGCGGCTGCCGTGAAAGCCCTTGAGGAGCTGAAAGCCGAACAGGCTGCCCATTGCCGAAGCAAGGATGAAATGGCTGATATGGTTGTAAAGTTAAAGAGTGCTACTAACCGTTGCAAGGTTCTTGAGGAAGAAGATCGGGCGAGGCAAACGAGCTTAGAGAAGGTTGTTGCTGACGCCAAGGACGCCCGTTCTATAATGAGAGCGGCAAAGGAAGAGCTGCGTCAAGCCGGACAAATTGCGGATGGAAAGCCCTTCTCGTTGCGGAGAAAATTTTGTGATCCGAAGTTTGCCCCGTTAAACCGGATGTGGAGTATAGAGGACACCTATCTGGATTTGGCGGCTAGTGCCACTGATGCGACCGAACACTTTCGAGATAAAAAAGATCATGAAGTGGAGAAGCTCTTTTGGTCGCAATTCGTTAATCCAGAGCGTCCGCTGGCAGTGGACGATCGCCTGGCCCGATGGGCCGAACTGAATAGGTTGTCCGGACTCGCCATGAAGTACGTCATGGATCGTCTGTGTCCGGGGAGATCGGAGCCGAAGAGTTACTTCAGCTTGGTGCAGCAATTGCTAGACATGGTGCCACGTGTCGATGTTATGAAGAGGTCAGTGTGCGTAGAGGGCGCTCGGCTGGCTCTTGCCCATGTCAAGACATACTGGGTAGATATGGAGCCCACCATTATTGCGTCCCGGGATTCGGATAAAAGCCGAACACCTGCCGAGCACTATTTTGAGGAAGTCCTCGAAGGCGCTCGCGTAATAGAGATGCAGTGCTCGAAGGATGCTATATTGTGATAGCATATGTAATCATAAAACAGTAGTTTGATAAATTGTAGTGGCATTTTTAGACTTGTGCCTTCAAGTATTAAGAACACCTCCTGTGCGACCGTTTTAATATATATAAATTCTGAAAGATTGCAGTCGTTGGCTTCAGCCCCCATGCACATAGTGCGGGGGTGCGCGCAGAAGACGCATTTTCACACTTAACCCAACGTCTTGGTCCTACAAAGGAGGTGATAGCGCAGCGGGCTAGGCAACCGGACTATAATGCTTTAACACTTTCACTTAGCCATAGGAGCTTGACAGTGGGACTCTTTAGGTAGCCCTTTAGTGGCGAATGCGCTTTGCCCGAGTTCGGAGCGCGTACGTGCCTGACCGGGAAACGGTCCTTCGTCAAAGCGGAGGGATTCGAAAAATCCCTATGAGTCATCGAGTGGCGACCAGTCTCGCGCTACATCATGACAGTCGGTTTTTGGCTTTCTCTACTGAGGTGCTCACCCGGCCGAACCGGGGCACAATCGCAGTAGTTCTCCTGGTGCTACCTTAGCCGATAGAGCGGAACGTAAGGTGGCCGAACTCAGGGGCCGGGCAACCCAACATATGACCAAAATCATGATTCGGAGCTGATGCATATAGTGCCAAAACTCACGACGCCGGACACTCCCTAAGGTGTTCGGTCTTTATTAGTGCGGGTGAGACAACACCCTAAAAAAAGAGCCCCTAGTGTCCAGGTACGAGCAATAATTCTGGTGTGGCCACATGCCAAAACGCCAGCCTCCTCCTTGGTTATGGTAGAAAAAACCAGGGGATGTATAGCAGCAAGAGACAGTAAAAAAGGTTTACGCAGGGTCTTAATCTAAAAAGAAACCTTAAGACGGGTCCCTACTGCACGTCTGCGCCTGTGTCTCCGCTGTGCCGTGTCCTGGACGGGCGCCGCACGACATTCATCTATAAAAGAGAGGAACTAAATTGAAAATGGGTTGTGCGGAATAAAAAGATAATAAACAAAATATAAAGTAAAAAATATATTAAGTTGAGCTTTATTGTCTCTGCGTATAGCCCCTGGTACGGGGGTATATGGCGTTTATGAGCCTGCATTGATGACGGACGTGTGCCGAACTTTGTTGAGTCCGGATCCGTGGCCTTTGATGACTTATTAAAAAAAGTCTTTTGGCTGGTGAGGCCACTTTATTGTGCGGCTGTTTAAGCAGCCGCGCAGTCCTCCGTTTGGAGGAGGTGTATTTTAGTGCACTCCCTTTAAAGAGATGATGCCTCGTGGACCGGGCATCTTAAGTGTGAGATATGCATAATGCGGTATGGCGTTAAAGTGAGCGAAAGCTCCGCGTCCCATTAGTGCTTGATAGCGACTTGAAAACGGGACTACATGGAAGGTTAGCTTTTCGCGACGAAAGTTATTGGGAGAGCCAAATATGACCACAAGTCGGAGAAAACCCATACAGTGGGTGTCCGGGCCTGGTGCTACCCCTTGAAAGGAGGTTTTGCTGTGGCGGATTCTTGCTGGGTTTATGCCCATGCGGCGGATTGTATCCTGATATATCAGGTTTAGTCCACTGCCTCCGTCCATAAGGACATTGGTAAACTGGAATCCATCGATTATTGGATCCAGTATCAGGGCAGTCCGGCCTGCGTTTTTGATATTTCTAGAATAATCTAGCTGATCAAAAATGATTGGCTTTAGTGACGAATGGCGGGACTCCTGAGGGGAAAGTTTGATTGTACATACTTTTACGGGTGTCATACGTTTTGTTACGTGAAGTAAGTTCACTGTTTTGACTTCTTGTGGGAAGTTCTTTTGTTTCCTGGTACTCTGCCTTTGGGGTTCGTCCTCCTCTTCACTTGGTGTGATGAGCCCCTTGTGTTCGGCGTTAAGCTGTCCGGATTGTTTAAAAACCCAACAATCTCTGTGGGTGTGATTGGCAGGCTTCCCAGGAGTACTGTGGATCTGACATATTCTGCCCAGGATTCTGTTTAAACTAGACGGATCATCCCTGTTATCCTGAGGGGGTGGTTTTGTTTGATTTTGTCGTGAGCTTTTGAATCCGGCATTGACTGCCGCGCTCTTCGGACTTTTTCCTTTGATTCGGCGACGGTCCTTATTTCGTCGCGGTTTTCCGTTTCCATCCCTGATTTCGGATGTACTTGGGTCGCTGGGGCTGCGCCTTGCCAACCAGCTGTCCTCTCCTGCGCAAAAGCGGGTCATGAGGCTTGTGAGTGCGGCCATTGTTCTTGGCTTTTCCTGGCCGAGGTGTCTGGCGAGCCATTCGTCTCGGACATTATGCTTGAAAGCTGCTAAGGCCTCGGCATCCGGACAATCCACTATCTGATTCTTTTTAGTAAGGAATCTTTTCCAGAACTGTCGCGCTGACTCTCCGGGCTGTTGGGTTATGTGACTGAGATCGTCTGCGCCCTTGAAAATTTGCTCGGAAAGCGTCCTCGAGCTCTTCCCAACTTCCAATTGTGTTTTCGGGAAGGCTTTTAAGCCAGTGCCGGGCTGGCCCTTTAAGCTTAAGGGGTAAATATTTGATGGCGTGGAGATCATCTCCTCTAGCCATATGTATGTGGAGGATATAATCCTCGATCCAGACTCCGGGGTCTGTTGTTCCATCGTACGCCTCTATGTTGACGGGTTTGAATCCCTCTGGAAATTCGTATTCCAGGACCTCATCGGTGAAACATAGGGGGTGTGCGGCGCCCCTGTATTTGGGTGTGCCGGATTCTGATGATGGTGTTTTTGCGTTGCTTGTGAGAGCTTGCTTTCTTGGCCCGTAAATGGACCTGGCTGGGCCACGATGCGAGTCTTTAATTGGGTCGCATGCCGCATTGAATGCAGTGCCACTTGATGTTTTGTGGTGGCCGTGTGGTCGTCTATCCGACCGTATGGCTTTTTATTTTTCGAATGCGAGGGCTCTAGGGCCTCTTGATCGAATTCGGGCAGTAGTTTTCTTTTCGGATAGCTTTTAGTGCGGCGGCTGCCGCCGTATTTGTCTGCGGTCTTGATTACCTTGCTCCATCTTATTCTGAGTGCATCTTCCGCCGTCTTTAGCTTCCGCTTCTGCTTTTTCAGGCTGCGTGCTGTAGCAACGAGCCTTTCGTGGAGGTTCTTCTGCTCCTTGGTTTTATCCGGTGTGAGATCGTCTGAAGTTCTGTTATGGCCGGGGGAGGGCTGTCTGTCCTCTCTATCCGTGTTGCCCTGTTCGAACGGTTGCTCTGAGGCTAGCTCGTCGTCTATCGGCTCATCCTGCTCTATGGCTGGGTCTTGATCAAGGCGGGGCTTGGCTCGGCGTTTTCGTCGCCGCTTTGATTGCTTTTCGGAGGGTTTGTCCCTTTTTTCGTCCCCTTTTTCCTCGTGGTCGTTTCCTTTAGGGGTATCCACCATGAATACAACATTAGATGGGGTGGTGGTCCAGCGCCTTATAGGTGCTGGTTCCTGTTCGTCTCCATCTTCGTCGTCCATACCGTCGAAGTCTTCGGATCCGAAGTCAAGCATGTCGGTTAAATCATCGACATTGGCTATCAAGTGGGTGGTGGGTGGGCTTTGAATTTCTTCGTAGTCCGAATCCCAACCTCGCAGACCATAGTCCAGCCTGGGCTCTCCTGATAAAGAGAGAGACTTGAGAGAATTCGGGATATCACCGAAAGGTGAGCACTGAAAGATGTCCGCGGCGGTGAATTCCATTACAGGCGCCCAATCAGATTCGATCGGCAGGGGCGCGGAAGGCTCGGAGTTCGGGGAACAGTCCGGCTCCTTGGAGTCCTGGGCCGTGCGGAGTACGGGGCTGGCGTTTGGCTCGATCGCCTTTGAGATTGCAGCCCCCGAGGTGGCGTCCAACCGTTCATCCTCAGAGAACGCAGCGGGCTCCGAGTCAAAGATCGGGGCCGGAGCGTGTGCGGCCTCCAGGGTGCTATTCGGAGGCAGAGCTATATCATGCCCCTCGGAATAGCGCGGCGCGCTTGGCTGTGGCTCGAACCCGTCGAAGATCAAGTCTCCACGGATATCAGTCGTGTAGTTTAAGCTTCCAAACCTGACTTGATGGCCAGGGGCGTAGCTTTCGATCTGCTCCAGATGACCAAGCGAATTGGCCCGCAGAGCGAAGCCGCCGAAGACGAAGATTTGTCCGGGGAGGAAAGTCTCACCCTGGACCTCATCATTGTTGATGATCAAAGGAGCCATCGGGCCTAAAAGCGACGACACAGTGGAACTCTCAATGAAAGCACCAATGTCGGTCTCAAACCCGGTGGATCTCGGGTAGGGGGTCCCGAACTATGTGTCAAGGTCGGATGGTAACAGGAGACAAGGGACACTTTATTTTACCCAGGTTCGGGCCCTCTCGATGGAGGTAAAACCCTACTCCTGCTAGATTAATATTGATGATATGGGTAGTACAAGAGTGGATCTACCACGAGATCAAAGAGGCTAAACCCTAGAAGCTAGCCTATGGTATGATTGTGTATGATGATGGTTGTCCTACGGACTACAACCCTCCGGTTTATATAGACACCGGATAGGGTTAGGGTTACACAGAGTCGGTTACAATGGTAGGAGATCTTGAATATCCGCACACCTAGCTTGCCTTCCACGCCAAGAAAAGATCCTTCCGGACACGGGACGAAGTCTTCAACTTTGTATCTTCATAGTCCTGGAGTCCGGCTGAAGGTATAGTTCGGCTATCCGAACACCCCCTAATCCAGGACTCCCTCAGTAGCCCCTGAACCAGGCTTCAATGACGACGAGTCCGGCGCGCAGATTGTCTTCGGCATTGCAAGGCGGGTTCCTCCTCCAAGTTCTTCAAGAAGATTATAAACACCACAAAATAGTGTCCGGCTCTGCAAAATAAGTTTCCACATATTGCCATACAGAGAATAATATTAACACAAATCAAATCTGCTAACGTATCCCGCAGTGCGTCATAACACTGCGGCCAAGCCTTCTATATAAACTATTTTCATTGTTCCACCTCAGCTCGTTTAGCGAGGCGGTTTCCTTGGCACGTCTTGTCAAAGCAGAGATCGTGTCACTACAGGAATCCAGTATTTTGCCATCTGCCACGGCGGACGGCAAAGAGCTTTGCCGTCCGCCGTAGACGGCAAACAGCTCCGGCAAAGACAGGGTCGGCAAACAGGTCCTTTGCCGTCTGCTTTCTGAAGCGGACGGCAAAGGGCCCTTTGCCTACAGCGGCGGATGGCAAACAGGAGGGACGGCAAAGTAATGGACGTCCGCCAGCGTTAGTCCGTTAGTCCGTTAAGCATCTTTGCCGTCAGCCTAGGTACAACAGACGGCAAAGAATGGGATTAAAATTAAAAAATAAAAATAACGCTGTAGAGAAGCCACGCAGCCGTTCGTCATTTCTGTCTGTTTCGTGTTTGTGTCCAGTTCATCTCCGTCCATTCATCATTAGTTTCATGTTTGTTGGTCGTGTCCACAACAGCAATCGGAGCCGAATGGAGGACACTGGCCGCCCTGCCCACACCCGCCGTGCCCTACTACCGCTGCCTTCCCGCGCCCTACTACCGTCGCCCGCCTGCGCGTCGCTCGTAGCGGCCTCCCGCATCGGCCGCCCTGCCCGCACAGGGCCGCACGGCCGTGCCCTGCTCCCACTGTCCGCCCCGCTGGTTCCTCGAGAGAGAGGATTCAGAGAGGGGGTAGAGCAGAGGAAGGGGAAGCCGGGGGCCTGCCGGTGCCGGCAGAGGGTTCGATGGTCGGAGGACCAAGGCTGGTGACCAGCGAGTGGATCGGACCTTGTGGCGCGTTGCAGCGGGAGAAGAAGGGAGCCGAAGGAGGCAGAGCAGAGGAAGGGGAGGTCGGAGGTCTGCCGGCGGTGGCAGACGGTTCGCCGGCCGGAGGACCCGCGGCTGGTGGCTCCGGCAAGAGGACCAGTACGCGGGCGAGCTGGTTGCGCCGATGAGAGAGAGAATGTGCGAGAGATAGAGACAGAACGTGGGGTGGGTGGATAAGGGACGAGGGGGAGGGCCCTGAGCACGACGACTTGTCTGTTCGTGCGATGCGTGCGAGCGATGCTGAGGGCCCCATGCATGATGGGTGCGTGCGATGCATGGTTGGGGTGGATGCCCCTGCCATGTCATCGACCCAGGGGAAAAAGGTTCCAACCAATAGGAAATCAGCAGAAGATTTGTGTTTGTTCGTCCTATTTCTTTTGATAAAACAGACATGCAAAAATTTAGTAAATTTTCTTAAAGTTTTTCCATGTCTTTTAGGACTTATAACCAATACCGTGCCAAATTTCATATTCTTTTGACCTTGTTTAGATTTTCAAAAAAATCAAAAGGTTGATACATCTGTGTATTATTCCTTTACCCACAAAAAAAAACAGACCACCTCTTTGTCGTCTGCCAGCAGATGGCAAAGAATCTTTGCCGTCTGCTAGCAGAAGGCAAAGAAGTTGACCTAGCCACGCCGTGCCCTGTGTGGACCACCAGGCTCTTTGCCGTCTGCCTTTTCCACTTTGCCGTCAGCTGGCAGACGGCAAAGAGCAAGCTGATGGCAAAGACTCTCTTTGCCATCAGCTTGTTCTTTGTCGTCTGCTTTATCGAAGCAGACGGCAAAGAGCCTCTTTGCCATCAGCTGTCAGACGGCAAAGGGCTGGCAGACGGCAAAATGCCAGATTCCAGTAGTGTGTGCCCCCCTTTAACGGGATTATCATTAATACGGACGTGGGTAACCCAATCGTGCCTGTTAGCACGTCTTGCCTTAATTAAAGGCAAGTCCAAGACGGTTACGAGGAGGGCGCTTGATATTCTGCCTCTTATAAAGAGACCAAGGCCCTGTTCCCCGCTTCTATTCTCAAAAAAAGCTCGCCCGTCGCCTCGAGTTCCAGCACCCTAGGCTTCCAGATTCCGAGCGCACCGGATCTTCGACAATGTCCGGCTCCGACCTCCAAGGCCGATGGATGCCCTCCTCTGTTATGGAGGAGGACGTATCAAGATTGAGGGAAGCTAGATTCCTGACCGGGGAGATTCCACACAGGCTGCCTGTTCAAGGACAGGTGATCCCTAGCCCTCAGCTCGGCGAGAGTGTGGTATTCATATCCCACTTCCTTCGGGGATTAGGCTTCCCCGTGGATCCCTTCGTGAGGGGGCTGATGTTTTATTATCGGCTAGAATTCCACGACTTAGCTCCGGAGTCCATCCTCCATATCTCCTCATTCATAGTTGTGTGCGAAGCGTTCCTCCGTGTTACCCCTCACTTCGGACTGTGGCTCAAGACCTACAAAGTAGAACCGAAGATAATCGAAGGGCGTCACGCTGAGTGCGGAGGCGCTGCTATAAAAAGAAATGCCGACGCTCCATGGCCCAAGGGCGCTTTTCAAGAGGAGCTTGGCTTATGGCAACAGGAGTGGTTCTACATCACCGCTCCTCGAGGCACCGCATGGGTGGCGCCTCCGGCCTTTCGCTCGGGTCCCCCCACCACGGTTAGCATCGTGGATTAATACGGGGTTAGATTGGGGCTTGCCCAAAGACGTTCCTCTGCTGCAAGGCCGCATTAAGGATCTCTTGAAGGGAGACTTCGACCTGGTCAAGGTGACACAGGTCATGCTGATTCGCCGGACACTGCCTGGCCAACGTCGCCCCCTTCGCTTGTGGGAATTCAATCCGGAGGGACCACGAGCTCTCCAGAATTTTATGGGCGTGACGCCTGTGGAGATGTATAAACTGTTCTTCGGATCACAAGAAGTGAGTCCGAATTTGACCGAGGATGCTGGTTTAAGCCGCAATCGCCCGGATACTCAAGTAGGTGACCTTGCGACCGGACCTTTTACCCGCATAATCAATTTACTTTTAACAGCGCTTCTCCTTTCAAGCAGGAGTAGATAGCGAAGGCGAAGCTGATCAGGTGTCCGGCTCCCCTTCCCGAAACCAGGCTGGATCCCGTGCTAGTCAGGATGCTGGAGGAAGTGCCTTTGGAGGGAAATAAGGGGGAGGACAAGGAAACCATGGCCTCTTCGAAAGAGGCCCCTCCGAAGGGGGGAATTGATAATTCCTCTCCTAAGGGAAAGAAAAGGGCCGCCTCTGATGACCCGGAGACCATAGCCTCGAAGCGGGGGAAAGAATCCTTGTCAGAGGACCGAACGCCGGGGAGCCCCTCGGCCGAACTAAACCCTAAAAGGGACCAGCTCTCCAGCGAGCCGTAAGTAGAGGAAGAGTTTTTCTTTTAAGAGAAATCCTTGATTTATATCTGAGAAGTTTTAACCGAAACCTTACTTTGTAGTTCGGACCTCAGCCCTTCTCAGCAGAATTCGTCCTCGGGGGATCTTCTTCCGAAGATGATGGAGAGCGGAACGCCTCCTCCTTCTGTATCGCCTAGCAAGGCGGGCGACGCTGAAGTGTCATCGCGGGGGATTTCTCCGGATCCGCTAAGGGCGGATGGTGCTGCCCCCCAAGGTTCTCCGTGTCCGGCCTTTGAGGAAGGCCATGGGACGAGTCCGGCACCATCTGGTGTTCGGTCGAAGGAGCTAAAGACTCTGCTGGGGCGAGCCTCTGTCTCAGAGGAGCACCGTGCGTTAATGAGCACGGTGATTGAAAAGATTTCATCCGCAGAAAGCGGACTGCACGAGGCCGTCAATAGTTTAGTGGCAGGCCTTGAGGTACGTTTTAATAAACGTGTACTTGTATTAATTGCGCATAAATAAAGTGCGCCTTGTGTAGATAGTAGCCCCTGAGACTCTGTGCGTCGTAAAGATGTACGGCGCGCAGAGGATCTTAGTCCCAGGTCCTTTAAGTGGCACCTTTATATGTAGGTGGCTGATTATCCGGAGTCAAGCCGGTCTTGTGAATATGCCAAACTAAAGCGACAACTGGATGAGGCAGAAGCCGATATCGTGCTTGTTAACAAGCGGCTTGATGGTGCTCAAGGTATTGAAATTACTAGGCGATTGTTAGTAAGACGAGTTGTATGTCAATATCTTACCGTGTGTGTGCTTGACGCAGATTGTGCGGCCGCCGTGGAAGGTCTTAGGGCCGAACTCGCCCGAGCGAAGGAACAAGCCAGAAAAAGCGATGCGGCTGCCGTGAAAGCCCTTGAGGAGCTGAAAGCCGAACAGGCTGCCCATTGCCGAAGCAAGGATGAAATGGCTGATATGGCTGTAAAGTTAAAGAGTGCTACTAACCGTTGCAAGCTTCTTGAGGAAGAAGATCGGGCGAGGCAAACGAGCTTAGAGAAGGTTGTTGCTGACGCCAAGGACGCCCACTCTTTAATGAGAGCGGCAAAGGAAGAGCTGCGTCAAGCCGGACAAATTGCGGATGGAAAGCCCTTCTCGTTGCGGAGAAAATTTTGTGATCTGAAGTTTGCCCCGTTAAACCGGATGTGGAGTATAGAGGACACCTATCTGGATTTGGCGGCTAGTGCCACTAATGCGACCGAACACTTTCGAGATAAAAAAGATCATGAAGTGGAGAAGCTCTTTTGGTCGCAGTTCGTCAATCCAGAGCGTCCGCTGGCAGTGGACGATCGCCTGGCCCAATGGGCCGAACTGAATAGGTTGTCCGGACTCGCCATGAAGTACGTCATGGATCGTCTGTGTCCGGGGAGATCGGAGCCGAAGAGTTACTTTAGCTTGGTGCAGCAATTGCTAGACGTGGTGCCACGTGTCGAATCTATGAAGAGGTCAGCGTGCGTAGAGGGCGCTCGGCTGGCTCTTGGCCGTGTCAAGACATACTGGGCAGATATGGAGCCCACCATTGTTGCGTCACGGGATTCGGATAAAAGCCGAACACCTGCCGAGCACCATTTTGAAAAAGTCCTCAAAGGCGCTCGTGTAATAGAGACGCAGTGCTCGAAGGATGCTATATTATGATAGCATATGTAATCATAAAACAGTAGTTTGATAAATTGTAGTGGCATTTTTAGACTTGTGCCTTCGAGTATTAAGAACACCTCCTGTGCGGCCGTTTTAATATATATAAATTCTGAAAGATTGCAGTCGTTCGCTTCAGTCCCCACGCACATAGTGCAGGGGTGCGCGCAAAAGACGCATTTTCACACTTAACCCAACGTCTTGGTCCTACAAAGGAGGTGATAGCGCAGCGGGCTAGGCAACCGGACTATAATGCTTTAACACTTTCACTTAGCCATAGGAGCTTGACAATGGGACTCTTTAGGTAGCCCTTTAGTGGCGAATGCGCTTTGCCCGAGTTCGGAGCGCGTACGTGCCTGACCGGGAAACGGTCCTTCGTCAAAGCGGAGGGATTCGAAAAATCCCTATGAGTCATCGAGTGGCGACCAGTCTCGCGCTACATCATGATAGTCGGTTTTCGGCTTTCTCTATTGAGGTGCTCACCCGGCCGAACCGGGGCACAATCGCAGTAGTTCTCCTGGTGCTACCTTAGCCGATAGAGCGGAACGTAAGGTGGCCGAACTCAGGGGCCGGGCAACCCAACATATGACCAAAATCATGATTCGGAGCTGATGCATATAGTGCCAAAACTCGCGATGCCGGACACTCCCTAAGGTGTTCGGTCTTTATTAGTGCGGGTGAGACAACGCCCTAAAAAAAAGAGCCCCTAGTGTCCAGGTACGAGCAATAATTCTGGCGTGGCCACATGCCAAAACGCCAGCCTCCTCCTTGGTTATGGTAGAAAAAACCAGGGGATGTATAGCAGCAAGAGACAGTAAAAAAGGTTTACGCAGGGTCTTAATCTAAAAAGAAACCTTAAGACGGGTCCCTACTGCATGTCTGTAAAAGAGAGGAACTGAATTGAAAATGGGTTGTGCGGAATAAAAAGATAATAAACAAAATATAAAGTAAAAAATATATTAAGTTGAGCTTTATTGTCTCTGCGTATAGCCCCTGGTACGAGGGTATATGGCGTTTATGAGCCTGCATTGATGACAGACGTGTGCCGAACTTTGTTGAGTCCGGGTCCGTGGCCTTTGATGACTTATAAAAAAAGTCTTTTGCCTGGCGAGGCCACTTTATTATGCGGCTGTTTAAGCAGCCGCGCAGTCCTCCGTTTGGAGGAGGCGTATTTTAGTGCGCTCCCTTTAAAGAGATGATGCCTCATGGACCGGGCATCTTAAGTGTGAGAGATGTGTAATGCGGTATGGCGTTAAAGCGAGCGAAAGCTCCGCGTCCCATTAGTGCTTGATAGCGAATTGAAAACGGGACTACATGGAAGGTTAGCTTTTCGCGACGAAAGTTATTGGGAGAGCCAAATATGACCACAAGCCAGAGAAAACCCATACAGTGGGTGTCCGGGCCTGGTGCTACCCCTTGAAAGGAGGTTTTGCTGTGGCGGATTCTTGCTGGGTTTATGCCCATGCGGCGGATTGTATCCTGATATATCAGGTTTAGTCCACTGCCTCCGTCCATAAGGACATTGGTAAACTGGAATCCATCGATTATTGGATCCAGTATCAGGGCAGTCCAGCCTACGTTTTTGATATTTCTAGAATAATCTAGCTGATCAAAAATGATTGGCTTTCGTGACCAGTGGCGGGACTCCTGAGGGGAAAGTTTGATTGTATGTACCTTTACGGGTGTCATACGTTTTCTTACGTGAAGTAAGTTCACTGTTTTGACTTCTTGTGGGAAGTTCTTTTGTTTCCTGGTACTCTGCCTTTGGGGTTCGTCCTCCTCTTCACTTGGTGTGTCGAGCCCCTTGTGTTCGGCGTTAAGCTGTCCAGGTTGTTCAAAAACCCAACAATCTCTGTGGGTGTGATTGGCAGGCTTCCCAGGAGTACTGTGGATCTGACATATTCTGCCCAGGATTCTGTTTAAGCTGGACGGATCATCCCTGTTATCCTGAGGGGGTGGTTTTGTTTGATTTTTCCGCGAGCTTTTGAATCCGGCATTGACTGCCGCGCTCTTCGGACTTTTTCCTTTGATCCGACGACGGTCCTTATTTCGTCGCGGTTTTTCGTTTCCATCCCTGATTTCGGATGTACTTGGGTCGCTGGGGCTGCGCCTTGCCAACCAGCTGTCCTCTCCTGCGCAAAAGCGGGTCATGAGGCTTGTGAGTGCGGCCATTGTTCTTGGCTTTTCCTGGCCGAGGTGTCTGGCGAGCCATTCGTCTCGGACATTATGCTTGAAAGCTGCTAAGGCCTCGGCGTCCGGACAATCCACTATCTGATTCTTTTTAGTAAGGAATCTGTTCCGGAACTGTCGCGCCGACTCTCCGGGCAGTTGGGTTATGTGACTGAGATCGTCTGCGTCCGGAGGGCGGACGTAGGTCCCTTGAAAATTTGCTCGGAAAGCGTCCTCGAGCTCTTCCCAACTTCCAATTGTGTTTTCGGGAAGGCTTTTAAGCCAGTGCCGGGCTGGCCCTTTAAGCTTAAGGGGTAAATATTTGATGGCGTGGAGATCATCTCCTCTAGCCATATGTATGTGGAGGATATAATCCTCGATCCAGACTCCGGGGTCTGTTGTTCCATCGTACGCCTCTATGTTGACGGGTTTGAATCCCTCTGGAAATTCGTATTCCAGGACCTCATCGGTGAAACATAGGGGGTGTGCGGCGCCCCTGTATTTGGGTGTGCCGGATTCTGATGATAGTGTTTTCGCGTTGCTTGTGAGAGCTTGCTTTCTTGGCCCGTAAATGGACCTGGCTGAGCCACGATGCGAGTCTTTAATTGGGTTGCATGCTGCATTGAATGCGGTGCCACTTGATGTTTTATGGTGGCCGTGTGGTCGTCTATCCGACCGTATGGCTTTTTTATTTTTCGAATGCGAGGGCTCTAGGGCCCCTTGATCGAATTCGGGCAGTAGTTTTCTTTTCGGATAGCTTTTAGTGCAGCGGCTGCAGCCGTATTTGTCTGCGGTCTTGATTACCTTGCTCCATCTTATTCTGAGTGCATCTTCCGCCGTCTTTAGCTTCCGCTTCTGCTTTTTCAGGCTGCGTGCTGTAGCAACGAGCCTTTCGTGGAGGTTCTTCTGCTCCGTGGTTTTATCCGGTGTGAGATCGTCCGAAGTTCTGTTATGGCAGGGGGAGGGTTGTCTGTCCTCTCTATCCGCGTTGCCCTGTTCGGACGGTTGCTCTGAAGCTAGCTCGTCGTCTATCGGCTCATCCTGCTCTATGGCTGGGTCTTGATCGAGGCGGGGCTTGGCTCGGCGTTTTCGTCGCCGCTTTGATTGTTTTTCAGAGGGTTTGTCCCTTTTTTCGTCCCCTTTTTCCTCGTTGTTGTTTCCTTTAGGGGTATCCACCATGAATACCTCATTAGATGGGGTGGTGGTCCAGCGCCTTATAGGTGTTGGTTCCTGTTCATCTCCATCTTCGTCGTCCATACCGTCGAAGTCTTCGGATCTGAAGTCAAGCATGTCGGTTAAATCATCGACATTGGCTATCAAGTGGGTGGTGGGTGGGCTTTGAATTTCTTCGTAGTCCGAATCCCAACCTCGCAGACCATAGTCCGGCCTGGGTTCTCCTGATAAAGAGAGAGACTTGAGAGAATTCAGGATATCACCGAAAGGTGAGCACTGAAAGATGTCCGCGACGGTGAATTCCATTACAGGCGCCCAATCAGATTCGATCGGCAGGGGCGCGGAAGGCTCGGAGTTCGGGGAACAGTCCGGCTCCTTGGAGTCCTGGGCCGTGCGGAGTACGGGGCTGGCATTTGGCTCGATCGCCTTTGAGATCGCAGCCACCAAGGTGACGTCCAACCGTTCATCCTCAGAGAACGCAGCGAGCTCCGAGTCAAAGATCGGGGCCGGGGCGTGTGCGGCCTCCTGGGTGCTATTCGGAGGCAGAGCTATATCATGCCCCTCGGAATAGTGCGGCGCGCTTGGTTGTGGCTCGAACCCGTCGAAGATCAAGTCTCCGCGGATATCAGCCGTGTAGTTTAAGCTTCCAAACCTGACTTGATGGCCAGGGGCGTAGCTTTCAATCTGCTCCAGATGACCAAGCGAATTGGCCCGCAGAGCGAAGCCGCCGAAGACGAAGATTTGTCCGGGGAGGAAAGTCTCACCCTGGACCTCATCATTGTTGATGATCAAAGGAGCCATCGGGCCTAAAAGCGACGACACAGAGGAACTCTCAATGAAAGCACCAATGTCGGTGTCAAAACCGGTGGATCTCGGGTAGGGGGTCCCGAACTATGTGTCAAGGTCGGATGGTAACAGGAGACAAGGGACACTTTATTTTACCCAGGTTCGGGCCCTCTCGATGGAGGTAAAACCCTACTCCTGCTAGATTAATATTGATGATATGGGTAGTACAAGAGTGGATCTACCACGAGATCAAAGAGGCTAAACCCTAGAAGCTAGCCTATGGTATGATTGTGTATGATGATGGTTGTCCTACGGACTACAACCCTCCGGTTTATATAGACACCGGATAGGGTTAGGGTTACACAGAGTCGGTTACAATGGTAGGAGATCTTGAATATCCGCACACCTAGCTTGCCTTCCACGCCAAGAAAAGATCCTTCCGGACATGGGACGAAGTCTTCAACTTTGTATCTTCATAGTCCTGGAGTCCGGCTGAAGGTATAGTTCGGCTATCCAAACACCCCCTAATCCAGGACTCCCTCAGCCATCATGTAGTTTGATTCTTTGGTGCAGACATTTGGAGGCATGTTGTAAGGGATAACAAGCACTTGCCACATGCTATATGTGGTGCTCTGGTGGCCAAATGGATTAAATCCATCTGAAGCTAAGCCAAGTCTAATGTTTCTCGGGTCAGCAGCAAACTCTTTGTGCTTATCATTGAAGCTTTTCCACTCACTACCATGAGATGGATGGCTCATTACATTCTGATATCTATACTCCTGGTTCCTAGAATGCCACAGTACATCCTCTCTTGTTTCAGCATCATGAAACAACCTCTGCAATCTTTGTGTAATTGGAAAATGTCTTAGAACATTATGAGGAATCCTCTTCACAGCATCGCCATCTTTCCATCTTGATGATTTGCATTTTGGGCATTCACTTAAGTTGGCATAATCCTTCCGGAATAGAACACAATTATTCTTACAAACATGGATCATATCATATCCAATTCCAACTGCACGAAGGAAATTCTTCATTTTACTGTAGGTGTGTGGCAGCTCAGACGCATCTGGGAAAGATTCGCGGAAAGCAGCCAACATCGCATTGAATGATTTGTTGGTCATCCGCTCAGATGTCTTCACCTGAAGAAAGGTGACCATAGCTGAGAATACTGACAGCTTATTTCCTGGGGTGACAGCAACGTTGCATTGTTCCAACATGCGGGCCCACCATTTTTCTTCTGCAGGTGAAAGTTCACGGAATGCACGAGCATTTCGTAGCATTGTTTCAATGTTGGTCAAACTCACTAGCTCCGCCACCACCACCTCCTCCTCCTCTTCCACCTGAGCATCAGGCAGATCAAGATGGTGATCTGCTGCTTCCACGTAGTCAATAACATTGACGTTCACAGCTTCACCATGATGAACCCACCTAGTATATGTGACCGAAACCCCATACAAGTGTAGATGATTTTGCGCAGTTGACTGGGGTCTTGTAACTGAATTCATACAACTGCTACACGGGCAGAGCACATCTGATTTCGGACCACCGTACTCAGCTCTGATAAAGTTCATGAAGTTTTCAACCCCCTCGACATATGCAGCGGAGAATCTTCGAGCAGAAGTTATCCAAGTCCTGTCCATCTGTTAGACATACAAATTAGTTCTTCTACTAGATATTACAGGAAAAACATATAAGCTTTTTTATGAAGTCCAGAAAAAATACCTAGGTCAATGTCTAAAGCTATGGCAAGATATTTGGACGAGCAGATCTAAGTAACGAAATATATGTAAAGCTAATTCAGCAAACAGATTTGAGTGCCAAATTATGGCAGGCTGTTTCAGCAGTCAATGAGGCCGAGCACACAGCCATCGAACTATCTAAGGCCATCGCAGCAACAAAGATCGAGTATAAAACGGTGTAGAGCTATTTCACCTAACAGATTGGCTACTAGACCATGGCAATCTACGTCACAATAAATATATGGCAGGATATTTTTAGCAACTAATCGGCCTTGGCATGCCATCTCAGCTAAGCAGATTGAGTGAAGAACAGGGCAAGGAAGCTTCTTAAGCAGAGCATATTGGTAGTAAACTACTTCGGCAAACAGTGAGATTACAGCGTCTATCAACTAACATTCAGCGCTACACCGACATGAACGGGGCCTCAGTCTAGAATGCGCGTACCGTGGAAGAAGCTGACCGCCGTGCGTCTCCACACGAACGGCGCCAGCAGTGGCGGCGCTGACCGCCGTGCGCCTCCACAAGAACGTAGCTAGAGGTGGCGGCGCGGCTAGAGGACGGCAGTCTACGAGAGTGTACTGTGGGAGCGAGAGGATCGCTGAACCGTGGCGCCGACGTATCGGCGCGGCGGGGAGGGCGGCTTCGGCGGAGCGAATGGAGTGGAGGGGGGCAGGGGGTTTGGGGAATATTATTGGCTAGTTGGCCGAAGGGCGGTTGAATCGGATTTAGGGGGATTTTTTTGGTGTGGGGGGGGAGGATTTTCGCGCGGTGGGCGGGGGGAGTTTGGCACATGGTCGGTTTCTCCAAGTGCAGTCCCACGTGTCAGTGAAGAGGCAAGCCGAAGCGCGTTCGTTTGCGTGAGCCGTGTGCAGGACCGAACGTGTGTGGGGTGCAATGCGACCGCGATAGGAGTATTGTGAGTGTACCGCATTTTTTTCCTTTTAAACTAGGTACTTCGCCCCCTCAAAAAAAATGTGTTGCTTCGTGCGATCCATCGATACTACTACTAGTAATCCGGTAATCCCGACTAAAACGGCGCGGCCGGGTCTTTTTCCGCGCGATATGCTCGGAGGTTGGCTTAGTTGGGTTTTTGAGGACGAGTAATGCTACACCTACGTAATCCCAGTTACGTAATTAACGTAATGTCAAACGTGTGAGCTGTTGATTGTAGATTGGGGGAGGGAGGGTCCCACCACCAAGAAAATCAGGGGAGGAGAGAGAGAGAGGCAATTTACGTTAACCCTTTCGTAGGTTCCCGTAGATGTAGAAAGATGTGTCCGGTCCTGCAATATAGGCCGTCCGATCTATATCTAACGGATAGGAAGGAAACTATGACAATTTACCCGCACTCCTCTCCACATTTGCAGATAAGGCTTTCCCTCGTTCATCCTTTTCTCCCACAAGATCTTGATCTTCCGTGCAACGCACGGGCATCTTGCAAGTACTCCTACAATATGTATATTATTGTGAAAGTTCATATACACCGGCCGACATTAATGCAAACACGGCAGATTTTCATTACATTTCGAACTTCTATAGGACAAAAAAACAAAAGAAACCCGACCCTAAACCTATTCTACAGCGGCGACTGACGTCCTCCATCTGTGATCTCCATGTACGGGGGCGGGGTTCAAAACCCGTGAAGTGAAGGTGCGGTCTCCGGCGAGGAAAAGTAGAACACGGGAGACGGACCAGTCAGTTGGCACACCATGCCCTGCCGCCTCCCATGCCCTACTCATCCTCGGAGGAGTCCCCGACCTCGGCGGTGCCGGACGTTGGACGGCGGCAAGTAGGACGCGTGGCTGACGGTGCTCCCGTTGTCGGCCGCCAGCGTGGCCACCGATTGTGCGGCGACTTGAGCAAGGGCGGCGACCTCGAGCTCCATCCCCGAAGACAAGCTCACCCGCAGAGCGTTCGCGCTTGTGGTCATGGCGGATGTGGTTCCAGGTAGGAGGACGATGCGCTATGGTGTGGAGGTTAGCTGGGCGTTGCCGCTTTAAGTAGCGCATTCCGTTGAGGCCAAGCGTCCGGGTGCGTCATTAAGTCACCGGAGTTGTTCCTCGGGCACCGAGCCTCTTAATGACGACATACGGATGGACGGCATGAATGCGGGCAGCTCGCGTTGGCTGGGAACACACCGCGCGACGGTGCGAGGGACGAGGGTTTTGGTGTGCCAGGGTAGTCAGCTGCGGTCGTGGCAACGTTGGAGATGCCCTTTGCTCACATGCGATCCCCGCATGTCATTGAAAAAGCAAGACGACCCAGGATGGTCTCAGGTCCAGAGGATGCAGTTGGCCGCGCTACACCACTCCACGGACGCGTCGCGGCGCCCCGTGCATCCTCGACGAGCCGGGTGTTGGGGTGTGTTTGGATTGTGGCCAAAGTGCACCTTGCCAAAATTTTGGTCATGACCAAAAGATTGGTCTTTGTTTGGATGGTTGCCATTTTTTTGGCATGCCAATGAACTCTAGCCAACTCTAGTTCATTTTTCTTGCCAATGTCGGCCAAATCATGGGCAACCAATACCTCAACCAAAATTTTGGTCATGACCAAAAGATTGGTCTTTGTTTGGATGGTTGCCATTTTTTTGGCATGCCAATGAACTCTAGCCAACTCTAGTTCATTTTTCTTGCCAATGTCGGCCAAATCATGGGCAACCAATACCTCAACCAAAATTTTGGTCATGACCCAAAGATTGGTCTTTGTTTGGATGGTTGCCATTTCTTTGGCATGCCAATGAACTCTAGCCAACTCAAGTTCATTTTTCTTGCCAATGTCGGCCAAATCATGGGCAACCAATACCTCAACCAAAATTTTGGCTACCCAATGCTTTGATGGGGCAACCTTGGGCACAAACCAAACATACCGTTGGTCGTGCCACAGCACTAACGCCACCCTCGGCAAACTGAAACCGAACGTGTCTAGCAACGATATGAGCGTGTCGCCCACCGCGGTCGCCATGTCCAGAGGCGGTGCTGGAGCTGCGCCCCGTTGTTGGCCCCAACGACCCACATGAACGATTGTCGGTGGCGAGGAGGTCGTGGGCCAGCTCCTCCATTGGACTAGTCTGCGCTACGTCGTCCCGACGGGTGTGCCCCACATGTCTGTTTCCCTATTTTCCCGGCCATATTCGAGCGTCAGTGCTCCGCGTTGCGCATTAGGCCTTTCACTATGTAGGCCAAGCGAGACAACTTATTGTTTATTTGAGCCGTTCAAGTATAATCATGTGGCGTTTGATTATTTCTCATTCCTCTCCAACCCTCTTCTCCATCGATCATGTCGCCCTCCAGTCGAGTCCATCCTCCCGCATGCCTCATTTGAACATTCCGTCAGTATCATTCGCATGAACCCACCCTAGTCCTCTTTCAATAGATCTTCGGACCCCGAGATGAAATCGAGAGGGAACGAGTGGGGGCACGTGATACCTAAGGCGGATTCAAAATTTTGAACTGGTGATCATAGCATCCGCAAATCATATATAAAGGGTATTCAATGTTCGTTTCGTTTTTAAAGAGTAGTTTACATATAAGTTTTATGTGTAGTCAAAGTATATCTACTTTGATAAAAAAAAGGTATCAACATTCAACAACGCCCAATCAATATTGTTAGATTCGTACTTCCTCCTAGATTTGTACTTGAGATGGTTTCCAATTTGACTATTGACAAGATTAATAGTACATGAGATGTATAATGTGAAAATTATATCATTGGAAACTCCTTTCACATACGAATTTGACCGTATGCTTTGTGTAAGTTGCATGTCATATATTATTACTCTAACATTTGGTCAAAGTTAGCCTTGAAAAACGCATTAGACCCTGTATGCTTTGTGTAAGTTGCATGTCATATATTATTACTCTAACATTTGTGTAAGTTGCATGTCATATATTATTACTCTAACATTTGGTCAAAGTAGTATAGTGGAAGTGGATCCTCTGACGTAGGTATCCCTGCCTTACCCTCCCTTTCGGTCACTTACTGGCGGACCCCATGCTTGCTAGGCCCCGCATGTCAGTTACTCAATGGGTTCGGCCACGTCAGGGGATCCTCATTCGTAGTAATACTCCCTCTGTTTTTATTTACTCCGCATAAAATGGAGGGAGTGGTGGTATAATAAATGACGCGGGAGGGGGAGGGGGAGGGACGTCGGTTTGCTCTCAACTGCGGTCCCACAAGTGAGCGAAAACGCAAGATGAAGCGCGTTCCATTCGGTGAGCTATGTGGAGGGTCCAACATGCCGACCTGCAACGCGAACGCGACAAGAGCGATGTACAGTCAAAACCGATTGACCGGTCATCACCGGAACCACTATTCAAACCAGAACATTCGCTGCTCTGCCTACGCCAGCCACTGCCCTAAAACCACACCAAATCTCCAGCCCATTCCCCTACCTTTCGATCCCCTAGCCCGCATCAAGCGTCCCCTCGTTCGCCGGAAAGCCATGGTGCGCCGCAAGATCACTTACTACTAGATGGTGACGCCGGAGCGCCGCGCAGAAATCGCGGTGGCGGTCGGCGCCACAGACCTCCGTTCCCAAGCTCGCTCTGCGGCAGGCCAATCCCCGAGTTCTCTGGAGCCAAGCTACGAGGAGGAGGAAGCCAATCCAATGTTCATGGCGGAGGTCGCGGCGCAGAAGGCCCCCGATGGGTATGAGACGATGGACGTCGACTTCGTGCCAGCGTTCGAGTACCGCATGGTGCAGGCGGACCAGCGGTTCAACATGGCAATACTAAAGGAGGACCGGGAGGCAGAGGCTCAACTCGAGCGGAGCGCGCGCATGCCGCTGCCATCAAGGCCCTCCTACAGGCGGAACCGGACGTCCTGGACTTGAACCGGGCGGCAGAGGCTCGACTTGACGCAGAGCGCGCGGATGCCGCTCTCATCGACGCCCTCCTGCAGGCGGAACCGGGCGTCCTGGACTTGAACCGGGCGGTGGAGGCTCGACTCGACGCGGAGTGCGTGGATGCCGCTGCCATCGAGGCCCTCGTGCAGGCGGAACCGGACGTCCTCGACTTGAACCGGGTTGTGCTCTCGTCCATGCAGAGCGCCCGCACGCTCCGCTTGAACGAGTAGCTGGAGGCCGAGGACAACCACGGTGCGGAGACACACGTCGGCAGCGACGGCTGGTTCGCGCCGGTAGCCAAAGACGACGAAGCCATCTCTTTCCGCGAGCAGTGATAGTTTTTCTTTATGTTGTTGTTTTCATGGATCTTTTGCTGTGTAAAAACATATATTTGTTATGCAAGTCGCCTGACTTGGGTCAGTCTACCATTTCAGGCGGTTGGATGCATATCCTACGTCTCCTAACCCTTCTTCCTCACCTCTTCTTCTTCCCCAACAGACCATCGCACGGGCCGTACGGATACTCCCCAACATGCGGTTGGATAAGCATACTCTATGAACGAAAATTATGTGTCAGTGATAGGATGGCTGAGTTTGGTGTGTTCACATATGAAAACACATGTCAGTGAGGGTGCGTTCCCTTGGTTGGGTTTGCGGCGTGCAGGAGCGACTGTGTGAGGGTGCGGTGCGACCGCGGCGTGCAGGAGAGACCGTGTGAGGGTGCGGTGCGACCACGATAGCCGTGCACAAGTGTACCTCCTTCTCATTTTGAAAACTTTAGGCAAGCTTGGCAAAAATGTGTGGCGAAGTTTGGCAATGCAAGGCCTAGACCCAAACAGGATAAGTACGTACGTACTAGGAGTACTAGTGTTAAAAAAGAAAGGCCGGGTTTTCCTTCGCGGGATTTAATCGATACAAATCCTCGTTTCACGTGTCAATTAATACGTATTTTCTTCTCCAAAGACCAAAGAGCTAACCATCTCACTCCTCATCGCTTGATTAATGCAGCGCCATGCAAACCAACCTTCTCACTTCCGCATGCATGCAGGGGATATTAATGTCCTTGGTTGCTAACCCCATCAATTTTGCCTCGATTAGTGTTAGTGGCCCTTTCCAAATTGTAATTTTGATATATTGGCCTTGTGTACAAAAAAATGGAGGTAGTAACTATATTTGACTTCCTTCCCCATTGCGGTGACATCGACGATATTTTTTTTGGTGGTTTGGCGAAGTGCGTTCGACGGAGAACACCATTGAGGGAGACCACGGTAAGTCGTTCGCAAGTGCCACCTGCAAGCCAAGACAACCGCCTTATTTGCATCCAGGAAGTCCTTTACTAGTACTACTAGGAGTAACTAATGCGGTGAGATGGCTTCTCGAAGAAGACGATGGAGAAGCGGAGTCAGCGAAGAGTGAAATGATGGTTGCTTCGTCCGTGCTTTTATGATTTGATGCCTCACTGCTTTGTGATTTGTGATAGAAGGGACAGGGGAGTAGACTCTGTGCTCTACACTGTAGTACTACATGCGTCCAAGCATGGGATAAAGAGGAGAGACGTTGCATTTTTCTATTCCTTCAAGCAATCAATCAGGGAGCTTCGGTTCCATCTTTTTGGCTTTGGCAACACCGTCCACAATGGTTCCCGTGATACCAAAAGCTATTTTCACATTTGGCTACACATTGTTGATGCCCTTAACCGTGCCACTTGGTTTTGCTCCTGTGTGCTATCTATACAAATCTCAATTATATTGATGTAAAAAATTATAGAATCGAGATTAGTAAAAAGGAGGTGATTTTTCCGCGCGGATGGCGGGGGAGGTTTCTTATTTGAGCAATGCTACATCCACGTAATGGTTTACGTAAAGTTATGAACTGATGTGATGTGGGACTATTTGATTGGATTAAAGGAGAGGATTAGGCCCACCCCACCTGAAAATCAGGGGGGCATATATAGATTAGATGGAAAGTATACATAGCAGCTACGTAGCCCTTTGTAAGTCTAGGATTAGGCTTCTTACTTTCGAAGGACGTTGTCCTGGCGGTTTGCTAATATGCGGTCCCATGTGTCAGTGCTTTACCAAGCCGATCCGCGTCCCACATGAGGCAAAACAACGGCAGAAGCAACACGTGGCTAAGTTGAAGAAGATGAGGGAGAAGCGGATTCAGCAACGAGTGAAATGATGGTTGCTTCTTCCCTCCAACTTAACAACGGGAAAGGTGCGGCTTTGTGATTTGACGCCTCATTGCTCATTACTACGCAGGCGCCATGACTGGGGTGCTTCACCCCGGCTGCTCTGCACTGTATTCCGGTATGGCACGTGGACCCGGTAGCTTAATGTCCCACATGTCGGCGAAAGGGACTAGAAGATTTATGAAAGCGAGCGCTCCACTCTTACGACGGAGGAGTAGACGACACGACGGCCCAGTGAACTGTCATGTGTACTGTATAGTACTAATATAGTTTTGTTGTTTCGCACGATCCATCGATACAAACCCGATTAAATAGGATAGGGCAGGATTTTTCCCGCGCGGTAGATGATACTGGCCATACATTTAAAAGGCAACTTTAATGTATGCAAACTGAATAATTATAAGTAACAATATGATATCTAGTAAAACTAAAAACACATATGATTTATTGTGTTAGAGTGTAGTAGTAGTAGTGTTGTATTGCATAGTTGTTAGATGTAACATGCGAGAACGTGTAGAGATGTAGTTTTGGAGGGCCTACAAAGAGAAAAGCGTAATACGGTCACCGAACTTCAGAATAAGCTGATTACGGTCACTATATACGTTTTGCGGTGATTATATGGTCACTTGCTCACAGCTCAGCATCGGATTGCACTCTGTTGACCGGCCAAATAGTCTGCGTGGCGCCATGTTGACTAGTTAAATTGACCACGTTCGTTGTGGGTCCCACCTGTCAGTTCGCATAGGCAAAAGGTCAGATAAACACAAATTTACGCAGGCGCGACAAGGCTCCAACCCGTGCGCGGGAATCACCTGGTTGTGTATGTGTCTGTCAGGGCCTGATGTGTGCGCATGCACGTGTAGGTTGAGCACTTGAGGGTGAGAGTGTGTGTTGGTCGTGTGGTGTACTGGTGTGTGCATGCGTGCGTGCGTGCGTGTGTGTGAGTGTTGCGTGTGTGCGTGGCTGCGTGTGTACGTGTGAGTGTTGCGTGTGTGCGTGGGTGCATGTGTTTGTGTGAGTGTTGCGTGGATGCAGTTCGTGTGCATGCGTGCGTGTGTGTATAATCACCACACCAGCTCATGTGTGTTAAAACAGACGGCTCAGCATACCAATACAAGGCCACCTTGTCCGCTGTGCCCGCGGTCATGACTTCGAACCACCGTCCAAATATTTTTTTGTCGTTTGTTTTCATTCTTACTAGCAAGATGCCCGTGCGTTGCACGTAACATCAAGATGCATTTGTATGACTTGTTTATCTTGTGAGAGAAAAGGATGAACGAGGGAAGGCCTTATTTGCAAATGTGGAGAGGTGTGTGGGTACCTTTTTGAAAAATTGCCATAGTTTCTTTCCTATCCGCCAGATATAAATTGGACGGCCTATATTGCAGGATGGCAAGACCACCATCATCACCAACTCTGTTTTTTATAAGAGTGTATTTTATGTATTTTATAAGAGTGTAGATGTAGAGTAGATACAAGTCGACAGGTGGGCACGATGGTAGTGAGATAATGTGATGCAACACTAGAGGTGCCACGTGGAGCGTTTAACTGGTCAACTAGTCATGTCATGAGCAAATACAGAGTTGTATGGTGACCACATGGAGCGTTTATCCCGTGACTGCATAATAACCACTAAACATAAATGGTGACCGTAATGAGTGGATTCTAAAGTCCAATGTACGTATCGTGCTTTCCCTTCAAATACAATGATCGCCATTGCATATATCGCGAGAGAAAGATGAAACATGCGTGAATTTTCTGGGGGCTTACTTTTAGAGGACCTGGAGATAGTTTTGTGTGCATACGTGAAAGGGGCGTACAGGGTGGGGCATGCGATGGAGAGAGAGATGCTCTTCGTTTCTCTTTATTATGACTAACTTTGTATATACTATAAAAATATACAAATTCACAGTGCGGAATAAATATCATTGTGGGCACCATGCAATGCAAATTAGCGTTCGTACTCCTCCATATAACTTTGTAATGTTGTATATATGTAGAAACTCTAAAATAATATTTTGGCCACACTTTATTCAAAAGGAATGTTGTATGCGAAATAAACGTGAAGAGAGGGCTTTTTATATCAATGGGGTACGTGATGTAACATGTGTGAATGTGTAGTAGATGCATTTGGCGGGGTCTAGAGAGGTATGTGTGTGTATTACGTATTCAAGAGAGGCATGGATAGAGGGGCCGACGGGGGGCGTGGGGGAGATAGCACGAGAAATGAGAGTGGTCTAGCGAGAGAGAGACGAATATGACGTCACGACAAGAAATTCCATTCCCTTGAGTGTGTATATGCAAGGTGGGAGGGAATAGAGGCACCAGGAGAAATTTTCTGTGTGTGTGGTGTTTGTGTTGGTATGTGTGGGTGTGAGAAGATAATGATACGTGGGGGCAGAGAGTGTGTCACCGCGTGAGGTCCGGTGGGTCGAGGTGAGGCCCTTCGTTCTGTTCCGTCCTGCGCCACATTGGTCGGCCCGTGACGCATTTAGGAAGACCCATGGATGACTAGTCGTACAAGACAAAGATAGCAGAATTGTGAAGGACTCTGTGTCCACTGAGAAAGCCGGCTAGGATTTGTAACCCTAGGTTCTCGGACTAAGGTAACCCCTTTATCTCTCATATTACTATTCATCCAACCTAACTTTAAGGGGCATCTACAGAATGCTCTGCTAGAATCATACTCGTCGATTAGGAAGAGAGGTGTGAGACAATGCGTGAGAGAGAGGCGTAAAGATAATGTGCGTACATGAGACACGTAGGCAGGTCCATGTATATATAGAAAGGGTCGATGAGGATTGTGCGTGTGTATGTTCGCGAGAGGAAGAGTGCTTGTGATAAAGGTTAGTGAAAACAGTTGTAAATGGTTACGATATGGAGGGAGGGTTATATCTAGAGCATGTGTGCGAGAAAGACACCTCGGGAGAGAGTGTGTGAGCATGTGTGAGAGACCACCGATGGAGAGTGAAACTACACGTAAAAGACTGCTCTACACATTGATTAAAGATATAAATTGTATCCAAATATTAGGATGGGATCATGATATTTTCAATTTGCGTAAGGAGCGGTCATTGATCCATCAGACATCTACTCCCTCCGTTCGGAATTACTTGTCTCGGGAATGGATGTATCTAGAACTAAAATACGTCTAGATACATCCATTTCTGCGACAAGTAATTCCGAACGGAGGGAGTAGATTCTATCGAATTTGAGCATGTGTTATTATTCGACACAATTGATCCACTTAGTTAGTATTTTGAACTCCAGACAATACATCGCTTTAGCAATCGAAACTAAATGTGAGTATAGTTCATGTTGTGTGTGTAAAGCATATTATACATACGAAAGTTACACAATGGACATTATAAATAGCTACTACCTATGAACTGGCATACATTTGAATTCAACTTAAGGTGGTTTAAAAAAATCGAATTCAACATGAAGTCCATTCAATTATTTGAATTTGATATCATGGCATTTGTAAACCATACCTAAATTATGGGGGCACCAATCTTTGCTCTGATTTTGTACATAATAGCATATGTAGTCTTGTACAAAATAGATTCAAATTTAGCTCCTCCATTCCAAAATAATCATAGTTATAGGATTTTCAAGTGTCAAAATTTCAAAAAAAAGCGGATAATTTAATGAGGTTTCCAAACATACAAGGTCAAATATAACGTTGTATATTTAGGTCAATCCTCATAGTTCAAGAGTACTCTAAACGTGAATGCTTGTGTTTCAAAATTTCGAACGAAGCGCCAAAAGAGCCTCTACTCGCCCGAAACCGCGTGAGACCAATGTTTGGTAGTACAAGGAAATTACTTTTCTAATAACTCCGACCCGTGAAACCTACCGGCCCGACTTCCAAAGGTCTAAACTGGGGTAGGTTTGTAGCTTCATCTAGACGCCACGCAACCGCATCCGAAAAACATTCATACACAATGGCCGCCTAAGCACACATGCGAGCGGCCGAAATCGCTCCCGCCCACTATTTGGGACACCTGGGATTACCATCCTACCCCCGACCCGCAGTAGGTCCGAAATTTAAGAGGGGGCAAAGTTTGTACTTTCTCCAAATTTCAAACAAGCGCGTCCCATCTTCTGTTCAAAAAAGCCAAAAACAAGCGCGTCCCAGACCGAAACATGGTTCGTCCCCACCCGTCCGATTCCCCATTCGTACTCCGTGGGCGCCAAAACTACCTCTCCACCAGCCGCGAAACCCCGGCGTCCTTCGTCCGCCACCCCATCCCACCCATCAACCGCCGCCCTCCTCCATCACGCCGGAGCCGATACCCCGACGTCGTCATCCACTGCAACTTCAACCGCAACGCCCTCCACGGCTAGTAGTTGAAGCCGAGGCCGAGCCGTCTGTACCCGAGCCAGTTCAACCACGCCGTCCTACGCCTCACCGCTGCCGCTCCAACTTCGCCACCCTCCACCGCACCGGAGTTGTTCCTGCTACGCCGTCCTTCGCCGCCTCGGATCTGCTTCCCCTCCGCCGACATACGGCCACAGCAACATAGTCAACAATTTGGCCATGGGTTCGTCCAAGCATGCACCCTCCAGAACATCGGTTTCCCCAGTAAAAAGAAGAAAATCGGCGCGACTTGTGGAGGTGACCACACCGGCAACCGAAAAAGGTACTCCTCTTCCCTTATTCGTGCAAATCTTACGTCTCTGCTTGCACGGTATTCATCCCACAGAAGACACTAGTTGACCGCTTCTTATTGATACTAGTTGTTCATAGTAACTCGCGATGCACAAGGTTTCTCCTCATATACTATTTCACCTTAGCTAGAGGTCCGTCGCCCCCCTGAATTTCAATTTCTGGCCAGTCGATTCCCAATTAACGGAAGCATTCCCTGGCGTAACAGGCGCTAGTACGCCTATTACACCGGGGAAGCAGCGCCTTGGTGTTTATCTTAGGGGCGTGTGCAGCCTAGAGCTACTGGCGCCCGATCTGGAGGTCGGCCGGGATTAAAGGGATGGCCTGGGGGCGCTGCCAAGCACGGCGGTGGTGTGAGGTCGATGGGAGGGCGGGGTGACGGAGGCAGGGGTCTGGGCCTGGTCGCTGGCGGTTCGAGGAAGATCATCAACAGTGACTGGCGGGAGGTAGACGAAGGCCATCTGCCCATTCCTTATAGATCGGACGGTTCATTAAAAAAATCGACTGACCTATTTATTTTCAGTCGACTGTTATCTTAGATATGACCACATGTGGTGGTGTGCTGGAGGAGTACCTGCATTTCCTGTGCTCATATATTACAAAATCATACAGAGTAGAATCTAATTTTGTTTGCCATGCAATGTTGTAGAGCTATCATATGTCTCCTGTCATTTTTTTTTCAGCCACCTACTATCTGCTACTTTTACAGTGCACTAGTTCTGCACACACTTCACCCTTACTCTCACTGTTGTGTTTTTATGCAAGGGTATTTCAGACTCTGCTTCCATGAGAGAAGCCAAAAAGAAAAGAGATAAGTTGCTCCAGCTTGGTGTGCGGCTAGGCAAGACACGTTACAACGCTTTAAAGGGTGCAGTGTCAGCAGATGGAGACGGGGAACGTAGCTCTGGAGTTGATGACCTCGCTCGCAATGAACCACCATCACAGGTGCTTGCTTTAACTTCGCGGTGTCATATGTGGTTGCATGTTCCATATGGTGTCTAGCTTGTATTCGAAAGGCCGAAGTCGATAAGATAAGGAAAGATATTTTTTTACATGAACCACCATCCCGTGAGCACCAGAAGACAAATAGCTAGTCAGGGCATTGGCCGAGCCAGTGACAAGCCTAGCAAAGATAGGCATCACCTGGAAGCCAACTAAAAAGTTGCGATGGTGGCGAAGCAGCCCGCCTCCCACCAGGCTCTCAGGTCCTAGATGATCATGCTCACCACTCAAGCCGGATGTCTAGCTTGTATTGCTTCCAATTTGGTTAAATTGCATCTGCTTAGTTTACACATTATACCTTTGAATATGACATGCCTTTCTGTTTTTGGTACATACTAGTACATCTGTGTATTAACCATGTTCTTACATCAAACTAATGTTCTTGTGTATCCCTCATCAATCACTTATGACGAGGCAAGCAGGCAAGGGGACTACTCCTCATTTAAAGAATGCAGCGTCAGCCTCTCGACATGATTCTCAAGAAACAGAAATGCTACATGAAGATAGTGAATGTAGCTCTGTAGTTGATTACAGCATTTCCCCTACACTAGCATCGCAGGTGCTTGCTCTAACTTGGCAGCGTGATATGTGGTTGCATGTTGCATATGGTGTCTAGATTGTAATTCTTCCAATCTGGTTAAACTGCATGTGCTAGTCTGCTTAGCTTATACTCCCTCCGTCCCAGAATATAAGAGCATTTTTTACACTAGTGTAGTGGCAAAAACACTCTTATATTATGGGACGGAGGGAGTACATTATACCTGTTAATGTGACATGCCTTCCTGTATTTAGTACATAGTACATCTGTCTATTAAGCATGTCCTTACATAAAACTATTGTTTTTTTGTATCCCGCATCAATCAACATGACGAGACACCTTTAGTATATGCAGTGCGATATTAGTTGCATCTTTCATATGATTTATAGCATGCGCTGCTTCTAATTTGTTGAAATTCCATTTATGATGGGACGCTTTTAACTTGGCAGAGCCATATTGGTTGCATCTTTCATGTGGTGTCTAGCTTGCATTGCTTCTTATTTGCTGGAATGGTTTTTGCTTAGTTTACACTAACAGTTGTGAACATGCCATGCCGTCCTGTTTTTCTTACATATTCCATCCTGGTATCATGTGTTTGCCTTACATCAAAGTAGTGATTGTCAGTATCATGCATGAATGAGTTCTGAAGAGAGAATTTTATTGCTTTTTCTTGTCGGTTTTACTTGACAATTCAAAATCAATAAAGCGGAAGGAAGTTAGCAAGGCAGCGGATAAAGGTGCTCCTTCCGAACGGAGGGCCTCTACAGTTTCTACTCCTCCACACCCCCAAGATGATTTCCAAGACAACACATGCATAGACACTCAACAAAGCTGTGTTTATGATGAGCACGTCTCCCCTAGTGCAGCATCACTGGTGCTCCCTCTAACTTGGCACTGTTATATGTGGTTGCATGTTATGTGTGATGTCTAGCTTGTATTGCTTCTAATTTTGTTGAATTCCATCTGCTTACTTTACACATTATACTTGAATAAGACACGTGTTCCTGTTTCTAGAACATACAATATCTGTCTATCGCACCATGTTCTTACATCAAATTACTACTGTTGTGTAACCTGCAACAATCACTTATCATAAGACACGTTTGACTTCGGAGTGTGATATAGGTTACATCTCACATTCTTTTCTAGCTTGTACTACTAATTTGTTGAAATGGCACTTATGACGAGACAGTTTTAACTTGGTAGAGTGATATTCGTTGCATCTTTCATATGGTGTCTAGCTTTCATTGCTTCTAATTTGTTGAAATGCCTTCTCCTTAGTTTACACATCATAAGCTGTGAATATGCAATGGCACTAATGACGAGAGACCTCTAACATGGTAGTGTGATGTTGTTTGCATCTTGCATATGATTTATTTCTTGTACTGCTTCGCATTTGTTTAAACGTCATTTATGATGAGACACTGTTAACTTGGCAGAGCGATATTTGTAGCATCTTTCATATGGTGTCTACCTTCCATTGCATTGCTTCTAATTTGGTGAAATGTCTTCTTCTTAGTTTACACATCATAGTTCTGGTTATCTCTTCCGTCCTGTTTTTCATACATCTTACATCCTCCTACCATGTGGTTGTCTAACATCAAAGTTCAGTTCATCTACATCACGCATCAATTTGTTCTGAAGAACTAAATTGTTATTCGTTTTTCTTGTCGGCTTGACTTAACATGGCACAGAGAAAGAGGAAGAAACACAGAATGGTAGGGAATGAGAAGCGGATGAATCCTGCAGATTCTGCTGGTACTGATGGTGCAATAGAAGGTCAAAGTACAGCAGAAAATTCTACAAACACAGCATCCCATGCTACACGAGTTGCAAAAAAAGACAAACAGAAACAAATAGCTGCCACCAAACAAGCAGAGACAGCCCTAGTTCTTGCAACACCTACCACAGTACTACTAGCTGCACGACGTACTCGTGCGTCAACTGAGTTAGCAGCACGTTCCCAAGCTCCCTTGCCACCTGACACTACTTCCCAAGCACTCTTGACACAAGACGAGTTGGCAATATCAGATGAACCTCGTGAGCTTCAACAGCAAGAAGGTAGTTGCTGGAGTCAAGTTACAGTTGCATGCTTCTTTATATGTAGTCTCACAGTTTGATGTACACTAACACTTCCTATGTTTGTTGTTGGACTAGCACCTAGGCGCAAGAGGAAACAAACATCAGGGATAATGCTTGATAGGTTAACTAAATCTAGAGGAGGAAGAATGGAGATCCGTTTTGAGGCAGGTTTAAAAAGGCCACGTGATGCTACAGAGTCAGCTAAGTTAGTATCAGAGGCAGCGGTTGTTGTTAGGTGTCATGTACGTATCCTCCCAACATGGATTCAGTACAGGAATGACAAAGACGAAACCCAGTTCAACATCTTCCTCGACCATTTATCTGTAAGTATGGTTATGTATGGAAACTAGTAGTATCGTCTTGCTCTGTCCAATACTTTCTAGGTTGCTGATAATGAGACTCCCATAATTTTCAACAGATGAGGTTCAAGTAGGATAGCCAAGATGATGTAACCAGACAAGCTTGCACCCATGTTTTCAAGTCTGCTCTGCGACAGTATTGGTATAACTTGAGGAAAACTCACTTTGAAGGCAAGGCTAACAGTGAACTTGCCCAAACATCTCCAGTGGAAAATATATCTGATGAAGACTGGAGAGGCCTTGTTAAACACTGGTCCGATCCGAAGTATCAGGTACATTATATATATGTCATCAGATCACATGTTGAAGTCCTATTTACGCATGTGCCACACAAATCTATCTTCTTGTAGGTCAACTATTCAAAGAACAAGGACAACCATACGAAAGTGAAATTCCAACAGACGACAGGGTCTTGTAGCTATATTGCACACAGCGAGGCTCTTGTAATTAGTTGTTGTTTCACTCTTTTCACTGTACCATATTATCAGATCTATATTGACTTGTTCCAAATGCAGAGGAAAGCCCGCAAGGACCAAAAAGTACCTGAACCAAATGCTGTGGAAATCTTCAAGGACTGTCACACCAGCAAGAAGAAGGGCATGACTACACCAGTCAAAGCCGCTGTTGTAAGTCCTTAATCCTCATGCCTTTTAACTACTACTTACTCTGACTTGTGCCTTGAACTGCATGGTTTGTAGCCAATGTCTATTACTCTTTTCAATTCTATACACAATTGTCTTAGCGTATCATTGCACCTTACAAGGTTTAAAAGAGAGGAGTGATGTTCCTTTGATCTTGACCCATAATCTAGTTCCATGCTGGACTTGCCCACACAACGTTACAATTGCCTGTTTGTCTATTCTTAGTTGTTTTGTGATATGAATGACGTCATACTATGCTTACCGTATTATAAACTTCGTCTCTTCATCCTTAGCCCTCAATACAATGTGAAGAAATAGACAATACAATAGCGATGGTACATGGTCATATGTTTGGAACCTGGTTTTATTATGTACTTTGCAATAAAATACAACTAATATTTTACATGGGTTCACCAGAATCATGGGTTCACCAAAATAAGTTCTGTATATAGACCAAAGCTATTTTGTTTGGTTTTGCTGCCTCCTTAATATCTTCTGTTCTGGTACTACTAATGTAAAACCTCAACTTTTCAGCGAGCTATGGAAAAAATGGTGGAACCGCCACCTTCTGAAGGTGGCGAGGCAACTATAACCGCAATGTCAGCTCTTGCTCCAGTGGGTCAGTACATGTCCACTAACAGTGCCAAAAGCATGTTCCTGCGTCATACTGGGTTGGTTGTTAAGGCAATATCGTCCAAACTGCCTCATGATCAAGATATGCAAGCTCAAAGCAATGTTGTATCTGCGCTCCAGACACAAGTCCATTCCCTAACAGAGACCCTTTGTGAAACAAGGAGAAACATTGCTCAATGTCGTCAAGATATGCATGGTTTTGAAACCAGACTATCAGACATTTGCTATGTTGTTCAGGAGCCTAGGGGAAATGAAGGCGAGGGTTATGGTGCTCCATCGGACAATACAACATGAAAACATAACAGTCAGGTCAAATGAACTGAGCTTCTGAACTTCTGGTGGTGCATTTATCTGCTAGACTGTTAAGTTTTATGCCAACCTTCCTTTTGTTATATAGTTCTAACTTGTTTTGGTGCGATACAAAATTTATTCTTAACGTGCAGCCCCCCCTGAAGAAAACAGCAAGCCATTTTTGTATAGTGTAGGGTGTTCCCTATATTTGCACTGGTGGTGATCTTTGATGCCGAGTGGATGTAATCTGTGCAATTACCTTAATAGCCTAGCGTTAGTTTCAGCCTTATTTATTTCCTAGTCTTCTTTTTCCCTGGTTTGCTAGTGGCCGCAACTACCATGGGCAATATACGGGCCGTAGGATCCATGGGTCTCCTACGGGCCATCGATAAATGGGCCTGTAATTGGTGGGCCTCAGGCCGTCGGATAAATGGGTCTACATGGGCCATAATCGGGCATAATTGGTATGGCCCAGCACGGTAACAGGCCGTTAACAGGCCGTAGGACAACAAAGGCTTAATTCTGTCACAGGCATAACGGGTCGTTAATGGGCCAGAATATAGGACGGGCTGGAAACAGCGCAACGGGTTAACAGGCCAGAAACGGGCCGACTCTCGCCATGGGCCGAATTTGGCCCATTAGGGTAATAGGCCAGTAACGGCCGACTCTTGCCATGGGCCGAATTTGGCCCATTAGTGGAACAGGCCAGTAATGGGACGACTCTTGCCATGGGCCGAATTTGGCCCATTAGGTGAACAGGCCAGTAACGGGCCGGAAGTAATCGAGGGCCGAAAAGGAGCCCAAGAACGTATGGGCCGTCAATAGGCCAAAAGCTAACACGGGCTGGAAATGGCCCATGTAAATCACGGGTCGTTAACGGGTGTAAAGAAAATTACTGTTCATTATGGGCTAGACTCACCACGGGCATGTAATGGGCCGAAAGATACGAAGGCCTCATATGGGCCGAAAGACGTCGTGGGCCATACATGGGCCGAAAGTGAAATGGGCTGGTATTATATTCGACGGCCCACATGACATTGTTGGGCCGATTTCCTTTAGGGCCTAACGGGCCGTAAAATGGGCTATTTGCGAAGAGACCGTTAACAGGCTTTTCATGGGCCAGCCCGTTAACTTTTGACCAAGTCAAGCGGGCCGGCTTTGTAAGCTAAATGGGACACTGTTGGGCCGTGCCACGTGTCGACATATCATAGGCGCTTATCTGACCCACTGACGAGCTAACACGTGTTTCGTCTGGCCAATAAGAATTTTACACGTGCAAATTTCCCATTGGTCGGGGCTGTTAACGGGTTATCGAATCCAAAACCTGACCCGATAGCTTAACGGCGTTCCGTTACAGTGGATGCCACGTGTCGGTCACCCTTGATGAAAGCACTTCTGTGACACGCGATCTATCGTCATGGAAGTGGACACTTCCGTGATGATAATTTTGGTAATGTCATGGAACACTTCTACGACAGCACATGTATGACTATCTTGATTTTGTCATAAATTTGTCATGGATGTACATGCATGACAAAAAATGACCTACTGTGACAAACACGCATCATCACGGAAGTGTATTTTTTTGTAGTGTTGTCTCTTGTGTCGGTATCACTGCTTTTGCTATGGCAGGACTTAGAGCGGCGCCGCTGATGTCGGTGCTTGGATTGCTTCTTGGAGGGATTATCCTCCGATGTCTTATCGCCATCGCCTTCTTTGGGGGTGTCCACCATGTATATGTCATATGATGAGGTGGCCGTCCAGCGCCCTGTGGGCGGTGGTTCTTGTTCGCCTCCTGCATCGTCGTCCATACCGTCGATGTCTTCGGAGCTGAAGTCGAGCATGTCGGTTAAGTCGTCGATAGTGGCTACTAAGTAGGTGGTGGGTGGGGAGCGAATTTCTTCGTCGTCCGCGTCCCAATCTAGCCGGACATAGTTTGGCCAAGGATCTCGTGACAAGGAGAGAGACCTTAGTGAATTTAGCACATCGCCAAAAGGCGAGTGCTGAAAGATATCCGCGGAGGTAAACTCCATGATCGGTGCCCAATCAGATTCGATAGGCACAGACGCAAGCGGCTCGGAGCCCGTGGCCGTGGACGAATCCAACGGTTCGGCAACACGGCTCTCATAAGAGGTGAAGTCAGTATTCGGCTCTATCGCCACTTAGAGTGTGGCCTTCGTGGCGGGGTCTATCCACCCGTCCTCGGATGGCGTAATTTGCTCCGGATTGAGGGCCCGAGTAGTTGCAGGTGTGATCTCCCGAACACTGTCCGACGGCAGAGTTAAGTCATGCTCGTCGTGATTGTGCGGCGCACCTGACATGGGCTTGAATCCGTCGAAGATCAAGTCTCCGCGGATGTCGGCAGTATAGTTCAAATTTCCAAACCTGACCTGATGGCCAGGGGCGTAGCTCTCGATCTGCTCCAGATGGCCAACCGAGTTGGCTCGTAGTACGAAGCCGCCGAATACGAGGATCTGTCCGGGGAGGAAAACCTCACCCTGGATCGCGTCGTTGCCAATGATCGAAGGAGCCATCAAGCCTTACGGTGACGGCACAGTGGAACTCTCAATGAAAGCACCAATGTCAGTGTCAAAACCGGCAGATCTCGGGTAGGGGGTCCCGAACTGTGCGTCTAAGGCGGATGGTAACAGGAGGCGGGGGACACGATGTTTACCCAGGTTCGGGCCCTCTCGATGGAGGTAATACCCTACTTCCTGCTTGATTGATCTTGATGATATGAGTATTACAAGAGTTGATCTACCACGAGATCATAGAGGCTAAACCCTAGAAGCTAGCCTATGGTATGATTGTTGTTGTCCTACGGACTAAACCCTCCGGTTCCCTCCGGTTTATATAGACACCGGAGGGGGCTAGGTTTCCACAAAGTCGGTTACAAGGGAGGAGATCTACATATCCGTATTGCCAAGCTTGCCTTCCATGCCAAGGAGAGTCCCATCCGGACACGGGACGAAGTCTTTAATCTTGTATCTTCATAGTCCAACAGTCCGGCCAAAGTATATAGTCCGACTGTCCGAGGAGCCCCTAATCCAGGACTCCCTCAGCAACTACCTTTACTTCAATGGGAGGATTATATTTAAACCACTTCTCCTTAGGGAGATCAACATGAATAGCAAAGGATTCACGGAAAGAAGCTACTATCTCAGAGTCAAGTCCATATTTAGTGCTAAATTCACGGAAAACATCAGTATCCATAAAAGATTTAACACAATCAAACTTAGGTGTTATACCTGATTCCTTACCTTCGTTGAGGTCCCAATCTTCAGAGTTGCGTTTAATTCTTTCCCATAAATCCCATTTGAATTCAATAGTCTTCATCATAAAAGAGCCAGTACAAGAAGTATCGAGCATGGAGCGATTATTGAGAGAAAGCCGAGCGTAAATTTTTTGTATAATTGTTTCTCTTGAGAGCTCATGATTGGGGCATGAATATAACATTGACTTAAGCCTCCCCCAAGCTTGAGTGATGCTTTCTCCTTCGCGAGGCCAAAAATTATATATATAATTACGATCACAATGAACAAGATGCATAGGATAAAACTTCTGATGAAATTCCAATTTCAATCGGTTGTAGTTCCATGATCCCACATCATCACATAGCCTAAACCATGTTAATGCCTTTCCCTTCAAAGATAAAGGGAAGACCTTCTTCTTGATAACATCCTCGGGCATACCTGCAAGCTTAAATAATCCACAAACTTCATCCACATAGATTAGGTGTAAATCGGGATGCAATGTTCCATCACATGTGAAAGGATTAGCTAGCATCTTCTCTATCATACCCGAAGGGATTTCAAAGTAAACATTTTCAGTAGGTTCAGTAGGTTGAGGAGCAACTATTTGCTCTACTTTTTGGAGTGAAGATACCCCAAACAAGCCCCTCAAAGGATTACTTTCTGTAGTAACAAGTGACAATAAATTTCAGCACACTATATAAATGTTTCCTTACCAAATTCCACTTACCAAAGGCGCTTCACTCCCCGGCAACGGCGCCAGAAAAGAGTCTTGATGACCCACAAGTATAGGGGATCTATCGTAGTCCTTTTGATAAGTAAGAGTGTTTAACCCAACGAGGAGCATAAGGAAATGACAAGCGGTTTTCAAAAAGGTATTCTCTGCAAGCACTGAAATTATCGGTAACAGATAGTTTTGTGATAAGGTAATTTGTAACGGGTAACGGGTAACAAGTAACAAGAGTAAACAAGGTGCAACAAGGTGGCCCAATCCTTTTTGTAGCAAAGGACAAGCCTGGACAAACTCTTATATAAAGGAAAACGCTCCCGAGGACACATGGGAATTATCGTCAAGCTAGTTTTCATCACGCTCATATGATTCGCGTTCGTTACTTTGATAATTTGATATGCGGGTGGACTGGTGCTTGGGTACTGCCCTTCCTTGGACAAGCATCCCACTTATCATTAACTCCTATTGCAATCATCCGCAACTACAAAAGAAGTATTAAGGTAAACCTAACCATAGCATGAAACATATGGATCCAAATCAGCCCCTTACGAAGCAACGCATAAACTAGGGATTAAGCTTCAGTCACTCTAGCAACCCATCATCTACTTATTACTTCCCAATGCCTTCCTCTAGGCCCGAATAATGGTGAAGTGTCATGTAGTCGATGTTCACATAACACCACTAGAGGAAAGACAACATACATATCATCAAAATATCGAACGAATACCAAATTCACATGACTACTTATAGCAAGACTTCTCCCATGTCCTCGGGAACAAACGTAAGTACTCACAAATGATATTCATGTTCATAACCAGAGGGGTATTAATATGCATAAAGGATCTGAACATATGATCTTCCACCAAATAAACCAACTAGCATCAACTACAAGGAGTCATCAACACTACTAGCAACCCACAGGTACCAATCTGAGGTTTTGAGACAAAGATTGCATACAAGAGATGAACTAGGGTTTGAGAGGAGATGGTGCTGGTGAAGATGTTGATGGAGATTGACCCCCTCCCGATGAGAGGATCGATGGTAATGACGATGGTGATGATTTCCCCCTCCCGAAGGGATGTTTCCCCGGCAGAACAGCTCCGCCGAAGCCCTAGATTGGTTCCGTCAAGGTTCCGCCTCGTGGCGGCGGTGTTTCGTCCCGAAAGCTTGCTTATGATTTCTTCCAGGGTAAAAGACTTCATATAGCAGAAGATGGGCACCGGAGGCCTGCCAGGGGGGCCACGAGGTAGGGGCGCGCCCAGGGGGTAAGGCGCGCCCCCACCCTCGTGGCCAGGGTGTGGGCCCCTCTGGTTGATCCTTTCTCCAGTATTTTTTATTAATTCCAAAAACTGCCTCCGTGAAGTTTCAGGACTTTTGGAGCTGTGCATAATAGGTCCCTAATATTGCTCCTTTTCCATCCCAGAATTCGAGCTGCCGGCATTCTCCCTCTTCATGTAAACCTTGTAAAATAAGAGAGAAAAGGCATAAGTATTGTGACATAACGTGTAATAACAGCCCATAATGCAATAAATATCGATATAAAATCATGATGCAAAATGGACGTATCATTCTACTCGTGCATATAACATCTACGCATAGACCTGGCTCGGATGCCACTGTTGGGAAACATAGTATTTCAAAAATTTCCTATGATCACGCAAGATCTATCTAGGAGAAGCATAGCAACGAGCGGGGAGAGTGTGTCCACATACCCTCGTAGACCGAAAGCGGAAGCGTTTAGTAACGCGGTTGATGTAGTCGAACGTCTTCGTGATCCAACCGATCAAGTACCAAACGCACGACACCTCCGCGATCTGCACATGTTTAGCTCGGTGACGTCCCTCGAACTCTAGATCCAGCTGAGGCCGAGGGAGAGTTTCGTCAGCACGATGGCGTGGTGACGGTGATGATGAAGTTACTGACGCAGGGCTTCGCCTAAGCAGTACGACAATATGACCGAGGTGGAAAACTGTGGAGGGGGACACCGCACACGGCTAAGAAATCAACTTGTGTGTCTATGGGGTGCCCCCTCCCCGTATATAATGGAGGGGAGGAGGGGGCGGGCCAGCCTCAAGGGGCGCGCCCAAGGCGGGGAATCCTACTCCTACTAGGAGTAGGTTCCCCCCTTTCCTAGTCCAACAAGGAGGAGAAGGAAGGAGGAAGGGGAGAGAAGGAAGGAGGGGGGCGTCGCCCCCACCCCTTGTCCAATTTGGACTGGAGGGCGCGCGCCACCTCCTGGCCAGCCCTCTCTCCTCTAAGGCCCATGGTGGCCCATTAACTTCCCGGGGGGGTCCGGTAACCCTCCGGCACTCCGGTTTTATCCGAAACTCTCCGGAACACTTCCGGTGTCCAAACAACATGGTACAATATATCAATCTTTATGTCTCGATCATTTTGAGACTCCTTGTCATGTCCGTGATCTCATCCGGGATTCTGAACAACCTTCGGTACATCAAATCACATAAACTCATAATACCAATCGTCATCGAACGTTAAGCGTGCGGACCCTACGGGTTCAAGAACTATGTAGACATGACCGAGACACTTCTCCGGTCAATAACCAATAGCGGAACCTGGATGCTCATATTGGTTCCTACATATTCTATGAAGAAATTTATCGGTCAAACCGCACAACAACATACGTTGTTCCCTTTTGTCATCGGTATGTTACTTGCCCGAGATTCGATCGTCGGTATTAGTATACCTAGTTCAATCTTGTTACTGGCAAGTCTCTTTACTCGTTCTGTAATGCATCATCCCGTAACTAACTCATTAGTTATATTTCTTGCAAGGCTTATAGTGATGTGCATTACCGAGAGGGCCTAGAGACACCTCTCCGATAATCGGAGTGACAAATCCTAATCTCAATCTATGCCAACTCAACAAACACCATCAGAGACACCTGTAGAGCATCTTTATAATCACCCAGTTACGTTGTGAAGTTTGATAGCACACTAAGTGTTCCTTCGGTATTCGGGAGTTGCATAATCTCATAGTCATAGGAACATGTATAAGTCATGAAGAAAGCAATATCAATAAACTAAACGATCATAGTGCTAGCCTAACAGATGGGTCATGTCAATCACATCATTCTCTAATGATGTGATCCCGTTCATCAAATGACAACTCATGTCTATGGCTAGGAAACTTAACCATCTTTGATTAACGAGCTAGTCAAGTAGAGGCATACTAGTGACACTCTGTTTGTCTATGTATTCACACATGTACTAAGTTTCCGGTTAATACAATTCTAGCTAGCATGAATAATAAACATTTATCATGATATAAGTAAATATAAATAACAACTTTATTATTGCCTCTAGGGCATATTTCTTTCAATTAGTACTGGTTCGCGTGTTCTTGCGATGGAGGCAGGGAGAGGGGGTGGAGAGGATGGAAGGAATGATGAATGGGCTCAATCTATCATAGAAGGAGAGGAAAGTGATCAAGATTGGATGGGCGGGGTTAGGGAAGGTGGGCATGGTGGAACCTCATGCGTTGGTGAAACTTCTGTTAGAGAAACTAGTGTTGGCCGAGGCTATGGCAGAAACATTAGGAAGGACATGTGCTCACTTTAAGTTTGGGCTTCAAGGAGGTTGGTGAAAACATCTTTTTTGTTTACCTTTTATTAGGAAACATAAATACATTATAGGTAAAGTAATGTTTCTTTGCCAGTGACCAGGCCAAGGTTTGATGCAGGTGGTTTTCAAACTTTTGATGGAAAGATAGGAGTATGGGCATTTGTCAAGGAAATCGGTGCAACAAGAAGTTCCAACAACAAGGATAGACGGACTATGTCAGTGATAGTTAACATCGATGTGATGAGGGAATACCTTTGTGATAACGTAATAATTCCAGCTATTGAGGCCCAATGGCCCGAAGATGATGAAGGAATCATGTACATCTTGCAGAACAACTCCAGAACACATGTTGTGCCTAATGATCCAACTTTTCTAGCAACTGTAGAAGATACATGGCTAGATTTCAGGTTGTTGCGGCAACCTGCAAATTCACGTGCTATGAATGCGTTGGACCATTGCTTCTTCAATTTTATTCAGTCCTTAACACTTGAAAGTGCACCAAACATTATCAAGGAACTAATGGTGTTCATAACTCTGAAGTCAATCTTGGTGGAAGTTATGAAAGATGAAGGAGGCTTGGGATAAGATCCCCCACCTGAACAAAGATAGAATGCATATGGAAGGAAGGTTGTCTAGGGCTCTCAGAGTGGGTGGTGAACTCTACCAGGAAACCTTGGAAGTTATAGCTGGTCACTAATGGAGTAATAGTCCTTGTCCTTGTCCACTAGAGCAATACACACAAGAAAGGAAAAGAAACGGAAGAGGGAGTAGTTTGTTTAGAAAGAGATTACATGTTGTAATCCTTGTTTAGAAAGAGTAAAATTGTTAATGCCATTGTATTAGAAGGAGTAGTTTTGCAAACAAACATGTTACTAGCACCTAGTAGCACAATGCTCCATAAAAAAAGAATCAAAATATTGATAGGTAAGGCTATGAACATGTTGTAATCCTAGGAGTAACTTGGTTCTAGAACTGGAACATGTTGCAATCAGAATTACTCCATGAAGTTTCTAGGAGTAACTGCTTATCCTTCTTAGTAAACTATTTCTTATAACGTTGTTCTAAACAAATAGAATCATGGAGTAACTGGTAGCACAAGGCTCCATCAAAACATAATAATAAAATGGCCCTGCCATGCTTCACAATAGCATAAGTGACATGGACACTGTATAAACTATCAGTGGCATAATTATTTGCCACCATTGGAGGGGAACAGAACCATCCAGATAAAAGGAGAACCTAACAACCAGGCATGCACCAACCCAACTCATCATTTCAGCACATTAAAAGGTCGGGATCATCTCCAGCTAGCTATACTGCTCCCACAACTTCGTAATCAAAGCTAAGCCGATGTAGGGCAAAACCCTAATCAATGTAATTTATCCCGATGTTCACAAATTGGAGGTGGATTCGACATTCGTAGAAGAACATGAAGAACATGAGGGGAAACACGACAGAAAACACAATTGAACACATATAGATGCAATAAATGATACACATAGATAGATTCATGATCCAAATCATCCAAAAGTGAGATGGAACAAGATAGTTCTTCCCCAAGTCCTAGAACAAGGATGTCTTGATTATTCTATGATGGGAGTCCTTCTCCACAAGTGGAGGTATTGATAATCCCTAGGGATCCTTCTGCAATGGAGGTCTTGAACTCCAATGGAGTGTCTCTCTCAAGAGGAAACCCACAAGGGGAGGTACATGAGCTAAGCTTTATGATATGAGATCTATTCTTAGCTATCCCTAGAAATAAGGAGGGGGAGTCTATTTATAGTGCTAGTCATGAAGGGGTAAGTGGGAGAGAGGCCAAAGGCCACAACTGCACACACTCAGGTACCGGACGTCCGGTGGCTCGTGCCTCGTGGGGTGTTGGACGCCCGGTGGGCGTCGGATGCCCGCTTATTCTTCCTGGGTGCAGTGGCGCCGGATTTCCGGTAGATGCCATACGTTCGGTGGCGGTAGCTTGCTGCAGTTCCGTCTTCTTCCGTCTTTGCTTACAATGATATTTTCTTTGACAAGCCAATAAGTTTTTACAAATAAGTGATTATAAAAAAAATGTCTTCGTTGAAAACTGTCATAGTTATTATGGATGGAAGGGAGTACAATTTATTTAGGTAGGTAAATCGTGGACACGACATGATTTGATAAACATTATTTTCACAATCACTAATGTAGATATAATCATGGATTAACGTAGTAAAATATTTATATATCATCGCAATGCACGTGCAGTTATATATTTACTTTTTTATTTTGTAAATTGTTTGGATTGCTTTACCTATGTCTTTGATGTGGAAATGCAGGTGGGATCCGGCCCAACCTCGCGAGTTCGTTAGCGTCAACGGAGTTGGGCAGCAACGCCACCGCCCACCGCGTCGTCGCCGCGTGGGTTCGAGCCAAACTCCACTCCAGTCAATCAATCGCAACCCCTGCGAGCAGTAAAAGCCATTTTTGAACTCGCTGTTTGTGCCACCTCACCGCACAGCAGCCGCCACGTCCCCGGCGGGTGGTAGCCTCGCATCGCAGTAGGGTTTTACCTTTGCTTTCCCTTTCCCCAAGCTGCAGAGGCCGCGGCGACCGAGGCGGGAGGAGGGGAGCCATGGAGATCGGGGGGCAGCACCCGGCGAGCAGCTGCTCCAAGGAGCACCAGAAGATCTACCGCGACTGGTTCGCCCTCGCCGACTCAGGTTCGATCCCCGCCCCCCGCCTCCCATTCCCCCTCCCCATCCTCTGATGCCCAGTAATCGATCCCCTTTTGCTTGCTGCTCGCGATTCGATTCGATTCGATCGCCCCCCTCATGCTCTGCTCCGCGCAGATGGCGACGGCCGCATCACCGGCCCCGACGCCATCAGGTTCTTCGCCATGTCCAGCCTCCCCCGCGCCGACCTCAAGCAGGTAGGCACCCCGCTGCTCCCGCCTCGTCTCGCGCTAGTACTGTAGATGGAGCTATCGATTTGATCTCTAATGCGGGACCGTGTCGCGCCTCAAGGTCTGGGCCATCGCCGACTCCAAGCGGCTGGGGTACCTCGGCTTCGGCGAGTTCATCACCGCGATGCAGGTTTGCCTCGCTATCCGACGGCATTTCATTGTTCATTGAACCACTGTGCTGCTTCTAGATGGTTTTGGCTGTTACCGATTTGTGACGGGATTGTTGCGATTGGCAGCTCGTCTCTCTGGCGCAGGCGGGGAACGAGATATCCCAGGACAGCCTTCAGCGGGAAGGTTGTTGCTAGCCTCCAAATTAGCTCTGTTGATTACTTATTCGTTGAGTGCTAATTGGTTCATGCTGTCTGACAGATCTAATCAGCTTCAATCCCCCAGTGATGGAGGGTTTGGATGCTCAACTTGCCGTAAGTCTGCTATGCCTTTATACTGCGTCGTTAGTATTTATCCATGTTTTTTTGTTGAATTCCACTGACCTGTGAGAGTGATGACAACTGCTTTTCAGAAATCCAAGCATATGGCAAAGAGGGTCGATCAGGATATGGATGGTAAGGAGTGAACCTTAAGCGTGAATTCATCCCCTCAGGAGAAATATAACAAGCAGTTTTCTAATTTTGTGTAGGATTTCCTCAGGCACAAGGACCTTCTACTAACCATTGGTTCAATTCTAAGTCATCCAAGAAGGTAGTGCTCATGTTCTTCCGTTTTGTTTTGTTTGCTGAGTTGAAGTATTACATGTGTCACTTCAGGCTCTTGCAAAATGTTAGAAAGTTTCATTTCCAACATGGTAATTGTTGGATAGCATACAACTTTGCTGTTTTGAATGACCAAATGTACTTTGAGAGTTTGCTCTGAGGTGAAGTTCTCCATACATTAGTCATGAGGTGAGGTAAAGCTTTGACATGTACGTCAAAGCAACAATACAAGGGTCCTATTCATTTTGGAGTTTGAATGTACTAGTTAGTGATCTAAACGCTCTTATATTTCTTTACGGAGGGAGTAGTTATCTATAAGATGTACTTTTTCTTCAGCAGGGCTTCTTTCCTCGGAAATAGTATAATTTGTACAATACTATTTATAGAGAGACAGCACTTGATGTTGAAATTCAGCTGGTTAGGACAATTAATCGAAGTTTTAACTAACATATAAAGAAGGTTTGACAAATCCTCCTAAAGTTAGTACAAAGTTGAGTCATCTATTTTGGAACGGAGGGAGTACTAAAATTTCTTGATATGTCAATGATTTTCTAATAAAGGAAACACGACATCGAACTCAAGTCATTTATGTATGAAGCTCTGCTGTACTCAACCAAGTAGAAGTTAATCTATGTTTACACTGTTGTTGTGATGAATCATGGTTCATTTTAAGGCAATTTCCTATCCATTTCAATCAAAGCTTCAGTTAATGAACTTAAACACAAAAGGTTACACTTAATTTTGCTGAAGCGTACCTCAGTTATCCTACAGAATCTGCTCAGACACCCTACAGAATGTGCCCAGACACCATAGAGAACCTTTGATTGATTGTGTTTTAAGAACCAAGGCATTTAGTATTTTTGTTTCTGGTTATTAGACATTGCAGACTCGCATGCTATTAAGTTAAATAGTAAGGCATTGTAGCAAAGCAAGTGATTTTCTATCAAATAATACTGATTTCCTCGGTGACACATGTATCATTTATGCTTACCTTGTTTACGGTGTTTTTAATACAGATACCCCTGACTGCTGTTACTTCTGTCATTGATGGATTAAAAAGACTATACATCGAAAAATTGAAGCCTTTGGAAGTTACATACAAATTCAATGATTTTGTGTCCCCGTTACTGGTAAGTACTTGTATTCTCTGTATCTGCTTTCTATATGATTCGAGAAGGACTACTTCATTCATTTTTTGTGTGTTTATATTTCTTCCTAATGTTATCTCCTTGTGGCATTACCTTCAAATAAACTACTTAAGTACAAATAATACCCTCCATTTCGCAGACAAACAGTGATTTTGATGCAAAGCCAATGGTTATGCTCTTAGGTCAATATTCTACAGGGAAAACTACTTTCATCAAACATCTGCTAAAAACAAGCTATCCAGGTTATATACTTGGCACATGTATTTCCTGTAATTTTTGGTTTAATTTCATCACATACTATGTGACAAACTGACAATTAATTCTTCTGCTTTGCAATTTTGCAGGTGCCCATATTGGACCAGAGCCGACAACCGACAGATTTGTTGTTGTCATGGTAAACTTCAGGCATTCTTTAAGTCTCCTATTTGTAGGAATACTAAGTGGACCAAAAATATTACCCCAGATATGATTTGTGAAAGCAAGTTTATTGAATAATATAACTGGAAGAGTTTATGGCCAATGCATGGTTTTCTAGAAGTCTACAACTCTAAATGCATTAGTGGCTGATTTCTTTTAGATTCTTATCCTACCATTGATTGTGTGTTGGACTGTTGGTAGCTTGTGATCCTACTTACATAGCTTATCTCTTTGGCACAGTTCTGCATTGATTAGCAATCTGTGCCTGATTTGATGAAATTTTCCCCTGGATTACCGAGCGAGAATTGTTTAGAGTATGTCATCGATAATGGCTGCTGATTTCTCAAGGTTTGTGAGCTAGTGTACAATAAGTGTAAACATGTGCACCAGTTAACTTTAGGCCCGTCTCTTCTAAATTTTGTACTTATTCTTGCTTATGGATATTGTAAGTGAGGTTAAATTGCATGGACACTATCGATCCATTATTTTAGTTGTTGCAACTCGTATTAGATGCTGGTGCAATGTAAACAGAATTGACCACATGTCCACATCCCAGATAGTATATTAATGTAAAGTGCTTTACTTATGTTTCTCCCTGTTCGTTTCTTCAGTAGTCCTGTTAATTTTTTTCGTCTTACCAGTCAGGACCTGATGAAAGAACTATTCCCGGGAATACTTTAGCTGTTCAAGCAGATATGCCTTTCAGTGGTCTCACTACATTTGGGACTTCGTTTTTATCTAAGTTCGAATGTTCTCAGATGCCACATCCAGTAAGCTTTTATTTTTATGCATGTAGAAGGCACATGGTTATTTGGACACTGATACCTAACTTGTACCTTGAAGCTACTAGAGCATATCACGTTTGTCGACACACCTGGTGTTCTTTCTGGTGAAAAGCAACGGACACAACGTAGCTATGAATTCACAGGCGTTACATCATGGTTTGCTGCCAAGTGTGACCTTATCCTGCTTCTGTTTGATCCTCATAAGCTTGATATCAGCGATGAGTTTAAACGTGTCATCGGATCTTTACGTGGACATGATGACAAAATACGTGTAGTACTAAACAAGGCCGACCAAATTGACACTCAACAGGTAGTTATTCATTGTTCTCTCTGCATGACCTGTGGTGTTATTGCTTTATTTTCTGTACGTAACAATTTTTTACCTGCAGCTTATGAGAGTGTATGGTGCACTTATGTGGTCTCTTGGTAAAGTATTGAATACCCCTGAGGTGTCGCGTGTTTATATTGGGTAACCACCCATGCCCTCATTTACTTTGTTCCACTCATATAATCAAATGTATTGTAGTTTGCTGCATATTATCTCTGGACTTATAATCTTGTCAAAACTCTAGATTGAATATTACTAGAAGTCTCATAGATGTACTTTTTTATTTATCTCAGTGGAGTGTTTAGCATACTTTGAATCGCTTAAGAAAAAATATCTGAATCTTGTGTATGTAAATGGTAATGACTGGGTCAACCCAGCATATTGAAACAATAAACTCACTTTAGGAATCAACATGCAGATCGTTCAATGATAAACCAGTAAAGGAATCAGCTGTTGGCCCAATCGGAAAGGAACTATTTGAGAAAGAGCAGGATGATCTCCTTTCTGATCTAAAAGATATACCAAAGAAAGCTTGTGACCGCAGGGTAAGTTTTTTTCACCGTTTGTGTTCTTTTCAAGTCCTGGCCTCCTGTCCCCCACGCCCCACAATAAACACATTGGTATGTATGTACAGATCAATGAATTCGTCAAACGTGCTAGAGCTGCCAAGATACATGCTTATATAATTGGGCATCTAAAGAATCAGATGCCTACGATGATGGGGAAAGCTAAAGCCCAGCAGAAACTTATAGACAATTTGGAGGGCGAGTTTGCAAAGGTGTGTATTTTGTTCGTCTCAGTCCATAACTGTTGTGCATTGGCAAGACATGATTACCCTTGCTTCTGCTAAGATGGTTGTATCCAGTCCACAACTGTTGTGCATTGACAAGACATGATTACCCTTGCTTCTGCTAAGATCAAGCCTTGTGTTTATGGGTTCATAGTAGATGTTCTTAGCCCAGGTGTTTGGTTTTGGTATATGGGCATCATACAGTGTTACTACTTGCCAGACCACCACTGGCTTTAAAATTGCAGTTCCAACCTTGTAATAAGAGCTGATTGCGGTTTTCTGAACTGTCTGAACTTCTGCTTCTACGCACTTCCTTCATTAATAATATTAACGCTGAACTAACAATAACTGATGTCTGTTGGAACAGGTGCAAAGGGAACACCATCTCCCCGCGGGGGATTTCCCTTACGTGGAGCACTTCAGAGAAGCATTGGGCGGGTACAGCATCGACAAGTTCGAGAAGGTGAAGCCCAAGATGATCCAGGCGGTGGACGACATGCTCGGGTACGACATCCCGGAGCTGCTCAAGAACTTCAGGAACCCTTACGAGTGAGCAGACATCATGATCGGAAGGCGGCTGCCCATAGAGTTGCGGCCGCCAGTCTAGCTAGCAGGGTGTTTATTGCTACTACTGTACTACATTGTACCCATTGTTGTATAACTGTATTATGCATAAGAGCCAGGAGCAATTGCTCAATTGTTGGCTGGAGAACGGCCTTATTGTAATGGCATGGAAAGAATTCGGAATATGGGATGGTGGTTGCATTTATCCTTCAGATGATGATCTGTTCGTTCCGAGGAGCAGCTTGAATGAATGCTTGGTGGTGCGATCCAGTGAATAATACTGGACCACCCCGTGTGTGCCGTGTGCGAGAGGCCCTTTTCTGATTAGTAGAGCCCCTGTCTGGCTCCATGTGGAAGTGGTATTAATTTCATTTTGGCGGATTAGAGATAACCTTTTCATGTGTACAATCTGGGGCCATACCTGTCTCTCCCTCTGCGTGGGGGCTGGTGGGTGATTACTATCTATAAATAGCGACGCAGAAATGTCAGTCGCGTCCACTCAAATAAAAAGAAATGCCATTCGTGGTCGTCGAGGTTAAATGCAGCTTCATGTTCGGGGGTGTCTGCTTGGCACACTGTTTTTCATTTTGCCGACGGGCATGTCTGAACCATAGGATAAGGATCCGATGGCCCGGGCTCTTTCCCTCATCCTCATACTCAGCACACCCCTCTCTTTCTCTCCCCTCTGCCTGACATGTGGAGGGGGCAAGGGCACAACTAGGCAGCACTCCAAAGTCAAAAGAATGATTGTCCTGCCAAAATAAAATAAAAATATTGTTCTGCGCTCCATGTCGATCTCGCCACTGCCACTCGTCATCAAGAAAAAAAAAGTACTAGGAAATTTTAGGTGAGGGGCTTGGACCAAGAAAAAAAACCTGGACCAAACAAACGAAAAGAAATCGCCTATAGCTGGCGAGTCTGTTGTATTTTTTTTTTGTCAAAAGAAAAGAATGGTAAACCAGCAACGAGTCGTAAGCGAGTCGCCCAAACCGACACTACGCTTTCTGCTCGCAAGTCAAACACGGTTGGCACCGGCAGCCTGTCACAGACCAGGAGCCCAGCCCGCGCCGACCCCCGCAGCTGCAGCCGCGTCAATCATTGTAAACGTTCGGCTAAAAATATATATTAGACGCCACTAAAAAGAAAACATAGTGCCAGAATTATTTTTTCGAATTTTAAGTTTGCTAACCACATGTCCCATGAGGTGCCAAAATATATAAAATCAATAAGCAAATAAAATGTAACTCGTACAAGAAAGAGAGAGAGAAAAAAGTAGAGATCGAAAAAAAAAGTGGAAAAGACAAGGACGCCGCCCGCCGAACACGCTTGGAAACGCTGACGACTCGCCCGCCGGCCCGGTCCGGCCCGACCCCTTCCGCCCGGCTTCCTCTCGCCGTCCAACCCCAACCCCGACCCGACGCGCTCGGGCTCGGCCTCCCTCACGCCTCCGTCCCCGTCCGGCACCAAACCCATCCCATCCCCTCCCCTCCCCCTTTTCCACACCTGACCAACGATAGCCAGGCCACCGCACCCGCAGTTTCGTGCACCGCACTTCTCCACCCACCACCTACCTCCCCCCCCTCCCGTGTTCTCCTCCCCCCTCAAAACCTATCGCCGCGGACCATCCACCCACCGACGAGCGATTGCGGCCGATTGATCCGCAGGGCGAGGTGGTGGCGGCGGAGGGAGCCCACCAGATCCGGCCGCGGCGGCGATGATGAAGCAGCTGCTGCCGCAGAGCCAGCTGCGGCGCTCGGCGGCGGCGTCGGCGGCGCGCTCCTCCGTCAGCGGGGCCGAGGGCGCGGGGGGCCCCGACGGCGTCGGCGCGGGCGCGGGGGCGGGCGGGAGGACCGCCTCCTCCTCCACCTTCTGGTTCCTACTGCACGCGCTCTGCTGCCTCATCTCGCTCTTCCTCGGCTTCCGCTTCTCCCGGCTCCTCTTCTTCCTGCTCTTCTCCAGCAGCGCGCTCTACGCCGCCACATCCAACAACAAGTCGGCCGTGCTGCGCGCCATCACCACCACCACCACGACCACCACCACGACGACGACGACCACCAACACCTTCACCCTCTCCTTCGCCGCCGCGGGCAACCCGCCCCCGTCCAACCCGGACAACCTCACCGCCGCCGCGCTCGAGGAGGCCGCGGGGAGCACGCAGAGCCACGTCGTGGTCGGCCGCCACGGGATTCGGATCCGCCCCTGGCCGCACCCCGACCCCGTCGAGGTCATGCGCGCGCACCGGATCATGGAGCGCGTGCAGGAGGAGCAGCGCCGCTGGTACGGCGTCAGGGAGCCGCGCCAGGTGCTCGTCGTCACCCCGACCTACTCGCGCGCCTTCCAGGCGCTCCACCTCACCGGCCTCCTCCACTCGCTCCGCAACGTGCCCTACCCGCTCACCTGGATCGTCGTCGAGGCCGGCGGCGTCACCAACGCCACCGCCTCCATGCTTGCGCGCTCCAGCCTCACCTTCGTCCACGTCCCCTTCCCCGAAAAAATGCCCCTCGAATGGGCCGACCGCCACGCCACTGAGAACCGCATGCGCCTCCACGCCCTACGGTATGCGCACACTTCCCTACTTCCTCCTACTCATAGCCAGATAGCCTGCCTGCCTGTAACAGAGAGTGTAAGGTGACTTATTACTGATGATGATTGGTTTGCTACTGTCATGTAGGGTGATCCGGGAGAGGAAGATGGACGGTGTGGTTGTGTTTGCGGATGACAGCAACGTGCATAGCATGGAGCTGTTCGATGAGGTGCAGAAGGTCCAGTGGATGGCCGCTGTGTCTGTGGGTATCCTTGCGCACACCGGAACAGCAGAGCAGCCACGCCTTAGTGAAGAGGACAAGAAGAACATGCCACTTCCTGTCCAGGGTCCTGCCTGCAACTCTTCCGGGCATTTGGCTGGATGGCACACATTCAACACGTTGCCGTTCTCTGGGAAGACCGCCACGGTGGTCGGCGAGGCAGCGCCGGTGCTACCGAAGGGTTTGGAGTGGGCTGGGTTTGTGATGAACTCGAGAATGCTGTGGAAGGAGGCAGAGGGCAAGCCTGATTGGGTGAAGGACCTTGATGCTGTGGGGGAGAATGGGGAGGAGATTGAGAATCCTCTAACTCTCTTGAATGATGCGTCCTATGTTGAGCCGTTGGGGAACTGTGGGAAGAAGGTCCTACTTTGGTGGCTCCGTGTTGAAGCCCGGGCCGACAGCAAGTTTCCACAAGGGTAAGATTTCGTTTTAGACCCTGTTTTTGTTATGTGTTGCTGGTCATTTTAATTTTCCTGTTTCTTATCAGGAAGTATTATGTTGTTCCATAGGACACTTCACCTTTTGTCCAATACTTTAAACACCTCATGCAACCACAAATCATAGAGAACCCTTCCTGTTAGTTAGGCCTGACCAGATTTAGTAGTTACAAGCCCAGTCTCACTATTTGAAGGGTTATGCCACGAAAACATGACCTAAGCCAACTATTTTGAAGTTACCATGGAACTTAAACGTCAATGTATGTTTGATCTAGCAACAGAACTGCCATTTCCAGGGGCACAGCCACCACGTACCTCCGGCATGGGCTCTTATCACTTATCAGGGCTCCCCGGTTAGTCGCTGGAGAATTCTTTTTCTCCAGGCAGAGGTGGGCTGGTGGTGGTCTCAGGAATGTAGGAGGGATTTGTTTTTCAGGGCTGCTAGGCCCAGCTCACAAGCGGCAGCTGATCAAGTCCGAGTGATGTGCTTGGTTGTTGAATCGATTTTAAGAATTGTCACTGTATCGTGGACACCCAGATAGTTAATCCTGCTGTATTGCCCAGGCTCCAAAAGTTTCCTGGCTCCACCACTGCCCATATTTAGTATGGTTATGTCGGGCTGAGTGGTGTCAGATTTTGTTACATGTGATTTTCTAAATGAAAAATCTTTAAAAACCCACTTAGAATAGCCAATATTGCCCAGCCTCTAGCCTGTCTTGTCTAAGAGTTCCATTCTGGTCTAGGATTTTTTATGATAATTTTGCTTGGTTTTCCTTTTCATACTCCCTCTGTTTCTTTTTAGTCCGCATATAAGGTTTGGTCAAAGTCAAGCTTTATAGAGTTTGACTAACTTTATATTAAAAAATGTAAACATTCACAATATGAAATCAATATTATCAGATGCACCATGAAACGTATTTTCATACTAAATTGTTTTAGTATTATAGATGTGCATAGTTTTTAATATAAATTTGGTCAAACTTTGTGTAGTTTGACTTTGACCAAATCTTATATGCGGAGTAAAAAGAAACGGAGGGAGTACTAGTTTCGGAAAGGAACTTGATTCTGGTTTACACTTCGACATACATTTACAATCTGCTAAAGTGCTATCTTGCATTCTGTATTTCCAAACAAAGGCTGTTTCTCTTCGCGGAATGTCCCTGTTACATCGAGTGTTGTACTACTATAGTTTTGACTCTCCACTTCAGTGAAATTGCTCAACGCAGGTTGCACCAACAGTTCTGCAAAGTAGCTTGTGTTCAATTCACTTTTTAGCCACCAGTTCTTTGGCATGAATTAGAGCCAGCATAAAATTAAGTATTTCGTAGCTGCAATATCTGTCTATTTTTATGTAAATATTTGAGATTGACCTCTTCCACTGGCATGGTGCCATATGGCAACGTTAGAACAAAGAATGTTTCAATATATCATTGTCAACATAAGTGTTTAAATTTTGGACCCTACGTTGTCATGTAGTTTAGCATCGTCAAATTGAATGGTTTAACCGGTTAAGAACATTTCCTCAAATCAGTTAGGCGGAAGAAAAAGACCCATTCCTCGTATTAGTCTTGGTTTCCAAAACCATGTGCCATAGAGAGCCCTTCTTCTGAAAGACTTGAGGAAAGGTCTTGAGAGAAACTCTGGATTTCACTGCAGTCAAATATAAGATTCTGCTAACCTATCAACTCTGATTATCAGATTTATTTGCTTAGATTTTTCCTTCTCTTCTGTACTCCCTCCATCCCAAAATTCTTGTCTAACACTAAAACATAACTAGATACATCCATATTTAGACAAATCTAAGACAAGAATTTTGAGACGGAGGGAGTATTAAGCATGCTCATTTTTTTTCTTCTTCAGGCTGTAATAACCTAAGTTGAAATTATCCATTTTTAGGCTGTAATAACTTAAATTCTTCTGTTGCAGGTGGGTAATTGAGCCACCTTTGGAAGTCGTTGTTCCCGCCAAGCGCACACCATGGCCAGAAACCACCATGGATGTCTCATCGGAGATGTTAGACGCCAAGCAAGAGCAGGAGGACAGGCAGCTGCCAAGGACCAACAACAGGTCAGCCCGGCCCCGAAGCACCACCACGAAACGGAAGGGCGACGTCCACAACTGAGGCAGGAATAAACAGACCATGTAATGTACATCTCACACCACCTTACACCCGCGGTATCTGCAATAGGAGGCATGTCCAGTCGATCTAGTGGGTATTGTGTTTATTTTTTTGTTTCCTGATGTTTTGCTCTGGTGGTAACGACGACGGCCTGGTGCTGGGGATATGTCTTCCATAGAAGACCGTTTGTTGCGTTATCTGTAGCTCTACCTGTTGTGCTGTAATATAACACCGCAGTTGATGTCTCAAGAAAATGGCGTCTGAATTCTGGATGACCTATACGCATGTCAACTCTGAAGTTTGTATCGTGTGATGAATGTTTTCAAAGCACAGTTTCCCCTTTTATTGGGGCGTTGTACAACTTTTACTGGACCGTACCCCCTCGGTAGTAGTTGGCGATCTAAACGCTCTCATATTTCTAGGGAGTATTAGTTACTGCCTCCGTCTCATAATGTAATGTAAGACGTTTTCTGGGCGGGGAATCGGAGGGAGTAGAATTTTGGATTGGAAAAACCGTTGGCGTCCTTTTCCCTATGCAAAACATTGCTGCAGGTCGCCTCTGATTGCTTTGATGTGCCTACTCTACACCTGCCTCCCACAAGCCGGATCGCGACCACGTGCCACGGGCTTTGTACTTTGGGTCACTTGGAGCGACCATTTCCACGAGGAGCTCTGTCCGTCCGTGTGAATGACGTGAGCCGTGTTGCGCAGGTCCCCCCGTGTGGTTCGGTTTCCCGGGCGAGCGAGACATCCTTCCGCCAGCAGCTTCCGATCGATGATGAGAGACTGCGTGGAGTGGTCAGCCGGTAGAAGCCGAGAACATGGATGCAGTTCCTCGGCGCTTCCCCGGCCCCAGCACAGTCTCCCGTGAGAAATCCCAAGCTGAAACCAGCTTCTGCAAAAGCCGAGGCCGAGAACAAGTGGCGGTGCATTTCAACAGATAAACGTGCACACACATTGTTCTTCCAAACTATATACACAGATAGATACAGCTATGACTGACCCAGGTTGAATCACAAGTGCTGAATCTAGAGCATGTTGGAGTATAATGTCCAGCCCTCTTCCATAGTTCGGGCTTTTGGATGAGTTGGTCGGTGCATGAATTCAGTAATGGTTTTGTGTTAGTTCGGACTTTTGAATGAGTTGGCTGGTGCATGAATTCATTAATGGTTCTATGTTGTGTTGTTGTTGATCTGGCCCTCATATCGGGTATATATAGAATACATGAGGGATAGAGACCTGGAGTACAAGACAAGTAATACATGGTTTAAACCTATTCGATCTTTACTCTTTATCTCTATCTTCAAACCCAAACTATATTCTAACAGAGCATGCACAGGGTACAGAAAAGGCAGGCTGTGCAGCATTGCGCGCATTCACAAAGGCATCTAGGGCAGCATGGGTCGATGGCCTCATCAGCGTGAGGAGCAGCCATCTCTGCACTTTGCTCGAGCCGAACTCCGTCAGACGTTGTTGATATGCCTCTATGTGAGTTTGCTTCAACCAAATGCCAGTATGCTCCTCCTCTTGAGAATGCGCTCGCCAAGGCTCTCTCCAAGTCCGGACAACCTCCGATATATAGTCCCTCAAGGGTAAGGAGCTGCTGCAGGAGTCCATCCGTTAGCGTCTCTACCATCGGGCACTTAGAAATATGCAGCTCCTTGAGCGCAGTGGGTCTATACATTCCATCTGGAAATGTCGTCGTCAGGGCGTCGCACTCGGCCAGAAAAAGTCTTCTCAGATTTCTGGCGTTCCCAAGAATTGTTGGCACCGTTATCAGCTTGTGGCAATAAGCTATGTGCAATTCTTCAAGAGACGCGGGCAACTTTGGCACTTCCATCATATTTTCACACTTTACAATTGCAAGCGCTTTGAGTCGAGGAGGCAGGACATTTTCAGCATCAGATGTTGATGGAAGTGAGCCCATTAAGTTCGAACAACTACTCAGGTGCAGAGATTGAAGACAATTCAAGTTTCTGAATTCTACTGTTGGCCATTGTACTATATTGCTGCAGCCTATAATCCACAGATCTTCAACAAAGACAAAACGATTCCATATATTTCGTTGTATTTGGGATGGTTCAGATGAGAAAAGATAGTTGCAGTCTATTATCTTCATGTGCTTAGTAAATTTGCAAGGTATTCTCTTCAGTCCCTCTTCAAAGTGCTCTGCATTTTCCATGAGATCTTTTAATTTCAGTGACACATCAGAGTCGCGAAACCTCGATAAATGGATGCCCCTCATTAGCCAACCAGCAGGTTCCACTTCAATGTAGCCTTTGCACTCAAGATTTGATTGCACACACTGATTCATCATGTGGTAAAACGGGATCTTTGTTGCCCACTTCACCTCTAGATCTTCAAGCAAAGGGAGCATCCTGGGCATGCTTGCTAACATTGGACACTCAGAAATCTTTAGCTTCTTGAGCTGAGGGAATGATATGACTGCTACTTGCCCTGTCGCCTCCTGGTGCCATCTCTCTAGCTTAGGCATGCTGGAAACTTTCATGGTTTCCAATTTAGGAAAGAGCGGTGGGGACATACAGGATTCCCCATTGTCTGCAACATTACCAATGCATATACGTGTCAAGTCATGTAGACCATCCAAACTCAAGTACACGAGGGAGGGCAGTTGCCATAATGGTGGAAGATCCTTGAAGTTCTTGCAGCTACTCAGAGAAAGTTCACTAAGATGTTCTAACAGTGTAGAATCATGCATCCACAATAATAATTTAGCACCAGTATAATTAGATAATAGTAAAACTTGAAGTCTTTTGGAAGGATGAAGGGCCTCTAATATTCCTTCTGCATTATGTACTTCATCTCCAACATGTGTGCTATAAGGTCCATACCAATCGAGTGATAACCATTTCAAATTATGCTTGGCAGAAATATTTCCTTGTTTAGCATTTTCTGCACTGTGCACTTTCTCAGCCCAATTAAAGAAAGAGCCCCACCAAGATTCAAATCTTTCAGTTGATCAATTCCACGACTTGCGTCACTATCAATGACATAATTGGTCAATGTTTGCAGATAACTTAGCTGACCAATACCCTTTGGCATGTGCTTCAAATAATAACACCCAATGAGGAAGACGTGCCGAAGACTGCTCATGCATCTCATCCCTTCTGGTAATTTCTTGAGATTTTGACAACCAATGAGCTTTAGAGTTTGCAAACTATACAACATGGAAGTGGCTTCTGGCAGTGCATCTATAAGAGAATAAGAACAATCTAGATAGCGAAGATGCTTCAAGTTTTTCATACGTGTCTTGATTGAGAAGGCCTTCAATGCTCGTAAGGACATGAATTTTGACTCTGCGATAATCAGAGGAGTCCCAAACCACTCTCTTTGGAATATTATTGTGCGGGGAGCTATAATATCCTTCATATCTGCTCTAGTATTATTGATAGAAACAAGTGACAAATGTCGAACATCACGTAGTAATACACCAGCATGTGTGGATCCTTGCATAATTTCATTAGGTGAATACTTTTGAAGAATTGTGCAATCATTTCCGCTCACGGACTCAACAAGATCATGCATGAGATCATGCATCTTGCATGTAGTTGGTCTGTGGATGTACTCATCTCGAAATCCGGAGAGCAGATTCTCTTGAGTTTTCACATCTTGGAGGAAACATCTCCAAACCAACACTTCAAAAATTTGTTGGCCCCTTGTTTCTGATGCAATAAAGTCATTGGCAAGCCATAACTGGATCAACATGTCTTTATCGAGCATGCTACCCTTCGGGGAAATAGCACAGAAGGAAAAACATATTTTTGCTTCGGGTGACAAGTGATCGTAGCTTAGCTGTAATGCAGGTATAAACCCAGTTATGAGGATCTCCTTCTTCCAAACATCACTATCCAGAACAGAAAACCACTCATTGTGATGCTCCATACGAAGTAAAGCTGCAATGGTCTTGATAGCAAGAGGCAACCCCTTACACTTCTGGACAATATTCCTAGCCATTAAAATCAGTTCATCTTGCTTTTCCACTTCCCCTACAAATGCATTCCTTTGGAAAAGCTCCCATGATTGATCCTCATTCAGAAGTGATATCTGATGTGAACGAATTGTTCCCATGACAGAAGCAACTTGATTGCTGCGGCTTGTCACAATTATAGCACTACCTGAGCCAGCATCTGAGCATAGTAATAATCTCAGACCATCCCACTTTTGTCTATCTTCATTCCAAACATCATCCATAACTAGGAGGTACCTTTTCTTGCCCAACACTTGGCTAAGTTTCTTTTGCAGTGCCTCCATCTTAGGCAATTCACACTTCTTCATCGTGGCCACTTCTATAATAGATCGAATTATTTCTTCAATGACGAACTGGTCAGAGACACAGATCCATATGACCAACTCAAAATGATGCATCACTCTCTGATCATTGTGCACAAGTTGAGCAAGGGTGGTCTTGCCAATCCCCCCCCCCCCCCATGCCAACTATTGGGAGCACCATGACATTATTGTTGTCACATTGGTTCTCGAGCAATGTCTTCACCACCTGTTCCTTCTCATCTAGTTTGCCGACAATCTCTGATTCATCAACACGAGAGTGTGTTTGTGGGTGAATAATGCTTGGTGTCTCAGTATGCGTAAGGAAGTGAAAATTGTTCATCTCCACAACCAACTCATCTATCTTTTCAAGGACATCCTTCATCTTCCTACTCATGGAAAGACGGAAAACGATGGGACTATCGACGGTGAAGTAGCTTAGCACCTGAAATGAAAACAGGTAAAAAGAATAAGGCGATGCGGGTGCGACATGATTAGAAATTGCAATGCAGATTAAGCCCATGTAGAACGGTGTGGTGAGACAGAGTATATGTAACTTCTCTCTGACAAGGGAGTATGTAACTTGAAAGAAGAACAACACACCATACTTGCTTATGCAGTATTATTATGCTTTTAACTAATACCAAAATCCAAGGTACTCCATTGTATGATCTATGAAGACATTCCATTGCAACATGCGCTTTGAATGAACATATATAGTGGCGGGTGGTGATGGACTGTGGGAAGGTGGTCGACGACGAACCTTGCGCGTCGTGGGCATGGAGCGGCCGGCCTGTGTGCGGCGGCGCAGCGCCTCGTAGCGGAAGTTGTCGAGGACGTCGTCGGCCTGGTAGGCGGCCGTCTTGAGGTCGCTGACCCACTCGCGGACGGCGGGGTTGGTGCGGCTCTTCGCCTCGGCGTCCAGCAGGATGTGCTGGACGGCCGCGAGGTGGCGCTCCAGCTTCCGGTGGGCCGCGTCCAGCCCCCACGCCCGCAGCAGCTCACCCACCAGCACGTCGCCCACCTTGGCTGCCACGCTGCTCAGCAGCGGCATCAGCAGGGAGCCCATGCCGTCGGTCTGCTCCGGCGCCGGTGAGATCAATCGGCTCTCCGGTGTCGGTGAGGCAGCAGACGAGGACACCAAGAATGTGCGAAATATCAAAACCCACCTGAAGGAATCAGAAGGTGCACCGTGGTTGCAAGAGGATGCTTTGCTTGTGAGCGAGGAAAGGGAGATGCTTTGGCTAGCTTTTGCTCTTTGCTAATTGCTAGTCCAGTCTGCCACACGCAACTGCACCAGGATCAACAAATAAATAAAAAAATATATCACCTTTCATCTTTGAGAAGTACTCCACTAATACACATGCTTTGAGGCCCACGTGTTGGGGTATCCAAGTTGGATAAAAAGAATAACGTGGATACCCTTTTTCCTCTTGCTCATCAGAAATCAGATGTTCGTTTGGCAGGCTCTTCAGAAATTTGCATTAGATCAGCATTAGATAAATCGAAATCTAGGTGGTTGAGCACAGGGAATTTCTAATAATGTTATTAGCTCAGTTTGATCTTTGCTCCAAGACCAAGAGGCAAAGATCTCACAAGAAATTCTACATCTTGACCCAAGAGGCAAATATTTTACAATAAGTTCACAGGAATACAACCAATGGTACCGTCAGCTTGTCATCATTGTTTACAAATGTTACTGATCAAAATAGGCAGATCGATCCTAAACACAAACAGGCTTTTCGTACAAGAAATGAGCTGAAAAGCAGCCTTATGTAATGTGGTATTTTCTGGTAAGGCGAAAATCCATAACTGACCTGACAGGTCTAATTGCTTAGCATTCAAAAGTTTCAAGAGAACAGGACGAGTGGAAATAAGCTGTGATGTTTCTCTGTAATGTGGCGAAAAGTATTTTCCACAAAGGTGAAATCCATAGCTGACCAGACAGTTCTAATTATTTTCATTCAAAAGTTCCAAGAGAATCCAGAAGGTGGGTTGATTGTGTGTGGGTTGGGGAAATAGACGTTGTTCATGGAACTTTTATGAAGGCGGGAATTGTAGCTTGTCCGCGACGGGGACGAATCCAGGGGGGGGGGGGGGGGGCGAGACCTCCCCTAATGATCACGTTTTCCCTTGATAGCGATTAGGCAGATCCTAATTTGGCACCCAGTTTGACACGATTGGCCCCCGTTGTGTGACACATCGTGAATTTCTTCAGGACTCATCCCCAGGCCCAGCCCATGTACAATAGTTATAGACTAAAATCTAGCGAAGAAAAAGAGCCCACCATCAAACGCGAAGCCCAACAGGCAGCAGAAGCACACTCAGCCCCCATGTTTCCTGGCAGTTCGATTGACAGATTTGACCGCTGATCGTGGCTTCGTGTGACCTTCCTACCCATCGTCCGCTACAGTGTCCGCCTACCGCCGCCAGGATGAATTTTCTCCAGCCTTCAAGCAAAAGATCAGAAGGGGACTGACTGATCAAGGTCTAGCACGGCTGCATAGGTGCAGGTTAACCCTAACTCCTTTGTTTATCTCTTGATTTTTATTTGTTTAAAATCTGCGTTGCTGTGCCATTAAAAAATCTACAAACATCAGAAGTTAATTAGGAAATGCTTGATTGTCTAATTCTAATTCTGTATATAAGAAGAGGAAGTGAACAATGAAAAAAAGTTGTCTATGGGCATTTGCGTCCAACATTAAAGCTTCAATCCCCAATCGGTCATATCATTATCAGCCAGCATAAAGAGGATTAGGGAAAGCACCATCACCAAGAGAGACCACGGATCTGACAGACATACCACATCCAATAATATGCGTATATGGTAAGTCCACTCTGACAATTAGCCTCAGTTTCAAATCTCAGTTTTTTGCTGTCTATATGAATGAATGATTGACTCAAAAACTAGATTCGGAATCAAATCGTTCTAGTACATTGCACTAAAATTTTCTATATAGCAAATTCGAAAACTTTTTTTTTGTAAAAATTCAGTAATTTGGCAATATTTTTTAGTGTTTATATCAGTGAAAGCCTGATTTCAGGCCTATGCTTTTTGCACACTTTAAACAGTTTTTCCACTCGACCAGTGCTCATTAGTCCGTAAGAGAGCGTAAGTGTGGAACTCGCCCCCCCCCCCCCTATACAAAATTCCTGGCTCCGTCCCTGGCGACGTGACACGGCGGTCATCAGCGCTGAATGGCATGCTTCAACCCGCGAAGACGATACAATCGTCCCCTTGTGATGAACGGCGAGCCATGGCGCTGGGACGGGAGGAGGTCCCAAGTTCACTGGCGACGTGTCACTAGTAGAAAAATGGTCTAATGTGAGACACATTAGTGTGGGTTTGAAGTTGGCCCGGTACTAAAGGCACCATATGCATTAGTACTGGTTCGTGTTGAGCCTTTAGTACCGGTTCGTGCCACGAACCGGTACTAAAGGGGTAGTGGCAGGCTGGCGTCAGGCCGGGTCCCCACGAGCCCCTTTAGTACCGGTTTGTGACACAAACCGGTACTAAAGGTCTAATCTATAGTACCGGTTCGTGCCACGAACCCACACTAAAGGGGACAAGCCTTTAGTGTGGGTTCGTGCCACGAACCCACAATAAAGGGGGCAATTTTCAAACTCTACCCCCCCTATCGCCTTTTTCAGTTTTGCAAAAAAACCAAAAGAAAATTAAAAAAACTTTAAAAATTAAAATCCTTCGAGATGTAGTTATGTTACTACATCTAGTAGTTAGGAAAATTAAAAAAATATAAATTTGGACATGTTTTGCAAAAAAGTGTAATGAAAACGTAAAACGGCTATAACTTTTGCATACGATGTTGGAAAAAAATGTATAATATATCAAAATGTAGGGAATTAAAATCCGCATCCGATTTCAACCGGGGGAACCCCGTTGAAGATTTTTAGAATCCTCAAATTCTCAAAGGAAAAAAGTTATGCTCAAATTTCAGTTTTTTTGAATTTTTGGTCAAACTGTGGTCAAACTACTTATTCAATAAATATTAGTGTTACTAAATAATTATTCAATAATATTAAGAGTTAATAAATAATTAGTTCAGTTTTTTTTTTGAATTTTGGTCAAATCTGGTCAAACTACTTATTCGAGAAATATTAGTGTTACTAAATAATTATTGTATTTGAGAATAATAGTTTCAAGCTCAAACAGTGATACTCGTGACTTCGTACTCGAGCTAAACTCTTGAGGGTTAATAGGATTGACAGCTTACTATTGTCAGGAAAACAACAAGTGCTGACTTGGAGACTAGGGGGAATAGAACTTGGAAGCTAAGCGTGCTCAGGCTGGAGTAGTGAGAGGATGGGTGACCGACCAGGAAGTTAGATGATTTGAAATTAGTGGTGTACACTTGACAAGTTATGAGAGGTGATTAGAGGCTAAATCGTCAAATAATTCAGAAATTTGAAAATCAAAAAAATCAAAAAATTGAAAACAAAATTTCAAAAAAATAAAAAATAAAAAAATATCCTTTAGTACCGGTTGATGCCACGTGGTGGCCCTTTAGCATGGGTTCGTGTTGAACCGGCACTAAAGAGGGTACCTACTAAAGGACCTTATGAACCGGCACTATAGGCCGATTTTCTACTAGTGTGTGCGAGCGGCATGCCATGGCGTTAGGACGGGAGGGAGTCGCCAGCTCACTAGCGGTGAGGCTGAATCGATTAGATTATTGATAGTGAAATTGTTGAATGAATCACAAAAAGAAAAAGGAACAACTCAAAGTGTGTACGTGCACAATGCGTAACTTGTAATTGAATGAACGGCGAACCAACATCTGGTTAGATGGCTAAAGGGACTGTGGTATTTCCGGTTCACCAGGGTTCAAGTCCTGGTGCTCATATTTATTCCTGGATTTATTTCAGATTTTCGACGATGCGCATTCAATGAAAGGCAACGTTCTCGTTCACAACGAGGTGCATACGGTGACTTCGTAAATTCTAAGATGATATGCCAACTTAGTCTTCCGGAGGTGCTAATAGAGATAGGTGTGCGTTTGTGCGTTTATAGGGATGAGTGTATGTGCGTGTATATGAGTACTTGCGTTTGTATTGTATTTTCTTTTGATGAACGTGCGTACATGCGGCCGGCCCGATTTTCCGATTCGTTCCTATGTACGACAACAAGCCAAAGAAAAGATAGAAAAGGTGACGACGTGCAAGTTTTGTGTTTTGAACAGTTTTGTCTAATTCACATCTAGATGTTTTTTAAGGATGTCACATCTAAGTTTCCACAAATATATATTACAGCAATAAGAAAAAAAACTAGAACAAAAGAATAGACCACAAACAGAACATAATTATGAGCATAATTGGTTTGATGTCAACATTTGGCATTGCCAATATTCCTCGAATACGCACAAGTATGCGTATCATTCATTAAAGAAAAAGCGGGAAGACTCCCAAGTCCAAAATTACAACAATATTTACATGTCGAGTTTACCCGACACCACCATGCAAGCCTATCCGCTACTCCTCAAATTAAAATATTGCTTTTCATGAGGCCAGCTTTAGACCACAGGGTCCCCTCCTCTCTCATCTTAAGAATAATCACAGGTACAGATGGCGTTGCACCGTTAAACACAATGTCATTGCGGTGTTTCCACAACATCCACATTCCAAAGAGGCATTTTGCCCGAGTCGATTTGCAATCCACTGAGCATAGATCCTGCCTGAGGCACCACTCGGCAAGGCCTTCATCCAAACGAGGTTCAAATTCTTGCCTGCCTGTGGTATCTCCCAACCAATGCCAAACTTGCTTTGCAAAGACATAACCCACTAGTAGATGCTCGATGGTTCTTTCATGTTGATTGCAAAGAGGATATGTGTCTTGATGCGGTAATCCGCGGCGTGCCAACGATCGGACGTCCAACAACGGTTCTTGAGCGCCAGCCAAGCGAAAAAACAACACTGAAGTGGTGCCCTCAACTTCCAGGTGAAAGCCGCCGAAGGTGAGACCTCAAGCCCCATGAATCGTGCCTTGTATGCAGATTTGGCCGAGTATTGGCCATTCTGCTCCCATGACCAGGACACATCTTTTTTTTATTTGTTGTGGATTTATCTTTTTTGTGACACATCTTTTTTTATTTGTTGGACTCTGATAAATGAAAAGTTCACTTGCAGACTGCTCTTTGCTTACACTGTGACTAAAACAAGTTGTGTTTCCTATTATAGCTTCTTTTTTTCAGATTTTGGCGTGTTATTCTCGAACATATTGTGTGTGCAATTAATTTCTGGAACTATTTTTCCCTTTCTGAAGAGTTCATGTTTACTATTAATTTCTGAAAGTCAACGTTCATGTTGCCGAGCCACAAGTGCTCGTGAAAGTCTTACATGGCAAGTGGAGCGCAGGGTGAGTGCCCATGTTTTAGCAATCTTGGGTTCCTTTTTCAAGATTTAGGATTTAGTTTGGTTAAGATTGCTTGTCGCACTATGCTGACACTGCCTGATGTATGGTTTTTAAGCTTTTGAGACCTACCGGCAAGTATTGCAGGCGACCGGTGAAGCCGAAGCCATTTTTTTCTTAATTTGATAATGTATAATAAGGCAGGCAGTCTGTTAAATATGTTTAGTGATTTTAGGAGAAGTTGTAATTTTCAGCTTAAGGAGTTGCCCAAGATGTACATGTGAACCTATTCTTAGGTTTACTTCACCAGATGACAGGAAATTGATAAAGCTAACTTTCCATTCCTATAACGATTTGACAAGGTCCAATTTTATAATCTATGCACTATCACCATGCGTCCCGGGTTGTCTAAAACAGTAGTCCATCAGTTGTGAGATCTTTTACTGCTCAAATCATGGTCGCCACGTCATAACTAAAATCCATAGCATGACTTTTGGATCTGGCGTTTTTATGTGTACCTGACACGCTGTGAGCATTAAAGCTTCACTTGAGTCAATTCAAAATATTGTTTACAGTTGATCTATTTTGTTTACTGGGAGTTATATCCAAAAGGCTAATTCTGTTATGGTCTCACTGCATCACTAAGACGCGCCTACCAAAATTTACTGGTAAAGCTTAACACCTTTAACAATTATCTTGGAAATATCTCTCGCATATTCAAATTTTCTCAAATACTGCTTGGATTATTTTAAAAGTGAAGTGCATCCTAGGTCCTTGAACTATTTTGAAGGTGTCATGTAGGTCCTCAAACTATGAAAAGTGTCATTCAGGTCCTCAGAAATCTTTGAACTGTAATAAGTGTGTATATATGTGACACTTTTGAAATAGTTCAATGACCTACATGACTCCTTTGAAATAGTTTGAGGACCAGGATGACACACATATTGCGCGTTGAGGATCTAGATGATGATTTTCATATATAGTTCAAGGACCTACGTGACACGCCTGAAATAGTTCGAGGACCTATGATGCACTTCACTCTTATTTTAAGATAGTTTTATTATTCAATGTCAATATGGGCGGGCGCGGTGTAGCGCGCCTACATGTTCTAGTATTAGTATGAAAACATGATGCAAAATGGACGTATCAGGCCACAAGCCAATACCCCTGGTGAAACTTTGGGTACCACTGAGTCTTTATTATAATTATGTTACAACTAACCTTTTTAGGTACTTTTTGTGTTCATTAAGGCCTCTTCGTAGGCAAATTCAGTTGCATACATAGTTAGTTCCGCTTGCTAGAGTGCCCTCTAAATATAAGATATCAACTAGCGTTTATCAGTGTGTTTCTTTTTGCCCCTATTTCCTCCTCCTCCATTCTTCTGTAAATTGAACTTTAACTTGCATGCATGAAGATTGAAAAAATAATTGTGCCGGTAAAAAAATTCAAGTCATGATAATATACCAATAGCAAATTTTTTCAAAGCTTGAGCGAGTTAGTGGGCGTTCTTAATAGTGAATTTCACGGAATTGATCTGAATCCTAAAGAGACAAGATCGGTTTAGCTCTAGTGCACCATGGACCAAGTTTACATGCTGAGATTTAGTCAAACAAGGCGATGCGCTTTGATAACTTGAGAAAAAGTATCTGCATCTTCGAATCTAGCGCTGAACAAGGAGTAGACTGTATAAACTGACCATGCATCTGAAACCTCAGTGCAAAGAATGACAAGGGCAGCAAAGCGACAGTAAGCAATATGCCTCGTGGTAACTAATGATGGGAGATATGATGCCTTACTAGCAATTTGGTGGGTACTAGCATTTTGATTCCAAGCCTTTTTTTTCTAAGACCCTGAAATCAACCACATAAAAACCTAAAACCAACCTCATTGATGATCTCTAGCATGGTTCCACTTTTTCTATTCCACAAGTATGAAACCGAACACACTGAAACCGTGAAACCAACCACTACGATGAGCTCAATCAAGGTTCCACTTATTCTGTTCCACAACTCTGAAACCAAACACAAGAAAACCCTGAAACCAACCACACAAAACCCTGAAACCAACCACACAAAACCCTGAAACAAGCCACAACAATGAGTTCCATGAGGTTTCTACTTTTACCTTCCATATCTCTGAAACCAATCATAAGAGAAACCCTAGAATCAGCCACACACAAAACTTTGAAACTAACCATAACGATGAGCTCCAACAAGGTTCCACTTTTCCTATTGTTCTTAGCGGCGACCATGCCATCCCATGCATTTCTAGTGGACGTAGGGGGTAGGAGTCTGCATCACCCTACCATAGTAGAACTAACACACTACCCATCTTGCATCTACAATTTCCAAGAATGGGAGGAGAAATGCAACCAAACATGCATTATTATTATTCTTGACGGATTATATTATGGTGTCATCCATAGTGAGGGGGGGGGGCTTATGCCCCCTACCTTATATAAGGTAGAGGAGTGGAGGGGAATGGCCCCTAGAAATCCACCTGCTAGCTCCTCGGGATATCGAAAAGCACATCACTGACTAGAGCGACCTCTTCAAGCTACTGGTAGGCTAGAAGTGCAACGCTTCCAAGAAAGATGACAAATGGTTCAAGAACTTACGGTGCAATGGAAGATGTGGGGAATCGGAGAAGAGTAAAGTTCTGCGAGGATCAGTGGTTTGGTTACTATAGTCTTACTATTCAGTTATGAGAACTGTATTCCATCTCTAATGAGCAAGGGAATACCATAGATGATTCTTGGCTGGTGTGGATCTTAAACTGACATTTAGGAGTTGTATATATGAGAGGCTACTATACCAGTGGTTTGATTTACTTATCATTGCTAGGTCCCTTTCTTTATCTGTTGATGATGACTCTATCATTTGAAAACTTAATTGTAAAGGAGAGTACACTATTAGCTCTTTGTATGTTGTAGTTAACTTTAGGGGTGTAGTGCCCACTTTTGTTCCTGCTGTTTGGCGGGTTCATGTTCCCCCTAGAATTCATTTTTTTGTGGCTTTTAGCACACAATAAGCTTCTCACTAGAGATAATCTCAGTAAAAGGCAGGTTGTTGATGACTTGCACTGCTTGTTTTTCTCTGAGATGGTATCATGTACTCATCTCTTCTTTGAATGTGTAGTGGCCAAAGAACTTTGATGAAGTATTTAGCCTATTATTGGTTGCTGTCCTGAGCCTAGTTTTGAATGCATTGCAGGATGGTGGCTCAGTAATAGCAAACATATTGTTGCCAGCCACACACGAGAACCAATCTAGGGTTTATCTTTCCCTCCCATATCCCTTGGCGGCTATGGCAAACTTTTCCCTCGAGGCTTCCGCGGCGAGCCCGTGGATTCGCCGTTCCTCTGCCAGCCGCTCCAGTGGCCGGTGGCGAGAAGGGGAATCCCCATGCCTCCACTCCGATTAGTAGTTTAGGTTAGAGTTTTTTAGTCCTTGCACGTGCGGATGGCGACGCTTCTTCTTCGAGTTTGTGTTCCGGACTCCGATCCTCGTCGAGTTCATCCGTCCGGACGTAGTTGACGAATCTCCGGCGTAGATTCCCACCATCTCCTTGGGATGCTGAGGTCAGATTCTTTAGATCTATCAAAGGGTTCAACGACGACAACTGTGACTCCAAGGCGTTGGTCCTTAGAGAAATGTGCACAGATACTTCCCGGCTATCATCTACAAGGTCAAGCCGGCTTCGGTGGGGGAGCAGCGACAACAGCGCATCGGTGGATCATTCTTATGGCGGTAGTGGTCGTTTTGAGGTCTCGGGATCTCTATGTAATTTTTATTATGTTTGAGGTGCTTTGTATTTCCGGTGAACTTTGATAATATGTCTGAATCATTTTTGCCAAAAAAAAATAGCAAACATATTGTTGTTAATGTCTTACATGCAGATTTTCTTTGGGCCATTTAAAAGTGTCGAAACAACATATGTTTTAATGGAGTTCCCTGGCATGGTTTGCAGGACGGGATCAAGCGATCCATGGAAGGTGCTATCCGTAGGAGCGGATCAATCAAGTCTGGAGGCTTCTACCAAGGTGGTCTGGGGGCTCGCTCTAACACCTCCCCTACTGCTCTGGCTGGATCCAGGCTGATGAGGAAGCCCTCCTTCTCCCACGGTTCTCTCTCGTGGGTTGTGATGCAACTAATTTGAGTGGCGCGGCGCTGTATTGATCATTTTAGCCTTTGTAGCTGCTCAGTTCTGGGGTCCGTTTACCCACTCCCCTGTGAGGATCCTTGTGTTCTATTCCTGGGGTTTCCAGACTTGGGGTCCTAGTTTTCTATTTGTTTTCTGGGTTAGGCGTGTATGTCTGCCCTGAGTACGTTCACTGATGTTGTGCTTGGTTTTGGCTTCAATATAGGTGGACAGTGGTATCCCCAACCCACCAGGATTCAAATCCTGGTGCTCGCATTATTCCTGGATTTATTTCAGGATTTCCGGCGATGTGCTTTCAGTGGGAGGAGACGTTCCCGTCGAAGACGAGGCGCCTACGGTGACTTCGTAAATCTCAAGATGATATGCCGGCCCAGTCTCTTGAAGGTGCTCATACGGGTAGGGTGTGCGTGTGTGCGTTCATAGGGGTGATTGTATGCGCGTGTATATAAGCGCTTGTGTCTGTACTGATGCTCAAAAAAAACATAAGGTCTGGAGCCAGGGCGGTGCTCTATTTTTCGAAAAAAAAATTATCTCGTGAATATGACATCAACTGAGAGTCTGAGACATAATGAAGTCTCAGTCGTTGAGATTTAATGAGATTGTTTAGAGACTCGATCGGTTAATTGAGTTGACTTGACTGACGATGCAGATTTTTGTTGAGTTGACCGATAAAAAAACACGAATCTCCTCGTGGCATCCAACGGCAATGACCTATCTGCTAGAAACCGGGGCCGCCTAGAAGTCTAACATCAACAGCGACTCCAATCTGGAATCGGCGAGGTGAGCAGATGAATAAAAGGCTGGGTGCCCTGATGCACAAACCAAGCGAACTCTGTTCTCTGCGCAAAAGAGAGAAGAAAGAGGAAGAGAGGCGCACGCACGTAGCAAAGCACCAACCTAGCTAAGCTAGAGAGCCATGGCGATCATCGACCGGCAGTCCGAGCGCATCGTCCTGCGTCGCGCCTGCACTTACCTCAAAGCACGCGGCCTGACGGCGACGGCGCGGGCGCTGGAGAAGGAGGCGATGAGGTTCAGAAGAATCGCGACCAAACCAGCGGCCACGACCGACCGGCAGTCGGAGTGGCTCGTCCTGCGCCGCCTGCGCGCGTTCCTCGACTCGCGGGGCCTCGAGGCGACGGCCTACGCGCTGGAGAAGGAGGCGCGCCTCAGGTTCGACCTCCGCCGCGTGTCGCGCCTGCTGGAGGACGGCCGGTGGCGGGCGGCGGACGAGTACGTGTCGGCGTTCCTGGGAGACGCGGGCACGCCGGCGGCGTCCGCCGCGCTGTTCGTCGTCAGGCTCCAGCGCTTCGCGGACGCGCTCAGGCGCGGCCACACGGCGTGGGCGCGAGGCTACCTGGACCGCCGCGTGCGGCCCGTGCTGGCGAACCACCCCAACGGCGCCGCGGCGTGGGCCTACTGCCTCCGGGCGCTGGGATCCGACGTGGACTCGCTCGTCCAGGACATCCCCGGCGACGCCGGCGACAGGCAGCGGTGCGTCCACGACTTCATGCGCTGGGTCAACTACAACCCGCAGCTCCACCGCTGCAAACTCAGCTTCTTCAACGACGAGGATCCCACTCCCATGCGCGTCCCTAAAATCCTAGGCCTGCGCCGCCACGCCCGGACACGGGGATGCCGCGCCGGAAAACCGACCGTGGCGTATACATCACCCTGCACCACTGATCAGTGATCAAGAAGATTTTAGTCAAAATCTTGATTGTTTAGATTTGGAAGTGTTAGTTTTAGTTAGATTAGATGCAAAGTTAGTCCAAGGGCACTTAGTGCTACATGCCATGAGTCCAGCTGTTAGCTGTGTACATGTACGAGTACTAGTGCTTGACTACTTGCCCATGTCATGTCAGGTACAAATTGAGTACAGTTTGTATTATTTCTTAACAGGGTACAACGCAGACGCTTATATATACGTACATACATTTACCCTTTCTAAACGCATGCACACACCCTACTTCTATGTACATCTGAGAGACTGAGTTATCACATCATTCTGAGATTGACAAAATCATCACAGACGGCTTCGTAGTTGATAGGAGTGTCTTCACCTAGTGAACACACATCACCGCAAGGTCTGAAATAAATTCAAAAAATGCGAGCACTAATGTCAAGTGTAGGACTTCTGATGGCATGGGGTTGCCACTATCCTCCTAACCATACAAGACCTCATTGGTTGGCGAGTAGAGTTTGTACTAGGATGTCAAGAATGGCTAGGTTTGGTTAGACGTGTCCAAGGCTGGTAGGCTGCGTGTGTCTAGCTTGAGTCAAAGTACTCCTATATATATATTCGGAGACGTCCAATTCGAGTCTTTAAAAAAAAATAATTTTCATCCCTTAATTCTTGGTTGAGTTTAGATTTGGTTCATCAACTTTGAAACCAAACAATTTGCATCCCGTTTACTGAAACCAAACAAGGTTTGTCCCTGGTCTCGGTTTTGACCGGTTTTGATGCTGACTCACCCTTGTTTTGATCATAGCCAACTCAAATTCGCGTATTTTTTTGTGAATCTATGAACCTTTTTGAATTTTGTGTGCTTTCTTCAAGACTTCAAGTTCATGTAGTATTTTTCAAGGGCTTTCTATTTTCGTGCCCTCGGTTTCTTAGTTGTACTCAGTTTTATCCCAACGTCTTAACGTTCCTCACTTTTCCCCTTCTCTCTCTCCCACATCCTCACAAGTGCCCAAACAGAACATTTCCGTTGGGTCAAAATTCGTTGACCGTTACTTCGATGTGTTCCTGACAAGTTGGACCAATTAAAATGCGGACATGTTGGGCCACTTATAAAAGGAGGTACCAACACAATATTAAACATAAAAACACATTCCTGCCTCCCTAGCCACGGCGGAGTCTGCTCGGGAGGGCACAAAGTGGGCATCAAAGGTGACTCGAGAGCCAGCCCACGCACTCCCGCATCTAGGAAAACTCAAGGGAACCCCGGAGATGGCCGGAGTGGACGACGCTAACATAAACCATGGCGCCATACACATGTGATCGATCGCGATGACGCATGCAAGGTTGCGACTCGCGCTCTGCATGACCCTACCGTAGTAGAACTAACACACTACCCTCTGGCGTCTTGCATCTACAATTTTCAAGAATGGGAGGAGAAATGCGACCAAACATGCATTATATTATTCTCGAAGAATTATATTATGGTGTCATCCACGGTGAGGGGGGCGAGGGGGGCTATGCCCCCTACCTAACATAATGTAGAGGATGATGTATGTCGCCTCGTTTAGAAGTTCTATATGTCCGCTTTATGTTTGAAAGTGCGTTATATCGACTAGAGGGGGTGAATAAGCGATTTTTATGAATTCTTCACTGAGGAATTTGCGGGTGAGCAAATTCCTTAGCGAAGAATTTGCGAGTTGCCATCGTTCGCGGCCAATGTCGTCGGTGTGCGCCACCCTGCCAAGTGGAGCTTCGACGTGGTGCTCATGTGCCATCACCGTTACAAGGACCACCGGTTATGGCCGCCTCCCCGTTGCTTGCCGTTGCAGGCTACTGTTGTGGGCGTCTACCGCTCCAGCAGGTGCAGGGTCATGGGGGATGGTGTCTCCACTGTCGGTCGTTGCAGCATGTGTGGAGGTAGGTAAGGGCTCCCACCTGACTAAGGGCACTGGGCACGTCTGGATTAGTCCTGGCCATGGGCAGCCCGGCCCGGTCGGCTCGACCCGACCCGGCCCGGCCCGACCTTGTCCACGGGCTGGGCTCAGGCCTAGGTTTTGAGCCCGAAGCACGGGCTAGGCCGGGCCCGGGCCTGTCGTTTTTGCCGTTCAAGGAAGAGGCCCGGCCCATGGCTCGAGGCCCGACAGGCTTTTAGCGTGATGGGCTGGGCTCGGGCCCGATTTTTAGGCCCGACAGTCAGGCCGGGCCAGGCTCGGGCCTGGGTGAGGGAGTCCTAGATTAGGAGGTGTTCGGGTAGCCGGACTATACCTTCGCCGGACTCCAGGACTATGAAGATACAAGATTGAAGACTTCGTCCCGTGTCCGGAAGGAACTTTCCTTGGCGTGGAAGGCAAGCTAGGCGATGCGGATGCTCAAGATCTCCTACCATTATAAATGACTCTGTGCAACCCTAACCCTATCCGGTATCTATATAAACCGGAGGGTTGTAGTCCGTAGGACAACCATCATCATACACAATCATACCATAGGCTAGCTTCTAGGGTTTAGCCTCCTTGATCTCGTGGTAGATCTACTATTGTACTACCCATATCATCAATATTAATCAAGCAGGACGTAGGGTTTTACCTCCATCAAGAGGGCCCGAACCTGGGTAAACATCGTGTCCCTTGTCTCCTGTTACCATCCGGCCTTGACGCACAGTTCGGGACCCCCTACCCGAGATCCGCCGGTTTTAACACCGACATTGGTGCTTTCATTGAGAGTTCCTCTGTGTCGTCGCCTTTAGACCCGATGGCTCCTTTGATCATCAACAACGATGAGGTCCATGGTGAGACTTTTCTCCCCGGACAAATCTTCGTCTTCGGCGGCTTCGCTCTGCGGGCCAATTCGCTTGGTCATCTGGAGCAGATCGAAAGCTACGCCCCTGGCCATCAAGTCAGGTTTGGAAGCTTAAACTACACGGCGGATATCCGCGGAGACTTGATCTTCGACGGATTCGAACCACAGCCAAGCGCGCCGCACTATCTCGAGGGGCACGATCTAGCTCTGCCTCCGAACAGTGTCCTGGAGGCCGCACACACATCGGTTCCGACCCTGGATTCGGAGCCTACTGCGCTAATTGAGGATGAACGGTTGGACGTCACCTCGGGGGCTGCGATCTCAAAGGCGATCGAGCCGAACGCTAGCCCCGCGCTCCGCATAACCCGCGACTCCGAGGGTCCGGACTCCTATTCGGACTCCAAACCCCCCGTGCCCCCACCAATCGAATCTGGTTGGGCACCCATAATGGAGTTCACTGCCGCGGACATCTTTCAGCACTCGCCTTTTGGCGACATCTTGAATTCTCTCAAGTCTCTCTCTTTATCAGGAGAGCCCTGGCCGGATTACGGCCTGCGAGGATGGGATACGGACGATGAAGAAATTCAAAGCCCTCCCACCACCCACTTTGTAGCCACTATCGACGATTTGACCGACATGCTTGATTTCAGCTCCGAAGACATCGACGGTATGGACGACGATGTGGGAGACGAACAGGAACCAGCACCTGTAGGGCACTGGAAGGCCACCTCGTCATATGACATATATATGGTGGATACTCCAAAAGATGGAGATGGTGATGGAATAGCGGGGGATGACACCTCCAAAAAACAGCCAAAGCGCCGGCGTCAACGACGCCACTCTAAATCCCGCCAAAGCAAAAACGGTGATTCCGGCACGGGAGATAATACTACCCCGGATAGCGCCGAAGAACACCCAACTCAACAAGATTCAGCGCAGGAAGATGGAGAAGCCAGCCCTCATGAGAGAGCGGCAGAACCAGGGGTTGAGGATGATAACTATATGCCTCCCTCCGACGATGAGGCAAGCCTCGACGACGACGAATTCGTCGTACCATCAGACCCCGCCGAACAGGAGCGTTTCAAATGCAGGCTTTTAGCCACGGCGAACAGCCTAAAGAAAAAGTAGCAACAGCTTAGAGCTGATCAAGGTTTGCTAGCTGACAGATGGACCGAAGTCCTTGCGGCCGAAGAGTATGAACTCGAACGCCCCTCCAAAAATTATCCTAAGAGCAGGCTGCTACCCCGATCAGAGGAGGAAGCGCCTACATCACCAGCGCACGACATGGCAGGCCGACCACCTCGCGGCCGCGACAGAGAGGCCTGTCGAACCTCCACCCAAGCCATGCCCCGACGCCGCTCAACCAAGGCTCGGGAAAATGCGCCAGACCTGCAAGATGTACTGGAGGATAAAGCAAGGCAAACAAGATCGATCTATGGATCGCGCAGGCGCCCTACGACACGTGACGATGACCTTCACTCCGGACACAATAAATCCGGCCGGGCCGAACACAACAGACATAGCTCCTCCGAGCTGCGTCGTGACATAGCCCAGTACAGGGGCGCCGCACACCCACTATGCTTCACAGATGAAGTAATGGATCATAAAATCCCAGAGGGCTTCAAACCCGTAAACATCGAATCATACGATGGCACGACCGATCCGGCGGTCTGGATCGAGGATTATCTCCTCCACATCCACATGGCACGTGGCGATGATCTACACGCCATCAAATACCTCCCCCTCAAACTCAAAGGACCAGCCCGGCACTGGCTTAACAGCCTGCCAGCGGACTCAATTGGTTCTTGGGAGGACCTGGAAGCCGCATTCCTCGACAACTTCCAGGGCACTTATGTGCGGCCACCGGACGCCGACGACCTAAGCCACATAATTCAGCAGCCAGAAGAATCGGCCAGGCAATTCTGGACACGGTTTCTAACAAAGAAAAACCAGATAGTCGACTGTCCGGACGCAGAGGCCCTAGCAGCCTTCAAGCATAACATCCGCGACGAGTGGCTTGCCCGGCACCTGGGACAAGAAAAGCCGAAATCTATGGCAGCCCTCACGACACTCATGACCCGCTTTTGCGCGGGCGAAGATAGCTGGCTAGCTCGCAGCAACAACTTATCAAAGAACCCTGGTAATTTGAATACCAAGGACAAAAGTGGCAGAACACGTCGAAATAAGCAAAAGCGCCGCGTCAGCAGCGACAGCAATGAAGATACGGCAGTAAACGCCGGATTCAAAGGCTATAAATCCGGTCAGCGGAAAAAGGCATTTAAAAAGAATACTCAGGGCCCGTCTAGTTTGGACCGAATACTCGACCGCTTGTGCCAGATCCATGGCACCCCCGAAAGGCCAGCCAATCACACCAACAGGGATTGTTGGGTGTTCAAGCAGGCAGGCAAGCTAAGAGCCGAAAACAAAGACAAGGGGCTGCATAGCAATGACGAGGAGGAGCCCAGGCCGCCGAACAACAAAGGACAGAAGGGGTTTCCCCCGCAAGTACGGACGGTGAACATGATATACGCAACCCACATTCCCAAGAAGGAGCGGAAGCGTGCGCTACGGGATGTATACGCGATGGAGCCAGTCGCCCCGAAGTTCAACCCATGGTCTTCTTGCCCGATCACCTTTGATCGAAGGGACCAGCCCACTAGCATCCATCATGGCGGCTTTGCCGCATTGGTTCTTGACCCAATCATCGATGGATTTCATCTCACAAGAGTCCTCATGGACGGCGGCAGTAGCCTGAACCTGCTTTATCAGGATACAGTGCGAAAAATGGGCATAGATCCATCAAGGATTAAGCCCACAAGGACGACCTTTAAAGGCATTATACCAGGTGTAGAAGCCAGCTATGTCCCTAAAGACTTATGCCGCTTCGAGTCCCTAAAGACTTATGCCGCTTCGAGTGAAGAGCTGGCTATGTCCGGCCAAAGGCGTGGATAGCGCTCCGAATTCGGTCTTTCGAACTAGGGGCTTCGCCGAAATTTAAAATTATAAAGTTCTATGGCTAAGTGAGAGTGTTCAAGCATTATAGTCCGATTGCCTGGTTCTTTGTGCTGAGCGCCTCCCTCGAAGGACCCAACTATGGGAAAAAGAGCGCTCAGGTTTATCCCGAACACCCCAGCACTAGCGGCATGGGGGCAGAAGCCGACGACTGGCCATCTCTCAATTTTTGATAAACGGCCGCACAAAAAATAATATTTTAAATTCCATAAGCATTGCTTAGCGCATATGAACAAGTTTTCAGCGCACAGGATAAAACGAGCGAGTTCATTCAAAGATTACATCATTAGTACATTCGTCCGCAATAAGGCGGGCACCGGCAAGAACATCCTTGTAGTAGTTCTCGGGCTTGCGATGCTCCTTCCCCTGCGGCGGCCCGTCCCTCACCAGCTTCTCTCCGTCCAGCTTACTCCAGTGCACCTTTGCACGGGCAAGGGCCCTCCGGGCACCTTCGATGCAGGACGAACGCTTGATGACATCAAGGCGTGGACAGGCCTCCACCAGCCGTCGCACCAGCCCAAAGTAGCTCCCAGGCAGAGCCTTTCCGGGCCAGAGCCAAACTAGGAAGCCCTTCATGGCTTGTTCGGCCGCCTTGTGGAGCTCGACCAGCTGTTTGAGCTGATCGCTTAAGGGCACAGGGTGTCCAGCCTCAGAATACTGAGACCAGAACACACTCTCCGTCGAGCTGCCCTCTTCAGCTCGGTAGAATGCGGCTACATCGGATATGCTGCGGGGAAGATCTGCGAACGCCCCTGGAGAACTCCGGATTCGGGTAAGTGACAAGTAGTTTACTTTTATATTCCTACTTTACATTAAGAATGCCTTACCCGTTGCTATCTTCTTCATCTCCTCCAACTCTTGGAGGGCCTTTTGGGCTTCGGCCTTGGCACCCTTGGTGGTCTCACGGGCCGACGCGAGCTCGGATGCTTGCGCCTTTGACTCAAGCTCCAAGCTCTCATGTTTTTTCATGAGAGCCTGCAGCTCTTGCTGCACCTCGCAAACCTGAGCCCCAAGCCTTTCTTGCTCGGCGCGCTCCTCGGCCGTTTTCTTTTCGGCCTCAGATAGCGCCTGCTTGAGGGTCGCCACCTCAGTTGTGGCCCCTACAATAAGCAGTGTGATCCTGTCATTCTTTGCAATCACGCCTCTCTATAGGCACCTTTTCTTTATAGGGTATTTCTTACCTTCTTTCTCCTCGAGCTGCCGTTTGGCAAGGCCGAGCTCTTGCTCGGTCCGCTCGAGGTCCTTTTTCAGGACATCCACCTATGCAGTCAGTGCGGCGGTGGATAGCAGCGAAGCCTGCATACGCATATTTGACTCTTTATTGTTAGACTCCTGCGAAAATTAATAGATCCTCTATTCGGCTTTTCTTTCCGAACGCCGAACAGAGCATCAGGGGCTACTGTCTATGCGGTAATATTTTGACATATTTTTACTCACCTCGAAGCCTGTCAGAAGGCTAACGCAAGCTTCAGTCAGTCCGCTCTTGGCGTACTGAACCCTTCGGATCACCGTACTCATAATAGTACGGTGTCCCTCGTCGATGGAGGCGCCGTCAAGCACCTCCAGCAGGTTGTCCGGCACCTCCGGTTGGACGGAGGCCACCGGCTTAGAAGGCTTGCTCCTCTTTGAAGGAGTTCGCCGACCGCCAACCGGAACTGTTGAAGAGTCCGGCGCGGCGTCCGGCACAAAGCCGTACTCGGAGCCCTGGGGGGTCTTGTCCCCTTTGTCCCTGGAGTCCGGGAGGTCGCCTTTCGGCTCCTCCAGGACCACCTCCTCCTGCCCCGGAGCTTGTCGCGACGCCACTTTGGCGTCATCTGCAGCGCAGGGGGAGACCGCGGGCGGAACTGAGTTCACGTCCGACGTGTTCAGGGAGCCGCTCGACGAATCGTCGAGTTCGGCCCGGGGCGGGCTGCATAAATCACATTCGACGTCAGGGAAAGCTGCGCATTAAAAGAATATCATGAGTTACTCTGGTATGCGAATACTTACGATCTCGCCGGACGCTTGGCCCTATCCGGCCACTCCTCCCCGCTCTCTTCGGCGTCATGGGAGCAGTCCGGCGGAGGGGTCTTCCTTTTCCTAGACCCCTCGGCCTCCCCCGATGGGGCGGCCTCTTTCTTATTTCCTCCCCCCGCTGGGGGGGAGAGCCCTCTTCTTCCTCCTCCTCGTTTTCACGAGAGGAGGGTGTTGGGGAACGTAGTAATTTCAAAAAAATTCCTACGCACACGCAAGATCATGGTGATGCATAGCAACGAGAGGAGAGAGTGTTGTCTACATACCCTCGTAGACCGAAGCGGAAGCGTTGATGCAACGTAGAGGAAGTAGTCGTACGTCTTCCCGGTCCAACCGATCCAAGCACCGTTATTCCGGCACCTCCGAGTTCTTGACACACGCACAGCTCGATGACGCACCCCGGGCTCCGATCCAGCAAAGCTTCGGGGAGGAGTTCCGTCAGCACGACGGCGTGGTGACGATCTTGATGTTCAACTGTCGCACACGGCTAAGGAACGATCACGAAGATCAACTTGTGTGTCTATGGGGTGCCCCCTGCCCCCGTATATAAAGGAGTGGAGGAGGGGAGGGCCGGCCCTCTCTATGGCGCGCCCTAGGGAGTCCTACTCCCACCGGGAGTAGGATTCCCCCTTTCCTAGTCCAACTAGGAGTCCTTCCATGTAGTAGGAGTAGGAGACAAGGAAGGGGAAAATAGAAGGGAAGGAAGGAGGAGGCGCAGCCCCTCCCCCTAGTCCAATTCGGACTAGGCCTTGGGGGGCGCGCGGCCTGCCCTAGGCAGCCCCTCTCTCTTTCCCGTATGGCCCAATAAGGCCCAATACTTCTCCCCCGTATTCCGAAAAATACCCGAACCACTCAGAACCTTTCCGATGTCCGAATATAGTCGTCCAATATATCGATCTTTACGTCTCGACCATTTCGAGACTCCTCGTCATGCCCCGATCTCATCCGGGACTCCGAACTCCTTCGGTACATCAAAACTCAAAAACTCATAATATAACTGTCATCGAAACCTTAAGCGTGCGGACCCTACGGTTCGAGAATAATGTAGACATGACCGAGACACGTGTCCGGTTAATAACCAGTAGCGGGACCTGGATGCCCATATTGGCTCCTACATATTCTACGAAGATCTTTATCGGTCAGACCGCATAACAACATACGTTCTTCCCTTTGTCATCCGTATGTTACTTGCCCGAGATTCGATCGTCGGTATCCAATACCTAGTTCAATCTCGTTATCGGCAAGTCTCTTTACTCGTTCCGTAATACATCATCTCACAACTAACTCATTAGTTGCAATGCTTGCAAGGCTTATGTGATGTGCATTACCGAGAGGGCCCAGAGATACCTCTCCGACAATCGGAGTGACAAATCCTAATCTCGAAATACGCCAACCCAACATGTACCTTTGGAGACACCTGTAGAGCTCCTTTATAATCACCCAGTTACGTTGTGACGTTTGGTAGCACACAAAGTGTTCCTCTGGTAAATGGGAGTTGCATAATCTCATAGTCATAGGAACATGTATAAGTCATGAAGAAAGCAATAGCAACATACTAAACGATCGGTGCTAAGCTAATGGAATGGGTCATGTCAATCAGATCATTCAACTAATGATGTGATCCCATTAATCAAATAACAACTCTTTGTCTATGGTTAGGAAACATAACCATCTTTGATTAATGAGCTAGTCAAGTAGAGGCATACTAGTGACACTCTGTTTGTCTATGTATTCACACATGTATTATGTTTCCGGTTAATACAATTCTAGCATGAATAATAAACATTTATCATGATATAAGGAAATAAATAATAACTTTATTATTGCCTCTAGGGCATATTTCCTTCAGTCTCCCACTTGCACTAGAGTCAATAATCTAGTTCACACCACCATGTGATTTAACACCAATAGTTCACATCATCATGTGATTAACACCCATAGTTCACATCGTTCTGTGACCAACACTCAAAGGGTTTACTAGATTCAGTAATCTAGTTCACATTGCTATGTGATTAACACCCAAAGAGCACTAAGGTGTGATCATGTTTTGCTTGTGAGAGAATTTTAGTCAACGGGTCTTTCACATTCAGATCTGTTATGTATTTTGCAATTTTCTATGTCTACAATGCTCTGCACGGAGCTACTCTAGCCAATTGCTCCCACTTTCAATATGTATCTAGATCAAGACTTAGAGTCATCCAGATTAGTGTCAAAACTTGCATCGACGTAACCCTTTACGGCGAACCTTTTTGCCACCTCCATAATCGAGAAACATATCCTTATTCCACTAAGGATAATTTTGACCGCTGTCCAGTGATCTACTCCTAGATCACTATTGTACTCCCATGCCAAAATCAGTGTAGGGTATACAATAGATCTGGTACACAGCATGGCATACTTTATAGAACCTATGGCTGAGGCATAGGGAATGACTTTCATTCTCTTTCTATCTTCTGCCGTGGTCGGGCTTTGAGTCTTACTCAATTTCACATCTTGTAACACAGGCAAGAACTCTTTCTTTGACTCTTCCATTTTGAACTACTTCAAAATCTTGTCAAGGTATGTACTCATTGAAAAAACTTATCAAGCGTCTTGATCTATCTCTATAGATCTTGATGCTCAATATGTAAGCAACTTCACTGAGGTCTTTTTTTTCAAAAAACTCCTTTCAAATACTCCTTTATGCTTTGCAGAATAATTCTACATTATTTCCGATCAACAATATGTCATTTACATATACTTATCAGAAATGATGTAGTGCTCCCACTCACTTTCTTGTAAATACAGGCTTCACCTCAAGTCTGTATAAAACTATATGCTTTGATCAACTTATCAAAGCGTATATTCCAACTCCGAGATGCTTGCACCAGTCCATAGATGGATCGATGGAGCTTGCATATTTTGTTAACACCTTTAGGATTGACAAAACCTTCTGGTTGCATCATATACAACTCTTCTTTAAGAAATCCATTAAGGATTGCAGTTTTGTTATCCATTTGCCAGATTTCATAAAATGTGGCAATTGCTAACACGATTCGGACAGACTTTAAGCATCGATACGAGTGAGAAAATCTCATCATAGTCAACACCTTGAACTTTGTCAAAAACCTTTTTCGACAAGTCTAGCTTTGTAGATAGTAACACTACTATCAGCGTCCGTCTTCCTCTTGAAGATCCATTTATTTTCTATGGCTTGCCGATCATCGGGCAAGTCAACCAAAGTCCATACTTTGTTCTCATACATGGATCCCATCTCAGATTACATGGTCTCAAGCCATTTTGCGGAATCTGGGCTCATCATCGCTTCCTCATAGTTCGTAGGTTCGTCATGGTCTAGTAACATGACTTCCAGAATAGGATTACTGTACCACTCTGGTGCGGATCTCACTCTGGTTTATCTACGAGATTCAGTAGTAACTTGATTTGAAGTTACATGATCATCATCATTAGCTTCCTCACTAATTGGTGTAGTAGTCACAGGAACAGATTTCTGTGATGAACTACTCTCCAACAAGGGAGCAGGTACAGTTACCTCATCAAGTTCTACTTTCCTCCCACTCACTTCTTTCGAGAAAAACTCCTTCTCTAGAAAGGATCCATTCTTAGCAACGAATGTCTTGCCTTCGGATCTGTGATAGAAGGTGTACCCAACAGTCTCCTTTGGGTATCTTATGAAGACATATTTCTCCGATTTGGGTTTGAGCTTATCAGGATGAAACTTTTTCATATAAGCATTACAACCCCAAACTTTAAGAAACGACAACTTTGGTTTCTTGCCAAACCACAGTTCAGATTGTGTCGTCTCAACGGACTTAGATGGTGCCCTTTTTAACGTGAATGCAGCTGTCTTTAATGCATAACCCCAAAATGATAGTGGTAAGTCGGTAAGAAACATCATAGATTGCACTATATCCAATAAAGTACAGTTATGACGTTCAGACACACCATTATGTTGTGGTGTTCCAGGTGGCGTGAGTAGTGAAACTATTTCACATTGTTTTAACTGAAGACCATACTCATAACTCAAATATTCGTCTCCGTGATCATATCGTAGAAACTTTATTTTCTTGTCACGATGATTTTCCACTTCACTTTGAAATTCTTTGAACTTTTCAAATGTTTCAGACTTATGTTTCATCAAGTAGATATACCCATATCTGCTCAAATCATCTGTGAAGGTCAAAAAATAACGATACCCGCCGCGAGCCTTAACACTCATCGGATCGCATACATCAGTATGTATTATTTCCAATAAGTCAGTTGCTCGCTCCATTGTTCCGGAGAACGGAGTCTTAGTCATCTTGCCCATGAGGCATTGTTTGCAAGCATCAAGTGATTCCAAAAGCCCATCAGCATGGAGTTTCTTCATGCGCTTTACACCAATATGACCTAAACGTCAGTGCCACAAATAAGTTGCACTATCATTATTAACTTTGCATCTTTTGGCTTCAATATTATGAATATGTGTATCACTACGATCGAGATCCAACAAACCATTTCGTTGGTGTGTATAACCATAGAAAGTTTTATTCATGTAAACAGAACAACAATAGTTCTCTAACTTAAATGAATAACCGTATTGCAATAAACATGATCAAATCATATTCATGTTCAACGCAAACACCAAATAACACTTATTTAGTTTCAACACTAATCCTGAAAGTATAGGGAGTGTGCGATGATGATCATATCAATCTTGGAACTACTTCCAACACACATCGTCACCTCACCCTTAACTAGTCTCTGTTCATTCTGCAACTCCTGATTCAAGTTACTACTCTTAGCAACTGAACCAGTATCAAATACCGAGGGGTTGCTACGAACACTAGTAAAATACACATCAATAATATGTATATCAAATATACCTTTGTTCACTTTGCCATCCTTCTTATCCGCCAAATACTTGGGGTAGTTCCGCTTCCAGTGACCAGTTCCATTTGCAGTAGAAGCACTTAGTCTTAGGCTTAGGCCCAAACTCGGGCTTCTTCACTTGAGCAGCAACTTGCTTGCCGTTCTTTTTGAAGTTCCCCTTCTTCCCTTTGCCGTTTTCTTGAAACTAGTGGTCCTTCAACCATCAACACTTGATGTTTTTCTTGATTTCTACCTTCGTCGATTTGAGCATCATGAAGAGCTTGGGAATTGTATTCATTATACCTTGCATATTATAGTTCATCACGAAGTTCTACTAACTTGGTGATGGTGACTAGAGAATTCTGTCAATCACTATCTTATCTGGAAGATTAACTCCCACTTGATTCAAGCGATTGTAGTACCCAGACAATCTGAGCACATGCTCACTAGTTGAGCGATTCTCCTCCATCTTTTAGCTATAGAACTTGTTGGAGACTTCATATCTCTCAGCTCGGGTATTTGCTTGAAATATTAACTTCAACTCCTGGAACATCTCATATGGTCCATGACGTTCAAAACGTCTTTGAATTCCCGATTCTAAGCCGTTAAGCATGGTGCACTTAAACTATCAAGTAGTCATCATATTGAGCTAGCCAAACGTTCATAACGTCTGCATCTGCTCCTGCAATAGGTCTGTCACCTAGCGGTGCATCAAGGACATAATTCTTCTGTGCAGCAATGAGGATAAACCTTAGATCACGGATCCAATCCGCATCATTGCTACTAATATCTTTCAACACAATTTTCTCTAGGAACATATCAAAATTAACATATGAAAGCAACAACGCGAGCTATTGATCTACAACATAGATATGCTAATACTACCAGGACTAAGTTCATGATAAATTAAAGTTCAATTAATCATATTACTTAAGAACTCCCACTTAGATAGACATCCCTCTAATCCTCTAAGTAATCACGTGATCCATATCAACTAAACCATGTTCGATCATCACGTGAGATGAAGTAGTTTCAATGGTGAACATCACTATGTTGATCATATCTACTATATGATTCACGCTCGACCTTTCGGTCTCCGTGTTCCGAGGCCATATCTGTATATGCTTGGCTCGTCAAGTATAACCTGAGTATTCCGCGTGTGCAACTGTTTTGCACCCGTTGTATTTGAACGTAGAGCCTATCACACCCGATCATCACGTGGTGTCTCAGCACGAAGAACTTTCGCAACGGTGCATACTCAGGGAGAACACTTCTTGATAATTAGTGAGAGATCATCTTAAAATGCTACCGTCAATCAAAGCAAGATAAGATGCATAAAAGATAAACATCACATGCAATCAATATAAGTGATATGATATGGCCATCATCATCTTGTGCTTGTGATCTCCATCTTCGAAGCACCGTCATGATCACCATCATCACCGGCGCAACACCTTGATGTCCATCGTAGCATCGTCGCCGTCTCGCCAATCTTATGCTTCTACGACTATCTCTACCGCTTAGTGATAAAGTAATGCATTACAGGGCGATTGAATTGCATACAATAAAGCGACAACCATATGGCTCCTGCCGGTTGCCGATAACTCGGTTACAAAACATGATCATCTCATACAATAAAATTTAAGCATCATCTCTTGACCATATCACATCACAACATGCCCTGCAAAAACAAGTTAGACGTCCTCTACTTTGTTTGTTGCAAGTTTTACGTGGCTGCTACGGGCTTAAGCAAGAACCAATCTTACCTACGCATCAAAACAACAACGATAGTTTGTCAAGTTGGTGCTGTTTTAACCTTCGCAAGGACCGGGAGTAGCCACACTCGGTTCAACTAAAGTTGGAGAAACTGACACCCGCCAACCACCTGTGTGCAAAGCACGGCGGTAGAACCAGTCTCGCGTAAGCGTATGCGTAATGTCAGTCTGGGCCACTTCATCCAACAATACCGCCGAACCAAAGTATGACATGCTGGTAAGCAGTATGACTTATATCGCCCACAACTCACTTGTGTTCTACTCGTGCATATAACATCAAACCATAAAACCTAGGCTCGGATGCCACTGTTGGGGAACGTAGTAATTTCAAAAAAATTCCTACGCACACGCAAGATCATGGTGATGCATAGCAACGAAAGGAGAGAGTGTTGTCTATGTACCCTCGTAGACCGAAGCGGAAGCGTTGATGCAACGTAGAGGAAGTAGTCGTACGTCTTCCCGGTCCAACCGATCCAAGCACCGTTACTCCGGCACCTCCGAGTTCTTGACACACGTACAGCTCGATGACGCACCCCGGGCTCCGATCCAGCAAAGCTTCAGGGAGGAGTTCCGTCAGCACGACGGCGTGGTGACGATCTTGATGTTCAACTGTCGCAGGGCTTCGCCTAAGCACCGCTACAATATGACCGAGGTGTAATATCGTGGAGGGGGGCACCGTACACGGCTAAGGAACGATCACAAAGATCAACTTGTGTGTCTATGGGGTGCCCCCTGCCCCGTATATAAAGGAGTGGAGGAGGGGAGGGCCGGCCCTCTCTATGGCGCGCCCTAGGGAGTCCTACTCCCACCGGGAGTAGGATTCCCCCTTTCCTAGTCCAACTAGGAGTCCTTCCATGTAGTAGGAGTAGGAGACAAGGAAGGGGAAATAGAAGGGAAGGAAGGAGGAGGCGCAGCCCCTCCCCCTAGTCCAATTCGGACTAGGCCTTGGGGGGGGGGCGCGGCCTGCCCTAGGCAGCCCCTCTCTCTTTCCCGTATGGCCCAATAAGGCCCAATACTTCTTCCCCGTATTCCCGTAACTCCCCGGTACTCCGAAAAATACCCGAACCACTCAGAACCTTTCCGATGTCCGAATATAGTCGTCCAATATATCGATCTTTACGTCTCGACCATTTCGAGACTCCTCGTCATGTCCCCGATCTCATCCGGGACTCCGAACTCCTTCGGTACATCAAAACTCATAAACTCATAATATAACTGTCATCGAAACCTTAAGCGTGCGGACCCCACGGTTCGAGAATAATGTAGACATGACCGAGACACGTCTCCGGTCAATAACCAATAGCGGGACCTGGATACCCATATTGGCTCCTACATATTCTACGAAGATCTTTATCGGTCAGACCCCATAACAACATACGTTCTTCCCTTTGTCATCCGTATGTTACTTGCCCGAGATTCGATCGTCGGTATCCAATACCTAGTTCAATCTCGTTATCGACAGGTCTCTTTACTCGTTCCGTAATACATCATCTCACAACTAACTCATTAGTTGCAATGCTTGCAAGGCTTATGTGATGTGCATTACCGAGAGGGCCCAGAGATACCTCTCCGACAATCGGAGTGACAAATCCTAATCTCGAAATACGCCAACCCAACATGTACCTTTGGAGACACCTGTAGAGCTCCTTTATAATCACCCAGTTATGTTGTGACGTTTGGTAGCACACAAAGTGTTCCTCCGGTAAACGGGAGTTGCATAATCTCGTAGTCATAGGAACATGTATAAGTCATGAAGAAAGCAATAGCAACATACTAAATGATCGGGTGCTAAGCTAATGGAATGGGTCATGTCAATCAGATCATTCAACTAATGATGTGATCCCATTAATCAAATGACAACTCTTTGTCTATGGTTAGGAAACATAACCATCTTTGATTAATGAGCTAGTCAAGTAGAGGCATACTAGTGACACTCTGTTTGTATATGTATTCACACATGTATTATGTTTCCGGTTAATACAATTCTAGCATGAATAATAAACATTTATCATGATATAAGGAAATAAATAATAACTTTATTATTGCCTCTAGGGCATATTTCCTTCAGAGGGCGCCTCGGACTCGTCAGACGACGAGTACGACACCACCAAGTTGCGGGCACTCTTTCGAGTCCCGGTGGTCTTCTTCTTCTTAACCTTCTTCTCCGGCACCACGTAAGGTGCCGGAGTCAGCAGCTTCGCTAGGAGAGCTGGGGCTGGGTCTTCGGGCAAGGGAGCCGGACAGTTAACTGGTCCGGCTATCGCCAGCCAAGCCTGTCAAAGGCAAGGGAGTTTAGATCCCGCACAGAGTTAATCTATAAAGAGAGTTTAGTAATCCTGTCAAAGGTAAGGAAAGCTCACCGCACTAGCACGACGTTGCGTGTTGTATCCGCGATCCTCGGAAGCGGATGTTGGGGCCTGGGCGCCTTTGATTAGCACCTTCCAGACGTCTTCATACGTCGTGTCGAAGATCCTGTTGAGGGTTCGGTGTTGCGCCGGGTCGAACTCCCACAAATCGAAGTCCCGTTGTTGGCACGGGAGGATCAGGCGAACGAGCATGACCTGGACTATATTGACAAGCCGGATGGGCTTGTTCACCAGGGACTGAATGCATGTCTTCAGTCCGGTCACCTCTTCCTCGTTGCCCCACGACAGGTCGGTCTCCTTCTAGGACATGAGCCGCGTGGGGGGTCCGGATCTGAACTCAGGGGCCGCGACCCATTCCGGATCGCGGGGCTCGGTGATGTAAAACCACCCGCCTGCCACCCCTTTAGGGTCTCCGCAAAGGAGCCCTCGAACCAGAGGACGTTGGCTATCTTGCCAGCCATGGCACCGCCGCACTCCGCTTGGCTGCCGCGCACCACCTTGGGCTTGACGTTGAAAGTCTTGAGCCAAAGGCCGAAATGGGGGCGGATGCGGAGGAAGGCCTCGCCGAGATGTTGAGGATGAAATTTGGGGCCAGATCATGGAAATCTAGGACATAGTAGAACATGAGTCCCCGGACAAATGGGTGAAGTGGGAAACCCAGTCCGCGGAGGAAGTGGGGAAGGAAAACTACCCTCTCATGGGGCCTTGGGGTGGGAAGAAGCTGCCCCGGCTCGGGAAGCCGGTGCGGGATGTCCTTGGACAGGTATCCGGCCTTCCTTAGCTTTTTTACTTGGACCTCCGTAACGGAGGAGACCATCCATTTGCCTCCCGCTCCGGACATTGCTGGAGAAGGTTGAGGTGGGAAGAGCGGGCTTGGGCGCTGGAGCTTGAGTGCGCAAGAGAGGGATTGGCAAAGGAGGAAGAAGGCGTAGGTGAAAAGGTGGATCCTTATCCCCTTATATGGGCGGATGCGGTTACGCGTCCCCACCTACCTAATAAAACTCGCTTGCCTCCCGAGCGCCGTGGTAAATGGCGCGGTTGGGTTACCCACGTCCGTATTGATGAGAATCCCGTTAAAAGGGGGACACGATCTCTGCTTTGACAAGACGTGCCAAGGAAACCGCCTCGCTAAACGCGCTGAGGTGGAAAAGTGAAAACAATTTGTGTAAAGGGCTTGGCCGCAGTGTTATGACGCACAGCGGGATACGTCAGCAGATCTGATTCGTGTTAACATTATTCTCTCTATGGCAATATGTGGAAACTTGTTTTGCAGAGACCGGACACTATTTTTGGTGTCTACAATCTTCTATGAAGTACTTGGAGGAGGAACCCGCCTTGCAATGCCGAAGACAATCTGCGCGCCGGACTCGTCGTCATTGAAGCCTGGTTCAGGGGCTACTGAGGGAGTCCTGGATTAGGGGGTGTTCGGGTAGCCGGACTATACCTTCGCCGGACTCCAGGACTATGAAGATACAAGATTGAAGACTTCGTCCCGTGTCCGGAAGGAACTTTCCTTGGCGTGGAAGGCAAGCTAGGCGATGCAGATGCTCAAGATCTCCTACCATTGTAACCGACTCTGTGTAACCCTAACCCTATCCGGTATCTATATAAACCGGAGGGTTGTAGTCCGTAGGACAACCATCATCATACACAATCATACCATAGGCTAACTTCTAGGGTTTAGCCTCCTTGATCTCGTGGTAGATCTACTCTTGTACTACCCATATCATCAATATTAATCAAGCAGGACGTAAGATTTTACCTCCATCAAGAGGGCCCGAACCTGGGTAAACATCGTGTCCCTTGTCTCCTGTTACCATCCGGCCTTGACGCACAGTTCGGGACCCCCTATCCGAGATCCGCCGGTTTTGACACCGACACTGGGTTTTTTGCGTCAGGCTTTGGTTGGCCCGGCCCGGACCGAGGGATGGCCAGGTATAGTCGTGATCAACAATGCTACACTTATGGAATTCCTGCTACGGGATCCCTTTACGGACTGACGTGGAGCACTCATGGGGAAGAGGTTAAAATCACGAGGTGGGGTCATGCTGAAATCAAGGGATGTAGTTAGCACACGCCCAGTCCGTAGTTTTCAGTCCGTAAGTGTAGCATTTTTGCGTCGTGATAGACTCTGGACATGTCTCCGTTGCTCAACAAATTAAAAAGGGAAAATTTTGTTTTTGCCACTCTAGATTTTGCCAATTTTCCTTATGCCACTCTAGATTTGTACATTTCACTTTTGCCACGCTTAGATTTTGACAATTATCACAATTGCCATTCTGTGGCAAAAGCTAAATAATTTTATTTCATTTTTGCACTCTTAGCTTTTGAAATGTATAACAATTTTCACTCTGAAATTTTTGCTTTTGCCACCAGAATGTTAATTGTGATAATTATCAAAAACTAAGTGTGGCAAAAGTGAAATGTCAAAATCTAGAGTGGCATAAGGAAAATTGGCAAAATTTAGAGTGGCAAAAACAAAATTTTCCCAATTAAAAACGAAGAAACCGAAGCTGAACCGCCAGTGACTTTTCAGATTCGTGGGTAAAGAAGAGGGGGATTAACTGTAAAATTGCGTTTAAGTGGCTGGTTTAGGATTCCACCTCTCATATGGGTCATTCCTCGTCGATCTGATGGCCAACAACAGAAGTTTTTAGATTTTCACTGAATAATTAAGTGTTTTCACCGAATACTTCTCTTTTATATATTGTTGCAATTTGCAGACTACAAACTCACACTATTGTCATCACATTCTTTTCCCTTAATCTAAATCCAGGTTCATAAAACGCCTTTCCAAAAACACCAGCATGCATTCGTTCTTCCTGATTGGTAGCCACTAGAAAAGGGTTTCATGACGCGTTAGGCATAAAGCAACAATGTACGAGACAATGCACAGAGAAATATTTGAGGACAAAAAGCCTAGGTGTGAAACTTGCACGTTGCTGCCATGCAGATCATTTTGACGCTTGACCATATCCATGCACGTTTTTTTTGGCCACTATATCCATGCACGTTTGATTTCTATGGTTCAACAAATATGCGAGCTATATCATGACGAGGAAATTGAAAGCGAGACACATGGACCACGACCTCTCTCTAGAGTATCCCGTATCTGCATAAGGGGATCATTCCAGGTATAGCTGAGGAACATGTGTACCACATAGGAGAGTGTCACTTTTGTTGGTTTGAAGCAAGCTTGACGAAGAGCTCCTTTAAAACCGAGGGATAGGTGGAAACAACATAATCCCAGCCATCAGTTGTTGTTACTGTTTGCATGCAGGAGGAAGACTGGATTTGGATAAACTTCAAGCATGCCTCCTTCAATCCCTGGCAGTGGTGTTGCTCGGCTAGAGCAAGAGTGGACATCACCGATCTCACACCTATGTTATCAGACAATTGCATTTCACATATGCACTTGAGTCGTTGGAGATCATACCTGTCCGCTGCCACAAACAAGTCTTGAAGCCGTTGCAGCCACATATCATCCTTTGTTGTTTCATCTTCTTGTCCTTCTTCCAGAACTTGTGACATTTCTTGCTCCTCCTCCATGTAGTCGTTGTCTATCTCAGGGCATGAGTCTGTGTAGATGAATCTAAGCAACGCCCTGAACACGTTTGCTTCCATGTCTTCGATATGTATGACACTGGACGTAGTAGTGCCCTCCTTCATGGGGCCAAAGAGTTGTGCCATGAAGACTTTAGACCGGGCTGCAAGCACACAACGATGTGCGGTGAACGTCTCGCCACTAACCTCGAATGTCACATCGGCACCCACCTTGGTCTGAAGGAGAATGCTAAAATGCTGGTCCATGTCAGACAGGAGCACCTTGGTGACGTGGCCACCGGGATCCTCGGTACTGGAATCCTCGCAAACCATTACGTCACACCGGATGGTGAAAGAATCGCCCTTCAGATTCGCCGATCGTTCAAGGGCATCTCTTCGGAGAAACTCATTGATGCCCCAGGAGTAATCACCAGCACTCTCGAACCTGGTAGCTTTATTAGTTGCACGGATGTACATTGGCATCTGCTTCTCAACTTGGTCGACGAGACAAAAACTGAAGGTGGCATCCACTTTGCTATCCACCTTGCTATCGTCGTGGACAAGGGATAGATAGAGAGAGATGAAGTCGGCGCAGTTCGGGTGCTTGCCATTGGGGTAGTACTCTAGTAACCAAGCATATCCTCCTACCACAAAAGCACCAGAGCTGATGCACTTGCCGGTGCGCCTCTCTTCTTTGGTACGCGAGTAGCCATTGACCATAAGGAGATGGTAGCCGCTGTCCGTGCCGGCCTCGACGGCCGATGTTTTGCAATAGGACCCCACGTGGTCTTCGACGACGGATACACCGGTGAATGATGACATGACGAACCTACCTGCTAGCCCACAAGGAATTAATCCATCTACTAGGTCGCCATTGACACTCTTATAATTAAGTTAATTTCAGAGTCGGGAACGATGAGGTGGAGGACAAACCTGGTCACTCCGGCGGCCGCGCGTGTCAGCTCCCCTTGCTGCGCGCCGACGTCGCTTCTCGTATAAAAACCCTTTACTAGCCGCCGACTGGTCGTTGTTGATTTCTCGATGAAAAATCTGGCGTTTGATTGTCACGGCCTATGGTCTGGCTATGTATGTAAACATGGCCGAATCATGTCCTAGACGGACACCAACTAATTTGAACCTACTCCTACTCCGAATCTTATACAGTATGTAACACCAGCTTGTACAACGTAAAGTCCTAACCGGACTCAGACCATACACTAGGAAAGATTTGCTCTACTGGCTAAGGCAAGCTGCCAAATCGCTAACTGAACTATAATGTTAAGATTTTACTATTAACTAACAAAAATACCATCCACAAATACAGACAAGCTTAACAAGCTGGCAAAGGCTTCCTCTTGCACAAAGGCTCCAGGGTTCCTGCATTGTGCCTGAGAACCTCCTGTGCAGCCCTGCTTCAGCCGCAAGTTGTTCCACAAACACCACAAGTTCAGTTACAGATTCTCGCCAAGCTGGCTAAAATTTCTGTCGTCTGTTGGAAGGAAGCAAATTTCTTGCCTTCCAAATCCTACACAACAGAATCATTCATAACCATCATGTTTTATTTCAGACCAAACGAGTTGCCCCAGATCAGTGCCAACCAAGTGGTCTATTGATTTATTAACCCCAGGAAAGAAACGAGAAAAACTTGGAAAGGGCAGCAACATGGACCTTCAGGAACAGTTTCAGAGTGCTAGTATCCATCCACTAGTCTGGTTGCATAGAGGAAAAATGCAGGCACATGACAAAGTCAAGAAACCAAATTCAACTGAAGAATGGGAACCAGATTTGTTTACCAGACACTTAACAATAGCATACTGGAAGAAATAGAACTGTGCTAAGAAACGACGCAAGTATCCCTGATTAAAAATACATCTTCGCACAACAAAGACCGGGAGGAACCTGGTGCCACGAGAAATTCTACTTTGGGGTTAATCCCAAATCACATACAGTCACAGAGCAGCGAATATCTAACTATTAACCCAAGAAAACATCCGAACTAACCATTCCAACAACTACCTAAAAGTCCCACAACTAACTTCTATTGGCAGAGCGCATATCTCCCCCCATCTCTGGTATTTTATTGATGGTACTGTTTTCTTAGCAATGATGCTAGATGGCATGTCATTGCGGCACTTATTCTCTACTAGCATGAATTCATCCCGCACATTAACAACTTAGGAAGTAATTAGCATATCGAATTGAAAGCAAACGGGGAAGAAATAGCATAGATGTATAGCATAGATACTCCAACACATCACTATGATGCTCAAGACAGCACAAAAGGCACCAGATGGTAGCAAAAGTGCTAGCACAGCCATACAAATTGTTCAGTTCTACTAGTATTATGAAGTAAGAACTAGGACCATAGTCATAACGGATGGATACTCCAAAGGCGCACATGGCAAAACTAGAAGTACGAACCACCTTATAGCACTATGAGGAATCGAGGTTCCTTATCCACACCACCTTCTTCTTGCATCTCACAGAACGGAAGTGGAAGCATGCTCTCCTGAATGTACTGATTAGTGAAGTATACTGAATACGTTCCATGTTTCAATTTGTAACATCCCAATAACTTTTCATCAATGTCACAGTGCAACAAATAGTCATGACCCCACGAGGGAGTCCAACACCAGATCAGCAGCTCACGCTTGTTAAGCAGCGCTATATTAGAAATATGTCTCAAACTAAAATCAAGCTGTGGTGATGTCTTCATCGCTACCAAGTTAATCCTGTAATTCAAGGCCCAGGCCTCAGCCTCATAGTCTTGCATCACCCAAATCTCTATGCTGCCATCATTGTTGCTGCATGAAGCAAGCCTGTTGCCCATCTCCAACAACGACACCCGGTAGCCCAACTGGTCAGGACTGCGCATCCACCGGAACGTCTCAGTAATTGTGTCAAACACCATAATGTCCACAGCAGTCTTCATGTAGATTCCTGTTAACCAGTGCAGGCTGCAGCGGTAGTTTACTTGTGAACTATAGCGGGAATCAAAAGCCCCTTGGCGCCTGCATTCCGGCAAACGTGATGATACTGATGGCCGTCTGATGATTCTTGGCTTGTCGGATCCTACCGTGAGAATGTAGCCACGTTGGCAGCCTCGCGAAAACCAGAGCACCCGGTATTCCCCAGATGGATGGTGCCCATAAAAGCCAGCTATGTAGATGCCGGAACCCTCCCGTGATGACGATGGAACTCGAGGTTGTGGTAGGGGAGCACATTTGCGAGTGGCCGGGTTGCAGATCCAGAAATCGGATCCGACAGACAAGATAAGAAAGCCATCACAGGCACCCAGGAGTTTATGGAACTTAAAGAGCTGGATGATTGGCCAGAGCTTTTGATCAGAGGTTATAGCCCCGTTATCACGGAAGACAACAAAGCTGAATCCGCTCTGCTCAGGGATATACTGTCTGATGACAGGGAGCATGGGCTGGTGGCGACGGTTGTCAAGCATGAACTTATTGGTGGAGGTGGTACTGTGCCATAACTTTCGGACAGCGCGGCAGCGAAGGACATCCTTGGGGGGCAACCGAACGAGTATCTCTTCGATGACAATCCACTCAGGTAGGTCGTCAAGGACGGTCATGTGGCTTCTTTTCGTCATAGTGATTGACCGCTGCCAGTGTTCCGTCAAATCTATGGGAAAGAAAAGAAAAAGATGGGGATGATTGCGCTTATCCATACCACTAAATTCAACTTGGCCAGCACAGAATAGCGTTTGGGGTTTGGCACATGTCAAAGTGATAATGTGATCCTTTAAATTCAAATGTTCTAGGGCAGAATATTGTTATGAAGAAACTACCGTGGAAAAAGCAGCCAAAATCCTAACTCGAAAGTGTGAACTGGCTAGATTTTTGCAATTGTCGTCCGAATCCTACATAATAAGCAGAAAATCATGTAGCATATATGCAGGTATGCATGCATTTTCTTCATTACGTGATGCAATCAAAAGAGTAGTATAAACTGGCAAATTAACTATCATAGAAAGGAGAGATGGACCATTCATACACTTATCGATTCGGCGTACTATTTAAATGTAATGCAAGTATTTACTGCAAGAACAAGTCTATGATGAATACAAGGTTAAAAGTAATGAACAAATGCCTCTATGCTTGTTTTCACCACATTATAGGTCTACTCTGTAATCAAATAGCCATGCATAATGGACCTATCAGCTAGCAAAACTCTCAATCCTTGTTGACTAATCTGCAATAATGTGTGACCATGTGTTGTCATTGCATCAGGTAACAGGGGAGGAGGCAGAGTCCCTAAACCAGAGGGTCCAGGGGACTAATGGTGGCTTCTTTTCTAGTATCAATGTCGGTGTTGCTCATAACTGAAATCTTATGTATATTTGGTAAAGAAAATAAGGTGAATTTGTGGGGACAGTTCGTCTTTACCAGTACGAGAGCAGCGGGCGCCTCCTCCCGCCCTCCGCCGCTCCACGCGGAGAAGGACGGCGACGAAGATCCCCGGAGCGGAGGGACGAGGGCTCGCTCGTTGCCGGACGCAGGCGCCGCCGGCAGCGACGGGGAAGAGGCCGAGGAGGAGAGTGCGGCGAGGCCGTCGGAGGAGAGGATATCTGAGCTGAGCCAAACAGGGGTAGGCCGCCTCCTCGTTTGCTTTTTTTTTTTTTTTTTGAGACAATCTCCTCGTTTGCTTGGTTACGGGACCGGCCAGAAATCAGGCCGCGAGGCCGCGACACAGGGCCGGAGTCCGTCGGCCCAAATAGTGGGAGGCCGCCTCTTCGTTTGCTCGGTTACGGGGCCCAAGTCCACAAAATCTGAGCTGAGCTTTTCTAGGGGAAGGTTCTAGGACCCGGTTCACAAAACCGAGAGCAACTAGTTAACGGGCGCTCCTTCGGGAGCCTCGCAACGATCAGCGTCATTTGGCGCGCTCTCAGCCATTCGCCACGTGTCGCGCTCTGGGACGCTCCCTTTGGATTTTTTTATTTTTTCACACGCGTTTTCGGCTTTTTAGCGGGGGTTTTTTGACGTTTTGGTTTTTCACCGGTCTTCCTTAGCTTTTCGATAAAAAATTTTGAAAAAAAATTGCGCAAAAAAAAGTGTTTTCTTTTTTCGCGAGAGTCACGGTTTTGCTTCCGCGAAAGGCACAGTTTTGCATTCGCGAGAGTCACGGCCGTGCCTCTCAGAAACGGGAAAAAATACGTTTTTTGTTTTTTTCGTTTCGCGAGAATCACGGTGTGCTTTCGCGAGAGTCACGGCCGTGCCTCTCGGAAACGGGAAAAAACACATTTTCTGGTTTTTTTTGCGAGAGTCGCGGTTTTGCTTCCGCGAGAGGCACGGTAGTGTTTTCGCTAGAGTCACGACCGTGCCTCTCGGAAACGAAAAAAATGCTTTTTTGTTTTTTTTCTTTGGCGAGAGTCACGGTTTTGCTTCCGCGAGAGGCACGTCGTGCTTTTGCGAGAGTCACGGCTCTGCCTCCTCGGAAACGGAAAAAACGTGTTTTCTCTCTTTTTTGCTTCCGCGAGAGGCACGGTTGTGATTTCTTGAGAGCCACGGGCGTGTCTCTTTCGAAAATGGAAAAAAACCGTGCTCCCGGTTCGGTTTTTCGTCCGGTTTTTTCATGAAAAAGAATTCGTCAAAACCTATCAACATGGGATCTAGTTTTAAAGATCTCGGCGCGAGAAATCCAACAGTGAAAGCGGTTCGAGATTTGGACGCACGGTTTAAGAGATAAAAATTTTAAATAAATGAATCTAGAAAAAAAAGGAAACTCTCATATTGCGACAAATGGCGCGCATGCATCAACCTTTTAGAGATTTCCATCTTTGTCTCTTTAATGTTGGACCGCCCCCCCCCAAAAAAGAATGAGAGCATAAAAAATGCTAATTCAAATGAAAAAATGCTCGGTTATTGCATGGAAATTGAGGGAAACCCTGAACAGCAGAAACCATACCTAGCTAGTATAGGTCAAGCACACATGACATGCTTTCATGCAAGACATCGGTAAAGGCTGACAACAGACGACACACACACACAGTCGGGCATTCAGAGCGTCCGCCGCTACCAAAGTGCACGCCGAAATAATGCATAAGTATGGTTTACCAAGAGCATATTCAGCAACCTCGTCGACAACATAGAGGGATGACATGCCCTAAGGGAGGCATACATATGATGCTCCGATGCCACGAGAAACGTCCAATATGGCTCATCTGATGGTCCTCACATGTGAGGAATACTGCTGCGGGCCTCGGTCATCAGCCCCACACAAACTATCGTTGACCACCTCCATGAACCATGAGTCCTCTCTTACCGACTCCACCTCCAAGACGATGCCCCAAGAGGAAAGGCGACGCTGAACATAGCCAATACCATCGCCATCATCTGATATGCAAGACCAGATCTAGCCCCCCTCCCCCAGCATGTCGGGAGGAAGGAGAAAGCTGCCACATCAACACCTCCAACTAGGGAACGACGTTGCCATCGACGACTCCGACCACAAGCGGAGTACGTCTTACGCTGAAAGCCTCACCCATCTGGACTATCACCTTCGCGTCGCACGATCCTAGCACTAGTAGAAAAAGGGGCTTTGGTTCAGCCAGAAAAGAGCATTAATCCCGGTTGAATTACGAACCGGGACTAATGTGAGCATTAGTCCCGGCTCAAGCAGCGAGGGCACCATACAGGCATTACTCCCGGTTCAAATGGGACCTTTAGTCCCGGTTGGTGCCACGAACCGGTACTAAAGGGTGCGATGCCCATTAGTACCGGTTCGTGGCACGAACCGGTACTAATGGGGTTGAGACCTTTAGTACCGGTTCGTGCCACGAACCGGTACTAATGGTGCAATCTTCAAATCCTACCCCCCCTCCCCGGTGTATCGCCTTTTCAGTTCTATAAAAAACAAAAGAAAATGATAGGAACTTCAAAATTTAAAATCCTTCGAGATGTAGTTATGTTACTACATCTACTAGTTAGGAAAATTTAAAAATTTAAATTTGGACATGTTTTGCAAAAAGTATAGGGACAATGTAAAACGGCTATAACTTTTGCATACGATGTCAGAAAAAACGTATAATATATCAAAATGTTCAGCACGAGAATCCACATCCGATGGAGATGGCCTACGACCTGTTTGCAAATTTGTAGAATCATCAAATTCCAAAAGGAAAAAAAATTATGCTCAAATTTTAGTTTTTTTTTAATTTTCGTTAAATCTGGTCAAACTACTTATTCAAGAAGTATTAGTGTTACTAAATAATTATTCAAGAATATTAGTGTTACTAAATAATTATTTCTGTTTTTTGAATTTTGGTCAAATCTAGCCAAACTGTGGTCAAACAATGGTCAAACTATTTATTCAAGAAATATTAGTGTTACTAAATAATTATTGTTTTTTAGAACAATAGTTTCAAACTCAAACAGTGAAATGTGCGACTTCATGCTCAAGCTAAACTCCTGAGGGTTAATAAGATTGACATCTTACTATTGTCAGGAAAACAACAAGTGCAGACTTGAAAACAAGGGAGAATAGAACCTGGAAGTTAAGCGTGCTCAGGCTGGGGGAGTGGGAGGATGGGTGACCGTTCGGGAAGTCAACCGGGACTAAAGGTGGACCTCCAGGCAGCAACCACATGGAGGGCCTTTAGTCCCGGTTCGTATAAGAACCGGGACTAAAGGGGGGGGCACCTTTTGTAGGACCTTGAAGTATGTCTAGAGGGGGGTGATTAAACTACTTGACCAATAAAAACTTAACCTTTTCCCAATTTTAGTGTTTGGCAGATTTTAGCTATTTTAGAACAAGTCAAGCAATCATCACACAATTCAAACAAGCATGCAAAAAGTATATAGGCAGCGAAAATTAAAGCATGCAACTTGCAAGAATGTAAAGGGAAGGGTTTGGAGAATTCAAACGCAATCGGAGACACGGATGTTTTTGGCATGGTTCCGATAGGTGGTGCTATCGTACATCCACGTTGATGGAGACTTCAACCCACGAAGGGTAACGGTTGCGCGAGTCCACGGAGGGCTCCACCCACGAAGGGTCCACGAAGAAGCAACCTTGTCTATCCCACCATGGCCATCGCCCACGAAGGACTTGCCTCACTAGCGGTAGATCTTCACGAAGTAGGCGATCTCCTTGCCCTTACAAACTCTTTGGTTCAACTCCACAATCTTGTCGGAGGCTCCCAAGTGACACCTAGCCAATCTAGAAGACACCACTCCCCAAGAAGTAACAAATGGTGTGTTGATGATGAACTCCTTGCTCTTGTGCTTCAAATGATAGTCTCCCCAACACTCAACTCTCTCTCATAGGATTTGGATCTGGTGGAAAGAAGATTTGAGTGGAAAGCAACTTGGGAAGGCTAGAGATCAAGATTCATATGGTAGGAATGGAATATATCTTGAGCTCAACACAAGGGTAGGTAGTTCTTTCTCAGAAATAGGATACTGGAAGTGTATGTTTGTTCTGATAGCTCTCTCCACGAATGAAGAGTAGGTGGAGGGGTATATATAGCCTTCACACAAAATCTAACCGTTACACACAATTTACCAAACTCGGTGGGACCGAATTGTTAAACTCGGTCGGACCGATTTAGTAAACCTAGTGACCGTTAGGATTTTCGGTGGGACTGACTAGCATCTCGGTAGGACCGATTTGATTAGGGTTAGGGCATAACGTAATCTCGGTAAGACCAATTACACAAACTCGGTGAGACCGATTTGGTAATAAGCATTACAGAGAGTTGGTCAGATAAACTCGGTGGGACCGATTTGCTCTTTCGGTGAGACCGAAATGTTACAAAAAGGAAACAGAGAGTTTACATTGCAATCTCGGTGGGACCGATTCGCTCTTTCGGTGAGACCGTAAAGTTACGAAAAGGAAACAGAGAGATTACAATCCCATCTCGGTGAGACCGAGATCCCTATTGATAGAACCGATTTGCCTAGGGTTTGTGGCAGTGGCTATGACATCTGAACTCGGTGGCGCCGGATTGAAAGAATCGGTGTGACCGAATTTGGCTTTGGGTTTAGGTCATATGTGGATGTGAGGAAGTAGCTGAGGATTTTGGAACATATCACTAAGCACATGAAGCAAGAGGCTCATTAAGCAACACCTCATCCCTCCTTAATAGTATTGACTTTTCCTATAGACTCAATGTGATCTTGGATCACTAAAATGTAAAATGTAGAGTCTTGTCCTTGAAGTTTGAGCCAATCCTTTGTCCTTATAATTTTGAGGGATCCACTTTCCTCATCCATGTCATGCCATCCATTGAGCTTTTCTGAAATATTCATCTTGGAATAATGTTAGCTCAATGAGCTATATGTTGTTATGAATAACCAAAACCACCTAGGGATAATTGCACTTTCACCTTTAGTAATGACCCTTTAGTCCCGGTTCCAAAACTGGGACTAAAGGCCCTTATGAACCGGGACAAAAGGCCCTTATTCTACTAGTGTAGCGTTGCCGCATGAATCAACCCCACGGTTGACATCAGGCTGCAAGAACCCAGATCAGGCACGGTCACTCATGAACCCGTGCCACAGCCCACGTTGGTGCCTGCATAGCCTAGGGAGCTCCCTTCGTATCACCAGATGAGCCCTTCGTTGGCCGCCTATCCCTATATCCAGAGTGCGCCCATCACCTCCACTGTCACTAGGGCTAGACAAAACGAGCAGTCTTTCGGACCGGCTCGTGGCCTGCTCGGTCCAGGCCGGCTCGGTCCTGGCCCGGTAAAAAAACAATCGGTCCGAGCTGCAGATTTGGGCCCAAAAGTTTGTCGGTCCGGTCCGGTCTTTGATCGAGCCAGCTCGCAGGACCGAGAATACACTGCATCGATGTGGCGGGAGCATGGCGACGGCACGGTGAGCACTGAGTTGGGCGTGGCTGGAGCTTGCCTGGGGCGTGCCGGCGGCAAGGCGGGGGCGTGGCGGGGCTGTGGCCGGTGCGTGGCGACCCAGGCATGGCGGGGGCGCAAGAAACCTCCTCGTCTACGTCCGGCACCGCGGGGCCGTCGTCCGCCACCGCGGGGCATCGTCCTCCGCGCGGCCACTGGACTCTCCGGCCACAGAAACCGTGTCCATTGGATGCACCTGACTGAGATTCGTCGTCTCAGACAAAGAAATCGACGTGGGAGGTCCTCCATCGCCACATCGATCATCATCACTTTCATCTCACTCCACCGGCCGTCGTGCCAGATTCGTCGCCGTTGAGCAGCCATTGGTGATCTTCTTTGTTCCTCTAGCTTCCTCTGGTTCTTCTGAAGCTTGCAAACATCCCGCCGATGAGTTGTGCTTCCTCTAGCGCTGCATCCCCGGTGAGCAGCCGGCGCTGGAGCTCCAGTGCGCGCTCTGCCTTGTCTCTTGGCCTCTCGGTCCGGCCCGAGCTTCGCCATGGCCGGTCCGGTCCCTGAAAACAGGACCGCCACTCTTCTCGGTCCAGCTCGGACCGCCGGCGGCCGGTCCAAACAACGGCTCGGACCGGGACCGGACCGTGTCCACCCTGAACTGTCACCATGGGCGCACACACACGAGGAAGCCGCCACCAGGACGCGGATTTGGGCCGCACCCACTTGCTCGCCACGCCTCGTTGCAGGCATGTTTGATGTGTCATGTTCCACCCAGCAGCACCTCACGGCCCCGCTCGCACGCTCCCACTCCGCACCAGGCACCACCCTGCATGCATGCAACAGCCAGCGCCCTGCACTTTCCCCGTGCTGCATCGGTAGAGAACAAATGCCTCACTGCCTCCTTCCTAGTGGATGGTTTGAGCTTCGTCGCGGGCACCCTCTAACGGCGATAAGAGGATTAGGTTTTCTCCTTTGAGCTTACACTATACTAATTTCCAAAAAAAAAAATCTACATCCTGGTTTCGAGGACACACCCAATGAATGTCATGGTGGAGGCTAATACATGTTCGTTGGTCTCCATTCATACTGCTCAGCATTCAATCTTCTTGCTTTCACAGAGGCAGCAGCATCGTAATTGTGCTTCATACGTACAATCTAGGCGTTTTTTTTAACCTCTGCCCTGTTTTATTGCGAGGAGAGGTTGCAGAGTCACATGCAGCACACACGAACAAGCTAAACAAACTCATGTGCAGATTTTCCCGCCAAGCTAGCTGCAGATTTCTTGGCTTCGAAATCCTACATAACATAACCGAACGATTTGCCCTCCGCCACCCTAAAAGAAATTTATTTGCCCCACGCCATCGGTCATCTTTAGCTCCATCAAGAGGGAAGCAAAACACTGGTCATTGCGGGTGTGAAAAAGTTGGGTAATATCATGCCAGGACAATAACGACCTTACGTAATAATAGATGTGTGTAACAAACTCTTTTCTCCTCTTACTTAACGGATGACGCAAAGCTTATGCCTCCGTTTCAACAACAACAAAAAATGCATCTCAAATGTGTAACTAAAGAAGTTTCAACAGATAACGCCTAGTGGGCCAGTGGGGGGAAAACATGCTGTGCAACCATTTCCAGAAAAACATTGAACTTCAAGAAGAAGAGTTTCAGAGGAGTGCTGGCATCCACTAGCTAGCCTAGTTGCATCAAGAAAGAAAACTGCAGGCACACTTCGGCTAGCTAGCACATCTTTCCGGGTTCCCGGCCGGAGAGTAGATGTTCAAGTCGATCCTTGTTTCAGGACATGAGATAAAACATACAAGTCCATCACCTTCAGATCTTAGCACAAGCAGTGTAGAACGCCAACAGCCAGAGCAGTTAAACCACAGACAAGAACAGCTATACAGCCTTAGAATAGGCAACAAATGCCCTACCAATGCCCCCCAACATATATAACCAAAGTGATTCTATAAAAAAAAGTATATAACCAAAGTGCCAACTTCTTTATAGAATCGTGCTGAAAACCAACCTGCACGACTACACAAGTATCCCTGATAAAAAGAACATCTTCACACCACAAAGACAAGGAGGGACCAGGTGCCACAAGAAATTATGTTAGAGTTAAACCCAAATTGCAAACAGAGCAGCGAATAACAAACTATTAACCCAAGCAAGGATCCAAACTAACCATTCCAACAACTACATAGTTATAGTCCCACAAAGAACTTCTTGGTGGCACTGTTTCCTTAGCAAAAATACTAGATTTTGCTTTTGATTGCTGCACTGATTCTCTAATAGCACGAATTCATCCTAAACATTAACAACTTAGGAAGTACTCCCTCCGTAAACTAATATAAGAGCGTTTAGATTACTATTTTAGTGATCTAAACGCTCTTATATTAGTTTACAGAGGGAGTAATTAGCATTTAGATTTGCAGCCGGTGCCATTCACACTGCTTAACAATGCTAATTGAAAGTAAACAGGGGAGACATAGCACAGATGTATAGCATAGATACTCCGACACATCGTGATGACGCTCAAGACAGCACAAACGGCACCAGATGATCGCAAAAGTGATAACACAACCATATAAATTGTTCAGTTCTACCAGTAGTACTATAAGGTAAGAACTAGGACCATGCTCATATATGATGGAAACTCCGAAAGCGTACATGGCAAACTAGAAGTAGAAACCGCCTTATAGCCCTATGAAGAATGGAGGCTCCTTATCCACCCCACCTTCTTCTTGCATCTCACAGAACGGAAGTGGAAGAATGCTCTCCTGAAAGTACTGATAAGTGAAGTATACGGAATACTTTCCATCTTTGATTTCAACATATCCCAAAAACTTTCCATCAATGTCACAGTGCAACATAAAGTCAGGACACTCCGATGCAGTGTGACAATAGATCAGCAGCTCACGCTGGTTAAGCAGTGCCATCTTAGAAACATACTCGAATTGTGGTAATGTCTTCATCGCTAACAAGTTAATCCGGTACTTCAAGGCCCAGGCCTCAGCCTCGTAGTCTTGCATCATCCAAATCTCTATGCTGGCATCATTGGTGCTGCATGAAGCAAGCTTGTTGTCCATCTCCCACAATGACACCTGATAGCCCAACTGGCCAGAACTGCGCATCCACCGGAACGTCTCAGTTACTGTGTCGAACACCATGATGTCCACGGAAGTCTCCGTCTCCATTCCTGTTAACCAGTGCAGGCTGCCCCGGTAGTTGACTTGTGAACTACAGCAGGAATCAAAAGCCATATCGCGCCTGCATTTCGGCAAACGTGATGACACTGACGGCCGATTAATGATTCTCGGCTTGTCGGATCCTACCGTTAGGATGTAGCCACGATATGAGCCATTTGAGAACCAGAGCACCCGGTATTCCCCAGATGGATGGTGCCGGTAGAAGCCAGCTACGTAGTCATCGGAACCCCCTGACGAAGGCGATGGAACTCGAGGTTGTGGTAGTAGAGCACATTTGCGAGTGGCCGGGTTGCAGATCCAGAAATCGGATTGGCCGGCCAAGATTAGAAGGCCATCACAGGTGCCCAGGAGACAACTTAACTTAGAGTGCTGAATGATTGGCCAGAGGTTTTGGTCGGAGGCTCCTGCATCGTTATCACAGAAGGCAATGAACCCGACTCCTTCCTGCCCAGGGATATGCTTTCTGATCACAGGGAGCAAGGGTTGACGGCGGCAGTTGTCGAGTATGAACTTGTTGGTGGAGGTGGCACTGTGCCACATCTTGCGGACAGCGCGGCAGCGAAGGAGGTCCTTGGGGGGCAAACGGACAAGGATCTCTTCGATGACAATCCACTCGGGCAGGTCGTCGAGGACGGTAGCGTGGCTTCTTTTCGTCATGGTGATTGACTGCCACCGGTGTTCCGTCAAATCTATGGTAAAGAAAAAAAAAGATGGAGATGATTGAGGTTATCTGTACCCCTAAATTCAACTTGGCAAACGCATAACAGTATTTGGCATAAGTCAAAGAGATAACGTGATGCTTTTATTATATTCAAATGTTTTATGGCAGAGTACTGCTATGAAGAATCTACCATATAAAGCAGCCAAAATCCACTGGCGTGAACCATAACTCAAAAGTGTAAATTGGCTAGAGTTTTACAATTGTCGGCCGAATCCTACATAAAGCAGAAAATCAAGTAGCAAATACGCCAATAGTTTCCTCATTACGTGATCGTTTTGCACATTCAGTCATTCAATGTATATTTACTGCAAGAACATGTCAGTAGTAACTAATGAATAGAAGATTACACGGATGAAATGCTTTCTATGCTTGTTGTGATCACATCATAGTTCTAGTGACCTCAGTTGAGATGCAATCGAACATAGTGTGCTTTGTAATCAAATGGACATGCATAATGCACCAATCAGCTAGCAGACCTTTTAATCCCTGTTGACTACTCTGCAAAAAATGTGTATATACTATATACCAGCCATGTGTTGGTGATTGCATCAGGTAATGGGGGAGGAGGCAGGGGTTCCCAAACCAGAGGCTCTAGGGACTAATAGTGGCTTTGTTTCTACCAATGGTGATGTTGCTCATAACTGAATTCTTATATAACTTTCTTTGCTGCAACAGCCAACATTCAAACTCAGGTGTTACACATTCCTAGGGAACTTCATGTAAAAGCTCACAATTGTGCAGCTTCTTGTTGTAGTGTAGAACATGCAGGAGATCACTGTCCTACGCTTGTGAAGCTATGCAACGTATGCGCACAGGACTGTCAAATCATATATCTAATTTGTGTCTGATATGAACACAAGGCGCCATCACTTGTTCAAAAAAAATCTTATTATATACTCTCTGTTCCTAAATATAAGTCTTTCTAGAGATTCCAATACGGACTACATACGAAGCAAAATGAGTGGATCTACACTCTAAAATATGTCTATATACATCCGTATGTAGTTCATATTGAAATCTCTAAAAAGACTCATATTTAGAAACGGAAGGAGTACTTCTAATTGATTAAGAAACAAGGTGAGTGTGTGGAGGTTCCAAATGCAGGTTTCGTCTTACCAGTACCAGAGCAGCGGAGGCGTCGCCGTCGCCGTCGCGGAGGAGGCGATGGATCGCGCGTCACCGGGACGCAGGCACCTCCCGCGGCGACGGGGAGGAGGAGGGTGCGGCGAGGCTGAGGATCTTCTCGCTGGTGCGGCGGCGCCGGTCGGTCGGGTCTGGACTGAGGCGAGGAAGGGGTCGCGGCCAGAAATGGGTCATCCGCGATAAGGTACAGGGCCGGAGTGCCCTCGGCCCAAACCAAACTACCGGGGCAGCCTATGAATGGCCCAAAATATAAGCAATGTAGCGATGGAGCAAAATACACGAAGGTAATCCTTATTCGAAATAGGCTTTCGCCCTGCTTTATAGATAACGACAAATCTAATGACCAGTCGACTGTCCTTTTGCAACAAATCCGCACACATCGATGGCCGTCCGATCCGGATCGTGCACACGCCCCGCCGCCTAATATTTTTCTCCTTATCTGTTTCTCCCACACCGATCCTCCACCCATGTCCATCCATTTCTCACAGCAGCCGCCGCCCCATGGTACTCGCTCCTGAGCGCCTCCGCGTCGCTCCTACCGTCCAGCGCCCGCGCCGCCAGGTGAAGCTCGATCCCGAGCTGCGCGTCCCCCTCTGAACCGCTCCTTGGTCACCGGAGCCCACCGGTGAGTAGCTCCTCCTCCGCCAGTCCCTCTACTTCCTCCTCCCATATCCTCCATCTTTCATCTCTCGTATTCTTTCTCGTAGCCATGGCAGACCGAGGAAGCTCCAGTTCAGCCGCCATCTACGGTGGAGCCAAGCTCGACCCAGAACGCCGCACCCTGCCAGAGCTCCCCGCCACCGGATCTGCGTCGCCGTCGCCCCTCCTCGGATCTGTCCATCCGCGCTCCTACGAGCCCCGTCTGCCATCGCCGTCCTTCACATGCCTCCTGCACCGCCGTGGAGGAGCAGCGCCTCGTCCAGTTCGTCTGTTATCTAGACTTTGGAGTGATGTATGCATCAGGTGCGATTTGTTTTTTGTACTACTAGAATAGTGTGGGTGGTACTTGTCCCCAGAACCCACTAACATACCGGGCACTATGCATCTACTGTACCATGTAGATTGCTTCACTGTAAGTGTGGGATTTACAACCTTCACTGATTATAATTAACAAGGACAAACACCAATTATAGTTCTATTCCCTGATGCAGTACTATAGTTTGTTTTGCGTTATTGGAAATTTGTGGTACGAATGTGAGGTTGGGGAAAATGAGTGGCAAGAATATCAGGTTTCTTTTTCTGGACCAGGTGTATTGTTCCTTGTTTGGCAATGTTTAGCCCTGTAACTTATACGATGTTTAGCCTTGCAGATTCTAGTGTGTCAGCATGATATGTGTTCAACTTCGCATCACTTTTTGCTTAGCAAAATCTGTATGATTTTGTTTGTAATGTGTTAGCCTGTGTGGCTCTTTTTTCAGCATGGTATCTAAACTGTTTATCTTGACAATTCATATTTTTTAACTCGAATTTGTTTCCACTCAGCTTGAGCCTGATAACTTATACGATGTTAGTCTGGTAGCTTTCTACTGTATCAGCATAATAACACTCACTTTAATAGCATGTTTTAACTCATTTTATTTTTCAGCATGGTAATTCAATTGTTTCTACCTGATAATTCATACGTTTTAGGCCTGATAATTATACCATGTGTGGTAGTTTAACTTGATCTGCTTCAAACACTTTTAACCTTACGTTCAACCTGATAACTTATGCAACTTGATGCTGATAAATTATAATATGTCAGGACGATAGGTCGTGATGTGTCAGAATGGTTAACTCGGGCTGCTTTTTTCAGCAATCATATTTTTACTTCATCTTGATGACTTATGCAGCTTGAGCCTGATAACTTATAAATACTCTATATCACCCTGATAAGTTCAAGTATGTGGGCATGATAACAACCAATTTTGTTCGCTTGGTTAATTCATTTTTTTCAGAATGGTACCCTAAACAATTTCTACCTGATAATTCATACTTTTTAGCCTGATAATTCATACCTTTTTGGCATGATAATCATACTGTGTGTAGCAATTTAATTTGTTCCGCTTTCAACACTTAATTTTTTTACTTTCAACCTAATAACTTATGTAACTTGCGGCTGATAAGTTATAATATGTCAGCCTCATAAGTTGTGATGTGTCCGAATGATTAACTTGAACTACTTTTCAACATTCATGTCTTTACTTCCACTTGATTACTCCTAGGGTGTCATAATAACACTCACTTTTATTTCCCAATTTAACTCATTTTTTTAGTGTGGCAACTCCAATTTTGTTTCCACCTGATAATTCATATTGATTTAGCTTGATAATTACATTGTGTCAGCATGTATAACTCTAACCGCTTTCAACACTTATAATTTTACCTCAACCAAATAACTTATGTAACTTGAGCCTGATAAATACAAAATGTCGGCGTGATAACTTGTGATGTGTTACAATGTTTAACTCGGACTGCTCTCAACACTCATGTTTTACTTCATCTTGATGACATAGGCAGCTAGAGCCTGATAACTTCAAGTATTTCAGCATGATAACACCCATTTTTTGTTAGCTTGGTTAATTGAATCTTTTTTTTCGGCATGGTATACTACCTGATAATTCATATTGTTTTAGCCTGATAAATTATACCGTGTGTATAGTTTAATTTGATTTTGCTTTCAACACTTTATTTTTACATTCAACATGAGAGCTTTATGCAACTTGATAACTTATATAGTGCCACAATGTTTAACTCACACTCTCTTAGCTTGTTCAACTCATTCCTTTTTTCCAGCATGGTAACTTAAATTGGTTCTAGCTGATAATTCATACTGCTTTGGCCTCATAACTCACACTGCTTCGGCCTGATAACTTATAGTATGTCAGCATGCTTAAATCTACCCTTTGTGATTTTGTGGTGACATGCATATGTGATCATATCTCTAGGTTTAGGAAGAATTTTACATAGTTAGCAGATTGATTATGCTAAATTCTCACCATGGCCTGATGCAGGTTACCCAGCTTGCTAGGTAGTAGCAAAAAACAACCGATGTAATGTAGTTCAAACAACTGATGTAATGTTGCCAGTAAAAAACATATGAACAACATGGGTAACTCGGGTAACTCTTTATAGAATCAAGTGATAACATTCGATCTATAGAAGTCATTGAAACATTGCTAAAAACTTCCAGTTTAATTTGATGCCTGATAAGTCTGGTGTGAATAGATTGATAGCTTATGCATATGCATGGTAACTTTTGACCAAAAAAAAAATCACCGGAACATACCAACATGGGATCTAGTTTCAAAGGTCTCGTCGTGACAAATTTTTTATGTGAAAACAATTTTTCAATCGGATCAACGGTTTGAACTACAAAACATTTTAAAATTTGAATTTCATAGGAATCTTGATTGACGTCAGCAATTTTGTCCTGTTCAGAACTAGTACTGATTAGCCACCGTATACATGCAAACTTGCGCTGGAAATGGCATCGCATGCATGCGTGCTGGCAGGGGGCAATCGTTCGGTAATGAAACAAAAGACCGGACAGTCAGACATTAGTCGTGCAGATCTGTCGCTAATGACCAGTCAACTGGTCGTTAGCACAGTCCTATAGATAAAGCAAAGTTTCGTACAACAGTCAAGCAAATCCCAAGCTACAAGCCAACGGTTGGGGTCACAAAGCACCAATGCCTAAGAAAACATAAAAGAAATATGAGAAAAGGCCACCTAGTGGCAGTCGCGAAGCGACACTACGATGCTGAGAGGCGACGCGTTGTAGCCATAAGCGCATCCAACATGTGGCCGGGATACGGTCACACTGCCTCGAGAGCGGGTGCCAGTGTTGCATAAAAGCAAAGAATTTGAAGGAGTCGGATGCCTTCGCCGGGAAGACCTTCTCAATCACCATCTTATTACGAGTCGTCCAAAGTGTCTATGTCATCGCTGCAAAAACTAGCCAGAAAATGCGTCGATATTGTGGCAAATCCTTCTCTTGGACGAAAGTTTGGAAATTTTCTGTCCCTACGAAACTGAAATTTTTTGTATGGAGGTTAGCCCATCACTCTCTCCATAGTGGATACCCTTCATGAACGCAAGATGGCAACGACGAGCATGTGTGCATTGCGTGGATGCGAAGATTCATGGCGGCATTCCCTAGTAGACTGCACAATGTCGCGCTGCACTTGGGCGCTCTCTGATCCATGCTTAACTGAACATAATCGCATATATGGAGCCTCATGCGAAACAATGGTTGTTGTTCATGCATGATACACTATCTCATGAGGAATTCACAAAAATGATAGTGACGCTATGGGCCATCTGGTCAGCGAGATGCAAGGCAATTCATGAAAGTATCTTCCAGAACCCTGAACATATTCATCGCTTTGTGAATTCATACCTATCAGAGCTAGGTGCAATTCACGCTAAAGCTTCGACTACAACGAGTGTTACGAGCAGGAGGTAGCTTTCGCCAATGCTAGGTCACACGAAGATCAACGTTGACGGAGCTTTTTCTTGAGATGGTATGGTGGCCGCGGCTGCTGCGGTCTGCAAAAAGGAGATTGGAGAATATATGGGAGCATCGACCATTGTTGTGCACAACATTGATAGAATGCTTTGGATCGGGACGGTTAGATCATTCCGGTAAACCTACCTTCTGTTGGGGAACGTTGCAGAAAACAAAAATTTTCCTACGCTTTCATCAAGATCCATCTATGAGTTCATCTAGCAACGAGTCAAGGGAGAGAGAGATTGCATCTACATACCACTTTGTAGATCGCGAGCGGAAGCGTTCAATGAACGGGGATGAAGTAGCCGTACACACCGTGATCCAAATCACCGGAGATCCTAGCACCGAAAGCACGGCACCTCCGCGTTCAACACACGTACGGTCAGCGTAACGTCTCCTTCTTCTTGATCCAGCAAGGCAAAGGAGAGGTTGGGGAAGAAGACTCCAGCAGCAGCACGACGGCGTGGTGATGGTGGAGCCGCAGTACTCCGACAGGGCTTCGCCGAGCTCTTACGCAGGAGGAGGAGGTGTTGGAGAGGGAGAGGGAGGCGCCAGGGCATAGGGTGGTCAGCCCCCCTCCCCTCCCCCCTTTATATAACCCCTTGGGGGGGCCGGCCCTAGGAGATGGAATCTCCTACGGGGGGCGGCGGCCAGGAAGGGGGGCTTGCCCCCCAAGCAAGGGGGCGCCCCCTTTAGGGTTCCCCCCCCCCCCAAACCCTAGGTGCATGGGCCCTTGGGGGGGTTGGCGCACCAGCCCACTATGGGCTGGTTCCCTCCCTCATACGGCCCATGGGGCCCTTCGGGATAGGTGGCCCCACCCGGTGGACCCCCCGGGACCCTCCGGTGGTCCCGGTACAATACCGATAACCCCGAAACTTGTCCCGATGTTCGTATGATGACTTTCCATATATAAATCTTTACCTCTGGACCATTCCGAAACTCCTCGTGACGTCCGGGATCTCATCCGGGACTCCGAACAACATTCGGGTTACTGCATATACATATCTTCACAACCCTAGCGTCACCGAACCTTAAGTGTGTAGACCCTACGGGTTCGGGAGACATGCAGACATGACCGAGATAGCTCTCGGGCAATAACCAACAGCGGGATCTGGATACCCATGTTGGCTCCCACATGCTCCACGATGATCTCATCGAATGAACCACGATGTCGAGGATTCAATTAATCCCGTATACGATTCCCTTTGTCAATCGGTATTTTACTTGCCCGAGATTCGATCGTCGGTATCCCAATACCTCGTTCAATCTCGTTACCGGCAAGTCACTTTTCTCGTACCGTAATGCATGATCCCGTGATCAAACACTTTGATCACATTGAGCTCATTGTGATGATGCATTACCGAGAGGGCCCGGTGATACCTCTCCGTCAAGCGGAGTGACAAATCCCAGTCTCGATCCATGTCAACCCAACAGACACTTTCAGAGATACCCGTAGTATACCTTTATAGTCACCCAGTTACGTTGTGACGTTTGGCACACCCAAAGCACTCCTACGGTATCCGGGAGTTACATGATCTCATGGTCTAAGGAAAGGATACTTGACAATGGAAAACTCTAGCAAACGAACTATGCGATCTTATGCTATGTTAAGATTGGGCTTGTCCATCACATCATTCTCCTAATGATGTGATCCCGTTATCGATGACATCCAATGTCCATAGTCAGGAAACCATGACTATCTGTCGATCAACGAGCTAGTCAACTAGAGGCTCACTAGGGACATGTTTGTTGTCTGTTATTCACACATGTATTACGATTTCCGGATAACACAATTATAGCACGAATAAAGACAATTATCATGAATAAGTAAATATAATAATAATGCTTTTATTATTGCCTCTAGGGCATATTTCCAACAGTCTCCCACTTGCACTAGAGTCAATAATCTAGTTACATTGTGATGAATCGAACACCCATAGAGTTCTGGTGCTGATCATGTTTTGCCTTAGGGAGAGGTTTAGTCAACGGATCTGCGACATTCAGATCCGTGTGCACTTTACAAATTTCTATGTCTCCATCTTGAACATTTTCACGAATGGAGTTGAAGCGACGCTTGATGTGCCTAGTCTTCTTGTGAAACCTGGGCTCCTTTGCAAGTGCAATAGCTCCAGTGTTGTCACAGAAGAGCTTGATTGGCCCCGACGTATTGGGTATGACTCCGAGGTCGGTGATGAACTCCTTCACCCAAATTGCTTCATGTGCTGCCTCCGAGGCTGCCATGTACTCCGCTTCACATGTAGATCCCGCCACGACGCTTTGCTTGCAACTGCACCAGCTTACTGCCCCACCATTCAAAATATACACGTATCCGGTTTGTGACTTAGAGTCATCCAGATCTGTGTCGAAGCTAGCGTCGACGTAACCTTTTACGACGAGCTCTTCGTCACATCCATAAACGAGAAACATTTCCTTGGTCCTTTTCAGGTACTTCAGGATATTCTTGACCGCTGTCCAGTGTTCCTTGCCGGGATTACTTTGGTACCTTCCTACCAAACTTACGGCAAGGTTTACATCAGGTCTGGTACACAGCATGGCATACATAATAGAACCTATGGCTGAGGCATAGGGGATGACACTCATCTCTTCTATATCTTCTGTCGTGGTCGGACATTGAGCTGAGCTCAATTTCACACCTTGTAACACAGGTAAGAACCCTTTCTTAGATTGATCCATATTGAATTTCTTCAATATCTTATCAAGGTATGTGCTTTGTGAAAGACCTATGAGGCGTCTCGATCTATCTCTATAGATCTTGATGCCTAATATATAAGCAGCTTCTCCAAGGTCCTTCATTGAAAAACTCTTATTCAAGTAGGCCTTAATGCTGTCCAAGAGTTCTATATCATTTCCCATCAAAAGTATGTCGTCTACATATAATATGAGAAATGCTACAGAGCTCCCACTCACTTTCTTGTAAACACAGGCTTCTCCATAAGTCTGTGTAAACCCAAACGCTTTGATCATCTCATCAAAGCGAATGTTCCAACTCCGAGATGCTTGCACCAGCCCATAAATCGAGCGTTGGAGCTTGCACACCTTGTCAGCATTCTTAGGATCGACAAAACCTTCTGGCTGCATCATATACAATTCTTCCTTAAGGAAACCATTAAGGAATGTCGTTTTGACGTCCATTTGCCATATCTCATAATCATAGTATGCGGCAATTGCTAACATGATTCGAACGGACTTCAGCTTCGCTACCGGTGAGAAAGTCTCATCATAGTCAATTCCTTGAACTTGTCGATAACCCTTAGCGACAAGCCGAGCTTTATAGATGGTCACATTACCATCCGCGTCTGTCTTCTTCTTAAAGATCCATTTATTTTCTATGGCTCGCCGTTCAACGGGCAAGTCAGTCAAAGTCCATACTTCGTTTTCATACATGGATCCTATCTCGGATTTCATGGCTTCCAGCCATTTGTCGGAATCCGGGCCCGCCATTGCTTCCTCATAGTTCGAAGGTTCACCGTTGTCTAACAACATGATTTCCAAGACAGGGTTGTCGTACCACTCTGGTGCGGAACGTGTCCTTGTGGACCTTCGAATTTCAGTAGGAGCTTGATTAGAAGCATCTTGATCATCATCATTAATTTCCTCTCTAGTCGGTGCAGGCACCTTAGAAACGTTTTCTTGAGTTTCGCCATTTTCCGGTTCAAGAGGTAACACTTCATCAAGTTCTACTTTCCTCCCACTTACTTCTTTCGAGAGAAACTCTTTCTCTAGAAAGGATCCATTCTTGGCAACAAAGATCTTGCCTTCGGATCTGAGGTAGAAGGTATACCCAACAGTTTCTTTAGGGTATCCTATGAAGACGCATTTTTCCGACTTGGGTTCGAGCTTTTCAGGTTGAAGTTTCTTGACATAAGCATCGCATCCCCAAACTTTTAGAAACGACAGCTTAGGTTTTTTCCCAAACCATAATTCATACGGTGTCGTCTCAACGGATTTCGACGGAGCCCTATTTAAAGTGAATGCGGCAGTCTCTAAAGCATAGCCCCAAAAAGAAAGCGGTAAGTCGGTAAGAGACATCATAGATCGCACCATATCTAATAGAGTGCGATTACGACGTTCGGACACACCATTACGCTGAGGTGTTCCAGGCGGCGTGAGTTGTGAAACTATTCCACATTTTCTTAAGTGTGTGCCAAATTCGTGACTCAAGTATTCTCCTCCACGATCTGATCGTAGAAACTTGATCTTTCTCTCACGTTGATTCTCAACCTCACTCTGAAATTCCTTGAACTTTTCAAAGGTCTCAGACTTGTGTTTCATTAAGTAGACATACCCATATCTACTCAAGTCATCAGTGAGGGTGAGAACATAACGATAGCCACCGCGAGCCTCAACACTCATTGGACCGCACACATCGGTATGTATGATTTCCAATAAGTTGGTTGCTCGCTCCATTGTTCCTGAGAACGGAGTCTTGGTCATTTTACCCATGAGGCATGGTTCGCACGTGTCAAATGATTCATAATCAAGAGACTCTAAAAGTCCATCTGCATGGAGCTTCTTCATGCGTTTGACACCTATGTGACCAAGGCAGCAGTGCCACAAATATGTGGGACTATTGTTATCAACTTTAACTCTTTTGGTATTCACACTATGAATATGTGTATCATCACGTACGAGATTCATTAAGAATAAACCATTAACCATCGGAGCATGACCATAAAACATATTTCTCATATAAATAGAACAACCATTATTCTCGGATTTAAATGAGTAGCCATCTCGAATTAAGCGAGATCCAGACACAATGTTCATGCTCAGACTTGGCACTAAATAACAATTATTGAGGTTTAAAACTAATCCCGTAGGTAAATGTAGAGGCAGCGTGCCGACGGCGATCACATCGACCTTGGAACCATTCCCGACGCGCATCGTCACCTCGTCCTTCGCCAGTCTCCGCTTATTCCGCAGCTCCTGCTTTGAGTTACAAATGTGAGCAACTGCACCGGTATCAAATACCCAAGAGCTACTACGAGTACTAGTAAGGTACACATCAATTACATGTATATCACATATACCTTTGGTTTTGCCGGCCTTCTTGTCCGCTAAGTATTTGGGGCAGTTCCGCTTCCAGTGACCACTTCCCTTGCAATAAAAACACTCAGTCTCGGGCTTGGGTCCATTCTTTGGCTTCTTCCCGGCAACTTGCTTACCGGGCGCGGCAACTTCCTTGCCGTCCTTCTTGAAGTTCTTTTTACCCTTGCCCTTCTTGAACTTAGTGGTTTTATTCACCATCAACACTTGATGCTCCTTCTTGATTTCTACCTCTGCTGATTTTAGCATAGCATATACCTCAGGAATGGTCTTTACCATCCCCTGCATATTGTAGTTCATCACAAAGCTCTTGTAGCTAGGTGGAAGCGACTGGAGGATTCTGTCAATGACCACTTCATCCGGGAGATTAACTTCCAGTTGAGTCAAGCGGTTGTGCAACCCAGACATTTTGAGTATGTGCTCACTGACAGAGCTATTTTCCTCCATCTTACAGCTAAAGAATTTGTTGGAGACTTCATATCTCTCAACCCGGGCATGAGCTTGGAAAACCATTTTCAGCTCTTCGAACATCTCATATGCTCCATGTCTCTCAAAACGCTTTTGGAGCCCCGGCTCTAAGCTGTAAAGCATGCCGCACTGAACGAGGGAGTAATCATCGCAGCGTGACTGCCAAGCGTTCATAACGTCTTGTTCTGCAGGGAGAATAGGTGCGTCACCCAGCGGTGCTCGTAGGACATAATCTTTCTTGGCAGCTATGAGGATGATCCTCAGGTTCCGGACCTAGTCCGTATAGTTGCTACCATCGTCTTTCAGCTTGGTTTTCTCTAGGAACGCGTTGAAGTTGAGGACTACGTTGGCCATTTGATCTACAAGACATATTGTAAAAATTTTAGACTAAGTTCATGATAATAAAGTTCATTTAATCAAATTATTTAATGAACTCCCACTTAGATAGACATCCCTCTTCTAGTCATCTAAGTATTACATGATCTGAGTCAACTAGGCCGTGTCCGATCATCACGTGAGACGGACTAGTCAACATCGGTGAACATCTTCATGTTGATCGTATCTTCTATACGACTCATGCTCGACCTTTCGGTCTTCTGTGTTCCGAGGCCATGTCTGTACATGCTAGGCTCGTCAAGTCAACCTAAGTGTTTTGCGTGTGTAAATCTGTCTTACACCCGTTGTATGTGAACGTTAGAATCTATCACACCCGATCATCACGTGGTGCTTCGAAACAACGAACTGTCGCAACGGTGCACAGTTAGGGTGAACACTTTCTTGAAATTATTATGAGGGATCATCTTATTTACTACCGTCATTCTAAGTAAACAAGATGCAAAACATGATAAACATCACATGCAATCAAATAATAAACGTGACATGATATGGCCAATATCACATAGCTCCTTCGATCTCCATCTTGGGGCTCCATGATCATCTTGTCACCGGCTTGACACCATGATCTTCATCATCATGATCTTCATCATCGTGTCTCCATGAAGTTGCTCGCCAACTGTTACTTCTACTACTATGGCTAACGCGTTTAGCAATAAAGTAAAGTAATTTACATGGCGTTTCTCAATGACACGCAGGTCATACAAAAAATAAAGACAACTCCTATGGCTCCTGCCGGTTGTCATACTCATCGACATGCAAGTCGTGATTCCTATTACAATAGCATGAATATCTCATACATCACATATAGATCATTCATCATTCATCACAACTTTGGCCATATCATATCACAAAGCACTTGCTGCAAAAACAAGTTAGACGTCCTCTAATTGTTGTTGCAAGTTTTACGTGGCTGAATTAGGGTTCTAGCAAGAAGGTTTTCTTACCTACGTAAAAGCCACAACGTGATTTGTCAACTTCTATTTACCCTTCATAAGGACCCTTTTCATCGAATCCGCTCCAACTAAAGTAGGAGAGACAGACACCCGCCAGCCACCTTATGCAACTAGTGCATGTTAGTCGGTGGAACCGGTCTCACGTAAGCGTACGTGTAAGGTTGGTCCGGGCCGCTTCATCCCACAATACCGTTGAAGCAAAATAAGACTAGTAGCGGCAAGAAGAGTTGACAATATCTACGCCCACAACAAATTGTGTTCTACTCGCGCAAGAAGAACTACGCATAGACCTAGCTCTGATACCACTGTTGGGGAACGTTGCAGAAAACAAAAATTTTCCTACGCTTTCACCAAGATCCATCTATGAGTTCATCTAGCAACGAGTCAAGGGAGAGAGAGATTGCATCTACATACCACTTTGTAGATCGCGAGCGGAAGCGTTCAATGAACGGGGATGAAGTAGTCGTACACACCGTGATCCAAATCACCGGAGATCCTAGCACCGAAAGCACGGCACCTCCGCGTTCAACACACGTACGGTCAGCGTAACGTCTCCTTCTTCTTGATCCAGCAAGGCAAAGGAGAGGTTGGGGAAGAAGACTCCAGCAACAGCACGACGGCGTGGTGATGGTGGAGCCGCAGTACTCCGACAGGGCTTCGCCGAGCTCTTACGGAGGAGGAGGAGGTGTTGGAGAGGGAGAGGGAGGCGCCAGGGCATAGGGTGGTCAGCCCCCCTTCCCTCCCCCCTTTATATAACCCCTTGGGGGGGCGCCGGCCCTAGGAGATGGAATCTCCTAGGTGGGCGGCGGCCAGGAAGGGGGGCTTGCCCCCCAAGCAAGGGGGCGCCCCCTTTAGGGTTCCCCCCCCCCAAACCCTAGGCGCATGGGCCCTTGGGGGGGTTGGCGCACCAGCCCACTATGGGCTGGTTCCCTCCCTCATACGGCCCATGGGGCCCTCCGGGATAGGTGGCCCCACCCGGTGGACCCCCCGGGACCCTCCGGTGGTCCCGGTACAATACCGATAACCCCGAAACTAGTCCCAATGTCCGTATGATGACTTTCCATATATAAATCTTTACCTCCGGACCATTCCGAAACTCCTCGCGACGTCCGGGATCTCATCCGGGACTCCGAACAACATTCGGGTTACTGCATATACATATCTTCACAACCCTAGCGTCACCGAACCTTAAGTGTGTAGACCCTACGGGTTCGGGAGACATGCAGACATGACCGAGATAGCTCTCGGGCAATAACCAACAGCGGGATCTGGATACCCATGTTGGCTCCCACATGCTCCACGATGATCTCATCGAATGAACCACGATGTCGAGGATTCAATTAATCCCGTATACGATTCCCTTTGTCAATCGGTATTTTACTTGCCCGAGATTCGATCGTCGGTATCCCAATACCTCGTTCAATCTCGTTACCGGCAAGTCACTTTTCTCGTACCGTAATGCATGATCCCGTGATCAAACACTTTGATCACATTGAGCTCATTGTGATGATGCATTACCGAGAGGGCCCGGTGATACCTCTCCGTCAAGCGGAGTGACAAATCCCAGTCTCGTTCCATGTCAACCCAACAGACACTTTCAGAGATACCCGTAGTATACCTTTATAGTCACCCAGTTACGTTGTGACGTTTGGCACACCCAAAGCACTCCTACGGTATCCGGGAGTTACATGATCTCATGGTCTAAGGAAAGGATACTTGACATTGGAAAACTCTAGCAAACGAACTATGCGATCTTATGCTATGTTAAGATTGGGTCTTGTCCATCACATCATTCTCCTAATGATGTGATCCCGTTATCGATGACATCCAATGTCCATAGTCAGGAAACCATGACTATCTGCCGATCAACGAGCTAGTCAACTAGAGGCTCACTAGGGACATGTTTGTTGTCTGTTATTCACACATGTATTACGATTTCCGGATAACACAATTATAGCACGAATAAAGACAATTATCATGAATAAGGAAATATAATAATAATGCTTTTATTATTGCCTCTAGGGCATATTTCCAACACCTTCCGCCTTGCCTTGCAAGCTCGAACCAATGCCGGCCATGGTGAAGTAGTTGTCGGTGATGGCAGAGAGATGGCGGCGGTGGTGTGCTTCCCGTGAGCACCGCGCTAGCCCTAGATCGGTAGGGATTGTAGGTGGGGATTGTGGCAGCAATTAACCTCGTAAGTCATGCCCCGGCCCCCACCTCTCTTTATATAGCGCGGGTCACAGGGGCCCATCAACCATAGTGGGTTGAGCGCCCCCGATCAGGGCGCGGATCTAAGGGCTCGGTGAGCCGTTGGGCCCACACGATGGAGATCAACCTAACATTCTCCCCCTTGATCTCAACTTTACTTTTAACCTTATACTTTCTAGTTTATTTGTTTCATCACATATTGGTACATAGAGCATGTTTCATCGTCATAGCTTAATTGCTGATAGAATCATACAGCCGCAACATACGTTTTGTTCAAAAACAAATTCTGTTCCTTTTGGGCCTATCCAGGAATCATAAGGCTTCCCGTTAAACCCATGCCGGCTAAGTGTTCCTTGAACACACTGGGTGGTAAGCCTTTCGTTAGCGGATCCGCAAGCATATCCTTTGTCCTTATATGCTCGAGACTTATAGTTTGATCCTGGATTTTATCTTTCACAACATAATACCTTATCTCTATGGTTTTGGCAGCATTACTCGACTTGTTGTTGTGAGCGTAAAATACTGCGGGCTGGTTGTCACAGTACATCTCTAGTGGTTTGTGAATACAATCTACCACTTTCAAGTCGGGTACAAACTTCTTTAGCCATATCGCCTGCCCCGTGGCCTCGAAGCATGCTATGAATTCTGCATACATCGTGGATGATGCAACTATCGACTGTTTGGAGCTTTTCCACAAAATAGCTCCCCCAGCGAGAGTGAAGACGTACCCTGACGTGGATTTTCTATCATCTCTGTCCCCCGCAAAATCTGCGTCTGAATACTCTTTTATCTCTAGGGAATCACTTCTCATGTATATTAGCATGCAGTCCTTCGTGCCTTGCGCATAACGCAATGCTTTCCTTACCATTTTCCAGTGCTCCATGCCTGGATTCTCTTGATATCTACCGAGTACCCCGATGATAAAAGCTAAGTCAGGGCGAGTGCACACTTGTGCATACTGTAAGCTGCCAACTGCCGAAGCATATGGTACTGCTTTCATTTGATCGATCTCGTACTTGTTCTTGGGACATTGGAATTTCCCAAAACTATCGCCCTTAACTATAGGAGCAGGTGTGGCTTTACTCGCATGCATATTATACTTTTTAAGAACCTTTTCTAAATATGCTTTCTGCGATAGTCCTAAGACTCCATTGTTTCTATCTCGGTGAATTTCTATGCCCAAAACATATGATGCTTCACCAAGATCTGTTATGTCAAAATTTGAGGATAAGAACTTCTTTGTTTCTTGTAGTAGACTAACATCACTGCTAGCAAGCAGGATATCATCCACATACAAGATTAGGAAAATATATTTCCCATTTTTAAACTTTGCATAAATGCAATTATCCTCAATATTTTCTTTAAATCCAAAACTTTTAATTGTTTCATTAAACTTTAGATACCAATGTCTAGAGGCTTGTCTTAATCCATAAATGGATTTCTTCAGGCGGCATCCCATATTTTCCTTGCCTTCCATCATAAAACCCTTGGGTTGTTTCATGTAGACCTTTTCTTTTAAATCACCATTCAGAAATGCCGTCTTAACATCCATTAGATGTAACTCTAAATCAAAATGAGCAACTAATGCCATTATGATTCTGAAGGAATCCTTACATGAGACTGGAGAAAATGTCTCATTGTAATCTATCCCTTCTCTTTGTGTAAATCCTTTTGACACGAGTCGTGCTTTGTACTTTTCTACATTCCCTTTAGAGTCATACTTAATTTTGTAGACCCATTTACAGTCTACTGTTTTGGCTCCTTTAGGAATTTCCTGTAAGTCCCAAACATCTTTGGAACTCATCGATTCCATCTCGTCTTCCATTGCCCTCATCCACTTCGATGAATGAGGGCTTCTCATGGCTTCTTCATATGAGGCGGGATCTTTTCCCATATGAACCATTTATGTGTTATAAACTTTAAAGTTAGTAGAAATAGCTGACTTCCTTGGTCTTGTAAACCTTCTAAGGGCCTCAGTTTCAGGCACATTCTGTGCCTCAACTTCTGGCACTTCTTCTAAAAATTGCTGCTGCAGCTCCCTTTCATGCTCAACAACGGGTTCAGCCGGCACCTGACGGACAGGTTCCGGGTCTAACCCCATGTTGGAGATATGCCCTAGAGGCAATCATGTATGATGATATTTCCTATGTGTTTATGAATAAAGATAGTCCTTGGACATTATCAATGATGTGTATCAGCAAGTACGTGACTTGTTTGTGGGACTATGCATTGTATGACGACTGTCCTAAAAGGTCCCTAGTCGAAAGGGCTATGTGGACGCGCAGCCAACTAGACTAGCATATGACACGGTTGATGGCTTGGTCTCACTAGCCATGAAGCATTGGATGCTAACTGGATAATATGGGCTTGGAAAGGTCTGGTCGGATTCGACATAGTCGGATCCGAGTTGAGATAAGGTCCGAGTCGGACAGACCCAACAATGAGACGCAGTGATATGTCATCTATGAGTCTCTAGTACAACATACGTTCTATGCCCTAAGACCTGAGCTGGCGCATGTACTCTGGATGGTGATAGACTTGCTTTAGGCCGACGAAACACTACTCCGTGACTGGGTAGTTACAAAGGTAGGTTTCAGGCTTGTCCAGGCCCATGCTGCGAGACATGGTCGAGCAAGATGGGATTTGCCCCTCCGACCAGGAGAGATATACTCTGGGCCCCTCGTGTGATCCGACCAGGATAAGCATGGCCATGCGACAAGGATTATGAGATAATCCGGTTTGTGGTCGGCATCACTGGAACGAGAAAGAGGTCGGGCTAGCACAAGGATGACAGACTCGCCTTGAGCTCGACAACATATATCGTGTGGTAAAAGGAATGGATGTGTGATGTACAGGTTAGCTAACCAGCTTCATAGTCTGCTTGGTGTTTGGCATGCCTTGCTAGAGGCCTCTACCAACCGTGCAATTCGGAGGTGATCCGAACTGTGACCAAGCTGACTTGAACCTAAGGGGTCGCGCGCTTAAGGGAAGGAACCTACGAGGTCCGATCCGGGGACACTGGTCGGATGTGATCGGAGTTGTATCCGGATTGTGGCCGAGTAGACTTATGGACTTTAGGGTCCGTGCGAGGCCCAAGTGTTGAGCCTGCGACGGACGCCTATATAAAGCAGAGGTGCCGCACACTCAAGGTGCTGATCGCTTCGGCGTTGTCACTAGGGTTTGCATCTGTTGCGAATAGACACCTCCACTCGCCGCCGACTGTGTGATCGGACCTAGCAGTCCGCCACACGGTGTTCCTCCTGCACGGGCGGATACCGTTAGAGCCGGTGCACTTGCGCCGCTCCAGCGAACCTGTACGAGGGATCCGACGACCGGCTGTTCGAGGGAGATCGGACGAGGAGGAGACGATCCACGCGGACGCACTGCCCCAACTCTTCTTCCGCTGCACGGCACTGCGCGTCTAGTGGTAACGATCTGTGATCCATCTCCCGTAGCATGTTCCTGGTTGTTCTGCGCGTAGGAAAATTTTAATTTACAGTCGACACACCCTACCGTAGATCCCAAGAGTGGTATCAGAGCCTCTGCTATAGGATTTGGATTTAGATCGTTTGCATATTAGATATGTGGAGGCGACAGATGAGATCTGTTGTCATTGTTGAGATCGGCTGTGTGCACGGTTGATGAGATCAACTGCACATGGGGATCGATGTGGCTATGTTTTCTGTCAATCGGGATCGATGAGGTCGTGACACAACCTACCCCTACCGGTCGGTTATCCGCCATCGGGGTTTATATGTGATCCGTGATTTCTGAAAACGTCGTGCGCTCCACGCACCCGCGAGGGGCGCTGCCCCTTCGAACCCCACCCGCCAACCGGCTAGCGGGACCGCCGTGTGCGTAGAGCCGTGTATTTCGCACCCGACACACAAACTGGTAGAATGCGATTCTATGCATAACTTTATTTTGCAGGGTTTGATGTGAATAGTATGGCTCATGTGTATGTGATGCATGTGTGTAAATTATACATGGCCTGCGTGTCATGTTTGTCAGCCGGCAGGAGCCAAAGTGCTGTCATTATAATGTATAACGACCCACGTGTCGACTTGTGACTCTATGTAATATTCATTACTAGTTGTAGTAGTTGGATAATAGAGATCAGGTTGGTGGCTTGGCGTCCGGGCGTGACAAACAAGATGGAGTTCCTAGATGGTCATCGGAGTCGGAGCCGACCTAGAAGAACGTCCATGAAGGAGCCATACTATTTCACGATATATGTTTATTTGTGATTGATATGCTTCTTGTTTTCTATGCATGTTAGAATGGTAGAAAGATCCCTCGTTAATATCAAGCGAATTGCCATCCCCGATGTTGCACCTTCGCACGTCAAGTACGTCTAGTAGTGGGCTCATAAAATTGAGGTGCTGCTGGGCGTCCTTGAACTGAAGGGTTCGTGTCGGACACGGACATGCACTGCATCAGGTTAACTTGACAAGGCTATCAAAACGGTTTTGGGCCTTGTGGCAAAGAAGGTTGGGGGCCGGGGTATGAGATACCTTCCCGACCGACAGGAGTCGTATAGAGATACAATTAGCAAGGAGTTGCTTACCGGATAGACATGTTGTCTAGCAGTGATGCTAAAGCTCACTAGTCGCATGTGCTAGTCGGATCCTGAATCACTAAGAGTTTGCAGAGGGATGCCAACTTCAGTGGGAGTATTATCTGTTTAAGGCTAGAATTACTCTACATAAACACATGGCTTAGTGATTGCATATTTTCTGTTGTAGATCAATGGCACCCCCTGCTCAACCCAACTTTGCATTGAAATCAATTCTGGAAATGGATAAACTGAATGGAACAAACTTTACCACCTGATATAGAAATTTGAGAATTGTTCTCAAGCATGATAAAAAGGAACATGTTCTAGAGGATCCACTTCCAGAGGAACCTGCTGATAATGCTAGTGCCACAGCTAAGAATGCCTACCAAAAACTCGTTGATGAATCAACGGAGATCAGCTGTCTGATGCTGGCTTGTATGGAGCCCGATTTGCAACAGCATTTCAAAAATGTTGAGGCTTACGATATGATCAAGAGTCTCAAGAGCATGTTTCAGACACAGGCTAGGACCGAAAGGTTCAACGTCCGGCGATCCTTGATTGATTGCAAGCTGAAGGAAGGTGATCCACTGAGCCCACATGTGATCAAGATGATCGGATATGTGCAAGCTTTGGATCGGTTGGGCTTCCCGCTCTTGGATGAGCTGGCTGCTGATGCAGTTCTGGGTTCTCTTCCGCCCAGCTATGGGACGTTCATCTCGAACTACCATATGCATGGCATGGATAAGAAGCTCACTGAATTGCATGGGATGCTTAAGGTGGCAGAGCAGGATATTAAGAAAGGCACACATCAAGTGTTGATGGTGCAGAAATCGGCTAAGTTCAAGAAGAGTTGGTCGAAGAAGAAGGCTAAGGCAAAGGGCACGGAGATGGTAACCTCCGCCGCTGCGCCGAAGTCTGGACCGGACTCTAAGACCATTTGCAATCATTGCAAGGAAACTGGTCACTGGAAGAGGAACTGTAGCAAGTGGCTTGCAGAGCATGGCAAGAAGGTCGGGAATGCTACTTCAGGCAAAGGTACACTTGTTGCATATGTTATAGACATTTACCTTGCAGACATACCTAGTAGCTCTTGGGTATTTGATACCGGATCGGTTGTTCATATTTGCAACTCGATGCAGGGGCTGGTAAGAACTAGGCGTGTGGCACAAGGGGAGATTGACATCAGGGTCGGCAACAAAGCAAGAGTTGCTGCGTTGGAGGTCGGCACGATGCAACTCCAGCTTCCTTCCGGATTCATTATGGAATTGAATAATTGTTATTACATTCCTGCACTTAGTCGGAACATTATTTCTTCCTCATGTTTGATAAGTCAAGGTTATGAATTCAATTTAAAGGACAATGGTTGTTCAATATTTTTGAATGGTATGTTCCACGGCTATGCACCCTTTATTGATGGGCTATTTATATTGAATCTAGAACAGGAACCGGTCTATAACGTGAATGTTAAGAGGCATAAGCCTAATGAGATAAATCCGACATACTTCTGGCATTGCCGGCTCGGGCACATTAGTCTGAAACGCATGAAGAAGCTCCATGATGATGGGCTCCTAACTTCGTCCGACTTCGGGTCGTTCGAGACATGTGAATCATGCTTGCTAGGCAAGATGACTAAGTCTCCTTTCGCAAAGAGTTGTGACAGGGCGTCCGAGCTATTGGAACTAATACATAGTGATGTGTGTGGTCCAATGAGCACAACTGCCAGAGGTGGCTATCAGTACTTCGTGACTTTTACCGACGACATGAGTAGATATGGATATATCTATTTGATGAGGCACAAGTCGGAAACTTTTGAAAAGTTCAAAGAGTTTCAGAACGAGGTTGAGAATCAGCTCGGCAAGACTATAAAGCTTCCGATCAAACTTGCCTTCCACGCCAAGGAAAGTTCCTTCCGGACACGGGACGAAGTCTTCAATCTTGTATCTTCATAGTCCTGGAGTCCGGCGAAGGTATAGTCCGGCTACCCGAACACCCCCTAATCCAGGACTCCCTCATGCGTCCTACTCCTACTAGGAGGAGGACTTCCCCCTCCTTGGCGCGCCCCAAGGGCCGGCCGGCCTCCCCCTTGCTCCTTTATATACGGGGGCAGGGGGGCACCTCTAGACACATAAGTTGATCTTCGTGATCGTTCCTTAGCCGTGTGCACTGCCCCCCTCCACCATATTCCACCTCGATCATATCGTAGCGGTGCTTAGGCGAAGCCCTGCGACGGTAGAACATCAAGATCGTCACCACGCCGTCGTGCTGACGGAACTCATCCCCGACACTTTGCTGGATCGGAGTCCGGGGATCGTCATCGAGCTGAACGTGTGCTAGAACTCGGAGGTGCCGTAGTTTCGGTGCTTGATCGGTCGGGCCGTGAAGACGTACGACTACATCAACCGCGTTATTATAACGCTTCCGCTGTCAGTCTACGAGGGTACGTGGACAACACTCTCCCCTCTTGTTGCTATGCATCACCATGATCTTGCGTGTGCGTAGGATTTTTTTTGAAATTACTACGTTCCCCAACAGTGGCATCCGAGCCTAGGTTTTATGTGTTGATGTTATATGCACGAGTAGAACCCAAGTGAGTTGTGGGCGATATAAGTCATACTGCTTACCAACATGTCATACTTTGGTTCGGCGGTATTGTTGGATGAAGCGGCCCGGACTGACATTACGCGTACGCTTACGCGAGACTGGTTCTACCGACGTGCTTTGCACACAGGTGGCTGGCGGGTGTCAGTTTCTCCAACTTTAGTTGAACCGAGTGTGGCTACGCCCGGTCCTTGAGAAGGTTAAAACAGCACCAACTTGACAAAGTATCGTTGTGGTTTTGATGCGTAGGTAAGATTGGTTCTTGCTAAAGCCCGTAGCAGCCACGTAAAAATTGCAACAACAAAGTAGAGGACGTCTAACTTGTTTTTGCAGGGCATGTTGTGATGTGATATGGTCAAGACATGATGCTAAATTTTATTGTATGAGATGATCATGTTTTGTAACCGAGTTATCGGCAACTGGCAGGAGCCATATGGTTGTCGGTTTATTGTATGCAATGCAATCGCTTTGTAATGCTTTACTTTATCACTAAGCGGTAGCGACAGTCGTAGAAGCATAAGATTGGCGAGACGACAACGATGCTACGATGGAGATCAAGGTGTCGCGCCGGTGACGATGGTGATCATGACGATGCTTCGAAGATGGAGATCACAAGCAGAAGATGATGATGGCCATATCATATCACTTATATTGATTGCATGTGATGTTTATCTTTTATGCATCTTATCTTGCTTTGATTGATGGTAGCATTATAAGATGATCTCTCACTAAATTTCAAGATAAAAGTGTTCTCCCTGAGTATGCACCGTTGCCAAAGTTCGTCGTGCCCAGACACCACGTGATGATCGGGTGTGATAAGCTCTATGTCCATCTACAACGGGTGCAAGCCAGTTTTGCACCCGCATAATACTCAGGTTAAACTTGACGAGCCTAGCATATGCAGATATGGCCTCGGAACACTGAGACCGAAAGGTCGAGCGTGAATCATATAGTAGATATGATCAACATAGTGATGTTCACCATTGAAAGCTACTCCATTTCACGTGATGATCGGTTATGGTTTAGTTTATTTGGATCACGTGATCACTTAGAGGATTAGAGGGATGTCTTTCTAAGTGGGAGTTCTTAAGTAATATGATTAATTGAACTTAAATTTATCATGAACTTAGTACCTGATAGTATCTTGCTTGTCTATGTTGATTGTAGATAGATGGCCCGTGTTGTTGTTCCGTTGAATTTTAATGCGTTCCTTGAGAAAGCAAAGTTGAAAGATGATGGTAGCAATTACACGGACTGGGTCCGTAACTTGAGGGTTATCCTCATTGCTGCACAGAAGAATTATGTCCTGAAAGCACCACTGGGTGCCAGGCCTGCTGCTGATGCAACTGACGACGTTAAGAACGTCTGGCAGAGCAAAGCTGATGACTACTCGATAGTTCAATGTGCCATGCTTTACGGCTTAGAACCGGGACTTCAACGACGTTTTGAACGTCATGGAGCATATGAGATGTTCCAGGAGTTGAAGTTAATATTTCAAGCAAATGCCCGGATTGAGAGATATGAAGTCTCCAATAAGTTCTACAGCTGCAAGATGGAGGAGAACAGTTCTGTCAGTGAGAATATACTCAAAATGTCTGGGTATAATAATCACTTGATTCAACTGGGAGTTAATCTTCTGGATGATAGCGTCATTGACAGAATTCTCCAATCACTGCCACCAAGCTACAAGAGCTTTGTGATGAACTATAATATGCAAGGGATGGAAAAGACTATTCCCGAGCTCTTCGCGATGCTAAAAGCCGCGGAGGTAGAAATCAAGAAGGAGCATCAAGTGTTGATGGTCAACAAGACCACTAGTTTCAAGAAAAAGGGCAAAGGGAAGAAGAAGGGGAACTTCAAGAACAGCAAGCAAGTTGCTGCTCAAGAGAAGAAACCCAAGTCTGGACCAAAGCCTGAAACTGAGTGCTTCTACTGCAAGCAGACTGGTCACTGGAAGCGGAACTGCCCCAAGTATTTGGCGGATAAGAAGGATGGCAAGGTGAACAAAGGTATATGTGATATACATGTTATTGATGTGTACCTTACTAGAGCTCGCAGTAGCACCTGGGTATTTGATACTGGTTCTGTTGCTAATATTTGCAACTCGAAACAGGGACTACGGATTAAGCGAACACTAGCGAAGGACGAGGTGACGATGCGCGTGGGAAATGGTTCCAAAGTCGATGTGATCGCGGTCGGCACGCTACCTCTACATCTACCATCGGGATTAGTATTAGACCTAAATAATTGTTATTTGGTGCCAGCGTTGAGCATGAACATTATATCTGGATCTTGTTTGATGCAAGACAGTTATTCATTTAAATCACAGAATAATGGTTGTTCTATTTATATGAGTAATATCTTTTATGGTCATGCACCCTTGAAGAGTGGTCTATTTTTGATGAATCTCAATAGTAGTGATACACATATTCATAATGTTGAAGCCAAAAGATGCAGAGTTGATAATGATAGTGCAACTTATTTGTGGCACTGCCATTTAGGTTATATCGGTGTAAAGCGCATGAAGAAACTCCAAACTGATGGACTTTTGGAACCACTTGATTATGAATCACTTGGTACTCGCAAACCGTGCCTCATGGGCAAGATGACTAAAACACCGCTCTCCGGTACTATGGAGAGAGCAACAGATTTGTTGGAAATCATACATACAGATGTTTGTGGTCCGATGAATGTTGAGGCTCGTGGCGGATATCGTTATTTTCTCACCTTCACAGATGATTTAAGCAGATATGAGTATATCTACTTAATGAAGCATAAGTCTGAAACATTTGAAAAGTTCAGAGAATTTCAGAGTGAAGTTGAAAATCATCGTAACAAGAAAATAAAGTTTCCACGATCTGATCGTGGAGGAGAATATTTGAGTTACGAGTTTGGTCTACATTTTAAACAATGCGGAATAGTTTCGCAACTCACGCCACCTGGAACACCACAGCGTAATGGTGTGTCCGAACGTCGTAATCGTACTTTACTAGATATGGTGCGATCTATGATGTCTCTTTCTGATTTACCGCTATCGTTTTGGGGTTATGCTTTAGAGACGGCCGCATTCACGTTAAATAGGGCACCATCGAAATCCGTTGAGACGACGCCTTATGAACTGTGGTTTGGCAAGAAACCAAAGTTGTCGTTTCTGAAAGTTTGGGGCTGCGATGCTTATGTGAAAAAACTTCAACCTGATAAGCTCGAACCCAAATCGGAGAAATGTGTCTTCATAGGATACCCAAAGGAAACTGTTGGGTACACCTTCTATCACAGATCCGAAGGCAAGATTTTTGTCGCTAAAAATGGATCCTTTCTAGAGAAGGAGTTTCTCTCGAAAGAAGTGAGTGGGAGGAAAGTATAACTTGATGAGGTAACTGTACCTACTCCCTTATTGGAAAGTAGTTCATCACAGAAAACGGTTTCTGTAACACCTACACCAATTAGTGAGGAAGCTAATGATGATGATCATGAAATTTCAGATCAAGTTACTACTGAACCTCGTAGATCAACCAGAGTAAGATTCACACCAGAGTGGTACGGTAATCCTGTTCTGGAAGTCATGCTACTAGATCATGATGAACCTACGAACTATGAAGAAGCGATGGTGAGCCCAGATTCCGCAAAATGGCTTGAAGCCATGAAATCTGAGATGGGATCCATGTATGAGAACAAAGTGTGGACTTTGGTTGACTTGCCTAATGATCGGCAAGCAATTGAGAATAAATGGATCTTCAATAAAAAGACTGACGTTGACGGTAATGTTACTGTCTACAAAGCTCGACTTGTTGCAAAAGGTTTTCGACAAGTTCAAGGGATTGACTACGATGAGACCTTCTCACCCGTAGCGATGCTTAAGTCTGTCCGAATCATGTTAGCAATTGCCGCATTTTATGATTATGAAATTTGGCAGATGGATGTCAAAACTGCATTCCGGAATGGATTTCTGGAAGAAGAGTTGTATATGATGCAACCAGAAGGTTTTGTCGATCCAAAGGGAGCTAACAAAGTGTGCAAGCTCCAGCGATCTATTTATGGACTAGTGCAAGCCTCTCGGAGTTGGAATAAACGCTTTGATAGTGTGATCAAAGCATTTGGTTTTGTACAGACTTTTGGAGAAGCCTGTATTTACAAGAAAGTGAGTGGGAGCTCTGTAGCATTTCTGATATTATATGTGGATGACATATTGCTGATCGGAAATGATATAAAATTTCTGGATAGCATAAAGGGATACTTGAATAAGAGTTTTTCAATGAAAGACCTCGGTGAAGCTGCTTACATATTGGGCATTAAGATCTATAGATATAGATCAAGACGCTTAATTGGACTTTCACAAAGCACATACCTTGACAAAGTTTTGAAGAAGTTCAAAATGGGTCAAGCAAAGAAAGGGTTCTTGCCTGTGTTACAAGGTGTGAAGTTGAGTAAGACTCAATGCCCGGCCACTGCAGAAGATAGAGAAAAGATGAAAGAACTTCCCTATGCTTCAGCCATAGGCTCTATCATGTATGCAATGCTGTTTACCAGACCTGATGTGTGCCTTGCTATAAGTCTAGCAGGGAGGTACCAAAGTAATCCAGGAGTGGATCACTGGACAGCGGTCAAGAACATCCTGAAATACCTGAAAAGGACTAAGGATATGTTTCTCGTGTATGGAGGTGACAAAGAGCTCATCGTAAATGGTTAAGTTGATGCAAGCTTTGACACTGATCCGGACGATTCTAAATCGCAAACCGGATACGTGTTTACATTAAACGGTGGAGCTGTCAGTTGGTGCAGTTCTAAACAAAGCGTCGTGGCGGGATCTACATGTGAAGCGGAGTACATAGCTGCTTCGGAAGCAGCAAATGAAGGAGTCTGGATGAAGGAGTTCATATCCGATCTAGGTGTCATACCTAGTGCATCGGGTCCAATGAAAATCTTTTGTGACAATACTGGTGCAATTGCCTTGGCAAAGGAATCCAGATTTCACAAACGAACCAAGCACATCAAGAGACGCTTCAATTCCATCCGGGATCTAGTCCAGGTGGGAGACATAGAGATTTGCAAGATACATACGGATCTGAATGTAGCAGACCCGTTGACTAAGCCTCTTCCACGAGCAAAACATGATCAGCACCAAGGCTCCATGGGTGTTAGAATCATTATTGTGTAATCTAGATTATTGACTCTAGTGCAAGTGGGAGACTGAAGGAAATATGCCCTAGAGGCAATAATAAAGTTATTATTTATTTCCTTATATCATGATAAATGTTTATTATTCATGCTAGAATTGTATTAACCGGAAACATAATACATGTGTGAATACATAGACAAACAGAGTGTCACTAGTATGCCTCTACTTGACTAGCTTGTTAATCAAAGATGGTTATGTTTCCTAACCATAGACATGTGTTGTCATTTGATTAACATGATCACATCATTAGGAGAATGATGTGATTGACATGACCCATTCCGTTAGCTTAGCACCCGATCGTTTAGTATGTTGCTATTGCTTTCTTCATGACTTATTCATGTTCCTATGACTATGAGATTATGCAACTCCCGTTTACCGGAGGAACACTTTGTGTGCTACCAAACGTCACAACGTAACTGGGTGATTATAAAGGTGCTCTACAGGTGTCTCCGAAGGTACATGTTTGGTTGGCGTATTTCGAGATTAGGATTTGTCACTCCGATTGTCGGAGAGGTATCTCTGGGCCCTCTCGGTAATACACATCACTTAAGCCTTGCAAGCAATGCAACTAATAAGTTGGTTGCGGGATGATGTATTACGGAACGAGTAAAGAGACTTGTCGGTAACGAGATTGAACTAGGTATTGAGATAGCAACGATCGAATCTCGGGCAAGTAACATACCGATGACAAAGGGAACAACGTATGTTGTTATGCAGTCTGACCGATGAAGATCTTCGTAGAATATGTGGGAGCCAATATGAGCATCCAGGTTCCGCTATTGGTTATTGACCGGAGACGTGTCTCGGTTATGTCTACATTGTTCTCGAACCCGTAGGGTCCGCACGCTTAACGTTACAATGATAGTTTCATTATGAGTTTATATGTTTTGATGTACCGAAGGTTGTTCGGAGTCCCGGATGTGATCACGGACATGATGAGGAGTCTCGAAATGGTCGAGACATAAAGATTGATATATTGGACGACTATATTCGTATACCGGAAGTGGTCCGGGTGATTTCGGAGAAAACCGGAGTGCCGGAGGGGTTACCGGAACCCCCCGGGGAAGTATTGGGCCTTAGTGGGCCTGAGGGGAGAGAGAGGGCAGCAGCCCAGGAGGTGGCGCGCCCCCTCCCATGAGGAGTCCGAATTGGACTAGGGGAGGGGGGGCGCGGCCCCTCTTTCCCTCTCCCTCTCCCTCTCTTTCCTTCCCCCTTCCCTCTTCTTAGTTGGACTAGGAAAGGGGAGTCCTACTCCTACTAGGAGGAGGACTCCCCCCTCCTTGGCACGCCCCAAGGGTCGGCCGGCCTCCCCCCTTGCTCCTTTATATACGGGGGCAGGGGGGCACCTCTAGACACACAAGTTGATCTTCGTGATCGTTCCTTAGCCGTGTGCGGTGCCCCCCTCCACCATATTCCACCTCGATCATATCGTAGCGGTGCTTAAGCGAAGCCCTGCGATGGTAGAACATCAAGATCGTCACCACGCCGTCGTGCTGACGGAACTCATCCCCGACACTTTGCTGGATCAGAGTCCGGGGATCGTCATCGAGCTGAAAGTGTGCTAGAACTCGGAGGTGCCGTAGTTTCGGTGCTTGATCAGTCGAGCCGTGAAGATGTACGACTACATCACCCGCGTTATTATAACGCTTCCGCTGTCGGTCTACGAGGGTACGTGGACAACACTCTCCCCTCTCGTTGCTATGCATCACCATGATCTTGCGTGTGCATAGGAAATTTTCTGAAATTACTACGTTCCCCAACAGTACATGAGCCAGGAGTTTGATGATCATCTGAAAAACTGAGGTATAGTACCTCAGCTCACACCTCCGGGTACGCCACAGAGAAACGGCGTGTCGGAACGGAGGAATAGGACCTTGTTGGACATGGTCCGGTCTATGATGAGCAAATCGGATTTACCCTTGTCATTTTGGGGATACGCTCTAGAAACTGCAGCTTTCACACTTAACAGGGTACCATCAAAATCCGTAGACAAGACACCACATGAGATGTGGACTGGGAAGACTCCTAGTTTGTCTTTTATAAAGATTTGGGGTTGTGAAGCATTTGTCAAGCAACTTATGTCAGACAAGCTTACACCTAAGTCGGATAAATGCATATTCATGGGATATCCGAGGGAAACCTTGGGATATAGCTTCTACAACCGGGAAGAGAACAAAGTGTTTGTTGCTCGGAACGGGGTTTTCCTTGAGAAAAAGTTTCTCAGTAGGGAGGCCAGTGGGAGGACGGTCCAACTTGAAGAAATTCGAGGACCACTCAGGGACGACTCGGCTGGTGATGAGATCATACCGGAGTCAGTCAGGGAACCCGTAGTGGAAGCGGCACCGGAACCATGAAGGTCGGAAAGATTGCGCAGAGTGCGTGATGTATTGTTGCTAGAAAGCAATGAGCCGGCCACGTATGCGGATGCGATGGTGAGCCCAGATTTCGAGGCATGGCTGGAGGCCATGAGATCCGAGTTAAAGTCCATGGATGAGAATCAAGTCTGGGACTTGGTTGATCCGCCACCTGGTGTAACAGCCATTGGTTGCAAATGGGTCTTTAAGAAGAAAACCGATGTGGATGGAAATGTTCAGATCCACAAAGCTCGGCTTGTCGCTAAAGGTTATGGACAAGTTCAAGGAATTGACTACGACGAGACTTACTCACCGGTAGCAATGCTGAAGTCGGTGAGGATCGTACTAGCTATAGCTGCATATTTTGATTACGAGATATGGCAGATGGATGTCAAAACGGCTTTCCTTCACGGAAATTTAACCGAGGACGTGTATATGACACAGCCCGAGGGTTTTGTTGATCCGACTAGCACTAGTAAGGTATGCAAGCTCAAGAGATCCATTTATGGGTTGAGGCAAGCATCTCGGAGCTGGAACATTCGTTTTGATGAGGTCGTCACTGGTTTCGGCTTCATCAAAAGCGAAGAGGACTCTACTTTATACAAGAAGTTAAGTGGGAGCTCGATAGTGTTTTTGATCTTGTATGTGGATGACATACTACTGATCGGAAATGATGTTTCGATGTTGAACTCGATCAAGGAGTCATTGAATGGCAAGTTTTCGATAAAGGACCTTGGTGAGGCAATGCACATTTTAGGCATTAAGATCTACTAGAGATAGATCGAGGAGGCTGCTCGGCTTAAGCCAGAGCACGTACATAGATAAAGTGTTGAAGCGGTTCAACATGAGTGAGGCGAAGAAAGGGTTCTTGCCACTCTCGCATGGTATAAGGCTAAGAGAGACTCAGAGTCCTTCGACATCTGATGAGCGAAGCAGGATGAGTAGGATTCCGTATGCCTCGGCAACCGGATCCATCATGTATGCCAAGATATGTACAAGGCCTGATGTTGCTTTTGCAATAAGCCTAACAAGCAGATACCAGGCCAACCCAGGTGAGAGTCACTGGGCAGCGGTAAAGACTATTTTGAAGTACCTGAAAAGGACTAAAGAGATGTTCCTAGTTTATGGAGGTGAGGAAGAGCTCGTCGTAAGGGGTTACGCCGATGCTAGTTTCCAAACTGACAGAGATGATTGTCGATCACAGTCCGTATTCGTGTACGTCATGAATGGAGGAGCAGTGAGCTGGATGAGTTCCAAGCAAGATAAGGTGGCTCGTTCTACCACAGAAGTCGAATACATTGCGGCTTGTGAAGCTGCGAAGGAAGGTGTTTGGATCCGGAACTTTCTGGATGATCTTGGTATTTTCCCAGCCTCGGTAAAACCATTGGACCTTTATTGTGATAATTCTGGTGCCATCGCACAAGCCAAGGAGCCGAGAAATCACCACAAGGTCAGACACATAGATCGGAAATATCACCTGATATGAAAGATCGTAAAGAGTGGTGATGTAGAGTTATGCAAAATTCACACGGATGCAAATGTTGCGGATCCATTGACTAAGCCGCTTCCACAACCCAAGCATGAGCGGCACGTTAGAGCTATGGGCGTTAGATGTCTATTTGATTGACTCTAGTGCAAGTGGGAGACTGTTGGAGATATGCCCTAGAGGCAATCATGTATGATGATATTTCCTATGTGTTTATGAATAAAGATAGTCCTTGGACATTATCAATGATGTGTATCAGCAAGTACGTGACTTGTTTGTGGGACTATGCATTGTATGATGACTGTCCTAAAAGGTCCCTAGTCGAAAGGACTGTGTGGACGCGCAGCCAACTAGACTAGCATATGACACGGTTGATGGCTTGGTCTCACTAGCCATGAAGCATTGGATGCTAACCGGATAATATGGGCTTGAAAAGGTCTGGTCGGATTCGACATAGTCGGATCCGAGTTGAGATAAGGTCCGAGTCGGACAGACCCAACAATGAGACGCAGCGATATGTCATCTATGAGTCTCTAGTACAACATACGTTCTATGTCCTAAGACCTGAGCTGGCGCATGTACTCTAGATGGTGATAGACTTGCTTTAGGCCGACCAAACGCTACTCCGTGACTGGGTAGTTACAAAGGTAGGTTTCAGACTTGTCCAGACCCATGCTGCGAGACATGGTCGAGCAAGATGGGATTTGCCCCTCCGACCAGGAGAGATATACTCTGGGCCCCTCGTGTGATCCGACCAGGATAAGCATGGCCATGCGACAAGGATTATGAGATAATCCGGTTTGTGGTCGGCATCACTGGAATGAGAAAGAGGTCGGGCTAGCACAAGGATGACAGACTCGCCTTGAGCTCGACAACATATATCGTGTGGTAAAAGGAATGGATGTGTGATGTACAAGTTCGCTAACCAGCTTCATAGTCTGCTTGGTGTTTGGCATGCCTTGCTAGAGGCCGCTACCAACCGTGCAATTCGGAGGTGATCTGAACTGCGACCAAGCCGACTTGAACCTAAGGGGTCGCGCGCTTAAGAGAAGGAACCTACGAGGTCCGATCCGGGGACACTGGTCGGATGTGATCCGAGTTGTATCCGGATTGTGGCCGAGTAGACTTATGGGCTTTAGGGTCCGTGCGAGGCCCAAGTGTTGAGCCTGTGACGGACGCCTATATAAAGCGGAGGTGCCGCACACTCAAGGTGTTGATCGCTTCGGCGTTGTCACTAGGGTTTGCATGTGTTGCGAATATACACCTCCACTCGCCGCCGACTGTGTGATCGGACCTAGCAGTCCGCCACACGGTGTTCCTCCTGCACGCGCAGATACCGTTAGAGGCGGTGCACTTGCGCCGCTCCGGCGAACCTGTACGAGGGATCCGACGACCGGCTGTTCGAGGGAGATCGGACGAGGAGGAGACGATCCACGCGGACGCGCTGCCCCAACTCTTCTTCCGTTGCATGGCACTGCGCGTCTAGTGGTAACGATATGTGATCCATCTCCCGTAGCATGTTCCTGGTTGTTCTGCGCATAGGAAAATTTTAATTTGCAGTCGACGCACCCTACCGTAGATCCCAACACCCCATAATTGTCATGGGTGGAGTTGCAACTGGTAGTGAGAAAAATGACTCCTGATAGCATCGGATTAGGTGCATGCACCCTCTTCTCCTCAAGATCAATTTTTCGAGCTACCAAGCTCCCCCTCATAATTTTGTCCTCTAAGAAGACTGCATGTCTCGTTTCTACAAACTTTGTATATCTGTCTGGGCAGTAGAAATGAAAACCCTTTGATCTGTCTGGATAGCCAATGAAGTGGCAACTCACTGTTTTGGGATCTAACTTTGCAATGTTTGGGTTAAACATTTTGGCCTCAGCAGGGCACCCCCACACCCTGAAGTGTTGTAGGGAGGACACCCTTCATGTCCATAGCTCGTACGGTGTTTTTGGGCACCGACTTGCTTGGTACTGTATTGAGAATGTGAGAAAAATGACTTGCTTGATTTTTGTATAATATTATGTCAGCTTTACCCCGTTACGCAGGTATTTTCCCAGGCTTTTCCCGCCATGCAGGTTTTATCATAATCATCTTTTCCCGCCATGCGGGTAATTCCCTGTAATAAATGCCAGAATTGGCTCTTTTGACTGCATATTCAATCATCAAATTTAGGAATAAATCCGAATGCTCTTTGACACACATGCTTGATCCGACGTTGGTCAAATTAAACACACATGTTGCTTGTTTCATCTCAAATCATGTTGACTGAAAAAACTTCTTCATAGAGAGTACATGAAATACATTCATCAACCAAGACACTCAATGATCTATCTCTTTTCTTTTTATGCCATTCTTTAGAGAGAACATACTCCCTCACGTTATGACCTTTCTTGGTCATCTTTTAGGTCACAAGTACCCAGCCATTCGCTTTCACGAATAAAAGCATGCAAAACTTTTGGTCTGAGAAAACTTAGCCAATAATCAACAATAATGGGCATAAAAATAACCATGCGTTGGCCTGGTTAAAAGAAATGCACATTAAACTTTTGAAACTTTCTTTTATATTCTAAATCACCGTTGTAGCGGAATTAGAGTAAACATCATCCTTCTACATTAATTCCATATCACCGTTGGGCGGAAATGGAAATAATTCATATAACTCATAACCAATGTGATGATAGTATTTCTATTAAACAACTTTGCTAAGAATTAATCATCATCATCAACTTTATTGCAGCGGGAACAAGAAATATACATTTTTCTAGTTCAAGAGCATTTCTTGATCTTTATCCGTTCTCTGAAAATTGATCACTTTGATACAAAATTTATCAGAGATTTAAACTTTGAACATAAGACTCATAGAATTATAGCATTGTTATCATCAACGTTGGTCAGAAAATAACAATACCATATTTTAACTTTAAAACAAATATCTTTTCTTTTGTCATAGCGGAAACTATCTTCATCTTATTTCACCCACATGGGAAAAACATTGCTAGGAATATTTCTTACAATTAAATTTTCCCGTTGGTTCCAATTTAATTGGAGGATAAAACTTTTACTTTGCAGCAGAAACTTTACAATATTCTATTCAAAAACAATTCTGTACTCTTTTACTCTCTAAGCAATTTTAACCGGTGGGTTCAAAAATGCATTAGAGAAGCAACAACTTAATCTTTTACTTTAGTTCTATTCACTTTTAAAAGAGCACCTTTAAATTTCAATAATAAAACATGATCATGTTATTAACAACGTTGGTCATAAAAATAACATAATCATATTCATTAAAATATTCACCTTAACATGCTCTTAAAAAACATAATTCTATCTAAACTTTTATTTTCTTTGTAAAAGAGCACTATTAATTATTTACGCAGCGGAAAAACATGAATAGAAATTCATGAACTTTTTACTTTTACTTTTCAGAGTCATTTTCTGTTAGCTTTTCTATTTTCTAAACAAAAAATTTCATTGGAAAAAATTTGAATAGAAAACACTATGTGAAATTTGCCCAAAACTGAACAAATATCAAAAGGAACAAAAACTGCAGCAGGAACGGCGTGCGGCTGCGGCCTCGGCCCAGCGCGCGGCCCAGCCGGCCTGGACCCAGCGCGCCCGCGGAGGCTGGCCACGGCCCAGTGGCGACTGCGCCCGACCTCCACTTTCGGCCCACTGGGCCAGAGGCTGAGCTAGGGTTTGCCCGTGGCCGTCGGATCAGATCTGACGGTCCAGCGCGCCGATCGCTGGGTCAAAACCAGCTAGCGACGCGGTCCCTGGCGAAACCCTCGCTCCTTTCCCCCTTCGCGCCGCTGTCTCGCTCGCCCGCCCGCCCCAGCCCCGGTGCGCGAGCTACCGCTGGCGCGGCGAGCCAGGGCGGCACCGGCGAGGCAGCCCCTTCCCCCTCCCATCTCCTTTTCCGCGCGCGCGAGAGAGAGAGACAGAGAGGCGCTCATCGTGTCCCCGTAGCGGCAGTCGATGCGGCGGCACTGCGAGCCGGCGACGGTTGCCGATGGCCCGTCCGCGCCGCGCGCCGTACTCTCCTCCCCCGCTAACTTTCTCCACCACCAGCGCCTCCTCTGTCCGATGCGGACGGCAACTGTGGCGGAGCTTTCGGACGACGGCGCCGTGGCCTTCCCCCTCGCCGGCTGCGCGTCCACCTCGCGGTGAGCGCGCCGCCGTCGAGCGGTTTGGTCGCGGTGTACTTTGCCCCGGTGGGGTGGGTTCTTCGTCCGATGCCTCGGCTTGCCGATGCGCGTCCAGATCGAGAGGAACAGGTGCGGCCATGACGGCGGCACAACTTTTCCTTTAGATTTCTTTGCCCTTGTAGGGTTCTTTGGGGGAGGGATTCTTTCTGTGTTTTCTTGTCAACCGAAAAAGTCTAGTGCTTTGGATCGGGACGGTTAGATCATTCCGGTAAACCTACCTTCTGCCTTGCCTTCTGCCTAGATCGGTAGGGATTGTAGATGGGGATTGTGGCAGCGATTAACCTCGTAAGTCATGCCCCGGCCCCCACCTCTCTTTATATAGCGCGGGTCACAAGGGCCCATCAACCATAGTGGGTTGAGCGCTCCCGATCAGGGCGCGGATCTAAGGGCCCGATGAGCCATTGGGCCCACACGATGGAGATCAACCTAACAAACGTAACTGGTCCAACAAGCATAGAGGCCCTGGCCTGTCAAGAAGGTCTCTCTTGGGCTGAAGATCTCAACCTAGCAAGTGTTCATATGGCGTCAGATTGTCAAGTGGTTATCAAGGACATTGATCAGGGAACTAGTGCCCCGTATGGTGCAATCATCCAGGAGGTTATAGGACGGAAATTGTCTATGACTATTTCTCAAAAAAAAAATTGTCTATGACTAGTTGTCATCTCATGTATGAAAGTAGGAACTGCAACTTTGAGGCACATGACCTTGCAAAGCACGCTTCGTCTTTAGATGTCGGTCGTCACATTTGGCTGGGTATGTCTTATGATCTACTCCCTCCGTTCCAAAATAGATCACCCATCTTTGTACTAACTTTAGTAGGAGTAGTTAATATCCTTGTAAACATTATTTCAGAGATTTAATAAAGCGTGTGTTTGCCTAAAAAAAATAGGCAAATCCTTCTCTCTCAAAAAAAGGTAGACAATTCCGAGCTTTCCCTAAAAAAAAAGACAAATCCGAGCTTTCCAGGCCAGCATCCCACCGGCGACTTGCCGGAGCAATCCTTCTCCTTCGGCGGCATTATCTGCACTGCCAGGTCGTTAGAAATGCGCAAAGTGGACAAAAGCTCTTACAGTCCTATCGTAGTCACCTAGCATAGGTAAAAGCCGCTCACTAGCTTGGCATTTCCAGTACGATATCATTTTTTCGGATGCAAAAGTCAAGCCTATGCAATTTTCACGAGGAAGCACTCGATCGGGATTTTGCGATATGTGGCTGAGAGCACGTAGCTATCTAGAAAGACTTTGTGAATAATAATTATTAATGTTAATAAGTACTCCCTCCGTCCCATAGTATCAAAACGTTTTTGACACTAGACTAGAGAAAATGTGGCTCCAGCGAGAAATTCTGCATCTGGTTCAATAGGCAGAAGATTTTACAAAAACCAGTTCACAGGGGTGGCACCAATGCTACAATCAGCTTTTTCTCATGTTTACAAACATTACTGCTCATGTTTACAAATGTTACTGATCAAAACAGGCAGTTCGTACAATAAATGAGCTGAAAAGCAGCCTTCTGTAATGTGGCAAAAGGTGTATATTCTCCACAATGTTGCACTTTAAATTCTACAGCCCTGTTACTGAGAAAAGGTCGGGTTATTTCATGGAGAAGCACACTTTAAAATGTTGCATGGAACTTCAGGCACCAGGCAGAGTTTCAGAGTGTCCACTAGTCAAACATGAAAGTTGAGTTGGCACATTTTCCTGGGTTCCAGGAGAGTAGATATCAAAGTCAATTCTTGTTTCAGAGTAAGAACAAAACATGCAAGTCCATCACTTCCAGATCTTAGCAGGCCAGCAAAACCATGACAGCCTAACTAAGCAGTGTACGACGCCAACAGCAAGGAGCAGTTAAATGGAACCACAAACAAAAACAGCTCTAGGATAAAAAAAATACTAATGCTTGACAGGCCTTACAGCACACCATAACATGATGCTACATAGTATTATTAACTCGTTCTAAGAACAACACCAATTCATTTGTACCCTAAGAACACCAAATTCTGGACATAAATCAGGAAATGAATACCCTAGCAATAACCACCGACATGATAACCAAAGTACTAAATTCTTTATCCAAACAGGACAAAGTCAAGATACCAAGAGTCAAGAATAGGAACCAGATCACTTTACCGAAAATTTAACAGTAGCATACTGAAGAAATAGAACAGTGTTAAGAACCAAACTGCACAACTACGCAAGTATCCCTGATAAAAAAGGACAAAAAAACATCTTCACACAACAAAGACCAGGAGGAACCAGGTGCCACATGCAATTCTACTTTGAAGTTAAACCAAAATCGCATACAAAGCTGCCAACATCAAACTATTAACCCAAGCAAAGATCCAAACTAACCATTCCAACAACTAAAAAGTCCCACAGCTAACTTCTATTGGCAAAGCGCATACCTCTCCCGCCGTCTTACAAATGTATCCGCTAAAAGAAAATGACTAAGACTTCAACTCATATTTTCTTGATGGCACTGTTTTCTTAGCAAAAATGCTAGATTGTTTGTCATTGCTGGCACAGATTCTCTAATAGCACAAATTCATCCCACACATGAACAGCTTACCAAGTAATTAGCATTTCAAATTACAGCCAGTGCCATTCACACTACTTAACAATGTGAAGTGAAAGTAAACGGGGAAGAGATAGCACAAATGTATAGCATAAATACTCTTAACACATGACGATGACACAGGACAGCACAAAAGGCACTAGATGATAGCAAAACTGCTAGCACAGCCATTTAAATTGTTCACTTCTACTAGTACTATAAAGTAAGAACTAGGACCATGCTTATACACGATGGACACTCCAAAGGTATACATGGTAAACTAGAAGTACAAACCACCTTATATCCCTAGGATGAATGGAGGCTCCTTATCCACACCACCTTCTTGTATCTCACTGAATGGAAGTGGAATCATGCTCTCCTGAAAGTAATGATAAGTGAGCGCATGATTTACTTTCTTGATTTTGAAATATCCCAAAAACTTCCCATCAATGTCGCAGTGCAACAGATAGTCAGAACCCGCCGGGGCTGTGCAAGAAAAGATCAGCAGCTCACGCTGGTTAAGCAGCGCCATCCTAGAAATGTACCCAAGCTGTGGTGATTTCATCATCCCTAACAAGTTAATGCGGTACTTCAAGGCCCAGGCGTTCATCACCCAAATCTCTATGCTGTCATTATTGGTGCTGCATGAAGCAAGCTTGTCATTTATTTCCAACAACGACAACCGATGGCCCAACTGGTCAGGACTCTGCATCCACCGGAACGTCTCAGTTACTGTGTTGAACACCATAATGTCCACAGCAGTCTCCATGTGGATTCCAGTTAACCAGTAGAGATTGCCGCGGTGGTTGAGTTGTGAGCTATAGCAGGAATCAAAAGCATCTTGGCGCCTGTATTCAGGCAAACGCGATGACACTGACGGCCTACTGATGCTTCTCGATTTATCGGATCCAACCTTGAGAACATATCCAGTCATCCACAATGGCAGCCACGCGAGAACCAGAGCACCCGGTATTCCCCAGATGGATGGTGCCGGTAGAAGCCGGCTATGTAGATGTCAGAACACCCTGATCAAACTCTGGGTTGTGGTAGTGGAGCAAATTTGCGAGTGGTCGGGTTGCAGATCCAGAAATCGGATCTGCAGGACAAGATAAGAAGGCCATCACAAGCACCTAGGAGTTTATTTAACTTAGAATGTTGAATGATTGGCCAGAGCTTTTGATTGGAGGCCCCGGCACCGTTGTCACGGAAGACAACGAACCTGTATTCTTCCTGCCCATGGAGATGCTGTTTGATGACAGGGAGCGAGGGCTGACGGCGGCGGTTGTCGAGCATGAACTTGTTGGTGGAGGTGGCACTGCGCCACAGCTTGCGGACGGCGCGGCAGCAAAGGACGTCCTTGGGGGGCAACCGGACGAGGATCTCTTCGATGACAATCCACTCGGGCAGGTCGTCGAGGACGGTCCTGTGGCTTCTTTTCGACATGGCGATTCCCATGGTGATAGACCACCTGTGTTCCATCAGATCTAAAGGAAAGAAAAAAGAGATGGGGATAACTGAGCTTATCCATACACCTAAATTCAACTTAGCAATTACTAAATATAAGACGTTTTTGCAGTTCAATCTTATATTTACTTACGGAGGTAGTACATAACAGTATTTGGCACATGTCAAAGAGATAATGCGATCCTTTATATTTAATCGTTCTACAGAAGAGTATTGGTACGGAGAAACTAGCGTAGAAAAATCAGCCAAAATCCACTGGCATGATCCATAACTCAAAAGTGTGAATTGGCTAGGTTTCTGCAATTGCCGTCTGGATCCTACATAGTAAGCAGAAAAAATGATGTAGCAGGTACACCAGCAGTTTCCTCAATACCTGATGCAACCACAACAATAGTGTATACTGAAAAATTAACTACCGTAAGGAAAGATGGGCGTTCATTCAGTGTACTATTTAAATGTAACGATATTTAGTGCAAAAACATGTCAGTAATGAATAGAAGGCTAAAGGAATGAACAGATGCTTGTTATGATCACATCATAGTTCCATGACCTGACATGTCATTGTAATCAAATAGCAATTCATACATAATACACATATCAGCTAGCAGAACGTTTAATACTTGTTCACTACTCTGCAATCTCTACAAAGAGTACTACATAGTAGTCAACCCCCCACCCCCTCTCTCCTTGAAAATAGCAGTATGAGAATAAATATTTCCAGGTTCTGTTCGTAGTCTTACCCATACCTGAGCAGCGGGAGTCTCCTCCCGCTCCGCCGCGCGTCCCTGAAGCAAAGCGGACGAGTGCTCCTTCGTCCCCGGAAGCAGGTGCTGCCAGCAGCGAAGGGGAGGAGGAGAGTGGCAGCGAGGCCTTCGGAGTTCGCAGGAAACGAAAAGCCCGTGTGAGTGGGCTGGTATTACAAAATCCCACGAGAGCCGCGTGTGTCACACAATCTCAGCATTGCTTCCTGCCTGCGTCGTGCTCCAGCTTTCCCATCTCAGCCTTCAGATTGTCTCCAAAAAAAATTTCTCAGCCTTCAGAAACTCCCGCAGTTGTTGAGTCGAACTGGCAGACTTCAACTTCATGAACCTCGGGTGTTCCTTTTAACAAGGGAAAGGCGCACAAAGTGCCATCCTATTTCAGCTCAAAGACATTATACAACATGCATTACAAAACCCTAAAGAGACATGCTGAGAGGCTATTACAGGGCACTGACTAATTCCTATGAGCTGAATTGGTGCAACTCTGGACAGGAATACTTGAGGATCGGTGGAGTTTCTGATGAGCAACACTGTGAGCTAGGAGTATATAATTGTGGTCTCTAGCAATGTGATAGACTTGAGGATTAAGACCTGCTGATACTTGCTTGTAGTCAGCTAGAGGTTTCCTTTTTTTGCGAGAAAGCTAGAGATTTCCTGATTCCTCAACAAGTGAATCTTGAGTTCATATCCCTGGCTGCTGCAGCCCTTGCAAGGGACATGCTATCTGTTAAGAAGGTTGGTTGTTGTAACTGCAGAAAACCTGCACTATTTGCAGCGAGTAGCAAGTCAATAGCTTCTTGAAGAGGAGAGGAGGCGGTGCTTATATAAGCTTGAACCATCCCTGATGTTATTTTGTCCTTCGGAGAATTGGATATATACGCCTAAACCTGTTGCAATGGTTCCTTCCCCTCCAGGAATTTTGGATTTCTTCCAAGAGGCATCAGAGAACAACACCTTAGTACGTGAAACCAGAAGATCAGATTTGATGGTACCCAGGACGAACTGGGTGCCACAAGAAATTCTACTTCAGAGTTAAACCCAAATTGCATACAGAGCAGCGAATATCAAAGTACTAACCTGAGCAAAGATCCAAACTAACCATTCCAATGACCAAAAGTCCCACGACTCCTATTGGTAGAGGGCATATCTCTCACACAGTCACACTGTCTTGCAAAAGTATCCACTAAAAGAAATTGACCAAGACTGCATCACTCATGTTTTCTCAGAAAACATGCTAGGTTGCCTGCCAATGCTTCACTAATTCTCTAGTAGCACGAATAATTAGCATTTCAAGTTGCAGACAGTGCCATTCACACTACTTAACAATGAGAACTGAAAGTAAACAAAGCAGAAGTAGCACAGATGTCTAGCATAGATACACCAACAATAGGCACCAGATGGTAGTAAAAGTGCGAGCACAGCCATACAAATTGTTCAGTTCTACTAGTATTATAAAGTAAGAACTAGGACCATATGCTCATAAAGGATGGACAATCCAAAGGCATGCATGGCAAACTAGAAGAACAAACCACTTTAAAGCCCTATGAAGAATGAAGGCTCCTTATCCAAACCAGCTTCTTCTTGCATCTCACCGTACGGAAGTGGAATCATGCTCTCCTGAAAGTACTGATTAATGAAGTATACTGAATACGTTCCCCCTTTGATTTTGTAATATCCCAAAAACTTTCCGTCAATGTCACAGTGCAAAAGATAGTCAGGACCGTCTGATGGAGTGTGACAACAGATCAACAGCTCACGCTGGTTAAGCAGTGCCATCTTAGAAATATAGTCGAATAGTGGTGATGTCTTCATCGCTAACAAGTTAATCCGGTACTTCAAGGCCCAGGCCTCAGCCTTATAGTCTTGCATCACCCAAATCTCTATGTAGGCATCATTTTTGCTGCATGAAGCAAGCTTGCCATCCATCTCTAACAACGACAACCGTTGGCCCAACTGGTCAGGACTGCGCATCCACCGGAACGTCTCAGTTACTGTGTCAAACACCATAATGTCCACGGCAGTCTCCGTGTAGATTCCTGTTAACCAGTGCAGGCTGCCGCGGTGGTTGACTTGTGAACTATAGCAGGAATCAAAAGCCCCTTCGCGCCTATATTTCGGTAAACACGATGACACTGACAGCCGTCTGATCATTCTCGGCTTGTCAGATCCTACCGAGAGAATGTAGCCACGTTCGCAGCCATGTGAGAACCAGAGCACCCGGTATTCCCCAGATGGATGATGCCGGTAAAAGCCAGCTATATAGATGCAGGACCCCCCTGGCGATGACGATGGAACTCGAGGTTGTGGTAGCGGAGCACATCTGCGAGTGGCCGGATTGCAGATCCAGAAATGGGATCCATCGGACAAGATGAGAAAGCCATCACAGGCTCCCAGGAGATTATGGAACTTAGAGTGTTGAGTGATTGGCCAGAGCTTTTGATCAGAGGCTCCGACACCGTTGTCACGGAAGACAGCGAAGGTGACTCCTTCCTGCCCAGGGATATCCTGGTTGATAACAGGGAGCGACGGCTGGCGTAGGCAGTTGTCGAGCATGAACTTGTCAGTGGAGGTGGCACTGCACCACAATTTGCGGACAGCGCGGCAGCGAAGAACGTCCTTTGGTGGCAACCGGATGAGGATCTCTTCGATGACAATCCACTCGGGGAGGTCGTCGAGGACGGTCCCACCGCTTCTTTTCGTCATGGTGATTGGCTGCCGACGGTATTCCCTCAGACCTAAAGGAAAGAAAAAAAGGATGATTGAGCTTATCCATACCCCTAAATTCAACTTGGCAAGCACAGAACAGTAGTATCTTGCACATGTCAGAGAGATAATGTGATCCCATATATTCAAACGGTCTATGGCAGAGTACTACTATGAAGAATCTACCGTATAAAAAAGCAGCAGGCATGAGACATAAATCAAGAATTAGCTAGAGTTTTGTAATTGTCATCCAAATCCTAAATAATAAGCAGAAAATCATGTAGCAGATATGCCAGCAGTTCTCCCATTACGTGATGCAATCACAACAACAGTTCATATGTTTCATATGCATCAGGTAATGGGGGAGGAGGCAGGGGTCCCTAAACCAGGGATCTAGGGATTAATAGTGGCTTCTTTTCTACCGTGTTGCTCATAACTGAAATCTAATATAATTGCTAAAAAAACAAGGTGAATTTGTGGGGGGTTCCAAGTGCAGTTCGTCTTACCAGTACGAGAGCAGCGGGCGCCTCCTCCCGCTCCGCCGCTGCACGCGTCGCCGTCGCGGGGAAGGACGGCGGCGACGCTCCCCGGAGCGGGGCGTACGATGGCTCGCTCGTCGCCGACAGATATGGGGAGGGGGGCGAGGAGAAGAGTTCGGCGAGGGCTACCGGAGGATCTTCTCGCTGCTGCGCCGGCGGGGGAGAGGAGAGTGAGGCGACGAGTGAGGCGACGAAGGGGCCAGGGCCGGAGTGCGGGGAGGCCCGTGCGAGTGGGCTGGTCGCGGGGCCCAGGTGAGTAAAGGCATCTCCAGCCGCGCCCCAGGAAGGCCTACCTGGCGATTTTTTCGCACCGGCGCCGAAAAAACGGCTCAGTCGCGTCCCATAAGCCCGATTTTCGCTGGCTTGGGTTGAAAACAGCGCCGGTGGATCCAGGCCGAACCCGGCGCGCTGGGGAGCGCCCGGGGGCGCCGGGGCGAGCTGTTTTGGCGCGACAAAGACGCAGGCCAGCCGCGTCAGCGACTCGGCGCCTCGTCTTCCCCCAACGGCCTCGGTTCCCGCGGGGAATCAATGGTAAGGCTGTCGCCGGTCAGCCTTGCCATTGATTCCTCACGGGCGACGCGTCACGGGACGGCGCACTGACGCCTCCCCTCCCTCGCACGCGTACATATGGGCGCGGCCCTGCTATAAAAAGTCGGCGGCCTCCACTCGCCTGTGCCCACACCAGCCCCGCCCCTCGCCGCCGTCCAGCCCCTCCATCTCCCTGCCTCTCCCGAGCGCCGCCGCCCAGCCCCTCACTCTACCTCTCCCGAGCCCGCCCAGCCCCGCCGTCGCCATGGCAGAACGCTTCCCGGGAGACGAGGCGGCGGCCAACGGCTTCGGCCGCCGTTCGCTCCGCGAACAGGAGTCCTGGCTCCTGTTCCAGGCGAACATCCCGGCGCCGCCGGACATGCGCGCCGGGCCAACGGGGTGGAGACTCAGCGCCGGAGGAGTGCCCATTCCCCCGTTGCCCGACGCTGTGGCGAAGCCGAAGTACTTCGCCGAGGAGGTCAAGATCGTGCGCGCGTCCCTCACCGACGCCCAACTCTCCCTCCCCCAGTACGCCGCCGACAACCACACGGCCTGGGCGGCGTATTTCGAGCGCCGCCAGCAGGAGCGCTTGGTGTCCACCAACGACGCGCCAACTCTGGTGGGGCGTCCCCGGCCGCACACTCGAGGGCGTGCTCACGTACCTCGAGGGCGGCAACGACCCGCCGTTGGCGTACCCCCCGGCGAGGGTGGCCACCCCGGCGCAACACCGACGCGTCGGGCCATGGGCGCCAAGGAGGTTCGGCGCTTCCTCTTCTTCCTCCTCATCACGCTCTTCTTCACACTCCTCTGGCTCTCCGGCGCTGCTCGGCGTCAAGGTCGAGCCCGCGGCAGAGACGCTGCTCGGCCGGCGCACTCGCAGCGCCGGCATCGTCATCAACGAGGGCGGCCGGCACGCCTCGTGCTCGTCGGCTCCTCCGCGCTTCGTCAAGCCAAAGACGGAGCCGGGGCTGGCGCCGGTGAAGACGGAGCCGGGGCTGGCGCCGGTGAAGGCGGAGTTCGACGACGACGACGTGGCCCTCGAATGGGCGCGCCAGGACTCCATTGCGATGGAGAAGGCGCGCCGGGAGAAGGAGAAGGAGCGCCAGTGCGCCGCCCTACGCCGCTTCGAGGAGCGCCGACGCGGCTGCGAGGAAGGCGGGGTCGTCGTCTTATGCGACACCGACGACGACGACGACGCGCCGCCGCCTGTTCGCCAAGGCGACGCCGGGCAGGGGTCCAGCAGGGGCACCCGCGTCAAGAAGGAGAAGGCCGACGACGACGATGGCGGCGACGGCGGCGACGACTTCAGCCCCTTTCTTTTTTTTAGATTAGGTTAATGTAATGTTTGGACGAATTTCGCCAAAATTTGCCATGTTTGGCCGAAATTTAACTAGTTTTTATCATAACTTCACCGAACGGTTCTTTTTTTTTAATACGCGTCTGGGGACGACGACTGGGGACCGACTCGCCCCCAGGGCCATTTTTGCGCCGGCTCACCCCCAGGCGGCGCTTTTAGATGCCCCCTGGGGGGCCAACGGCTGGAGATGCCCTAAGCGATGACTCCAAGCAAAATACAAAACGTCTTCTACAAAAACAAAAACAAAGCGTTTCTAAAAAAAGCAAAATACAAGAAAAACAGAATAAAAAGGAGATCTCAAAAAAGATTACTGATATTATCTAGTGTTTAATAATCATTGTATCATCCCATGAAATCACTAAAAAAAATTACATTCTTGTGATGCCTTTGGAGCTCGGTTGTTTATTTGGCACGTCAACTTCAACGGTGCAGACGTGTCCGTCGACAGTGGCAGGGGAATCGTTCATCCGACCTTATGCATCAAATAAGCATCTAATCCGGATAGCAGGGTGGGCCAGATGGACCTATGAAAAAAGGCACATTAGATGTAATGACACGTGGTCCAAGTGATAGTAGGCTCAGCAGACTGTTCAGACTCCCCCAAAGCTCTGCCAGATTTGGGTTGGATTTAGCGAAATTTCAATGGTCCAAATTGGTCACATTTGGTGCATTTGTTGGATGTCAAAAGATGTCTAGGCCATCATGTCGTCTAAATATTTAGTGGCACGCTAGGCTTTAGTGAAACATACTATACAGAGAAAAACACTAACAATGCAGGATGACTGCACCTTCACCGAGCCTCATGTGGTCTAAATATTAGTGGCACACGAGGCTTTAGTGAAACATACTATATACAGGAGGAAAGCGCTAAAAATGCAGGATCACTGCACCATCACCGAGCCCTTCCTCTACAAGGTATTACCCTTATATCTGATCTCCAAATTATAGGTCTTTAGATTTTTTTCGACGCTTCCTGCATGAATTGGAATGGCTCTGTCCACCGAGACATTAGATCTGACAAAGTGGAGTGGGAGGTACAGCCTATGCTCGTTGAGTTTCTCCAAACTACAGCTGAGATGCTTAACAAGAATGTTGAACCTCCGTTTCCGTGAAGTAGCTTAGCTCATACAGGCTGCCTCACGTAGCTGCGCCTCCTCTCCCAAGCTTAGGTTTTCTTCGCCTCCCGCTGACATCGTCGTTGATCCTTCTCGTCTCCGGTGGCCTTAGGGCCATGGAGGCGTGGTGGATCTCGGCGTTTGCCTGTGGGGATGGCTCCATTTTTAGATGTTGCTTTGTGTTTTATTAGGGTTTGTGTCCTGCTCAGGAAAGTGAGATGACGGCGGCTCCCTGAAAATGGAATAAGGTTCTTCCGGTCTAGCCCCGTTTCGGTGGTGAGTCTAGCACCGTCGGTGGGCTTGTGGGGGTGTGTCTCCGATGGATCTATCTTTGGTGAATCTGCTAGGATATGTTCATCTTTCGTCTACGTTCATGTGTCTTAAGGTTGGATTCTTCGGATCTACGATACTCTTCATCGGTGATGGTTGTTGTTCTGACGCGCTGGTCCTATGAGGGCTTAGCATGATGACTTCCCGATATTCTACTACAACAAGTTTTGCCCAGCTCCGACAAGGGAGAGGCGGCGCGTCTTCTGCTCGCTTCAGTTCTTATAGTTGTCGATAGGTGGTCTATGAATCTAGATGTATTATTTTTTATTTTTTATGTTCGTTGTACTACCATGATTGAAGATGAATAGATCGAAAGTTTTTTTTTAAAAAAAGCTTTTTTTTTGGAAAAATCACCGGGGGGGAGTTCCCCACCTGAATATATTTCTCATGATTGTAACCCAACAAATGATCAATTACAAGGTGAATTACATAAGCACGTGTAGTCGTGATAGGAGATAGGAGCGCCATGAGGAGGCGGCCTGTTTCTGCTCTGTTTTCTTGATCCTGTGCGTCCAGAGCATGAGGTCATCAATGATTCGCTTGAGGGTGAAAATGCTATGGTGATTTTGTTGCCTGAATGCCATAACGTTCCTGAAGTCCCATATTTTCCAGAGAACAATGAGGAGGATGGAGTGCCATATGATCATGTCGACCTGTGGTGGCAAACGACAGCCCCAAAGATCAGCGATGCTCTCAGAGGGTGTAAGTCCAAGCCTGTGCCAGATGCGCTGAGCAAGCGGACAGTGGATGAAGATGTGAGAGCTGTCTTCGCCATCGAACCCGCATCTTGGACATAGAGCATCAGTGACGATATGTGCATTTGAAAACAAAAGCTTAGCTCATCCTGTATTTTGTAACTGAGCTAAGTACAGTGCAATTTGGCGCCTTGAGTGCCTTCCCCTTTCCAAAAGAATAAATAGAACCAATGAATTGATCAATCGATACTGCTTAGCATTGATTCTTCTTGCTTTCAAATGCACATACGAACAAGCTGAACAAGCTCATGCGCATTGTGCCTGAGAACCTCCGGTGCAGTACAGTCCTCCTGCCATCTACAAGTTGCTCCACTCCACAATACCCACAACCACAAGTTCAACTGCAGATATTTTTCCGCCAAGCTGCTGCAGACTTCTTGCCTTCCAAATCCCAAGTTACATGACCATAACAATCATTGCTTGTTTCAGACCGAACGAATCGTCCCAGCTCAGTGTTGCCCAAGTGCTCTATACCTCTGATGCCACACTGCATCCCAAATGTATGACTACCAAAGTTTCTAACAGAAAGATAACGCCACTGGGCAAGTGCGGTTAAAACATGTTGTGCAATAGTTGTCAGAAACGATAAAAAAACATGGAACTTCAGGGAGAGTTTCAGAGTGCTAGTATCCATTAGTCTAGTTGCATCAATAAAAACTGCAGGCACATTTCGGCTAGTCGTAAACCGAGCGGCAAACTGTCGACATGCAAACTAGCACATCTTTCCCGGTCCAGGACCAGGATAGTAGATGTTCAAGTCGATCCTTGCCTCAGAGTAAGAAGAAAACATACAAGTCCAACACTTTCAAAGCTGGTCAGTCCAAACCATGACAGCCTGCAAGAGCAGTTAAAACTTGAACGGAATCACAAACAAGAAACAACTCTACAGCCTTAGAGCAAAATACCACCGCTTGACAAGCCTTACAGCACACGATATGATGGTACAAACTGAAGTACTAACTCACTGTAAAGACAAGATCAACTCATTTGTACCCTAACAGCACCAAATCCTTGACACGAAAGCAACAAGAAACAAATACCCACCCCGGCGACATATAACCAAAATGCCAAATTCATTATCTAAACAGGACAAAGTCAAGATACCAGATTTAACTCAAGAGTCAAGAATAGGAACCCATATCACTTTATCGAAAAATTAACAATAGCATACTAAAGAAATAGAACTGTGTTGAGAACCAAACTGCACAACTACGCAAGTATTCCTGATAAAACAAAACATCTTCACGCAACATAGACCAGGAGAAACCAGGTGCCACAAGGAATTCTACTTTGGAGTTAAACCCAAATTGCATACAGAGCAGCGAATATCAAACTATTAACCCCAGCAAAGATCCAAACTTACCATTCCAACAACTACCTACAAGTCCCACAATTAACTTCTATTGGCAGAGCGCATATCTGCCCCACCGTCTTATAAAAGTATATCCTCTAAAGGAAAATGACTACAACTGCATCTCTCATATTTTCTTGATGGCACTGTTTTCCTAGAAACCATGCTAGATGGCATGCCAACGCTGCACTAATTCTCTAGTAGCACAAATAATTAGCATTTCAAATTGAAGCCAGTGCCATTCACACTACTTAACATTGAGAAGTGAAAGTAAATGGGGAAGAAGTAGCACAGGTGTATAGCATAGATACTCCAATATATCATGATGACGCTCAAGACAGCACAAAAGGCACCCGATGGTAGCAAAAGAGCTAGAACAGCCATATGCATTGTTCAGTTCTATTAGTACTATAAAGTAAGAACTAGGACCTTGTGCTCATAAAGGATGCATACTCCAAAGGCATACATGGCAACTAGAATTACAAACCAGCTTATAGCCCTATGAAGAATGGAGGCTCCTTATCCAAACCACCTTCTTCTTGCATCTCACAGAACGGAAGTGGAATCATGCTCTCTTGAAAGTACTGATTTGTGAAGTATGTTGAATATGTTCCCTCTTTCATCTCGTAATATCCCAAAAACTTTCCGTCAGTGTCACAATGCAACAGATAATCAGGACCCGCCGATGGAGTGTGACAACAGATCAGCAGCTCATGCTGGTTAAGCAGTGCCATCTTAGAAATAAACTTGAACTGTGGTGATGTATTCATCGCTAACAAGTTAATCCGGTACTTCAAGGCCCAGACCTCAGCCTCATAGTCTTGCATCACCCAAATCTCTATGCTGGCATCATTGTTGATGCATGAAGCAAGCTTCTTGTCCATCTCCAACAACGACACCCGACGGCCCAACTGGCCAGGACTGCGCATCCACCAGAACGTCTCAGTAACTGTGTCAATCACCATAATGTCCACGGCAGTCTCCATGTAGATTCCTGTTAACCAGTGCAGGCTGCCGCGGTGGTTGACTTGTGAACTATAGCAGGAATCAAATTCCCCTTGGTGCCAGAATTCCGGCAAACGCAATGACACAGATGGGCGACTGATGATTCTCGGCTTGTCGGATCCAAACCTGAGAACGTAGCCACGAAGGCAGCCACGTGAGAACCAGAGCACCCGGTATTCCCCAGATGGTTGGTGCTGGTAGAATCCGGCTATGTAGACGCGGGGAACCCCTGCCGATGATGATGGAACTCGAGGTTGCGGTAGTATAGCACATTTGCGAGTGGCCGGGTTGCAGATCCAGAAATCAGACTCACTGGACAAGATGAGAAAGCCATCACAGGCGCCCAGGAGATTATGGAACTTAGAGTGCTGGATGATTGGACAGAGCTTTTGATCGGCTCCGACACTTTTGTCACGGAAGACAACGAACCTGACTCCTTTGTGTCCAGGGATATCCTGTCTGATGACAGGGAGCGATGGCTGGCGGTGGCAATTGTCGAGCATGAACTTGTCGGTGGAGGTGGCACTGCGCCACAACTTGCAGACAGCACGACAGCGAAAGAGGTCCTTGGGGGGCAACCAGACGAGGATCTCTTCGATCACAATCCACTCGGGCAGGTCGTCGAGGACGGTTGTGTGGCTTCTTTTCATCATGGTGATTGACTGCCACCGGTGTTCCGTCAAATCTACGGTAAAAAAATGATGGAGATGATTGAGCTTATGTGTACCCCTAAATTCAACTTGGCAAACGCATAAAAGTATTTGGCATAGGTCAAAGAGATAATGTGATGCTTTATATTCAAATGTTCTATGGCAGAGTACTGCTATGAAGAATCTACTATATAAAAGAGCAGCCAAAATCCACTGGCACGAACCATAACTCAAAAGTGTGAATTGGCTAGAGTTTTACGATTGTCGTCCCGATCCTACATGATAAGCTGAAAATCATGCGGCGTACTATTTCAATGTAACAATATTTACTGCAAGAACATGTCAGTAGTGACTAATGAATAGAAGGTTAAACGAATGAACAAATGCTTCCTGTGCTTGTTGTGATCACATCATAGTTCTGGTGACTCAGTTGAGATGCCATCAAACATAGTGTACTTTGTAATCAAATGGTCATGCATAATGCACGAATCAGCTAGCAGAAATTTTAATCCCTGTTCACTAATCTGCAATAATGTCTATAACTCTATATACTGGCCATGTGTTGTGATTGCATCAGATAATCGGAGGGGAGACAGGGGTCCCCAAACCAGAGGGTCTAGGGACTAATAGTGGCCTCTTTTCTACCAATGTCTGTGTTGCTCATAATTGAGATCTGATATAATTGGTAAAAAAAACAAGGTGAATTTGTGGGGTGTTCCAAGTGTAGTTCGTCTTACCGATACGAGAGCAGCGGGCGAATCCTCCCGCTCAGCCGCTGCACGCGTCGCCGTCGAGGGAAAGGACGACGGCGACCCTCCCGAAGCGGAGCGGACGAGTGCTAGCTCGCCGCCGACAGATGAGGATCTTCTCGCTACTGCGCCGGCGGGGAGAGGAGGCGACGAAGGGCCCGGCCAGAAATGGTGTTATCGGCGACACTCTACAGGGCCGGAGTACGTTGGGAAGGCCCGCGCGTGAGTGAGTGGGCTGGTTACAATTACATTGGGAGGCTGCCTAGCGGCGGGGCCCAAGGGACTAGCGATGACTCCAAGCAAAATACGTCTATCCCTAAAAAAAAGCAAAATACGTCTCTTCTGTTAAAAAAAAGCAAAATACAAAGTTTGTCTAAAAACAGTAGCAAAATACAAAGTGTTTCTAAAAAGAAGCAAGATTCTCTCACACAAATAAAAAGAAAGAAAGATACGGCGTAGATCTCAAAAATATATTTACTGATATTATCCAAGGTTTGATGACCATTGAATCATCCTCATGAAACTGTTAATTTTTTTTACATTCTCGATAAAAGCGAAAGTGGCCGCGAACCAACCTGTGGTTGGATGGTTAGAAGGGACAGTAGTATCCCCAGCCCACCAGGGGTTCAAGTCATGTGCTCGCATTATTCCTGGATTTATTTCAGGATTTTCGACGAGGCGCGCCTACGGTGATCTCCAACATTTCTTGCAAGAACTCCAGGGTCCATAGCCATTCTGGTATGCATTCTATTGGAACTGGAATACATCTAGGTTTTTTTTATGTTGATAGTGGCCGTAACATTTAGCAAAAAACGAATCTTAAACCCAACAAGTGCTCTACGAACCAAGCTAGATAGTCTTCTATCACTAGGCTCGCCAACCAACCCAGGCTTTGATTCTTTCTTATTATTCTAACCGGATATAAAAACCATAAGGATTTTTTCAGCCGACACGACGACAGCATCTCCATTTCGTAGCCCATTGGTCTTCATTCATTGAAGCCAGGGCATTGACTGACTTTCAACAATCGCTATAACAAAGACATAAAAAAAGTTCTCCTAAACTCCGTTACTACTACTTGGAATTGGAAGTCTAGGAGCAGGACTAACCTTTTTCTTTTGTTTAAATAAAGTCGTTTTGCAGAAATTCAGAGATTTTCAATCTCTTCAAAAGAAAATGAGTTCGATCAGCAACACCAGTCTCCGCAGCACCACGATAAAGACCTTCTTTACCCATAACCTTTCTCTATTCGGACCGCCACTTCTCTGAAAGCATTGTTCTTGCCTCCCCCTCTACTCCCTCCTTGGCCCTATCATTTAATATCCATCCCTTTGGTCTTATTGACATAAGAGATGTCATTTATAGTCTATGTCTTTCTATATAAGAATGTCTTCAAAGGAGAAAATCATAGAAAAAGACTAGTGCAAAATGAAGAATAAAGTAAATGGATGCTCGGTTCATTGCAGTGAAACCATGTGAAAACCTGAACAACGGCAAGCCACACCTAGCTGGACTAGGTCTAAAGCACACAGGAAATACAAGAGTCGGTAAGGCTGACAACCCATTAGCATATTGGCCAACCTCGTCCACGTCGCCACGTCGGAGAGGACATATGCCACTCCAATCTCTCGAGAAACGACCAATATGGTTCATTTGACGCTCCACGCATGTGCAGAATGGTCATGATGCCTTCCATCGCCGACCCCATGCGAGCTAGAAGTACAAACCACCTTATAGCACTATGAAGAATGGAGGCTCCTTATCCATACCACCTTCTTGCATCTCACCGAACGGAAGTGGACATGTTCTCCTGAATGTACTGATTAGTTAAGTATAGCCCCCATTGATTTCAACATATCCCAAAAAATTTCCATCGATGTCACAGTGCAACAAATAGTTAGGACCCTCCAATGTAGTGCCACAACAGATCAGCAGCTCACGCTGGTTAATCAGCGTCATCTTAGTAATAAACTCAAAGTGTGGTGATGCCGTCATCGCTAACAAGTTAATCTAGTACTTCAAGGCCCATGTCTCAGTCTCATAGTCTTGTATCACCCAAATCTCTATGTTGGCATCATTTCTGTTGCATGAAGCAAGCTTATTGTCCATCTCCAACAACAACACACAACTGCCAAACTGTTCAGGACTGCGTATCCACCGGAATGTCTCAGTTACTATGTTGAACACCATAATGTCCATGGCAGTCTCCATCGATCGTCGTACTAACCAGTGCAGGCTGCCACGGTGGTTGACTTGTGAACTATAGCAGGAATCAAAAGCCCCTTGTCGCCTGCATTCTGGCAGGCGCGATGACACTGATGGCCGTCTGATGATTCTCGGCTTGTTGGGTCCTACCTTGAGAACATAGCCACGATAGTGGCCACGACGGCGGGCACACGAGAACCAGAGCACACGGTACTCCCCTAATGGATGGTGTCGGTAAAAGCCGGCTATGTAGATGCGGGAACCCCCTGGCCATGATGATGGAACTCGAGGTTGTGGTAGCAAAGCACATTTTGCGAGTGGTTGGTCGTAGATCAAGAAATCAGATCCGTCAGATAAAAGATGAGAAGGCCATCACAGGCGCCCAGGAGTTTATTTGACTTAGGGTGCTGAATAATTGGCCAGAGCTTTTGATTGGAGGCCCCAATACGGTTGTGACAGAAGACAAAGAACCTGACTCCTTCCTGCCCGGGAACACGCTGTCTGATGATAGGGAGCGAGGGTTGGTCGTGGCAATTGTTGAGCCTGAATTTGTCGGTGGAGGTGGCACTGTGCCACAACTTGCGGACAACATGGCAACGAAGGACGTCCTTGGGGGGCAACCGAACACTCAAAACAACAACAGTGAAGACCTCCATAAACATAGGCTTGGACCACACGCGTCTAGCTAAGGACATCAAGGTGAACAAGGAACCAACATCTCTCCATTGCGTGTACAGCGAGGACCAAAACCTACCGCAAATTGGCACCTGAAGACATCAAGATGAACCGGGAACCAGCATCTCTCCATTGTATGTGCAGCATGGGCACTTGAAGAATAGGTGCTCAAGTGTGTTTCTTCAGTCTGCATCTGCCAAATGGCACAGCTGACATTGTGGCCAACGTTGGCGGCGCCCGAACATATTTTTTGTAATACTCCCTCCGTTCCTAAATATACATAGCTCCATATGTAGTGCATATTGAAATCTCAAAAAAGACTTATATTTAGGAACGAAGGGAGTAGTAGTTATCTTAGGCCCTGTTTGGAATGTCGTTTCTACTTTGAATACCCTTGTAAACAATACAGGCCACCATCCGTCGTTTTCGTTTCCGCCCGCAAATCGCTCCTGGCCAGTAAGATGCACCCGTAAGAAAAATACATCTGTATTTATTTACATCGATTCCAAGTGCGGCCTTATAGTCAAGATGAAAAGGCAGGTTTTGAACATATACTAGTTTACTGGCACCATGTCATCAACTTGTACAAATGTCACAACAGATCTCACAATTGCTCATACATATCATAAGCTAAAGGATACCCAGAAAGAGCACACTAATAACTTCCTCCCCCAGAACACTAGTACTACTTATACACTTCTTCTGCCTCCTTGTCCCAGTGAATGAAGCAATTCACTCATTGCTGGCTAGCAGCCAGAGACATGCCCTCCTCCCCTCTTGGGTCCGCATCCTTGCCCGAGTTGAGCCATTTATCCGTAAGCAAGTAGCCTGACACGATGGCCCCGGTAAAGCCCACGAAATCGTTGAGTCGCTTCGTAAACCGCTTCGAGCGCCTGCATTGTCCAAACCAAACAAAATCTGTCAACGAGTTTCGGTGAGAAGGAAGGATCAGGGGAGAAGGGCAGCACGTGGTCAGAATTTATACCACAAGGGGTCGGCAGGCCTAGGATCGATCTGCACGGCTAGCTGCTGGAGCATACGTATGTTCTGAAAACCTTCCTTGGTGAGGCGAGTGTTGTATCGCCGTTCCGTGTCGGCAATCAGACTGAACAGCTCTTCCTTCTTCTGTTTGATTTCCTTGAGCGCGTTATGCCTCCCAATCTGGCCATGATGAACAAGATTAGTTCATTTAACTAAGCACTCAATGATAATAAATTTACAGTACATTGCGATTTCTTTCCTTTACAGATAGATGCATCAACTGAGAGCACATTGGATGCATCGCTACAATGGATCTAGAATGTTATTCCAAAGAGAATTCCGGATCGGTAGCTTCAGATATCCCCTCAGACTGGAATGAGAATTTCGATAGATTTCTTTGCTTTAAAGCATAGTTGCAGATAGGTTATGCTCCTTTGCTTCATCCCTATAGTCTAAGGATTGCCAATCAAACAGTAGCAGTAGACTAGCCATATTCATCTTCTACAGTCTCCTGTCATGTGCTAATATTTGCAAAAGATGTGCCATCCTCAAATCATGCTTGCTTATGGCGAACATTAGGATTTGCAAAACAATTTGGTGTTTGCCAAACCTGAGGGGTAAGTAATCCCCATCTTCAGTGTAGCTTGGAAAAAGGTTTCAATTACGAGAAATCGAGGGGAGCAATCGATGGATGAAGAGGGTACCTCAGCAGCGGTGGGAGGAGGCTGGAGGGAAAAGGGTGGCAACCCCGCGCGCGTCCGCCGGAGCGCGACGCCGCCCAGCCACCTCGCAGCGTGCCGAATCGCCGATGCCATCGCCGCCGATGTCCCTCTCCTCGGATCGGCGCCCGCGCCTGCGCCGGAGTGTGCGATTTTGATCAGCGAATTGGGAGGAAAGGATTCTACTCATACCCACATTTATATAGGCGGCGACCCTGGTCCGAGTCGGCCGCGACCAGCAAACCCTAGCCGCGTCGCCGTCCTCCGAGTTGGACACCGATTCTGTTAGCCAAGCGAAGATTTGGATGGAATTCCGTGGAGGGCGAGCACGTACCTTCTTCTTCTTCTTCTTCTTATTCTTCTTCTTATTATTATTCTAGAGTGCTCGGTTAGGGTTAGGGCTCGCTCGCCTTCCGCCGCCGCCGCCGCCTCCGACTCCGACCGTCGCGTTTTTCTCTTCTCATAACCGACCAAGCAAGGTGTACGTTTGTGTTGCCGCCGGCTTCAGCCCACGTTTCTCGTGCAAAAGCCCACTTTAGGCCCATTTGTTTTGGAAACAGTTTGAATTTGCGTCAAAATTTCAGGGTTAAAAATATTTCGGAACCCACTAAAATATGTGAAAAGTTGTTCTTTATTGTTTCGCATTTGCTACTCGTCAGTCTGAATGTCCAAATCGAGCCAGTCGATTTCTTAGAGCACACGAGACCAAACACGAGGGGCACACGAGACCAGCGAGGCACAAGGGCATCTATGAGGCTGAGCAAGGAGCCGACGACGATGCAACTCACTACAGTGTTGCATGTGGAGGTGAGCCTGAGGGTTGACGGGTGCGTGTGGGAGGCATTTCTATATTTGATTCCCCCTCGGATTATAGGAAGCCCTCGACGAAGGCGGGGATGATGGAGCAAGCGGCATCGTGGTATGTCATGCAACCGGAGGGAGGAAGGGAGGTGAGCCCTACTGTTGAAGGAAGAATTGTTGGGAGGAAGAAAATAATCCAACCGTCCGTTTCTGTTTTACAGAATGCTAGTCTACTACTCCCTCCGTTCCTAAATATTTGTCTTTCTAGAGATCTCAACAAGTGACAACATACGGATGTATATAGACATATTTTAGAGTGTAGATTCACTCATTTTGCTCCGTATGTAGTCACTTGTTAAAATCTCTAGAAAGACAAATATTTAGGAACGGAGGGAGTAGCTTTGAAAAAACAGCTATGCTTTTCCTAGGCAACTAAATATTCATACAATATGATTGCTTCCGAAGTGAAAGTTGAGCGGATCACAGGTTTTACCATGTGTAGTTGATACATAGCTAGAAAATACTCCCTCCGTTCCAAAAATACTTGACTTCTATTTGTCCAAAAATGAATGTACCTATATACTAAAACATGTACAGATACATCTATATTTTAACAAATGAAAGGCATGTATTGTAGAACGGAGGGAGTACGATATAATATCTATTGAAAATTGAAAGTTATATATACGTTTCTAGCATCACATAGTAGGTGACGAGTAAGCAATTCAACATTTTGGGACATGGAATCTCGCTCACACACACACGCACATCAACATTTAAATCCAAAAAAAGTAAACACTATAAAAAAATCCAAATTATCTTAATAAACATGTCTTTGTGATGGAATGGCATTCCTCGATGTCTAAAAATGAAATTCAACATTGTGGGAAATGGAATTTCTAGTCTTTGCTCACATGCACCCCGATGAACAATGAAATCCTAAAGAACTAAAAAAACTGAATTTTTTAAAGAAATAAAATTTGTGATGGAATGATATTCGTGAATGTCCAAACAAGAAACGAAAAATGCTCCAAAGAAAAAAAATACTTTTTGGAGAACTGATTATATCTTTTTTTGCCCATACATCCACAAATGTTACTGTTTGTACCATGTGCATATGAGCTCAGGACAAGAAACATATTTTCGAACATTTTGGTCCAATATAGGTAAAATATTTTACAAACAACAGTTTGCAGGGGGGGCAGTGTTTACGATATGTTCATCATAAAATAAAAGTGGACGTAGCAAAAAAAGATGATAGTTGTAGCAAATCATCTCGCCGCCGTCACTGGTCGCAGCTCCCTCATGATGAATGTATCAAAATCCCTCGCCGGTGGTAGCAAAAACCGAGGACGGTTGCAACAAAAAAAGGAACCGCCGTAGTAGCCTAGTAGGGTCGCAACTCCGCCGTGATGGATGTAGCAAATCCGTCACCGGTAGTAGCAAAATTCAACAACGGTTGCAGCTTCAGTCTTAGCTGGTTGCGGCTTCCAGGGTGGCGGATTCAATTAAGAACTTGTTCCACGACAGACAGACGGGGCAGTCTGCATCTAACCAACTATGTATGTACACGGCAGAGAAAAACACCTATACTAGTACTAGTAGCAATAAGAGAACATAGTTTCGTCCCTTAGAAAAAAGAAACGATCGTAGCATAGTTTTGCATGACTAGAGAAACTGCATGCAAACCTGAGAATAGTTTGTAATCCAAACTAAACCTAGGCCAACCCATACATATATAAGTCCAGCGCTCAAGCCAAACCAAACCAAATTGCAAATGGTACAATCCAAACCGATCCAAACTGTATTTATTTTCAAGCCAAATCCATCCATACCATTTTCTACATGCAGTTTGAACCCAAAGTTTCAAACTATGGGTTAGTCAGCAGCTACTAGAATGTTGGACCCAAACTTAACATGTACTTACATAACTACGAAAGGTATGAAGCACGTACGGACAATGGTTAGCTTGTTTGGTCAGAAGAGCTTCAATGTACGACTGTACGTTGTCCGTGCATGCACCCGAAGAACAGATGGTGCGCCGGCCGCGTATACGGTGGCTCGTCGCCGGCTGCAAGACCTTGCCGGACATGTGGAAGACCCTTTGCCAGATCGCTGGGCCAATGATCTTGACCAGGGTCTTCCAGTTCTTCATTGGCTTCACCACCGTCGCCTTCGTCGGCCACATCGGCAAGGTCGAGCTCACGCCATCTCCATTGTCAACAACATCGTCCAAGGCCTCGGCTTTGGGCTCCCCATGTTCTGCATGAAGGAGTTGAGTTTCGTCACCATAGATCTCAGTGCTGGCAGGGTGATACGCACGCTCATGTCGATCATCTGCAGCGGCGGCTGCACCTAAACATAGTGCCAGTATCGTGTGACGTGAGGTCAAACTGGTAGCTAGACTGGTTTTTATCCATGGACTAAAATTGTCTGAGACCAATTTGTTTCTGTCCAGACCAAACCAATCCAATCTATTACTCCCTCTGTCTCATAATGTAAGACGTTTGTTGACTCTAGTATAGTGTCAAAAAACGTCTTACATTATGGGACGGAGGGAGTATTATAGAAGCCCACACCAAACCAGATTACAATAGAGGCTCAACCCATTTCAAACAAACCAAAGCAGCCCAACAGAAAAACCAAATTGAAACTATGGTTCTAGACCAAACTATTCACAGGTTTAACTGCATGAGAATGCTCATGTAGCAAAGCAGCCAAAAACTGCCATCCAAAGAATGATATCCATATAGCTCTCCCTTATGCTACACAGATCTGGAAGCTTCATTATTCCTTCTCCATCATCAGCAAATCCTTTCCTTTCTTGGAAGTTGATACAACAGAGGACACAGGTCAGCATGGAGCAACAGAGGATGATGGCATTGTGCAAGTGAAAAACAAAGAACAGACGTTTGCATGTTGTGTTGTGCTGATGCTTACAGATTTTAGTTGGAATCAATTTCTGCTTTGACAGATGCCTGTGGAACTTTGTACGTCACGGCTTCAACATTCGTCTTGAACACAGATCCCACCTCCTCCTCGTTGAAAAATACAAAAAATAACAATGTCAAACTTACAGCCATATTACGACAGCGCAGCACCCTAAACATGTTCAACAGCACAGGCCCCTGTTCAATGTATTTTTTGCAAAGAGGAATAATATCAGTCTCATTAATATATGTTTGCAAAGAGGAAGGCCAACTTTCTGGGTAACCATTGTATAAAACTAAATAGTACTGTCCATATCAGCTTGACAAAACAGAACTAAAAAGCATACAAAGGCGAATCAACCTGTGGTTGAGTTGGTTAGGTGGACAGTGGTATCCCCAACCCATCAGGGTTCAAATCCTGGTGCTCGCATTATTCCTGGATTTATTTCAGGAATTCCGGCGATGCGCTTTCAGTGGGAGGAGACGTTCCCGTCGACGACAAGGCGCCTACAGTGACTTCGTAAATCTCAAGATGATATGCCGGCTCAGTCTCTCGAAGGTGCTCATAGGGGTAGAATGTGCGTGTGTGCGTTCATAGGGGTGAGTGTATGCGCGTGTATATGAGCGCTTGTGTCTGTACTGATGCTCAAAAAAAAAGGGTTAAAGAGGAACCTAATCAGCTAGTTTTAATATAAAGCGACGAAAACAAACACATTGACGGGCCAACCAATCAAACCTAAAGAAGCATGATCCAATATTCCAATTGACAGCAAGTTCGAGTCAAGACCCACATTCCACAAGCAAATTCACAGGCTGGTCAATGAAACATAAAGAAGCATGATCCAATTGACAGCAAGTATACGTCAACACGTCTAGTCTAGCATCATCATCTAGTCATAAAGCGCGTCCAGTTATTAATTACACACCTAGTCATGAGTCAAGACAGGCTCAACTTTCAGGTAAGTTACTGCGTATTTCCACTAGTAATAATGTACGTGCAATGCACGTTTATATTAGGTAAGATATTAGTTGCAACATTAGGTAAGATATATCTGTTGCACGGTGTTATTTGATAAGATATCAATTACTTTTTCACGAGAATGGTAGAATATTAATTACATGGCCGATTTCAAGGGATAGCGTTGAGTCAAAACATGTTTATAATCAATGGCAGTGATGGGTAATTAAAGCGTTAAACATGTTTGGTGCTCAACATTAAAGCGATTTGAACCGCTAGATAACATGATTTGGCGGTCAAGATGGTTTGGATCTGCCCATTTGGGTTTTTTTATATTGGTATAAATGTTGGCAGGATGTGATGCCGGTTGTTTCGCAGAGCAACGTCGCCACGTCTTTGCCGACGCGGGTGGTAGCTTTCTGTTTTTGCTGCGACAGCTCCACGACGACGCTCACAGAGGCGGCGCTCACGCCAGTATGGCTTCTTGAAGCACGGCCGTGTAGGAGAGGCCCGCCGGCCGCAGCTAGGATGCGTCAACACGTGCGAGAGGGGAGGAGCTATGCAGGCGGACAAGCAGCAGATGAAAAAACGCAAAGAAAAGACGATGTAGGGGACAAGATATCTGTGGAGAGGCGCCGGGGATAAGCTTAGATTAGGAGGAGTGTTGAATTTAATTTATCCATCAATGTATTAATATGGAGAATCTCCGCTGTCCTTAACCGCCATGTACGAGGGACATGCTTGCCGACAGGCTAACATCGGGGGTCCTCGGTAAAACCCCATAGGCCTTGTTTGGTTCCAGGGGACGAGGGGAACTAACCGATAAAACGTTGCAGAGGCCGGTCTGCAGCTAGCTCGGAATCAACCCCGCCGAACCAGCATCGTGATATGTGTTGTCAGGCGTATTTCAATTGCCACCACCACACGAATGCCGTATTTCACTGTATTCCATGGTAGGCCCAAGTTGGTGGACAGGTAGCGAACCTGGGCAAAGCAGCTAGTAATTGTCTGTGGGCAGTCGATAGGAAATAGTGATTTGATGGGCCATAACTTTTTCCTGCAGGTTTGCAGGTTGCCACTGTGGAAACAATTGATGGAGGAGAGTCTTCCTTGTCATGGAGGGGAGAGATTACTTAAAGATCCTGGGTTATTAGCACTATAACTACAGATCTACAGATAATAGTTCGTTCACAAAATAGTTTTGTGTTTGAACCATTTTTTTTGGAGATTAGCAATGTGAAAATAGAGAAATGCTTAGAAAGAAAGCATGTTTATTTTTTCTTGAGAATATTCATGCGTGTTAATTTCGAGCTGGCAATGCAGTGTATTTTTGCTCACTAATTCGGTGAGTTTGATATATATATGGAAAAATTGTACGCTCCACAGTTACAGAAAACAAAAGAGAGGGGGCCTACCCCTAATCGTATCCTTAGCAAGTGGGAAACATAGAATCTAGAGCATGGTGCGTGATGCCTAATTGCATCATTAGTAAGTAGTTAATTGCAAGCAATTTCATGATTAGTTTAGGAAAATCAAAGAAACGCGCTGATGCTATAGGGATACTGTATCGGATGCCTCCTTTTATTTTCCCGGCAATGTTATGTATCTGTACAATCATCCCAAAATGCTAAATGGAGGACGAGCTCCATGAAGATTTCTTTTCTTTGCAAAAACATAATAATCAGAATTTAGCATTTTGTAGTTTCAAAAAATTCTGTAAAAATTTCACACTTGTTCATATGGTTTTATCCTACATGTGTAGAAAAATTTAAAGATGATATCATTATGGTAAGAGATACACAAAAAAGGAAACAATCATGATTTTGAAAATGGTGAACCGTATACGCACTGTTCCTTATCAAGAATTCATGAACTTATCTTTTATGTGTAGCTCTCATCGTAATGTATTTCATCGTCAAACTTTACACACATGTAAAATATCATACAAGTGAATGTGTATGTTTTTTAGGATTTTTGAAACTTTAAAACATGATTTTTTATATATTATTTTTCAAAAACAAGCTCCCGCAGAGCTCGTCGTCCAAATGCCATACAATTGGTGTGTTTCTTCGATTTTCCAAAACTAATCATCAAATTAGTATGCAATTAACTACTCCCTTTGTCCCCTAAAATAAGATGCTTTTACATTTAATATGTGAGTATATTGGATGCAATAATGTCTTATATTATGGGATAAAGGAGTGTTTTTTAACAAACAATTACCAAACTGACGCAATGCTAAGACGGATATTGCATCGGGTGCCTCCGGTTTTTTCTAGGCAATGTTATGTGCCTCTTGGCTTTGCATCAGCTAGGTTTTTCTTTCTTTTTCTAAAAAGTAGTTAATTGCATTATTAATTTGATGATTAGTTTTGGAAAATCAAATAGATGTGTCGATGGTACATAGTATGTTACATTGCTCACGCTGGAACAGGCAATGATGCGGTGGCAGAGTAAAAATTTCATACTTTTCTTGCGCCTGTGCCGGCTGCGCATTGAACATACAGTACATTGATTTCGAATGGTCAAGTCAATGGAACAGGCAATGTGCTAGTCCCCATACGGTAGCACTATTCATGCAGATGTATATTTAGCCCGTATACTCGCGAAAAGACTGACAGGAGTGAATCCTAAGGCCATACCCACGAGGAGGATAAAGAGCTACCTGGTGCTCGGCCGCTGCAACGCCGCACTCGGGAACTAACTCCCTAGTGGAACCAATCAACTGGTGATTGTGTTCCCTCCACTTGTCACCCAATCCGTAGGGGATGAATCCCTTCCAATCCGAGAGCGGCGTTGCAGAGGCCGGTCTTCAAGTAGCTTGTTATCCCCTTCATGGGTACGGGCTTCGTGATTCACTTCTCCCAGGCCTTTTCATAGTATACAGGCCAATATACATATGCATGAATAGTGTAAGCGTATGAGAGTAGCACAATGTCAGGCCCTGCTCGCAGAGATTAAGTGGATGGGACATGTCCAGGCTTTTCAAATAGCACAGGACAAGCCTGCAAAGTTGCAGTAACAATAATTGCTGAACTGACCCAACGAAAAAGCAGCTTCAAGAAGTATTAATTTTCTTTCGGCAATTTTCTGTAATCCTCAAACTAGTGTGCAGTTAGCTACTGTCTTTTTAGCAAACAGTTAACTAATAGTGCCTCTTTTTTCTCAAGAGTTCTTTTAAGATGTCCCTTAAGGGGCAAGAGAATATTTGACCTGAACCGTCATTCATCAAGGATGTATTTCACCACACACAAAAAAACTAATTATGGCAAAGTTTAAAATATTTACCACATCTCTTTTTTAATATAATAAAAGTTTACATTCGCCCCTCGTACGTATATGTTGTATCTACCATATGAAGATGAACTCGTGTTGTAAAATGATATGTATCCACGTGGTCCTAAAAAATTATACACACATTACAAATAGCAGTATTATATTTCATCTAGATTGCAACGTAATAATCATCAGTACGTGTATTTGCATTATTCTGAGAGAGCCAGTAAAGAAACTAAATGAACATATGCCATGGTAGGAATGTGTATGACTTTTTGTTGTGTGATAAATATACAAAACGTTCTCTATCATACATTTTCTTCTCTAACAAAAAAAAAGTGCAGTTGCTTTCTTAAATATAATTCTGATGGTTTTTTGTCTGCTTTTTGCCATGATTTTGTCAACTTGTATTCATTTTTGGTGCTTTCTAAAATAAATTCTATACATTTTCTACTGTTTAGCTCCCGACCGTAAAATAAAACATGCATAGACAACAAGAGGAACTTCTTATTTTGTTGGTTAGACATGATGATAAGGTGCGTTCAGTGGAAAAAATATATACTTCGAAACAAAATCTGGTATTAACTAGCCCTGCTTATTTTTCCTTATATACTTAGGGTTTAAAAGGACAGGGATAAATTACAAAATTTCTTTCCTGAGTTATATCGCAACAATGTCCATGCTAACCCCAACGCCATCATTAATGGTCTAATACTACCTCAGATTACATGCTAAGAGGCACTTTCTTCGTATTTATTTACTTTGCATATTAGCTTTGACTAAAGTCAACCTGTATAAAATTTGATCAATTTTGTAGAAAACAGTATGAACATTTAAAATAACAAATTTATATGATGTGAAAATAAATTTGGCGGTGTATATGTTAATATATTTTTGGTGGTTCGTTTAAAACAGAGGTAGTAGCAGTTACATACGCCATTAGATCATTAAGATTTAACGGTTTATATTGCTTTGGATCACCTTAAAATTCCTCTATAAAAATGTTGTGCCACCATTCGGGTGCTAATAACACACATTCACCCCTGATTTCTCTATTTCTACAAACTATTCCTCAAATTAGTGTGTAATTAGCGCTGCTGTTTTTGAACAAACAATTAGATAATTATGCCTCTCTTTTTAAGAAAATATGTTGTGCCCCGGTCGGGTGCTAAGAACACACTGTCATCGCCGCGTTTTTCCCTCGCTAGCAGAACTCAGCTTAATCCGTCGTCTCAAGTGTATTCAAAGATTAAACGCTAAACACATACACGTGCAGTCTGGTTCTGCCAGAAAAACATGATGCCACAGGAGTCGCATGTGACATGAAGCCACAGCAGTAGCATGTGCCTGCCGCCAGCCCACCTGTTTCATACATGTACGTCCGGCGTAGGCCTACTCTAAATACGGTGACATACAACTTTTTTTTTTAAAACAAGGCAAAAGATTTGCCATTTTCATTGATTAAGAGAGAAGTTTTAACAGGAACCCGCAGGGCAGGGGAATGAAGTCTACTCTCGCGGCATTACATTACAGAGGTGTCTAGCGCCTGCAAGCGCCCAAATACGAGCCTCCTCTATCCTAGCAGTGACCATGGTCACCGTGGTAGCGACATTCCTAAAAACTCATTGCGCTCATTCCAGAGTTCCCAGGAAACAAGCATGAGCATGAAGGCCAGAGCCTTCCTCGGGGGCCCCCTATCTAGGATAGTCTTGAACCACCATTCCTTTACAGAAATTTCGTAACGCCAGCCTGCAATGATAGCACTGTTTATGCCGATCCATGAAGCCACATTAGCCCAAACGCTTGGGAAAATCTGCATTGGAATAGAAGATGTGATGCAGATTCAGCAACTTGCTTGCATAAAGGGCAAAGCCCACAATTGGGCGCGCCCCGACGCTGCAGCCTGTCCGCTGTCCAAACACGATTCTGGATGGAGCCAAGCAAAAAACTACTTGGGAGGAGCCCAGGCTTTCCAAACGGACATGTTCATGTTGCTCCTGAGATGGCCCTCGAACTGCGCCATGTAGGCCGAAGAAGCGGAATACTCGCCACTTGTAGTCAGCTTCCATAGGATAGTATCACGGACATCCGCAACCAGGTAGATCCTAGACACCCTTTCCCAAAGGAGGGCGAACTCCTGGACGTGCCCCAAGGATAGGCCATGCCGGGTGTTTATTTGGCTGACCCAGAAATTGTTCAGGAGTGCCTTTTGGACTGTGCACGTCTTTTTCTTAGAGATGTCGTAGAGAGCGGGTGCAATGTCTTTCGGCCTGATTCCATCCAGCCAAGAGGAGTTCCAGAAGCTCGCGATGCAACCGTCTCCGATGTGAACCATGGTGCCAGCCGCAAAAATGTCTCTATCCTTGTCAGTACATGGTGTTCCAGTGCCTAGCCAAAGCTTAGGGGGGTCTACCCATTCATACCAAAGCCAACGAAGACGCAAGGCGGTTGCAAATTTCTATAGGTTGAGCACTCCTAGCCCACCATAAATCCGTGGCTTACACACAAGTTCCCAATTAACTTTGCATTTCCCTCCCGTGACCTTGTCACAACCTGCCCACAGATATGCGCGTCTCAAACTATCAATCTTCTTCCTCACCTCCACCGGTAAATCAAGGGGCGTCAGATGGTAGATTGCAATGGCCGTGAGCACCGCCTTGGCGAGGACAATACGACCAGGTGTGGCCACGTGCTTGGCCACCCATGGCGAGAGCTTGCCGGCGACCTTGTCCTCTAAATATTGGAAATGTATCCTTTTGAGTCTTCTAACTGAGAGGGGCAGCCCCAAATATCGCACTGGGAAGCCGGAGCGAACTGCTGGAAAGTCATGTAGAACATCCTGAAGGTCGATGCCCTCGCAACGGATAGGCGCAACGAGACTCTTTGCACAATTGATGACCAAGCCAGTGACCTCCCCAAAAGAGGCCAATATCGACACCAAAAATTGAATATCACTTTTAATGGGTGCAACAAAGATGGCAGCATCATCGGCGTACAAGGACGCACGGATCGGTCTTCCTCTGAGAGGATGCAAGCTCCCTTGGGCCGTGGCTTTGGCAAGTATGTGGTGTAGGGGGTCAATAGCAAGTACAAAAAGGAGCGGCGAGAGCGGGTCCCCTTGCCGAAGGCCTTGTCCATGTCTGATCGGGTCGCCGGGAATGCGGTTAAGCAGCACACGGGAGGAGGCTGTGGAGAGGAGCGTCGAAACCCAATCACGGAAGCGACTTGGGAAGCCCAGGTGTCAAAGTAAATCCATCAAATAGTCCCATCTAACCGTATCGAAGGCCTTTTTGATATCAAGCTTGAAAAGGAGGGTAGGGGATTTCGTGCGGTGAAATCTTCTGGCCAAGTTTCTTACATACATAAAGTTGTCGTGGATGCTTCTCTTTTTGATGAAAGCACTTTGTGCATTGGAGACTAGATTGATCATGTGTGGGGCTAAGCGAGAGGCCATCATTTTAGCGATGATTTTGGCAACCGCATGAATGAGGCTAATTGGTCTGAAATCTGAAATGTCCTCAGCGCCGTCATTTTTCTGGATAAGGGCGATGTTCGCTGAGTTGAGCCATCAGATCCTGCTTGATGATGACCCAACATTCCTTGAAAAAAATACCGGTGAAGCCATCCGGTCCGGGAGCCTTGTCACTTGGTAGGGAGAAAATAGCGGCTTTAGTTTCCTCTTCAAAGAATGATAGGTCCAGATCCGCAAGGTCACATGACTGGGTTGGAATGGCCTCCCAGTTGAAATCTTTCGACCGTGCCTGCCCCTTACGAATGACCGTGGAGAAGTGCTCATGGACAATGGCTTTCTTGTCATCATGGTTGGTAACCCATCTTTGGTTGTGCCTCCCGTGCCTGCCCCTTACGAATGACCGTGGAGAAGTGCTCATGGACAATGGCTTTCTTGTCGTCATGGTTGGTAACCCATCCTTGGTTGTGCCAGAGACGACATCCTTGGTTGTGCCAGAGACGATGGATAAAGTTTTTCCGTCTTCGCCGATTGACGTATTGGCATCCCCCTCTTTAAGCAAGGTTATCCTTGAGGATTGCTTTTTTCTAGCTCACTCGAGCGACAACCTTCCGCTTGAGCTGTTTCCTTAAATCTTGCTCGTTGTTGCTCAAGGCCCGAATTTCTTGTGCCATGTTTAAGCGCAGGATGACCTCGAGAGCCATGTGGAGTTGGACTTTATGGTGAGAGAAGAGCTTCCTACTCCAGCACCTCAATCTCTGACTAGTTGTCTTCAACTTGTGGAAAAGAATATTGCAAGGGTCATGGTGGCTCACCCTCTCGTTCCATGCATCAGCAACAACTTTCTTGAAGTTTGGCATGTTTGTCCAGAAATTTTCGAACCTAAAGGATTTTTGCCTCGAGGGTCAACCTTTTAGGTGGGGCTGCAACTTTCAATACAGCTTGAAGCACACATCCCCATGCTCAGTGGTCGGGTTAGATTCAGAGCTACCTGATGACCGGCCTCTGCAACGCATTTTCGTTCCAATCCCTTCATTCCAAGTTAATTTGGATATAAAAAAAACACAAATAGTAATTCTGTACAATAAAACATTTATCTTATTTTGACATTTGTAAACATGTCTCATCGCCGACGTGGATCAATGGAAATTCATCAAGCACAGACCTTATGTTCTAGTACCAGAATTGTAGTCTCTTATAACCATGTGAAGCACAAGCATACCATATTCTGTTAATGTTGAGATGCAGCAACTGGCACATTTTAGATACTATATGCAAAAAAAATCAGAGCAACCAAAGATAGAAGGGAATCCCTAGAGACCTGTTTAAAATCACACACACAGCTGAAAAAACCAAGTGGAGAAGGAGTCGTTAAGAAAGCTTAACAATACAAAAAAAAAGAGCTAAGCTGTATTAAGCCTCAGAAAGCCGCAAAAATATCGTCATTTGGAATCTGACGGTAATTCCAACATAAAGCTAATCATCATAGGCTCCAATTGCGTTCTAATAGAAAACAGCGCCCTATACATCAAACCTTGCCAAAAAATCGAAGAAACAGGGTGCATCATCAGAATATAAATGACTTCTCATTCACAGGAAAAGCACTGTGTCAGAAGGTGTCCTAAGATTGATTCAAGGCCTCTGATACTGACCAGATTAACAAAAAACTGGACCAAATGTGAAAAAAATCAATGGTGGATTCAGATGCAAAGATGACATCACATGGGCGCCCTCAGATCAAGTGTTGGATTATGCATCAGTACCTCTTCATGATCCAAACAGATTTTGCAGACTTGAAGGTAAGAACAAGCAACAACTGAAAACAAGGAGTTGCTCAGTGGTGGCAATACTTAATTGGTTCGATTCTGCCAGCGATGTCGTCAATGCTATAAGAAGAGGGAGCTTGTTATCCTCATCGCAACTCTCCAAAAGAAACAAACAAAATCAAAACACAGAAATGAAAAGAGACGGATCAGGAAAAAATAACAATGAACCGCATATTAAAAATAAGAAAACAAAATAAGAATCCAATGAAACAAGAATGGTTTGTTGGTGCTCAGATTCTATGGGTGTATAGGAGTCGTTCACAGGGATCTCCTGTCAGTACGAGGAATGTTTTATAATCACTGCACCCCTAAAAGTTCAAAACAACAAAATAGTGGTGCAACAAGAACTCGAATTATACAAGACAAAAGAAAGCATGAAGAAAGATTAAACAGGAATTTGGGGGCGAGCGTAACCCAATATCCATCAGACGGATTTGTGCTCTAAGCGCCACCTGAATACCTTTCGGGAGCTTGGTAAACTCAGATCCACCAAGAGAATGGCGGGCGGACAATGGGACTGAGCTCCCTGAATCAAACCAACAGAACATCAACACATGAACAAACAGAAGAGCAGAAATCAATTTGTCTGTGTGGCAAGTTACTAATGAAGCACCTCCACTAGTAAAGAAGGCGCTATCAGCGAAACTCCCAGACATCGGTCTTGGCCTCCCATGAATCAGAAGAACAGCTAAGCTAGTTAATCCGGGATTATGAAGGCCACTGACAACAATGAGAAACAGCAACCATACAACCATAGAAAAACAAAGATTAGATTCAAAATGTTCAAGAACCAATCCAACACCCAGCAACAGATGTGGAGGGTGAGACACGGTGGAGGCTCTAGATCAGTGTACGCCCGCAACGGAACCAGCATGGAAGACAAAATCCACAAGGTTCTCTCAAAGGCGACCTACTGTTGACAAGTCTAATGAAACAAAATGAAGAGGAAAATACAACAGCATACTAATGTAGAAGAGAAGGAAGCGCCACTGGTGTCCACTAGTGAAAGGAAGAGGCACATGGACATCTAAGCCAAATATTCTAATCATCTGTAGAATGTTATTTCATGGAGAAGAAAACCTCCCTATAACAAAAGGGCGACATAAGGTGGGCATCACATTCTATTGGGCTACATCTCAAAATGGAATAGAAGTGTTGCAGAGCCAAATCAACTCCTGGGGAAAAATCATGTACCAAATAGACGCATCCCTCAGATCTCATAGCTATTGGCATACAATATTATATTACTCTTATCTTTCTTTATGATGATACCAACCTCATCTTAATTTCCTATTCCACTCTTATGGAATAGAGCATGAACAAGTACTAGTTTTAACCAGACTACAATGGATTGAAGCTAAACCTAATTCAAGCCATCTTAGGTACTATATGTTGTTCTTCATCTGGACAATGCTGCTCAAGCTAGATACCACAAATAAAGCTACTCAAATAGGTCAATGGTACACCCAGCTTTTTTATATTTCGTAGAGCAGCTTCTATTTATGTTTTCAGGTTTTTATTCCATCAGTTCTGTTAAAGGCAAATAAGAAAGCAACGCTGAACTGACTATCACCACACGTTGAACATGAGTTTGTTTCCTAAGATAACTTTTACATTGGTTCTGCTGCACAGATGATTCAGGCCAGAATGTATATGAGCGAATCTGGTGTCGTTATTTAACTCCCATCTCGTAGGACCAAGAGACGAAGCTGATGACAACACACAATCTGCGAGTTTTTCAGCCTCTTCCGCAAATCAGAGGTACTTGTGAGAGGATAGTTAAACTCGGTAAAGATACACAACCACTTAATTTACCAATTAAAAAGAACAGAAGTCAACTTGAAAACAGGAAGAATAGTTCCGTGATCATCAAGAACCTCAGACTTGCCCATGAATGTCATGTGGATACAGCGCCTCCAGGTAGGTTCATCCTGTAAACAGGATCCTAGAGCCATCTGCACCTCCAAATGTTGGGTGTGGCATCTTTGGCAATTCAGATGAAAATTCAGAAGAATTTTCATGCTGAGAAGAATTTATATGCTGATAGAACTTATGGAAGAGACCAAGGTAATTAATCATTAATCTTCAGGTATCTACCATTGGAGAACACAGCTTTCCTAAGTGCAAAATGGCTCAGATATTGTATAACAAAATTTTCAGTCATGAATTCTCAGAAGCAGAACTGGCATGTTTGCTGAAAGTGTTAATCATCACAGCCAAGGTAAAACCAGAACACACAAATCTAAGAGAGAGAAAAAGATTTGAATGGCTCATATTAAGAAATTCAACCATGTTTTCCCTTGTACTTCATGGAGTAATCAGAAGCGCGGGTAAGATTCAAATCACAGCCATCAATCAAATTTAATACACGAGTGATGAAGAAATTGTGCAGAAAATAGCACTTGAAAAGGTGGTTCAAAGCAGGTGTGGCATCAGATAATAAGCGGAGTTTTGTAAACATATCCAAGATTCAGTGTTTAGCATACAATATTTCACCTCATTTGCCACCCTAAGCCACAAAAGAAGAATCAAAAGAATTCAAAGCTTAGCTGAAACGGAGAATCTCGGTTAGTCCATTTGAATCAGAGCAATGGCAAATGCTGCAAAACGGTTGGTAAGTAAACCATCCCACTATCCCCACCCGATCTGTCCCACAAAGACTGGAGTCAAGTAATAAACTGAACCCCATCTGTCTATGAGGAAGAATTTGAGCTAAGGCATGAATTTAAGAATAAGAGATCAGAAACCTATTTGTTCAAAAAGGAAGATCTTTGTTTTCTCTCTGATGCTATCCACAAGGGTAAGCACTGATGATGCAGACAAATCAACATGGCATCAGTTCAGACCGCCCGTCTGCTTGTACTCTCTTCATCGAGAAAGATTTGAGACCAGATCACTAGAAAACAATAACACAATATGAAATGACAGTAAACACAAGATAATTTTTAAACAAAGCACAATCAAAAGAGTTTAAGAATCCCCACTTCTATTCCATTTACAAATCAGGACAAAAAAAACAATACCAACAGATCAACGGGGGTTGAGAATGTTGAGCGAGATGGATCAGATTTCTGGCTTGGAATCCTCTGATAAAGGATTACAGTTGCGCACAGTATAATCAATGTCGATCATTTGGGGAAAGGATCCTCACTTCCATTCAACTTCAAAAAATGAAACAAAGCCCAATCAGAAAGTAAAAATATAACAAAAGAAAGCAAGGTGCATCAGATCTCTGGTTTGGAATCCTGTAATAAAGGATTAAATTTGTGCATAGTATAGTTAGAAAGGACGTTAAGTAAAATAAAAACAAAGATGGATCAGATTTCTGGCTTCGAATCCTCTGATAAAGGATTACAGTTGCGCACAGTATAATCATAGTCGATCATTTGGGGAAAGGATCCCCACTTCCATTCAATTTACCAATCAAATAAGAAAAAAAACGTCAAGTATAAGAGAGAAAAGGGAGATAGAGGCTGTCATGCGAGATGGATCAGATTTCTGGCTTGGAATCCTCTGATAAAGGATTACATTTGCGCACAGTATAATCATAGTCGATCAGCTGGGGAAAGGATCCTCACTTCCATCTAAATCAAGAACACATTCTCAAAAACCAAGAGAAGGGAAGGATCATGTAATCATATTGATGACGTCCATCAGATCTCCTAGCTAATATGGCCCTACATTTTCAAAAAATCTTGCGAACAGGTCCAATTGATTAAGTCCATCAGATCTCTAGCTAATATGGCTCACAAACAATTTTAAAAAATCCTTGACTAACGAGAAGACAGTAAAGTGTAAGAGCTGCTAACAATAAAAAAAACTAAGCGGTCAAACTGGAACAAATCAAACTCATCATGAAATAGGCTACGAGGCTCTAATGGTCCGCATCCCTCGGATCTCATAGCTATTGCCATCACGGATGAACTTAAAAGCAAACTAGTTTTAGCCACAAGCCACAGGTACAAAGAAAATATACTAGAATGGCTTGAAGCTAAAACTAATCGACAATTCATCTTTGGTACTGAATTTTCTTCTTCATTGGGACACTGACTGCTACTTGAGCTAGATAAAACAGATAAAGCTACCCAGCAGGACAACAATACACTCAATGCTACAAGTAGAAACCAAAGATAAGTATTCTGTAATCATAATGACGGTGCCCCTCAGATCTCATAGCTAATTTGGCCATCACCGACGACCCTCAACAATGGTTTTAGCCCCAAGCCACCAGCTCACCAAAAACGGCAAGACAAGATGGCTTGAGGCTAAAACCAGTCATCAGTCGTCTTTGGACCTGAATTTCATCTTCACAGGGACGTCAATCAACCACAACGACAGTGCCTAAACAAAGGAATTCAGTGCTAAGACGAACGCGCGTACGCACAGGAAAAACAACAGCCGAAAAACATGCGCTCAAAGTAAGTAAAGATCTACCGGGACTGAGCCTATTGGGATCGATACAGATCTGTGGGAGCTAGCCTCCCGTTTCACCGATATTACTTGAAAACAGAAAGCGGAACCGCTGCGGCAGCTGCTGCAGGTTGGGCGGCCGTGCGGCTCTCAAGCGCTGCCGGGCTACCCAGGTCCGGGTATCCGGTGGACGACGACGGCGGAGACGTGGCCGCAGCTCGTCCCGCGCGGCGTCGATGACCAGAGCACGAGCGAAACTGGGCGAGAGGAGGCGGCGGCGTGGTTACAGGAGGCGAGGAGGGAGAAGGTGCGTGGCGGCGGCGGGAGGGGGTCGCAAGGAGCAGATGGGGCGTGAGGACGGGGAGATTAGGGTTCCGCTCCCTTCCTTTTGTAGCCGGCTCGACGTGAACCCTGGGCATAAGGCCTGCACGCCAATGTTGTGAGGCCCGGCCCGTTACAAGCGGCAAAATTATGGCGGCGTCGCACGGGCCTAGTGTCGCCCTAATTCACGCTCGGCTGGGCCTAGGTGTCATGCCAGCTCGGCCGCTCGGTAGTTTGTCCCATTTTTTCTGCTGTTGGTCTGGTGGTGTAGGAAACAAACAGCTGGTTTTTATAATATATACTGTTAAAAAAAGTGTGAAATCAAAAAAGTCTCTAGGTTTTAGAAAAAGGTCACGAATTTTAAAAAGGTATTTGAATTTGAAAAACAAAATCATGAATTTGGAAAGTTTGCAAATTCGAAAAAAGGTCATGAATTGGATATTTTCGTGAATTTGAAAAAACTCACCAACTTGGAAAAAGTTCTCATATTTCAAAAAAGTTCATGGATTTGAAAATGCGTTTGTGTATATGATAAATGTTTGCTATTTTGAAAAAAAAACATCATGAATCAAAGAAGATCAAGAATTTTAAAAATGTTCATGATTTCAAAGAAACAAGAATTGGAAAAACTTTTGCAAATTTTAAAAAGGGACAAAACAAATAGAAAAAGGTGAAAACTGAAGTAAAAAGTACAGAAACCGGCCAAGAAACCCATAACATGAACAGAACATGCGTGCGGTGCGGAGAAGATCCCAACAGTGTGTTTCCTAAACCGTAGCGTGAGAAGTGGAAATAAAACGAGTGTGCATGTGGTGCGGAGAAGAAAATGGGCCAAGACCCAAGTTAGGCAGGTGTACGTATTGTCAAAAAAAGGCAGCATGTACATTGGCAGGTAAAAGTATATTTGTTTTTCTTTTTCAAACAAGTTAGTGTATTTAGGATTAAAAGTGTTCATGCATTTGAAAAAATGTTCACGATTTTTAAAAAATGTTTTCCAAATTTTAAAAAAATTCATGAACTAGAAAAACTTTAGCAAGCTCAAAAAAATTGTCAACGGATTTAAAATAACATTCTCAAATTTGAGTAATGTTTGCGAATTTTAAAAAAAACAGGAGTTCAGTTTTTTTATTAAATTTAGACAATGTTCGCAAATTCATGATTTTTTGCTTATTAAAAAAACATGACTGTAAAACATTAACAAATGTGAAAAACATGAATTAAAAATGTTTATTAAATTAAGAAATATCCCATATCTGAAAAATGTTCACAAGTTCAGAAAGTGTTTGTGAATTCAAAAAGTTTTTGTGTACTTGAAATGCTCTCGGATTAAAAAGGAAGACAATTAAAAGGAAAAAAGGAAATTAAGAAGAAGAATAACAGAAAAATGATAGAAAGAAAACCTAAAAACCTTGTTGAAAAAAGCAGGTTTTTTTAGAACCTTCCCAAAACCAAGAGGAAGGATCTCAGAAGTTTCCTAAAATCAGCTGAAAAAAGCCATGTGTAGACACGGGATGAGCACATGGGTACATCGCACATGACATTTCAGAAAAATGCACAATTTAGTTGGAAAGAATTACTAAGCCGAATCAAACAAACACATGGCCGGGTGAAAGCTAACTTAAGTTTACCTTGTAACCTTGGTGACACAACTATGCTTTCATCCCCATTATTGTTGGTTTAACTTAGGTATCACATGGAAGAAATCCAACAACCTATGAGCTCTTGAAGCAACCAGGTTGGAGGAACAAGTTTGGAGAAATCAAGTTTCAAGTGAAGCTGATGCTGCCAGTTTTTACCTCTAATGTTTTGGTGTTCCACACCCATGTGGCGGAGAGACGGGGATATAGGGGTACATCAACAGAAGCTACATCAAATTATCTTTCCAACGCAAAAAAAACCTCACATCATTTGGAGTTGTGAGTCAAAAGTTGTAGTCATTCTCGTGGAAGGTGTCTAGGCTGTCAAGGCTTCGCGAATTTCCGAGGAGCTCTCTAACAACTCCCAAAGTTAACTACTTATTCCCCCAAGAAAGACATGCAAACCTGTTTACTTTTGAAACCATTTTCACACCTAGCCAAGGGGGGTTGTCCCTGCTATAAAACCCCATCTCCCCCATCCTCTAAAAAAACATTTTGTCAAACCATTCGGCTACAAGCTTATGCAGCAAGACTGCTAGAGAGATCCGAGAGATCTTGCTACCTTTGCTCTTGTGAGTTCATTCGGATTCGCGAGAAGGAGCCTCTAGTTCCCCCTAGTTCGTGCTCTACGGTTCCGGCCGTTTTGTGTGGATTAGTCCTGATTTGTGGTTTTGCGATTGTTCGGACAGCGGGTTGGAGTTCTTCTAGCTTTGGTCAGCCATCCCCAACGTACGGGTTGCATCCAACCTTGGCAGGTATAAAGCTAGTTATCTTGGCGGCTTGCAGCTAGTTATCCCTCCCGATTTGATCCTACGACGTGAAGATCGGGCCACCCTCGGGCATGAACTCGTTCATCGGGTTCCCACCTATCATCTGGTATCAGAGCCTTTGTTGACACGGTAGGATTTGTTATCCAAGTTTATCTTGCTATCATCCCTTTAGATCAAGTGTTTTTCATGCTATATTTTCTGTCCTAGAAGTCCAAAGCCCCGCCAAAAATAAATCCAAGCCTTGTTGGTGTTGAGATCTTGTTGTTGCATACCTTGCATGTTCTTCATCTTTTAGATCTGCACCAAGTTCATCTTCGTAATTGCTTTCAGATTTGGTTGTTGTGCTTTGGAAAAAGAGAGAGAAAAAGTGGTAAAAAATCAAAGAGAGAAAGAATAGAGTGGCAGAAAAAGAAGTCAAGAGAGAAAAAGAAAGTGTTGTGTAAGATCCAAAAGTTTCAGCTTGATAGAAAAATTTCAGAAGCTTGTGTGTTGTGTCTTTTTAATCTTGGTGCAAAGGTGCAGCAGATCTATCCCCATGTTTTCTTGGTTTGCATCAACTTGATTTCAGCACAAGCCCCTTTTTGTTACCCCACCGAGCTCCACCAAAAACCGAAGCTAGTTCTGTGATCCCTGTCTTTCAATCGCTTTAACACATCCGGGAAAAGCACGGTCTGATGTGAACTCATAAGAACTTTGGTGAGTAAGAGGTGAGGTTGTGTGATTCCACAAAAATTATCCTATTCCACTTTAGCCCTACTAACATGGCAGGATCTACACCAAAGTGTGCGTCGAAAGAATCATGGAGAAGGAAACGGTTTGGCCACCCGCGCTTATGTGCAGCAACTCGAGAACAACATACTCCAAGCCATGGTGAGGATGCTTCACGAGCGTCCTCCAACATGTGGTGATAGGGTTCGACACCGACAATACCCTACTAATCATGAAGTGCAACAAAGAATCCATGCTCTAGGGCTTGATGTTGCTGCTCGTGGGCGTGTCACTGCTGCTCCTGAAGTGCAACAAGCATGTCATGCTCGAGGGAGAAGTTGTGGCACCCATCGGCACAACAACAACCCACCACAAAGCATGGATGTGGTTGATGGAGCGGCTTCAGTGATTCATAGCCCATGTTCACCTAAGAAGCTCACTCCTAATGTTGGCATCTCAACCACCACCACTGTCCCAACATCTAGGAAACATGTGCCACAAATTCCATGTGAGGAAGAGAGTCCACAATACAAAAAACCACAACTTGAGAGTGATAAGAAAAGCAAGCTGAGTGACTCCACCAAAAGTGAGGAAGAGTGTCCACTTTCAAAAATCCCACCACTTGAGTGTGAAAAGAAAAATGAGTTGAGTGACTCCACCAAATGTGAGGAAGAGTGTTTGTCGGTGTCAAAACCGGCGGATCTCAGGTAGGGGGTCCCGAACTGTGCGTCTAGGCGGATGGTAACAGGAGACAAGGGGCACGATGTTTTTACCCAGGTTCGGGCCCTCTCGATGGAGGCAAAACCCTACTACCGCTTGATTAATATTGATGATATGGGTAGTAAAAGAGTAGATCTACCACAAGATCAAGGAGGCTAAACCCTAGAAGCTAGCCTATGGTATGATTTTGTGTTGTCCTACGGACTAAAACCCTCCGGTTTATATAGACATCGGAGAGGGTTAGGGTTACACAGAGTCGGTTACAATGGTAGGAGATCTATATATCTGTATCGCCAAGCTTGCCTTCCACGCCAAGGAGAAGTCCCTTCCGGACACGGGACGAAGTCTTCAATCTTGTATCTTCATAGTCCAGGAGTCCGGCTGAAGGTATAGTCTGGCTATCCGAACACCCCCTAATCCAGGACTCCCTCAGTAGCCCCTGAACCAAGCTTGAATGACGACGAGTCCGGCGCGCAGATTGTCTTCGGCATTGCAAGGTGGGTTCCTCCTCCAAGTACTTCATAGAAGATTTCGAACACAAGGACAGTGTCCGGATCTGCAAAATAAGTTTCCACATATTGCCATAGAGAGAATAATATTTACACCAATCTAATCTGTTGACGTATTCCGTAGCGTGACATCACACCACGGCCAAGCCTTTATCCGAATCGTTTTATTGTCCCACCTCAGCGTGTTATGCGAGGCGGTTTCCTTGGCACGTCTTGTCAAAGCAGAGATCGTGTCCCCTTTATTTACGGGATTCTCATCAATACAGATGTGGGGAACCCAACCGCGCCATTGATTACGGCGCTTGGGAGATAAGCGAGTTTTACCAGGCTGGCGGGGACGCACCATCGCATCCGCCCATATAAGGGGATAAGGATCCACCTTTTCACCTAGGCCTTCTTCCTCCTTTACCTGTCCATTTTCCGCGCACTCGAGCTCCAGCGCCCAAGTCCGCATTCCCCACCTCAACCTTCTCCAGCCATGTCCGGAGCAGGAGGCAAGTGGATGGTCTCCTCCGTCACGGAGGGACACATCAAAAAACTGAGGAAGGCCGGATACTTGTCTAACGACATCGCGCACCGACTTCTCGAAGAGGGGCAGCTCCTCCCCGCCCCAAGGCCCCATGAGAGGGTAGTGTTCCTTCCCCACTTCCTCCGCGGACTGGGCTTTCCTCTCCACCCATTTGTCCGGGGGCTCATGTTCTACTATGGCCTGGATTTCCACGATCTGGCCCTGAACTTCATCCTCAACATCTCGGCGTTTATCGTCGTGTGCGAGGCTTTCCTCTGCATCCGCCCCCATTTCGGCCTATGGCTCATGACCTTCAATGTCAAGCCAAAGGTGGTGCGCGACAACCAGGCGGAGTGCGGAGGTGCCATGGCGGGCAAGATGCCCAACGTCCTATGGCTCGAGGGCCCTTTGTGGAGACCCTAAAGGGGTGGCAATCGGGGTGGTTTTACATCACCGAGCCGCGTGACCCTGAATGGGTCGCAGCCCCTGAGTTCCGATCCGGACCCCCTACACGGCTCACGTCCTGGAAAAAGACGGGCATGTCGTGGGGCAACAAAGGAGAGGTGACTGGACTGCAAACATGCATCCAAACCCTGGTGAACAAGCAGCTCAAGCTTGTCAACGTAGTCGAGGTTATGCTCATCCGCCGGATCCTCCCGTGTCAACAACGGGCTTTCAACCTGTGGGAGTTCGACCCGGCGCAGCACCGAACTCTGAGCAGGCTCTTCGACACGACGTACGAAGATGCCTAGAAGGCGCTATTCAAGGGCGTTGAGGCTCCCGCATCCGCTACCGAGGATCGCGGATTCAGCATGCAGCGTCATGCTAGTGCGGTAAGCTATTTTTACCTTTTACAAGGTATTAGTTTTTCATAGTTTGACTCTATGTGGGATCTAAGCTCCCTTACCTTTGACAGGATTGGAAGGCGAAGTCCGGACAGATCAGCTATCCGGCTCCTTTGCCCGAAGACCCAGCCGATGCTCGCTTGGCGAAGCTGCTGGCTCCAACACCCTATGTGGTGCCGGAGAAGAAGGCCAAGAAGAAGGCCACAGGGACTCGAAAGAGTGCCCGGCGCCTGGAAGTGTCGGATTCATCATCCGACGACTCCGAGACGCACTCCTCCCGTGAAGACGAGGAGGAGGAAGAAGAAACCTCTTCCCCTCCAGTGGGGGAAGGAAAGAAAAGGAAGGCCGCCCCGACTAGGGAGGCCGAAGGGTCCAAGAAGGGGAAGACCCTTCCTCCGGACTACTCCACCGACGCCGACGACGGCGAAGAGGAGTGGCCGCACAGGGCCAAGCGCCCGGCGAAATCGTAAGTACCCGGATACCAGAGTAACTCATAGTGTTCCTTTATTGCACAGCTTTTCCTTATGTCGAATATGATTATGCAGTCCTCCCAAAGACCGGCTCGACGTGTCATCGAGCGGTTCCCTGGACCCGTCGGACATAAACTCTCTTCCGACGGCTACCTCCCCCCGCCCTACGGATGACACCGAGGTGGCATCCCAGGAGGTTCCAAGCCAGGAGGAGGTGATCCCAGAGGCGCCGCAAGGCGACCTTCCGGACCCCAGGTGCCAAGGGGATAGAACCCCTAAGGGCTCCAAGTCTGGCCCTAGGCCGGACACCGCTCCAGAACCTTCAAAGGTTCTGGAGTCCAGCGGGCGACCTCCTTCCAAGAGGAGCAAGCCCACTGAGCCGATGGCCCCCGTCCAACCGGAGGCGCCGGACAATCTGTTGGAGGTGCTTAAAGGCGCCTCCATCGACGAGGAGCACCGCATCATTATGAGTGTGGTGGTTCAGAAAGTTCAGTCCGTCAAGAGCGGGCTGACAAAAGCCTGTGCCAGCCTTTTAACAGGCTTTGAGGTATGTAAGAAATATGTAAAAATATTCCCGCATAGACAGTAGCCCCTGATGCTCTGCTTGGCGTTCGGAAAGAAAAGCCGAATAGAGGATCTAATAAAATTCGCAGGAGTCTAACAAAAGTAAGTCAATATGCGTATGCAAGCTTCACTGCTGGCGTCCGCCGCACTGACTGCGGAGGTGGACACGCTAAAGCAGAACCTCGAGCGGTCCGAGCAAGAGCTCGGCCTTGCCAAGAAGCAGCTCGAGGACAAAGAAGGTAAGAAATACCTTATTAAATATGCAAAGGTGCAATTGCAAAAAGTGACAGGACTGACGGGGCTATTGTAGGGGCCACAACGGAGGTGGCAACCTTTAAGCAAGCGCTGTCCGAGGCCGAGAAGAGGGCGGCCACGGAGCGCACCGAGCGGGAGAAGTATGAGGCGCAGGTTGGCGAGGTGCGGAAAGAGCTCCAGGCTCTCATGAAAAAACATGAGGGTTTGGAGCTTGACTCAAAGACCCGAGAGTCCGAGCTCGCGGCGGCCAATGAGAATGCCAGGTTTGCCAAGGCCGAAGCCCAGAAGGCCCTCTAGGAGGTTGAGGCGATGAAGAAGATAGCGGCGGGTAAGGCTTTCTTTGTGCAAAGCAAGCATGTGAAAGTCAATTACTTGTTACTTACCCGAATCCGGAGCTCTCCAGGAGCATTCGCAGATTTGCCCCGCAGTGTGTCCGATGCCGCCGCATTCTACCGAGCCAAGGAGGGCAGCTCGACAGAGAAGGTGTTCTGGTCTCAGTATGTTGAGGCCGGACTCCCTGTGCCCTTGACCGACCAGCTGAAGCAACTGGTCGAGCTCCACAAGGTGGCCGAACAGGCCATGAAGGGCCTCATAGTTCGGCTGTGGCCTGGAGAGGCTCTGCCTGGGAGCTACTTCGGGCTGGTGAGGCGGCTGGTGGAGGCCTGTCCAAGGCTCGAAGTCATCAAGCGCTCCGTCTGCATCGAAGGTGCCCGTAGGGCACTTGCCCGTGCTAAGGTGCACTGGGGTAGGCTGGATGCGGAGAAGCTTGTGAAGGACGGGCCGCCGCCGAGAATGGAGCATCGCCACCCCGAGATGTGCTATAAGGGCGTTCTGGAAGGCGCCCGCCTTATGGCGGACGAGTGCTCGAAAGATGTAATTTTTGAGTAAAACTTGTTTATTTTGTCCTGTGCGCTGAAAACTTGTTCATATGCGCTAAGCAATGCTTTTTGAATTTAAAATATTACCTTTTGTGCGGTCGTTTATCAAATTTTGAGAGATGGCGATTCGTCGGCTTCTGCTCCCATGCCACGAGTGCTGGGGTGTTCGGGATAAACTTGAGCGCTCTTTTTCCCATTCTTGGGTCCTTCGAGGGAGGCGCTCAACACAACGAACAAGGCAATCGGACTATAATGCTTGAACACTCTCACTTAGCCATAGAATTCTATAATTTTAAATTTCGGCGAAGCCCCTAGTGTTCGGAAGACCGAGTTCGGGGCGCTATCCACGCCTGGGCCGGACAAAGCCGACTCTTCGCTCTAAGCGGCATAAGTCTTTAGTGACTCGAAAACCTCTTGAACAGCGACCAGCTCTCGCCTTATCATGACGGTCAGTTTTAGCTTTCTCTACTGAGGTGCTTTAGCCCAGCTCAACTGGGGCACAATCGCAGTAGTTCTCCTAGTGCTACCTTAGCCGATACAACGGAATGTAAGGTACCAAAACATAGGAGCCGGGCAAACCCAACATTTGACCCAAGACATGATTCGGAGCCGATGCATATAATGCTATAAGTTCGGGGTGCCGCACTTATGGAAGTGTTTGGACTTCTCACACCGTGTTGTGGGGTACTTAAGCCCCTGGTGTATTGGCCGTACCAAAGTGTACGGGTGCGACATGTCATTAATGAACATGTATTCTTAAAAAAGAGTAATACAGTAATAGACAAAAGCTATGCATTGTTTATTTGAAGAAGCTGCGATCAAAGCAGAACGATACAAATTGTGCGATAAGCAAAATGTGGGACTATTTGACATGTCCTATCCAGGGGCGGACTGTGGAATGATATGCAAAACAGGTATACTGCTCGTTATAGAGACCACCTTAGAGTTCCGTAGTGCGGCGTGGTTTTCTTCTTCCCTGGTTCTTGCATCGTTTGTGCGGCAATTGTACTGCCGGCTTAGGCCTTCTGAAGAATGGAGTCCTGAAAGTAAGATAAAAGTAAGAAATCGGCAGCCCCTAGTGCGGTTTAAGCCGTGTTTTGGGCGTGCCGTGGTGGTGCCCCTCCTCCTGTCCCCATGGTATTTCCAGAGCGTAATTATGTACGCGCAGTACTGGTTTCGCAATTTCGTGAGGGTTGGGGTTGGGGCCGCATTGCTACGCCTGCTCACAACGTGCCAGGCGGGCTTGTTGTAGGTTACTCCGGGCGCGCTTGACGGTGTCCGGACGTTTAGTGAGCGGACTGGAAAATTGCCTTGAGAGGCTGCTTTGTACTTCCGCTGCGAGAGCCACCGTATACTCCTTCGTACGGAGAGAGCGTTCAGTGTTTCCATTGACCATAATGACTCCTCGAGGGCCTGGCATCTTGAGTTTGAGGTATGCGTAATGCGGTACTGCATTGAACTTGGCAAATGCGGTTCGCCCGAGCAGTGCGTGATAGCCATTGCGGAAAGGAACTATGTCGAAGATTAATTCCTCGCTTCGGAAGTTATCCGGAGATCCGAAGACCACTTAAAGTGTGACTGAGCCTGTACAATTGGCCTCTACACCTGGTATGACGCCTTTAAAGTTCGTTTTAGTGGGTTTAATCCTCGAAGGATCGATGCCCATTTTCCGCACTGTATCTTGATAAAGCAGGTTCAGGCTGCTGCCGCCGTCCATGAGGACTCGAGTGAGGTGAAATCCGTCAATGATTGGGTCGAGAACCAATGCAGCGAATCCGCCGTGACGGATGCTAGTGGGGTGGTCCCTTTGATCAAAAGTGATCGGGCAGGAAGACCATGGGTTGAACTTCGGGGCGACTGGCTCCATCGCGTATACGTCCCTTAACGCACGCTTCTGCTCCCTCTTGGGGATGTGGGTTGCGTATATCATGTTCATCGTCCGCACTTGTGGGGGGAATCCCTTCTGTCCACTATTGTTCGGCGGCCGGGGCTCTTCCTCGTCGTTGCTATGTAGCCCGTGATCTCTGTTTTTGGCGTGTAACTTGCCTGCCTGCTTAAACACCCAACAATCCCTGTTGGTGTGATTGGCTGGCTTTTCAGGGGTGCCATGTATCTGGCACGAGCGGTCGAGTATTCGGTCCAAATTGGACGGGCCCGGAGTATTTCTTTTGAATGGCTTTTTCCGCTAACCGGGTTTAGAGCCTCTGAATCCGGCGTTAACTGCCGTATCATCAGCATTGTCGCCATTAATGCGGCGCTTGTGCTTGTTGCGACGCGACCTGGCACTGTTGTACTTGGTATCCGAATTACCAGGGATCTTGGTTATGTTATTGCTATGAGCCAGCCAGCTGTCTTCTCCCGCACAAAAGCGGGTCATGAGTGTCGTGAGGGCTGCCATAGATTTCGGCTTTTCCTGTCCAAGGTGCCGGGCGAGCCACTCGTCACGGATGTTATGCTTGAAGGCCGCTAGGGCCTCTGCGTCCGGACAGTCGACGATTTGATTTTTCTTTGTTAGGAACCGTGTCCAGAATTGCCTGCCGACTCCTCTGGCTGCTGAATTATGTGGCTTAGGTCATCGGCGTCTGGTGGTCGCACATAAGTGCCCTGGAAATTGTCGAGGAATGCGGCTTCCAGGTCCTCCCAACAACCAATTGATTCTGCTGGCAAGCTGTTAAGCCAATGCCGAGCTGGTCCTTTAAGCTTGAGTGGGAGGTATTTGATGGCGTGTAGATCATCGCCGCGGGCCATGTGGATATGAAGGAGATAATCCTCGATCCATACCGCAGGATTTGTTGTGCCATCGTATGACTCAATGTTCACGGGTTTGAAACCTTCAGGGATTTGATGATCCATTACTTCATCTGTGAAGCATAGTGGGTGTGCGACGCCCCTGTATTGGGCTATATCACGACGCAGCTCAAACGAGCTTTGTCTATTGTGTTCGGCCCGGCCGGATTTACTATATCCGGAGTGACGATCACCGTCACGTGCCGTGGGGCGCCCACGCGATCCGTACATCGATCTTGTTTGCCTTGCCTTGTCCTCCAATATATCTCGCAGGTCTGGCGCATTCCCCCGTGCCTTGGTATTTTTAAAGCGGCGTCGGGGTGCGGCTTGAGTGGAGGGCCGAAAGGCCTCTTTGTCACGACCACGTGGTGGCCGGTCGGCCGCATCATGCGCTGGTGATGTAGGTGCTTCTTCCTCTAATCGGGGTAGCAACCCGCGCTTTGGGTAGCTCTTAGAGGGGCGTTCGAGTTCATACTCTTCGGCCGCTAGGACTTCCGTCCATTTGTCGGCTAGCAAGTCTTGATCAGCTCTAAGTTGTAGCTGTTTTTTCTTGAGGCTGCTCGCCGTGGCTATAAGCCTGCGTTTGAAGCGCTCTTGTTCGACGGGATCCTCAGGCACGACAATTCGTCGGCGTCGAGGCTCACCTCGTCTTTGGAGGGAGGCATGTAATTATCATCCTCGACCTCTCTGTCTGCCGCTCTCTCATGAGGGCTGGCTTCTCCGTCCTCCTGTGCTGAGTTTTGCTGGAGGGGGTTTTCTTCGGCACTGTCCGGAGTGTTGTTATCTCCCGTGCCGGAATCACCATTTTTGCTTTGGCGGGATTTAGAGCGGCGCCGCTGACGCCGACGCTTAGGTTGTTTATTGGAGGGGTCATCCTCCGCTGTTCCATCGCCATCACCCTCTTTTGGGGTATCCACCATGTATATGTCATATGACGAGGTGGCTTTCCAGTGCCCTATAGGCGCTGATTCCTGATGGTCTCCTGCATCGGCGTCCATACCGTCGATGTCTTCGGAGTCGTAGTCGAGCACGTCGGTTAAATCATCGACAGTGGCTACAAAGTGGGTGGTGGGTGGGTTTTGAATTTCTTCATCATCCGCATCCCAACCTTGCTGACCATAATCCGGCCAGGGCTCTCCTGATAAAGAGAGAGACTTTAGTGAATTCAGAATATCGCCAAAAGGCGAGTGCTGAAAGATGTCCGCGGCGGTGAACTCCATAATCGGCGCCCAATCGGATTCGATCGGCAGGGGCGCGGGAGGCTCGAAGTTCGGAGGGGAGTCCGGCACCTTGGAGTCACAGGCTTCGCAAAGGACAAAGATGGTGTTCGACTCGATCGCCGCAGGGATTTCGGCCTCCGAGGTGGCGTCCAACCACCCGTCCTCGATCGACGCGATCGGCTCCAAACTAAGGGTCGGGGCCAATGCGGGCGCGGCCTCCAAAGCACTGTTCGGCGGTAGAGCTAAATCATGCCCTTCGTGACAGTGCGGCGCGCTCGGCTATGGTTCGAATCCGTCGAAGATCAAGTCTCCGCGGATATCAGTTGTGTAGTTAAGACTTCCAAATCTGACCTGATGGCCAGGGGCGTAGCTTTCGATCTGCTCCAGATGGCCAAGCGAATTGGCCCGCAGTGCAAAGCCGCTGAATACGAAGATCTGTTCGGGGAGAAAAGTCTCACCCTGGACCGCATCGCTGCTGATGACCGGAGAAGCCATCGGGCCTAAAAGTGACGACACAGAGGAACTCTCAATGAAAGCACCAATGTCGGTGTCAAAACCGGCGGATCTCGGGTAGGGGGTCCCAAACTGTGCGTCTAGGCGGATGGTAACAGGAGACAAGGGGCACGATGTTTTTACCCAGGTTCGGGCCCTCTCGATGGAGGTAAAACCCTACTCCCGCTTGATTAATATTGATGATATGGGTAGTATAAGAGTAGATCTACCACGAGATCAAGGAGGCTAAACCCTATAAGCTAGCCTATGGTATGATTGTGTGTTGTCCTACGGACTAAAACCCTCCGGTTTATATAGACACCAGAGAGGGCTAGGGTTACACAGAGTCGGTTACAATGGTAGGAGATCTACATATCCGTATCGCCAAGCTTGCCTTCCATGCCAAAGAAAAGTCCCTTCCGGACACGGGACGAAGTCTTCAATCTTGTATCTTCATAGTCCAGGAGTCCGGCTGAAGGTATAGTCCGGCTATCCGAACACCCCCTAATCCAGGACTCCCTCAGTGTTCACTTTCCAAAATTCCATATATTGAGAGTGATAAGAAAAGTGAGTTGTGTGAGTCCACCAAATGTGAGGGTGAGGTATTGCACCACCAGGTTAGAGAGATGAGTGAACCACAACATAATATACCACATCATCCAAGAGAGAGGAATAGTGAGTTGTGTGAGTCCACCAAACATGAGCTCGATGTGTTTCCCCACAATATCAATGAGATGAGTGATCCACCAAATAAAAGGGGAGAGGATTATTTTGTTACTAATGATTCACAAAATTCTCTTCCTTTCCAATATGTGCAGATGCAAAAATCATACCTTGCTTCCCTCTTTCAAAGACGGAAGGATGAGATCCAAGAACAAATATGGAGGACATGGAGTAGTACTACACAAGGTGCATGTGTGAAGATTGATTTTCAGAAAGGCATCCAAGTACTCAATGAGGTAAAACAAAAAGGATCTTCCATTTTGATGAAGCCAGAGGTATGCACATACGAACTCTTGAAACATTGGTGAAATGAAATAAGAGAAAAATTATTGGGCACATCCTTCAGCACACCATCAATCCATCAATATAATTTGCTCAACCATGACGAAAAAAAAACAGATTTGGGAAACTTGAGATCCACACAAAAATGTTCAACTTTTTCTTTCCCTAGTTATTTTCTAGTGTCCTCGTGCTATAATTTTGTAAACCGAGTGAAGTCGGGGACGACTTTTCTCCAAGAGAGGGAAGATGATATGGACATGCTCATGGTTGGTTATAAATTTGTGCTCCATGGAAATGTTTGCTGGAAGGAACTCCTAAGTCAAACAAAACATCATGTTGGCATCGTCCATAAGATAACAAAGTTGAAAACTAAAAATCTCTATATCATGAAACATTTACATTATGATTTGGTATTGGCCTGTTTCCTTTTGTGTTATGATCAGGTAGAGTCGAGGATGACTCCTTTTCAAGAGAGGGGGGATGATGAGGACATCTCGGTCATTGAAACAACACCAATCATCCCTGGACAAAATCCAAGTTGTGACAAACAAATGCATGGTCAGATCAAACACAATTCTAAGGTGAAAGCTACAAATGAGGATTGCATTATTTCTTTGCATGGATATTATCTACTTCCCTTATACTTATCTTTTGTAGATAAAATAGAGTCGAGGACGACTCTTCATCAAGGGAGGGAGGATGATGAGCACATGGGTACATCATACACGACATTTCAGAAAAGTGCACAATTTAGTTGGAAAGAATTACTAAGTCGAATCAAGCAAACACATGGCCAGGTGAACGCTAACTTAAGTTCATACCACATTCTTGAATACATGGCTGCACTTTCATCTCCTTTGTTGTTGGTTGAACTTAGGTATCACATGGAAGAAATCCAACAACCTATGAGCTCTTGAAGCAACCAGTTTGGAGGAATAAGTTTGGAGATAATAAGTTTCAAGTGAAGCTGATGCTGTCAGTTTTTACCTCTGATGTTTTGGTGTGCCACACCCACGTTATGGAGAGACGGGGCCATAGGGGTACATCAACAGAAGCTACATGAGATTATCTTTCCAATGCAAAAAATCTTACATCATTTGGAGTTGTGAGTCAAAAGTACTAGTCATTCTCGTGGAAGGTGTCCAGGCTGTCAAGACTTCGCGAATTTCCGAGGGGCTCTCCAACAACTCCCAAAGTTGACTGCTTATTCACCCAAGGAAGCCATGCAAACCTGCTTACTTTTGAAACCATTTTCATACCTAGCTAAGGGGGGTTGTCCCTGCTATAAAACCCCATCTCCCCCATCCTCTAGAGAACCTTTTGTCAAACCATTCAGCTACAAGCTTATGCAGCAAGATTGCTAGAGAGATCCGAGAGATCTTGCTACCTTTGCTCTTGTGAGTTCATTCGGATTCGCGAGAAGGAGCCTCTGGTTCCCCCTAGTTCGTGCTCTACGGTTCCGGCCGTTTTGTGTGGATTAGTCCCGGTTTGTGGTTCTGCGGTTGTTCGGAGAGCGGGTTGGAGTTCTTGTAGCTTCGGTCAGCCATCCCCAACGTACGGGTTGCATCCAACCTTGGCAGGTATAAAGCTAGTTATCCCGGCTGCTTGCAGCTAGTTATCCCTCCCGATTCGATCCTACAACATGAAGATCGGGCCACCCTTAGGCGTGAACTCGTTCATCGGGTTCACACCTATCACATAGCCTGGTTACCGCGAAAGAAAAACGGTTGTAGCTAGAGCTTCGCTACCACTAAAATAGGCCAATCTAGTTGGCTTCTCCGATTAGCGAGCGATATGATATTGCTCACAATGAGCAATACCTAGTATTTGTTGTAGCGCACTGCTGCATCTGGCTACACGAGGTATTATATTATAGTATCGGTGGCCATGGACCAATCATGGAAATGTTACACAAGTGTGTATTTCTGTTTGGGGCGTCGACGGACGATGAACTGGAGGAGGGCATATGACTCATTTTTTCTCGTGGATACAGAAGGAACATTTCGGTACGACTAAGAAGTTGGTCGTAGTTTTGTTTTTTATGTAAGGGTTTGTTTGTATCGACGGCACGCCATGAGCATGGCTCGATGTCATCTCTGGGCATTCATCTCGATGAATCAAACTTCTTAGATAGGTAAACCTCGTGATGCATCTGCTCATCTTGTCTGCATTCTACAGATGCCGGCTTTTCCATTTGATTATTGTTGTCTTCTCTACTGGTAGCACTCACTGCTAGAAATTCATTTGCGGCAGGCCTAATGAACATTGCGGACTAAGAGAGGATGACACTATCCTCTTGGAAAAGCAATGGTTTATGCTAGTATCTTGCAATTCCCTTTGCACAAATTATATTTTGTTAAAAATTCTCCTCTACCATAAAAATATCAGTACTTTGGACGTTTTCCCATGAAACAACTTTAGATTTTTTTTGTGAAATACTTTAGACAAAATATATAGACCTTGTTTTAAGAGGCCGAGGAAAAACTGAAAAGAGCCAGCCCGTGCCCGCTCCCGCCGGCGCAGAAGAGCTCGCACTCTGCGGCAGGCCGCCGAACCCTCGCCGCCGGAACCCGCTGCTCTCAGCTCCAGGTCAGTACCCTCGCCGCCTCACTCTTCGCCACCCCTCCTTGATCATGACCTGTTTAATTGAGGTAATAAGGGGGTGAACAACACCGGCCACGCATCAATCGAACACCACTGCCGCTTTAGTGAATCAATCAGTAGTGAAATTTCAAGAGTCTTTTGGTGAATTAGCAGGCATTCGTGGGGTGTTTCGGTGAATTACTAGTGATGTTGGTGACAGATGAACTGGCAGTGATATGTAGGGTATTTTGGTGAACTAGTAGTGGACTAGTGGTAATTTCTGAATCGGTGCAAGTCTGTAAGGCTTTTAGTTTAGGAATATAGTTTGCATTGGTATTGGTCTAACATGGAACAAGTCAATTCTAGACCACTTCTAAATCCTGCCTAGAACTATGTTTATTGGCAAAGGGATTTGATGGATATTTTTACGGTGACACCATTTATCCACAAGGGATAAACTAAAAACAATCGAAACTGTCCACATAAACATGCAACAGGCTTTATCACCCTTTTTATGTAATGGAAAATGTTATATTCATCTCTTGATGTGACTTGGTTTATTGGGCGGGTAGGTTAGGTCCAAAGTAAAATCAAGGAAAAGCGCCTCTCGTGAGTATTACTGTTGTGAGTAGTGATGGTACTAGTGCCTGTTTGAGGATACTCTACAAAAAAAAAACTCATCCATGATTTGAAATAAACAATTTTACATATGGTTGGCACACTGAAATATATTCTAGTTATGCCATTTTGGAAAAAAAATCAAGATGTAGGTGGTTCCGGCGTATGTTGTTCTGGTGGAAATTTATCATGCTTAAATAGACACTCTCTGTTTGCCTTACTGTTCAGTTAAAGCCTACTGACAGTTTATTACTCGTTGTATGTCTCTACTCTCTAATATGTTTCACTTATTTATTTTGATTCGTTAATCTTGGATTTTCTCTTGGACAGAGAAGTTGCTGTTGTAGGCACCTCAGGCTCTACCTCCTTGCTGTCGTCAGGACCTCATGTTTGTGCAGATCTCCCGGACACCCTGCTTCATGAGATCATTGCTCTTTTTAATTCTTTCCACGACTTCCTTGCTTTTATAGGCACTCTCCGCTCTTGGCATGTTGCATTTTCTTCCTTCCCCTCCATTTATACCTCCAACTTTCCGCCTTTGCACCTAAAACCAAATCTTTATGCTCGTCCGCATAGCCATGGTATTAAGCCCGTCCTTTTATCTGACTGCAAATGGAAGCTGGGTGATCCTACCCACAAAAACGTATCCCTTTGCTGTTTTGTGCCCCCAAACACTCCAAATCAGATGCACTATTTGGGCTGCTCATATGGGTATCTTATCTTCTCCTATGAGGAGCACTGCCTCCTTGTCTATGTGCACAATGGTACCAAGGTGAAGCCCCCCGAACTTCCATCCAACAACCGCCTTGGGTACATTTGTGGCATAGGCATGCTTACAGGTCCACTTAGTTCACCCAACTCACGCCTCCTCCTGTGCACGGAAACCTCCATGTTTGAGTGGCAGGTTGGAACAAACTCCTGGTCAGAACACCCTCTTGCCCTTAAAAGGGAACGCATCCATCAGATAGTGTTCTTCAAAGGTGTCATCTTTGTGATGGATGTTCTTGTGAGGCTCCACACTATACACTTGTCACCTGAATTCAGCATGCAAAAAATAAAAATCGCGCGGGACCCTGAATCCTTTTTTATTAGCCCATGGTTGGTGGTCTCTGGTGACATGCTTCTCATGCTTGACCTCCGCATAGGGTCTGACGAGTTGAATGATGACTCGTGTTATCGCTTCTTTAAGGTCTTTCACCTTGACTTCTCTGTCCAGCCAGCTGTGACACCCCTGATTCGACCGTACACTAATCATACACGCAAACGTGTACGATCAAGATCAGGGACTCACGGGAAGATATCACAACACAACTCTAGACACAAATCAAAATAATACAAGCTTTATATTACAAACCAGGGGCCTCGAGGGCTCGAATACAAGCTCGATACACAAGAGTCAGCGGAAGCAACAATATCTAAGTACAGACATAAGTTAGACAAGGATGCCTTAAGAAGGCTAGCACAAAAGCAACACGATTGAAGAGGCAAGGCCACCTGCCTGGGACCTCCTAACTACTCCTGGTCTTCGGTGGCCTCCATGTAGTAGTATCCATCGGCGGTGGCATCTGGCTTCAGGGATCCACCATCTGGTTGCGACAACCGGAATGAAGGAAGAAGGGGGAAAAGGGGGTAGCAAAGCAACCGTGAGTACTCATCCAAAGTACTCGCAAGCATCAGATCTAAACTAAGTATGCATTGGTATCAAATGAAAGGGTTGTATCAGTGGACTGAACTGTAGAATGCCAGAATAGAGGGGAAGGCCTAGCCTATCGAAGACTAGCATCTTCAAGCAGCTCCAAGCGTCTTGCAGCATGTAGAAGAGTAAAGAATAGCAGTTTATAATTAACAAGCATGTTGTAACATTAATGCATAGAGATCCTTCCTCGACTCCCTGCGAGAAAGCAATCCCGGAGCCACATAACTTAAATATCCATTTCTAGTTGTATTAGATCAAGATATAAGTCTGAACGTCCATTACCGTGGACACGGTATTCGAATAAAGATCTTCCCTGCAGGGGTGCACCACGTTTTCCAACACGCTCGATCACTCTGGCCGGACACACTTTTCTGGGTCAATGCCCAGCCTCGGAAGATCAACATGTCGCAGCCCTACCTAGGCTCAGCAGAGAGGTCCCCGCCGGTCTACCACCTAAGCACTCCGGGGTCTGGGCCCATCGCCCGTTGCACTCCAGGTCGTTATGTGCAGGGCGGGTCCAGGCTCCACCACTACAGGATGGTGCCGGCCCAGCCGTGCCGCAATGTTGAACTGGACGTCTGATACTGCGACGTCGAGGCCCATAACTATTCTCGCGTGGTGGTTAGTGCGAAAAGGCCAAAGGCCAATTCAGAACAAATACCCAAACCATAGTGTATTGTTAGCTCACGGAGACGAGCAGAGACTCACGATAATGTGACCCCATCGCCCCATCTCGAGGAAATACGGCAAGGGCAAGCCCAGCCCACGCGAGGGCTGCCTGACTTCCCGGCCATGCCTCGTAATCATCTTGCGGGTGCTCTCCGGGCCCGCCCGACTTTCCCAAAGGTCTCAAGTAATGCCAAGGTAACCGTGTGTCCAAACATCAAGGGGAAAACCCAAGGAATCACCCTCGGAGGATTCCACTCGATGTAATCATCAAGGTGAACGTAAGAGGAACCACCCTCGAGGTTCACACTTGAGGGGTTGCACGACAGAGCCGTATCGGGAATGGTGAAGGAGGAAATCACCCTCGATGACCACGAACGAATAGCTACACTACAGAATTATCATTAAGAGTGTGTTATGAGGGATCACCCTCGGCACTCGATAGTAGCTCTGCAGAGTCGAACAACTAAAGGGGCGTGATGTGATGTGCGGTGTCGGGCTCTGGTTGTCGATCATGTAGCTCGAGTCATCGATGATGAAGCAGGAGCAATAAGGACAAGTGGGGGTCACTGATGGATCACTAACCAACCTATACTAAGCAGTTGAGGATAAGCAGGTAAGGTACAACAGCAGGTACAAAAGCAGGCTATGCATCAGAATAGGAGCAATCAATAACAGTAGCAAAATCTAATGCAAGCATGAGAGAATGGAATGGGCGATATCGGGATGATCAAAGGGGGGCTTGCCTGGTTGCTCAGACAAGAAGAAGGGGTAGTCGTTGACGTAGTCGACCACAGCGGCATCAACGACAGTCTCGGGGTCTACCGGAGAGAAGAGGGGGAGAAACAGTAAATACATTGCAAGCAAGAGCATAACAGGACAACAGGCAGAGCTAGACGTGTTCTAACGCGGTGCTACACGTTACCGGCGAAGGGGGATAACATCCGGGAATGTTTCCCCAGGTTTAGCATATTCGGACAGATGAAACGGAGGGGAAAAGTTGCATGTACAGGTAGTTAGGGGCATGTGGCAGACGAACGGATCGCGTATTCGGACTCGTCTCGTCGTTCTGAGCAACTCTCATGTATAAAACTTTTTCATCCGAGCTATGGTTTAATTTCTATGATTTTTCAAAGATTTAACAATATTCTGAAATTAATATTAACTAAAAAGATAATACTGCATCAGCATGGCGTCATCATGACATCAATAGTCAACCAGCCAGTTGACTGGGTCAAACAGACACGTGGGGTCGGTCAGTGCCAGTCAGCAGTACAGTCAGCATTGACTGGGTCAAAATGGACCAGTCAATAGGGTCAAAGGGCCCATCTGTCAATGTCACATGTGTTCAACAAATTGTTTAAAACAGTTTAATTAGCAGTGGGGCCCTACTATCATTGACACATTAGCCCATTTAGAAGTTAATCAGCTAATTAAGCTAGATTAATTCTTTAGTTAATAAATTAACTATTTTTACATTTTTACTTCATTTTTTTATCTAAAGAAAAAGGGGCCCCTGCGGTCATTGGCCCAGGCCAACAGAGGAGGGTTGGGCACGCACGGGCGCGCTAGGTGCCGGCGACCAGGACCAGCACCGGCCAACGGCGGGCATGCAAGCCAGCGTCGGGCAGTGGCGGCGAGCGCTAGTGGCGGTGGTGGCTAGCAGCGGCAGCACGCAGCGGCATCAATAGCAAAGGAGCAATGGCAGCAGCAGGCATTGCGGCGGGCGCGGGCGCACGCACGGGGCGTAGCCGGTGCGCGGGCGAAGGTGGGAGTGCGACGGGGAGGCTGGGGGTCGTGAGCGTGGGCGCGGGCCGGATCCAGCGACGGGGAGAGAGGAGGGCAGACGGGCTCACGAGGGGTGTCGCGTGCGAGCTCGAGGGGGTGTAGGGGCGGTCCGGCGAGGAGGGCTCCACGCGGTGGCGGGGTCGGGCGGTGAGGCGACGTGGAAGATGGCGTCGAGCAGCTCCAGGCGGCGGACGCGGTCGTTGGGGCACAGCGGGGTCGATCCCGATCTAGCTCGGGTCGAGGTGGGGGCGGGTGCCATGCGGGAGGAGGCGGAGAGGTGGGAGTCGATGAGGGGTGGCCGGAGGCGCCGGGCGGTGGCGGAGTGGCGAAGGGTTTGAGGCCCTCTGTCAAGGTTTCTCATGCCAATGTGACCTAGTCGTCTATGCCACAACCAACCTTTTGAGGATTTAGCAATAAAGCAAGTTTTAGGTTGTGCCTTTTTAGAGAAATCGAGAATGTAAAGGTCACCTCTACGTATACCGGTAAAGACCATTTTATGATTGTCTTACCGAAACACTTGGCAATCTACCTCAGTAAATAGGACATTCAAACCGAAATCAGCAAGTCTAGATACTGAAAGTAAGTTGTACCCAAGAGATTCAACGAGCATGACATTTTGAATGGAGCTATCGTGTGAGATGGCCACCTTACCAAGGCCAACCACCTTACCCTTTGAATTATCACCAAAGGTGACATATTTTCGAGGGCCGTCATTTTCAGCAAGCTCACGGAACATCTCTTCATCTCCGGTCATATGATCAGTACATCCACTATCGAGAACCCATTCCTTTCCTCCTGACACATATCCTCTAAGATTAGCCATAAGACCAAAGTGTCTCATTGCATCGTCAAGATCGAAGTCACTATCATCATTTTCATCATAGTATCCACGTTCAACATCATCTTGTGATTGATCATATCCTAGAGAGGGTAATTCATTAGATAAATGATCATCAAAGTGGTCACTTTTATGAATTCTTATAGATTCGGTTATGATATCACCAATGATTCCAATATTTCCTTTAGCACGCATGTGATTGGTAAGCTCAAATAGACAATTACCAAAACTAGGATCACTAGAGTTCATTTTACTCAAGGCGATAGATTTATGGAGAATTTCATCCAAATTTTTCAAGGAATGATTGGGGAATCGTTCCTCAAGAAATTTCCATATAGTATAGGCACAATTAAGAGTAGGTAAACTAGCAATCAAGTTTTTGGGCAAACCTCTAATGATGAGCTCAACAGTTCTAAGATTTCGGATCATGTCAATATCTTCATCTAGTGTGGGGTGCATAGGATCAACATGAGGTGCACAAGGACTAGCAATATACTTGTTCAAATGATATTGATTGAAAATCACAAGCATCTTATTTTTCCACTCATGAAAATACTCTCCATCAAGAATAGACACTCTATGTCTAAGACTCCCTAAAGTAGACACATCCATCTTCCTCCAATGGTGATTAAACCAAGGCAATGGAGACCAAAGCTCTGATACCACTTGTAGGATCTAGAAGTAGGTGTGTCTAGAGGGGGGGGGTGATTAGACACTTAGTGCTAAAGTTGCAGTTTTTAAGCCTTTTCGGTTTGAGTGGAGTTTTTAGGCACAATTTCAACATACACAATACATATCAAGCAAGCATGCAAAGAGTATATGAGCAGCGGAATGTAAAGCATGCAACTTGCAAGATTGTAAAGGGAAGGGTTTGGAGAATTCAAACGCAATTGGAGACACGGATGTTTTTCGCATGGTTCGGATAGGTGGTGCTATCCTACATCCACGTTGATGGAGACTTCAACCCACGAAGGGTAACGGTTACGCGAGTCCACGGGGGGCTCCACCCACGAAGGGTCCACGAAGAAGCAACCTTGTCTATCCCACCATGGCCATCACCCACGAAGGACTTGCCTCACTAGCGGTAGATCTTCACAAAGTAGGCGATCTCCTTGCCCTTACAAACTCCTTGGTTCAACTCCACAATCTTGTCGGAGGCTCCCAAGTGACACCTAGCCAATCTAGGAGACACCACTCTCCAAGAAGTAACAAATGGTGTGTTGATGATGAACTCCTTGCTCTTGTGCTTCAAATGATAGTCTCCCCAACACTCAACTCTCTCTCATAGGATTTGGATGGTGGAAAGAAGATTTGAGTGGAAAGCAACTTGGGAAAGGCTAGAGATCAAGATTCATATGGTAGGAATGGAATATCTTGGTCTCAACACATGAGTAGGTGGTTCTCTCTCAGAACAAATGAGTTGGAAGTGTAGATGTGTTCTGATGGCTCTCTCCACGAATGAAGAGGAGGTGGAGGGGTATATATAGCCTCCACACAAAATCCAACCGTTACACACAATTTACCAATCTCGGTGGGACCGAATCAACAAACTCGGTCGGACCGAAAAGGTAAACCTAGTGACTGTTAGAGATTTTCGGTGGGACTGACATGCAACTCGGTAGGACCGATATGGTTAGGGTTAGGGCATAACGTAATCTCGGTGAGACCGATTACACAAACTCGGTGAGACCGATTTTGGTAATTAGCTAACCAGAGAGTTGGCCAGGCAAACTCGGTGGGACCGATTACTAAACTCGGTTGGACCGATTTTGGTAATGAGTTAACCAGAGAGTTTGCATTGTAATCTCGGTAGTACCGATTGCCTAAACTCGGTGAGACCGATTTTGACAATGGACATACACAGTGAGATTTCAATCCCATCTCGGTGAGACTGAGATCCCTATCGGTAGAACCGATTTGCTAGGGTTTGGCAGTGGCTTATGACATGTGAAACTCGGTGGCGCCGGATAGAAAGAATCGGTAGGACCGAGTTTGACTTTGGATTTAGGTCATATGTGGAAATGGGAAAGTAGCTGAGGGTTTTGGAGCATATCATCAAGCACATGGAGCAAAAGGCTAGCAACACCTCATCCCTTCTTAATAGTATTGGCTTTTCCTATGGACTCAATGTGATCTTGGATCACTAAAAGTGTGAAATGAAGAGTCCTGAGCTTGAAGCTTTAGCCAATCCTTTGTCCTTAGCATCTTGAAGGAGTTCCCACAACCTTTAGTCCATGCCACCCCATTGTTGAACTTATCTGAAATATACTAGATAAAAGTATTAGTCCAACAAGAGATATGTTGACATTAATTACCAAAACCACCTGGAGAGCACTTGTGCTTTCAATCTCCCCCTTTTTGGTAATTGATGGCAACATACATCAAAGCTTTAAATAAAGATACAAATAATAGCAAGTAAAGCTTTGGAAGAACATGTAACAAACATAGGCTCCCCCTACATGTATGCAATCATGTGAATACAGAATATAGAAGCATGTGAGAGCATAATCATGACAGAGTAGACAATGTGTTACATGTATCTTGGCCATATGCATCAGAGCAAAAGATTATTAAGAGAAATACCTTCATGCTTATGAGTCCTTCTTGTAAACAGTATGTACAACAGCAAGAATTCCTCATACTCATGATTCTGATACATATACTTACCTTGTAGTCTTAAGTTGGCTTAGGATGGAATGAACCTGCACAAACAAGGTTAGATAACACAGGTACATCCAATGGCCAGAGCAAACCAAAGGAAACCACAAGAATACCAAGACTGGGATGACATGTAAAGAGTGAGTACAAGGTACCACATTGGATTAGACATGTCCCCAAGAGTAAAGATATGCAATGAATTTGAATGATTTCTTTCCCTTAGATGTCCTTCTCCCCCTGAATCTAGCATGGGATATTGGGAGAAGATAGGGAACAGAAAACCAGAGCTGAAAGATATGAATAGAACTTAATTCAAATGAGTACATATGAACATGTCTTTCCCCCAAAAAGACATGTGGCATCTCTCCTCTTGAACATCAAGCATCTGGGATCCTTGAGTATTCTCTCCCCCTGGAGATTTCTTCCCCCCCTTGATATTTGGGATCCTTGAGTATTCTCTCCCCCTTAGTACTTTCTCTCCCCGATGATAAGCTTTGATGTGATCTCTCTCTCCCCCTTTGACATCAATTTCCAAGAAGGTTTTTCCTGGAATCCGTCGAATAGGTTTGGTCCTTGAGATTCAGTACAAAGCAGTGGATAAAACTATGATGCTTGTAGAGGACAAGATTCGTTGAGTGAAGCTGGAACAAAAGAAATATAGAATATGTGGCAAACTGTTTTTCCTGTTATGAAATCGGTGGCACCGAGTGGCATGTTTTGGTGGTACCGAAGGGATTCGGTTGGACCGAAAATTACAATTCGGTGAAACCGAGTTCATCACAGAGAAAACTCTTGTCACCTTAGCTCACTAGTCAAGTAAGATCTCACAAAGATTTGCAAAGAATTAGCTGAAAGATTCGCAAGGAATTTGATGCAGAAATATGCAGAATAAGAATAAAAAAAGAATGAAAGGTTCTAGATGAAGTTTTTTTTGTTTGAAAAAGAGGGAAACAAATATGCAAGGGACAAATGCAATAACACAGAAAAGAACACAAGAGAACTTCATCTAGAATTGGGCGGTGACATAGTCACCTATGTTAGAGTATATTGACTTAGGAGTCAAGTGAGAACACTTGATCATAGGTCATACTCATCGTTTAAGCTCAAAATGGGGTTACCATTTTTCATTTAAGCATCTTGATGTATTCACATCTAGTGGAGTTGCTTTAACTCATGACTTGGAGTAAAGCTTCTCTAAGATGGAACAACATACCTTGGGTGGTGGTGTGGATCTTGCTCATGTAGTTGAACTTGTGTGGGTGCTCAAGGGTGATGTAGCTCATCATGAGTTGGGAGCACCACTTGGAGTTTGAGTTCATCTACCTACATGGATTAGTTCTTGCAAGGAAAAGCACTTGTATATCCAAAAATGACAATCATGAAGCTCAACATAGAATTTGTCAAAGGATATGTTCAAATGGTTTCGTGCTTCCTTGTCGTCAACCACCGTTGTGTAGAGACTTGGTGATGTAGAGATTGCTCAAGATGTCAGTGAGTTGCAATCTCATAGAATTTGATTCAACCAAGTACCTACATGGGTTAGATATCATGCAAGATACAAATATATCCAAGACATAAGATAGTCATCATAAGAGATATATCATGGATTGGCCATAAGCTCATGTCTTGCATGTATCCAATGGAGTTTCTACTCCAAGTTCGAAGCATCAATGATGTTCAATTCTCCTCTCAACCTGCAAAACACTTTCTCATCAAGTGGTTTAGTGAATATATCCGCTAATTGCTTATCGGTGCGAACATGCTTAAGATCAATGTCACCCTTAGCAACATGATCTCGAATGAAATGATGACGAACTTCAATGTGCTTAGTTCGAGAATGTTGCACAGGATTATGACCAATTTTGATAGCACTTTCATTGTCACAAAGCAATGGAACATGTTTCACATAGACCCCATAATCTTTAAGAGTTTGGGTCATCCAAAGTAATTGAGCACAACATGAACCAGCGGCAATGTACTCCGCTTCGGCGGTAGATAAGGATACCGAGTTTTGTTTCTTGGAGGACCAAGACACAAGAGATCTACCAAGAAATTGACAAGTACCCGAAGTGGACTTTCTATCAACCTTGTCTCCGGCATAATCCGAGTCGGAATAACCAACAAGATCAAAAGAGGACCTCTTAGGATACCAAATGCCAAAATTTGGTGTATGAATTAGGTATCTTACTATCCTTTTCACGGCCTTAAGATGACATTCTTTAGGAGCAGCTTGATATCGTGCACACATGCGCACACTTAGCATAATATCGGGACGTGAGGCACATAAGTATAACAATGAACCAATCATAGAGCGATAAACCTTTTGATCAACCGGTTCACCATCTTTGGTCAAGTCATTATGTCCACTAGTAGGCATGGGTGTTGACATACCTTTGCATTCTTGCATGTTGAACTTCTTGAATAAGTCTTTGGTGTACTTCGTTTGAGATACAAATGTACCTTCCTTAGTTTGCTTGATTTGCAAACCGAGAAAGAATTTGAGTTCACTCATCATAGACATCTCAAACTTCTCCGACATTAGCTTTCCAAACTTTTCACTAAAACGAGGGTTAGTTGAACCAAATATAATGTCATCAACATAAATTTGGCACACAAATAGTTCTCCATTAACCCTTTTAGTAAAAAGTGTGGAATCAATTTTTCCAATTTCAAAACCACTTGCAATAAGGAACTTGGTCAGGCATTTATACCATGCTCTAGGAGCTTGTTTAAGACCATAAAGAGCTTTGTGAAGTTTGTAAACATGATTAGGTTTCTTAGGATTGACAAAGCCGGGAGGTTGTTTGACATAAACTTCCTCCTCTATTTCACCATTTAGAAAAGCACTTTTAATATCCATTTGGTACAAGGTGATATTATGGTGATTAGCATAGGCAAGTAAGATGCGAATGGACTCGAGTCTAGCAACAGGAGCATATGTCTCACCATAGTCCATACCTTCGACTTGTGTGTACCCTTGGGCGACGAGACGTGCTTTGTTGCGAATCACTTGTCCATCTTCATCTTGCTTGTTGCGAAACACCCATTTGGTACCAATGATGTTGTGGTTGTTGTCGGGCTTCTCAACCAATGTCCAAACTTGGTTTCTCTCAAAGTTGTGTAGCTCTTCATGCACAGCGTTTGTCCAATCCGGATCTTCCAATGCTTCTTCAACCTTCATAGGTTCAATGCTAGAGATAAATGAATAGTTTTCACAAAAGTTAGCTAAACGAGTTTTTGAGCGAGTAATTCTCCCGGTTTGGATATCATTGTAGATTTGCTCGACGGGATGATCTTTGGCAATTCTTGCTCGAACTCGTGAAAGCTTTTGCTTGGGTCTTCGTTGAACATCTTCTTCATCTTCTTGATCTTCTTCATTGTTGACTCTGTTGTTCTCTTGTCGTGGTGGAGAAGGAGGTTGTTGATGTTCGTCTTGATGTGTTTCCTCGTTTTCTTCATCTTGGTGTGTCCCACTTGTGGATGCTTCCGTGTCAATTCTTGGTTCACCTTGTTGTGAAGTGGAAGCTTCCACCTGGACGGACGAGGTATTCTCCTTCACCTCCATTGGATGAATTTTGCCAATAGACAAGTCTTGGATTGCTTCTGAAGGGTCTTTGTCTCCTACATCAATTGGCAATTGCTCTACTTGCGAGCCATTAGATTCATCAAACTTCACATCTACCGTTTCTTCAACCTTTCGGGTGAAAGAGTTGTAGACACGATAAGTGTGAGAGTTTGAACCATAACCAAGTAGGAAACCTTCATGAGATTTAGGAGCAAACTTTGAACGACGATGCTTATCAAGAATGTAGCACTTTGAGCCGAATACTCGAAAGTATCCAACTTGGGGTTTGTTACCGGTGAGGATCTCGTATGCCGTCTTGCCGAGTAGCTTGTGAAGATACAAGCGATTTGTTGCATGACAAGCCGTCTCAACCGCTTCTGCCCAAAAGTGCTTTGGCGTCTTGTACTCATTAAGCATCGTTCTCGCCATTTCGATGAGTGTCCGGTTCTTCCTCTCAACAACTCCATTTTGTTGAGGTGTGTACGTAGCCGAGAACTCGTGTGAAATCCCTTCTTCGTCAAGAAAGGTGTCCACATTTGCGTTTTTGAACTCCGTTCCGTTGTCACTCCGAACCTTCTTGATCTTCACGACAAACTGATTTTGGGCCTTCCTAGCGAAGTTTTTGAAGATCTTTTGGACCTGCGATTTGTCATCAAGAAAGAACACCCACGTAAATCTTGAAAAATCATCAACTATAACTAGACCAAAAGAATTTCCACCGAGACTCTTGTAGGGATTGGGACCAAAAAGATCCATATGAAGTAGCTCGAGTGGCCTCCTTGTGGTCATGATGTTCTTCACGGGATGCCTTCCTCCAACCTGTTTACCTGCTTGACAAGCACTACAAAATCTATCCTTATCAAATATGACATCGTTAACTCCAAGGATATGATTTCCTTTAATAAGCTTGTCAAGGTTTCTCATGCCAACGTGACCTAGTCGTCTATGCCACAACCAACCTTTTGAGGATTTAGCAATAAAGCAAGTTTTAGGTTGTGCCTTTTTAGAGAAATCGAGAATGTAAAGGTCACCTCTACGTATACCGGTAAAGACCATTTTATGATTGTCTCGCCGAAACACTTGGCAATCTACCTCAGTAAATAGGACATTCAAACCGAAATCAGCAAGTCTAGATACTGAAAGTAAGTTGTACCCAAGAGATTCAACGAGCATGACATTTTGAATGGAGCTATCGTGTGAGATGGCCACCTTACCAAGGCCAACCACCTTACCCTTTGAATTATCACCAAAGGTGACATATTTTCGAGGGCCGTCATTTTCAGCAAGCTCACGGAACATCTCTTCATCTCCGGTCATATGATCAGTACATCCACTATCGAGAACCCATTCCTTTCCTCCTGACACATATCCTCGAAGATTAGCCATAAGACCAAAGTGTCTCATTGCATCGTCAAGATCGAAGTCACTATCATCATCTTCATCATAGTATCCATGTTCAACATCATCTTGTGATTGATCATATCCTAGAGAGGGTAGTTCATTAGATAAATGATCATCAAAGTGATCACTTTTATGAATTCTTATAGATTCGGTTATGATATCACCAATGATTCCAATATTTCCTTTAGCACGCATGAGATTGGTAAGCTCAAATAGACAATTACCAAAACTAGGATCACTAGAGTTCATTTTACTCAAGGCGATAGATTTATGGAGAATTTCATCCAAATTTTTCAAGGAATGATTGGGGAATCGTTCCTCAAGAAATTTCCATATAGTATAGGCACAATTAAGAGTAGGTAAACTAGCAATCAAGTTTTTGGGCAAACCTCTAATGATGAGCTCAACAGTTCTAAGATTTCGGATCATGTCAATATCTTCATCTAGTGTGGGGTGCATAGGATCAACATGAGGTGCACAAGGACTAGCAATATACTTGTTCAAATGATATTGATTGAAAATCACAAGCATCTCATTTTTCCACTCATGAAAATACTCTCCATCAAGAATAGGCACTCTATGTCTAAGACTCCCTAGAGTAGACACATCCATCTTCCTCCAATGGTGATTAAACCAAGGCAATGGAGACCAAAGCTCTGATACCACTTGTAGGATCTAGAAGTAGGTGTGTCTAGAGGGGGGGTGATTAGACACTTAGTGCTAAAGTTGCAGTTTTTAAGCCTTTTCGGTTTGAGTGGAGTTTTTAGGCACAATTTCAACATACACAATACATATCAAGCAAGCATGCAAAGAGTATATGAGCAGCGGAATGTAAAGCATGCAACTTGCAAGATTGTAAAGGGAAGGGTTTGGAGAGTTCAAACGCAATTGGAGACACGGATGTTTTTCGCGTGGTTCGGATAGGTGGTGCTATCCTACATCCACGTTGATGGAGACTTCAACCCACGAAGGGTAACGGTTGCGCGAGTCCACGGAGGGCTCCGCCCACGAAGGGTCCACAAAGAAGCAACCTTGTCTATCCCACCATGGCCATCGCCCACGAAGGACTTGCCTCACTAGCGGTAGATCTTCATGAAGTAGGCGATCTCCTTGCCCTTACAAACTCCTTGGTTCAACTCCACAATCTTGTCGGAGGCTCCCAAGTGACACCTAGCCAATCTAGGAGACACCACTCTCCAAGAAGTAACAAATGGTGTGTTGATGATGAACTCCTTGCTCTTGTGCTTCAAATGATAGTCTCCCCAACACTCAACTCTCTCTCATAGGATTTGGATTTGGTGGAAAGAAGATTTGAGTGGAAAGCAACTTGGGAAAGGCTAGAGATCAAGATTCATATGGTAGGAATGGAATATCTTGGTCTCAACACATGAGTAGGTGGTTCTCTCTCAGAACAAATGAGTTGGAAGTGTAGATGTGTTCTGATGGCTCTCTCCACGAATGAAGAGGAGGTGGAGGGGTATATATAGCCTCCACACAAAATCCAACCGTTACACACAATTTACCAATCTCGGTGGGACCGAATCAACAAACTCGGTCGGACCGAAAAGGTAAACCTAGTGACTGTTAGAGATTTTCGTAGGGACTGACATGCAACTCGGTAGGATGCAACTCGGTAGGACCGATATGGTTAGGGTTAGGGCATAATGTAATCTCGGTGAGACCGATTACACAAACTCGGTGAGACCGATTTTGGTAATTAGCTAACCAGAGAGTTGGTCAGGCAAACTCGGTGGGACCGATTACTAAACTCGGTTGGACCGATTTTGGTAATGAGTTAACCAGAGAGTTTGCATTGTAATCTCGGTAGTACCGATTGCCTAAACTCGGTGAGACCGATTTTGACAATGGACATACACAGTGAGATTTCAATCCCATCTCGGTGAGACTGAGATCCCTATCGGTAGAACCGATTTGCTAGGGTTTGGCAGTGGCTTATGACATGTGAAACTCGGTGGCGCCAGATAGAAAGAATCGATAGGACCGAGTTTGACTTTGGATTTAGGTCATATGTGGAAATGGGAAAGTAGCTGAGGGTTTTGGAGCATATCATCAAGCACATGGAGCAAAAGGCTAGCAACACCTCATCCCTTATTAATAGTATTGGCTTTTCCTATGGTCTCAATGTGATCTTGGATCACTAAAAGTGTGAAATGAAGAGTCCTGAGCTTGAAGCTTTTGCCAATCCTTTGTCCTTAGCATCTTGAAGGAGTTCCCACAACCTTTAGTCCATGCCACCCCATTGTTGAACTTATCTGAAATATACTAGATAAAAGTATTAGTCCAACAAGAGATATGTTGACATTAATTACCAAAACCACCTGGAGAGCACTTGTGCTTTCAGAGAGGCGTGCGGGGGAGCGAGTGGGGGGAGTGGGGATCGGGAGGGGTTAGGGTTCGGGGAGTGGGGTGGCCTAATAGGCCACGAGGTAGCAGGGGTGGGCCGGTTGGGCCTCGTGGGTGGCCAGCTGGGCCTATTGGCTTAGTTGGCCGGGGGGTCTCTTCTGCATTTATTTTGTTTTTCTTTTAAAAAATTTATTGTTTCTTTTATTTTAGTTAGCAAAATTAGTTTTACTAAAATATACAACTTGCTCCATAAATTGAGTTACAAAATAACCCACTGCCACAAAAGGTTTCACTCGCAATTGAAATACTTCGATATTTTATAAATTATAAAGGGCATCTATTTAATTATTATAGCCACTGCTATATTCACAAAAGGGCATTCAAATACTTTACGAAAGTGCGGGGTCACCACCATAATTAGTTATGGAATATTTGCCACACTTTAAACATTTTAGTTTTCATGTTTGAGAAATTTGAATTTTTGGATTTTAGTTTGAACTTGAATTTGAATTAAGATTTGAATCAAGCGAGGATTAGCAACAGTAATGTGATGACGTGACATAATTAGCAGAGGATTACTGTAGCTTAATTATCCGGGCGTCACAATTCTCCTCCACTACAAGAAATCTCGTCCCGAGATTTAAGAGGTGGAGTAAGGAGAAAGACTCGGGAAGGATGGAGCTCAACACAAGATAGGTACCCGTGGGTTATCTCGGTGAACGTGGCATAGAGGCATCTCTCGAGTTGAAACTCAAGAAAATCATCGAGAGTAAGGTAAGGAGGTGCAATAAGAAGCTTCAACCGGGTATACAACCGTTCGATGTCTGAAACAGAGTGTGAAAGGGCTCAGAGTATTGCGAATAAGTATTGCATCTGATACCAGAACAGATCACAAGGAAGGTGGCTTGCGAATACATACGAAGCCAAGTGCAAAGAAGATTTCAGAACCAAGGTTGTACAGGAGAGTCAGATTTCGATCCTGTGGAACTGTGGGTTATGGGCCCACCATGTGGGTTAACAGCAGGAAGGCGCTAATCATTTTGCACAGTCATGATAGCAAGGCAAGTCAGAGGATAGCCTGCCAATTATGTTGGCAACAACGTTGGTACCAAGGGCGAGGGACGAAGAGAACCATTTTCCTGCTCGCAAGGCGAGGCGGACCAGTGGGCAAAGTTGTCGTCCATCGGCGGCTACCGGGATGTCATCAACAATAGTAACAAGGTCTTACTGACAGAGTTGTATTTCGAGGCATTTACATAAGTAGCGAATTATCACTGCTCAAATATGTTACGTTACAAGAAAGGTTAACATAACAATGGAAAGGAAAATGTAGACTCGAATCAGTTATTGGTGTCCTCGAGTGTCTACCAACTCAGAACCCGTGTAGAATTTTGCATCGGCGAGAAATAATAGTTGATGAAGAACTCATCAGAAGTTACGTAGTTCCGTGATATTCTCGAGATGCCAGTGGGTAATACTCGAAGGTAGATCAAAGTAGAGGTTGGACTGGTGAAATGATCTGCAGAAGACAAGTATTCTAACTTGTCCGAGAAATGGGATCGAAGAAGAACAATATGGTTGGAACCACTGTGGCGAAGGACCAAACATAGATACGAGACGAACTATCACAAGGGGATTAATAATATTACAAGAAGCTTCCATGATAAGATCTACATTGTTTTCATGGGCATGAACACAAAGTTCAAGGTCGACTCCCACTTCATCAATGCACAACTTTCCATTCACTTCTCGCCTTCGTCGAAGTTGTAGAGTCAAAATTCACGAGTAAATAACTTAAGCTCGGAGTAGAGCATGATTGAGGAAGCAGAAGATACAATTTACCAAAGGCATTATGTATCCGAGGAAAAGCTCACAAGGTTATTGATTGTGAAGGACGTTGTCGGATAAAACCCAACAAAGGATTTTATGTGAGTATCGATACTTCATCAGAAGAAGAAAGAATGTAAGAATATCATATTATAGAAACAACTGACTATCTCAAGGCTTAACTGCAACGGAATTATGATTTCCAAAATCAAGGGATCAGAAGCAAACGCTCTGACCAAGGATGGATAAGTTGAATAGATGTAGGGCACAATCGATGGCAATCTGATTGGCCGAGAACCAGCTCATGTTCGAGGAGACGTCTGAGCTGGAAAGATGATCTATAAGGATCAACTGATGATTGTGGCACAGACATATCAAATTGAAAGACTCAAGATGATAATGACAAAGGACGTCAATGGATACTGCTAGGCATATGGAATTAACCAGAGTGTAGGCAGGTAAGACCTTCTAGAGCAATAGGCGACAGAGGTCATCGAAATCTCAGATTGTATTACAAAGTATCTTATGAAGCATAAGAATAACTGGGATGAATGGATACTCGATAAGAGCGAGTAATTATCCGTAGGGGTATTCATGCGACAAGGACTGCATGGCAGTAAGCATAAAGGATTCTCGGAACATCAGAGAGTATTTCAGGACATCTTGTAATAACAAGGGCAACTGGGGATGAAGGTATGATCGGCAATTGTAGGTAGTTACCCATAGGGATTTATCGGTGGAAGGATCGCAACGGCGAAGGGTACAGGGGTCTCGGGAAAACATCAGAGAGTATCTTCAGATTCTTCTGGTGCACCAAGCAATCATCTGGAGTGAGGGGCTCTCCGGGAGAACGTATTTACGAGAACCTAGAGTCAGAGTTAACAAAATCACTTAACCCGAATAGAAGAGAGATCAGAGTTCCAGAGTATAGACGAGGAGTAAAAGATCCTAATACCACCCAATGGCGACGTGGGCCCGTAAGCCACACAACCATGTTAGTAAATCAGTTTTTCAAAGACTAGACTCGACTTTGGCCAAGGAGTTGGAAAGGTGGATCCTACAGGCAGTCGGCTCCAAGGTTGTCAGAATCGCGATTTTGAATCGGATCGGAGCTCCGATGGTAGGATCGAAAATCGTAGAATCTTCACTATCAGGATCGTACAAACGTAGATTCTATGAACTAAAATCATAGAATCGTATAACAGGATCGCGATTTTGACAACCTTGGTCGGCTCTGATACCAACTTGTGACGCCCCCGATTCGACCGTACACTAATCATACACGCAAACGTGTACGATCAAGATCAGGGACTCGCGGGAAGATATCACAACACAACTCTAGACACAAATCAAAATAATACAAGCTTTATATTACAAGCCAGGGGCCTCGAGGGCTCGAATACAAGCTTGAAAGGATCGAGAAGAGGTGTCTAGAGGGGGTTGATTAGACACTAAGTGCCAAAAGTTGCAGTTTTTAATATTCTTAAGTTTAAGTGGAGTTTAAGCACAAGTTTAACAAACACAATACATATCAAGCAAGCATGCAATGAGTATATGAGCAGCGGAAAGTAAAGCATGCAACTTGCAAGAATGTAAAGAGAAGGGTTTGGAGTATTCAAACGCAATTGGAGAGACGGATGTTTTTGTCGTGGTTCCGATAGGTGGTGCTATCGTACATCCACGTTGATGGAGACTTCAACCCACGGAGGGTAACGTTTGCGCGAGTCCATGGAGGGCTCCACCCACGAAGGGTCCACGAAGAAGCAACCTTGTATATTCCATCACGGTCGTCGCCCACGAAGGACTTGCCTCACTAGCGGTAGATCTTCACGAAGTAGGCGATCTCCTTGCCCTTACAAACTCCTTGGTTCAACTCCACAATCTTGTTGGAGGCTCCCAAGTAACACCTAGCCAATCTAGGAGACACCACTCTCCAAGAAGTAACAAATGGTGTGTTGATGATGAACTCCTTGCTCTTGTGCTTCAAATGATAGTCTCCCCAACACTCAACTCTCTCTCACAGGATTTGGATTTGGTGGAAAGAATATTTGAGTGGAAAGCAACTTGGGGAAGGCTCGAGATCAAGATTCATATGGTAGGAATGGAATATCTTGACCTCAACACAGGTGTAGGTGGTTCTCTCTCAGAAAATGTGTATTGGAAGTGTAGGTATGTTCTGATGGCTCTCTCCACGAATGAAGAGTGGGTGGAGGGGTATATATAGCCTCCACATAAAATCTTACCGTTACACACAATTTGCCAAACTCGGTCGGACCGATTCAGCAAACCTAGTGACCGTTAGGATTTTCGCTGGGACTGAGATGCAACTTGGTAGGACCGATATGGTTAGGGTTAGGGCATAACGTAATCTCGGTGTGACCGATTACACAAACTCGGTGGGACCGATTTTGGTAATAAGCTAACCAGAGAGTTGGTCAGGCAAACTCGCTGAGACCGATTACGCAAACTCGGTGGGACCGATTTTGGTAATAAGCTAACCAGAGGGTTTGCATTGTGATCTCGGTAGTACCGATTGCTCAAACTCGGTGAGACCGATTTTGGTAATGGACATTGATAACCCACAAGTATAGGGGATCGCAACAGTTTTCGAGGGTAGAGTATTCAACCCAAATTTGTTGATTCGACACAAGGGGAGCCAAAGAATATTCTCAAGTATTAGCAGCTGAGTTGTCAATTCAACCACACCTGGAAACTTAATATCTGCAGCAAAGTGTTTAGTAGCAAAGTAATATGATAGTGGTGGTAACGGTAACAAAAGTAAAGACAGCAAAAGTAATGTATTTGGTATTTTTGTAGTGATTGTAACAGTAGCAACGGAAAAGTAAATAAGCGTAAACCAGTATATGGAAAACTCATAGGCACCGGATCAATGATGGATAATTATGTCGGATGTGGTTCATCATGTAACAGTCATAACATAGGGTGACACAGAACTAGCTCCAGTTCATCAATGTAATGTAGGCATGTATTCCGTAAATAGTCATACGTGCTTATGGAAAAGAACTTGCATGACATCTTTTGTCCTACCCTCCCGTGGCAGCGGGGTCCTATTGGAAACTAAGGGATATTAAGGCCTCCTTTTAATAGAGAACCGGAACAAAGCATTAACACATAGTGAATACATGAACTCCTCAAACTATGGTCATCACCGGGAGTGGTCCCGATTATTGTCACTTCGGGGTTGCCAGATCATAACACATAGTAGGTGACTATAGACTTGCAAGATAGGATCTAGAACTCACATATATTCATGAAAACATAATAGGTTCAGATCTAAAATCATGGCACTCGGGCCCTAGTGACAAGCATTAAGCATAGCAAAGTCATAGCAACATCAATATCAGAACATAGTGGATACTAGGGATCAAACCCTAACAAAACTAACTCGATTACATGATAAATCTCATCCAACCCATCACCGTCCAGCAAGCCTATGATGCAATTACTCACGCACGGCGGTGAGCATCATGAAATTGGTGATGGAGGGTGGTTGATGATGACAACGGCGACGAATCCCCCTCTCCGAAGCCCCGAACAGACTCCAGATCAGCCCTCCCGAGAGAGATTAGGGCTTGGCGGCGGCTCCATATCGTAAAACGCGATGAAACTTTCTCTCTGATTTTTTCTCCCCGAAAGCCAATATATGGAGTTGGAGTTGGCGTCGGAGGGCATCCAGGGGGCCCACGAGGTAGGGGGGCGCGCCCAGGGGGAGTGAGGGAGTCCTGGATTAGGGGGTGTTCGGATAGCCGAACTATATCTTCAGCCGGACTCCAGGACTATGAAGATACAAGATTGAAGACTTCGTCCCGTGTCCGGAAGGTTCTTTCCTTGGCGTGGAAGGCAAGCTAGGCGTGCGGATATTCAAGATCTCCTACCAATGTAACCGACTCTGTGTAACCCTAACCCTATCCGGTGTCTATATAAACCGGAGGGTTGTAGTCCGTAGGACAACCATCACAACAACCACAATATCATCATCATACCCATAGGCTAGCTTCTAGGGTTTAGCCTCCTCGATCTCGTGGTAGATCTACTCTTGTACTACCCATATCATCGATATTAATCTAGCAGGAGTTGGTTTTTACCTCCATCGAGAGGGCCCGAACCTGGGTAAAATAAAGTGTCCCTTGTCTCCTGTTACCATCCGACCTTGACGCACAGTTCGGGACCCCCTACCTGAGATCCGCCGGTTTTGACACCGACATTGGTGCTTTCATTGAGAGTTCCTCTGTGTCGTCGCCTTTAGGCCCGATGGCTCCTTCGATCATCAGCAACGATGAGGTCCAGGGTGAGGCTTTTCTCCCCGGTCAGATCTTCGTCTTCGGCGGCTTCGCTCTGCGCGCCAACTCGCTTGGCCATCTAGAGCAGATCAAAAGCTACGCCCCTGGCCATCAAGTCAGGTTTGGAAGCTTAAACTACACGACAGATATCCGAGGAGACTTGATCTTCGATGGATTCGAGCCACAGCCAAGCGCGCCGCACTATCCCGAGGGGCATGATATAGCTCTGCCTCCGAACAGTGTCCTGGAGGCCGCATACGCTCCGGCCCCGGTCCTCGACTCGGAGCCCGCTGCGTCCCTTGAGGGTGAACGGTTGGACGTCACCTCGGAGGCTGCGATCTTAAAAGCCGTTGAGCCGAACGCAAGCCCCGCACTCCACATGGCCCATGACTCCAAGGAGCCGGATTCTTCTCCGAACGCCGAGGCTCCCGCGCCCCTGCCAATCGAATCAGATTGGGCGCCTGTAATGGAGTTCACCGCCGCGGACATCTTTCAGTGCTCACCTTTCGGTGATATCCTGAATTCTCTCAAGTCTCTCTCTTTGTCAGGAGAGCCCAGGCCGAACTATGGCCTGCGAGGTTGGGATTCGGACGACGAAGAAATTCAAAGCCCACCCACCACCCACTTAATAGCCACTGTCAACGATATACCCGGCATGCTTGATTTTGGCTCCGAAGACTTCGACGGTATGGACGACGAAGGAGGAGACGAACAAGAACCAGCACCTGTAGGGCGCTGGACGGCCACCTCATCATATGACATATACACGGTGGATGCTCCAAAAGATGGAGACGGCGATGGAACAGCGGAGGATGGCACCTCAAAAAAGCCTCCAAAACGCCGGCGTCAGCGGCGCCGCTCTAAATCCCGCCATAGCAGAAACGGTGATTCCGGCACGGGAGACAATACTACCTCGAACAGCGCTGAAGAACACCAAAACCAGCAAGATTCGGCGCAGGAAGATGGAGAAGACCGCCCTCACAAGGGATCGGTAGAGCGAGAGGTCGAGGATGATAACTACATGCCTTCCTCCGAAGACGAGGCAAGCCTCGGCGACGATGAATTCGTCGTACCATCAGACCCCGCCGAACAAGAGCGCTTCAACGCAGGCTTTTAGCCACGGCAAACAGCCTAAAGAAAAAGCAGCAACAGCTTATAGCTGATCAAGATCTGCTAGCTGACAGATGGACTGAAGTCCTTGCGGCCGAAGAGTACGAACTCGGACGCCCCTCCAAGAATTATCCCAAGCGCAGGACATTACTCCAATCAGAGGAGGAAGCACAAGACATGGCAGATCGGCCACCTCGCGGCCGCGACACAGAAGCCTGTAGAACATTCAAACAAACCATTCCCCGCAGCCGCTTCACCAAGGCACGGGAAAACGAGCCAGACCTGCGAGACGTCCTGGAGGACAAAGCAAGGCAAACAAGATCGATCTATGGATCGCGCGGACGCCCGACGGCACGTGATAATTTTCACCCCGGACATAATAAATCCGGCCGGGCCGAACACAACAGGCACAGCTCCTCCGATCTGCGCCGTGACATAGCCCAGTACAGGGGCGCCGCACACCCACTATGCTTCACAGACGAAGTAATGGATCATAGAATCCCAGAGGGTTTCAAACCCGTCAATATCGAGTCGTACGATGGTACGACAGATCCGGCAGTATGGATTGAGGACTATCTCCTCCACATCCACATGGCACGTGGCGATGATTTGCACGCCATCAAATATTTACCCCTTAACCTTAAGGGACCAGCCCCGCACTGGCTTAACAGCCTCCCCGCAGATTCGATCGGCTCTTGGGAGGACCTGGAGGCCGCATTCCTCGACAACTTCCAGGGGACCTACGTACGGCCACCGGACGCCGACGACCTAAGCCATATAATTCAGCAGCCAGAAGAATCGGCCAGGCAATTCTGGACACGATTCCTAACAAAGAAAAATCAGATAGTCGATTGTTCGGATGCAGAGGCCCTAGCAGCCTTCAAGCATAACATCCGTGACGAGTGGCTTGCCCGGCACCTGGGACAGGAAAAGCCGAAATCCATGGCAGCCCTCACGACACTCATGACCCGCTTTTGTGCGGGCGAAGATAGCTGGCTAGCTCGCAGCAACAACTTATCGAAGAAGCAAGGTAATTCAGATACCAAGGACAAAGGTGGCAGGTCACGACGGAATAAACAGAAACGCCGCGTCAGCAGCGACAGCAATGAAGATACGGCAGTAAACGCCGGATTCACAGGCCATAAATCCGGTCAGTGGAAAAAGCCATTCAAAAAGAATACCCAGGGCCCGTCCAGTTTGGACCGAATACTCGACCGCTCGTGCCAGATTCACGGCACCCCCGAAAGGCCAGCCAATCACACCAACAGGGATTGTTGGGTGTTCAAGCAGGCAGGCAAGTTAAGAGCCGAACACAAAGACAAGGGGCTAGACAGCGATGACGAGGAGGAGCCCAGGCCGCCGAACAACAAAGGACAGAAGGGGTTTCCCCCACAAGTGCGGATGGTGAACATGATATACGCGACTCACATTCCCAAGCGGGAGAGGAAGCGTGCGCTACGGGACGTATACGCGATGGAGCCAGTCGCCCCAAAGTTCAACCCATGGTCCTCTTGCCCGATCACCTTCGATCGAAGGGACCACCCCACTAGTATCCATCATGGCAGTTTTGCCGCATTGGTTCTTGACCCAATCATTGACGGATTTCACCTTACAAGAGTCCTCATGGACGGCGGCAGTAGCCTGAACCTGCTTTACCAGGATACAGTGCGGAAAATGGGCATAGATCCATCAAGGATCAAGCCCACAAGGACGACCTTTAAAGGCGTCATCCCAGGTGTAGAGGCCAATTGCATAGGCTCCATAACACTTGATGTGGTCTTCGGATCTCCGGACAACTTCCGAAGCGAAGAGTTAATCTTCGACATAGTTTCGTTCCGCAGTGGCTATCATGCTCTGCTTGGACGAACCGCATTCGCTAAATTCAATCGGTGCCGCACTACGCATATCTCAAGCTCAAGATGCCAGGCCCTCGAGGTGTAATCATAGTCAGCGGAAACACCGAACGCTCCATCCGTACGGAGGAGCACACGGCGGCCCTCGCAGCAGAGGTACAAAGCAGCCTGTTATGGCAACTCTCGAGTCCGGCCGCTACAAAGCCGGACAAAGCAAAACGCGCCCGGAGTAACCCGCAGCAAGACCAACTGGCGCGTTCGGAGCACGCATAGCAATACGGCCCCAACCCCAGCCATCGCTACATAGCGGAGCTAGTACCTCGAGTACACAATTACGCCCTTAAAATTCCATGGGCATAGGGGAAGGGGCACATCAAACGGCATGCCAACAATACGGCGTCAAACGTACTAGGGGCTGCCGGATTCTTCTTTTCTTTCAGGACTCCATACTCTGGATAAAGTGTTCGGCCTCGTTGTCGTACAGACGATACAGGACCCAGGAAAGCAAACAAAACAACGCCTCATTATGGAACTCTCAGGTGGTCTCTATTTCGAGCAATATATCTGTTTCTAAATTCCACGGCCTGCGCCTGGTCAGGACATGTCAAATAATCTAAAATATTTCTTGTTTATCACACTACTTGTATCGTTCGGCTTGAATAAACAGCCTTCTTATAAACAATGCATAAGCTTTTGTCTATTTTTTGCATTATCATCTTTTAATATATATATGTTTCTTCCATAACATGATTGCACCCGTACACAATGGTACGGCAAACCACGCCAGGGGCTTTATTACCCTTTTATCTGGTGTGAGAAGTCCGTACACTTTCACAAGTGCGGCACCCCGAACTTATAGCACTATATGCATCGGCTCCGAGTCATGATTTTGGTCATATGTTGGGTTTGCCCGGCTCCTATGTTTTGGTACCTTACGTTCCGCTCTATCGGCTAAGGTAGCACTAGGAGAACCACTGCGATTGTGCCCCAGATCAGGTGGGTGAGCACCTCAGTGGAGAAAGCTAAAACAGACTGTCATGATAAGGCGCGAGACCGGTCGCTGTTCGAGAGGTTTTTCGAGTCCTTAAAGGCTTATGCCGCTTCGAGCGAGGAGCTGGTTAAGTCCGGCCAAAGGCGTGGATAGCGCCCCGAATTCGGCCTTCCGAACTAGGGGCTTCGCCGAAATTTAAAATTATAACGTTCTATGGCTAAGTGAGAATGTTCAAGCATTATAGTCCGATGGCCTGGTTCGCTGTGCTGAGCGCCTCCCTCGAAGGACCCAACTATGGGAACAAGAGCCCTCAGGTTTATCCCGAACACCCCAGCACTAGTTGCATGGGGGCAGAAGCCGACGACTCGCCATCTCTCAGTTATTGATAAACGGCCGCACAGAAAATAATATTTTAAATTCAGAAAGCATTGCTTAAGCGCATATGAACAAGTTTTCAGCGCACAGGATACAAACGAGCGAGTTTATTCAAAAATTACATCTTTAGCACATTCATCCGCGACATGGCGGGCTCCGGCAAGAACTTCCTTGTAGTAGTTCTCGGGCTTGCGATGCTCCTTCCCCTGCGGCGGCTCGTCCTTCACCAGCTTCTCTCCGTCCATCTTACCCCAGTGTACCCTTACACGGGCAAGGGCCCTCCAGGCACCTTCAATGCAGACAGAGCGCTTGACGAGTTCAAGCCGTGGACAGGCCTCCACCAGCCGCCGTACTAGCCCGAAATAGCTCCCAGGCAGGGCCTCTCCAGGCCACAGCCGAACTAATAAGCCCTTCATGGCCTGTTCGGCCGCCTTGTGGAGCTCGGCCAGCTGTTTCAGCTGATCGCTCAAGGGCACAGGGTGTCCGGCCTCAGAATGCTGAGACCAGAACACACTCTCCGTCGAGCTGCCTTCTTCAGCACGGTAGAACGCAGCGGCGTCGGATGCGCTGCGGGGAAGATCGAAGAACGCCCCTGGAGAACTCCGGAGTCGGGTAAGTAATAGGTAATTTACTTTTATATTCCTACTTTGCATTGAGAATGCCTTACCCGCTGCTGTCTTTTTTACATCCTCCAACTCTTGGAGGGCCTTTTGGGCTTCAGCCTTGGCACTCTTGGTGGTCTCAACAGCCGACGCGAGCTCGGATGCTTGCGTTTTTGCCTCAAGCTCCAAACCCTCATGTTTCTTCATGAGAGCTTGCATCTCTTGCTGCACCTCGCCGACTTGGACCCCAAGCTTTTCTCGCTCGGCGCGCTCCTCGGCCGCTTTCTTCTCGGCCTCAGCCAGCGCCTGCTTTAGGGTTGCCACCTCGGTTGTGGCCCCTACAATAAGCAGTACAATCCTGTTATTTCTTTTTGCAATCAAGCCTCTCTATAGGCACCTTTTTTTAAGGGGTATTTCTTACCTTCCTTTTCCACGAGCTGCCTTTTGGCAAGGCCGAGCTCTTGCTCGGACCGCTCGAGGTCCTTTTTCAGGACTTCCACCTGCGCAGTCAGTGCGGCGGTGGACAGCAGGGAAGCCTGCATACGCATATTCGACTTTTTATTATTAGACTCCTGCGAAAATTATTAGATCCTCTATTCGGCTTTTCTTTCCGAACACCGAACAGAGCATCAGGGGCTACTGTCTATGCGGTAATGAATTTAGCATATTTTTTGCTTACCTGGAAGCTTGTTAGAAGGCTAGCGCAAGCTTCATTCAGTCCGCTCTTGGCGGACTGAACCCTTTGGACCACCGTACTCATAACAGTACGGTGCTCCTCGTCGATGGTGGCGCCTTCAAGCGCCTCCAACAGACTATCCGGCGCCTCTGGCTGGACAGAGGTCGCCGGCTCAGACGGCTTACTCCTCTTGGAAGGAGTTTGCCCACCGCGAGCCAGGACGGTTGAGTCCGGCGCGGTGTCCGGCACAAAGCCGGACTTGGAGCCCTGGGGGGTTTCATCCCCTTTACTCCTGGGGTCCTGAGGATTGCCTTGCGGCTCCTCCAGGACCACCTCCTCCTGCCCTGTTCGGCGGGACGCCGCTTCGGCGCCGCCCGCCTTGCTGGGGGAGACCGCGGGCGGGACAGAGTCCATGTCCGACGAATCCAGGGAGCCGCTCGACGAATCATCGAGTGCGGCTCGGGGCGGGCTGCGCAAATAACATTCGACATTAGGGTAAGCTGCACACTTGAAGATACTATGAGTCATTCTGGTATGTAAATACTTACGATATCACCGGACGCTTGGTTCTGTCCGGCCACTCCTCTCCGCCCTCTTCGGCGTTGGGGGAGTAGTCCGGCGGAGGGGTCTTCCTTTTCCTCGACCCCTCGGCCTCCCCCGTTGGGGGGGCCTTCTTCTTTTTTCGCTCCCCTCGCTGGAGGGGGAGAGCTTCCTTCCTCCTCCTCCTCGTTTTCACGAGAGGAGGGCGTCGCAGACTCGCCAGATGACGAGCTCGACACCACCACATTGCGGGCACTCTTTCGAGTCCCGGTGGTCTTCTTCTTCTTGGCCTTCTTCTCCGGTACCACATAAGGCGCCTGAGCCAGCAGCTTCTCTAAGAGAGCTGGGGCTGGGTCTTCGGGTAGAGGAGCCGGACAGTTGATTGGTCCGGCTATCTTCATCCACGCCTGTCAAAGGCAAAGGGAGTTTTTAGATCCCACATAGAGTTAAACTATGTAGAAAAGCTTAACGAACCTGTGAAAGGTATAAATAGCTTACCTCGCCAGCATTGCGCTGTGAGCTGTATCCGCGATCCTCGGACGCGGATGTGGGGCACTCGGCGCCTTTGGTTAGCACCTTCCAGACGTCTTCATACGTCATGTCGAAGAGCCTATTGAGGGTTTGGTGATGCGCCGGGTCGAATTCCCACAAAGTGAAATCCCGTTCTTGGCACGGGAGGATCCGGCGGACGAGCATGACCTGGATGATATTAACATGCCGGATTGGCTTGTTCATCAGGGACTGGATGCAGGTTTGCAATCCGGTCACTTCTTCTTCGTTGCCCCACGATAGGCCCGTCTCTTTCCAGGACATGAGCCGCGTGGGGGGTCCGGATCGGAACTCAGGGGCCGCGACCCATTTCGAGTCGCATGGCTCGGTGATGTAAAACCACCCTGCCTGCCACCCCTTTAAGGACTCCATAAAGGAGCCATCGAACCAGAGTGCGTTGGCCATTTTGCCGGCCATAGCACCTCCGCACTCCGCCTGGGTGCTGGACACCACCTTAGGCTTGACGTTAAAGGTCTTGAGCCAGAGGCCGAAGTGGGGGCGGATGCGGAGAAAGGCCTCACACACGACGATGAACGTCGAGATGTTGAGGACGAAGTTCGGGGCCAGATCGTGGAAGTCCAGGCCGTAGTAGAACATGAGCCCCCGGACAAAAGGGTGGAGTGGAAAACCCAGTCCGCGGAGGAAGTGGGGAAGAAAAACTACCCTCTCATTGGGCCTTGGGGTGGGAAGAAGCTGCCCCGCCTTGGGAAGCCGGTGCAGGATGTCCTTGGACAGATATCCGGCCTTCCTAAGCTTTTTGATTTGACCCTCCGTAACGGAGGAAGCCATCCACTTGCCACCCGCTCCAGACATCGCTGGAGCAGGTTGGGGAAGAAAGAGCGAACTTGGGCGTTGGAGCTTGAGTGCGCAGGAGATGGATGGGCAAAGGAGGAAGAAGGCGTAGGTGAAAGAGGTGGATCTTTATCCCCTTATATAGGCTGATGCCGTTATGCGTCCCCACCTACCTAATAAAACTCGCTTGCCGCTTAAGCGCCGTGGTAAACGGCACAGTTGGGTTACCCGCGTCCGTATTAATGAGAATCCTGTTAAAAGGGGCACACGATCTCTGCTTCGACAAGACGTGCCAAGGAAACCGCCTCGTTGAACGTGCTGCGGTGGAACAACAAAAAACAATCCATACAGAAGGCTTGGTCGCAGTGTTATGACGCACTGCGGAATACGTCAGCAGATTTGATTTGTGTTTGTATTATTCTCTATATGGCAATACGTGGAAACTTGTTTTGCAGAGCCGGACACTATTTTTTGGTATTTATTATCTTCTTGAAGAATTTGGAGGAGGAACCCGCCTTGCAATGCCGAAGACAATTTGCGCGCCGGACTCGTCGTCATTGAAGCCTGGTTCAGGGGCTACTGAGGGAGTCCTGGATTAGGGGGTGTTCGGATAGCCGAACTATATCTTCAGCCGGACTCCAGGACTATGAAGATACAAGATTGAAGACTTCGTCCCGTGTCCGGAAGGTTCTTTCCTTGGCGTGGAAGGCAAGCTAGGCGTGCGGATATTCAAGATCTCCTACCAATGTAACCGACTCTGTGTAACCCTAACCCTATCCGGTGTCTATTTAAACCGGAGGGTTGTAGTCCATAGGACAACCATCACAACAACCACAATATCATCATCATACCCATAGGCTAGCTTCTAGGGTTTAGCCTCCTCGATCTCGTGGTAGATCTACTCTTGTACTACCCATATCATCAATATTAATCTAGCAGGAGTAGGGTTTTACCTCCATCGAGAGGGCCCGAACCTGGGTAAAATAAAGTGTCCCTTGTCTCCTGTTACCATCCGACCTTGACGCACAGTTCGGGACCCCCTACCCGAGATCCGCCGATTTTGACACCGACAGGGAGGGGCGCGCCCCCACCCTCGTGGACAGGGTGTGGGCCCCCTGGTCTTCATCTTTGGCGAGGATTTTTTATTATTTATTCTAAGATATTCCGTGGAGTTTCAGGTCATTCCGAGAACTTTTGTTTTCTGCACATAAAACAACACCATGGCAATTCTGCTGAAAACAGCGTCAGTCCGGGTTAGTTCCATTCAAATCATACAAGTTAGAGTCCAAAACAAGGGCAAAAGTGTTTGGAAAAGTAGATACGACGGAGACGTATCAACTCCCCCAAGCTTAAACCCTTGCTTGTCCTCAAGCAATTCAGTTGACAAACTGAAAGAGAAAAAGACAAAACTTTTACAAACTCTGTTTGCTCTTGTTATTGTAAACATGAAAAGCCAGCATTCAAGTTTCAGCAATTATTATGAACTAACCATACTCACAATAACACATAGGTCTCACAATTACTCATATCAATAGCATAATCAGCTAGCGAGCCATAATAATAAAACTCGGATGACAACACTTTCTCAAAATAACCATAACATGATATAACAAAATGGTATCTCGCTAGCCCTTTCTGAGACCGCAAAACATAAATGCAGAGCACCTTTAAAGATCAAGGACTGACTAAACATTGTAATTCATGGTAAAAGAGATCCAGTCAAGTCATACCCAATATAAACCAATCATAATGAATGCAAACGACAGTGTGCTCTCCAACGGGTGCTTTTTAATAAGAAGGGTGATGACTCAACATAAACGTAAATAGATAGGCCCTTCGCAGAGGGAAGCAGGGATTTGTAGAGGTTCCAGAGCTCGATTTTTGAAATAGAGATAAATAATATTTTGAGCGGCATACTTTCACTGTCAACGCAACAACTATGAGATAGCTGTATCTTCCATACTACATGCATTATAGGCAGTTCCCAAACAGAATGGTAAAGGTTTATACTCCTCCTCCTCCACAAGCATCAATCCATGGCTTGCTCGAAACAACGAGTGCCTCCAACATTCAACGGGTCCCAGGGGGAGTTTTGTTTAATTATTTTGATTTGCTTTGATCTTTTTGGATCATGGGACTGGGCATCCCGGTTACCGACCCTTTCTCGGGAATGAGGAGCGGAGTCCACTCCTCTTGAGAATAACCCACCTAGCATGGAAGATATAGGCAGCCATAGTTGCACATGAGCTGCTCGAGCATACAAAATATAATTTCATTTGAAGGTTTGGAGTTTGGCACATACAAATTTACTTGGAACGACAAGTAGATACCGCATATAGGAAGGTATAGTGGACTCATATGGAACAACTTTGGGGTTTAAGGAGTTTGGATGCACAAGCAGTATTCCCGCTTAGTACAGGTGAAGGATAGCAAAAGACTGGGAAGCGACCAACTGAGAGAGCGACAACAGTCGTAAACATGCATTAAAATTAACTCACACCAAATATAAGCATGAGTAGGATATAATCCACCATAAACATAAATATCATGAAGGCCATGTTGATTTGATTCAACTACATGCGTGAACATGTGCCAAGTCGAGTCACTCAATTCATTTAAAGGAGGACACCATCCTATCATACCACATCATAATCATCTCAATAGCATGTTGGCACGCAAGGTTAACCATTATAACTCATAGCTAATCAAGCATGGCACAAGCAACTATAATCTCTAAATGTCATTGCAAATATGTTTACTTCATAATAGCTGAATCAGGAACGATGAATCATCATATTTACAGAAACAAGAGAGGTCGAGTTCATACCAGCTTTTCTCATCCCAATGAGTCCATCATATATCATCATTATTGCCTTTCACTTGCACGACTGAACGGTGTGTATAATAATAAGAGTGCACGTGCATTGGACTAAGCTGGAATCTGCAAGCATTCAACTCAAGAGAGAAGACAAGTAATATGGGCATAAGTTAAATAAACAATCATGCATATAAGAGCCACTAAGCATTTTCAATATAGTCTTCTCGACCCCCAAAGAGAGGAAAAGAAGAATAAAAACTATTTACACGGGAAAGCTCCCAACAAGCAAAAGAAGGACGGGAAATATTTTTGGGTTTTCTTTTTAATTCTACTACAAGCATGGAAAGTAGACTAACTAATTTTTTTTTGTTTTTTTCTTAAGGTTTATCAAACACACAAGAAGAAAGCTAGAAAAATAAATTTAAACTAACATGGATATTACAATGAAAGAGTATGAGCACCGACATATAGCAATGAGTGTGTGTGAACATGAATGTAATGTCGGTGGGAAATACGTACTCCCCCAAGCTTAGGCTTTTGGCCTAAGTTGGTCTATTGCCAGGGATAACCTGGCTGATATCCGTAGGTGAAGCTGGGGTCGTACTGCGATGAAGAATAGTTGGGATCATAATGTGATGAAGAGGACTCTGACTGCCACTGGCTGGCAACCGCCTCACGATCCCAAGAATAAACAGACATTCGTGGAGGCTCCGGTTCCGAGGCTGGTGCAGGATTCCGATAGGCTTGAACAGCCGCCCACGGAACAATGTAAGTACCTGCAGACAAGTTAAACAAAGAGGGAGCAGGCAAAGTAATAGTCTTAGGGTGATGTTTATCAAAGTACAATTTATATTTAAGCGCCCCTTCACGATTCTTAACAAGAAAATCATGCGCTACCATACTCTTATAATCTAAATAAGCACGGGGCAGCGCTGTTTCTTCTTTCTCCTCATGCCTAATAGGTATTTCAAAATGTTCAGCTAGGCATGAAGCATAAATGCCTCCAAAGATGGGGCCCTTAGTACGGTTCATACTCAACCGTCTGGCAACAATTCCACCCATACTAACAGAGTTATTGCGGTATAAACCATGGAGCAAAATAATAACATCAGGAATACTAAGGTTCCCACAGTTCCCGCGACCAATCAAGCAACGACTAGCAAATAAGGCAAAGTAGCGTAAAACAGGGAAATGTATGCTAGTAATTCTTGCATCAGAAACCTTCCTGGTTTCTCCCACAGTGATAGTGTATATATAAGCTTCCAATTCATTATGGTGTGGTTCATCTAAAGAACCCTCGAAAGGTATTTTGCAAACCTCGCAAAATGCAGCTAATGTCATCTCCCTAGCAACATCATATAAATGGAACTCTACTGTTGGAGGTGATTTCTTAGGGAAAAAGTAGAAGTTCTGCACAAAAGTATTTGTGAGTAAGAGATACTGATGACGTTGGTCGCGGAGGAAGTTGGTGAGGCCGGCGTTCTCAATCAATAGATAGAAATCTTCATAAATCCCGGCACTCCTCAAGAAGTCATCGGAAGGCCATTCACACGGCCGGACCTCCGCGATACGAGGCAGATTAAATTTGGGCTTCTGTTCTTCTTCCTTTTGTTTCTCCTTAGAACTTCGGCTCGACGAGCCCCTCAAAATTCTCTTCATTATTTCTGAAACAATCTGAAATTTTTAGTAACTTCAAACAAAAGTGAACCAACTTCAATAAGATTGATAGCAACTACTCATACAAGTGCCTAGAGCATATATCAAGCATTAGAACTACTTGGAACCATATAAATTTGACATGCAAACTCAAGAACATGGTCACCTATGAAGCACAAATTTGCAATGAATAAAGCACTAGAACAAAAACTAATTGGACCAATGGAGGAGTCACATACCAAGGAACAATCTCCCCAAGCAGTTTTGCGAGAGGTGCTTTGGGCAAGGAGATCGAAAATCGCAGCAAAAGTTGCTGGAACACGAGCTTGAGTTGGTTTTTCGGGTTTGTGTGAGGCAGAGGAAGAAGATGGGTGCAGGGATAAGTGGAGGAGGGCCACTGTGGGCCCACGAGGCAGGGGGCGCGCCCAGGGGGTAGGGCGCGCCCTCCATCCTCGTGACCAGGTGGCAGCTCCCCCCGCGGTAATTTTTGCACTAAAAATCCTTAAATATTCCCAAAAAATCATATTAAATTGGCATGGCATTCTGAGGACTTTTATTTTCGGGATATTTTTATATTGCACGGATAAGTTAGGAAACAGACAGAAAAATACTATTTTACTTTATTTCTACTAAAGAACAGAAAATATAAAGAGGGTACAGAAGGTTGTGCTTCTAGTTTCATCCATCTCATGCTCATAAAAAAGAATCCACTAACAAGGTTGATCAAGTCTTGTTAACAAACTCATTCCGATAATCATGGAACCGGAGAAATTTCGAATAACACTATGTTACCTCAATGGGGATATGGACATCCCCAACAATAAGTATATCATATTTCTTTTTGACAGTAGGAAGAGGAAATTCAAAACCTCCAAATATAATCGATGGAATTTTTCCAATAGAGTTGATACTATAAACTTGAGGTTGTTTCCTCGGAAAGTGCACCGTATGCTCATTACCATTAACATGAAAAGTGACATTGCCTTTGTTGCAATCAATAACAGCCCCTGCAGTATTAAGGAAAGGTCTTCCAAGAATAATAGACATACTATCATCCTCGGGAATATCAAGAATAACAAAGTCCGTTAAAATAGTAACGTTTGCAACCACAACAGGCACATCCTCACAAATACCGACAGGTATAGCAGTTGATTTATCAGCCATTTGCAAAGATATTTCAGTAGGTGTCAACTTATTCAAGTCAAGTCTACGATATAAAGAGAGAGGCATAACACTAACACCGGCTCCAAGATCACATAAAGCAGTTTTAACATAATTTCTTTTAATGGAGCATGGTATAGTAGGTACTCCTGGATCTCCAAGTTTCTTTGGTATTCCACCCTTAAAAGTGTAATTAGCAAGCATGGTGGAAATTTCAGCCTCCGGTATCTTTCTTTTATTAGTAATGATATCCTTCATATACTTAGCATAAGGATTTGTTTTGAGCACATCAGTCAATCGCATACGCAAAAAGATAGGTCTAATCATTTCAGCAAAGCGCTCAAAATCCTCACCATCCTTTTTCTTGGATGGTTTCGGAGGAAAAGGCATGGGTTTCTGAACCCATGGTTCTCTTTCTTTACCATGTTTCCTAGCAACAAAGTCTCTTTTATCATAACGTTGATTCTTTGATTTTGGGTTATCAAGATCAAGAGCAGGTTCAACTTCTACATCATTATCATTACTAGGTCGAGCATCATCATTAACATCTTCACCAGGTTCATGTTCGTTACCAGATTGTGTTTCAGCATCAGACATAGAGATATCATTTGGATTATCAGGTGGTTCAGCAATAGGTTCACTAGAAGTTTGCACAGTTCTATCATTTTTCTTTTTCTTCCTTTTAGAAGAACTAGGTGCATCAATATTATTTCTTTGAGAATCTTGCTCGATTCTCTTAGGGTGGCCTTCAGGATACAAAGGTTCCTGAGTCATTCTACCAGTTCTAGTAGCCACTCTAACAGCATAATCATTTTTCTTACTATTCATTTCATCAAGCATTTCTTTCTGAGCTTTAAGTACTTGTTCTACTTGAGTGGTAACCATAGAAGCATGTTTGCTAACAAGTTTAATTTCACCTCTAATATTATCCATATAATCACTCAAGCGTTTAATCATAAAGGTATTCTGCTTTAATTGTCTACCAAAATAAGCATTAAAGTCATCTTGCTTAAACATAAAGTCATCAAACTCATCCAAGCACTGACTAGCAATTTTAGTAGGAGGGACTTCAACTTTATCATATCTATAGAGAGAATTTACCTTTACTACCTGTGTCGGGATATCGGGAGGTTCTTCAGTAAATAAGTAATTGAGATCATATACTTCTTCAACAGGCGGTAAATTAAGACCATGTATTTCTTCAATAGGAGGTAAATTCTTAACATCTTCAGCTTTAATACCTTTTTCTTTCATAGATTTCTTTGCCTCTTGCATATCTTCGGGACTGAGAAATAGAACACCTCTCTTCTTCGGAGTTGGTTTAGGAATAGGCTCAGTAATTGGCTCAGGAGCTGGCTCGGGAGGTGGCTCAGGAGGTGCCCAATTATTTTCATTTGCCAACATATTATTCAATAAAATTTCAGCGTCATCCGGTGTTCTTTCCCTGAAAAGAGAACCAGCACAACTATCCAGGTAATCTCTGGAAGCATCAGTTAGTCCATTATAAAAGATATCAAATATTTCAGGTTTCTTAAGAGGATGATCAGGCAAAGCATTAAGTAACTTGAGAAGCCTCCCCCAAGCTTGTGGGATACTCTCTTCTTCAATTTGCACAAAATTGTATATTTCCCTCAAAGCAGCTTGTTTCTTATGAGCAGGGAAATATTTAGCAGAGAAGTAATAAATCATATCCTGGGGACTTTGCACACAGGCAGGATCAAGAGAATTAAACCATTTCTTAGCATCACCCTTTAATGAGAACGGAAATATTTTGAGTATATAAAAGTGGCGCGATCTCAGATTATTAGTAAACAGGGCAGCTATTTCATCTAACTTACGAAGATGTGCCACAACAGTTTCAGATTCATAGCCATAAAAAGGATCAGATTCAACCAAAGTAATTATATCTGGATCAACAGTAATATCATAATAATCCTGATCAGGAACACAGAAAGGTGAAGTAGCAAAAGCAGGGTCGGGTCTTATCCTACCTCTAAAAGATTCCTTACTCCACTTAATTAGTAACCTCTTACGTTCAGGTTTATCCGGACAAGCAAGAATAGCTTCATAAGATTCATTATTAAAAAGATAACCCTCAGGAATAACAGGCATAGGTTCATCATCACTAACATCATCGTGTTCAGGTTCACTACTTTTTCTTTCTCTAGACTTAGAAATTTTCTCATCTAGAAATTCACCAAGTGGCACAGCAGTATCAAGCATAGAAGTAGTTTCATCATAAGTATCATGCATAGCATAAGTGGCATCATCAATAACATGCCACATATCAGAATTCATAGCAGTAGTAGGTTTAGGTGTCGCTAGCTTACTCATAACAGAAGGTGAATCAAGTGCAGAGCTAGATGGCAGTTCCTTACCTCCCCTCGTAGTTGAGGGATAATTTTTTGTCTTAGCGTCTTTCAAGTTCTTCATAGTGTCCAGCAGATATAAATCCCAAGTGACTCAAAGAATAGAGCTATGCTCCCCGGCAACGGCGCCAGAAAAAGGTCTTGATAACCCACAAGTATAGGGGATCGCAACAATTTTCGAGGGTAGAGTATTCAACCCAAATTTGTTGATTCGACACAAGGGGAGCCAAAGAATATTCTCAAGTATTAGCAGCTGAGTTGTCAATTCAACCACACCTGGAAACTTAATATCTGCAGCAAAGTGTTTAGTAGCAAAGTAATATGATAGTGGTGGTAACGGTAACAAAAGTAAAGACAGCAAAAGTAATGTTTTTGGTATTTTTGTAGTGATTGTAACAGTAGCAACAGAAAAGTAAATAAGCGTAAACCAGTATATGGAAAACTCGTAGGCACCGGATCAATGATGGATAATTATGTCGGATGTGGTTCATCATGTAACAGTCATAACATAGGGTGACACGGAACTAGCTCCAGTTCTGTAACGCCTCGGGTTCGATGCGCCAGGTGTCCGCCAGTTATTCGTCGTCATTGCCATGTCATGTGCTTGCGTGTTGCACTTTGCCATGTCATCATCTGCATTTCATATCATGTCATCATGTGCATCGCATTCGCATACGTGTTTGTTTCATGCATCCGAGCATTTTCCCCGTTGTCCGTTTTGCAATCCGGCGCTCCTATGTTCCCCGACGTCCCCTTTTACCTTTTTCCATGAGCGGGTATTAAACTTTCTCGGAATGGACCGAGGTTTGCCAAGCGGCCTTGGTATAGCACCGGTAGACCGCCTGTCAAATTTCGTGTCATTCGAAGGTCGTTTGATACTCCAACGGTTAACCGGGTAGCCACAAAGGCCTCTTTTGTGTGCAGCCCAACACCCCTTCTAAGTGGCCCAAAACCCACCTAAACCCCCTCCATCCTCTCGGTCGTTTGATCACGATCGTGTGGGCGAAAACCGCTCTCCATTTGGAGCTTCCTAGCTCCCTCTACCTATAAATAGGTGCCCCCCTCCATTTTCGCGGATGAATCCCCAAACCCTAGATCAAATCGCCCCGACGCGCCCGGACATGTCCACGCCCGCCGGACAAATCGCGACGCCGCCCCGCAGCCAGTGGTCGCGCGCCACGTGGCGCCTCCTCTCTCCTCCGCCGCCGCCACGTGGGCGCCCGCCGCCCCGCGCCTCCCGCCGTCCCGCGAGCCCAGGGCAGGCCCGCCCGGGCCCGCGCGCGCCCCGCCGCCTCCGCCCGTCGGCGCCCGCCGCCGCCGCCTGTCTCCCGCGCCCGAGGCGCCTCGCCTCCGCTCCGACAGCCGCCGGCGTGGTCCCGCCGCCGCGGCCATGGCGCCGCTGCCGCGCGCCTCGGCGCCCGTCCGCCGCCCGGCGCCGTCCCGGTCGCCCCGCCGCCCCTCCTCGCCGGATCCGGCGGCCCCAAGGCCGGATCCGCCCCGGGGCACCTCGCCGGCCGCCTTCCCCCTCAATTCCGGCGGAGTTCCGGCCAGATCCGCCGCCATCCTCGATCCCCGCGCCGAGTTGACTTTTTCCCGAGGTCGAAATTCTTCCAAGTCCCTGAGTTTTAATATTTTTGTTGCATGTTCATCGCATCATAACTTGTTGCATACTGCTCCGTTTCGTGCGTGTAATATGTCAAATTGTTCGTCTCGATGAGTACATCGTTTCATCTCATTGCATCATTTTAATTTGAGCTCATCTTGATGCCCGAAATGCTGTTAGAAGAGGGCTATGTGATGTTAGTTTCAGATCTGTTTCAGTAGATGCACTTTTGTCATTTTTGCCATGATTGATGTGTGCATCCTATGAAGCTGAGTCCTACATGTGTTTTGTAATATGCCATGCTATCTTTCCAGGGGTGTATTCCACGTATTTTTGTGATCTTTGTGGTGACTAGCACAAGCATGCAAACTAGGTATTTTGCTGATTCCAGAGACTTAGTATTTTCGCTAAGTCATTCCCTGCTGTTATTTTTATGCTATGTGTTCATGTTGTTTCAGAGAGATCTATGCATCTTTTGAGCATGATCAGTAAGAGTGTTTTGAGAATATGGATTTGCTCTATCCATCCATGCCTTTGTTTGTAATTATGGAGTGCCATAGCTTGAGTCAATCGAGCTCTACTTTTGCTATAAAATGTTTCCTGGCAGATTGTTTACATGTTATTCAATTTTGCCAAGCTTGTTGTAGTTGATCCTTGCATGCTATGTTGTTGTTCTTGCCATGTCTGGCTTCTATGCCATGTCTTCTTGATGGATGTATGCTTAGTTTATGATGCAATACTCTGTAGTGAGTGCATCGAGCTCGTAAACATGCCTACTTGTTATCTGTTTTTGACATGTCCAGTTTTTCTGCTAAGTCTGAAATCTGTAACGAAACTTGCTTAATTGGCATGGATGTTATTGTATTTTCTGATCCCTTTTGGCTTATGGTCAGTAAGGGACTTTTGGTCAATCCTTTGATTATATTCATGCCATGCCTTGTTTTGCTATATTGTGTTCCTATAGCATGTTGTTTCCTTGCTCTAAACATGTCTTCCTGATGTTAAATTCTGGCATGTTAGTATTTTCACCGTGTCTGTGAACCTGTTATCTTTTGCACTTTTGCCATGCTTGTTTGAACCTGTTATGGTTAGATTTAGCCGTAGATCAGTGTTCATCTTTTGTCAAGCATCTTGAGTAGATCACTTTCATATGCTTTGCTGATGTGTTTGGGTGCAGTAGCTTAATTTCTTGTTGCATGCTAAGTGGTATCATGCTGTTGATCGCAGAGATATGTCATTCTTGTTTCGCTTGTCATTTGCAAACCGTGCATCCGATTCCGGTGATCTTTATGTCGATTTCAACCGAAATCACCTCACCTTTCCAGTGGCATACTTGGTTTGCCAAGATTATGCCTTGTTCATCCTTTTTCCTTCCGGAGCACGCATATGCATTGCATATCATATCTCGCATATCATGCCATGTTTATGTGGTGGTTGTTTACTTTGTTGTTTGCTTCTTTCCGGTGTTGCTTCTTTGGGTTAGTTCTGATAACGTTGCGATTGTGAGGATCCGTTCGTCTACATCCGTTTGTCTTCTTCATGGACTCGTTCTTCTTCCTTGCGGGATCTCAGGCAAGATGACCATACCCTCGAAATCACTTCTATCTTTGCTTGCTAGATGCTCGCTCTTTTGCTATGCCTATGCTGCGATACCTACCACTTGCTTATCATGCCTCCCATATTGTTAAACCAAGCCTCTAACCCACCTTGTCCTAGCAAACCGTTGATTGGCTATGTTACCGCTTTGCTCAGCCCCTCTTATAGCGTTGTTAGTTGCAGGTGAAGATGAAGTTTGTTCCTTGTTGGAACATGGAGATGTTGTTCCTTGTTGGAACATGTTTACTTGTTGGGATATCACAATATATCTTATTTAATTAATGCATCTATATACTTGGTAAAGGGTGGAAGGCTCGGCCTTATGCCTGCTGTTTTGTTCCACTCTTGCCGCCCTAGTTTCCGTCATATCGGTGTTATGTTCCCGGATTTTGCGTCCCTAACGCGGTCGGGTGATTTATGGGACCCCCTTGACAGTTCGCTTTGAATAGGACTTTTCCAGCAAGGCCCGACATTGGTTTTACCATTTGCCTCACAACCACCTATCCCTTTCCCTTGGGTCGGCCAGCCCGAGGGTCATCTTTATTTAGCCCCCCCCCGGGCCAGTGCTTCTCTAAGTGCTGGTTCGAACCGAGCAACCTGCGGGGCCACCACGGGGAAACTCGAGGCCTGGTTTTACTCGTAGCTTGACTTATCCGGTGTTGCCCTGAGAACGAGATATGTGCAGCTCCTATCAGGATGTCGGCGCATCGGGCGGCTTTGCTGGACTTGTTTTATTACTGTCGGAATGTCTTGTAGCCGGGATTCCGAGACTGATCGGGTCTTCCCGGGGAGAAGGAATATCCTTCGTTGATCGCGAGAGCTTATCATGGGCTAAGTTGGGACACCCCTGCAGGGTTTGAACTTTCGAAAGTCGTGTCCGCGGTTATGTGGCAGATGGGAATTTGTTAATGTCCGGTTGTAGAAAACCTGAAGTTGACCTTAATTAAAATACACCAACCGCGTGTGTTACCGTGATGGTCTCTTCTCGGCGGAGTCCGGGAAGTGAACACGGTGTTGGAGTTATGCTTGACGTAAGTAGTTTCAGGATCACTTCTTGATCATAGTTGTTTGACCGTGCTTTTGCCTTCTCTTCTCGCTCTCATTTGCGTATGTTAGACACCAGATATGCTAGTCGCTTGCTGCAGCTCCACCTCACTACCCTGTCCTACCTTTAAGCATAAATAGTCTTGATCTCGCGGGTGTGAGATTGCTGAGTCCCCGTGACTCACAGATACTTCCAAAACCAGTTTGCAGGTGCCGATGAAGCCGTGCAGGTGACGAGCTCGATGAAGATCTTGTTCATTGTGTTGTTTCATTTCAGTTGATCAGTAGTGGAGCCCAGTCGGGACAATCGGGGATCTGTGTAGCATTTGGGGTAGTCTTCTTTTATTTTGGTTCCGTAGTCGGACCTTGATTGTATCTGTATGATGTATTGTTTTACTCATGTTTTGTGTGAAGTGGCGATTGTAAGCCATCTATTATCTCTTTCCCTTATGTATTACATGGGTTGTGTGAAGATTACCTCACTTGCGACATTGCTTTCAATGCGGTTATGCCTCTAAGTCGTGCTTCGACACGTGGGAGATATAGCCGCATCGAGGGCGTGACAAGTTCATCAATGTAATGTAGGCATGTATTCCGTAAATAGTCATACGTGCTTATGGAAAAGAACTTGCATGACATCTTTTGTCCTACCCTCCCGTGGCAGCGGGGTCCTATTGGAAACTAAGGGATATTAAGGCCTCCTTTTAATAGAGAACCAGAACAAAGCATTAACACATAGTGAATACATGAACTCCTCAAACTATGGTCATCACCGGGAGTGGTCCCGATTATTGTCACTTCGGGGTTGCCGGATCATAACACATAGTAGGTGACTATAGACTTGCAAGATAGGATCTAGAACTCACATATATTCATGAAAACATAATAGGTTCAGATCTGAAATCATGGCACTCGGGCCCTAGTGACAAGCATTAAGCATAGCAAAGTCATAGCAACATCAATCTCAGAACTAAGTGGATACTAGGGATCAAACCCTAACAAAACTAACTCGATTACATGATAAATCTCATCCAACCCATCACCGTCCAGCAAGCCTGCGATGCAATTACTCACGCACGGCGGTGAGCATCATGAAATTGGTGATGGAGGATGGTTGATGATGACAACGGCGACGAATCCCCCTCTCCGGAGCCCCGAACGGACTCCAGATCAGCCCTCCCGAGAGAGATTAGGGCTTGGCGGCGGCTCCGTATCGTAAAACGTGATGAAACTTTCTCTCTGATTTTTTTTCTCCCCGAAAGCCAATATATGGAGTTGGAGTTGGCGTCGGAGGGCATCCAGGGGGCCCACGAGGTAGGGGGCGCACCCAGGGGGAGGGGCACGCCCCCACCCTCGTGGACAGGGTGTGGGCCCCCTGGTCTTCATCTTTGGTGAGGATTTTTTATTATTTATTCTAAGATATTCCATGGAGTTTCAGGTCATTCCGATAACTTTTGTTTTCTACACATAAAACAACACCATGGCAATTCTGCTGAAAACAGCGTCAGTCCGGGTTAGTTCCATTCAAATCATACAAGTTAGAGTCCAAAACAAGGGCAAAAGTGTTTGGAAAAGTAGATACGACGGAGACGTATTAGACATACACAGAGAGATTACAATCCCATCTCGGTGAGACCGAGATCCCTATCGGTGAAACCGATTTGCTAGGGTTTGTGGCAGTGGCTATGACATTTGAAACTCGGTGGCGCCGGATAGATAGAATCGGTGGGGCTGAGTTTGACTTTTGGTTTAGGTCATATGTGGATGTGGGAAGGTAGTTGAGGGTTTTGGAGCATATCACTAAGCACTTTGAGCAAGCAAGCCATTAAGCAACACCTCATCCCCTCTTGATAGTATTGGCTTTTCCTATAGACTCAATGTGATCTTGGATCACTAAAATAGAAAATGTAGAGTCTTGATCTTGAAGCTTGGGCCAATCCTTTGTCCTTAGCATCTTGAAGGGGTTCCACATCCTCTAGTCCATGCCACTCCATTGTTGAACTTATCTGAAACGTACTAGGTAAAAGTGTTAGTCCAACAAGAGATATGTTGACATTAATTACCAAAACCACCCAGGGAGCACTTGTTCTTTCAATCTCCCCCTTTTTGGTAATTGATGACAACATACATCAAAGCTTTAGATAAAGATATAGAGAATAGCAAGTAAAGCTTTGGAAAGACATGTAACATGCATAGGCTCCCCCTACATGTATGCAATCATGTGAATATTGAATATAGGAGCATGTGAATGCGTAAACATGACAGAGTAAGCAATGTGTTACATGTATCTTGGCTATATACATCAGAGCAAATGATGTGAATGTGAGAAATGTACCTTCATGCTCATGAGTCCTTCTTGCAAACAGTATGTACATCAGCAAGAACTTCTCATTCACATGACTATGATGCATATACTTATGTTGTGGTCTTAAGTTGGCTTGGGATGGGATGAACCTGCGCAAACAAGGTTAAATAACACAGATACACCTACTGTCCAGAGCAAACAAGAGAAACCACAAGAGAACCAAGACTGGGATGGCATGTGGAGTGAGTACTAAGTACCACATTGGATATAGACATGTCCCCAAAGGTAAAGATATGCAATAAAATCAGAGATTTCCTTCCCTTAGATGTATTGCTCCCCCTGAATCTGCATGGGATATTGGGAGAAGATAGGGAACAGAAAATCAGAGCAACAAAAAGAAACAACAGAGCTTGAGCTAAATCAAGCAACCAAACATGTCTTTCCCCTCTTAAAGACATGTGACATCTCTCCTCTTGAACACCAAGCATCTGGGGTCTTTGATGATATTACTTTCTCCTTGTTGAGAAACTCTCTCCCCCTGAGTATTCTCTCTTTCTCCCCCTATAGGAAAGATTAAGCTTTGGTGTGATCTCTCTCCCCTTTGACATCAATTTCCAAGAAGGGCTCTTCTGGACATGTGATACAAATGGGTTGGTCCTTGAGTCACATAGCAAAGCAGCATGTCTAATATGATGCTGGTAGAGGACAAGAATCATTGAGTGGAGCTGGAGCAAACAGAAATCAGGAATAAGTTGCAAGTTGGTTTTCCTGTGGTGGAATCGGTGACTCTGAGTTGTGTGCTTCGGTTGCACCGAAAGATTTCGGTTGGGCCGAAGAGAACAAACCGGTGTGACCGAGTTCATCAGAGTGAAACCACTTGTCACCTCAGCTCACTAGACAAGTAAGATCTCACAAGGATATGCAAGGAATTAACTGAAAGATTTGCAATGAATTGGATGCAGAAAATGCAGAACAAAAAGGAAAGAAAAGAAACTAAAAGATCTAGATGAAGTTTTTTTAAAGGGGAAACAAATATGCAAGAGACAAAAGCACACAGAGACATAAGAGAACTTCATCTAGAGATGGTCGGCGACAAAGTCACCTATGTTAGAGTATATTGACTTAGGAGTCAAGCGAGAGCACTTGATCATATGTCATACTCATCATTTAAGCTCAAAATGGGGTTACCATTTTTCGTTTAAGCATCTTGATGTATTCACATCTTGTCGAGTTGCTTTGGCTCATGACTTGGAGTAAAGCTTCTCTAAGATGGAATAACATACCTTGGGTGGTGGTGTTGATCTTGCTCATGTAGTTGAACCTGTGTGGGTTGCTCAAGGTTGATGTAGTTCATCAAGAGTTGGGAGCACCACTTGGAGTTTGAGTTCATCTACCTACATGGGTTAGCTTTGCAAGGAAGAGCACTTGTGTATCCAAAATGACAATCATGAGACTCAACATAGAATTTGCCAAAGGATATGTTTGAATGGTTTCGTGCTTCCTTGTCTTCAACCACCATTGTGTAGAGACTTGGTGATGTAGAGATTGCTCAAGATGTGAGTGATTTGCAATCTCATAGATTTAGATTCAACCAAGTACCTACACGGGTTAGATAACATGCAAGGTACAAATATATCCAAGACATATGAATAGCATCATAAGAGAAATATCGAGGATTAGTCATAGGCTCATGCCCCGCATGTATCAAATGGAGTTCCTACTCCAAGTTTGAAGCATCAATGATGTTCAATTCACCTCTCAACCTGCAAAACACTTTCTCATCAAGTGGCTTAGTGAATATATCCGCCAATTGCTTATCGGTGCGAACATGCTTAAGGTTAATGTCCCCTTTGGCGACATGATCTCGAATGAAATGATGACGAACTTCAATATGCTTAGTTCGAGAATGTTGCACGGGATTGTGAGCAATCTTAATAGCACTTTCATTGTCACATAGCAATGGAACATGTTTCACATATATCCCATAATCTTTAAGAGTTTGGGTCATCCAAAGTAATTGAGCACAACATGAACCAGCGGCAATGTATTCCGCTTCGGCGGTGGATAAGGATACCGAGTTTTGTTTCTTAGAAGACCAAGACACAAGAGATCTACCAAGGAATTGACAAGTACCCGAAGTGGATTTTCTATCAACCTTATCTTCGGCATAGTCCGAATCGGAGTAGCCAACAAGATCAAAAGAGGACCTCTTAGGATACCAAATGCCAAAGTTTGGTGTATGGATTAGGTATCTCACTATCCTTTTCACAGCCTTAAGATGACATTCTTTAGGAGCAGCTTGATATCGTGCACACATGCACACACTTAGCATAATATCTGGACGAGAGGCACATAGATATAACAATGAACCAATCATAGAGCGATAAACCTTTTGATCAACCGGTTCACCATCTTTGGTCAAATCAAGATGTCCACTAGTAGGCATGGGTGTAGTCATACCTTTGCATTCTTGCATATTGAACTTCTTGAATAAGTCCTTGGTGTACTTCTTTTGAGAGACAAAGGTACCTTCCTTAGTTTGCTTGATTTGCAAACCGAGAAATAATTTGAGTTCACTCATCATAGACATCTCAAACTTCTCCGACATTAGCTTTCCAAACTTCTCACTAAAATGAGTGTTAGTTGAACCAAATATGATATCATCAACATAAATTTGGCACACAAATAGTTCTCCATTAACCCTTTTAATAAAAAGAGTAGAATCAATTTTACCAATTTCAAAGCCTTTTTAATAAGGAACTTGGTCAAGCATTTATACCATGATCTAGGAGCTTGTTTAAGACCATAAAGGGCTTTGTGAAGTTTGTAAACATGATTAGGTTTCTTAGGATTGAGGAAGCCGGGAGGTTGCTTAACATAAACTTCCTCCTCAATTTTGCCATTTAGAAAAGCACTTTTAATGTCCATTTGGTACAAGGTGATATCATGGTGATTAGCATAAGCAAGTAAGATGCGAATGGACTCAAGTCTAGCAACGGGAGCATATGTCTCACCATAGTCCATACCTTCAACTTGTGTGTAGCCTTGGGCGACGAGACGTGCTTTGTTGCGAACCACTTGTCCATCTTCATCTTGCTTGTTGCGAAACACCCATTTGGTACCAATGATGTTGTGGTTGTTGTCAGGCTTCTCGACCAATGTCCACACTTGATTTCTCTCAAAGTTGTGTAGCTCTTCATGCATAGCGTTTATCCAGTCCGGATCCCCCAATGCTTCTTCAACCTTCATAGGTTCAATGCTAGAGATGAATGAGTAATGTTCACAAAAGTTAACTAAACGAGTTTTAGAGCGAGTGATTCTCCCGGTTTGGATATCATTGTAGATTTGCTCGACAGGATGATCTTTGGCAATTCTTGCTCGAACTAGTGAAAGCTTTTGCTTGGGTCGGGGTGGAACATCCTCTTCATCTTGTTCTTCTTCTTGGCCTTCTTCATTGTTGACGTTGTCGTTCTCTTGTCGTGGTGGAGAAGGAGGTTGTTGATGTTCATCTTGGTGCGCTTCCTCGTTTTCTTCATCTTGGCGTGTCCCACTTCGGCCAAGGAGTTGGAAAGGTGGGTCCTACAGGCAGTCGACTCTGATACCAACTTGTGACGCCCCCGATTCGACCGTACACTAATCATACACGCAAACGTGTACGATCAAGATCAGGGACTCACGGGAAGATATCACAACACAACTCTAGACACAAATCAAAATAATACAAGCTTTATATTACAAGCCAGGGGCCTCGAGGGCTCGAATACAAGCTTGAAAGGATCGAGAAGAGGTGTCTAGAGGGGGGTTATTAGACACTAAGTGCCAAAAGTTGCAGTTTTCAATATTCTTAAGTTTAAGTGGAGTTTAAGCACAAGTTTAACAAACACAATACATATCAATCAAGCATGCAATGAGTATATGAGCAGCGGAAAGTAAAGCATGCAACTTGCAAGAATGTAAAGAGAAGGGTTTGGAGTATTAAAACGCAATTGGAGACACGGTTGTTTTTGTCGTGGTTCCGATAGGTGGTGCTATCGTACATCCACGTTGATGGAGACTTCAACCCACGGAGGGTAACGGTTGCGCAAGTCCACGGAGGGCTCCACCCATGAAGGGTCCACGAAGAAGCAACCTTGTCTATTCCATCACGGCCGTCGCCCACGAAGGACTTGCCTTACTAGCAGTAGATCTTCACGGAGTAGGCGATCTCCTTGCCCTTACAAACTCCTTGGTTCAGCTCCACAATCTTGTTGGAGGCTCCCAAGTAACACCTAGCCAATCTAGGAGACACCACTCTCCAAGAAGTAACAAATGGTGTGTTGATGATGAACTCCTTGCTCTTGTGCTTCAAATGATAGTCTCCCCAACACTCAACTCTCTCTCACAGGATTTGGATTTGGTGGAAAGAAGATTTGAGTGGAAAGCAACTTGGGGAAGGCTAGAGATCAAGATTCATATGGTAGGAATGGAATATCTTGACCTCAACACAAGTGTAGGTGGTTCTCTCTGAGAAATTGTGTATTGGAAGTGTAGGTATGTTCTGATGGCTCTCTCCACGAATGAAGAGTGGGTGGAGGGGTATATATAGCCTCCACACAAAATCTAACCGTTACACAATTTGCCAAACTCGGTGGGACCGAATAGTTAAACTCGGTCGGACCGATTCAGCAAACCTAGTGACCGTTAGGATTTTCGGTGGGACTGAGATGCAACTCGGTAGGACCGATGTGGTTAGGGTTAGGGCATAACGTAATCTCGGTATGACCGATTACACAAACTCGGTGGGACCGATTTTGGTAATAAGCTAACCAGAGAGTTGGTCAGGCAAACTCGGGGAGACCGATTACGCAAACTCGGTGGGACCGATTTTGGTAATAAGCTAACCAGAGGGTTTGCATTGTGATCTCGGTAGTACCGATTGCTCAAACTCGGTGAGACCAATTTTAGTAATGGACATACACAGAGAGATTACAATCCCATCTCGGTGAGACCGAGATCCCTATCGGTGAAACTGATTTGCTAGGGTTTGTGGCAGTGGCTATGACATTTGAAACTCGGTGGCGCCGGATAGATAGAATCGGTGGGGCCGAGTTTGACTTTTGGTTTAGGTCATATGTGGATGTGGGAAGGTAGTTGAGGGTTTTGGAGCATATCACTAAGCACTTTGAGCAAGCAAGCCATTAAGCAACACCTCATCCCCTCTTTATAGTACTGGCTTTTCCTATAGACTCAATGTGATCTTAGATCACTAAAATAGAAAATGTAGAGTCTTGATCTTGAAGCTTGGGCCAATCCTTTGTCCTTAGCATCTTGAAGGGGTTCCACATCCTCTAGTCCATGCCACTCCATTGTTGAACTTATCTGAAACATACTAGGTAAAAGTGATAGTCCAACAAGAGATATGTTGACATTAATTACCAAAACCACCCAGGGAGCACTTGTGCTTTCAAAGCTCGATACACAAGAGTCAGCGGAAGCAACAATATCTGAGTACAAACATAAGTTAGACAAGGATGCCTTAAGAAGGCTAGCACAAAAGCAACACGATAAGAGGCAAGGCCTCCTGCCTGGGACCTCCTAACTACTCCTGGTCTTCGGTGGCCTCCATGTAGTAGTATCCGTTGGCGATGGCATCTGGCTTTAGGGATCCACCATCTGGTTGCGACAACCGGAAAGAAGGAAGAAGGGGGAAAAGGGGGGGTAGCAAAGCAACCGTGAGTACTCATCCAAAGTACTCGCAAGCATCAGATCTAAACTAAGTATGCATTGGTATCAAATGAAAGGGTTGTATCAGTGGACTGAACTGCAGAATGCCAGAATAGAGGGGAAGGCCTAGCCTATCGAAGACTAGCATCTTCAGGCAGCTCCAAGCGTCTTGCAGCATGTAGAAGAGTAAACAAAAGCAGTTTATAATTAACAAGCATGTTGTAACATTAATGCCCAGAGATCCTTCCTCGACTCCCTGCGAGAAAGCAATCCCGGAGCCACACAACTTAAGTATCCATTTCTAGTTGTATTAGATCAAGATATAAGTCTGAACGCCATTACCGTGAACACGATATTCGAATAAAGATATTCCCTGCAGGGGTGCACCACGTTTTCCAACACGCTCGATCACTCTGGTCGGACATACTTTTCTGGGTCAATGCCCGGCCTTGGAAGATCAACACGTCGCAGCCCTACCTAGGCTCAGCAGAGAGGTCCCCGCCGGTCTACCTCCTAAGCACTCCGGGGTCTTGGCCCATCACCCCTTGCACTCCGGGTCGTTACATGCAGGGCGGGTCCAGGCTCCACCACTACAGGATGGTGCCGGCCCAGCCGTGCCGCAATGTTGAACTGGACGTCTGACAAAGCTTCGGCTGATACTGCGACGTCGAGGCCCATAACTATTCTCACGTGGTGGTTAGTACGAAAAGGCTAAAGGCCAATTCATAGCAAATACCCAAACCATAGTGTATTGTTAGCTCGCAGAGACGAGCAAAGACTCACGATAATGTGACCCCGTCGCCCCGTCTCGAGGAAATACGGCAAGGGCAAGCCCAGCCCACATGAGGGCTGCTTGACTTCCCCACCGTGCCTTGTAATCATCTTGCGGGTGCTCTCCGAGCCCACCCGACTTTCCCAAAGGTCTCAAGTAATGCCAAGGTAACCGTGTGTCCAAACATCAAGGGGAAAACCCAAGGAATCACCCTCGGAGGATTCCACTCGATGTAATCATCAAGGTGAACGTAAGAGGAACCACCCTCAAGGTTCACACTTGAGGGGTTGCACGACAGAGCCGTATCGGGAATGGTGAAGGAGGAAATCACCCTCGATGACCACGACCGAATAGCTACACTACAGAATTATCATCAAGAGTGCATTATGAGGGATCACCCTCGGCACCCGATAGTAGCTCTGCAGAGTCGAACAACTAAAGGGGCGTGATGTGATGTGCGGCGTCGGGCTCTGGTCGTCGATCATGTAGCTCGAGTTGTCGATGATGAAGCATGGGCAATAAGGACAAGTGGGGGTCACTGATGGATCACTAACCAACCTATACTAAGCAGTTTAGGATAAGCAGGTAAGGTACAACAACAGGTACAAAAGCAGGCTATGCATCAAAATAGGAGCAATCAATAAGAGTAGCAAAATCTAATGCAAGCATGAGAGAATGGAATGGGCGATATCGGGATGATCAAAGGGGGGCTTGCCTGGTTGCTCAGACAAGAAGAAGGGGTCGTCGTCGATGTAGTCGATCACAGTGGTAGTCTCGGGGTCTACCGGAGAGAAGGGGGGGAAAGTAAATACATAGCAAGCAAGAGCATAACAGGACAACAGGCAGAGTTAGACGTGTTCTAACGCGGTGCTACACGTTACCGGCGAAGGGGGATAACATCCGGGAATGTTTCCCCAGGTTTAGCATATTCGGATAGATGAAACGGAGGGGGAAAGTTGCACGTACAGGTAGTTAGGGGCATGTGGCAAACGAACGGGTCGCGCATTCGGACTCGTCTCGTCGTTCTGAGCAACTTTCATGTATGAAACTTTTTCATCCGAGCTACGGTTTAATTTCTATGATTTTTCAAAGATTTAACAATATTCTGAAATTAATATTAACTAAAAAGATAATAATGCATCAACATGGCGTCATCATGACGTCAGCAGTCAACCAACCAGTTGACTGGGTCAAACAGACAGGTGGGGTCGGTTAGTGCCAGTCAACAGTACAGTCAGCATTGACTGGGTCAAAATTGACTAGTCAACAGGGTCAAAGGGCCCATTTGTCAATGTCACATGTGTTTAACAAATTGTTTAAAACAGTTTAATTAGCAGTGGGGCCCTACTGTCATTGACACATTAGCCCATTTAGAAGTTAATCAGCTAATTAAGTAGATTAATTCTTTAGTTAATAAATTAACTATTTTTACATTTTTACTTCATTTATTTTATCTAAAGAAAAAGGGGCCCCTGCGGTCATTGGCCCAGGCCAACAGAGGAGGGTTGGGCACGCACGGGTGCGCTAGGCGCCGGCGACCAGGACCAGCAGCGGCCAACGGCGGGCGTGCAAGCCGGCGCCGGGCAGTGGCGGCGAGCGCTAGTGGCGGTGGTGGCTAGCAGCGGCAGCACGCAGCGGCAGCAATAGCAAAGGAGCAACGGCAGCAGCAGGCATCGCGGCGGGCGCGGGCGCATGCACAGGGCGTAGCCGGTGCGCGGGCGAAGGTGGGAGTGCGACGGGGAGGCGAGGGGTCGTGAGCGTGGGCGCGGGCCGGATCCAGCGACGGGGAGAGAGGAGGGCAGACGGGACTCACGAGGGGTGTCGCGTGCGAGCTCGAGGGGGTGTAGGGGCGGTCCGGGGAGGAGGGCTTTGCGCGTCGGCGGGGTCGGGCGGTGAGGCGACGTGGAAGATGGCGTCGAGCAGCTCCAGGCGGCGGGGCGCGGTTGTCGGGGCACAACGGGGTCGATCTCGATCTAGCTTGGGTCGAGGTGGGGGCGGGTGCCATGCGGGAGGAGACGGAGTGGCGGGCGTCGATGAGGGGTGGCCGGAGGCGCCGGGCGGTGGCGAAGTGGCCAAGGTTTCGGGGCCCTCTGCCCCGATCCAGACGAAGGAAGGGGAGAGAGGCGTGCGGGGGAGCGAGTGGGGGGAGTGGGGATCGGGAGGGGTTAGGGTTCGGGGAGTGGGGGTGGCCTAATAGGCCACGGGGTAGCAGGGGTGGGCCGGTTGGGTGGCCAGCTGGGCCTGTTGGCTTAGTTGGCCGGGGGGGTCTCTTTTGCATTTATTTTGTTTTTCTTTTTAAAACTTTTCTTGTTTCTTTTATTTTAGTTAGCAAAATTAGTTTTACTAAAATATACAACTTGCTCCATAAATTGAGTTACAAAATAACCCACTGCCACAAAAGGTTTCACTCGCAATTGAAATAGTTTGATATTTTATAAATTATAAAGGGCATCTAATTAATTATTATAGCCACTGCTATATTCACAAAAGGGCATTTAAATACTTTACAAAAGTGTGGGGTCACCACCATAATTAGTTATGAAATATTTGCCACACTTTGAACATTTTAGTTTTCATGTTTGGGAAATTTGAATTTTTGGACTTTAGTTTGAACTTGAATTTGAATTAAGATTTGAATCAAGCAAGGATTAGCAACAGTAATGTGATGACTTGGCATCATTAACAGAGAATTACTATAGCTTAATTATCCGGGCGTCACACCAGCCAAGTGGGTGAAGAAGGAGAAGCTGGAAAATCAAGCTTTGTTTGTTAGCCTTGATAGGAGGAATCCTGCATTTTCTTGCATGAGCCTTGAAAGATGGGGAGGAAAAAGTAACTGTGTTTATGTTGCCAAGCTATTTGATGATCCCGATGAAACTTGGACTGCTGTTGAGGTTGGCCAGCGAGTGCAAAAAGAAATTTTTCACAGCCTTTACTATGGTCTTTCCTTCCCGTCGGACTACAGTCATCTGGCTAGCCTCTGGCTGTACCCCAGTTTAGTCTATGGTACTAGCCAGTGATGTTGCTGATGGGTTTTGGCTAGTCTTGCACAAACTCTGGCTATTTCTGCTGTTTTTACTATAGTTGTCGATCAGCTCCTGCAACTACAACGGTTTCCTTACCTGGCACCAGTGTTATGTGTTCAAGGCCATTTAATATGTATATTGACATGGCTTGTTGTAATGTGGTTGTCATTTGTTGATGCCTGGTGCCAATCTACTTAGAATGACTTCGGAAGTTTGGACCGACTCTTTGCGCTTCCATGTATTTTCGCCTTGATGAGTTTTCTGCCGTATAGAAGTTTGTACTCACTCGTTTGGCTGGTTTTTTAGAAGATTCAGTGCAAGTTTTAGCATTATATACAATGTTTGGTCATTGTAGTATTCAGCTCCACTTTTGTCTAAAGCTGGAGCGACTAGACACTAAGCAGCATGCATGCCCCAGTGGATGAGGGTTGGCAGCCTGCGTTTACAAGATATAGTTGCATGTGTTTGTTCACTTCAGCAGCTTGGTCAGGTAGCCATTTGAACTGCAGCTCAATCCCAGGTCTGAGTGGCGGTCTCTTGGATCATCACTGTGTGGTGGTTGTAATTTTACTTGGGCGCTTGTAAAGCAGAGCAATTGATCTCCCCACCTTGCACAAAATCAAGATAAGTGGTAGAAAACAAGTAGCCCGGCGTGAGCATCTTTGTTCTATTGTTTGACAGAGTATTAAGATGGTTTTCAAATGATCTATGAAGAATGTAGTGTTACTAATCAAGGATAGCCCTTATATGGCCGAAAATGCCAATGGAGACCGAGCTCACTGGAGCTTGGTATTTAAAAAATAATACAAAAAATCATATTTTAAAGTTTTAAAAAATTCAAAAAAAAAACCGTGGGAACTTAAACGTGGCCTGCAGGAACGTGTGAAAAATCTTTTGAAAATACTGTGATTGGTAGGCTGTACAAAAAAAGACAAAATCTCGGCCCAACCAAAAAAATTGTCCCATTTTGAAAATACGTATTTGACTTTTTTTTGTACACCACAGGGGAGGGTATATTTTGAAGAAGAGGTGCCGCTCGAGTAAAATATAAGGACTATCGCAATGATGAGTATTTTTTTTACTCTTCTAAAAGATATAAGTGATTGACTAGGTGTAGTTTCACCCCTTCAAAAAATAAGGTTTTACTCCTCTAAAGCCTTTAAGGAATCCCTACAAAGTGAAGGTTTTACTCCTCTAAAGCCTTTAAGGATCGGCTAGAGAGGCTCTTAGCAACCTTAACCCTTCTCACTTTCGCACCCTCTTTCGATGTGTACAAGACGTCGGTGGCACTCTCCTTCTCACTCCCAGTGGCGCAATGAACTATTCATAAAAAGTTCTATTTTTAGGTATAACTACTCCCTCCGTTCCAAATTACTTGTCGTGGTTTTAGTTCAAATTTGAACTAAAACCACGACAAGTAATTTGGAACGGAGGGAGTACATGTGAGCGAGAAATTAGTACCCGTGAGATGGGGTGCCTCGGTCCTCTAATCCATGCCCGCAAGATGAGGTGCTTCGCGCGATCATGGGAGAAGCTTTGCTTGATTAGTTTTGGATGCCAGTAGGCATGGAACGTTGGCTGGGGGTTGCCTCCAGCAAATGATTCGCTAGGAAGAACCCTGCAGTGAACGTTTCACGCTTCCCAGATCGCAGCTTCCCTGCTACGGTGAGGGTCCAACGCGACCACTTTAACTGTTTTTTTTTCTTTTTTGCAAAAAAGAATTCCATCAACAACAAAGTTTTTTTTATGAAAAATGCATAGAAATATAAATTTACAATTTTCGTGATCTGAGTTTTTAAAAATTGCCATGCTATAATATATAAAACCGCCATCCTATAATCTGTAAAATTTACAATGGTATCTCAAAAATAAATGTACCGTGTTATCTGGAAAATAAAACAGAGAAAAAAATTACACACACATTTGTCATGGGTGTACATAATAAAACTGCAAAACAAAAATTGTCATGCTCTAAAATAACAAAAGTTGCCATGCTCTAAACACCACTCTAAAAATAACAAAATATTGTAATGCTCTAACTAGCTCTAAAATAACAAAAAATGCCATGGTATAAAAAAAATTAAATGTCGTGCTACCCACAATAAAATTATCATGGCACAATTAATAAAATTGCCAGGTCTTACTAAAAAATTGCCATGATCTAAAGTAATGAACTTGCCATGTCACCTACAATTAAATTACCATAATCTAATTAACAAAATTGTCATAGGGTAACTGAAAAAAATTATCATGGTCTAAAATAATGAAATTGACATGCAGTCTACAATAAAAACAACATGGTCTAATTTATAAATTTACATGGTCTAACTGGAAAAATTGCCATGCTATCTACAAAAACCACCATGGTCTAAATAATTAAATCTTCATGCTACCTACAATAGAACTATCATGGTCTAAATTATTAAAATTGGCATAGACACGTGGCAAATTTGAGAATGATGCAGAGGATTAAAATTATCGTGTATTGTTGTGCTTAAAACGTTGCAAGATAAATCAAAACAATTTGCAGTGATGACCATTTATACCTAGCAAGAAAATTTGCCATGTACACATTTTAAATTTTTTGCCATATGTACCTTTTTTGCATTTTTTCACACTTAGCAAAAAGAAAGCGAAAAACAAAGGACCGAAATTCAAACAGAGGTCTCTCTGGTGGAGTCGTGAGGTGCTAACCAGTGTGGTGGGTAGGTCTATTTGGATAGAGAGGCGTTTACGTTGCTTTTTGTTCCCAGTGAACGACTTTCTAAAGCTGATGTGCCTCCTCTCCCTGCTCCAAGATCTGGGCGACGCATCCTGATGTCTACTACGCAACCTTTTCCTTGTAGACGTTGTTGGGCCTCCAAGTGCAGAGGTTTGTAGGACAGTAGCAAATTTCCCTCAAGTGAATGACCTAAGGTTTATCAATCCGTGGGAGGCGTAGGATGAAGATGGTCTCTCTCAAGCAACCCTGCAACCAAATAATAAAGCGTCTCTTGTGTCCCCAACACACCCAATACAATTGTAAATTGTATAGGTGCACTAGTTCGGCGAAGAGATGGTGATACAAGTGCAATATGGATGGTAGATATAGGTATTTGTAATCTGAAATTATAAAAACAGTAAGGTAGCAAGCGATAAAAGTGAGCGTAAACGATATGGCAATGCTAGGAAACAAGGCCTAGGGTTCATACTTTCACTAGTGCAAGTTCTCTCAACAATAATAACATAATTGGATCATATACCTATCCCTCAATATGCAACAAAGAGTCACTCCAAAGTCACTAATAGCGAAGAACAAACGAAGAGATTATGGCAGGGTACGAAACCACCTGAGTAATTGACAAAAAACTACCACATTTCACGTATCCATCCTACAGAACTACCACTTTTTGAAAACGGACCAAAAACTCCAGATTAGTGCTAATTTCGTGACAAAAAACTACCAGGTCGAGTTGATGACCGATTTAACCGTTTTAAACCCCTTTCTGGCAGAGCTGCCCCACCTGTCGGGACGGCTTCCGCGCTAACGGCTAACGGCCCACATGTCAGCACCAACCTTCTTCTTCCCCCTCTTCTCCTTCTTGTTGGCATTTCCTCGAACACCTTACCAGCAGCAGAGCAGGACACCCGCGTCAGCTAAATCAATCGGTGCTGCCGCTCGCCGAGGACCTCCTCCTCGCGCCCCGGTGCATCGAGCCGCGGATATGGTAGCCACCATCGTCCCCGCACGCCGCCGGCATGGATCCGGTCACCACCACCGTCTCCATCACGCTGCATAAGCAGCAGGCCGTGGCACCGTCCAGATGCGGGAGAGTAGCAGCAGCATGCAGCAGCGTCGGTCAAATGTGGGAGACCAGCGACCGCGAGCCCCGGGAGCGGAGGGTGGTGGAGGTATGCGCCGAAGCCCCACGCGTCCTCCAACACCATCATCACGGAGGCGACGCGCCGGCGAGACCACGTTGGCTTGGACCGGGAGGAGGGAAGCGACCACAGCCGCAGCGCTAGGTTTTGGCCACGGCCAGGAGGCGGACGACTGCTGCATCGGTGAAGACCGTCGCCCTCCCAGCCGCTCTGGTTGGTTGCCCGTGGGTGGCTCGTCGCGCGTGACGGCATGTGTTGGGGAACGTAGTAATTTCAAAAAAACTCCTACGCACACGCAAGATCATGGTGATGCATAGCAACGAGAGGGGAGAGTGTTGTCCACGTACCCTCATAGACCGAAAGCGGAAGCGTTAGCACAATGCGGTTGATGTAGTCGTATGTCTTCATGATCCGACCGATCAAGTACCGAACGCACGGCACCTCCGAGTTCAGCACACGTTCAGCCCGATGATGTCCCTTGAACTCCGATCCAGCAGAGTGTCGAGGGAGAGTTTCGTCAGCACGACGGTGTGGTGACGATGTTGATGTTCTACCGACGCAGGGCTTCGCCTAAGCACCGCTACAGTATTATCGAGGTGGACTATGGTGGAGGGGGGCACCGCACACGGCTAAGAGATCAAACGATCAATTGTTGTGTCTCTAGGGTGCCCCCTGCCCCCGTATATAAAGGAGCAAGGGGGAAGAGGTGTGGCCAGGCTTGGGGCGCGCCAGGAGGAGTCCTACTCCCACCGGGAGTAGGACTCCCCCCCTTTCCTAGTTGGAATAGGACTTGGGAGGGAAGGAGGAGAGAGGGGAAAGGAAAAGGGGGGGGGGGCGCCGCCCCCCTCCTTGTCCAATTCGGACTTGGGGGGAGGGGCGCGTGGCTGCCCCTTTGGCCCGCCTCTCCTCTTCTCCACTTGGGCCCATAAGGCCCAATAGCCTCCGGGGGGTTCCGGTAACCCCTCCGGTACTCCGGTAAAATCACTATTTCACCCGGAACACCTTTGATATCGAAACATAGGCTTCCAATATATCAATCTTCATGTCTCGACCATTTCGAGACTCCTCGTCATGTTCATGATCACATCCGGGACTTCGAACAACCTTCGGTACATCAAAACATATAAACTCATAATATAACTGTCATCGTAACGTTAAGCGTGCGGACCCTACGGGTTCGAGAACTATGTAGACATGACCGAGACATGTCTCCGGTCAATAACCAATAGCGGAACCTGGATGCTCATATTGGCTCCTACATATTCTACGAAGATCTTTATCGGTCAAACCGCATAACAACATACGTTGTTCCCTTTGTCATCGGTATGTTACTTGCCCGAGATTCGATCGTCGGTATCTCAATACCTAGTTCAATCTCGTTACCTGCAAGTCTCTTTACCCGTTCTGTAATACATCATCCCGCAACTATCATTAGTTGCAATGCTTGCAAGGCTTAAGTGATGTGCATTACCGAGAGGGCCCAGAGATACCTCTCCGATAATCCGAGTGACAAATCCTAATCTCGAAATACGCCAACCCAACAAGTACCTTCGGAGACACCTGTAGAGCACCTTTATAATCACCCAGTTACGTTGTGACGTTTGGTAGCACACAAAGTGTTCCTCCGGTAAACGGGAGTTGCATAATCTCATAGTCATAGGAACATGTATAAGTCATGAAGAAAGCAATAGCAATACAGTAAACGATCGTGTGCTAAGCTAACGGAATGGGTCATGTCAATCACATCATTCTCCTAATGATGTGATCCCGTTAATCAAATGACAACTCATGTCTATGGTTAGGAAACATAACCATCTTCGATTAACGAGCTAGTCAAGTAGAGGCATACTAGTGACACTCTGTTTGTCTATGTATTCACACATGTATTATGTTTCCGGTTAATACAATTCTAGCATGAATAATAAACATTTATCATGATATAAGGAAATAAATAATAACTTTATTATTGCCTCTAGGGCATATTTCCTTCAGTCTCCCACTTGCACTAGAGTCAATAATCTAGATTACACAGTAATGATTCTAACGCCCATGGAGCCTTGGTGCTGATCATGTTTTGCTCGTGGAAGAGGCTTAGTCAACGGGTCTGCAACATTCAGATCCGTGTGTATCTTGCAAATTTCTATGTCTCCCACTTGGACAAGATCATGGATGGAATTGAAGCGTCTCTTGATGTGCTTGGTTCTCTTGTGAAATCTGGATTCCTTCGCCAAGGCAATTGCACCAGTATTGTCATGAAAGATTTTTATTGGACCCGATGCACTAGGCATGACACCTAGATCGGATATGAACTCCTTCATCCAGACTCCTTCATTTGCTGCTTCCGAAGTAGCTATGTACTCCGCTTCACACGTAGATCCCGCCACGACGCTTTGTTTAGAACTACACCAACTGACAGCTCCACCGTTCAATGTAAACATGTATCCGGTTTGCAATTTAGAATCGTCTGGATCAGTGTCAAAGCTTGCGTCAACATAACCATTTACGATGAGCTCTTTATCACCTCCATAAACGAGAAACATATCCTTAGTCCTTTTCAGGTATTTCAGGATGTTCTTGACTGCTGTCTAGTGATCCACCCCTGGATTACTTTGGTACCTCCCTGCTAGACTTATAGCAAGGCACACATCAGGTCTGGTACACAGCATTGCACACATGGTAGAGCCTATGGCTGAAGCATAGGGAACATCTTTCATTTTCTCTCTATCTTCTGGAGTGGTCGGGCATTGAGTCTTACTCAACTTCACACCTTGTAACACAGGCAAGAACCCTTTGTTTGCTTGATCCATTTTGAACTTTTTCAAAACTTTGTCAAGGTATGTGCTTTGTGAAAGTCCAATTAAGCGTCTTGATCTATCTCTATAGATCTTAATGCCCAATATGTAAGCAGCTTCACCGAGGTCTTTCATTGAAAAGCTCTTATTCAAGTATCCCTTTATGCTATCCAGAAATTCTATATCATTTCCAACCAGTAATATGTCATCCACATATAATATCAAAAATGCTACAGAGCTCCCACTCACTTTCTTGTAAATACAGGCTTCTCCAAAAGTCTGTATAAAACCAAATGCTTTGATCACACTATCAAAGCGTTTATTCCAACTCCGAGAGGCTTGCACCAGTCCATAAATGGATAACTGGAGCTTGTACACTTTGTTAGCTCCCTTTGGATCGACAAAACTTTATGGTTGCATCATATACAACTCTTCTTCCAGAAATCCATTCAGGAATGCAGTTTTAACATCCACCTGCCAAATTTCATAATCATAAAATGCGGCAATCGCTAACATGATTCGGACAGACTTAAGCATCACTACGGGTGAGAAGGTCTCATCGTAGTTAATCCCTTGAACTTGTAGAAAACCTTTTGCAACAAGTCGAGCTTTGTAGACAGTAACAATACCGTCAGCGCCAGTCTTCTTATTGAAGATCCATTTATTCTCAATTGCTTGCCGATCATCGGTCAAGTTAACCAAACTCCACACTTTGTTCTCATACATGGATCCCATCTCAGATTTCATGGCCTCAAGCCATTTTGCGGAATCTGGGCTCACCATCGCTTCTTCATAGTTCGTAGGTTCACCATGATCTAGTAGCATGATTTCTAGAACAGGATTACCGTACCACTCTGGTGCGGATCTTACTCTGGTTGATCTACGAGGTTCAGTAACAACTTGATCTGAAATTCCATGATCATCATCATTAACTTCCTCACTAATTGGTGTAGGTGTCACAGAAACCGGTTTCTGTGATGAACTACTTTCCAATAAGGGAGCAGGTACAGTTACCTCATCAAGTTCTACTTTCCTCCCACTCACTTCTTTCGAGAGAAACTCCTTCTCTAGAAAGGATCCATTCTTAGCAACAAATGTCTTGCCTTCGGATCTGTGATAGAAGGTGTACCCAACAGTTTCCTTTGGGTATCCTATGAAGACACATTTCTCCGATTTGGGTTCGAGCTTATCAGGTTGAAGCTTTTTCACATAAGCATCGCAGCCCCAAACTTTAAGAAACGACAACTTTGGTTTCTTGCCAAACCACAGTTCATAAGGAGTCGTCTCAACGGATTTCGATGGTGCCCTATTTAACGTGAATTCGGCCGTCTCTAAAGCATAACCCCAAAACGATAGCGGTAAATCTATAAGAGACATCATAGATCGCACCATATCTAGTAGAGTACGATTACGACGTTCGGATACACCATTACGCTGTGGTGTTCCGGGTGGCGTGAGTTGTGAAACTATTCCGCATTGTTTCAAATGTAGAACAAACTCGTAACTCAAATATTCTCCTCCACGATCAGATCGTAGAAACTTTATTTTCTTGTTACGATGATTTTCAACTTCACTCTGAAATTCTTTGAACTTTTCAAATGTTTCAGTCTTTCAGACTTATGTTTCATTAAGTAGATATACCCATATCTGCTTAAATCATCTGTGAAGGTGAGAAAATAACGATATCCGCCACGAGCCTCAACATTCATCGGACCACATACATCTGTATGTATGATTTCCAACAAATCTGTTGCTCTCTCCATAGTACCGGAGAACGGCGTTCTAGTCATCTTGCCCATGAGGCACCGTTCGCAAGTACCAAGTGATTCATAATCAAGTGGTTCCAAAAGTCCATCAGTATGGAGCTTCTTCATGCGTTTTACACCGATATGACATAAATGGCAGTGCCACAAATAAGTTGCACTATCATTATCAACTCTGCATCTTTTGGTTTCAACATTATGAATATGTGTATCACTACTATCGAGATTCATCAAAAATAGACCACTCTTCAGGGGTGCATGACCATAAAAGATATTACTCATATAAATAGAACAACCATTATTCTCTGATTTAAATGAATAACCGTCTCGCATCAAACAAGATCCAGATATAATGTTCATGCTCAACGCTGGCACCAAATAACAATTATTTAGGTCTAATACTAATCCCGAAGGTAAATGTAGAGGTAGCGTGCCGACCGCGATCACATCGACTTTGGAACCATTTCCCACGCGTATCGTCACCTCGTCCTTGGCCAGTGTTCGCTTAATCCGTAGTCCCTGTTTCGAGTTGCAAATATTAGCAACAGAACCAGTATCAAATACCCAGGTGCTACCGCGAGCTCTAGTAAGGTACACATCAATAACATGTATATCACATATACCTTTGTTCACCTTGCCATCCTTCTTATCCGCCAAATACTTGGGGCAGTTCCACTTCCAGTGACCAGTCTGCTTGTAGTAGAAGCACTCAATTTCAGGCTTAGGTCTAGACTTGGGTTTCTTCTCCTGAGCAGCAACTTGCTTGCTGTTCTTTTTGAATTTCCCCTTCTTCTTCCCTTTGCCCTTTTTCTTGAAACTAGTGGTCTTGTTGACCATCAACACTGAAGGAAATATGCCCTAGAGGCAATAACAAAGTTATTATTTATTTCCTTATATCATGATAAATGTTTATTATTCATGCTATAATTGTATTAACCGGAAACATAATACATGTGTGAATACATAGACAAACAGAGTGTCACTAGTATGCCTCTACTTGACTAGCTCGTTAATCAAAGATGGTTATGTTTCCTAACCATGAACAAAAGAGTTGTTATTTGATTAACGGGATCACATCATTAGAAGAATGATGTGATTGACATGACCCATTCCATTAGCTTAGCACCCGATCGTTTAGTATGTTGCTATTGCTTTCTTCATGACTTATACATGTTCCTATGACTATGAGATTATGGAACTCCCGTTTGCCGGAGGAACACTTTGTGTGCTACCAAACGTCACAACGTAACTGGGTGATTATAAAGGAGCTCTACAAGTGTCTCCGAAGGTACATGTTGGGTTGGCGTATTTCGAGATTAGGATTTGTCACTCCGATTGTCGGAGAGGTATCTCTGGGCCCTCTCAGTAATGCACATCACATAAGCCTTGCAAGCATTGCAACTAATGAGTTAGTTGTGAGATGATGTATTACGGAACAAGTAAAGAGACTTGCCGGTAACGAGATTGAACTAGGTATTAAGATACCGACGATCGAATCTCGGGCAAGTAACATACCGATGACAAAGGGAACAACGTATGTTGTTATGCGGTCTGACCGATAAAGATCTTCATAGAATATGTGGGAGCCAATATGAGCATCCAGGTTCCGCTATTAGTTATTGACCGGAGACGTGTCTCGGTCATGTCTACATAGTTCTCGAACCCGTAGGGTCCGCACGCTTAAGGTTTCGATGACAGTTATATTATGAGTTTATGAGTCTTGATGTACCGAAGGAGTTCGGAGTCCCGGATGAGATCGGGGACATGACGAGTTGTCTCGAAATGGTCGAGACGTAAAGCTCGATATATTGGACGACTATATTCAGACATCGGAAAGGTTCTGAGTGGTTCGGGTATTTTTCGGAGTACCGGGGAGTTATGGGAATACGGGGGAAGAAGTATATGGGCCTTATTGGGCTTTAGAGGAGAGGGAGAGGCAGGCCGCGCGCCCCCCATTGACTAGTCCGAATTGGACTAGGGGGAGGGGTGGCGCCCCCTCCTTCCTTCTCTTCCCTCTTCCCTTTCCTTGACTCCTACTCCTACTACTTGGAAGGGGGGGATCCTACTCCCGTGGGAGTAGGACTCCTCCAGGGCGTGCCATAGGGGCCGGCCCTCTCACCCCTCCTCCACTCCTTTATATACGGGGGCAGGGGGCACCCCATAGACACAACAATTGATCCTTGAGATCTATTAGCCGTGTGCGGTGCCCCCCTCCACCATAATCCTCGATAATATTGTAGCGGTGCTTAGGCGAAGCCCTGCGATGGTAGAGCATCAAGATCGTCACCACGCCGTCGTGCTGACGGAACTCATCCCCGACACTTTGCTGGATCGGTGTCCGGGGATCGTCATCGAGCTGAACGTGTGCTAGAACGCGGAGGTGCCGTAGTTTCGGTGCTTGATCGGTCGGGCCGTGAAGACGTACGACTACATCAACCGCGTTGTTATAACGCTTCCGCTTTCGGTCTACAAGGGTACGTAGACAACACTCTCCCCATCTCATTGCTATGCATCACCATGATCTTGCGTGTGCGTAGGAATTTTTTTGAAATTACTACGTTCCCCAACAGTGGCATCCGAGCCTGGTTTTATGCGTAGATGTCATATGCACGAGTAGAACACAAGTGAGTTGTGGGTGATATAAGTCATACTGCTTACCAGCATGTCATACTTTGGTTCGGCGGTATTGTTGGATGAAGCGGCCCAGACCGACATTACGCGTACGCTTACGCGAGACTGGTTCTACCGACGTGCTTTGCACACAGGTGGCTGGCGGGTGTCAGTTTTTCCAACTTTAGTTGAACCGAGTGTGGCTATGCCCGGTCCTTGCGAAGGTTCAAACAACACCAACTTGACAAACTATCGTTGTGGTTTTGATGCGTAGGTAAGATTGGTTCTTGCTAAGCTCGTATCAGCCACGTAAAACTTGCAACAACAAAGTAGAGGACGTCTAACTTGTTTTTGCAGGGCATGTTGTGATGTGATATGGTCAAGACATGATGCTAAATTTTATTGTATGAGATGATCATGTTTTGTAACTGAGTTATCGGCAACTGGCAGGAGCCATATGGTTGTCGCTTTATTGTATGCAATGCAATCGCCCTGTAATGCTTTACTTTATCACTAAGCGGTAGCGATAGTCGTAGTAGCATAAGATTGGCGAGACGACAACGATGCTACGATGGAGATCAAGGTGTCGCGCCGGTGACGATGGTGATCATGACGTTGCTTCGGAGATGGAGATCACAAGCACAAGATGATGATGGCCATATCCTATCACTTATATTGATTGCATGTGATGTTTATCTTTTATGCATCTTATCTTGCTTTGATTGACGGTAGCATTATAAGATGATCCCTCACTAAATTATCAAAGTATAAGTGTTCTCCCTGAGTATGCACCGTTGCGAAAGTTCTTCGTGCTGAGACACCACGTGATGATCGGGTGTGATAGGCTCTACGTTCAAATACAACGGGTGCAAAACAGTTGCACACGCGGAATACTCAGGTTAAACTTGACGAGCCTAGCATATAACAGATATGGCCTCGGAACACGGAGACCGAAAGGCCGAGCGTGAATCATATAGTAGATATGATCAACATAGTGATGTTCACCATTGAAACTACTCCATCTCACGTGATGATCGGACATGGTTTAGTTTATTTGGATCGCATGATCACTTAGAGGATTAGAGGGATGTCTATAAGTGGGAGTTCTTAAGTAATATGATTAATTGAACTTAAATTTATCATGAACTTAGTCCTGGTAGTATTAGCATATCTATGTTGCAGATCAATAGCTTGCGTTTAGCTCCCCTGTTTATTTTGATATGTTCCTAGAGAAAAACTATGTTGAAAGATGTTAGTAGCAATGATGTGGATTGGATCCATGATCTGAGGATTATCCTCATTGCTGCATAGAAGAATTATGTCCTTGATGCACCGCTAGGTGACAGACCTATTGCAGGAGCACATGCAGACGTTATGAATGTTTGGCTAGCTCAATATGATGACTACTTGATAGTTTAGTGCACCATGCTTAACGGCTTAGAATCGGGACTTCAAAGACGTTTTGAACGTCATGGACCATATGAGATGTTCCAGGAGTTGAAGTTAATATTTCAAGCAAATACCCGAGTTGAGAGATATGAAGTCTCCAACCGGTTCTATAGCTAAAAGATGGAGGAGAATAGCTCAAGCAGTGAGCATGTGCTCAGATTGTCTGGGTACTACAATCGCTTAAATCAAGTGGGAGTTAATCTTCCAGATAAAATAGTGATTGACAGAATTCTCTAGTCACCATCACCAAGTTAGTAGAACTTCGTGATGAACTATAATATGCAAGGGATAATGGAAACGATTCCCAAGCTCTTCGTGATGCTGAAATCGACGAAGGTAGAAATCAAGAAAAACATCAAGTGTTGATGGTTAACAAGACCACTAGTTTCAAGAAAAGGGCAAAGGGAAGAAGGGGAACTTTAAGAAGAACGGCAAGCAAGTTGCTGCTCAAGTGAAGAAACCCAAGTCTGGACCTAAGCCTGAGACTAAGTGCTTCTACTGCAAAGGGACTGGTCACTGGAAGCGGAACTGCCCCAAGTATTTGGCGGATAAGAAGGATGGCAAAGTGAACAAAGGTATATTTGATATACAGATTATTGATGCGTATTTTACTAGTGTTCATAGCAACCCCTCGGTATTTGATACTGGTTCAGTTGCTAAGAGTAGTAACTCAAAACGGGAGTTGCAGAATGAACAGAGACTACTTAAGGGTGAAGTGACGATGTGTGTTGGAAGTGGTTCCAAGATTGATATGATCATCATCGCACACTCCCTATACTTTCGGGATTAGTGTTGAACCTAAATAAGTGTTATTTGGTGTTTGCGTTGAGCATGAATATGATTGATCATGTTTATTGCAATACGATTATTCATTTAAGTAAGAGAATAAATTGTTGTTCTATTTACATGAATAAAACCTTCTATGGTCATACACCCAATGAAAATGGTTTGTTGGATCTCGATCGTGGTGATACACATTTTCATAATGTTGAAGCCAAAAGATGCAAAGTTAATAATGATAGTGCAACTTATTTGTGGCACTGCCGTTTAGGTCATATTGGTGTAAAGCGCATGAAGAAACTCCATGCTGATGGACTTTTGGAATCACTTGATTATGAATCACTTGATGCTTGCGAACCATGCCTTATGGGCAAGATGACTAAAACTTCGTTCTCCGGAACAATGGAGCAAGCAACTGACTTATTGGAAATCATACATACTGATGTATGTGGTCCGATGATTGTTGAGGCTCGCGGCGGGTATCGTTATTTTCTGACCTTGACAGATGATTTGAGCAGATATGGGTATATCTACTTGATGAAACATAAGTCTGAAACATTTGAAAAGTTCAAAGAATTTCAGAGTGAAGTGGAAAATCATCGTGACAAGAAAATAAGGTTTCTACGATTTGATCGCGGAGACAAATATTTGAGTTATTAGTTTGGTCTTCAATTAAAACAATGTGGAATAGTTTCACAAATTCGTGCCACCTGGAACACCACAGCATAATGGTGTATCCGAACGTCATAACCGTACTTTATTGGATATAGTACAATCTATGATGTTTCTTACCGATTTACCACTATAGTTTTGGGGTCATGCATTAGAGACAGTTGCATTCACGTTAAAAAGGGGCACCATCTAAGTCCGTTGAGACGACACAATATGAACTGTGGTTTGGCAAGAAACCAAAGTTGTCGTATCTTAAAGTTTGGGGTTGCGATGCTTATAAGATAAAGTTTCATCATGATAAGCTCAAACCCAAATCGGAGAAATGTGTCTTCATAGGATACCCAAAGGAGACAGTTGGGTACACCTTCTATCACAGATCCGAAGGCAAGACATTCGTTGCTGAGAATGGATACTTTCTAGAGAAGAAGTTTCTCTCGAAAGAAGTGAGTGGGAGGAAAGTAGAACTTGATAAGGTAATTGTACCTTCTCCCTTATTGGAAAGTAGTTCATCACAGAAATCTGTTCCTGTGACTACTACAGCAATTAGTGAGGAAGCTAATGATGATGATCATGTAACTTCAGATCAAGTTACTACCGAACCTCGTAGGTAAACCAGAGTGAGATCCGCACCAGTGGTACGATAATCCTGTTCTGGAGGTCATGTTACTTGACCATGATGAACCTACGAACTATGAGGAAGCGATGATGAGCCCAGATTCCGCAAAATGGCTTGAGGCCATGAAATCCGAGATAAGATCCATGTATGAAAACAAAGTATGGACTTTGGTGGAATTGCCCGATGATCGGCAATCCATAGAAAATAAATGGATCTTCAAGAGGAAGACAGAAGCTGATAGTAGTGTTACTATCTACAAAGCTAGACTTGTCAAAAAAGGTTTTTGACAAAGTTCAAGGTGTTGACTACGATGAGATTTTCTCACTCGTATCTACGCTTAAGTCTGTCTGAATCATGTTAGCAATTGCCGCATTTTATGAAATCTGGCAAATGGATAAACAAAACTACATTCCTTAATGGATTTATTAAAGAAGAGTTGTATATGATGCAACCAGAAGGTTTTGTCAATCCTAAAGGTGCTAACAAAATGTGCAAGCTCCAGCGATCCATCTATGGACTGGTGCAAGCATCTCGGAGTTGGAATGTGCGCTTTGATGAGATGATCAAAGCATATAGTTTTATACAGACTTGCGGTGAAGCCTGTATTTACAAGAAAGTGAGTGGGAGCACTACAGCATTTCTGATAAGTATATGTGAATGACATATGGTTGATCGGAAATAATGTAAAATTATTCTGCAAAGCATAAAGGAGTGTTTGAAAGAAGTTTTTCAAAGAAAGACCTCGGTGGAGCTGCTTACATGTTAAGCATCAAGATCTATAGAGATAGATCAAGACGCTTGATAAGTTTTTTCAATGAGTACATACCTTGACAATATTTTGAAGTAGTTCAAAATGGAACAGTCAAAGAAAGAGTTCTTGGCTATGTTACAAGGTGTGAAATTGAGTAAGACTCAAAGCCCGACCACAGCAAAACATAGAAAGAGAATGAAAGTCATTCCCTATGTCTCAGCAATAGGTTCTATAAAGTATGCCATGCTGTGTGCCAGATCTATTGTATACCCTACACTGTGTTAAGCAAGGGAGTACAATAGTGATCTAAGAGTAGATCACTGGACAACGGTCAAAATTATCCTTAGTGGAATAAGGAAATATTTCTCGATTATGGAGGTGACAAAAGGTTCGTCGTAAAAAGTTACGTCGATGCAAGTTTTGACACAGATCTGTATGACTCTAAGTCTCGATCTAGATACATATTGAAAGTGGGAGCAAATAGCTAGAGTAGCTCTGTGCAGAGCATTGTAGACATAGAATTCACAAAATACTTACGGATCTGTATGTGACACATCCGTTGACTAAAATTATCTCACAAGCAAAACATGATCACACCTTAGTACTCTTTGGGTGTTAATCACATAAGCGATGTGAACTAGATTACTGACTCTAGTAAACCCTTTGGGTGTAGGTCACATGACGATGTGAACTATGGGTGTTAATCACATGGTGATGTGAACTATTAGTGTTGAATCACATGGTGATGTGAACTAGATTATTGACTCTAGTGCAAGTGGGAGACTGAAGGAAATATGCCCTAGAGGCAATAATAAAGTTATTATTTATTTCCTTATATCATGATAAATGTTTATTATTCATGCTAGAATTGTATTAACCGGAAACATAATACATGTGTGAATACATAGACAAACAGAGTGTCACTAGTATGCCTCTACTTGACTAGCTCGTTAATCAAAGATGGTTATGTTTCCTAACCATGAACAAAAGAGTTGTTATTTGATTAACGGGATCACATCATTAAAAGAATGATGTGATTGACATGACCCATTCCATTAGCTTAGCACCCGATCGTTTAGTATGTTGTTGTTGCTTTCTTCATGACTTATACATGTTCCTATGACTATGAGATTATGCAACTCCCGTTTGCCGGAGGAACACTTTATGTGCTACCAAATGTCACAACGTAACTGGGTGATTATAAAGGAGCTCTACAGGTGTCTCCGAAGGTACATGTTGGGTTGGCGTATTTCGAGATTAGGATTTGTCACTCCGATTGTCGGAGAGGTATCTCTGGGCCCTCTCGGTAATGCACATCACATAAATCTTGCAAGCATTGCAACTAATGAGTTAGTTGTGAGATTATGTATTACGGAACGAGTAAAGAGACTTGCCGGTAACGAGATTGAACTAGGTATTAAGATACCGACGATCGAATCTCGGGCAAGTAACATACCGATGACAAAGGGAACAACGTATGTTGTTACGTGGTCTGACCGATAAAGATCTTCGTAGAATATGTGGGAGCCAATATGAGCATCCAGGTTCCGCTATTGGTTATTGACCGGGGACGTGTCTCGGTCATGTCTACATAGTTCTCGAACCCGTAGGGTCCGCACGCTTAAGGTTTCGATAACAGTTATATTATGAGTTTATGAGTTTTGATGTACCGAAGGAGTTCGGAGTCCCGGATGAGATCGGGGACATGACGAGGAGTCTCGAAATGGTCGAGACGTAAATCTCGATATATTGGACGATTATTCGGACATCGGAAAGGTTCTGAGTGGTTCGGGTATTTTTCGGAGTACCGGGGAGTTACGGGAATACGGGGGAAGAAGTATATGGGCCTTATTGGGCTTTAGAGGAGAGGGAGAGGCAGGCCGCGCGCCCCCCATTGACTAGTCCGAATTGGACTAAGGGGAGGGGCGGCGCCCCCTCCTTCCTTCTCTTCCCTCTTCCCTTTCCTTGACTCCTACTCCTACTACTTGGAAGGGGGGATCCTACTCCCGGTGGGAGTAGGACTCCTCCAGGGCGCGCCATAGGGGCCGACCCTCTCCCCCCTCCTCCACTCCTTTATATATGGGGCAGGGGGCACCCCATAGACACAACAATTGATCCTTGAGATCTATTAGCCGTGTGCGGTGCCCCCCTCCACCATAATCCTCGATAATATTGTAGCGGTGCTTAGGCGAAGCCCTGCGACGGTAGAGCATCAAGATCGTCACCACGCCGTCATGCTGATGGAACTCATCCCCGACACTTTTCTGGATCGGAGTCCGGGAATCGTCATCGAGCTGAACGTGTGCTAGAACGCGGAGGTGCCGTAGTTTCGGTGCTTGATCGGTCGGGCCGTGAAGACGTACGACTACATCAATCGCGTTGTTATAACGCTTCCGCTTTCGGTCTACAAGGGTACGTAGACAACACTTCCCCATCTCGTTGCTATGCATCACCATGATCTTGCGTGTGCGTAGGAATTTTTTTGAAATTACTACGTTCCCCAACAAACACTTGATGCTCCTTCTTGATTTCTACCTCCGCAGCCTTTAGCATTGCGAAGAGCTCGGGAATCGTCTTATCCATCCCTTGCTTGTTATAGTTCATCACGAAGCTCTTGTAGCTTGGTGGCAGTGATCGAAGAATTCTGTCAATGACATTGTCATCTGAAAGATTAACTCCCAGTTGAATCAAGTGATTATTATACCCAGACATCTTGAGTATATGCTCACTGACAGAACTATTCCCCTCCATCTTGCAGCTATAGAACTTATTGGAGACTACATATCTCTCAATCCGGGCATTTGCTTGAAATATTAACTTCAACTCCTGGAACATCTCATATGCTCCATGACGTTCAAAACGTCATTGAAGTCCCGGTTCTAAGCCGTAAAGCATGGCACATTGAACTATCGAGTAGTCATCAGCTTTGCTCTGCCAGACGTTCTTAACGTCGTCAGTTGCATCAGCAGCAGGCCTGGCACACAGCGGTGCTTCCAGGACGTAATTCTTCTGTGCAGCAATGAGGATAATCCTCAAGTTACGGACCCAGTCCGTGTAATTGCTACCATCATCTTTCAACTTTGCTTTCTCAAGGAACGCATTAAAATTCAACGGAACAACAGCACGGGCCATCTATCTACAATCAACATAGACAACCAAGATACTATCAGGTACTAAGTTCATGATAAATTTAAGTTCAATTAATCATATTACTTAAGAACTCCCACTTAGAAAGACATCCCTCTAATCCTCTAAGTGATCACGTGATCCAAATCAACTAAACCATAACCGATCATCACATGAAATGGAGTAACTTTCAATGGTGAACATCACTATGTTGATCATATCTACTATATGATTCACGCTCGACCTTTCGGTCTCAGTGTTTCGAGGCCATATCTGCATATGCTAGGCTCGTCAAGTTTAACCTGAGTATTCTGCGTGTGCAAAACTGGCTTGCACCCGTTGTAGATGGACGTAGAGCTTATCACACCCGATCATCACGTGGCGTCTGGGCACGACGAACTTTGGCAACGGTGCATACTCAGGGAGAACACTTTTATCTTGAAATTTAGTGAGAGATCATCTTATAATGCTACCGTCAATCAAAGCAAGATAAGATGCATAAAAGATAAACGTCACATGCAATCAATATAAGTGATATGATATGGCGATCATCATCTTGTGCTTGTGATCTCCATCTCCGAAGCACCGTCATGATCACCATTGTCACCGGCGCGACACCTTGATCTCCATCGTAGCATCGTTGTTGTCTCGCCAATCTTATGCTTCTATGACTATCGCTACCGCTTAGTGATAAAGTAAAGCATTACAGGGCGATTGCATTGCATACAATAAAGCGACAACCACATGGCTCCTGCCAGTTGCCGATAACTCGGTTACAAAACATGATCATCTCATACAATAAAATTTAGCATCATGTCTTGACCATATCACATCACAACATGCCCTGCAAAAACAAGTTAGACGTCCTCTACTTTGTTGTTGCAAGTTTTACGTGGCTGCTACGGGCTTAGCAAGAACCGTTCTTACCTGCGCATCAAAACCACAACGATAGTTTGTCAAGTTGGTGCTGTTTTAACCTTCGCAAAGACCGGGCATAGCCACACTCTGTTCAACTGAAGTTGGAGAAACTGACACCCGCCAGCCACCTGTGTGCAAAGCACGTCGGTAGAACCAGTCTCGCGTAAGCGTACGTGTAATGTCGGTCCGGGCCGCTTCATCCAACAATACCGCTAAACCAAAGTATGACATGCTGGTAAGCAGTATGACTTATATCGCCCACAACTCACTTGTGTTCTACTCGTGCATATAACATCAACGCATAAAACCAGGCTCGGATGCCACTGTTGGGGAGCGTAGTAATTTTAGAAAATTTCCTACGCACACGCAAGATCATGGTGATGCATAGCAACGAGAGGGGAGAGTGTTGTCCACGTACCCTCGTAGACCGAAAGCGGAAGCGTTAGCACAACACGGTTGATGTAGTCGTACGTCTTCATGATCCGACCGATCAAGTACCGAACGCACGGCACCTCCGAGTTCAGCACATGTTCAGCCCGATGACGTTCCACGAACTCCGATCCTGCCGAGTGTCGAGGGAGAGTTTCGACAGCACGACGGCGTGGTGAAGATGTTGATGTTCTATCGATGCAGGGCTTCGCCTAAGCACCGCTACAATATTATCGAGGTGGACTATGGTGGAGGGGGGCACCGCACACGGCTAAGAGATCAAACGATCAATTGTTGTGTCTCTAGGGTGCCCCCCTGCCCCTGTATATAAAGGAGCAAGGGGGGAGAGGTGCGGCCAGGCTTGGGGCGCGCCAGGAGGAGTCCTACTCCCACCGGGAGTAGGACTACCCCCTTTCGTAGTTGGAATAGGACTTGGGAGGGAAGGAGGAGAGTGGGGGAAGGAAAAGGGGGCACTGTCGTGGTTCTAAGTCTGACAGTAGTATAGGGGGGTAAGTATGGAGAGGCAAGATCCTAGCTATGGAGTAGTTGTAGACACACGAGGTTTACGAGTTCAGGCCCTTCTCGGAGGAAGTAATAGCCCTACGTCTCGGAGCCCGGAGGCGATCGACTAGATTATGTGTGTATGAATTACAGGGGTGCGAACCCTTTACACTGAGGAGGGGGGTGGCTTATATAGAGTTCGCCAGACCCCTCCAGCCCTCAGTTATGCAGGGTTTAAGGTACATTAAGGTCGGGCGTTACTGGTAACGCCACTAATAAAGTGCTATGATGACCATAAAAGCCACTTAATGCCCGTTCATTAGCGAGTGGAGTGACTTTAGATCTCCTGGCCATCGAGTGGACGGATCTTGGTCGAGTGGTAGTCTTCATGGTCGAGTGTCTTCGAGTTCGTCGAGTGGATCACCTCCAAGTCGATTGAAAGGTGATTTCTTCTAGGGATGTCCTTGGGGAGGGTAGTTTGGACAGGTCCATGACCCTACCCTAGGTATATAGCTTCATCATTAGCCCCTGAATGGATCGAGGTTTGAGTGGGGAAGGAGTTAAGCACTCATCCGACCCATTCTTCGTGTCATGAGTATATCTTGTCTTGGATCAACGAACCTAGGCGTAGTTACCATCTTCTTTTCCGGTCGCCTTGATCCATTCATAATTTTCTCTAGTCAAGTGAATTTCTTTTCTTGAAGATTCCCGACTGGCTGCGTGGACGAGATCTTCCATATGACGAGTTGTTCTGTTGCCCGCGGATTTCGCGGGATTTGAATTTTGGGAAGCGCGCGGGACGGGGGAGGCCGCAGTAATCGGATGGGATAGAACGGAGTGTCCTCGATCTCCGCGCCACCTTTTTCGCCACGTATCGTGTGCGCGACTGTTGTGGGATTTGACAGGATCGCCTCGGCCTACAGGTCAACCACTCGGAAGTGACCTCATATAAGCTGCCGGCCCAGGGCTTTTGAATAGTGCGCCTTCACTTTTCCCTTTCCTCTCGAATTCCTCTGCCACCTCTGCCTTCGTCTCAGCGCCGCCGGCCCGCTCGAGCTTCGTCTGCGGCAATGGTGAAGGAGAGGACGGCGGCTCTGGAGCACGCGGAGAAAGCGACAGTGCAGGCGAAGGGGAAGAAGTCCGGTCGGGGCGGATCTTCTTTGAGGTCCGCTCTGCCGACGGGCTGGATCCAGGGCGATTGGATGCCTTCGGCGATCACGCAGGAAGACCTCGATGATCTGGTCGATGGGGGGTTCATTCCTCACCAATCTGTGCGTCTTCCAGGGAATGAGATCGAGCCGCAGCCTCGCGAGGGTGAGTGCGTCCTCATCGCTACTCACGTCGACCGCGGATTTTCTCTGCCCCCTCATTCTTTTTTCCGGAGCTTCTTGAACTTTTTCGGGGTGCAGCTCCATCATTTTACCCCAAATTCCATCGTGTATCTTGCTGCCTTTGTATCTTTGTGCGAGGACTTCCTGGGTTGCCGTCCCCATTGGGGCCTCTTCAAGCACATTTTCACTTGTCGTTCTCAGTCGGTTAAGAAAGCCAAGTCGAGTGACGATAGGACGCAAGTGGTTCAGATGTGCGGGTGTCTTGGGATCCAGATGAGGAGAAAAAGTTCTTTTCCAGCTATGACTCTTCCCGAGTCTGTCCGCGGCTGGCAGTCGACCTAGTTCTATTGCAAAGACCAGGCGACTCCAGGACAGGCGACGGGTCTTCCTCCTTTTTCCCTGAACCAAGCAGAAAAGCCTTCCTCTCTGAAAGTGACACCGGAAGAAAGGGCGCAAGTCAAAGTGCTGGTCGGTTGAGTGGTTCAGCTCGTCCGCGACGGGGTGACTGGTATGGATTTATTAGAGGTCTTTCTCCGTAGGCGCATCCAACCGCTTCAAGCTCGTGACCATCCGATGTGGATGTACTCGGGCCTCGATGACACCACTCGGATCCATCCGGAGGAGGTCGACGATGCGACGTTGGAGGGGTGGTTGTCGAGTATCATGGGGAACAAGGACAACCCCCGAGGAGCCAGGAGGATTCCTCCACTTGACCAGACGTACAAAGTAGACCAGGTCCGATTCTGCATCTATGACTGCAATCTTTCTTTCTTCATTCTGTTTACTTAACATCAATCGACTGACTCTTGTCTTGCTTGTTGTCCTCCAGGCCATTACTGATATGTATTCGATGCCCAACGGGGCGCAAGAGCAGGCCGAGGAGGGGGAGGCGAGCGGAGGCGAAAGCGGAGGGGAGTGGCACTCTGACGGAGAAGGGGAGAAGAATGACGACGATGACTCCAGTGAAGAGGAGGAGGAAGAAGTCGATCCTCCCCGTACGGAAAGGCGATCCAAGCTCACCCACGACCCTGCGCGCGAACGTGGCAAGGCGACCGTGCCTGTTGGGCAGTCATCTAAACGCCCTCGGACGTCTTCTCCAGCGCCGACTGAAAAAGTGCCCAAGCATCCACGATCGGCGTCGTCAAAGCCACCGAAGGCCCTGCCCAAGATGAAGATGACCGCTCCTACCATCTCCGGGTAACAACAGAACTTGCATTTTTTTGTTTGAGCATGGATAGGCTCTTAGTCGACTTGTTGACTGAACCTGTTGGGGAACGTAGTAATTTCAAAAATTTCCTACGCACACGCAAGATCATGGTGATGCATAGCAACGAGAGGGGAGAGTGTTGTCTACGTACCCTCGTAGACCGAAGCGGAAGCGTTGACACAACATAGAGGAAGTAGTCGTACGTCCTTCTCGCGATCCGACCGATCCCAGCGCCGTTACTCCGGCGCCTCCGAGTTCTTGACACACGTACAGCACGATGACGTTCTCTGGGCTCCGATCCAGCAAAGCTCTCGGGGAAGAGTTTCGTCAGCACGACGGCGTGGTGACGATCTTGATGTGTTACCGACGCAGGGCTTCGCCTAAGCACTGCGACAATATGACCGAAGTGGAATATGGTGAAGGGGGGCACCGCACACGGCTAAGGAACGATCACGTTGATCAATTGTGTGTCCAAGGGGTGCCCCTTGCCTCAGTATATAAAGGATGGAGGAGGAGGAGGCCGGCCAAGCCAATTGGTGCGGCCAAGATGGGAGTCCTACTAGGACTCCAAGTCCTAGTAGGAGTCCATCAAGAGGGGAGGAAGGGAGAAGGAAGTGGAGGAGAAGGAAAGGTGGCCGGCCCCCTTTTCCCTAGTCCAATTCGGACTAGAGGGGAGGGGGGCGCAGCAGCCTTTTTCCTCTTCCCACTAAAGCCCATCAAGGCCCATTACTTCTCCCGTAACTACCCGGTACTCCAAAAATACCCGAATCACTCGGAACCTTTCCGAACTCCGAATATAGTCGTCCAATATATCGATCTTTATGTCTCGACCATTTCGAGACTCCTCGTCATGTCCCCGATCTCATCCGGGACTCCGAACTCCTTCGGTACATCAAAACTCATAAACTCATAATATAACTGTCATCGAAACCTTAAGCGTGCGGACCCTACGGTTCGAGAACAATGTAGACATGACCGAGACACATCTCCGGTCAATAACCAATAGCGGGACCTAGATGCCCATATTGGTTCCTACATATTGTACGAAGATCTTTATCGGTCAGACCGCATAACAACATACGTTGTTCCCTTTGTCATCGGTATGTTACTTGCCCGAGATTCGATCGTCGGTATCCAATACCTAGTTCAATCTCGTTACCGGCAAGTCTCTTTACTCGTTCCGTAATACATCATCTCGCAACTAACTCATTAGTTGCAATGCTTGCAAGACTTATGTGATGTGCATTACCGAGAAGGCCCTGAGATACCTCTCCGACATTTGGAGTGACAAATCCTAATCTCGAAATACGCCAACCCAACAAATACTTTCGGAGACACCTGTAGAGCACCTTTATAATCACCCAGTTACGTTGTGACGTTTGGTAGCACACAAAGTGTTCCTACGGTAAACGGGAGTTGCATAATCTCATAGTCATAGGAACATGTATAAGTCATGGATAAAAGCAATAGCAGCATACTAAACGATCGGGTGCTAAGCTAATGGAATGGGTCATGTCAATCAGATCATTCAACTAATGATGTGACCTTGTTAATCAAATGACAACTCCTTTGTCTATGGTTAGGAAACATAACCATCTTTGATTAACAAGCTAGTCAAGTAGAGGCATACTAGTGACACTCTGTTTGTCTATGTATTCACACATGTATTATGTTTCCGGTTAATACAATTCTAGCATGAATAATAAACATTTATCATGATATAAGGAAATAAATAATAACTTTATTATTGCCTCTAGGGCATATTTCCTTCAGAACCGACTGGTTCCTGAAATCTGCAGTGCTGCTACCTCGGAGATCTCTGCCAGGAACGATGACCAGGAAATGGAAGACGATGTTACCTCCAACCTTGGTGCGTTTTCTGATGTTTCACTCTTGGTCGATTGACGGTCTCCTCTGGTCGATTGGATTTTTGTCTTTAACTTTGGATTTTTCTTATAGCTCCTCCTCATGTCATTGATCTCCCTGATGATGATGACGAAGTGCCCCTGGGGGCGAGGAAGAATAGGAATGCATCGACTGGCAAGACACCCAGGCTGCATCAGCGCCTGAGACAGGAGTTTAGGAGGGTGGTAATACCACTCGGACTTCTGTGTCCTTCGCTGTGCCGCTGATGAGTGTTCGGCCTTCATCGTCGACTGCTGATCCGCCCTCCGTTTTTGCCACACACCATGTCCCAGAGGACCAAGTGGGTGCTGCTAAAGAGGCTATACGCCAGGCGGGGATCATGATGGAGCAGGTGAAGGTGGTCCGGGAAGCCAGCCAAGCGGCCTACGATGTCAGTTCAGCGCTTCAAAGTAATGTCCAGGTTAGTTGATCACCGCTTGATCTGTTAGGATGTGCTATCTGAAGACTCTCTTTTCCGAAGATCTTTGCATCTGTACACCCACTGGGTGTGTCGATTGAACTTTTTGGACTAGTGGGGGCACGCTGAGTGCACCCACTGGGTGTAGTCCCCGAGACTACGGTGGACTGCTGGTAGTCGACTGTAGTCTTTATATTGTGTTGCTTCACTCGAATTTCTTCACTCGATCTGGTCAGGCCATTCCGAATGGAATCTTGGAACTAGTGGGGGCACGCTGAGTGCACCCACTGGGTGTAGTCCCCGAGACCATGGTCGACTGCTGGCAGTCGACTAAGGTCTGAAGAATCCCACCCTCTTTTTTTTGCAGATCATGATGAGGTCATAACCTCTTAGTCTCTTTCGATCGACTGGTCGAGCCGAGTCAGTCAAACCAGTGGGGGCACGCTTGAGTGCACCCACTGGGTGTAGTCCCCGAGACTACTATCGGATATTTTTTATTCGACTGTAGTCTTAGAAATGTTACAATTTTTCTCTTAGTCGCTCGGAAGCAACCTATCTTTGACGTCTGTCGACTGACTTTTTGCAGAAATCCTGCGAGCTTGTGGCTCGCTATACTGAATTGGAAAACAAACAGATCCAGCTCAACCTCGACTTGAAGCTTGCCCAGGAGAACTTGCAGAAGGCGAGGGATGAAGCACAAGGTATGGCTGGTGAGAACTTGATGACTGTCTTACTTTTCTGCCCCTTCCTGATGCTGATCCCGTTGATATTTTGCAGAAAAAATGGAGGAGGCTCTCAAGAAGAAGGACCATGACCTTGCCGAGGCGCAAAAGGCGGCTTTGGAAAAAACAAGGCTTGCGGAAGAGAAGCTGGCTTCAGTCGGTAATCTCGAAGAGGAGAACCCCAGACTGAAAGCTGCTCTCGACGCAGCCAACAAAGAGGCCAGCCGTCTGAAGAATGACAAGATAGCTCTGAATGACAAGGCAAGTGAACTGGCGGGGAAGAGGAAAGATCTGGAGGCTTATCTGGGTGAACTAGCCAGGAAGTTATTCGTCATGCTTGAGGGTAATCACTCCTACCTGACTGACTTGTTGTCATCAATCCATTGTAGAGCCACTGACTTATCTTTGAATTGTGTTTACAGAATTCTGCCAGGACTTCGAGGAGGAGACCAGTCGAGTGGAGACGAACTTGGACCCCATTCATTCTCCGGTGAAGGATGAGGCTGCTATGAATGTGCTCCGACTGGAGTCTCGTGTTGCTGGAGTGGTTGACTACCTTGCTCGACTGAAGGTTGCGGCGTCGCGGATCGACACGGCGCTCTGGCCTGGGACGACGCTTCAAAATGACCTCGAGTCTCTGATGACTCGACTGAATGAAGTTCCAGGTCGAGTGCAGGAATGGAAGAAGTCTTCCGCTAGGTGTGGTGCTGACGTCGCTCTGTCCTTGGTCTGTGTTCACTGCAAGGAGGCGCGAGAGGAAAAGCTGGCGGATCTCCAAGTTGCCAATACCAGGAAGCACAACTTTCAGTCTTTCATGGAGACCTTCATTGCTGCTGCCACTCGGATTGCTGACGGGATTGACCTGGACCAGTTTGTCGCGCCCTCCAGTCCTCCACCTGAGGAGTAAAACTTCTATGCTTCACTTTAAATTTGCCTCAAAATGCCGAGTGATGGTGTAACCGTTAAACTTCTTCGGGCTTGACGCTCGAATACTTTTGATCTGCCGTTTAGAACCTTGGGATTTATCCAAACTTGGTTTGTTTCTGAATATGCTGGTGTTTCCTTTCGACTGGAATTTGTTTTCACTTTGAATATTCTCTGTGCTTGGAATGCAGCTCTGAGGCGTAGAAAACTTAGGCGAGTACTGGACCGCGGCTAAGCTCTCGAGCGAGAGGATTGCTCAACACTCGGTAGGACTTTTAAACTTAGGCGAGTACTTGGGCTGCAGCTAAGCCCCCGAGTGGGAGGATTGCTCGCCACTCGGTAGGATTTTTTGAAACTTAGGCGAGTACTGGGACTGCAGCTAAGCCCTCGAGTGGGAGGATTGCTCACCACTCGGTAGGATTTTTAAACTTAGGCGAGCACTTGGGCTGCAGCTAAGCCCCCGAGTGGGGAGGATTGCTCGCCACTCGGTAGGATTTTTTGAAACTTAGGCGAGTACTGGGACTGCAGCTAAGCCTCCGAGTGGGAGGATTGCTCACCACTCGGTAGGATTTTTAAACTTAGGCGAGCACTTGGGCTGTAGCTAAGCCCCTGAGTGGGAGGATTGCTCGCCACTCGGTAGGATTTTTTGAAACTTAGGCGAGTACTGGGACTGCAGCTAAGCCCCCGAGTGGGGAGGATTGCTCGCCACTCGGTAGGATTTTTTTGAAAGTTAGGCGAGTACTGGGACTGCAACTAAGCCTCCGAGTGGGAGGATTGCTCACCACTCGGTAGGATTTTTAAACTTAGGCGAGCACTTGGGCTGCAGCTAAGCCCCCGAGTGGGAGGATTGCTCGCCACTCGGTAGGATTTTTTGAAACTTAGGCGAGTACTAGGACTGCAGCTAAGCCCCCGAGTGGGGAGGATTGGTCGCCACTCGGTAGGATTTTAAATACTTAGGCGAGTACTGGGACTGCAGCTAAGCCCCCGAGTGGGAGGCTGGCTCACCACTCGGTAGGATTTTAAATACTTAGGCGAGTACTTGGACTGCAGCTAAGCCCCCGAGTGGGAGGCTGGCTCGCCACTCGGTAGGATTTTCAAACACTTAGGCAAAACGGGTTCGCAGCTAAGCCCCCGAGTGGGAGGCTGGCTCGCCACTTGGTAGGATTTTAAATACTTAGGCGAGTACTTGGACTGCAACTAAGCCCCCGAGTGGGAGGCTGGCTCGCCACTCGGTAGGATTTTAAATACTTAGGCGAGTACTTGGACTGCAGCTAAGCCCCCGAGTGGGAGGCTGGCTCGCCACTCGGTAGGATTTTCAAACACTTAGGTGAAACGTGTTCGCAGCTAAGCCCCCGAGTGGGAGGCTGGCTCACCACTCGGTAGGATTTTTTTTACAAACTTAGGCGAAATGGATTCGCAGCTAAGCCACCCACTGGGGGATTTCTCATGCAAACAAAAGCAACAACAATCACTAGGAAAATTATAACACTCTTGTCTTTGATAAATAAACTACAGAAGTTTTTCTTATTACATCTCATTCGAGTGAGAATTCAAGTGTAAAAGGGGCGGAGCAGCTCCGCGTTCCAGGCTCGTGGCTCGTCGATCTGGCGATCGACATTGTAAAGGTGGTACGCTCCATTGTGGAGGACTCTGGTGATGATGAAGGGACCTTCCCAAGTAGGAGCGAGCTTGTGTGGTTTCTGTTGATCCACTCGGAGGACCAAGTCTCCCTCTTGGAAGGCTCAACTCTTCACGTTTCTGGCATGGAATCGACGCAAGTCTTGCTGATAGATAGTTGATCGGATCATGGCCATCTCTCTTTCTTCTTCTAAGAGGTCGACTGCGTCCTGCCGGGCTTGTTCGGCTTCATCTTCAGAGTAGAGCTCAACTCGGGGCGCATTGTGGAGCAGGTCACTCGGCAAAACTGCTTCAGCCCCATAAACCAGAAAGAATGGAGTTTGTCCGGTCGACCGGTTCGGGGTGGTTCTCAATCCCCAAAGAACTGATGGAAGCTCGTCGACCCATGCGCCAGCGACGTGTTTGAGGTCGCGCATCAACCGGGGTTTCAGTCCTTTGAGAATCAAGCCATTTGCTCTTTCTACTTGTCCATTCGACTGGGGATGGGCGACTGAAGCATAGTCGACTCGTGTGCCTTGGGAGGCACAAAAGGCTCTGAACTTGTCAGAATCAAAGTTTGACCCGTTGTCAGTGATGATGCTATGTGGAACTCCATATCTGAATATCAACTCTCTGATGAAACTGATAGCAGTGCAGGTATCAAGATTCTTGATAGGTTTAGCTTCAATCCATTTGGTAAACTTGTTGACTACCACTAGCACATGAGTGAAGCCGCTCCTGCCCGTTCTCAGAGGTCCAACCATATCCAATCCCCAAACAGCAAAGGGCCAGACGAGTGGGATGGTCTTCGGGGCTGACGCGGGCTTGTGCGACATATTGGAGTAAAACTAGCATCCTTCACATTTGTCGACTATCTCTTTTGCCATTTCATTTGCCCCTGGCCAGTAAAATCCCGCTCGGTATGCTTTAGCCACAATGGTCTGAGAGGACGCATGATGGCCACAGGTCCCCGAGTGGATATCATCAAGAATTATTTGACCTTCTTATGGCGTTATACACTTCTGGCTGACTCCAGTCGTGCTTTCTCTATACAACTATCCCTTTATGACGATAAAGGCCTTGGATCGACGGACGATTTGTCGAGCCTCTTCTTCATCTCCCGGGAGCTCTTTCCTTAGGATGTACGCGATGTACGGCACCGTCCGGAGTGATGACCAAAACCTCCATGATCAGGTCGACCACTGCTGGAATCTCAACTTCAGTCGGATCCGTGGCACTATTTGGCTGCGGGGCTTCTTCAGTGAAAGGATCTTCTTGAACCGATGGTGTGTGCATGTGTTACAAAAACACATTGCTGGGAATGGCTTCTCTCTTGGAACCTATTTTTGCCAAGTCGTCAGCTGCCTGATTTTTCAATCGGGGTATATGATGGAGCTCTAACCCCTCGAATTTCTTCTCTAGCTTTCTCACTGCATTGCAATAACCCGTCATGGCTGGACTTCTGACGTCCCACTCCTTCATCACTTGATTAACCACCAAATCTGAGTCGCCGTAGACCATGAGGCGACGGACGCCGAGTGAAATGGCCATGCGCAACCCATACAAAAGTGCTTCGTATTCTGCTTCATCATTGGAGGAATCAAAGTGGATTTGGAGAACATATCTGAGCTTATCTCCTCGGGGGTAAACCAGTACTACTCCAGCACGAGAACCATTCAGCATCATGGAACTGTCGAAGAACATGGTCCAGTGCTCCGAGTGAACTTGAGTCGGCAATTGCTGTTCAATCCACTCGGCGCCGAAGTCTGCTATTGCTTGGGACTTGATAGCTTTCTCTGCCTCAAACTTGATATCTAGGGGAAGGAACTCAATCGCCCATTTTGCCACTCGACCAGTTGCATCTCTGTTGTGCAGAATCTCTGACAATGGAGCGTCACTGACGACTGTAATGGAATGATCAGAGAAATAGTGAGCAACTTTCTTTGTTGTCATATAAATCCCATAGACAAGCTTCTGATAATGAGGGTATCTTTGCTTTGATGGAGTCAAAACTTCAGAAATATAATATACTGGGCGCTGAACTTTGAAGGCCTTTCCTTCTACTTCCCGCTCGACCGTAAGTACTGTACTGACAACTTGTCCTGTGGCTGCAATGTAAAGCAGTAAAGGCTCTTTGCTGATTGGGGCAGCAAGCACCGGCTGGGTGGAGAGCAGGGCTTTTAGCTCTGCAAACGCTGCATCAGCTTCTGGAGTCCACTCAAACTTGTCGGACTTCTTCATCAGTCGGTAAAGAGGCAACGCCTTTTCACCGAGACGAGAAATGAATCGACTTAAAGCGGCCAAGCAACCAGTAAGCTTCTGGACATCGTGCACACGCACAGGGCGCTTCATTCGGAGTATAGTACCAATTTTTTCTGGGTTGGCATCGATTCCTCGTTTAGAAACGAGAAAACCGAGTAACTTCCCACCAGGAACTCCGAATGTGCACTTGGATGGATTGAGCTTGATATCATACCTCCTGAGGTTGGCAAAGGTTTCAGCAAGATTAGTCAGTAGGTCGGAACCCTTTCGTGACTTGACCACAATATCATCCATGTATGCCTCCACGTTCCGACTGATTTGAGTGAGCAGACACTTCTGAATCATCCTCATGAACGTGGCTCCCGCATTCTTGAGGCCGAATGGCATGGTGACGTAACAGAAGCACCAGAATGGAGTGATAAAAGTTGTTTTGATCTCGTCGGGTCCATACAGACGGATCTGATGGTACCCGGAATACGCGTCTAAAAAAGACAGGCGCTCACATCCCGCAGTTGAATCGACTATCTGATCGATGCGGGGGAGAGGAAAATGATCTTTCGAGCAGGCCCGATTGATATGTTTGAAGTCAATGCACATGCGGAGTGACTTGTCCTTCTTAGGGACCATGACAACATTGGCGAGCCACTCGGAGTGGTATATCTCTCGGATGAACTCTGCTGCTAACAGTCGAGCCACCTCCTCACCAATGGCCTTTCTCTTCTGGACGGCGGACCGCCGAAGATGTTCCTTCACAGGCTTAACTTTTGGGTCGACTCGTAGATGGTGCTCAGCCAACCCCCTGGGAACGCCTGGCATATCAGAAGGCTTCCATGCGAAGATGTCCCAGTTCTCACGGAGGAACTGGATGAGCGCTTCTTCCTATTTGGAGTCGAGCATTGTCGAGATATGGGTCGGAGCAGCATTGGGGTCGGTCGGGTGAATGTGAATCAGCTTTGTCTCACCGGACGACTAAAACGCTGATTCTGTAGCGGGCTTCTTGGCTCGCAACGAATCACTCGGGTCTGCTATTTTCTGGTATTCTTGCAGCTCCACCGCTGCCAACTGTATATCGGTGATCTTTGAGCCTTTCTGAAAGCACTCTTCCGCCTTCTTCCGATTGCCAGTAATAGTGATCACACCCTTGGGACCAGGCATCTTCAATTTGAGATACACGTAACATGGTCGAGCCATGAAACGTGCATAAGCTGGCCTGCCCAAGATAGCGTGATAAGCACTCTGGAAATCCACCACTTCAAACGTCAACTTTTCTTTGCGGTAATTCTTGGAATCACCGAAAACCACATCAAGAGCGATTTGGCCGAGTGACTCAGCCTCCTTTCCAGGAATGACTCCATGGAAACTCATGTTGCTGGCACTGAGTCTGGACATCGGAATGCCCATCCCTTTCAACGTTTCTGCATACAATAAATTCAGACCGCTGCCTCCATCCATCAGCACTTTGGTCAGTCGAGTGCCTTCTACAACTGGGTCGACCACCAAAGCCTACCTCCCAGGGGTGGCAATGTGCGTTGGGTGATCGGACTGGTCGAATGTGATGGCAGTCTGAGACCATTTCAAATAATTGGGTGTCGTCGGGGCAACCATATTCACTTCTCGGTTGATAACTTTGAGTCGACTTTTGCTTTCAACATCAGCAAAAATCATCAGGGTGGAATTGACCTGGGGTACCCATCATCACTATCTTCCTTGTCCTCAATCTTATCCGACTCCTTTTCCTTATCTTTGGGTTGCTTCCCTTGGAACTGTTGGATCAAGAGTCGACATTGTCGAGTGGTATGTTTTGGGTAAATGAGTTTACCCTCTTCATCTTTCTTTGTGTGAATGTGGCATGGTAGATCCAACACGTCATTTCCATCTTGGTCCTTCACTTTCTTAGGATTCCAAGGCCCTTTGGGCTTCCCCTTAAACTTTCCTTGAGTCACGGCCAAGGCTTCTCCCGGAGCAGCTGGCTCGGCTTTCCGCTTTTGCTTCCGACTGGAATTCCCTCCTCCGGTTTCATGGGCGACTGACTTGTGCTTGCCACTCCGGAGTCGATCCTCGTCTTCGCCATTGGCGTACTTGGTGACAATCTCCATCATTCGACTCAGAGACATGTCTCCGGTTCGACCGAATTTCATGTTCAGTTCTCTATACTTAACGCCTTCCTTGAAGGCACAAACTGCTTGGTGATCAGACACGTTCTCTACCGTGTGATGCAACGTGATCCATCTCTGGATGTAATCTCTCAAAGTTTCATTTGGCTTCTGCACACAAGACTGCAGCTCTGTTAATCCTGCTGGTCGCTTGCAAGTTCCTTCAAATGTTCTGACAAACACTCGGGAAAGATCTTCCCAAGTGTAAATGTTGTTGGGCGCTAACTAATTCAGCCATGCTCTAGCTGAACCCTCCAACATGAGAGGCAGGTGTTTCATGGCCACTTCATCGTTGCCGCCGCCAATCTGAATAGCCACTCGGTAGTCCTCAAGCCAAGTTTCAGGCTTGGACTCACCAGTGAACTTACTAACTCCAGTCGCCAACCTGAAGTTGGGAGGAATCACCGCGGCCCTGATGGCCCTGCTGAAGCACTCTGGTCCTGAGACGTGGACTCTGCTGCTGGTGGGTATTTCCCTTTCATGACCTTCTCCGTGAGCTTTGTTCCTGTCGACCAAACCATGAACGAGAATGGATCTCGCATCAAAGCCTGGTTCCCTGGGGTCGACTGGAATCCTTCGCCCAACACTGTGGGGACGTCTGTCATCCTGCCGTCGAGACACGTACGATCCACTCCTTGGGGGAGGGGTGGGAACTCGACGTCGATCATCATGACCGAGTCGGTGATCATACTGCTCACGGTTCCTGTATTGATCACGCCGGTTCCCACGTCCCTCACGCCTCGGTGGCGATCTTGGGCTGTGGGCCGACTGAACTATATCTGCAGCAACGGATCTGCTGTGGATCCTATTCCGTGACTGTGACACCGCTGAATTCTGATCTCCTGCCGCCCGGAGTAATGCTCTGATCTGTAACAAGCCCCTGCCATCCTGTGACTGAGAGGGCTGGATGGACTCTGCTATACGGGCTGCAGCTGCTAAATTCTGAATCGGAGTTCGATATACCTGAGTCGGTGGTGGAAAGAGCTGACGTCGACTGGATTCTAGAACCCGTTGTCGTGCACGCTCGTCGAGTGCTCGCTGGAGATTATCTAGTCAAGTGCGCTCAGCCAAGTTGGCCAAGCGCGCGTCCTCCAAGGCGCGGGCCTCGGGGGTTTCTCCAACAATAGGAGTGTGTAGCGCATCCATGTTCCGGCGGCGAAGTTCCTCTCTCTGCAGCGACGTGAGAGGCTCGGGGAGATATTCCTCATGGGCGTGCGACGGGTCGCCGCCGCCGGCGCCTCCGTCGGTGCAGGGAAAACCGGGAGGACTGCGAGGTCCATCTAGCATCAAAACCTCCGACACCGGATCACTGCTGCCGCACTCGGATGCAGTCTCTGCGGAGCCAGTCGAACAGGCCGTAGAGAGATTCGTCGGGCTCGATCGCCGCAACTTGAGGGGTGGCTGACTGGCATGCCACCGCGTGTCTCACCCACCGCTGAAGTCTCGACCGACCGGAGCGCTTGCGCCGGCAGGAAACAGGGAGGGAGGACAGCATAGGGGCCAACCGATAATGGGTCGACGGTTGCCGCAAGAGGACGCCGAGAACGCACGCGCGAAAGTGTGTTGCCCCGCGGACAGGGAGCGCGTCGACGTCGAGCGGAGCCTCCTGAAGCCAAGCGGAGTCGTCGGCGATGAACGTGAGCGCACCAGGACGGATCTCGCGGCCCTCTACCAAAACTCCGCCTGAAACCATGATGATTTGGATCGGAAAAAACGCAACTTCTCCAACAAGTCGCTAAGACACCTGCCCCACGGTGGGCGCCAACTGTCGTGGTTCTAAGTCTGACAGTAGTATAGGGGGGGTAAGTATGGAGAGGCAAGATCCTAGCTATGGAGTAGTTGTAGACACACGAGGTTTACGAGTTCAGGCCCTTCTCGGAGGAAGTAATAGCCCTACGTCTCGGAGCCCGGAGGCGGTCGACTGGATTATGTGTGTATGAATTACAGGGGTGCGAACCCTTTACACTAAGGAGAGGGTGGCTTATATAGAGTTCGCCAGACCCCTCCAGCCCTCAGTTATGCAGGGTTTAAGGTACATTAAGGTCGGGCATTACTGGTAACGCCACTAATAAAGTGCTATGATGACCATAAAAGCCACTTAATGCCCGTCCGTTAGCGAGTGGAGTGACTTTAGATCTCCTGGCCGTCGAGTGGACGGATCTTGGTCGAGTGGTAGTCTTCATGGTCGAGTGTCTTCGAGTTCGTCGAGTGGATCACCTCCAAGTCGATTGAAAGGTGATTTCTTCTAGGGATGTCCTTGGGGAGGGTAGTTTGGACAGGTCCATGACCCTACCCTATATAGCTTCATCAGGCACCGCCCCCCTCCTTGTCCAATTCGGACTTGGGGGGAGGGGCGCGCGACTGCCCCTTTGGCCCGCCTCTCCTCTTCTCCACTTGGGCCCATAAGGCCCAATAGCCTCCGGGGGGTTCCGGTAACCCCTCCGGTACTCCGGTAAAATCACTATTTCACCCGGAACACCTCCGATATCCAAACATAGGCTTCCAATATATCAATCTTCATGTCTCGACCATTTCGAGACTCCTCGTCATGTCCGTGATCACATCCGGGACTCCGAACAACCTTCGGTACATCAAAACATATAAACTCATAATATAACTGTCATCGTAACGTTAAGCGTGCGGACCCTACAGGTTCGAGAACTATGTAGACATGACCGAGACATGTCTCTGGTCAATAACCAATAGCGGAACCTGGATGCTCATATTGACTCCTACATATTCTACGAAGATCTTTATCGGTCAAACCGCATAACAACATATGTTGTTCCCTTTGTCATCGGTATGTTACTTGCCCGAGATTCGATCGTCGGTATCTTAATACCTAGTTCAATCTTGTTACCGGCAAGTCTCTTTACCCGTTCTGTAATACATCATCCCGCAACTATCTCATTAGTTGCAATGCTTGCAAGGGTTAAGTGATGTGCATTACTGAGAGGGCCCAGAGATACCTCTCTGACAATCCGAGTGACAAATCCTAATCTCGAAATACGCCAACCCAACAAGTACCTTCGGAGACACCTGTAGAGCACCTTTATAATCACCCAGTTACGTTGTGACGTTTGGTAGCACACAAAGTGTTCCTTCGGTAAACAGGAGTTGCATAATCTCATAGTCATAGGAACATGTATAAGTCATGAAGAAAGCAATAGCAATACACTAAACAATCATGTGCTAAGCTAACGGAATGGGTCATGTCAATCACATCATTCTCCTAATGATGTGATCTCGTTAATCAAATGACAACTCATGTCTATGGTTAGGAAACATAACCATCTTCGATTAACGAGCTAGTCAAGTAGAGGCATACTAGTGACACTCTGTTTGTCTATGTATTCACACATGTATTATGTTTCCGGTTAATACAATTCTAGCATGAATAATAAACATTTATCATGATATAAGGAAATAAATAATAACTTTATTATTGCCTCTAGGGCATATTTCCTTCAGCATGAAGCAAGCATCACGTTTCGCTGCCGCGCAAACAAGGCCACAGGGAGCAGGGAGCAGGAGGAGGAGGAAGAAGGTCGCCGGTGCCACGGGCTGCCGCTGCTCACTGGCGTCGACGCGTCGACACGGTGGTGCTGCTCAATGCACATAAGATGCTTGTTGAAATGTCAAGCAGAGAAGGAGGGGAGGAAGAAGAAGGTTGATGATGACGTGTGGGTCCCATTTGTCACAACGGTTAACTTCACGGTCAAAATAAACAGAATTGACTTTGCTGCCGGTCCCACATGTCATAAACAGGTTTAAAATCATAAAAACGGACATCAACTCAACTTGGTAGTTTTATTGTCACAAAATTAGTATTAATCTGGAGTTTTCGGTCAGTTTTCAAAATGTGGTAGTTATGTGGGACGGATACGTGAAATGTGGTAGTTTTTTGTTAATTACTCAAACCACCTCAAAGTTATTCTTTCTGATCGATCTATTCAAGAGTCCGTAGTAAAATAACACGAATCTATTCTTTTCGTTCGATCTATCATAAAGTTCGTACTAGAATAACACCTTAAGACACAAATCAACCAAAACCCTAATGTCACCTAGATACTCCAATGTCACCTCAAGTATCCGTGGGTATGATTATACGATATGCATCACACAATCTCAGGTTCATCTATTCAACCAACACAGAGAACTTCAAAGAGTGCCCCAAAGTTTCTACCAGAGAGTTAAGACGAAAACGTGTGCCAACCCCTATGCATAAGTTCACGAGGTCACGGAACCCGCAAGTTGATCACCAAAACATACATCAAGTGAATCACGTAACATCCCATTGTCACCACAGATAAACACATGCAAGACATGCATCAAGTGTTCTCAAATCCTTAAAGACTCAATCCGATAAGATAACTTCAAAGGGAAAACTCAATCCATTACAAGAGAGTAGAGGGGGAGAAACATCATAAGATCCAACTATAATAGCAAAGCTCGTGATACATCAAGGTCGTGCCACCTCAAGAACACGAGAGAGAGAGATTAAACACATAGCTACTGGTACATACCCTCAGCCCTGAGGGTGAACTACTCCCTCCTCGTCATGGAGAGCGCCGGGATGATGAAGATGGCCACCGGTGAGGGATCCCCCCTCCGGCAGGGTGCCGGAACAGGGTCCCGATTGGTTTTTGGTGGCTACAGAGGCTTGCGGCGGCGGAACTCCCGATCTATTCTGTTCTCCGATGTTTTTAGGGTATACGGACATATATATGCGAAAGAAGTCGGTCAAGGGAGCCACGAGGGGCCCACGAGGGTGGGGGCGCGCCTCCCTGCCTCGTGGCTTACTCGAAGCTTCCCTGACATCTACTCCAAGTTTCCTGAATTGTTTCCGTTCCAAAAATAACTCTCCCGAAGGTTTCATTCCGTTTGGACTCCGTTTGATATTCCTTTTCTTCGAAACACTGAAATAGGCAAGAAAACAATAATTTGGGTTGGGCCTCCGGTTAATAGGTTAGTCCCAAAAATAATATAAAAGTGTTTAGTAAAGCCCATAAACATCCAAAACAAATAATATAATAGCATGAATACTTCATAAATTATAGATACGTTGGAGACGTATCACATCCGACGACGACGAGCATGTTGGTTGGGATGGAAAACATTTATGCCATTCGCCAAATATCATTTCCCTTCTTTGGAGGAGGGGAGCTGCGTACAAGGATGAGGTATGAGATTGGATGACTGACGTGGGTTCGGTCGTGGGAGTAGGCCGATTTGGCGCTAGATCGGTTGATCTACGCAAAGTAGTGTCTGACGACACACTGTTCCCGACCCAATGAAACACGATCTCGTTGATGCGATTGTGTTGTTTTAGGGTTAGATCTGGTCTTCGATCAAACGACGCAGAACGTGACCGGTTGAATGCCAGATTAGCCACCAATTCGAAATACTTCCTATTAATGTCTAAAAATAACCTTCACGCCAAAACACTTCCATTCATGCGATTGGGAAGGTCATATTTAAGCATTGTTCCCGTTCTTGTAATCAAGCGGCTCATGTGCTAGCTCATTTTAGTTACTGTAATAAGAGTTCGATTAGTTGGTTGGACGAGCCTCCAGATTTTGTCGTCAGTGAGCTCGTGTACGATGTAAATATTCTTTTATTTTCAATAAAGCCAGCCATGATGGCCTTCTCTAAAAAATTCCTTCACGCTAAAAAATTGCTTAAAAAAGCATCCAACAGCTGTAGAATTCGAAAAACTTCCCATATAATGTCTAAAAACAGCCATTGTGCTTAAAAGACTACCGTTGGGATCATCTAGAATAAAAATGCTTCCAATAGCTGCATGATTTGAAATACTTTTTGGGCATATCCAAGGCCGCCCCTTGAAACACACACAAGTATCCGACTGTGAACGCGGCTAGGTCATGTAATCCTATACCTCAAATGTTCGCTAATGTTAATTTGAAAGCGTGCAATATTTGGTGTCCGAGACGTTCACCATGACCCTTGCCCTGCCGCTAAAGCTGGGAACGCCGCTTTTGGTTCCTCTCGATTCCAACCATTCCCCTCCCCTCCATCGGTCGAAATGGTCACATCCGCATCATTGTAGGCCGCCGAGTCGCGGCTCTGTTCGAAACTATCACCGCTCACGCGCCACCGCGCCACCGAAGTTGGCCGCACCCACGTCTCCCCTGTGTCCCCTGTCCCGCCTCGCCCTGCCTTTCCTCAGCCTCCAGCGATCTTCGCCAGCAAAAATCAAGCTCGGCGCCCGACGATCGTCAGATCCGCCCTGTGTCCCCTGTCCCGCCTCGCCCTGCCTTTCCTCAGCCTCCAGCGATCTTCGCCAGCAAAAATCAAGCTCGGCGCCCGACGATCGTCAGATCCGCCCCTGCCTCCCCACCGTTGAATCTCATGTTTACTTTGTTTTTCAAATTTTGAGGAAGCAGTTCTAAAATGAAGGTGTTGAAAAAAGCTGAAACTTTTCTGGTGCCTAAACTTCTTTTCTCTCCTCGCCTAAAATCATTCTTTCGGCCATCAAAATTTGCAGCATCCGTTGGGGATGCCCTAACGCTCGACTAGAAAAAGGAAAAATTGCTTCGCTGCCGTCGCCCTTCGTCCCGCCGCGTCTGCTCCGTCGCGTACACGCCCCAGCTTCGCGTGACCCCTTATCCGCGACCCGACCCACTAGGAAACCAGGACGCGGGTAGGGAACCACCAGTTCGCGGGTAAGTGGATGCGACCCCGAACAAAAAAACCCGCCTCCGATGCCACGTGTCACCAGTTGGAATAAAGTCCCGCCGGTCTCCTCCACCGCTCCCTCTCTCTCGCTTCGCCCCCCGCAAAAACCCTAGAGACCTCCCGCCTCGCCTCGCCGCCGCCGCCCCTCCCCCTCTCGGCGAGCCGGTGAGCCCCCCACCCCCGTCCCCCCGTCTCCGCCCTCTTCACTCCCCGCGCTCACCGGGCTCCGGATTTTCTACCTTCTCGCCAGGGATTCCAAGCGCGATACATCTCCCAGGGAGGCCGCCGGGCGCGGAGGCGATGGTGGCCGAGCTGCGGCGCGACGACATGGCGGAGGAGGCGGGCACCATCCGCGACTCCGTGGCGTTCCGGCTCGTCGAGCGCGTGCTCCAGTCCGTGCGGATGGTGAGTCGTGGCTCCAGCACCCCCCTTTTGCTGTCCGTTCGCGGTTTTGGTCCGGGTGACACGAGCCTGGGGCAGGGTAGACGCTCGTTTTGTTGCTGGAGCATTAGCCTCGGACGTTTTTAGCTTGATTTGCACTCGCTAGTAAAATTAGCGTTTTAGCTGGTAGTACTTTGGACTGCAAATTCCCCCCATTTGAGTGCCGGTTGCAATCATGGAACCGAACCAATTTAACCACATTACTTTAGAAATCAGTCAAAAGTATACAGTCTCCTATCTTATTGAGAAGCCCCTTAAATTGGTAATCCTATTGGGAAACCCGCAGCCAACGAATGGTTTAGCACTTAAGGAATGCCTATACTTGACAGAGGCAGGACATGATTTGAGTAGTGATCTAAACGCTCTTATATTAGTTTACGGAGGGAGTATAACTTTTACATAATAACCAAGTGTGAGAATCTTTTGAATATGACCAGTGTTCATTTCATCGGAATTCTTAATGTCCAATTTGATGGTGTTGTGATACTGAATTTTTAAATTTTTTGGTTGAAATTGCTGTTGTTACTCTCTGGAAGTCAGGCACGAGTAAAAATCTAATTTGATATACAGCTTCCACCTTCCCTGAGACTGCTCGGGCAAAGGCAGAGCATGTAATGATCGTAAAGGCATCCTTCCTATGTGGAGAAGACGTTGGGGTTCTGGGGCCTTCTGGAGTCTGGACCCCATGATATACCTTGTTCACTTCTGTTGCGTGTATTGAAGTCAATTTGGGGAGCCAGGTGCTTGCGTCAACCCCTTACACATTCAGGCCATCCGTTGTGTACTATTGAGATCAAAGATAATAAATGCATTTGTTTATCATTTTATAAATAATGCATTTCCTCAGAATAATATCGAGACATCTAGTAGTGGGTTCAAGTTTGAAATTCAAGGCTGTTATTGAAGATGTGAGACACTATGCCAGATGGATCATGGATGTGTGCAGTGTGAGAGTTAGGATAATTGTAAGGTGATTATTTTCCTATGGATGCAATTTTTTGAATGCCAATTTGTGGGTTAGGCAGGAGGGCGCATGTTATTTCTTCTATTCATACCTGAAAATCACTAAGGAGCTTCCAACTGTTGCATGTTTCTGCCAGCGAACAAATAGATTTATTCTGCCTCAGGCATTTCTAGAGAGTACTCCCTCTGTAAAGAAATATAAGAGTGTTTAGATCACTAATGATCTCGCTCTTATATTTCTTTACGGAGGGAGTACTTATTATTGCTGTAGATATGTATTTTATGCAGGACAGCCATAAGTCCATAACCGACTCGCTAGATAGAATTATACTATCTCCATACCAAAATATAAGACGTTTTGGTAGGCTAGTTAAGCCTACCAAAACGTCTTATATTTTGATACGGAGGTAGCACTTATGTTGTTTATGGGCATTATTTGAAATTCTTTCCTGTTCTGACTGCTTATCGAGTAATTTCTTTAACCAGATCTTATTGCGGTATATATGCATTCTACCGAGAGTGACTGTCACATTCTATCGAGAGTGACTGTCATACCATACTCACTGGGGATACAACCTAAAGTACTGTTGTTTTATGGGCGATTTATGTTGTGTGAAAATCTGTTCCTGCTCTGACTCCACTTATCGAGTAATTCACTCGTCAGGTTGATCCCATACTAGAGGATTCCATTCCGGCCATGTTTTTTGTTGTGTGGCATCAATCAACTATATATATTTCAAGAACGCCTTTTGAACCGTTGACACCTTGTCTTTGATTTAGGAGTCGTTTCTAATTGACCCGTATGATCTGGAGCAATATGGGATGATGGTAGGCACTCTAGACACCAGCAGGACAAAGAATCGTGACGACGAGGCTTTGTATGTGGTAAGACATTGATCCTGTTAATCTATCCTACCATTTTTTGTACTTGACATCACTTCTGATAAAATGCACGTATGGCCTATTTTTCCAGACGTATTTGAAGGCATTGTCAGAAGCAGTATCCAAAATAGACATCATGTACCATCATTCGCTTTTGAACAATGTAATATCATATTGACTACTTACTCTTACATCTCCATTTGGTTTGTCGAGTTACTCGAATCTCATCAGTCATCACTTAAAACACATGTATTTCAGATATTTGCTGTCCGCATCTGGTACTTGCAAAGAGATACAATGGTTGCTTTATTGGACCTAATAATCAGATTGGTATTCTTCTAATTGCACTTACATTATTTCCTGCATGATCTGGTTATGACTGTCTAACTAATTGATTATTCGTCCATTCAGGCTGCAGTGGCAGATCAGTATCTCAAAGAATGTTTGCAGATGCTCGTGAACAACTTCACTCCGCCTATTGTTGAACGCAATGAGGTGCCTACATGGGCAGTCTCGAGGAAGAAGGATATTTTTTCTCATCTGTGCGGGAGTTTGAAAACGATCTCCGATACTGTACCCTTAGCACCAAGGATGTTAAGGGATATAATAGATCGGAGTATGCCGAAGTTATTTGATAACAAAGCTGTAAGTGTGAACTCTATAATATATTTTCTGTTTCCATAATCCGTTGAGTTCTATGAGTTGCTTTTCCTAATTAGCTTGAATTAATACTAGGCTAACTAACACACAGATGCTGAAAGTGGTCTTGCTCTCCCCAGTTCACATTCTAGTTAACCATAAATCCTTAGACACTACACGGCTACATCCTTCAACAACGCTGCAGATTTTATTGAATATAAATGCCAATTTGCCATCATTTTAGCTTCTGTATGTTTGTGCGATGACCTTATCTCGAAAGCTTCTTCTGTATCAAGTGATAGTTGGCATTTAGCTCCTTGGCCTATCAGCTTTTGTTGACAATTTATGCTTCCTGATTTTTTTCACTTATATGCTGACAATTTAGCCAACGACTTTGCTCGTTATTCATAGAGCATCATTTCTTACTTTCTGGTAATGCCTTCTGCAGAAGATGATCTCGTTTGTCGAGTGCATGTTGGGACTAGATACTGACAGAATGGGGGATCTTATCGGAGCTATTTTGCTGGCCAAAGTTGTTGATCTTCTTACAGAATTGGATGTATGCTTCTTTTTTCACTACTAGTCTACCTTGCAAGGTCTCAACTAATTCTTGACCTTGTTAGTTGATTGGTGAACTTTTCAGGTTAATATAACCTGGGAAGATATTCTTCAAGAGGAACATGAAAAAGGTATATTTGAAATGGAACTTGAAGATTTGGATGCCGATGATGATGGGGATGGCTTTGGACAAGCAGGAACAAAGGTTTGGGTGCTATACTTAAAATTTCTGCCTAACTAATCGGGTAGTTTTATACAAAAATTGCCAACTCGAACTCTGATTTTGTTGTTTAGGTCTGTCTTGGAGGAAATGCATGTGCTGAAAAGCTTGATGGTTTAATGGTTGTTGTATGCGAGCACCTTAAGTCATTAGATCGTCAGCGCCTATATAAGGTGAGTACGTGCTATGCAGTTTATCCAGGTCTTTGCAGAAAAAAGTCTGTTGTCATATTTTAGCATCCCTAACTTAATTCTTCCACTCGCTCCAGTTCACGAGCAAGTGGCGTTTTGGACATATCTTCAGTCAAACTTTTGAAGATTTGACTGCCAGTATTGTTTTAAATACTCCCTCCCTATCAAAATATAAGACATTTTTTAGGCTAGTTTAGCCTACAAAAACGTCTTATATTTTGGTACAGAGGTAGTACATTGGAAACATGAAAATCATATGTATATATTTGTCTCAAAAAGTAGCTCTAAAATATTGTAGTTTTATAGGGTCTTATGCATATATGCGCTAGTAGAAATTAGTGGTCAACGCTAAAAAAGGAAATTAGTTTGTCATAGTTAAATCTTGAAGACTGTCAATGTCCAAAATGCCATCCTTTTTTTGTGAACTTAAGGGAGTAATAAATAAGGAAATTAACTGTTAAAGCTGAATGTTAGTTTTTTGTATTTGTCACTTCTCATGTTCTTTTTTGCACTGGACAGGAATTTGTCATTCTGAAAACTATATTTCGAGCATCTCTGCTGAGAGTGCACAGATCAAAATTTGCCCAGGTCAGGATTCACTGTTATTTGGTTTATGTGTAAACTAGATTCACCGGGCTTTCATGATAGTATTGAGTTTTATTCACCTTCATGTTTTCTCAATTGCTTATCGCTTCACCTTCCTTTTAATTTGGCTTTGCCTGCCGTTGTTTGCAGTTTATCATGTTCTATACCTGCTCACTGGATCCTAAAACCCTTGGTGAGGATTTTGCTGTTTTTCTTACCGACATTGTTACGGAGAAGAAAGAGGATCCAATTTCAAGGTATGTCTTAGCATGTGAGGCATACACTGTAAGCACATCACTTCTATTTATATGTCATGTGTTATAGCTGTGATCACAACTTGCTTTACATGTTGTGATGATTGGTAGAATCTTTGGTTTGTTGCCACACTTTGCTTCACTCATGTTTGGCCTTTTGACAATCCTGGCTGGTGTATGCATTGTGACAACAGTTGTGGCGATCCACACTTCTTGGGTCTTTCAACCACCTGTCATAGACATGACTTTTTGCCAAGTTGCCACAAATTTGGCAGAAAGTGTTTACATAGACAATTCATGAATACACCCCTCATATTTTCTGTCGCTACAGTGTAGTATACTCTGTTATGATTCCCATTTATAGCCTAAGCTTTTGTACGGGTTGAAGAAGCACTAATTACCACTTATGTTTTGAAGTGCAGAATGTCTGCAGTTTCATATGTTGGAAGCTATTTGTCTCGGGCAAGGTTTATTTCTGCTGATACGGTTGTTACTATACTCAAAAAGTGGGTACCCTCTAGAAATTCATCTATTTATGACTTGTCTGATGTTTGTTCTGAGATCTGAAAGTAAATTTATTTGCTTTACACAGATTAGTAGATTGGTGCGTTGACTATTGTGACCATCAGAGCAAGAGAGAGGCCACACCGATTCCAAATCATCAATTATTTTACGCGACCTGCCAGGTTAGTTATGCCATTGTGTTTCTTTAATGACATTGATTGGGAGGGGGGGGGGGGTGTTCTCTGGTCGCTGGACCAAATTTGTGTGCTACATACATTTATTGTTAGTACTCCCTCTGTTCACTTTTATAAGGCCTTGAAGACATTTCAGACAGTGTGCAAAGCAGTCCATTTTCAGTTGTCTGAAATGACTTGCAAAAGTGAACGGAGGGAGTAAGTGTTTTTCCAGTATTTTCATCACACTCTCTCTAAGCATTTATTTTCATATATTTCTTAATCTGCAGGCTGTGATGTATGTCCTTTGCTTTCGCTTGAGATCTATTATGGATTATCCAAATCTTAAATCAGATCTATTTCACATGCCTTTTGGATTTCTGTTTCGTCACCGACTAGAACCTCTAAAGGTTTGTATGACATGCACTCTCTGCCTCCTTTGATAATATACCCTCTTTAGGTATCTCCATGAGTGGCTACATTTTGATGCTTGGAGTTATTAACTGGCAATACTATGCTATTTGGCAATTCACAGTGTCCTTTGATATCCTATAGGTGTGCTTGCCTTCAATAGTAAACGAGTTTCTGAGACAGGCCAAGGAGGCCGGATTGGTTGCTGCATTTGTGGATCCAGCAGCTGAAGATGCAATTGAATCTGATTTGTCCAGGACTTTTGGAGGAATCAATAGACTTGACATGTTCTTCCCATTTGATCCTTACCTGCTAAAAGAATCTGACAGGTTTGCACCACTGACGTTTTTTTTAAACTTTTGAAGCCTACTACAGCGGCAATAAACCACTGCTCTTTGCATTGTTTGTGCTCTGTTGATGGGAATGTCTAGCAAGCCATGTCATTGTTGGACTTCCCTTGGGTTTCAGAATAATTATACTTTGACAAAACTGTTTGGGATTTTAGTTTCTGTTATCTGTCTGGAGAACAGTCATTTGCAGTGTATTGTTGTACTTCTCTAGCTAGTTGTCCTCGTTATACTCACAGTTTTGCTCCACTTGTGCCTGCAGATATATCCGTCCGAATTTCGAGTTTTGGTCCATGGTCAAGACAACGTATAGCGATGACACTGACGACGATGATGACGAGCTCGAGGACCTTGACGCCCCTGAGATGAATGTTGGCAGCTTGGATGATCATGTCGAGATAGATATTAACAGTGACGACGACGACTTGGAGTACTCGATGAACAAGATGTCTATAACCCCGCACCACTCTTTCTTACACCAGATGGCTATGGACAGCGACGGCGGCCTCAGCATGCCCGCAAGGATCAGACCTTCGACCAGCCCTCCGTCGCGGTGGGTCATGTCAGGAGAATCACCATAGATGGAAGAAACAGCTGGATACTTGGGGCTGTACAAGGAGGGTATGACTGTCAAACTGATACGGGGAGCTTAGTTTGTAGTGGGGTCAAACAACCCATTCATTTGCAGTGTATTCAGCCCAAGTAGTTCGAAATTTTTGGGTTAAGAGTGTGAAGTACAGATGTTGTTAGAAAACGTAGTTGAGTGGTTGTAAGATTATATATATACTGCCACTAGGCTTGTATGAGTAAGACGATCATGTTTTGATGTAGAACGGTCTGTCAACAGCTTCTCTCACTGGAACAACATCCACATGAGTAGTGATATGTCCTGTCCTGTTGATTTATTTTGTTGTTGTTTCCGTTGCATGTGCTACTATATCTTTGCTGTGTTGGGACCTCACCCCAAATGGTATTTGCTCTTCAAAATCTGCTTACAAACTTTGCTTGCAAGAGATTCATAGTAATCCGAGAAATGCCCCTTTGGATATTCCTTTGGACTTGAAAGATTTTCTTAAATTCATTTGGAAACAAAAAAAATTTGCTCCCTCGAGTTCAAACTTTTGCTTGGAGACTTCTTCGAAGGGCTTTGCCTACGGGTATGAGGGCTGTTTTCTATTCATATTGCTCAAACTTGTAGATGTGGCGAAGATGAATTCCACCTTTTTTTCCTTTGCAACTTGGCGAGAGCAGCTTGGTTTTCTTCGCCCTGGTTTCTTTGCTCGGATGTACTCATCCAATGGCACTCTACTATGCATTCCAATGGGCCATCCTCATGCCTCCATTAAGAATGTTTTAAATTTTTTGTGGTGCCTTTGGAAAGCTAGAAATGATTTTCTTTTTGATAAGAAAAAGCATCTTCCTTATCAGGTTAATATTGCTGCTGCAACTCTGGACTATGAGCTACTGGTTGATCCTTCTTGTCCCCCTACTAAGCAACCTCATTCTAATGATGTTCATGAAGCTCATGTTCTTCCTTTGCAGGGCAAAACGCTTAAGTCTGACATGTTAGTTCTTGGGACTAAAATATTCTCTGAGGCAACATTTAGGTCGTAAAAAATCCCCGGTCTCGCACAAGGGCAAGTGGGTACAGGTATAGGTGTCTTTATTTCCATACTGACGGATCAAGGTGAGCTCCATGTACAGGTTCAGGCTTCGGCCCCTCCTACCTCCACTCCTTTGCAAGCTGAAGCTATGGCTCTCTCCTGTGCTGCTCAACTAGCTTGGAGGCTTAATCTTGCTAATTCCACTTTTCTCATGGATTGTCTGTCATTAGCCTCTTTTGCCGCCTTAAGAAATATTTTGGCCACTCCTTGGAATATTAGGAATGATCTTGCTCATTTCTTCAGTGTCACCTCTAATTTGAATGCCCAAGTGTTCCACATTTCCATGGATATAAATGGTATTGCTCACAATCTTGCTCAGCAAGTTTTTAGATCTAATGCTACCACTAAAATCTCTTGCTTTGCTCATGCTCATTCCCATGAGTCTTGCCCTATGGTTTCTCTTCTTTCTCATTTTCAGATTCAGGGCATAAATCTGCATACTATTCACTGTTATTAGCTCACATGCACCTGCGGGCAGGTTTTTCTCTTTATCTTTTGCAGTTTAAGGAGTAAAATCTGGACCATCATCATCTAAAATTTGAGTATTAACAATGTGAGAGGCTAAAGGCTGCTGAAAAAGAGAAAATCTTTTGCAGTTTAAGGAGTAAAATCTGGACCATCATCATCTAAATTTTGAGCATTAACTATGTGAGAGGCTAAAGGCTGCTGAAAAAGAGAAAAATATGAGTGGATGATTCTAGCTTTTCAAACCAGGAAGCCAAAGATCTCTCACATGAGACGAGTAAACAAAACCAGCTTGCTGTGGAACAAGATGATCAAAAATCAGTTGTCATGAAAAAAGTTGGGTACTTATCATTTGGGAAAATGAAATGGCTCATAATGCCTTTTTAAAATGAACCTAACAACTTGACATATAATCGATTCGTTTTGTCTCCCGCTCCGGACATTTTACTGACTGAAGGTTGGTCTTCGCCATTAGAGCATCTACAACCATGGATACCAAATCCGCGCCCTCAAACGCCCATGGATGCGTACAGACGCCCGCGGGCAGTGACCGGATAACCGTCAAATTTCATTTTCTGCATTCGAAGACCTCATACTTAAAATCTTGAATCGATACAAACCATGCAAACTAGAAAAATCCACATACTTGATACATCTCAAACGTATCTATAATGTTTGATTGTTCCATGCTATCATATTATCTATTTTGGATATTTTATATGCATTAATATGCTACTTCATATTATTTTTGGGACCAACCTATTAACCTACTGCCTAGTGCCAATTTCTGTTTTTTTTCCTTGTTTTTGACTTTTACAGAAAATCAATATCAATGCGAGTCCAGACGGAATAAAACTTTACGATGATTTTTTTGGACTAGAAGAAACCCACGAGACTTGGGGAGGAGGCCATAAGACCCACGAGGGGGGCCACAAGCCCTGGGGGCGTGGGGGGGGGGGAGGGGGCTTGTGGGCCCCCATGGCTCCTCTAACCCTAGCCCCAACACTATAAATCCTCAACTATTCCCCCTATACCAGAGGGCGCACCAAAAATACTTTTCCGCCGCCGCATGCTTCTGTTCTCGTGAGATCCCATTTTGGGGCCTTTTCTCGGCACTCCGCCGGAGGGGGATTCGATCACAGAGGGCCTCTACATCAACCTTGTTGCCCTTCTGATGATGCGTGAGTAGTTTACCACGGACCTAAGGGTCCATAGCTAGTAGCTAGATGACTTCTTCTCTCTCTTTGATCTTCAATACAATGTTCTCCTCGATGTTCTTGGAGATCTATTCGATGTAATCTTCTTTTCTGTGTGTTTGTTGAGATCAGATGAATTGTGGATTTATGATCAGATTATCTATGAATATTATTTGAGTCTTCTCTGAACTCTTTTATGCATGATTAAGATAGCTTAGTATTTCTCTCCGATATATCAATTTGGTTTGGCCTACTAGATTGGTTTTTCTTGCAATGGGAGAGGTGCTTTGTGATGGATTCAATCTTGCGGTGTCCTCACCCAGTGACAGTAGGGGTAGCGAGATACGTATTGTATTGTTGCCATTAAGGACAAAAAGATAGTGTTTATATCATATTGCTTGAGTTTATCCCTCTACATCATGTCATCTTGCTTAAGGCGTTACTATGTTCTTATGAACTTAATACTCTAGATGCAGGCAAGAGTCGGTCGATGTGTGGAGTAATAGTAGTAGATGCAGAATCATTTCGGTCTACTTGTCATGGACATGATGCCTATATTCATGATCATTGCCTTAGATATCGTCATAACTTTGCGCTTTTCTATCAATTGCTCAACAATAACTTGTTTACCCACCGTATGCTTTCTTTGAGAGAGCCTCTAGTGAAACCTATGGCCCCCGGGTCTATTTTCCATCATATTATTTTCAGATCTATAAAACCAAAATAAAAAATACCTTGCTGGCTGCTGCAATGTATTTGTGTTTACTTTATTTTGCTTTTTACTTATCTTTTATATCTATCTCTATTAGATCTCACTCTTGCAAGTGACCGTGAAGGGATTGACAACCCCTTTTTCGCGTTGTGTGCAAGTGTTTGTTAGTCTGTGCACGTGCATATATTGGGGACTTGCTTGTGCCTCCTACTGGATCGATACCTTCGTTCTTAACCGAGGGAAATACTTATCTCTACTTTGCTGCATCACGCTTTCCTCTTCAAGGGAAAAATCGACGCAAGCTCAAGAAGTAGCAACACTACATAGATCAACTAATACATATCCTAGCCTACTCATTGTCAGAGATGCCCACGATCTTCCTACCCGACTCCGGGTACATGGTCGGTGTCGGGGATATCTAGCGACATATGCCAGGGGGTGGCTTATCATGGATGGGGACAGGAGTATGTCGTCAGGCCCTGGAAGCGGGAGTGAGCGAGATCTCGAATGCCTACGAGTCTTACCCAGGTTCGGGGCTCTCCGTGGAGATAACACCCCTAGTCCTGCTCTACGGGGTCTCCGCATGATGACTATCGTCAACAAGGTGGCTACAAGGTAAATCCTTGAGCTGTTCGGCTAGAGGAGGAAGAAGGGCATGGCTAGCTCTATCTCCCCTCTCTACGTGTGTGTATGTTGGCTAGGGTTCTGAACCCTTTTGCATGGGTGAACCTGGGGGGTTTATATAGGCCTACCCCCAGGGGTACAATGGTAATCCGGCCGGGTGTAGGACCTGGCCGTCAGTGTCTTGGGGCGCCGGATTCTCCGCCGGCTACTGGGGCCCACCGCTTGGTGGGTCCCACCGGCTGCCGTGAACTTGGCTGACAGGTAGGGCCCACCGCCCGCGGGCCATGCTGACTGTCTTTTACTGTAGCCTCGCCCTTGGTGACGGAGGCTTTGTCAGGGGGCGCATGGCTACAGTTCCGCCGCCTGACGGGCGCTTACTCTAGCCACACCCCGTCTCATCAGATTAATGGTGCGCAGACTCCAAGGAGGGGGGGGGGGGAGGGCCGCCTGCTAGAGGTCGGCCCACCCTAGAGGCCGCCTGCTCGGGGTTCGCCGTCTTCTAGTTGCTCACGGACAGGTAGGGCCCGCCGCCTGCGGGCCGTACCGACTGCCCGTCGTGTGAGCATGGCTCTGGCTGACGTAGGCCGCGTCATGGGCCGCATGGCAATAGTGCCGCGTCGGGCGAGGGGTGTCCGCTTGGTACACCCGCACTGTGGCCACTCTCGTCCTGGATTCGGGGGTGGCAGGTAACACTGTAGCAACGCCCCTGTCTCATCATAGTAAATGGGTGCAAACTTTGAGGGGACGAGGGACCGCCTGCTAGGATTCGGCTCCCTTGTGGCCGCCTTCTGAGAGCCTGCCGTCTTCTAGCAGCCGGCCTCTTGGACCAGCCGGCTCAAGGAGCTAGCCGTACATCCGAGAGGTGGGAGGGGCTTTGCTAGCCCCGATGTCTTGAAATGCTATGGGGTGCTCATGGGGCTACCCGTGGTCAATCCCTCCGACAGTAGTCCCGAAGCTAGTGGGGCGCCGCAGCTCAAATCGAGGTGCCCCAGCAGCTTCCTACTCCGAGTGGTCTTGTACTCTTGCTTCATCCGACTTCATGTGATGCCGTCTGCCAGGAGCCGACCAAGGCTAGGCCGGCTGCCAGGCGAATTCGAATCGTCGTGGTGGACGCCGGGTGGCGTGTCGGCCGGGTCGTAGGCCTGCCACCAGTTGCTCGCTTGCCATGCGTCGCCAGCAGGCCAGGTCGTCCCGCCAGCCCTTGCGCGTGATGGTACGTCGCCGTAGGCCTGGGCCCTCCACTACAGGGCCTCAGCGCGCGAGTGGATCCGCTGCGGCCGAGGCGGGGGTTGCCCTTACCAGGCGTATTAATCACGCGCCGTTAAGGCGCAGGATACATGGGGTCGTGCGGGGCATGGGCACAGTTAATCAGCATGCCTCCCACGTCTTGCCTCTTCGGCTCCGTAGGCGTGGAGGGGAGGAGGCGACGGCAGGACGCACGTGCGCCCCTCCCCGCCCTCTATCTTCTTTCTCCTTCTTCTCGCCGCTGAGCTGCTCCGTCTTGTTGCCTACCGTCGAAGCGCCGCTGCAGCTCGCCGTTGCCTGACTTCTCCGCACCGCTGCGGCCTCACCATCACGTGACCGCACCGCGCTGCCACCAAGCAACCACAAGCAATGGCTCGAGGTGACTGGGATGGTTCAAACATACACATCGACCACCTCGAATTCCTTCGCCAAACGCGGCGGCTTCCCCACGCGACGAACGTGCAGGTGTGCGTTCCTCCCGAAAGGGAGATCTTGCCGGCGCTGGAGGACGGCGAGCGCGCCGTCTTCAGGACGCACTTCCTCCACGGCTTCGGCCTGCCGGCAGCAGCTCCCTTCGTTCTTCCCTCAATTTCTATCGTCTCCAACTGGACCACCTCACGCCAAATATGGTGGCGCTGCTGTCCGCCTACGTCACCCTTTGCGAGGGGTACCTTGGCGTTGTGCCCACGCTCGTGCTGTGGGGGGAACACTTCTACCTCAAGCTCGGCACCGCCGTCAAGGGCGAGGTGGCTCGGTGCGGATCCTATGTGGTGGTGCGGCACACTGGCTCCGGGATCCGCTTCCCGGCCCTCGCTCTGCTGGAGTCGGCCAAGCTCTGGCAGAAGTCATACTTCTACGTTCGGAATATTCATGAGTCGCGGGACTACATGAACCTGCCGGCTTACGCAGCCGGCCCGCCGCTCGAGCCTCGGAGCAACTGGAAGTTTCGGCCGAAGATGTTGTCGGCCGCCATCACCACATCCCTCACCCGACTCCAAGAGATGACGGAGTCGGAGGGCTTTCGGGCGTCGGACTTGCTCGCCGCCTTCATCGTGCGCCAGGTGTTGCCTCTCCAGGCCCGACCTCATTTGATCTATAGCATGAGTGGCCGCTGGGACCTGTGCCGGATGTGCACCAAGGCGCTGCCGATTGTGGAGGTGGTCCGGCTTGTCAATTACTTCTCCGACTGCAAGCTCAACCAGGAGACTTGGCGGTTCGGCAAGGAGCCGTACAGCCGCGCCAATTCGCCGCGTCCGGTTAGTTTCCGACTCTTTTTCCTTTGCTTGTGTCAATCTCTTCGTGTCGCCTGACCGCCTAACTGTGATGCAGCGCTTCCTGGGCCAAACAGCAGCCGGCGCGCCGGATCAGTACCTGCCGGACCGCGCGGAGAGTGACGTGGACGACCCTGAGCTGGGGGCGGCCGCCATGGAGGAGGACGATGCCGCCAGAGGTGGCGACAATGGAGCAGGCGGCTCCATGGGGGGAGGCAGCGATGTCCGGGATTGGCCGGACGACGATGAGCAGCGCCGTGCCACAGACGCTGGCAGGACAGGGGCCGACTCTTCAATGGCGCCGACTGGAGCACCCGACGCCTCAAAGTGTCGCGCCGATGCCGGGTTGTTCGGCAGCCGGCCGTCCAAGAAGGCCAAGGCCTCGGTCGCCATGACCAAGCGTCAAGAGGCCGCGAAGGCAGCCACCATCCGGAAGGGCCCGAAGCAGCGTCCGATGGTGTCCGCGTAAGTGTTTTTGTTGTTTTTGTCTTGCATTTGCTTCTCTTCGTGCAAAATCTTCTTAGCTTCTCTTGCTGTGTTGTGTAGGGCTCCACTTTCTCTCTCGCGGGCCCCGCGTGGACCCGGTCGCCGCCTCTCGAGAGGCGATGGAGAAGAACGCGCAGGAGGCACAGCTGAAGCGGGACGCCGCGGCCCAGGCAGAGGCGGAGGCGGCCGACGTGGCGCGGACGCATGCCGATGCAGCGGCCAAGGCACAGGCCGACGCAGCTACCAAGGAGCAGGCGGACGCGGCGGCTAAGGCGCGGAAGGAGGAGGCGTCCTACGACAGGGATCCGGAGGCCACCGGTCCGCAACACACGGAGCTACCAGTGGAGGAGGGCCAGGTGCCGACTGGAGGGCCGGAGCCAATCAGGTGGCCTTGGAGAGGGGAGGGGCTGACCCCATCATCTTGGAGACGGACATGCCTCCGCACGTGCCGACTGCCGACAAGCGGGGCAGTCGGCCTGAAGTACCGGAGATGCCGCCACCCAACGCCGAGTTGGTGGTGAGCTGCGTCCCTGCGTGCCAGCGCCAAGCGCGGGCGGTCTCAGCGCCGAGGCTGACGGAGGTTGGGGCTGCGAGCTCATCGGCGCTCGACACTTAGGCCACCAGCGCCACTCCACCGGACTGGGCATCAGGAGCTGATACGTCCATTTTGCATCATGCTTTTATATCGATATTTATTGCATTATGGGCTATTATTACACGTTATGTCACAATACTTATGCATATTCTCTCTTATTTTACAAGGTTTACATAAGGAGGGAGAATGCCGGCGGCTGGAATTCTGGGCTGGAAAAGGAGCAAATATTAGAGACCTATTCTGCACAACTCCAAAAGTCCTGACTCCACAAAAGTTATTTTTGGAAATAATAAAAAATACTGAGCGGAAGAAATACGTCAGGGGGCCACCACCTGTCCACGAGGGTGGGGGCGCGCCCTACCCCCATGGGCACGCCCCCTGCCTCGTGGGCCCCCTGTTGGCTCTCCGGTGGCCATCTTCTGCTATATGAAGTCTTTCATCCAAAGAAAAATCAGAAGCAACCTTTCGGGACGAGACTCCGCTGCCACGAGGCGGAATCTTGGCGGAACCAATCTAGGTCTGCGGCAGAGCTGTTCTGCTAGGGACACTTCCCTCCAGGAGGGGGAAATCATCGCCATCGCCATCACCAACGCTCCTCTCATCGGGAGAGAGCAATCTCTATCAACATATTCACCAGAAGCATCTCCTCTCAAAACCCTAGTTCATCTCTTGTATCCAATTCTTGTCTCCAAGTCCGGGATTGGTACCTGTAGGTTGCTAGTAGTGTTAGTTACTCCTTGTAGTTGATGCTAGTTGGTTTATTTGGTGGAAGATCATACGTTTAGATCCTTTATGAATATTAATACCCATCTGATTATGAACATGAATATTCTTTGTGAGTAGTTATGTTTGTTCCTGAGGACATGAGATAAGTCTTGCTATTAGTAGTCATGTGAATTTGGTATTCGTTCGATATTTTGATGAGATGTATGTTGTCTATCCTCTAGTGGTGTTATGTGAACGTCGACTACATAACACTTCACCATTATTTGGGCCTAGAGGAGGGCATTGGGAAGTAATAAGTAGATGATAGGTTGCTAGAGTGACAGAAGCTTAAACCCTAGTTTATGCGTTGCTTCGTAAGGGGCTGATTTGGATCCATATGTTTCATGCTATGGTTAGGTTTACCTTAATACTTTTGTTGTAGTTGCAGATGCTTGCAATAGAGGTTAATCATAAGTGGGATGCTTGTTCAAGTAAGAACAGCACCCAAGCACTGGTCCACCCACATATCAAATTATCAAAGTACCGAACGCGAATCATATGAATGTGATGAAAACTAGCTTGACGATAATTCCCATGTGTCCTCGGGAGCGCTTTTCTCTATATAAGAGTTTGTCCAGGCTTGTCCTTTGCTACAAAAAGGATTGGGCCACCTTGCTGCACTTTTGTTTACTTTTGTTACTTGTTGCTCGTTACAAATTATCCTATCACAAAACTATCTGTTACCACTTATTTCAGTACTTGCAGAGAATACCTTGCTGAAAACCGCTTATCATTTCCTTCTGCTCCTCGTTGGGTTCGACACTCTTACTTATCGAAAGGACTACGATAGATCCCGTATACTTGTGGGTCATCAAGACTCTTTTCTGGCGCTGTTGCTGGGGAGTGAAGCGCCTTTGGTAGGTGGAATTTGGTAAGGAAAAATTTATATAGTGTGCTGAAATTTTCTGTCACTTGTTACTATGGAAAGTAATCCTCTGAGGGGCTTGTTCGGGGTATCTTCTCCCCGACCAGTAGAGCAAAGAGTTGCTCCTCAACCTACTGAACCTACTGAAAATGAAAATGAAAATGTCCACTTTGAGATTCCTTCGGGTATGTTGGAAAACTGCTAGCTAATTCTTTTGCAGGAGATGGAACGAAGCATCCCGATGAGCACTTAATATATGTGGATGAAGTTTGTGGATTATTTTAGCTTGCAGGTGTACCCGGAGATGTTTTTAAGAAGAAGGTCTTCCCTTTACCTTTGATGGGAGATGCATCGACATGGTATAGGCTATGTGATGATACGGGATCATGGAACTATAAACGATTGAAATTGGAATTTCATTAGAAGTTTTATCCTATGCATCTTGTTCATCGTGATCACAATTATATATATAATTTTTGGCCTCGCAAAGGAGAAAGCATCGCTCAATCTTGGGGAGGCTTAAATCAATGTTATATTCATGCCCCATTCATGAGCTTCCAAGAGAAATAATTATTCAAAGTTTTTATGCTCGGCTTTCTGATAACAATCGCACCATGCTCGATACTTCTTGTGCCGGCTCTTTTATGATGAAGACTATTGAATTCAAATGGAATTTATTGGATATAATTAAACGCAACTCTGAAGATTGGGATCTCGACGAAGGTAAGGAGTCAGGTATGACACCTAAGTTTGATTGTGTTAAATCTTTTATGGATACTGATGTTTTCCGTAAGTTTAGCACTAAATATGGACTTGACTCTGAGATAGTAGCTTCTTTCTGTGAATCTTTTGCTGCTTATGTTGATCTCCCCAAGGAGAAGTGGTTTAAATATCATCCTCCCATAGAAGTAAAAGTAGCTGCACCTATTAAAGTTGAAGAAAAGACTGTCACTTATAATGATCCTATTGTTCCTACTTCTTATGTTGAGAAACCACCTTTCCCTGTTAGAATAAAGGATCATGCTAAAGCTTCAACTATGGTTCGTAAAAGCAATATTAGGACTTATACACCTCCTGAGAAAATTAAAGTTGAACCTAATATTGCTATTGTTAAAGATCTCTTGTCTGATAATATCGATGGGCATGTTATTTATTTTTGTGAGGAAACTGCTAGAATTGCCAAACCTTGTGCTATAGATAAACATAAATCTGTGGTAGGCATGCCTGTTATTTCTATTAAAATAGGAGATCATTGTTATCATGGCTTATGTGATACGGGTTCTAGTGCTAGTGCAATACCTTTTGACTTATACAAAGAAATTATGCATGATATTGCACCTGATGAGATAGAAGATATTGATGTCACAATTAAACTTGCCAATAGAGATACTATATCACCAATGGGAATTGTTAGAGATGTTGAAGTGTTGTGTGGGAAAACTAAATATCCTGCTGATTTTCTTGTTCTTGGTTCCCCATAAGATAGCTTTTGTCCCATTATATTTGGTAGACCCTTCTTGAACACTGTTAATGCTAAGATAGACTGCGAAAAGGATGTTGTTACTATTGGTTTGGGTGATATGTTTCATTAGTTTAATTTTTCTAAATTTAGTAGACAACACCGTGAGGAAGAATTGCCTAGTAAGGATGAAATTATTGGTCTTGCTTCTATTGCCGTACCTCCTAGTGATCCTTTAGAACAATATTTGCTAGACCATGAAAATGATATGTTTATGAATGAAAGAAGGGAAATAGATGAAATATTCTTTAAACAGGAACCCATCCTGAAACACAATTTGCCTGTTGAAATCCTAGGGGATCCTCCTCCACCCAAGGGTGATCCCGTGTTTGAGCTCAGACCGTTGCCTGATACTCTTAAATATGCTTATCTTGATGAGAAAAAGATATATCCTATTATTATTAGTGCCAACCTTTCAGAGCATGAAGAAGAGAGATTATTGAAAACTCTGAAGAAGCACCGTGCTGCTATTGGATATACTCTTGATGATCTTAAGGGCATTAGTCCCACTCTATGTCAACATAAAATAAATTTGGAAGAAGATGCCAAACCGGTTCGTGATCATCAACGACGGCTGAATCCTAAAATGAAAGAAGTGGTAAGAAAGGAAATACTAAAGCTCCTTGAGGCATGTATAATTTATCCCGTTGCTGATAGTCAGTGGGTAAGTCCTGTCCATTGTGTCCCTAAGAAGGGAGGTATTACTGTCGTTCCTAATGATAAAGATGAATTGATTCCGCAAAGAATTATTACAGGTTATAGGATGGTAATTGATTTCCACAAATTAAATAAGGCTACTTAAAAAGATCATTACCCCTTACCTTTTATCGATCAAATGCTAGAAAGATTATCCAAACATACACATTTCTGCTTTCTAGATGGTTATTCTGGTTTCTCTCAAATACCTGTGTTAGCCAATGATCAATCAAAGACTACTTTTACGTGCCCTTTTGGTACTTTTGCTTATAGACGTATGCCTTTTGGTTTATGTAATGCACCTGCTACCTTTCAAAGATGCATGATGGCTATATTCTCTGACTTTTGTGAAAAGATTTGTGAGGTTTTCATGGATGACTTTTTCGTCTATGGATCCTCTTTTGATGATTGCTTGAGCAACCTTGATCGAGTTTTGAAGAGATGTGAAGAAACTAATCCTGTCTTGAATTGGGAAAAGTGCCACTTTATGGTTAATGAAGGTATTGTCTTGGGGCATAAAGTTTCTGAAAGAGGTATTGAGGTTGATAAAGCCAAGATTGATGCTATTGAAAAGATGCCATGTCCCAAGGACATCAAAGGTATAAGATGTTTCCTTGGTCACGCCGGTTTCTATAGTAGGTTCATTAAGGATTTCTACAAAATTTCTCGGCCTCTGACTAATTTATTACAAAAAGATATACCATTTGTTTTTGATGATGATTGTGTAGAAGCATTTGAAATACTTAAGAAAGCATTGATCTCTGCACCTATTGTTCAGCTACCTGATTGGAATTTACCCTTTGAAATTATGTGTGATGCTAGTGATTATGCTGTAGGTGCTGTTCTAGGGTAAAGAGTTGATAAGAAATTAAATGTTATTCAATATGCTAGTAAAACTCTAGACAATGCTCAAAGAAATTATGCTACTACTGAGAAAGAATTTTTAGCAGTTGTATTTGCTTGTGATAAGTTTAGACCATTGTTGATTCTAAAGTAACTATTCACACGGATCATGCTGCTATTAAATACCTTATGGAAAAGAAAGATGCTAAACCTAGACTTATTAGATGGGTTCTCTTGCTACAAGAATTTGACTTGCATATTATTGATAGAAAGGGAGCTCAGAACCCCGTTGCAGACAACTTGTCTAGGTTAGAAAATGTTCTTGATGACCCACTACCTATTGATGATAGCTTTCCTGATGAACAATTAAATGTCATAAATGCTTCTCGTACTGCTCCATGGTATGCTGATTATGCTAATTATATTGTTGCTAAATTTATACCACCTAGTTTCACATACCAGCAAAAGAAAAAGTTTTTCTATGATTTGAGGCATCACTTTTGGGATGACCCACATCTTTATAAAGAAGGAGTAGACGGTGTTATTAGACGTTGTGTACCTGAGCATGAATAGGAACATATCCTACGCAAGTGTCACTCCGAAGCTTATGGAGGACACCACACTGGAGATAGAACTGCACATAAGGTATTGCAATCCGGTTTTTATTGGCCTACTCTCTTCAAGGATGCCTGTAAGTTTGTCTTATCTTGTGATGAATGTCAAAGAATTGGTAATATTAGTAGACGTCAAGAAATGCCTATGAATTATTCACTTGTTATTGAACCATTTGATGTTTGGGGCTTTGACCTTTTCCTGCCTCTAATGGTTACACACATATTTTAGTCGCTGTTGATTACGTTACTAAGTGGGTAGAAGCTATTCCAACTAGTACTGCTTATCATAACACTTCTATTAAAATGCTTAAAGAAGTTATTTTTCCGAGGTTTGGAGTCCCTAGATATTTAATGACCGAGGGTGGTTCGCATTTTATTCATGGTGCTTTCCGTAAAATGCTTGCTAAGTATGATGTTAATCATAGAATTGCATCTCCTTATCACCCGCAGTCTAGTGGTCAAGTAGAATTGAGTAATAGAGAGCTCAAATTAATTTTGCAAAAGACTGTCAATAGATCTAGAAAGAACTGGTCCAAGAAACTTGATGATGCATTATGGGCCTATAGAACTGCATATAAAAATCATATGGGTATGTCTCCGTATAAAATGGTTTATGGAAAAGCATGTCACTTACCTCTCGAACTAGAACATAAGGCTTATTGGGCTATTAAGGAGCTCAATTATGATTTCAAACTTGCCGGTGAGAAGAGGCTATTTGACATTAGCTCACTTGATGAATGGAGAACCCAAGCCTACGAAAATGCCAAGTTGTTTAAAGAAAAAGTTAAAAGATGGCATGACAAAAGAATACAAAAGCGTGAATTTAATGTAGGTGATTATGTATTGCTATACAACTCCCGTTTAAGATTTTTTGCAGGAAAACTTCTCTCTAAATGGGAAGGCCCCTACATTATCGAGGAGGTCTATCATTCCGGTGCCATAAAAACCAACAACTTCGAATGCACAAATACGAAGGTGGTGAACGGTCAAAGAATCAAACATTATATCTCAGGTAATCCTATAAATGTTGAAACCAATGTTATTGAAACTGTAACCCCGAAGGAATACATAAGGGACACTTTCTAGAACGTTTCAGACTCCGAAAAGGAATATGTATGTGGTACGGTAAGTAAACCGACTCCAAAACAGTTTTTATGGCAATATTTCTCTGTTTTGGTATATTTAGAAAAATAGAAAAATAAGAAGCAGTCCGGGAAGGACACGAGGCCTCCACGAGGGTGGAGGGCGCGCCCTACCCCCTGGGCGCACCCCCTACCTCATGGGCACCTTGTGCGCTCTCCGGACTCCTTTTTCTTGCACAATACATATTTTGGTCGGTAAAAATTCATTATATAATCTCCGAAGGTTTTGACCCCTGTATCACGCAAATATCCTTTGTTCTTGTTTCGAGCTGTTTTTCTGACAGATCTAGACTATCATGACGTCTCCAAGTGCCCCCAAGGACAAGTTCTTTGAGAAGGTCATCCACCCTTACCTCGCGGAGGTGTTGCGACACCATCAAATCATTGAGATGCGTGATGGGCTGCTGCACATCCGCGATGTTGAGGGACCGAAGGGGACCAGAAGCATGGAGACAAGGCTCGAAGCTATGGAGCAACAAGTTTTCAAGTGCCAGGGGATGGTGGAACGTGGACTCAACTCCGACCACATGATGATCGCGGAGTTCACCAACAACTACAAGCTGGATGCCGACAACATCGGGGAGACCATCTTCAAGCTTCACGAGAAGATCGAGCACCTTCAAGCCCAAATCTATGACCTGCAAAACCAAAACTGTGAGTATGAATATAGATTCAAAAGGATGAGTTTGGCTGCATATTTGAGGATCCCGGAGACTCGATCATCCTTCTATGATGGTGAGCCTATGCCTTGGAAGATGGACGACAAGCCCGCATCATCAACAACACCGCCACCTTCTTCACCAACAAAGGAGATATAATCACATGGGTATGGGCACTCGCCTTGGAAACTACCAAGCTTGGGGAAGATGCCCCGGTATCCTATTGTAACGCCCTCGATGCGGCTATATCTCCCACGTGTCGAAGCACGACTTAGAGGCATAACCGCATTGAAAGCAATGTCGCAAGTGAGGTAATCTTCACACAACCCATGTAATACATAAGGGAAAGAGATACATAGTTGGCTTACAATCGCCACTTCACACAAATACATGAATAAAACATTACATCAAACAGTTACAATCAGGGCCCGACTATGGAGCCAAAAATAAAAGAAGAAACCCCAAAAGCGACAAAGGTCCACGATCGACCCCAACTGGGCTATCAGGGTTATCTCACAAACAACTGTACAAAAGAGATTTTCGATGTCGGCGTACTAAACTCAGGTATTCCAAAACCGCAACGATAAGATTATGACGACAACACCTCGGAGCTCAACTCCCCGGGACACTGCCACAACCCCTAAATGTCAGGAGGCAACCAAGACAATGTTGTCATCATAAAACCATCGGAACGATTGTAATATACCCGCGTGATCCTAAAAAAAAATTTAGTGAAATTTGAGAAGAGAAGAGTCAAAACTCTACGTCAGGAAGCCTTACCAGAAGGTCGAAGGGACTGGGGAGTAAAAAGAATTCCTAAACTCTCCGATATATAATTCCTAAATGACTCGAAACATTTTTCTAGACACAACTCGGCCGCTAAACGATCAATCAGTGGGGGCTCCTAAGGTCGGGGAAGGCTCTGATACCAACTTGTAACGCCCTCGATGCGGCTATATCTCCCACGTGTCGAAGCACGACTTAGAGGCATAACCGCATTGAAAGCAATGTCGCAAGTGAGGTAATCTTCACACAACCCATGTAATACATAAGGGGAAAGAGATACATAGTTGGCTTACAATCGCCACTTCACACAAATACATGAATAAAACATTACATCAAACAGTTACAATCAGGGCCCGACTACGGAGCCAAAAATAAAAGAAGAAACCCCAAAAGCGACAAAGGTCCATGATCGACCCCAACTGGGCTCCACTACTGATCGACTAGAACGAAACAACAAAAAGGATAAGGTCTTCATCGAACTCCTCTTTGAGCTCGGGTGCGTCACCTGCACGGTTTCATCGGCACCTGCAAACTGGTTTTGGAAGTATCTGGTGAGACACGAGGACACAACAATCTCACACCCGCGAGATCAAGACTATTTAAGCTTATAGGTAGGGTAAAAGGTATGAGGTGGAGCTGCAGCAAGCGACTAGCATATATGGTGGCTAACATACGCAAAAGAGAGCGAGAAGAGAAGGCAAAAGCACGGTCGTGCAACTATGATCAAGAAGTGATCCTGAAACTACTTACGTCAAGCATAACTCCAACAATCGTGTTCACTTCCCGGACCCCGCCGAGAAGAGACCATCACGGTTACGCACGCGGTTGGTGTATTTTAGTTAAGATCAACTTCGGGTTTTCTACAACCGGACATTAACAAATTCCCATCTGCCCATAACCGCGGGCACGGCTTTCGAAAGTTCAAAAACCCTGCAAGGGTGTCCCAACTTAGCCCATGATAAGCTCTCGCGATCAACGAAGGATATTCCTTCTCCCCGGGAAGACCCGATCAGTCTCGGAATCCCGGCTACAAGACATTTCGACAGCAATAAAACAAGTCCAGCAAAGCCACCCGATGCGCCGACATCCTGATAGGAGCTGCACATATCTCGTTCTCAGGGCAACACTGGATGAGCAATCCGTACAACTAAAACCAGCCCTCAAGTTTCCTTAAGGTGGCGCTGCAAAGGGCTCTAGTTCGGACCAACACTTAGACAAGCATTGGCCCGGGGGGCTGAATAAAGATGACCCTCGGGTTGATCGGACCCAAGGGAAAAGGATAGGTGGTAGGCAAATGGTAAAACCAAGGTTGGGCCTTGCTGGAAAAGTCTTATTCAAAGCGAACTGTCAAGGGGGTCCCATAAATCACCCGACCGCGTTAGGGACGCAAAATCCGGGAACATAACACCGATATGACGGAAACTAGGGCGGCAAGAGTGGAACAAAACACCAGGCATAAGGCCGAGCCTTCCACCCTTTACCAAGTATATAGATGCATTAATAATATAAGAGATATTGTGATATCCCAACAAGTAAACATGTTCCAACAAGGAACAACATCTCCATGTTCCAACAAGGAACAAACTTCATCTTCACCTGCAACTAACAACGCTATAAGAGGGGCTGAGCAAAGCGGTAACATAGCCAATCAACGGTTTGCTAGGACATGGATGGTTAGAGGCTGACATGGCAATATGGGTGGCATGATATAGCAAGTGGTAGGTATCGCAGCATAGGCATAGCAAAAGAGCGAGCAATCTAGCGAGCAAAGATAGAAGTGATTTCGAGGGTATAGTCATCTTGCCTGAGATACCGCAAGGAAGAAGAACGAGACCATGAAGAAGACAAACGGACGTAGTCGAACGAATCCTCACAATCGCAACGTTATCGGAACCAACCCGAAGAAGCAACACCGGAAAAGAGCAAACAACATGGTAAACAACCACCACATAAGCATGGAATGATGCACAACCAAGTATGATGCATGTCCGGTTTAATGAGGCATGGCATGGCAAAGTGCAACAACCAACACTACAAATTAAGTGGAGCTCAATATGCAACGAGTTGCATATTGACTAAACACCACATCAATTATTTAGTTCTCTCTTGTTGATGTACCCAACAATGTTAAATGTTGATTAACATGGCAAGAGGTGAAGCATAATTAAACTAACTGTTTAGGCAAGTTTAAATGAGGCCGGAACAACAAAATAACAAGTCCGGAAACTCCTCATATGCATATATTAGGTTTGGTACTGTTCTGCCCTAAAGCATATTTTATTGTTGTTAAACAGGAAAATAAAGTGAACCAAGTTATTCTATGCATTTTTTTACCCCATTTACATATATAAATTATTAATTTCCGAGTTACGGTTATTTACTTATGAAATAAATCATTTTAACATGGCATTTGAGCAAATTTAAACAAACATCATTTTAAACAATTTAAACATAGATGAAAGTTGCAAATTATCAATCTACACAAAATTTTAAGCAAGTTTCATATATAAATCATTTTAGTCCGATGCACGGTTCCTGGGTGATTAAATGCATGAAGTCTAGGGACTAATCTGTAAAACTGCAATCTCTGGATAATGCTAAAATCGCAGAACTGGAAAAAAAACATCTACGGGCCGAATCTACGCTTGGGCCAACAGTGGAAGGGGGGGGGGGGCGCAGCGGATCTGGTGATCACCATGGGCCTTGGCCCGGGTTGGTGGAGAGGAGGAGGCAGGCCGGGATGCTGGGCCTGAGGCTGAGCGAGGCCCACCAGGGCGAGGGGGCGGCCTGGACGTCGTCCTCGTCTCGCGCTCGCACGAGCAGAGGACCATGGCGGCGGCGGTAGGCTTCGGCAGGGCCGGCGAGGCCGGAGACGGCCATGGATGCGGTGGATCCGGCCCCGGGGTCTCGTTCCCGGCGACGGCGAGGCCACCGGCGACGGCGGAACAACGGGGACGGCGGCGACCTGCAGAGAGAGAGAGGGAGAGAGAGAGAGATCTGAGAGAGAGAGGGAAGCAAGATGGAGAGGGCGACGGGGAGGCGCGAGCTCACCGGGACGGCGGCGGCACCGGCGCGGTGCTCGCGGGCGGTGGCGAGGCGGCGGGGTAGAGGGGCAGCGGGGCGGAGGCGCTGGTGAGGTCGGGCGGCGGGGCTCCGGAGCGAGAGGCGCTCGGGACCAGGCGGCGGCGGGCGGCGGCGAGCCCGGTTCGGCCCTGGGGCGGGCCGCCGATGGGCCTCGGGCGGGCCTGGCGCGGTGGAGGCGCGGGGACGACGTGGGGAGGACAGATGGCGCACGGGGATTGGCTGGCGCGGGCGTTGGGGGTGAGGTGGCATGCTGGGATTGGCCCCAGGGGCATGGCGGCGGTGCCAAGTGGCGGGGCAGGGTCGGCCGGCGCCGGAATTCGAGGGGAGGAGGTGGGAGGCGGCTGGTTGATGATTGGGGCGCGGATTTCGAGGTGGAGAAGGGAGAAGGCCAAAAATGGCATGTGGGTGTGCTTAAATAGGGTAGGGGCTAGGGTTTGGTGGGTTTGAGGCCGTTCCGGAGCCGTTCGATCCCGATCGGACGACTCGGAGCGGAGGGGGCTAGATAGGTGGGCTAGTGGGCTGTGAAGAGAGGTTGGGCTGAGATGAGAGGAGAGGAGTGCAGCCCGGCAACTGTTTCCGGAGACCGAAAACGTCCGACGAAGGTACCGGCAACGGTACCGCTATATGTTTAACGGTTGGGCTATCAAACGGACTCCGAATGCGATGAAACTTGGCAGGCGGCCTACCTACAACAAAACAACACCGCGTGCCAACTTTCAACCCATTCCGAGAACATTTTAATGCCACTTATAAAATAATATTCGGACATGCCGCGGGCGCGTGCTAGTGTGGTTGGTCTCAGAACGGACAAGGGAGAGAACTCGGAGAACCCGGACGGATGCAAGTTTCGAAAAATATGATGATGCAATGCGGATGATGACATGGCAAGATGCGACACGCAAGCAAATGACATGGCAACGACGGCAAATAACCGACGGACACCTGGCGCATCAGATTCGGGGCGTTACACGTATCATCATCACACTCCTATCTTTACCGTTTTTCTTAGTTCGATCCTATTAGTAGTATCTTGATCTAGTAGAATAAAGTTTATGGCATGATCTAGTTTTGAGTTTTTCTTTATGATCCCTCTATGTAATCAAGTCCGTGAGCTATATAATAAAGATTAGTGTTGAGGGCTTGATTATTTTGCCATGATCTGGAGCGAATAAAAGAAAAGAATAAAAATAAACAAAGAGATCATATTGATCTTATTGAGAGTAATGACTTCACATAGGAAGAGTATGATGATTAAAAATTGTTGAGAGTTGATAAGCATAGCTTTGGCCATCGTTGCAATTAATAGGAAGTAATAAAGGAAGAGAGGTTTCACATATAAATATACTATCCTGGACATCTTTTATGATTGGGAGCACTCATTAAAATATGACATGCTAAAGAGTTGATGTTGGACAAGGAAGACAACATAATGGGTTATGTTTTCTTATATCTGAGATAAAGTATATTGTCATGGATCATCCAACATGTTGAGCTTGCCTTTCCCCCTCATGCTAGCCAAATTCTTTGCACCAAGTAGAGATACTACTTGTGCATCCAAATACCCTTAAACCAGTTTTGCCATGAGAGTCCACCATACCTACCTATGGATTGAGTAAGATCCTTCAAGTAAGTTGTCATCGGTGCAAGCAATAAAAATTGCTCTCTAAATATGTATGATTGATTGGTGTGGAGGAAATAAGCTTTATATGATCTTGTGATGTGGAAGAAATAAAAGCGACAGACTACATAATAAAGGTTCATATCACAAGTGGCAATATAAAGTGACGATCTTTCGCATTGAGATTTTGTGCATCCAACCATAAAAGCGGATGGCAACCTCTGCTTCCCTCTGCGAAGGGCCTATATTTTATTATTATCTTCTACCTTAGGCAAGATTCATGGTGATCTTCACCTTTCCTTTTTACATTTTATCCTTTGGCAAGCACAGGATGTTGGAAAGATCCTGATATATATATCTAATTGGATGTGGGTTAGCATGAACTATTATTGTTGACATTACCCTTGAGGTATAAGGTTGGGAGGCGAAACTATAATCCCTTATCTTTCTCTGTGTCCGATTAAAACTCCGTAACCACAAGTATTGCGTGAGTGTTAGCAATTATGAAAGACTAAATGATAGTTGAGTATGTGAACTTGCTAGAAAGCTCTGACATAGACTCTTTCTGATGTTATGATAAATTGCAATTGCTTCAATGACTGAGATTATAGTTTGTTAGTTCTCAATAAAGTTTCTGATTCATACTTTTGCATTGTGATTAGATTATTACTTGAGCATAAGAAATCATATGACAATATTCATATATGTTGCTGTAATGAGAATAATCATGATGCCTCATGTCCGTATTTTATTTTATCGACACCTCTACCTCTAAACATGTGGACATATTTATCGTTATCGGCTTCCCCTTGAGGACAAGCGAGGTCTAAGCTTGGGGGAGTTGATACGTCCATTTTGCATCATGCTTTTATATCGATATTTATTGCATTATGGGCTGTTATTACACGTTATGTCACAATACTTATGCCTATTCTCTCTTATTTTACAAGGTTTACATAAGGAGGGAGAATGCCGACGGCTGGAATTCTGGGTTGGAAAAGGAGCAAATATTAGAGACCTATTCTGCACAACTCCAAAAGTCCTGAAACTCCACGAAAGTTATTTTTGGAAATAATAAAAAATACTGAGCGGAAGAAATACGTCAGGGGGCCACCACCTGTCCACGAAGGTGGGGGGCACGCCCTACCCCCGTGGGCATGCCTCCCTGCCTCGTGGGCCCCCTGTTGGCTCTCCGGTGGCCATCTTCTGCTCTATGAAGTCTTCCATCCGAAGAAAAATCAGAAGCAACCTTTCGGGGCGAGACTCCGCCGCCACGAGGCGGAACCAATCTAGGGCTCCGGCAGAGCTGTTCTGCCGAGGACACTTCCCTCCGGGAGGGGAAAATCATCACCATCGCCATCACCAATGCTCCTCTCATCGGGAGAGGGCAATCTCTATCAACATCTTCACCAGCACCATCTCCTCTCAAAACCCTAGTTCATCTCTTGTATCCAATTCTTGTCTCCAAGTCCGGGATTGGTACCTGTAGGTTGCTAGTAGTGTTAATTACTCCTTGTAGTTGATGCTAGTTGGTTTATTTGGTGGAAGATCATATGTTCAGATCCTTTATGCATATTAATACCCCTCTGATTATGAACATGAATATGCTTTGTGAGTAGTTACGTTTGTTCCTGAGGACATGGGAGAAGTCTTGCTATTAGTAGTCATGTGAATTTGGTATTTGTCGGTGTCAAAACCGGCGGATCTCGGGTAGGGGGTCCCGAACTGTGCGTGTTGGCGGATGGTAACAGGAGACAAGGGACACGATGTTTTTACCCAGGTTCAGGCCCTCTCGATGGAGGTAAAACCCTACTCCTGCTTGATTAATATTGATGATATGGGTAGTACAAGAGTAGATCTACCACGAGATCAAGGAGGCTAAACCCTAGAAGCTAGCCTATGGTATGATTGTTGTTCTTTCTGTGTCCTACGGACTAAAACCCTCTGGTTTATATAGACACCGGAGAGGGCTAGGGTTACGCAGAGTCGGTTACAATGGTAGGAGATCTACATATCTGTATCGCCAAGCTTGCCTTCCACGCCAAGGAAAGTCCCTTCTGGACACGAGACGAAGTCTTCAATCTTGTATCTTCATAGTCCAGGAGTCTGGCCGAAGGCATAGTCCGGCTATCTGAACACCCCCTAATCTAGGACTCCCTCAGTAGCCCCTGAACCAGGCTTCAATGACGACGAGTCCGGCATGCAGATTGTCTTCGGCATTGCAAGGCGGGTTCCTCCTCCACGTACTTCATAGAAGATTTTGTACACAAGGATAGTGTCCGGCTCTGCAAAATAAGTTTCCACATATTGCCATAGAGAGAATAATATTTACACCAATCTAATCTGCTGACGTATTCCGTAGTGTGACATCACACCACGGCCAAGCCTTTATTCGAATCGTTTTATTGTCCCACCTCAGCGCGTTATGCGAGGCGGTTTCCTCGGCACGTCTTGTCAAAGAAGAGATCGTGTCCCTTATTCCGGGATTCTCATCAATACGGGCGTGTGTAACCCAACCGCGCCATTGATTCGGCGCTTGGGAGATAAGCGAGTTTTACTTGGCTGGTGGGGACACGTAGTTGCGTCCGCCCATATAAGGAGATAAGGATCCACCTTTCTCATCCATGCCTTCTTCCTCCTTTGCCTATCCATTTCTGCGCACTCGAGCTCCAGCGCCCGAGTCCGCACTCCCCACCTCAACCTTCTCCAGCCATGTTCGGAGCGGGAGGCAAGTGGATGGTTTCCTCTGTTACGGAGGGACACATCAAAAAGCTGAGGAAGGCCGGATACTTGTCCGAGGACATCGCGCACTGGCTTCCCGAAGAGGGGCAGCTCCTCCCCACCCCTAGGCCCCATGAGAGGGTGGTGTTCCTCCCCCATTTCCTCCGTGGACTGGGCTTCCCTCTCCACCCATTTGTCCGGGGGCTCATGTTCTACTATGGCCTAGATTTCCACGATCTGGCCCCGAACTTCGTCCTCAACATCTTGGTGTTTATCGTCGTGTGCGAGGCTTTCCTCTGCATTCGCCCCTATTTCGGCCTATGGCTCAAGACTTTCAATGTCAAGCCAAAGGTGGTGCGCGGCAACCAGGCGGAGTGCAGAGGCGCCATGGTGGGCAAGATGCCCAACGTCCTATGGCTCGAGGGCTCCTTCATGGAGACCCTGAAGGGGTGGCAGTCGGGGTGGTTCTACATCACCGAGCCGCGTGACCCTGAATGGGTCGCAGCCCTTGAGTTCCGATCCGGACCCCCTACGCGGCTCACCTCCTGGAAAGAGACGGGCTTGTCGTGGGGTAAAAATGGAGAGCTGACCGGACTCCAAACATGTGTCCAAACCCTGGTGGACAAGAAGCTCAAACTTGTCAACGTAGTCCAGGTTATGCTCATCCGCCGGATCCTCCCGTGTCAACAACGGGCCTTCAACCTGTGGGAGTTCGACCCGACGCAGCACCGAACTCTGAGCAGGCTCTTCGACACGACGTATGAAGATGCCTGGAAGGTGCTATTCAAGGGCGCCGAGGCTCCCACATCCGCTACCGAGGATCGCGGATTCAGCACGCAGCGTCACGCTAGTGCGGTAAGCTGTTTTTACCTTTTACAGGGTATTAGTTTTTCATAGTTTGACTCTGTGCGGGATCTAAACTCCCTTACCTTTGACAGGATTGGCAGGAGACGTCCGGACAGATCAGCTGTCCGGCGACTTTGCCCGAAGTCCCAGCGGACGCCCGTTTGACAGGGCTGCTGGTTCCGGCACCATACGTGGTGCCGGAGAAGAAGGCCAAGAAGAAGGCCACGGGGACTCGAAAGAGTGCCAGTCGTGTGGTGGTGTCGGATTCATCGTCTGATGACTCCGAGACGCACTCCTCCCGTGAAGACAAGGAGGAGGAAGAAGAAGCCTCTCCCCCTCCAGCGGAGGGAGGAAAGAAAAGGAAGGCCGCCCCAACTGGGGAGGCCGAAGGGTCCAAGAAGGGGAAAACCCTGTTGGGGAACGTAGCATAAATTCAAAATTTTCCTACGTGTCACCAAGATCTATCTATGGAGAAACCAGCAACGAGGGGAAAGAGAGTGCATCTACATACCCTTGTAGATCGTAAGCGGAAGCGTTCAAGTGAACGGGGATGATGGAGTCGTACTCGTCGTGATCCAAATCACCGATGATCCTAGTGCCGAACGGACAGCACCTCCGCGTTCAACACACGTACAGCCCGGTGACGTCTCCCATGCCTTGATCCAGCAAGGGGAGAGGGAGAGGTTGAGGAAGACTCCATCCAGCAACAGCACAACGGCGTGGTGATGATGGAGGAGCGTGGTACTCCAGCAGGGCATCGCCAAGCACATGACGGAGGAGGAGAGGTGATGGGGAGGGGAGGAGCTGCGCCTTCAGTTGTGTTTTGCAGCCCTCCCCTCACCCCTCTATTTATAGGGGAAGGGGCAAGGGGGGCCGGCCCCTCTAGATGGGATCTAGAGGGGGGGGGGGGGGCGGCGGCCTGGGAGGGGGGACTTGCCCCCCCAAGCAAGGGGGGCGCCCCCTTTAGGGTTTCCCCCAACCCTAGGCGCATGGGCCCTTGGGGGGGAAGGTGCACCAGCCCACTTTGGGCTGGTTCCCTTCCTCATACAGCCCATAAGACCCTCCGGGACCGATGGTCCCACTTGGTGGACCCCCGGGACCCTCCTGGTGGTCCCGGTACGTTACCGATAAAACCCGAAACCCTTTCGGTGACCAAAACAGGACTTCCCATATATAAATCTTTACCTCCGGACCATTTTGGAACTCCTCGTGACGTCCGAGATCTCGTTCGGGACTCCGAACAACATTTGTAACCACATACAAGCTTCCTTTATAATCCTAGCGTCATCGAACCTTAAGTGTGTAGACCCTACGGGTTCGGGAGACATGCAGACATGACCGAGATGTTCTCCGGTCAATAACCAACAGCGGGATCTGGATACCCATGTTGGCTCCCACATGTTCCACGATGATCTGATCGGATGAACCACGATGTCAAGGACTTAATCAATCCCGTATACAATTCCCTTTGTCTATCGGTACGATACTTGCTCGAGATTCGATCGTCGGTATCCCGATACCTTGTTCAATCTCGTTACTGGCAAGTCTATTTTACTCGTTCCGCAACACATCATCCCGTGATCAACTCCTTGATCACATTGTGCACATTATGATGATGTCCTACCGAGTGGGCCCAGAGATACCTCTCCGTCACACGGAGTGACAAATCCCAGTCTCGATTCGTGCCAACCCAACAGACACTTTTGGAGATACCTGTAGTGCACCTTTATAGCCACCCAGTTACGTTGTGACATTTGGTTCACCCAAAGCATTCCTACGGTATCCGGGAGTTGGACAATCTCATGGTCTAAGGAAATGATACTTGACATTAGAAAAGCTTTAGCATACGAACTACACGATCTTGTGCTAGGCTTAGGATTGGGTCTTGTCCATCACATCATTCACCTAATGATGTGATCCCGTTATCAATGACATCCAATGTCCATGGTCAGGAAACCGTAACCATCTATTGATCAACGAGCTAGTCAACTAGAGGCTTACTAGGGACATGGTGTTGTCTATGTATCCACACATGTATCTGAGTTTCCTATCAATACAATTCTAGCATGGATAATAAACGATTATCATGAACAAGGAAATATAATAATAACCTATTTATTATTGCCTCTAGGGCATATTTCCAACAGTCTCCCACTTGCACTAGAGTCAATAATCCAGTTCACATCGCTATGTGTTAACACTCAAGGTCACATCCCCATGTGACTAACACCCAAAGAGTTTACTAGAGTCAATAATCTAGTTCACATTACCATGTGATTAACACTCAATGAGTTCTGGGTTTGATCATGTTATGCTTGTGAGAGATGTTATAGTCAACGGGTCTGAATCTTTCAGATCCGTGTGTGCTTTACAAATCTCTATGTCATCTCCTAGATGCAGTTACCACGCTCTATTTGGAGCTATTCCAAATAACTGTTCTACTATACGAATCCAGTTTACTACTTAGAATAATCTGGATTAGTGCCAAAGTTTGCATCGGCGTAACCCTTTACGACGAACTCTTTTACCACCTCCATAATCGAGAAAATTCCTTAGTCCACTAGTTACTAAGGATAACCTTGACCGTTGTCCTGTGATCCATTTCTAGATCACACTTGTACCCCTTGACTGACTCATGGTTTGGCACACTTCAGGTGCGGTACACAACATAGCATACTTTAGAGCCTACGACTAAAGCATAGGGGACGACCTTCGTCCTTTCTCTCTATTCTGCTGTGGTCATGTCTTGAGTCTTGCTCAATACTCACACCTTGTAACACAGCCGAGAACTCCTTCTTTGCTGATCTATTTTGAACTCCTTCAAAATCTTGTCATGGTATGTGTTCGTTTGAAAGTACTATTAAGCGATTTTGATCTATCCTTATAGATCTTGATGCTCAATGTTCAAGTAGCTTAATCCAGGTTTTCCATTGAAAAAACACTTTTCAAATAACCCTATATGCTTTCCAGAAATTCTACATCATTTCTGATCAACAATATGTCAACAACATATACTCATCAGAAATTCTATAGTGCTCCCACTCACTTCTTTTGAAATACAAGTTTATCATAAACTTTGTATAAACCTAAAATATTTGATCATCTCATCAAAGCGTACATTCCAATTCCGAGATGCTTACTCCAGTCCTTATAAGGATTGCTGGAGCTTTGCATACTTTTTAGCATCTTCCAGGATTGACAAACCCTTCTGGTTGTATCACATACAACCTTTCCTCAAGAAAATCGTCGAGGAGACAATGTTTTGACATCCTATCTGCAAGATTTCGTAAATAATGTAGTAACTGCTAACATAATTCCAACAGACTCTTAGCATCGCTACGAGTGAGAAAGTCTCATCGCAGTCAACTCCTTTGAACTTGTCGGGAAACATCTTAACGACAAGTCGAGCTTTCTTAATGGTGACATTTTCCATCATTGTCCGTCTTTCTTTTAAAATCCATCTGTACTCAACAGCCTCACGACAATCGAGCCGTTCTGCCAAAGTCTACACTTTGTTTTCATACATGGATTCTCTCTCGGATTTTATGGCCTCGAGCCATTCATCGGAATCCGGGCCCACCATCGCTTCTCCATAGCTCGTAGGTTCATTGTTGTCTAGCAACATGACTTCCAAGACAGGATTACGTACCACTCTGAAGTAGTACGCATCCTTGTCATCCTACGAGGTTTGGGAGTGACTTGATTCGAAGTCTCATGATCACTATCATAAGCTTCCACTTCAATTGGTGTAGGTGCCATAGGAACAACTCCTGTGCCCTGCTACACACTAGTTGAAGTGACGGTTCAATAACCTCATCAAGTCTCCACCATCCTCCCACTCAATTCTTTCAAGAGAAATTTTTCCTCGAGAAAGGACCCGATTTGAGAAACAATCCCTATTGCTTTCGGATCTGAGACAGGAGGTATACCCAACTGTTTTGGGTATCCTATGAAGATGCATTTATCCGCTTTGGGTTCGAGCTTATCAGCCTGAAACTTTTCCACATAAGCGTCGCAGCCCCAAACTTATAAGAAATGACAGCTTAGGTTTTCTCTAAACCATAGTTCATACGGTGTCATCTTATCGGAATTACATGGTGCCCTATTTAAAGTGAGTGCGGTTGTCTCTAATGCCCAACCCATGAACGATAGTGGTAATTCGATAAGAGACATCATGGTATGCATCATATCCAATAGGGTGCAGTTATGATGTTCGGACACACCATCACACTATGGTGTTCCAGGCGATACTAGTCGTGAAACAATTTCCACAATGTCTCAATTCTGTACCAAACTCGCAACTCAGATATTCATCTCTATGATCATATCATAGACATTTTATCCTCTTGTCACGAAGATCTTCAACTTCATTCTGAAATTACTTGAACCATTCAATAATTCAGACTTGTGTTTCATCAAGCAAATATACTCAGTATCTACTCAAATCATCTGTGAAGTAAGAGCATAACGATATCCACTGCGTGCCTCAACACTCATTGGACTGCACACATCAAAATGTGTTACTTCCAACAAGTTGCTTTCTTGTTCCATTTTACTGAAACCGAAGCTTTCAGTCATCTTGCCCATGTGGTATGATTTGCATATCTCAAGTGATTCAAAATCAAGTGAGTCCAAACGGTCCATCTGCATGGAGTTTCTTCATGCGTATATACCAATAGACATGGTTCACATGTCTCAATCCTTTTCAAAAAATGAGTGAGTCCAAAGATCCATCAACATGGAGCTTCTTCAAGCGTTTTATACCAATATGACTTACATGGCAGTGCCACAAGTAGGTGGTACTATCATTACTATCTTATATCTTTTGGCATGAACATGTGTATCACTATGATCGAGATTCAATAAACCATTCATTTTAGGTGCAAGACCATTGAAGGTATTATTCAAATAAATAGAGTAACCATTATTCTCCTTAAATGAATAACCGTATTGCGATAGACATAATCCAATCATGTCTATGCTCAACGCAAACACCAAATAACATTTATTTAGGTTTAACACCAATCTCGATGGTAGAGGGAGCATGCGATGCTTGATCATATCAACCTTGGAAACACTTCCAACACATCTCGTCAGCTTACCTTTAGCTAGTCTCCTTTTATTCCGTAGCTTTTATTTCGAGTTACTAACACTTAGCAACCGAACCGGTATCTAATACCCTGATGCTACTAGGAGTACTAGTAAAGTACACATTCACATAATGTATAGCCAATATACTTCTATCGACAGCCTTCTCATCTACCAAGTATCTAGGGTAATTCTGCTCCAGTAGCTGTTCTCCTCATTACAGAAGCACTTAGTCTCGGGTTTGGGTTCAACCTTGGGTTTCTCCACTAGAGCAGTAGCTGATTTGCCGTTTCATGAAGGATCCCTTCTTGCCCTTGCCCTTCTTGAAACTAGTGGTTTCACTAACCATCAATAATTGATGCTCCTTCTTGATTTCTACTTTCGCGGTGTCAAACATCGCGAATATTTCAAGGATCATCATATCCTTCCCTGATATAGTTCATCACAAAGCTGTAGCAGCTTGGTGGCAATGACTTTGGAAAAACATCACTATCTTATCTGGAAGATCAACTCCCACTCGATTCAAGTGATTGTTGTACTCACACAATCTGAGCACAAGCTCAACGATTGAGCTTTTCTCCCTTAGTTTGCAGGCCAAGAAAATCATTGGAGGTCTTATACCTCTTGACGTGGGCACGAGCCTGAAATCCCAATTTTAGCCCTTGAAACATCTCATATGTTCCGCAACATTTCAAAATGTCTTCGGTGCCTCAATTCTAAACCATTTAACATTACCGAACTATCATGTAGTCATCAAAACGTGTATATCAAATGTTCGCAACATCCACATACCACGTTTGAGGTCTAGCACACCGAGCGTTGCATTAAGGACATAAGCCTTCTATTGTCCGCATAATTGCTACTATCAACTTTCAACTATATTTTCTCTAGGAACATATCTAAAACAGTAGAACTAAAGCGCGAGCTACGACATAATTTGCAAAGATCTTTTGACTATGTTCAGGATAATTAAGTTCATCTTATGAACTCCCACTCAGATAGACATCCCTCTAGTCATCTAAGTGATTACATGATCCGAGTCAACTAGGCCGTGTCCGATCATCACGTGAGATGGACTAGTCATCATCGGTGAACATCTTCATGTTGATCGTATCTACCATACGACTCATGCTCGACCTTTCGGTCTCTTGTGTTCCGAGGCCATGTCTGTACATGCTAGGCTCGTCAAGTCAACCTAAGTGTTTCGCGTGTGTAAATCTGGCTTACACCCGTTGTACGTGAACGTAAGAATCTATCACACCCGATCATCACGTGGTGCTTCGAAACGACGAACTTTCGCAACGGTGCACAGTTAGGGGGAACACTTTCTTGAAATTTTAATGAGGGATCATCTTATTTACTACCGTCGTTCTAAGCAAATAAGATGCAAAAACATGATAAACATCACATGCAATCAAATAGTGACATGATATGGCCATCATCACTTTGCTCCTTTTGATCTCCATCTTCGGGGCTCCATGATCATCGTCGTCACCGGCATGACACCATGATCTCCATCATCATGATCTCCATCATCGTGTCTTCATGAAGTTGTCACGTCAACTATTACTTCTACTACTATGGCTAACGCTTTAGCAATAAAGTAAAGTAATTACATGACGTTTATGTTGACACGCAGGTCATAAATAAATTAAAGACAACTCCTATGGCTCCTGCCGGTTGTCATACTCATCGACATGCAAGTCGTGATTCCTATTACAAGAACATGATCAATCTCATACATCACATATATCATTCATCACATCCTTTTGGCCATATCACATCACATGGCATACCCTGCAAAAACAAGTTAGACGTCCTCTAATTGTTGTTTGCATGTTTTACGTGGCTGCTATGGGTTTCTAGCAAGAACGTTTCTTACCTACGCAAAACCACAACGTGATATGTCAATTGCTATTTACCCTTCATAAGGACCCTTTTCATCGAATCCGATCCGACTAAAGTGGGAGAGACTGGCACCTGCTAGCCACCTTATACAACTAGTGCATGTCAGTCGGTGGAACCAGTCTCACGTAAGTGTACGTGTAAGGTCGGTCCGGGCCGCTTCATCCCACAATGCCGCCGAATCAAGATTGACTAGTAACGGTAAGCATATTGAACAAAATAAACGCCCACAACTACTTTGTGTTCTACTCATGCAAAGAATCTACGCAATAGACCTAGCTCATGATGCCACTGTTGGGGAACGTAGCATAAATTCAAAATTTTCCTACGTGTCACCAAGATCTATCTATGGAGAAACCAGCAACGAGGGGAAAGAGAGTGCATCTACATACCCTTGTAGATCTCTAAGCGGAAGCGTTCAAGTGAACGGGGTTGATGGAGTCGTACTCGTCGTGATCCAAATCACCGATGATCCTAGTGCTGAACGGACAGCACCTCCGCGTTCAACACACGTACAGCCCGGTGACGTCTCCCATGCCTTGATCCAGCAAGGGGAGAGGGAGAGGTTGAGGAAGACTCCATCCAGCAACAGCACAACGGCGTGGTGATGATGGAGGAGCGTGGTACTCCAGCAGGGCTTCGCCAAGCACGTGACGGAGGAGGAGAGGTGTTGGGGAGGGGAGGAGCTGCGCCTTCAGTTGTGTTTTGCAGCCCTCCCCTCACCCCTCTATTTATAGGGGAAGGGGCAAGGGGGGCCGGCCCCTCTAGATGGGATCTAGAGGGGGGGCGGCGGCCAGGGAGGGGGGACTTGCCCCCCCAAGCAAGGGGGGCGCCCCCTTTAGGGTTTCCCCCAACCCTAGGCGCATGGGCCCTTGGGGGGGAAGGCGCACCAGCCCACTTTGGGCTGGTTCCCTTCCTCATACAGCCCATAAGACCCTCCGGGACCGATGGTCCCACTTGGTGGACCCCTGGGACCCTCTTGGTGGTCCCGGTACGTTACCGATAAAACCCGAAACCCTTTCGGTGACCAAAACAGGACTTCCCATATATAAATCTTTACCTCCGGACCATTCCGGAACTCCTCGTGACGTCCGGGATCTCATCCGGGACTCCGAACAACATTCAGTAACCACATACAAGCTTCCTTTATAACCCCAGCGTCACCGAACCTTAAGTGTGTAGACCCTACGGGTTCGGGAGACATGCAGACATGACCGAGATGTTCTCCGGTCAATAACCAACAGCGGGATCTGGATACCCATGTTGGCTCCCACATGTTCCACGATGATCTCATCGGATGAACCACGATGCCAAGGACTTAATCAATCCCGTATACAATTCCCTTTGTCTATCGGTACGATACTTGCCCGAGATTCGATCGTCGGTATCCCGATACCTTGTTCAATATCGTTACTGGCAAGTCTCTTTTACTCGTTCCGCAACACATCATCCCGTGATCAACTCCTTGATCAAATTGTGCACATTATGATGATGTCCTACCGAGTGGGCCCAGAGATACCTCTCCGTCACACGGAGTGACAAATCCCAGTCTCGATTCGTGCCAACCCAACAGACACTTTCGGAGATACCTGTAGTGCACCTTTATAGCCACCCAGTTACGTTGTGACGTTTGGTTCACCCAAAGCATTCCTACGGTATCCGGGAGTTGCACAATCTCATGGTCTAAGGAAATGATACTTGACATTAGAAAAGCTTTAGCATACGAACTACACGATCTTGTGCTAGGCTTAGGATTGGGTCTTGTCCATCACATCATTCTCCTAATGATGTGATCCCGTTATCAATGACATCCAATGTCCATGGTCAGGAAACCGTAACCATCTATTGATCAACGAGCTAGTCAACTAGAGGCTTACTAGGGACATGGTGTTGTCTATGTATCCACACATGTATCTGAGTTTCCTATCAATACAATTCTAGCATGGATAATAAACGATTATCATGAACAAGGAAATATAATAATAACCTATTTATTATTGCCTCTAGGGCATATTTCCAACAAACCCTTTCTCCGGACTACTCCACCAACACCGACGACGGCGAAGAGGAGTGGCCACTCAGGGCCAAGCCCCTGGCGAAATCGTAAGTATCCGGATACCAGAGTGATTCATAGTATTCCTTCATTGCACAACTTTTCCTTATGTCGAATATGATTATGCAGTCCGCCCGAGGCCGGGCTCGACGAGTCGTCGAGCGGCTCCCTGGATTCGTGGATGTGAATTCTCTTCCGTCCGCTTCCTCTCCCCGCCCTACGGACGACGCCGAAGTGTTGTCCCAGGAGGCTCCAAGCCAGGAGGAGGTGGTCCTGGAGGCGCCGCAGGGCGACCTCCCGGACTCCAGGCGCTAAGGGAATAGAACCCCTAAGGGCTCCAAGTCCGGCCCTAGGCCGGATACCGCTCCAGAACCTTTAAAGGTTCCGGAGTCCGGCAGGCGACCTCCTTCCAAGAGGAGCAAGCCTACTGAGCCGGTGGCCCCCGTCCAATCGAAGGCGCCGAACAATCTGCTGGAGGTGCTTAACGGCGCCTCCATCAACGAGGAGCACCGTACTGTGATGAGTACGGTGATCCAGAAGGTTCAGTCCGCCAAGAGCAGACTGACTGAAGCCTGTGCCAGCCTTCTAACAGGCTTTGAGGTAAGTAAAGGATATGTAAAAATATTACCGCATAGACAGTAGCCCCTGATGCTCTGTTTGGCGTTCGGAAAGGAAAGCCGAATAGAGGATCTAATAACATTCACAGGAGTCTAACAAAAGTAAGTCAATATGCGTATGCAGGCTTCGCTGCTGGCGTCCGCCGCACTGATTGCGGAGGTGGACGCGCTGAAGCAGAACCTTGAGCAGTCCGAGCAGGAGCTCGGGCTTGCCAAGAAGCAGCTCGAGGATAAGGAAGGTAAGAAATACCTCATTTAAATATATAAAAGGTGCAATTGCAAAAAGTGACAGGATTAACGTGGCTATTGTAGGGGCCACAACGGAGGTGGCGACCCTTAAGCAAGCGCTGTCCGAGGCCGAGAAGAGGGCAGCCACGGAGCGCACCGAGCGGGATAGGTATGAGGCGCAGGTTGGCGAGGTGCGGCAAGAGCTCCAGGCTCTCATGAAAAAACATGAGAGTTTGGAGCTTGACTCAAAGACGCGAGAGTCCGAGCTCGCGGCGGCCATTGAGAATGCCAAGTCTGCCAAGGCCGAAGCCCAAAAGGCCCTCCAGGAGGTTGAGGCGATGAAGAAGATAGCGGCGGGTAAGGCTTTCTTTATGCAAAGCAAGCATGTGAAAGTGAATTACTTGTTACTTACCCGAATCCGGAGCTCTCCAGGAGCATTCGCAGAATTGCCCCGCTGCGTGTCCGATGCCACTGCATTCTACCGATCTGAGGAGGGCAGCTCGACAGAGAAGGTGTTCTGGTCTCAGTATGCTGAGGCCGGACTACCTGTGCCCTTGAGCGACCAGCTGAAGCAACTGGTCGAGCTCCACAAGGTGGCCGAACAGGCCATGAAGGGCCTCATAGTTCGGCTGTGGCCTGGAGAGGCTCTGCCTGGGAGCTACTTCAGGCTGGTGAGGCGGCTGGTGGAGGCCTGTCCAAGGCTCGAAGTCATCAAGCGCTCCGTCTGCATCGAAGGTGCCCGTAGGGCGCTTGCCCATGCTAAGGTGCACTGGGGCAAGCTGGATGCGGAGAAGCTTGTGAAGGACGGGCCGCTGCCGGGTAAGGAGCATCGCCACCCCGAGATGTACTATAAGGGCGTTCTGAAGGGCGCCCGCCTTATGGCGGACGAATGCTCGAAAGATGTAATTTTTGAGTAAAACTTGTTTATTTTGTCCTGTGCGCTGAAAACTTGTTCATGTGCGCTAAGCAATGCTTTTTGAATTTAAAATATTACCTTCTGTGCGACCGTTTATCAAATTTGAGAGATGGCGAGTCGTCGGCTTCTGCCCCCATGCTACGAGTGCTGGGGTGTTCGGGATAAACTCGAGCGCTCCTTTTCCCATTCTTGGGTCCTTCGAGGGAGGCGCTCAACACAACGAAGAAGGCAATCAGACTATAATGCTTGAACACTCTCACTTAGCCATAGAATTCTATAATTTTAAATTTCGGCGAAGCCCCTAGTGTTCGGAAGACCGAGTTCGGGGCGCTATCCATGCCTAGGCCGGACAAAGCCGACTCCTCGCTCTAAGCGGCATAAGTCTTTAGGGACTCGAAAACCTCTCGAACAGCGACCAACTCTCGCCTTATCATGACGGTCAATTTTAGCTTTCTCTACTGAGGTGCTTAGCCCAGCTCAACTGGGGCACAATCGCAGTAGTTCTCCTAGCGCTACCTTAGCCAATACAACGGAACGTAAGGTACCAAAACATAGGAGCCGGGCAAACCCAACTATTGACCCAAGACATGATTCGGAGCCGATGCATATAATGCTATAAGTTCGGGGTGCCGCACTTGTGAAAGTGTTCGGACTTCTCACACCGTGTTGTGGGGTACTTAAGCCCCTGGCGTATTGGCCGTACCAAAGTGTACGGGTGCAACATGTCATTAATGAACATATATTGTTAAAAAAGAGTGATATAATAATAGACAAAAGCTATGCATTGTTTATTTGAAAAAGCCGCGATCAAAGCAGAACAATACAAATGGTGCGATAAGCAAAATGTGGGACTATTTGACATGTCCTATCCAGGGGCGGACTGCGGAATGGTATGCGAAACAGGTATACTGCTCGTTATAGAGACCACCTGGGAGTTTCGTAGTGCGGCGTGGCTTTCTGCTTCCCTGGTTCTTGCATCGTTTGTGCGGCAATTGTACTGCCGGTTGGGCCTTCCGAAGAATGGAGTCCTGAAAGTAAGATAAGAGTAAGAAATCGGCAGCCCCTAGTGCGGTTTAAGCCGTGTTTTGGGTGTGCCGTGATGGTGCCCCTCCCCCTGTGCCCATGGTATTTCCAGAGCGTAGTTATGTATGCGCAGCACTGGTTTCGCAATTTCGCGAGGGCTGGGGTTGGGGCCGCATTGCTACGCCTGTTTGGAACGTGCCAGGCGGTCTTGCTGTAGGTTACTCCGGGCGCGCTTGATGATGTCCGGATGTTTAATGGCCGGACTGGAGAATTGCCTTGAGAGGCTGCTTTGTACTTCCGCTGCGAGAGCCGCCGTATGCTCCTCCGTACGGAGAGAGCGTTCGGTGTTTCTATTGACCGTAATGACTCCTCGAGGGCCTGGCATCTTGAGCTTGAGGTATGCGTAATGCGGTACCACATTGAACTTGGCAAATGCGGTTCGCCCGAGCAGTGCGTGATAGCCACTACGGAACGGGACTATGTCGTAGATTAACTCCTCGCCTCGGAAATTATCCGGAGATCCGAAGACCACTTCAAGTGTGACTGAGCCTGTACAGTTGGCCTCTACACCTGGTATGACGCCTTTAAAGGTCATTTTAGTGGGTTTAATCCTCGAAGGATCGATGCCCATTTTCCGCACTGTGTCCTGATAAAGCAGGTTCAGGCTGCTGCCGCCGTCCATGAGGACTCTAGTGAGGTGAAATCCGTCAACTATTGGGTCTAGAACCAATGCGGCAAATCCGCCGTGACGGATGCTAGTGGGGTGGTCCCTTCGATCAAAAGTGATCGGGCAGGAGGACCATGGGTTGAACTTCGGGGCGACTGGCTCCATCGCGTATACGTCCCTTAAAGCACGCTTCCGCTCCCTCTTGGGGATGTGGGTTGCATATATCATGTTCACCGTCCGCACTTGTGGGGGGAATCCCTTCTGTCCACTACTATTCGGTGGCCGGGGCTCCTCCTCGTCGTCGCTATGTAGCGCCTGGTCTCTGTTTTTGGCATTTAATTTGCCGGCCTGCTTGAACACCCAACAATCCCTGTTGGTGTGATTGGCTGGCTTTTCGGGGGTGCCATGTATCTGGCACGAGCGGTCGAGTATTCGGTCCAAACTGGACGGGCCCGGACTATTTCTCTTGAATGGCTTTTTTCGCTGACCGGGTTTAGAGCCTTTGAATCCGGCATTAACTGCCGTATTCTCAGCATTGTCGCCGTTAATGCGGCGCTTGTGCCTGTTGCGACGCGACCTGGCACTGTTGTCCTTGGTATCCGAATTACCAGGGATCTTGGTTATGTTATTGCTACGAGCCAGCCAGTTGTCTTCTCTCGTGCAAAAGCGGGTCATGAGTGTCGTGAGGGCTGCCATAGATTTCGGCTTTTCCTGTCCAAGGTGCTGGGCAAGCCACTCGTCGCGGATATTATGCTTGAAGGCCGCTAGGGCCTCTGTGTCCGGACAATCGATGATTTGATTTTTCTTTGTTAGGAACCGTGTCCAGAATTGCCTGGCCGATTCCGCTGGCTGCTGAATTATTTGGCTTAGGTCGTTGGCGTCTGGTGGTCGCACATAAGTGCCCTAGAAATTGTCGAGAAATGCGACTTCCAGGTCCTCCCAACAACCAATTGATTTTGCTGGCAAGCTGTTAAGCCAATGCCGAGCTGGTCCTTTAAGCTTGAGTGGGAGGTATTTGATGGCGTGTAGGTCATCACCGCGGGCCATGTGGATATGAAGGAGATAGTCCTCGATCCATACTGCAGGATCTGTTGTGCCATCGTATGATTCGATGTTCACGGGTTTGAAACCCTCGGGGATTTGATGATCCATTACTTCATCTATGAAGCATAGTGGGTGTGCGGCACCTCTGTATCGAGCTATATCACGATGTAGCTCAAATGAGCTTTGTCTACTGTGTTCGGCCCGACCGGATTTACTGTATTTGACGTGACGATTACCCTCTCGTGCCGTGGGGTGCCCACGCGATCCGTAGATCGACCTTGTTTGCTTTGCCTTGTCCTCCAATATATCTCGCAGGTCTGGCGCATTTCCCCGTGCCTTGGTATTTTTAAAGCGGCGCTGGGGTGTGGCTTGAGTGGAGGGCCGAGAGGCCTCTCTATCGTGGCCATGAGGTGGCCGGTCGGCCGCATCATGCGCTGGTGATGTGGGTGCTTCCTCCTCTAATTGGGGTAGCAATCTGCACTTTGGGTAGCTTTTGGAGGGGCGTTCGAGTTCATACTCTTCGGACACAAGGACTTTCGTCCATTTGTCGGCTAGCAAGTCTTGATCAGCTCTAAGCTGCAGCTGTTTTTTCTTGAGGCTGCTCGCCGTGGCTATAAGACTGTGTTTGAAGCGCTCTTGTTCGACGGGATCCTCAGGCATGACAAATTCGTTGTCGTCGAGGCTTGCCTCATCTTCGGAGGGAGGCATGTAATTATCGTCCTCGACCTCTCTGTCTGCCGCTCTCTGATGAGGGCTGGCTTCTCCATCCTCCTGTGCTGAGTTTTGCTGGAGGGGGTTTTCTTCGGCACTGTCCGGAGTGTTATTATCTCCCGTGCCGGAATCACCGTTTTTGCTTTGGCGGGATTTAGAGCGGCGCCGCTGACGCCGGCGCTTAGCCTGTTTCTTGGAGGGGTCATCCTCCGCTGTTCCATCGCCATCGCCCTCTTTTGGGGTGTCCACCATGTATATGTCATATGACGAGGTGGCTTTCCAGTGCCCTATAGGCACCGATTCCTGATCGTCTCCTGCATCGGCGTCCATACCGTCGATGTCTTCGGAGTCGTAGTAGAGCATGTCGGTTAAATTATCAACAGTGGCTACGAAGTGGGTAGTGGGTGGGTTTTGAATTTCTTCATCATCTGCATCCCAACCTTGCTGACCGTAGTCCGGCCAGGGCTCTCCTGATAAAGAGAGAGACTTTAGTGAATTCAGAATATTGCCGAAGGGCGAGTGTTGAAAGATGTCCGCGGCGGTGAACTCCATAATCGGCGTCCAATCGGATTTGATCGGCAGAGGCGCGGGGGGCTCGGAGTCCGGAGAGGAGTCCGGCACCTTGGAGTCACGGGCTTCGCAAGGGACAAAGCTGGTGTTCGGCTCGATCGCCGTAGAGATTTCAGCCTCCGAGGTGGCGTCCAACCACCCGTCCTCGATCGGCGCAATCGGCTCCAAACTAAGGGTCGGAGCTGATGCGGGCGCGGCCTCCAGGACACTGTTCGGCGGCAGAGCTAAATCATGCCCTTCGTGACACTGCGGCACGCTCGGCTGTGGCTCGAATCCTTTGAAGATCAAGTCCCCGCGGATGTCAGCCGTGTAGTTCAGACTTCCGAATCTGACCTGATGGCCAGGGGCGTAGCTTTCAATCTGCTCCAGATGGCCAAGCGAATTGGCCCGCAGTGCAAAGCCGCCGAATACGAAGATCTATCCTGGGAGAAAAGTCTCACCCTGGACCGCATCGCTGCTAATGATCGGAGGAGCCATCGGGCCTAAAAGTGACGACACAGAGGAACTCTCAATGAAAGCACCAATGTCGGTGTCAAAACCGGCGGATCTCGGGTAGGGGGTCCCGAACTGTGCGTCTAGGCGGATGGTAACAGGAGACAAGGGACACGATGTTTTTACCCAGGTTCGGGCCCTCTCGATGGAGGTAAAACCCTACTCCTACTTGATTAATATTGATGATATGGGTAGTACAAGAGTAGATCTACCACGAGATCAAGGAGGCTAAACCCTAGAAGCTAGCCTATGGTATGATTGTTGTTCTTGCTGTGTCCTACGGTCTAAAACCCTCCGGTTTATATAGACACCGGAGAGGGCTAGGGTCACGCCGAGTCGGTTACAATGGTAGGAGATCTACATATCCGTATCGCCAAGCTTGCCTTCCACGCCAAGGAAAGTGCCTTCCGGACACGGGACGAAGTCTTCAATCTTGTATCTTCATAGTCCAGGAGTTCGGCCGAAGGCATAGTCCGTCTATCCGAACACCCCCTAAACCAGGACTCCCTCAGTATTCGTTCGATATTTTGATGAGATGCATGTTGTCTATCCTCTAGTGGTGTTATGTGAACGTCGACTACATAACACTTCACCATTATTTGGGCCTAGAGGAGGGCATTGGGAAGTAATAAGTAGATGATGGGTTGCTAGAGTGACAGAAGCTTAAACCCTAGTTTATGCATTGCTTCGTAAGGGCTGATTTGGATCCATATGCATGCTATGGTTAGGTTTACCTTAATACTTTTGTTGTAGTTGCGGATGCTTGCAATAGAGGTTAATCATAAGTGGGATGCTTGTTCAAGTAAGAATAGCACCCAAGCACCGATCCACCCATATATCAAATTGTCAAAGTACCGAACACAAATCATATGAATGTGATGAAAACTAGCTTGACGATAATTCCCATGTGTCCTCGGGAGCGCTTTTCTCTATGTAAGAGTTTGTCCAGGCTTGTCCTTTGCTACAAAAAGGATTGGTCCACCTTGCTGCACTTTATTTACCTTTGTTACTTGTTGCTCTTTACAAATTATCCTATCACAAAACTACCTGTTACCAATTATTTCAGTACTTGCAGAGAATACCTTGCTGAAAACCGCTTATCATTTCCTTCTGCTCCTCGTTGGGTTCGACACTCTTACTTATCAAAAGTACTACGATAGATCCCCTATACTTGTGGGTCATCAAGACTCTTTTCTGGCACCGTTGCTGGGGAGTGAAGTGCCTTTGGTAGGTGGAATTTGGTAAGGAAAAATTTATATAGTGTGCCGGCTCGGGTACCCTCAACAAGGCGGTGAAGGGCATCTTGGACCAGTTCAACGCCCATGGCGCCACCCTCGTGAAGTCAAGGGAAGAGCTGTGGACGATGCAGGCGGCCGTCTGGGTAAGCTTTTGATCTCGTTTTCAATTCTTGTAATCTTCCGTGGGGGCGCGCCAGCGCACCCATTGGGTGTAGCCCCCAAGTTCCGGGCCGACTGCTGAGCAGGCGGGCCGGAACTTCAAGGTGTGCTTCCGAATGCTGAAGTTTCGCTTTTGTTTGCAGGATTACCACAATTCACGCGCGGCCGCCTACAACACCCAGAACCCGGCGTTGGCCAAGCGGACCGCCGACCTGAACCAGGGCCGAGGTTACTAGGCCGTCTTTCTGCGGGGGCGCGTCAGCGCAGCCGCTGGGTGTAGCCCCCGAGATTTGGGCCGATTGCTGAGCAGTCGGGCCGAATCTTTTGGCAACTACTTTTTTTGGTCGATGCTGATGTTTTCTTTCTTGTCTTGGCAGAGGCCGCAGCTCAGCTGCAGGCGCGCTTGGGCGAGCTCAAGGCTGAGCTCCGTGCCAAGGAGCAGGAGCGCAGTCAGGCCGCCAAGGAATGCGACCGACTGGTGAAGGAGCTAGCCGACCAGGCGGAGGTCCGACAGCTGAAAGATGGCGAGGCGATCCTCAAGGCCGAGTTCAAGACTCAGCGCTCGAACTAGGCTGAGAGGGAGAAGCTGTTGTCGGACGGCTATGGAGAGATCGAGAACATGGTCGATGGTAAGTCGTTTCTTCTTTTGTACAGTCGCCGACTGTTGCAGGAGCCGGTTTCTAGCTTCTAAACTCTTTGTTCTTCTTCTCGGACATAATTCCTTCCCGGCCACTCCACCACCGTCAGCCAGGCCATCGAGGCACGACGCAAGCAACGAAGGAGGGCGGGCGTGGACATTCCACCCAACGCGCCTCGGAACCTTGGCGAGCAGCTTCTGGCCATCAAGACGCGCCTGGAACCAGCTCACCGTCTGCTCCGCTGCTTGTAGCGTGCCGAGTCACGTGTGCTGACCACGCTCTGGCCGGATGCTCAAGTCCCCCGCACTCCCAGTCGGACTGCCGACTGGCTGGAGGTGGCGGTCGGGCGGTTCGAGGCCTGGAAGGGCTCCACGGCTCGAGCAGGCGCCAGGACTGCGCTGGAGTTTGCCAAGGCCTGGTATCCGGAGCTGGATCTGGCCCAGCTGGCCACCTTCGTCTTCATCCCAGAGCTGGACGATGAAGGTGCTGAGGTGCTGCCCAGCTGGTTTAGGCTGAACCCGGAGGAGGGGGAGGACTCGGCGGAGGAGATCGCCTCTAGCCACGAGGGCGAGGAAGATGAGGACAAGGAAGGCGAGGACATCGCGCCAGATGATAGAGCGACCAGCCAGCCTCAGCCTGATCAGGCCTCGACCAACGAGTATCGGGAGGCCGCGCCGACTGCTGACGATGCCGGCCAGGCCGAGACCTGCCAGTCAAACGCTCCACCAGCCGGCGCCTCTGCCTCCGCCGACCTGTCTACTCCGCCTGTAGCGCCCCTGGCCTAGGTGGCCATTTACTCTTCCAAGTTTTTCCTGTCTTGTACTTTGAATCGAACAAGTTAAATTTGTGCAGTTCCACCCACTGGGGGTGTAATTCAAACTCTATTGAATGCTGGCCATGGGCCTTTTGCTTATGTAAATAATTTTATTCTCTCACATGCTTGTGCTCTTGCCGGGTTCTGGATTGGTGTTGCTTTTGCTCTTTTTGGCTTTTTCCTTTGCCGCCTTGCTTTGGATGCCGCCTTGCGAGCCGGACAGCCGCTCTGCGGTCTGTGGCTGGGTCAGGGACTTGGCCATTTAGGATAGACAAGTACTTCGGCCGTCTAGAGCATAGCTCGTCAAGCGAGAATCCGGCCGGCCGGCTGCTCAATAGTCGGACGGGTGAGGCGAGAAGCCGGCTTGGCCTATGCTGGCATTCTTCCTTAGTCATTTTTCGTGTGGACATTATTTCTTGCCTTTAGCTCTTGCTAGCCAGATAGTCGCTCTGCGAGCTGCGGCTTAAGGCAAGAGAGGGCTTAGATGTCAGCACACTACTTGGCCGACTGTAGGCTGTACCAGCTTAGGTCAAGGCGGCAAGCCCCTGGACCGGCTAGCCGGACCCGGTGCATGGCGAAGGAATGAAATAATACATTCACAGGCAAGCTTATCATATAGATAAAAGGGTAGCCCCCGAGTGCTCCTCGGGGACCTGTTGTCTTTGCATAATACAAAAGGCAGCCCTGTCGTTCCACTCAAAGCAGGTGGTCTTCTTCATCAATTGGTACAAGGGGAGGGCCTTCTCGCTCAGGAGCTAGCTGGCTGGTACTCCGAAGACACATTTCTCCGGGTTGAGCTTGATTTGAAAACGGCGCAAATTATCAAAGGTCTCCTTGAGATCCTCCAGAAGGGTGCTGTGCTTCTCCGTTTTCACCACAATATTATCTACATAGACGTGGGCATTTCTATCAAGTTTCTTGAGGAGGTACTTCTGCATGCAACACTGAAACGTGGCGCTGGCATTTCTCAAGCCGAACGTCATGGTCAGGTAACAGACGGCTCCGAATGGTGTGATGAAGGCGGTCTTCAGCCGATCGGCCGGGTTTAGTTTGATCTTGTGGTAGTCGGAGTAGGCATCAAGGAAAGACAGCAGCTCGCATCCGGTTATGGAGTCAATCACTTGATCTATCTGAGGCAAGGCAAACGGATCCTTGGGGCAAGCTTTGTTGAGGCTAGTGTAGTCAGTACACACACACCACTTGTTATTCTTCTTCAAAAAGAGGACTAGGTTGGCAAGCCAGTCCGGGTAGAACACTTCCATGATGAAGCCGGCTGCCACAAGCTGGGTGATCTCTTCACCAACAATCCTTCTCTTCTGTTCTGACAGGTGGCGGAGGGGTTGCTTGGCCGGCTTTCCATCCGATCTCACATGTAGCTTGTGCTCGGCGAAATCCTTCGGAACACCCGGCATGTCTTTCGGAGACCATGCAAAGATGTCCCGATTTTCACGGAGGAAATCGACGAGCTCACTTTCCTATTTGCTGTCGAGGTTTGACCCTATGACAGCAAATCTCTCCAGGTGCGCCGAATCCAAGGCAATCTTCTTGGTTTCCTTGGCCGGCTGGAAGGAGCCCTGAGCCTCCGCGTCCTTGGGGTCGGATGGTATGTCCGGCTGCTCGCTGGCCATTGCCACCATCCAGTCAAGGAGGTGCTTCTCTTCGGCAATGACGAGGGACTCGACCAGCCGCTTCTGGCAGCGGTGCACGCGAGCGACTTCTGGTAGTCACCGGCAATGGTGATGATGCCCTTGGGACCTGGCATCTTCATCTTGAGGTAGGCGTAGTGAGGTACTACCATGAACTTGGCGAGTGCTGGCCGACCCAAGAATGCGTGGTAGGGGCTTTCCAGATCGACCACCTCGAACTAGAACGGCTAACGGCAGGAATGGAGCTTGTCACCGAACATGACGTCGATCTTGATCTTGCCGATTGGAGAGCAGGAAAGTCTGGGAACGATGTCGTGGAAGACAGTCCGACTGGGCAGGAGCTGCTTCTCTTTGATGCCCAGCTTCTCCATGGTGTCGCGGTAGAGGATGTTGATGCTGCTACCGCCGTCTAATAGGATCCGGGAGAAGCGGCAGGCTTGCCTCTCCGTGGAAAAGGTTGAGTCCAACACCATGGCGTAAGCACCCGGTGATGGCATCATGACTGGGTGGTCAGCATGGCTCCAGCTGATGGGCCTCTCGGACCAGTGCATGAATTGGGGACCTCTGAGGCGACGACGCTCACCTACCGGAGGTGATGGCGCCGGCTATGCTTGTCGTCGACTTCACTAGTGAAGACGATGTAGGTGGCGTTGGCATTGGGGAACTCATCTTGGATCATGCCGGCTTGAAGGGCTGCCGGCTGCTGAGGAGGCAGAGCCGGAGGGCCAGCAGGCGGAGCCAGCAGGCCCTCGCCCTTGGCAATTTGGGTGAGCCAGTGGCATTTCCGAGTGGTATGGTTGGACGGCTTCGCGTCGTTGTGGAACTTGCAGGGGGCCTCAAGGGTCTGTGATGTCGCTTGAAGCTACATCGTATTTCCCCAAAGAGGAAGGGATGATGCAGCACAACGACGGTAGGTATTTCCCTCAGATATGAAACCAAGGTTATCACGTAAACAACCCCTGCACACAAATAACAACAACACACAACCCGGCGTGTTAAAGGGGTTGTCAATCCCTTTCGGGTAACGGCGCCAGAAACGGTGCGTGGACGGGAGAAAATCGTAGTAGATTGATAGATCGAACGCCAAATAAAATAAATAGAAATAAAATGCAGCGAGGTATTTTTGTATTTTTGGTTTAGTAGATCTGAAAATAAATGCAAGAAAAAAGTAGATCGCAAAGGCAAATATATGAGAAAGAAGACCCGAGGGCCGTAGGTTTCACTAGTGGCTTCTATCGAGGAAAATAGCAAATGGTGGGTAAACAAATTACTGTTGGGCAATTGATAGAACTTCAAATAATCATGACAATATCCAGGCAATGATTATTATATAGGCATCACGTCCAAGATTAGTAGACCGACTCCTGCCTGCATCTACTACTATTACTCCGCACATCGACCGCTATCCAGCATGCATCTAGTGTATTAAGTTCATGGAAAAACGAAGTAATGCAATAAGAACGATGACATGATGTAGACAAGATCTATCTATGTAGAGATAGACCCCATCGTTTTATCCTTAGTAGCAATGATACATATGTTTCGTTTCCCTTTCTGTTACTGAGATCAAGCACCGTAAGATCGAACCCACTACAAAGCACCTCTTCCCATTGCAAGATAAATAGATCAAGTTGGCCAAACAAAACCCAAATATCGGAGAAGAAATACGAGGCTATAAGAGATCATGCATATAAGAGATCAAAGAAACTCAAATAGCTTTCATGGATATAAAAAGAATTAACTGATCATAAACTCGAAGTTCATCAGATCCCAACAAACACACATCAAAAGAGTTACATCATATGGATCTCCAAGAGACCATTGTATTGAGAATTCAGCGAGAGAGAGGAAGCCATCTAGCTACTAACTACGGACCCGAAGGTCTACGAAGAACTACTCACACATCATCGGAGAGGCACCAATGGAGGTGGTGAACACCATCCGAGATGGTGTCTAGATTGGATCTGGTGGTTCTGGACTCTGCGGCGGCTGGATGAATATTTCATCGACTGCCTTAGGGTTTCTGGAATACTGGGGTATTTATAGAGCAAAGAGGCGGTCTGGGGGGCACCCGAGGTGGGTTGTGCCTCCATCGAGGTACCCCCAGGCGTAGCCAGGGCCCGTTGTGTTCCTTTTGGCCCATAAAAAATTATCGTGGAGTTTCGTGGCATTTGGACTCTGTCTGATATTGATTTCCTGCGATGTAAAAAACATGGAAAAAAAGCAACTGACACTTGGCACTATGTCAATAGGTTAGTACCAAAAAATGATATAAAATGACTATAAAATGATTATAAAACATTCAAGATTGATAATATAACAACATGGAACAATAAAAAGTTATAGATACGTTGGAGACGTATCAGCATCCCCAAGCTTAACTCCTACTCGTCCTCGAGTAGGTAAGTGATAAAAACAGAATTTTTGATGTGGAATGTTGCCTATCATGTCATATCATATTCTTTTCTTTATAGCATGGACATTTGGACTTTTATGTGATTCAAAGCAATAGTCTAGTTTTGACATAATAATTTAGATACTCAAGCATATCAACAAGCAGCCATGTCTTTCAAAATATCAATGCTAAAATAAGTTATCCCTTGCCCATCATGCTCAAACATTGATCCATTCATGAAACACACTCGAATATTAGCTACACCCAATACTTAAGTACAATCATATTGCCTCCTAGTTTGTTCTTTTTATGACAGAAGATGGAGACTCAAGTTCAAAATAAAAATTGCATAAAGTAAAAGAAAGGCCCTTCGCAGAGGGAAGTAGGGATTTGTAGAGGTGCCAGAGCTCAAAGCAAAAAATTTGAGATAAAAACATTTTGAGAGGTGTATCCATCCCACCAATGAAAATGACTTAGAGTTCCCAACACTTTCCATGCTAGATATGTCATAGGCGGTTCCCAAACAAAAAATAAAGTTTATTCCTTTTTCCACCATACTTTCACTTTCCATGGCTAGCCGTATCCACGGGTGCCCTCCATACCAACACTTTCCAAGGAATTTATTATTGGGACATTTACATTTTTTCCCTTAACTTCTGCCCGACCTCATCTTTACCCCTAAATAAAAACGGTGCTCAACTTTGCCCTTCTTCCGTCTGGTGCGCTCACGGAAATACCCTTCCGTGCTGTTTCCGTTCGGTCAAAGGCCTTTGACCGTCTCCGAGACGTTAGCTGGACTCTTTTGCCCCTCTGTGCATATTCCACTTACATGTGGAACCCATCTCTATGAAAATAAAAATGTAAATAGTCTCTCTCTCACCTCTCTTTCTTTCACTTACATGTGGGCCTAATAACAATAAAAATAAATATAAAAACAAAACTTCCCCCTCTGCTCCCGTACCCGAGGCTGCCTCCCCGAGCGCCTGAGGAGAGGAGCTCCTCCTTTGCTCCCGCTCATCTTCCCCGCCGCCGCCTCCGGCGACCTGGCCACCGCTGGCGAGGACCACGGGATCCAGCCGGCGCCCCATGCCTTCTCTTCTTCCTCCTTTCTTCTTCCTTCCTTCCCCCTCTGTAAACTCATCTCTCTTTTTCCTGTCCAGGGGCCTCCATGACCGACCCTTGGAGCTTTCAGCAGCGGCGCCGTGGGCCTCAACGGGAGCTCGCCCGCCCTGGATCCGCTCGCGCCGGACCAGATCCGCCCCCCCTTCTTCCTCCTTTCTTCTTCCTTCCTTCTCCATCTTTCAACTCACCTCTCTGTCTCTCTTTACTATCCAGAGACCTCCATGGACGACCCTTGGAGCTTCGAGCAGCACCACCGCGGGCCGCCTCTGGAGCTTGCCTGCCCTAGATCCACTCGCACCGGACAGATCCGCGCTCCCCGCACCTCGCAGCTGTCGTCCCGTCCATCGCCTCGCAGCTGTCGTACCGCTCCCCGCACCTCGCAGTTAAAAAGTTTATAAAAGAACAAAGATTATAAATCTATTTAGAAAATATAAAAGAACAGTTGGGTCCCATGGTTCACGTTGACCCGTCCTAGTTGGCAGGGCTAGCATTGACTCTTTGGGTCCCACATGTAAGTGGAATATGCATAGAGGGGCAAAATAGTCCAAAAAACGTCTCAGAGATGGTCAAAGGCCATTGACTGGACGGAAATGGCACGGAAGGGTATTTCTGTAAGCGCACCAGACGGAAGAGGGGCAAAGTTGAGCACTGTTTTTATTTAGGGGTAAAGATGAGGTCGGGCGGAAATTAGGGAAAAAATGGAATTGGCCCTTTATTATTTGACAACATAAAGTAAATTCATTTTTGCATTTCGGGACTGGGCATCCCTAAGACCTTTGCCTTACTCTCGTGCAATGACAAGTGAATAAACACTCATCATGAGAATAACACATCCAGCATGGAAAATATTTGCTACCCCTCACCGCTCCGCGAGCGAAACAAACACACAAAAGAGAAGTTTATTTTGAAAATTAGAGATGGCACATGCAAATTTGCTTAGAATGGCAAAATAATACCACATATAGGTAGATATAGTGGACTCATATGGCAAAACTGGTTTAAAGGATTTTGGATGCACAAGTAGAGATCATACTTGGTGCAAAATGAAGGCTAGCAAAAGATTGAGAAGCGACCAACCAAGAAACGGATAATCTCATAAGCAAGCATTAAGCATAAATAACACCGAATAATGCACCACAAGTAGGATATAATTTCATTGCATGACTATTAACTTTCGTACTTGCATAGGGAATCACAAACCTTAACACCAATATTCTTACTAGAGCATAATTACTCATCAACATAACTCACATATCACATCATCATATCTCAAAACTATTACTAAGAATCAAGTTAATTTTGTCCAATGATCTTCATGAAAGTTTTTATTATATCCTTCTTGGATATCTATCACTTTGGGACTAATTTTCATGTTTTGCTTTTCATAAGCTCAAACAAATATAAGTGAAGATCATGAGCATAATTTTTCTTCATTCCCTCAAAATAATTTAAATGAAACAAGAGATAATTTCTTTAAATTTTTTACTAACTCTCATATAAATCTAGGTGAAGCAAGAGAGCATTTCTTCAAAAATACTAACCACACGGTGCTAAAAAAAGATATAAGTGAAGCACTAGAGCAAGTCCATAGCTCATAAAAATTTTAAGTGAAGCATAGAGAGCAATTCTAACAAGTCATGTAATAATTTTGGCTCTCCCAAATAAGTGTGTCCAGCAAGGATTGATGACTTAAAACACAAAATAAAACAAGCAAAGACTCATATCGTTCAAGACGCTCCAAGCAAAACACATATCATGTGACGAATAAAAATATAGCTTCGAGTAAAATACCGATAGTTGTTTAAAGAAAGTAGGGATGCCACTCGGGGGCATCCCCAAGCTTAGTTGGTTGCTCATTTTTGGATAATAGCTTGGGATGCCGGGAATACCAAAGCTTAGGCTCTTCTATCCTTCCTTCATCCATCATAAGATAACCCAAAACTTGAAATTTTCAATCACACAAAACTCAACAAAACCTTCATGAGATCCGTTAGTGTAAGAAAAATAAATCACTACTAAAAGTGCTGTATCAAACCAATTCTTATTTTGTTTTTGTATTATATCTACTGTATTCCAACTTTTCTATGGCAAAAACTCATCAAAGAAAACAATAGAGCCATCAAAATAAGAACACAACACAAAGAAAACAGAATCTGTTAAAACGGAACAGTCTGTAGCAATCTGATTTCTTCGAATACTTCTGGAACTCCAAAAATTCTGAAAACTAGGACGACCTGGGTAATTTGTATATTAATCTTCTGAAAAAAGAATTGGCATTTTTTCACGTTCTGGTGATTTTTAACAATTATTTTCGTGAGCACAAAGTTTCTGTCTTTTTCAGCAAGATCAAACAACTATCACCCAAGAAGATCCTATTGGTTCTACTTGGCACAAACACACAAAAAACACAATCATAACAGCAGCATAATTTTTCTAACACTCAAAAACAGAAAGCAAAAAGCAAAAATAAAATTTATTCATTGGGTTGCCTCCCAACAAGCGCTATAGTTTTACGCCCTTAGCTAGGCATAAAGCAAGGATCTAAGTTTTGTTATCTTTGGTTCGAGATCCATAAGATGCCCTTACGATTGATTCATAAGGTGGCTCAATTCTTGTTCTAGGAAAGTGTTCCATACCCTTCCTCAAAGGAAATTGTTACTTAATATTGCCTTCTTTCATATCAATCACGACACCGATAGTGCGTAAAAATGGTCTACCAAGAATAATTGGACAAGACGGATTGCAATCAATATCAAGAACAATAAAATCTATGGGCACATAATTCCTATTTGCAAGAATAAGAACATCATTAATTCTTCCCATAGGCTTTTTAATAGTAGAATCCGCCAAGTGCAAATTCAAAGAACATTCTTCAAGATTTGTAAGACCAAGCACATCACATAAATATTTCGGAATTGTAGAAACACTAGCACCCAAGTCACACGAAGCAAAACAATCATAATTTTTAATCTTGACTTTGATAGTAGGTTCCCATTCATCATGCAATTTTCTAGGAATTTAAACTTCTAATTCCAATTTTTCTTCAAGAGCTTTCATCATAGCATCAACAATATGTTTAGTAAAAGCTTTATTTTGTTCATAGGCATGGGGTGAATTTATCATGGATTGCAACAAAGACATACAATCAATCAAAGAGCAACTATCATAATTAAAGTCTTTGTAATCCAAAAGAGTAGGAACATCACTAGCTAAAGTTTTGACCTCTCCAAACCCACTTTCCTCAATTTTCTCAACAAGATTTTCACCCTCTGAAATATTGGGACGCCTTCTACCTAAAGTTGACTCTTCTCCAGTCCCTTTTTCATCAATCTTAACTTTACTAAACAAAGAATCAATAGAAGAAACACCAATCATTTTAAGATCTTCATCACTTTTGCGAAACAAATCACTAGAAAACGTTTTTTCTAAAAATTCTCTTTTAGCTCTAAGCATAGCGGTTCTTTTCTTGCTTTCATCCATAGAAAAATAAAGAGCATTAATTGATTCATCTACTTTAGGCACAAAAATTTTCATCTTGATATTTTCCACATCAAGAGCAATTCTATCAACACTTCTAGACAAATCATCAATCTTATTCAACTTTTCTTCTATGGAAGTGTTGAAAACTTTTTGTGTGTTGATAAATTCTTTAATATTATTCTCAAGATCAGAGGTGTTCCTATTATTATTATAAGATTGATTTCCATAGGAATTACCATAATTATTAGAGGAATTACTAGGAAAAGGCCTAGGATTAAAATTACCTTTATAAGCATTGTTATTGAAATTATTTCAAGAGATAAAATTCACATCTATGGCATCACTATTTTGCTCAATCAAAGTAGACAAAGGTATTTCATTAAAATCAATAGGAGCACTTTTACTAGCAACCAATTTCATAAGAGCATCAACTTTTTCACTCAAAGAAGAAATTTCTTCAACCGAATTAACTTTTTTACTAGTAGGAGCCCTTTCGGTATGCCATTGTGAATAATTTGCATGATATTATCAAGAAATTTGGTGGCTTCATCCAAAGTAATTTCCATAAAAGTACCACCCGCGGAGGAATCTAATAGATTACGAGAAACAAAATTCAACCCCGCATAAAAAATTTGTATGATCATCCAAAGATTTAACCCATGAGTTGGGCAATTCCTTAGCATCATTTTCATCCTTTCCCAAGATTGTGAAACATGCTCATGTTCGAGTTGCTTGAAATTCATGATCTAGGTTCTAAGGGAAATAATTTTTGCGGGAGGAAAATACTTAGTGATAAAAGCATCTTTGCACTTATTCCAAGAATCGATACTATTGCGAGGCAAAGAAGAGAACCAAATTTTTGCAGAATCACGCAAAGAAAACGGAAATAATTTCATCTTCACCACATCATTGTCCACATCTTTTTTCTTTTGCATATCGCATAATTCTATGAAGGTATTAAGATGGGACGCGTCATCCTCATTAGGAGTACCTGAAAATTGGTCTTTCATAACAAGATTCAACAAAGCAGTATTAATATCACAAGTCTCCGCACTAGTGGCGGGAGGAGCAAGCGGAGTGCCAATAAAATCATTGTTGTTGGTATTTGAGAAATCACATAATTTGGTGTTCTCTTGAGTCATGATGACCACACAATAAGATTGCACTCAAAAACAGATCCGGCAAGAAAATGATGAACGGAAAAAGAGAGGCGAATAAAACGGCAAATTTTTGTGAAGTGGGGGAGAGGAAAACGAGAGGCAAATGGAAAATAATGTAAACTGTGAGGAGATGAGATTTGTGATTAGGAACCTGGTATATGTTGAAGATCCTCCCTGGCAACGGTGCCAGAAATTCCTTTTGATGTCGCTTGAAGCTACGTTGGTATTTCCCCAAAGAGGAAGGGATGATGCAGCACAGCGGCGGTAGGTATTTCCCTCAGATATGAAACCAAGGTTAGCGAACCAGTATGAGAACCAAGCAACACAACATACACAACCCCTGCACACAAATAGCAATAACTCGCAACCCAACTTGTTAAAGGGGTTGTCAATCCCTTTCTGGTAACGGCGCCAGAAACGGTGCATGGACGGTAGAAAATTGTAATAGATTGATAGATCGAACGCCAAATAAAATAAATAGAAATAAAATGCAGCGAGGTATTTTTGTATTTTTGGTTTAGTAGATCTGAAAATAAATGCAAGAAAAAAGTAAATCGCAAAGGCAAATATATGAGAAAGAAGACCCGGGGGCCATATGTTTCACTAGTAGCTTCTCTCGAAAAAAAATAGCAAACGGTGGGTAAACAAATTACTATTGAGCAATTGATAGAACTTCAAATAATCATGACGATATCCAGGCAACGATCATTATATAGGCATCACATCCAAGATTAGTAGACCGACTCCTGCCTGCATCTACTACTATTGCTCCACACATCGACCTCTATCCAGCATGCATCTAGTGTATTAAGTTCAGGGAAAAATGGAGTAATGCAATAAGAACGATGACATGATGTAGACAAGATCTATCTATGTAGAGATAGACCCCATCATTTTATCCTTAGTAGCAACGATACATACATGTCGTTTCCCTTTCTGTCACTGGGATTAAGCACTGTAAGATCGAACCCACTACAAAGCACCTCTTCCCATTGCAAGATAAGTAGATCAAGTTAGCCAAACAAAACCCAAATATCGGAGAAGAAATACGAGGCTTTAAGAGATCATGTGTTGGGGAACGCAGTAATTTCAAAAAATTTCCTACGCACACACAAGATCATGGTGATGCATAGCAATGAGAGGGGAGAGTGTTGTCTACGTACCCTCGTAGACCGAAAGCGGTAGCACAATGCGGTTGATGTAGTCGTATGTCTTCACGATCCGACCGATCAAGTACCGAACGCACGACACCTCTGAGTTCAGCACACGTTCAGCCCGATGACGTCCCTTGAACTTCGATCCAACCGAGTGTTGAGGGAGAGTTTCGTCAGCACAACGGCGTGGTGACGATGATGATGTTCTACCGATGCAGGGCTTCGCCTAAGCACCGCTACAATATTATCGAGGTGGACTATGGTGGAGGGGGGGCACCGAACACGGCTAAAAGATCAACAGATCAATTGTTGTGTCTCTAGGGTGCCCCCTGCCCTCGTATATAAAGGAACAAGGGGGGAGAGGCGGCCGACCATGAGGGGGTGCGCCAGGAGGAGTCCTACTCCCACCGGGAGTAGGACTCCCTCCCTTCCTTGTTGGATTAGGAGAAGGGGGGAAAGAGAAGGAGGAGAAGAAGGAAAGGGGGGCGCCGCCCCCCTCCTTGTCCAATTCGGACTAGAGGGGGAGGGGACGCGCGACCTGCCCTGGCCGCCCCTCCTCTTCTCTACTAAGGCCCATATAGGCCCATTAATCCTCGGGGGGGGGGGGGGGGGGTTCCGGTAACCCCCCGGTACTCCAGTATATATTCGATAACCCCCGAAACCATTCTGGTGTCGGAGTATAGTTATCCAATATATCAATCTTCATGTCTCGACCATTTCGAGACTCCTCGTTATGTCCGTGATTACATCCGGGACTCCGAACAACCTTCGGTACATCAAAACATATAAACTCATAATATAACTCTCATCGTAACTTTAAGCATGCGCACCCTACGGGTTCGAGAACTATGTAGATATGACCGAGACACGTCTCCGGCCAATAACCAATAGCGGAACCTGGATGCTCATATTGTTTCCCACATATTCTACGAAGATCTTTATCGGTCAAACCGCATAACAACATATGTTGTTCCCTTTGTCATCGGTATGTTATTTGCCCGAGATTCGATCGTCGGTATCCCAATACCTGGTTCAATCTTTACCAGCAAGTCTCTTTACTCATTCTGTAATACATCATCCCGCAACTAACTCATTAGTTACAATGCTTGCAAGGCATATAGTGATGTGCATTACCGAGTGGGCCCAGAGATACCTCTCCGACAATCGGAGTGACAAATCCTAATCTCGAAATACGCCAACCCAACAATTACCTTCGGAGACTCCTGTAGAGCACCTTTATAATCACCCAGTTATGTTGTGACGTTTGGTAGCACACAAAGTGTTCCTCCGGTAAACGGGAGTTGCATAATCTCATAGTCATAGGAACATGTATAAGTCATGAAGAAAGCAATAGCAACATACTAAACGATCGAGTGCTAAGCTAACGGAATGGGTCAAGTCAATCACATCATTCTTCTAATGATGTGATCTCATTAATAAAATGACAACTCTTTGTCTATGGCTAGGAAACATAGCCGTCTTTGATCAACGAGCTAGTCAAGTAGAGGCATACTAGTGACACTCTGTTTGTCTATGTATTCACACATGTATCATGTTTCCGGTTAATACAATTCTAGCATGAATAATAAACATTTATCATGATATAAGGAAATAAATAATAACTTTATTATTGCCTCTAGGGCATATTTCCTTCAGCCTCCCACTTGAACTAGAGTCAATAATCTAGATTACACAGTAATGATTCTAACACCCATGGAGCCTTGGTGCTGATCATGTTTTGCTCGTGGAAGAGGCTTAGTCAACGGGTCTGCAACATTCAGATCCGTATGTATCTTGCAAATTTCTATGTCTCCCACCTGGACTAAATCCCGGATGGAATTGAAGTGTCTCTTGATGTGCTTGGTTCTCTTGTGAAATCTGGATTCCTTCGCCAAGGCAATTGCACCAGTATTGTCACAAAAGATTTTCATTGGACCAGATGCACTAGGTATGACACCTAGATCGGATATGAAATCCTTCATCTAGACTCCTTCATTTGCTGCTTCCGAAGCAGCTTTGTACTCCGCTTCACACGTAGATCCCGCGATGACGCTTTGTTTAGAACTGCACCAACTGACAACTCCACCGTTCAATGTAAACACGTATCCGGTTTGCGATTTAGAATCGTCCGGATCAGTGTCAAAGCTTGCATCAACGTAACCATTTACGATGAGCTCTTTGTCACCTCCATAAACGAGAAACATATCCTTAATCCTTTTCAGGTATTTCAGGATGTCCTTGACCGCTGTCCAGTGATCCACTCCTGGACTACTTTGGTACCTCCCTGCTAGACTTATAGCAAGGCACACATCAGGTCTGAAGCATAGGGAACATCTTTCATCTTCTCTCTATCTTCTGCTGTGGTTGGGCATTGAGTCTTACTCAACTTCACACCTTGTAACACAGGCTAGAACCCTCTCTTTGCTTGATCCATTTTGAACTTCTTCAAAACTTTGTCTAGGTATGTGCTTTGTGAAAGTCCAATTAAGCGTCTTGATCTATCTCTATAGATCTTGATGCCCAATATATAAGCAGCTTCGCCGAGGTCTTTCATTGAAAAACTCTTATTCAAGTATCCCTTTATGCTATCCAGAAATTCTATATCATTTCCAATCAGCAATATGTCATCCACATATAATATCAGAAATGCTACAGAGCTCCTACTCACTTTCTTGTAAATACAGGCTTCTCCAAAAGTCTGTATAAAACCAAATGCTTTGATCACATTATCAAAGCGTTTATTCCAACTCCGAGAGGCTTGCACCAGTCCATAAATGGATCGCTGGAGCTTGCACACTTTGTTAGCTCCCTTTGGATCGATAAAACCTTCCGGTTGCATCATATACAACTCTTCTTCCAGAAATCCATTCAGGAATGTAGTTTTTACATCCATTTGCCAAATTTCATAATCATAAAATGCGGCGATTGCTAACATTATTCGGACAGACTTAAGCATCGCTATGGGTGAGAAGGTCTCATCGTAGTCAATCCCTTGAACTTGTCAAAAACCTTTTGCAACAAGTCGAGATTTATAGACAGTAACATTACCGTCAGCGTCAGTCTTCTTCTTGAAGATCCATTTATTCTTAATGGCTTGCTGATCATCGGGCAAGTCAACCAAAGTCCATACTTTGTTCTCATACATGGATCCCATCTCAGATTTCACGGCCTCAAGCCATTTTGCGGAATCTGGGCGCACCATCACTTCTTCATAGTTTGTAGGTTCGTCATGGTCTAGAAACATAACTTCCAGAACAGGATTACCGTACCACACTGTTGCGGATCTTACTCTGGTTGACCTACGAGGTTCAGTAACAACTTGATCTGAAGTTTCATCGCAGAAATAAATAACATGCCCATCAATATTATCAGGCAAGAGATATTTAACAATAGAAATAATAGGTTCAACTTTAATTTGCTCAGGGGGTGTATAAGTTCTAATATTGCTTTTACGAACCACAATTGAAGCTTTAGCATGATCCTTTATTCTAACAGGGAAAGGTGGTTTCTCAACATAAGAAGTAGGAACAATAGGATCATTATAAGTGACAGTCTTTTCTTCAAATTTAGTAGGTGCAGCTACTTTTACTTCTATGGGAGGATGATATTTAAACCACTTGTCCTTGGGGAGATCAACATAAGTAGCAAAATATTCACAAAAAGAAGCTACTATCTCAGAGTCAAGTCCATATTTAGTGCTAAATTTACGGAAAACATCGGTATCCATAAAAGATTTAACACAATCAAACTTAGGTGTCATACCTGACTCCTTACCTTTGTTGAGATCCCAATCTTCAGACTTGCGTTTAATTCTATCTAATAAATTCCATTTTAATTCAATAGTATTCATCATAAAAGAGCCAGCACAAGAAGTATGAAGCATGGTGCGATTGTTATCAAAAAGCCAAGCATAAAAACTTTGAAGAATTATTTCTCTTGAGATCTCATGATTGGGGCATGAATATAACATTGATTTAAGCCTCCCCCAAGCTTGAGCGATGCTTTCTCCTTCGCGAGGCCAAAAATTATATATATAATTGCGATCACGATGAACAAGATGCATAGGACAAAACTTCTGATGAAATTCTAATTTCAATCGTTTGTAGTTCCATGACCCCGTATCATCACATAGCCTAGACCATGTCGATGCATCTCCCTTGAGAGATAAAGGGAAGACCTTCTTCTTAACAACATCATCGGGTATACCTGCAAGCTTAAATAATCCACAGACTTCATCCACATATATTAGATGCTCATCGTAGTCAATCCCTTGAACTTGTCAAAAACCTTTTTCAACAAGTAGAGATTTATAGGCAGTAACATTACTGTCAGCGTCAGTCTTCTTCTTGAAGATCCATTTATTCTCAATGGCTTGCCGATCATTGGGCAAGTCAACCAAAGTCCATACTTTGTTCTCATACATGGATCACATATCAGATTTCATGGCCTCAAGCCATTTTGCGGAATCTGGGCGCACCATCGCTTCTTCATAGTGCGTAGGTTCGTCATGGTCTAGCAACATAACTTCTAGAACAGGATTACCGTACCACTCTGGTGTGGATCTTACTCTGGTTGACCTACGAGGTTCAGTAACAACTTGATCTGAAGTTTCATGATCATCATCATGAACTTCCTCACTAATTGGTGTAGGTGTCTCAGAAACCGGTTTCTGTGATGAACTACTTTCCAATAAGGGAGCAGGTACAGTTACCTCATCAAGTTCTACTTTCCTCCCACTCACTTCTTTCGAGAGAAGCTCCTTCTCTAGAAAGATTCCGAATTTAGCAACAAAAGTCTTGCCCTCGGATCTGTGATAGAAGGTGTACCCAACTGTCTCTTTTGGGTATCCTATGAAGACACATTTTTTCGATTTGGGTTCGAGCTTATCGGGTTGAAGCTTTTTCACATAAGCATCGCAGCCCCAAACTTTAAGAAACGACAACTTTGGTTTCTTTCCAAACCACAGTTCATAAGACGTTGTCTCAACGGATTTCGATGGTGTCCTATTTAACGTGAATGCAGCCGTCTCTAAAGCATAACCCCAAAACGATAGCAGTTAATCAGTAAGAGACATCATAGATCGCATCATATCAAGTAAAGTACGATTACGACGTTCGGACACACCATTACGCTGTGGTGTTCCGGGTGGCATGAGTTGCAAAACTATTCCGCATTGTTTCAAATGAAGACCAATCTCGTAACTCAAATATTCTCCTCCTCGATCAGATCGTAGAAACTTTATTTTCTTGTTATGATGATTTTCAACTTCACTCTAAAATTCTTTGAACTTTTCAAATGTTTCAGACTTATGTTTCATTAAGTAGATATACCCAATCTTCTTAGATCATCTGTGAAGGTGATAAAATAACGATACCCGCCACGAGCCTCAATATTCAGCGGACCACATACATCTGTATGTATGATTTCCAACAAATCTGTTGCTCGCTCCATAGTACCGGAGAACGGTGTTTTAGTCATCTTGCCCATGAGCACGTTTTGCAAGTACCAAGTGATTCATAATCAAGTGGTTCCAAAAGTCCATAAGTATGGAGTTTCTTCATGCGCTTTATACCGATATGACCTAAACGGCAGTGCCACAAATAAGTTGCACTATCATTATCAACTCTGCATCTATTGGCTTCAATATTATGAATATGTGTATCACAACTATCGAGATTTAACAAAAATAGACCACTCTTCAAGGGTGCATGACCATAAAAGATATTACTCATATAAATAGAACAACCATATTCTCCGATTTAAATGAATAAGCGTCTTGCATCAAACAAGATCCAGATATAATGTTCATGCTCAACGCTGGCACCAACTAACAATTATTCAGGTCTAAAAATAACCCCGAAGGTAGATGTAGAGGTAGCGTCCCGATTACGATCACATCGACTTTGGAACCATTTCCCACGCGCATCATCACCTCGTCCTTAGCCAATCTTCGCTTAATCCGTAGTCCCTGTTTCGAGTTGCAAATATTAGCAACAGAACCAGTATCAAATACCCAGGTGCTACAACGAGCATTAGTAAGGTACACATCAATAACATATATATCACATATACCTTTGTTCACCTTGCCATCCTTCTTATCCGCCAAATACTTGGGCAGTTCCGCTTCCAGTGACCAATCTGCTTGCAGTAGAAGCACTCGGTCTCAGGCTTAGGTCCAGACTTGGGTTTCTTCTCCTAAGCAGCAACTTGCTTGCTGTTCTTCTTGAAGTTCCCCTTCTTCTTCCCTTTGCCCTTTTTCTTGAAACTGGTGGTCTTATTGACCATCAACACTTGATGCTCCTTTTTGATTTCTACCTCCGCAGCCTTTAGCATTGCGAAGAGCTCGGGAATCATCTTATCCATCCCTTGCATGTTATAGTTCATCACGAAGCTCTTGTAGCTTGGTGGCAGTGATTGAAGAATTCTGTCAATGACTCTATCATCCGAAAGATTAACTCCCAGTTGAATGAAGTGATTGTTATACCCAGACATTTTGAGTATATGCTCACTGACAGAACTATTCTCCTCCATCTTGCAGCTGTAGAACTTATTGGAGGCTTCATATCTCTCAATCCAGGCATTTGCTTGAAATATTAACTTCAACTCCTGGAACATCTCATATGCTCCATGACATTGAAAACGTCGTTGAAGACCCGGTTCTAAGCCGTAAAGCATGACACACTGAACTATCGAGTAGTCATCGTCTTTGCTCTTCCAGACGTTCATAACATTTGGTGTTGCTCCTGCAGCAGGTCTGGCACCCAGCGGTGCTTCCAGGATGTAATTCTTCTCTGCAGCAATGAGGATAATCCTCAAGTTATGGACCCAGTCCGTGTAATTGCTACCATTATCTTTCAACTTTGCTTTCTCAAGGAACGCATTAAAATTTAGCGGAACAACAGCACGGGCCATCTATCTACAAACAACATAGACAAGCAAAATACTATCAGGTACTAAGTTCATGATAAATTGAAGTTCAATTAATCATATTATTAAAGAACTCCCACTTAGATAGACATCCCTCTAATCCTCTAAGTGATTACGTGATCCAAATCAACTAAACCATGTCCAATCATCACGTGAGATGGATTAGTTTCAATGGTGAACATAACTATGTTGATCATATCTACTATATGATTCACGCTCGACCTTTTGGTCTCCGTGTTCCGAGGCCATATCTGTTATATGCTAGGCTCGTCAAGTTTAACCTGAGTATTCCGCATGTGCAACTGTTTTGCACCCGTTGTATTTGAACGTGGAGCCTATCACACCCGATCATCACATGGTGTCTCAGCACAAAGAACTTTCGCAACGGTGCATACTCAGGGAGAACGCTTATACTTTGATAATTTAGTGAGGGATTATCTTATAATGCTACCGTCAATCAAAGCAAGATAAGATGCATAAAAAGATAAACATCACATGCAATCAATATAAGTGATATGATATGGCCATCATCATCTTGTGCTTGTGATCTCCATCTCCGAAGCACCGTCATGATCACCATCGTCACCGGCGCGACACCTTGATCTAGCATCGTTGTTGTCTCGCCAATCTTATGCTTCTACGACTATCGCTACCGCTTAGTGATAAAGTAAAGCACTACAGGGCGATTGCATTGCATACAATAAAGCGACAACCATATGGCTCCTGCCAGTTGCCAATAACTTGGTTACAAAACATGATCATCTCATACAATAAAATTTAGCATCATGTCTTGACCATATCACATCACAACATGCCCTGCAAAAACAAGTTAGATGTCCTCTACTTTGTTGTTGCAAATTTTGCGTGGCTGCTACGGGCTTAGCAAGAACCGTTCTTACCTACGCATCAAAACCACAACGATAGTTTGTCAAGTTGGTGCTGTTTTAACCTTCGCAAGGACCGGGCGTAGCCACACTCGGTTCAACTAAAGTTGGAGAAACCGACACCCGCCAGCCACCTGTTTGCAAAGCACGTCGGTAGAACCAGTCTCGCGTAAGCGTACGTGATGACCCACAAGTATAGGGGATCTATCATAGTCCTTCCGATAAGTAAGAGTGTCGAACCCAACGAGGAGCAGAAGGAAATGATAAGCGGTTTTCAGCAAGGTAATCTCTGCAAGTACTGAAATAAGTGGTAACAGATAGTTTCGTGATAGGATAATTTGTGACGAGCAACAAGTAACAAAAGTAAATAAAGTGCAGCAAAGTGGCCCAATCCTTTTTGTAGCAAACGACAAGCCTGGAGAAACTCTTATATAGAGAATAGCGCTCGCGAGGACACATGGGAATATCGTCAAGCTAGTTTTCATCACATTCATATGATTCGCGTTCGGTACTTTGATAATTTGATATGTGGGTGGACCGGTGCTTGGGTGCTGTTCTTACTTGAACAAGCATCCCACTTATGATTAACCTCTATTGCAAGCATCCACAACTACAACAAAAGTATTAAGGTAAACCTAACCATAGCATGAAACATATGGATCCAAATCAGCCCCTTACGAAGCAACGCATAAACTAGGGTTTAAGCTTCTGTCACTCTAGCAACCCATCATCTACTTATTACTTCCCAATGGCTTCCTCTAGGCCCAAATAATGGTGAAGTGTTATGTAGTCGACGTTCACATAACACCACTAGAGGCTAGACAACATACATCTCATCAAAATATCGAACGAATACCAAATTCACATGACTACTAATAGCAAGACTTCTCCCATGTCCTCAGGAACAAACCTAACTACTCACAAAGCATATTCATGTTCATAATCAGAGGGGTATTAATATGCATAAAGGATTTGAACATATGATCTTCCACCAAATAAACCAACTAGCATCAACTACAAGGAGTAATCAACACTACTAGTAACCTACTAGTACCAATCCCGGACTTGGAGACAAGAATTGGATACAAGAGATGAACTAGGGTTTTGAGAGGAGATGGTGCTGGTGAAGATGTTGATGGAGATTGCCCTCTCCCGATGAGAGGAGCGTTGGTGATGATGATGGCGATGATTTCCCCCTCCCGGAGGGAAGTGTCCCCGGCAGAACAACTCTGCCGGAGCCCTAGATTGGTTTCGCCAAGGTTCGGCCTCGTGGCGGCGGAGTCTCGTCCCGAAAGGTTGCTTATGATTTTTCCCTGGATGAAAGACTTCATATAGCAGAAGATGGCCACCGGAGAGCCAATAGGGGGCCCACGAGGCAGGGGGCGCGCCCTGGGGTGTAGGGCGCGCCCCCACCCTCGTGGACAGGTGGTGGCCCCCCTGACGTATTTCTTCCGCTCAGTATTTTTTATATATTCTGAAAATAACTTCCGTGGAGTTTCAGGACTTTTGGAGTTGTGCAGAATAGGTCTCTAATATTTGCTCCTTTTCCAGCCCAGAATTCCAGCTGCCGACATTCTCCCTTCTTATGTAAACCTTGTAAAATAAGAGGGAATAGGCATAAGTATTGTGACATAATGTGTAATAACAGCCCATAATGCAATAAATATCGATATAAAAGCATGATGAAAAATGGACGTATCAACTCCCCCAAGCTTAGACCTCGCTTGTCCTCAAGCGGAAGCCGATAACGATAAATATGTCCACATGTTTAGAGGTAGAGGTGTCGATAAAATAAAATCCAGACATGAGGGCATCATGATTATTCTCATAACAGCAACATATATGAATATTGTCATATGATTTCTTATGCTCAAGTAATAATCTAATCACAATGCAAAAGTATGAATCAGAAACTTTATTGAGAACTAACAAACTATAATCTCAGTCATTGAAGCAATTGCAATTTATCATAACATCAGAAAGAGTCTATGTCAGAGCTCTCTAGCAAATCCACATACTCAACTATCATTTAGTCTTTCATAATCGCTAACACTCACGCAATACTTGTGGTTACGTAGTTTTAGTCCGACACAGAGAAAGATAGGGGCTTATAGTTTTGCCTCCCAACCTTTTACCTCAAGGGTAATGTCAACAATAATAGCTCATGCTCCCCTATATCCAATTAGATATATATATATCAGGATCTTTCCAACACACTGTGCTTGCCAAAGGATAAAATGTAAAAAGGAAAGGTGAAGATTACCATGACTCTTGCATAAGGTAGAAGATAATAATAAAAGATAGGCCCTTCGCAGAGGGAAGCAGAGGTTGCCATGCGCTTTTAGGGTTGGATGCACAAAATCTTAATGCGAAAGAATGTCACTTTATATTGCCACTTGTGATATGAACCTTTATTATGCAGTCCGTCGCTTTTATTTCTTCTACATCACAAGATCGTATAAAGCTTATTTCCTCCACACCAATCAATCATACATATTTAGAGAGCAATTTTTATTGCTTGCACCGATGACAACTTACTTGAAGGATCTTACTCAATGCATAGGTAGATATGGTGGACTCTCATGGAAAAACTGGTTTAAGGGTTTTTGGAAGCACAAGTAGTATGTCTACTTGGTGCTAAGAATTTGGCTAGCATGAGGGGGAAAGGCAAGCTCAACATGTTGGATGATCCATGACAATATACTTTATCTCAGAATTAAGAAAACATAACCCATTACGTTGTCTTCCTTGTCTAACGTCAACTCTTTAGCATGTCATATTTTAATGAGTGCTCCCAATCATAAAAGATGCCCATGATAGTATATTTATATGTGAAACCTCTCTTTCTTTATTACTTCCTATTAATTGCAACGATGACCAAAGCTATGTTTGCCAACTCCCAACAACTTTTAATCATCATACTCTTTCTATGTGAAGTCATTACTCTCAATAAGATCAATATGAACTCTTTATTTATTTTTATTCTTTTTCTCTTATTCACTCAAGATCATAGCAAGAAAATCAAGCCCTTGACTCAACACTAATCTTTATTATATATAGCTCACGGACTCGATTACATAGAGGGATCATAAAGCAAAACTCAAAACTAGATCATGCCATAAACTTTATTCTACTAGATCAAGATACTGCTAATAGGATCGAACTAAGAAAAACAGTAAAGATAGGAGTGTGATGGTGATACGATACCGGGGCACCTCCCCCAAGCTTGGCAGTTGCCAAGGGGAGTGCCCATACCCATGTGATTATGTCTCCTTTGTTGGTGAGGAAGGTGGAGGAGTTGAACATGATGCGGGCTTGTCGTCCATCTTCCAAGGCATAGGCTCACCATCATAGAAGGATGATCGAGTCTCCGGGATCCTCAAATCTGCAGCCAAACTCATCCTTTTGAATCTATATTCATACTCATAGTTTTGGTTTTGCAAATCATAGATTTGGGCTTGAAGGTGCTCGATCTTCTCGTGAAGCTTGAAGATGGTCTCCCCAATGTTCTTGGCATCCAGCTTGTGGTTGTTGGTGAATTCCGTGATCATCATGTGGTTGGAGTTGAGTCCATATTCCACCATCCCCTGACACTTGAAAACTTGTTGCTCCATTGCTTCGAGCCTCGTCTCCAAGCTTCCGGTCCCCTTCGGTCCCTCAACATCGCGGATGTGCAACAACCCATCACGCATCTCAATGGTTTGAGGGTGTCGCAGCACCTCCGCGATGTAAGGGTTGATGACCTTCTCGAAGAACTTGTCCTTGGGAGCACTTGGAGACGTCATGATAATCTAGATCTGTCGTAAAAACAGCTCGGAACAAGAACGGAGGATAATTGCGTGATACAGGAGTCAAAACCTTCGGGAGATTATATAATGAATTTTTACCGACCAAAATACGTATCGTGCAAGAAAACGGAGTCCGGAGAGCACACGAGGTGCCCACGAGGTAGGGGGGGTGCGCCCAGTAGGGTAGGGCGTGCCCTCCACCCTCGTGGAGCCCTCGTGTCCTTCCCGGACTGCTCCTTAATTTTCTATTTTTCTAAATATTCCAAAACGGAGAAATATTGCCTTAAAAACTGTTTTGGAGTCGGTTTACTTACCGTACCACATAACTATTCCTTTTCGGAGTTTGAAACATTCCGGAAAGTGTCTCTTATGTATTCCTCCGGGGTTACGGTTTCAATAACATTGGTTTCAACATTTATGGGATTACCTGAGATATAATGTTTGATTCTTTGACCGTTCACCACCTTCGGATTTGTGCCTTCGAAGTTGTTGATTTTTATGGCACCGGAATGATTGACCTCCTTGATAACGTAAGAGCCTTCCCATTTAGAGAGAAGTTTTCCTGCAAAAAATCTTAAACGAGACTTGTATAGCAATACATAATCACCTACATGAAATTCACGCTTTGTATTCTTTTGTCATGCCATCTTTTAAATTTTTCTTTAAATAACTTGGCATTTTCATAAGCTTGGGTTCTCCACTCATCAAGTGAGCTAATATCAACTAACCTCTTCTCATCGGCAAGTTTGAAATCATAGTTGAGCTCCTTAATAGCCCAATAAGCCTTATGTTCTAGTTCGAGAGGTAAGTGACATGCTTTTCCATAAACCATTTTATACGGAGACATACCCATATGATTTTTATATGCAGTTCTATAGGCCCATAATGCATCATCAAGTTTCTTGGACCAATTCTTTATAGATCTATTGACAGTGTTTTGCAAAATTAAGTTGAGCTCTCTATTACTCAATTATACTTGACCACTAGACTGTGGGTGATAAGGAGATGCAATTCTATGATTAACATCATACTTAGCAAGCATTTTACGGAAAGCACCATGAATAAAATGTGAACCACCATCAGTCATTAAATATCTAGGGACTCCAAACCTTGGAAAAATGACTTCTTTGAGCATCTTAATAGAAGTGTTGTGATCAGCACTACTAGTTGGAATAGCTTCTACCCACTTAGTAACGTAATCAACAACAACTAAAATATGTTTATATCCATTAGAGGCAGGAAAAGGTCCCATATAATCAAAGCCCCAAACATCAAAAGGTTCAATAACAAGTGGATAGTTCATAGGCAGTTCTTAACGTCTACTAATATTACCAATTCTTTGACATTCATCACAAGAAATGACAAACTTACGGGCATCCTTGAAGAGAGTAGGCCAATAAAAAACAGATTGCAATACCTTATGTGCAGTTCTATCTCCAGCGTGGTGTCCTCCATAAGCCTCGGAGTGGCGCTTGCGTATGATCTGTTCCTGTTCATGCTCAGGTACACAACGTCTAATAACACCATATACTCCTTCTTTATAAAGATGTGGGTCATCCCAAAAGTAATGCCTCAAATCATAGAAAAACTTTTTCTTTTGCTGGTATGTGAAACTAGGTGGTATAAATTTAGCAACGATGTAATTAGCATAATCAACATACCATGGAGCTGTACGAGAAGCATTTATGACATTTAATTGCTCATCAGGAAAGCTATCATCAATAGGTAGTGGGTCATCAAGAACATTTTCTAACCTAGACAAGTTGTCTGCAACGGGGTTCTCAGCTCCCTTTCTTCAACAATATGCAAATCAAATTCTTGTAGCAAGAGGACCCACCTAATAAGTCTAGGCTTAGCATCTTTCTTTTCCATAAGATATTTAATAGCAGCATGATCAGTGTGAACAGTTACTTTAGAATCAACAATGTAAGGCCTGAACTTATCACAAGCAAATACAACTGCTAAGAATTCTTTTTCAGCAGTAGCATAATTTCTCTGAGCATTGTCTAGAGTTTTACTAGCATATTGAATAACATTTAATTTCTTATCAACTCTTTGCCCTAGAACAGCACCTACAGCATAATCACTAGCATCACACATAATTTCAAAGGGTAAATTCCAATTAGGTGGTTGAACAATAGGTGCAGAGATCAATGCTTTCTTAAGTATTTCAAATGCTTCTACACAATCATCATAAAAAACAAATGGTATATCTTTTTGTAATAAATTAGTCAGAGGTCAAGAAATTTTGGAGAAGTCCTTAATGAACCTCCTATAAAAACCGGCGTCACCCAGGAAACTTCTTATACCTTTGATGTCCTTGGGACATTGCATCTTTTCAATAGCGTCAACCTTGGCTTTATCAACTTCAATACCTCTTTCAGAAACTTTATGCCCCAAGACAATACCTTCATTAACCATAAAGTGGCACTTTTCCCAATTCAAGACAAGATTAGTTTCTTCACATCTCCGCAAAACTCGATCAAGGTTGCTCAAGCAATCATCAAAAGAGGATCCATAGGCGGAAAATTCGTCCATGAAAACCTCACAAATCTTTTCACAAAAGTTAGAGAATATAGCCATCATGCATCTTTTAAAGGTAGGAGGTGCATTACATAAACCAAAAGGCATATGTCTATAAGCAAAAGTACCAAAAGGGCAACAAAAGTAGTCTTTGATTGATCATTGGCTAACACAGGTATTTGAGAGAAACCAGAATAACCATCTAGAAAGCAAAAATGTGTATGTTTGGATAATCTTTCTAGCATTTGATCGATAAAAGGTAAGGGGTAATGATCTTTCTTAGTAGCTTTATTTAATTGCGGAAATCATTACCATCCTATAACCTGTAATAATTCTTTGCGGAATCAGTTCATCTTTATCATTAGGAACGACAGTAATACCTCCCTTTTTAGGGACACAATGGACATGACTTACCCATTGACTATTAGCGACGGGATAAATTATACCTGCCTCAAGGAGCTTTAGTATTTCTTTTCTTACCACTTCCTTCATATTAGGATTCAACTGTCGTTGATGATCACGAACTGGTTTGGCATCTTCCTCCAAATTTATTTTATGCTGACATAGAGTGGGACTAACGCCCTTAAGATCATCAAGAGTATACCCAATAGCAGCACGGTGCTTCTTCAGAGTTTTCAATAATCTCTCTTCTTCATGCTCTGAAAGGTTAGCACTAATAATAACAGGATATATCTTTTTCTCATCAGGATAAGCATATTTAAGAGTATCAGGTAACGGTTTGAGCTCAAACACGGGCTCACCCTTGGGTGGAGGAGGATCCCCTAGGATTTCAACAGGTAAACTGTGTTTCAGGATGGGTTCCTGTTTAAAGAATACTTCATCTATTTCCATTCTTTCATTCATAAACATATCATTTTCATGGTCTAGCAAATATTGTTCTAAAGGATCACTAGGAGGTACGACAATAGAAGCAAGACCAATAATTTGATCCTTACTAGGTAATTCCTCTTCACGGTGTTGTCTACTAAATTTAGAGAAATTAAACTCATGAGACATATCACCCAAGCCAATAGTAACAACATTCTTTTCGCAATCTATCCTAGCATTAACTGTGTTCAAGAAGGGTCTACCAAATATAATGGGGCAAAAGCTATCTTGTGGGGAACCAAGAACAAGAACATCAGCAGGATATTTAGTTTTTCCACACAAGACTTCAACATCTCTAACAATTCCAATGGGTGATATTGTATCTCTATTAGCAAGTTTGATGGTAACATCAATACCTTCTATCTCAGCAGGTGCAATTTCATGCATAATTTCTTTGTATAAGTCATGAGGTATAGCACTAGCACTAGCACCCATATCACATAATCCATGATAACAATGATCTCCAATTTTAACAGAAATAACAGGCATGCCTACCACAGGTCTATGTTTATCTTTAGCACAAGGTTTGGCAATTCTAGCAGTTTCACCGCAGAAATAAATAACATGCCCATCAATATTATCAGCCAAGAGATATTTAACAATAGAAATATTAGGTTCAACTTTAATTTGCTCAGGGGGTGTATAAGTTCTAATATTGCTTTTACGAACCACAGTTGAAGCTTTAGCATGCTCCTTTATTCTAACAGGGAAAGGTGGTTTCTCAACATAAGTAGTAGGAACAATAGGATCATTATAAGTGACAGCCTTTTCTTCAACTTTAGTAGGTGCAGCTACTTTTACTTCTATGGGAGGATGATATTTAAACCACTTCTCCTTGGGGAGATCAACATAAGTAGCAAAAGATTCACAGAAAGATGCTACTATCTCAGAGTCAAGTCCATATTTAGTGCTAAATTTACGGAAAACATCGGTATCCATAAAAGATTTAACACAATCAAACTTAGGTGTCATACCTGACTCCTTACCTTCGTTGAGATCCCAATCTTCAGAGTTGCGTTTAATTCTATCCAATAAATTCCATTTGAATTCAATAGTATTCATCATAAAAGAGCCAACACAAGAAGTATCAAGCATGGTGCGATTGTTATCGGAAAGCCGAGCATAAAACCTTTTAAGAATTATTTCTCTTGAGAGCTCATGATTGGGGCATGAATATAACATTGATTTAAGCCTACCCCAAGCTTGAGCGATGCTTTCTCCTTCACGAGGCCAAAAATTATATATATAATTGCGATCACGATGAACAAGATGCATAGGATAAAACTCTTGATGAAATTCCAATTTCAATCGTTTGTAGTTCCATGACCCCGTATCATCACATAGCCTATACCATGTCGATGCATCTCCCTTGAGAGATAAAGGGAAGACCTTCTTCTTAACAACATCATCGGGTATACCTGCAAGCTTAAATAATCCACAGACTTCATCCACATAGATTAGATGCTCATCGTAGTCAATCCCTTGAACTTGTCAAAAACCTTTTGCAACAAGTCGAGATTTATAGACACTAACATTACCGTCAGCGTTAGTCTTCTTCTTGAAGATCCATTTATTCTCAATGGCTTGCCAATCATCGGGCAAGTCAACCAAAGTCCATACTTTGTTCTCATACATGGATCCCATCTCGGATTTCATGGCCTCAAGCCATTTTGCGGAATCTGGGCGCACCATCGCTTCTTCATAGTTCGTAGGTTCGTCATGGTCTAGCAACATAACTTCCAGAACAGGATTACCGTACCACTCTGGTGCGGATCTTACTCTCGTTGACCTACGAGGTTCAGTAACAACTTGATCTGAAGTTTCATGATCATCATCATGAACTTCCTCACTAATTGGTGTAGGTGTCTCAGAAACCGGTTTCTGTGATGAACTACTTTCCAATAAGGGAGCAGGTACAGTTACCTCATCAAGTTCTACTTTCCTCCCACTCACTTCTTTCGAGAGAAGCTCCTTCTCTAGAAAGATTTCGAATTTAGCAACAAAAGTCTTGCCCTCGGATCTGGGATAGAAGGTGTACCCAACTGTCTCTTTTGGGTATCCTATGAAGACACATTTTTTCAATTTGGGTTCGAGCTTATCGGGTTGAAACTTTTTCACATAAGCATCACAACCCCAAACTTTAAGAAACGACAACTTTGGTTTCTTGCCAAACCATAGTTCATAAGGCGCTGTCTCAACGGATTTCGATGGTGTCCTATTTAACGTGAATGCAGCCGTCTCTAAAGCATGACCCCAAAACGATAGCGGTAAATCAGTAAGAGACATCATTGACCGCACCATATCAAGTAAAGTACGATTACGACGTTCGGACACACCATTACGCTGTGGTGTTCCGGGTGGCATGAGTTGCGAAACTATTCCGCATTGTTTCAAATGAAGAGCAAACTCATAACTCAAATATTCTCCTCCACGATCAGATTGTAGAAACTTTATTTTCTTATTATGATGATTATCAACTTCACTCTAAAATTCTTTGAACTTTTCAAATGTTTCAGACTTATGTTTCATTAAGTAGATATACCCAATCTGCTTAAATCATCTGTGAAGGTGATAAAATAACGATACCCGCCACGAGCCTCAATATTCAGCGGACCACATACATCTATATGTATGATTTCCAACAAATCTGTTGCTCGCTCCATAGTACCGGAGAACGGTGTTTTAGTCATCTTGCCCATGAGGCACGTTTCGCAAGTACCAAGTGATTCATAATCAAGTGGTTCCAAAAGTCCATCAGTATGGAGTTTCTTCATGCGCTTTATACCGATATGACCTAAACGACAGTGCCACAAATAAGTTGCACTATCATTATCAACTCTGCATCTTTTGGCTTCAATATTATGAATATGTGTATCACTACTATCGAGATTCAACAAAAATAGACCACTCTTCAAGGGTGCATGACCATAAAAGATATTACTCATATAAATAGAACAACCATTATTCTCTGATTTAAATGAATAACCGTCTTGCATCAAACAAGATCCAGATATAATGTTCATGCTCAACGCTGGCACCAAATAACAATTATTCAGGTCTAAAAATAATCCCGAAGGTAGATGTAGAGGTAGCGTGTCGACTTTGGAACCATTTCCCACGCGCATCGTCACCTCGTCCTTAGCCAATCTTCGCTTAATCCGTAGTCCCTGTTTCGAGTTGCAAATATTAGCAATAGAACCAGTATCAAATACCCAGGTGCTACTGCGAGCATTAGTAAGGTACACATCAATAACGTATATCTCACATATGCCTTTGTTCACCTTGCCATCCTTCTTATTCGCCAAATACTTGGGCAGTTCCGCTTCCAGTGACTAGTTTGCTTGCAGTAGAAGCACTCAGTCTCAGGCTTAGGTCCAGACTTGGGTTTCTTCTCCTGAGCAGCAACTTGCTTGCTGTTCTTCTTGAAGTTCCCCTTCTTCTTCCCTTTGCCCTTTTTCTTGAAACTGGTGGTCTTATTGACCATCAACACTTGATGCTCCTTTTTGGTTTCTACCTCCGCAACCTTTAGCATTGCGAAGAGCTCGGGAATCGTCTTATCCATCCCTTGCATGTTATAGTTCATCACGAAGCTCTTGTAACTTGGTGGCAGTGATTGAAGAATTCTGTCAATGACGCTATCATCCAGAAGATTAACTCCCAGTTGAATCAAGTGATTGTTATACCCAGACATTTTGAGTATATGCTCACTAACAGAACTATTCTCCTCCATCTTGCAGCTGTAGAACTTATTGGAGACTTCATATCTCTCAATCCGGGCATTTGCTTGAAATATTAACTTCAACTCCTGGAACATCTCATATGCTCCATGACGTTCAAAACGTCGTTGAAGACCCGGTTCTAAGCCGTAAAGCATGACACACTGAACTATCGAGTAGTCATCGGCTTTGCTCTGCCAAACGTTCATAACATCTGGTGTTGCTCCTGCAGCAGGTCTCGCACCCAGCGGTGCTTCCAGGATGTAATTCTCTTGTGCAGCAATGAGGATAATCCTCAAGTTATGGACCCAGTCCGTGTAATTGCTACCATTATCTTTCAACTTTGCTTTCTCAAGGAACACATTAAAATTTAACGGAACAACAGCACGGGCCATCTATCTACAAACAACATAGACAAGCAAAATACTATCAGGTACTAAGTTCACGATAAATTGAAGTTCAATTAATCATATTATTAAAGAACTCCCACTTAGATAGACACCCCTCTAATCCTATAAGTGATTACATGATCCAAATCAACTAAACCATGTCCGATTATCACGTGAGATGGATTAGTTTCAATGGTGAACATCACTATGTTGATCATATCTACTATATGGTTAACGCTCGACCTTTCGGTCTCCGTGTTCCGAGGCCATATCTGTTATATGCTAGGCTCGTCAAGTTTAACCTGAGTATTCCGCGTGTGTAACTGTTTTGCACCCGTTGTATTTGAGCGTCGAGCCTACCACACCCGATCATCACGTGGTGTCTCAACACGAAGAACTTTCGCAACGGTGCATACTCAGGGAGAACACTTATACTTTGATAATTTAGTGAGGGATCATCTTATAATGCTACCGTCAATCAAATCAAGATAAGATGCATAAAAAGATAAACATCACATGCAATCAATATAAGTGATATGATATGGTCATCATCATCTTGTGCTTGTGATCTCCATCTCCGAAGCACCGTCATGATCACCATCGTCACCGGCGCGACACCTTGATCTAGCATCGTTGTCGTCTCGCCAATCTTATGCTTCTACGACTATCGCTACCGCTTAGTGATAAAGTAACGCATTACAGGGCGATTGCATTGCATACAATAAAGCGACAACCATATGGCTCCTGCTAGTTGCCGATAACTTGGTTACAAAACATGATCATCTCATACAATAAAATTTAGCATCATGTCTTGACCATATCACATCACAACATGCTCTGCAAAAACAAGTTAGACATCCTCTACTTTGTTGTTGCAAATTTTACGTGGCTGCTACGGGCTTAGCAAGAACCGTTCTTACCTATGCATCAAAACCACAACGATAGTTTGTCAAGTTGGTGCTGTTTTAACCTTTGCAAGGACCGGGCATAGCCACACTCGGTTCAACTAAAGTTGGAGAAACTGACACCCGCCAGCCACCTGTCTGCAAAGCACGTCGGTAGAACCAGTCTCGCATAAGCGTACGTGATGACCCACACGTATAGGGGATCTATCGTAGTCCTTTCGATAAGTAAGAGTGTCGAACCCAACGAGGAGCAGAAGGAAATGATAAGCGGTTTTCAGCAAGGAAATCTCTGCAAGTACTGAAATAAGTGGTAACAGATAGTTTTGTGATAGGATAATTTGTGACGAGCAACAAGTAACAAAAGTAAATAAAGTGCAGCAAAGTGGCCGAATCCTTTTTGTAGCAAAAGACAAGCCTGGAGAAACTCTTATATAGAGAAAAGCGCTCCCGAGGACACATGGGAATATCGTCAAGCTAGTTTTCATCACATTCATATGATTCGCGTTCGGTACTTTGATAATTTGATATGTGGGTGGACCGGTGCTTGGGTGCTATTCTTACTTGAACAAGCATCCCACTTATGATTAACCTCTATTGCAAGCATCCACAACTACAACAAAAGTATTAAGGTAAACCTAACCATAGCATGAAACATATGGATCCAAATTAGCCCCTTATGAAGTAACGCATAAACTAGGGTTTAAGCTTCTGTCACTCTAGCAACCCATCATCTACTTATTACTTCCCAATGCCTTCCTCTAGGCCCAAATAATGGTGAAGTGTTATGTAGTCGACGTTCACATAACACCACTAGAGGCTAGACAACATACATCTCATCAAAATATCGAATGAATACCAAACTCTCATGACTACTAATAGCAAGACTTCTCCCATGTCCTCAGGAACAAACCTAACTACTCACAAAGCATATTCATGTTCATAATCAGAGGGGTATTAATATGCATAAAGGATCTGAACATATGATGTGACACCCGGATGATTAGCTACAGTAAATCCCACGTTAATGATGCCATGTCACCACAGTTACAGTTGCTAATCTCGCGTTAGTTCAAAACCGATTCAAAATCCAAATTCAAGAAAACAAGTCAAACAATTAAAATTTTCGAAAGTCAAAACTAAAATGTTCTTATTGTGACAAATAATTCATAAGATATAATGATGGAGAAACCACACCTTTTTGAAGTATTTAAATGCACTAAAATAATTTAGACATCAGCATAAATAATTAAATAAATGCGTTTTATAATTTATAAAATGTTACACTAATTTATTAGGGGTTAAACTTTTTGTGGCAGTGCGTTTAGTGGTAATACAAATGTAGGGATCATTTTTGTATTTTATAAAACTAAAATAAATTAGAGTATAAAAAAAGGGAAAATAACCAAACAGAAAAAAGGGAACCCCCCCTGGGCCACTTGGCCCAGCTAGCCTCCGCCGTTCGAACGGGCCGGTCCAACCGTGCCCATATCCCCCCGGACCACGAAACCCTAAACCGTCGTTCCCCCACTTCCCCACTCGCTCTCTCCCTCTCCCCCACCACTCTCGATCCCATCTGGATCGGGGTGGGGAACAAATCACGCTGCCGCCGATTCCCGTTGCCGGAGCAACCCCGACATCGTGCCGCCTCCCCGCCGGCCTGCCTCCTCCACAACGCCGTCGTCCCCATCGACCACCTCGACCCCCGCTGCCCATTTCCCTACCGGCCCCGTGAGCTACCCTTCCTCCTCTCTCTGCCGTGCCGCGTGGCTGCTCCGCCGTGGCCGCGCACTTCCCCCCTCCCGCCCGCGCTCCCGCGTCATCTGCAGCTCCGGCACCCGCTGCTTGCGGCTGCTCCAGCGCGCGCCCCCGACGCCTCCGCCCGTGTCTGCCCCGTCCGGCCTCAGGACACGCCCCGGCCACGCTCACCACGGCCTGCGCTCACCGTGGCCTCGCCCCGCATTGTTGCCTCACTCCCGCGCCGGTTCCCTCTCTCCTCTGTCCCCGCGCGAGCACCACTGCGCCAGCCTGCCCGTCGTCTTGCCGCTGCAAGCGCCAACCGCGCCATCCCGCACCCGCGCACCGCGTCGTCGTGGTTGCGACCTCTGCCCCTCACCGCAAGCGCTCCGGTGCCTGCTCGCGGCCGTCGCCACCTGCATCGTTCTGCTACTCCCCTGACCGCACCGCCGCTGCCTCCGCCACCTACCGCTCCCCCTCCCGCGCACATCGCCTCCGCCACAGCCTCACCGGCGCTCCCTCCGCCCCGGCCGGCGCTCTCCTCCACCCCGGCCAGTGCCCGGGGCCAGCCGGGCTGCGCCTGCCTCCGGTGCCCGTAGCGCCCGGGCGCCCGCTAGTGCTCGCACGCCCGATAGGCCCTCTGGCCTATGGCAGTGGGGCCCCACGCCCAAAATAAAAAGGATTTTAAAAAATAATAAACATAAAATTAATTAATTAAATTAATTGATCATGTTTAACCAAACTAATTAGAATAAATTAACCTAGTCGTCATTTAGATAAAACTAATTAAGGTTGCTTAGTTAATGTGAGTCAATGACACGCGGGACCCATGCACTATTCACTGGTTGACCCAGTCAATAGTTGACTGTGCTGTTGACTTTGACCTGGCCCCACATGTCATTGACTGTGGCTGGCACATCACTAGGTGACAAAAGTATTTCACTGCTTATTATTCAAATTTAATAATTCGGTAATATTGTTTAAACTTTGAAAAATCATAGAAAATAAACCGTAGTTCAGATGAGAAAACTTTGTATATGAAAGTTTCTCAGAACGACGAGACGAACCCGGATCCGTAGCCAGTTCGTCCGCCACGCACCCCTAACATATCAAACTCGCAACTTTCCCCCTTCGGCTCCTTTGCCCGAAAACGCGAAACACCGGGGATACTTTCCCGGATGTTTCCCCCCTTCACCGGTATCACCTATCCCTGCATTGGATCACCTCTAGTACCGCGATTGTCATGTTATGCTTTGATTGCTCTATTATTTATTGTGTTCCCCCTCCGTTACTTTTTCCGGTAGACCCCGAGACCGTGCCGGTACCCCTGTGATCGACTACGGAGTTGACGACCCCTCTCTCTTGCCAGAGCAACCAGGCAAGCCCCCCCTTGATCACCAGATATCGCCTGCTCTATTCTATGCTGCTTGCATTAGAGTAGTGTAGCATGTTACTGCTTTCCGTTTATCCTATTCTGATGCATAGCCTGTCCTTGTCACTACTGTTGTTACCTTTACCTACAATCCTACATGCTTAGTATAGGATGCTAGTTTTCCATCAGTGGCCCTACATTCTTGTTCGTCTGCTGTGCTATACTATCGGGCCGTGATCACTCGGGAGTTGATCACGGGTATATACTATACTTTATACATGATACATGTGGTGACTAAAGTCGGGTCGGCTCGAGGAGTACCCGCGAGTGATTCACGGATTGGGGGCTGAAAGGACCTTTGTCCCAATGTCCCTCTGTGTGGATCTTTGTGGCGAAGCGGCAGGGCAGGTTGAGACTACCTGGGTGAGAGGTGGGCCTGGCCCTGTTCGGCATTCGCGGATACTTAATACGCTTAACGAGATCTTGGTATTTGATCTAAGTCTGGCTACTGGCCTATACGCACTAACCAACTACGTGGGAAAGATATGGGCACTCGGCGTCGTGGTATCAGCCGAAGCACTTCATGACGTCAGCGACTGAGCGGCGCACGCCAGATTGGGCCGCGTAACGTGACTTCCGTTGTAATGGAGGTTGCTAGGTCTGCTTCCGTCCGCCCACGCAACGTGCAGGTGTGCTCAGGGCGATGGGCCCAGACCCCTGTGCGCTTAGGTTTAAACCAGCGTGCTGACCTCTCTGTTGTGCCTAGGTAGGGCTGGGACGTGTTGATCTTCCGAGGCCGGGTATGATCCAGGAAAGTGTGTCTGGCCAAATGGGATCAAGCGTGTTGGGTTATGTGGTGCACCCCTGCAGGGAAGTTAATCTATTCGAATAGCCGTGATCTTCGGTAACAGGACGACTTGGAGTTGTACCTTGGCCTTATGACAACTAGAACCAGATACTTAATAAAACACACCCTTCCAAGTGCCAGATACAACCCGGTGATCGCTCTCTAACAGGGCATCGAGGAGGGGATCGCCGGGTAGGATTATGCTATGCGATGCTACTTGGAGGACTTCAGTCTACTCTCTTCTATATGCTGCAAGACGGAGGCTGCCAGAAGCGTAGTCTTCGACAGGATTAGATATCCCCCTCTTATTCTGGCATTCTGAAGTTCACTCCACCGATATGCCCCTTTACACATATATCCATGCATATGTAGTGTAGCTCCTTGCTTGCGAGTACTTTGGATGAGTACTCACGGTTGCCTTGTTTCCCCTTTCCCCCATTTCTCTACTCGATTGCTGCGACCAGACGATGGAGCCCATGATCCAGACGCCACCGTCGACGATGACTCCTTCTACACTGGAGGTGCCTACTACTATGTGCAACCCGCTGACAACGACCAGGAGTAGTTAGGAGGATCCCAGGCAGGAGGCCTGCGCCTCATTCGATCTGTATCCCCGTTTGTGCTAGCCTTCTTAAGGCATACTTGTTTAACTTATGTCTGTACTCAGATATTGTTGCTTCCGCTGACTCGTCTATGATCGAGCACTTGTATTTGAGCCCTCGAGGCCCCTGGCTTGTATTATGATACTTGTATGACTTATTTATGTTTTAGAGTTGTGTTGTGATATCTTCCCGTGAGTCCCTGATCTTGATCGCACACATTTGTGTGCATGATTAGTGTATGATTGAATCGGGGGAGTCACAAGTTGGTATCAGAGCCGACTGCCTGTAGGAATCCCCCTTCCACACTCCTTGGCCGAAGTCGAGTCTAGACATTGCAAAAACTTTTTATTAACATGGATGTGTGTCTTACGGGCACACGTCACCATTTGGGTGGTAGTAGGATCTTTTATTCCTCGACCTATACTCTGGGACTCTGACATCTCTTCTATTTGGGTTAAACGATTTTACTAACTCTAACTCTAGGTTCTCGATAATATTTTCTCCCAAAGAGCACCTTCAGTCCAGATGATCGCCAACTACACCAAAAGATTCGGAAGATACTCTCTAGTGTTCCCTCGAGACCTTGTTCCCGTTGCTTTTGCAATTCCCTAGAACCGTTATCCCTATGGAGAATTACATGCTCCTATCGTCTTACTTTCATTCCCAGCTGCTCTTTCTACTACAAGATGCATCAAATTATTCTCCAAACTTTTCAATAATCCTTTGAGCTTACTGCCTTGCTGTTCTTTGCCACAAGAATAACCCTGGACAATTCCTTGCACTTATCGAGTATTCGTTCATTCCTAGTTGATTCATGTATTTCCCAGCAGTCTTCGAAATACCATTCGATCTTCCAAAAATCCTGAGCAGCCTATTGCTCTTGAAATTCTTGCTTGCTTGCCTTATGGTTAATCCCATAAGTCTCATAATCTTATTGGCATCCCTTGTCTTTATCATTTTAAGTCCGTTGATTCAATATTTTGAGGATGCTCGCATCCCTCAATCGAATCCTAGAATTCATCCTTCCGGCTCAGTGTCAGTTTGAACATATCTGGTTCTCAACCAATTACATTGCCGTCGGTTGTACCCCTAAGTATATTGAACTTATCCATCCTTGATCAGAGCGTCTACTTCTGATCCTTCTCTTTGTAATTCATAATTCCTTTGCAATTGAGCTCTAAGTTACTCAGTTGTTTCTATAATCCAATGTGTTTGCATTGATTCTTCCTCTGGTTGTGAGCCGATACGCACATCAGATCCTGTATGGACCATCAGAACCTTGTTGGATTTTATCCGACAACGTCCTTCATATTCCATCACTTTGGAAGTTCTTTCCCTGATACATAATGCCTTTGGTAGATCATATTCCTTGATTTGGCCAACCATGCTCTGCTTTTGAGCTAGTGATAGTTACTATTGAAGCTTGTGGTATATGTTTCCACGATTCCCCGATGGGTTGAACCTATGCCTTTCCTTGATCTGTATGAACCCGAAAGTTTTCACGGGTCATACTCCTCTAGTAATCCACCAGGTAGGTTTTCACACTCAAATCAGTTTTAATAGAGGTGAATGGAAGGTTATACATTGAAGAAGTGGGAGTCGACCTTGAACTTTGTGTTCATGCCCATGGACACGATGTAGATCCTATCATGGAAGCTTCTTATACTAATGATTTCCTTGATAAAATATCATCTGGTGTATGTCAATTGATCCTTTGCAATCGTGGTCCCGACCACATTTTCTCCTTGATTCCATTTCTCAAGCAAGTTAAAGCACTTGTCTTCTGTTGATCGATACATCTCCGCAACATCTGTTATGATCTACCTTTGAGTGTTTCCCCTAGTATCTCGAGGATATCTTGCCATTGCACCACATCTTATAAACTTTGATGAAGTACTACCTTACCTTGTCTTTGTCACTTCATGGGTTAGGGGTTGTTAGTCGACCGAGAACACGATAAGTGAATCAATTCCACACTCCGATTCAATAACTCTTAAGTATTTTTTTGTTGCTTACGAGTTTAATAATCCTTCAGGTCATTCCTAGCCTGATCGGCTATATCATTATTGTGCCAAATTTTAACTGTGCTACCTGGTCCTCCTTCCTGGAGCACAAATTTTCGGCGATGAGCTAAGCTTACGTCGATCTTCCTCGTCATATCAGTTCACCTTGAACAACAAGCTTGATTTCAAGTTTGTGTCCTACCCATGGTTCCAATAACCTTCCGCTTCATCATTCCTTTGACTTGATGTCGTCACTGATTGATTACATCTTTATGAAATCTCTCGAGAAATGTGTCGTGACCATCATCAACCTTATGATCTCTTCCAGGATATCAATTGAGTTCATGATGAGAAATACCATCCTTGCCCTCGATGATCTGTGTTATCATTGACCATTTTATTTCCTTCCCACCAACACAAGCTTGTTCGTGTTTGGTGTTATACTTTGAGTTCCTTGCTATCCAGCAATTATTCTTCTTTACCTTGGAACATTAACATCTCTTATGTCATCGATGTTGTGAGAATTTCACCACCTCTTAAGAATTCTTGGTATGGTGATACTTCTCACCATCACCATTCTTCTTGGGTCCTCGTGTTGATTCCAACCGGGGTACCAACAAGTGAGCGGTGCTGTTTGGATTCCGCCCTTCTAGCAACCCTATTCCTTTGAAGTTAATGGTCGGACGTTCATTCTTAGACTATTGATTATTGAATCACCATTCCGACCTTAGTCGTGCAACCCAGCCCATATTTCGGGTGCACCTTTCAACCAATGTCTAATTGTGTATGTTTTCCTCGAGCATACATCATTATGCCATTTGAATTGACAAATGTTATCTCCTTGTTCACATACTTGTGGAAATCCATCTTTTGGAAATTTGGATGATTTGTCGCTGAGTTCATCAGCCACCTCCTCATCCTCTCCTTGGTTTACTGATGAACTCTTGTTTCGGAACTCACTTCCATAGTTCATTTCCCAATAATCTTACAATGTCATCTCGTCAATTTGTGCTGCACCTTTTCTTTTCAGGAATCCCGTGTCTGAGTTATCTTGATACCAATCAGATCTGAATGTCGGTCAGATATGATGGTTGGAACATATTTTCAAGAGTTATAACATTGATCCTCATATGACCCGGTAAGGTGATGTCATGCATACCTGACCGGATGACCAAGTGTTGGGGAACGTAGCAGAAATTCAAAATTTTCTACGCAACACCAAGATCAGTCTATGGAGTAATCTAGCAACGAGGGGAAGGAGAGTACATCTACATACCCTTGTAGATCGCTAAGCGGAAGCGTTCAAGTGAACGGGGTTGATGGAGTCGTACTCGTCGTGATCCAAATCACCGATGACCAAGTGCCGAACGGACGACACCTCCGCGTTCAACACACGTACAGCCCGGTGACGTCTCCCATGCCTTGATCCAGCAAGGAAAGAGGGAGAGGTTGAGGAAGACTCCATCCAGCAGCAGCACAACGGCGTGGTGATGATGGAGGAGCATGGTACTCCAGCAGGGCTTCGCCAAGCACGTGATGGAGGAGGAGAGGTGTTGGGGAGGGGAGGGGCTGCGCCTTGGATCAGGTATGAAGTCCTCCATCTCCCCCACTATATATAGGAGGGCCAAGGGGGGGCGCCGGCCCTAGGAGATCCAATCTCCTAGGGGGGGCGGCGGCCAAGGGAGGTTTCCCTCCCCCCCAAGGCACCTAGGGGTTGCCTTCCCCTTGTGGGACTCTTCCTTTAGGGTTTCCCCACACTAGGCGCATGGGCCCTATGGGAAAGTGGCGCCCTAGCCCACTTTGGGCTGGATCCCTTCCCACTTCAGCCCACGGGACCCTCCGGGATAGGTGGCCCCACCCGGTGGGCCCCCGGGACCGCTCCGGTGGTCCCGGTACAATACCGATGATCCCGAAACTTGTCCCTATGGCTGAAATAGGACTTCCTATATATAAATCTTTACCTCCGGACCATTCCGGAACTCCTCGTGACGTCCGAGATCTCATCCGGGACTCCGAACAACATTCGGTAACCACATACAAACTTCCTTTCCTAGCGTCATCGAACCTTAAGTGTGTAGACCCTACGGGTTCGGGAACCATGCAGACATGACCGAGACGTTCTCCAGTCAATAACCAATAGCGGGATCTGGATACCCATGTTGGTTCCCACATGTTCCACGATGATCTCATCGGATGAACCACGATGTCGAGGATTCGATCAATCCCGCATACAATTCCCTTTGTCTAGCGGTATAGTACTTGCCCGAGATTCGATCGTCGGTATCTTGATACCTTGTTCAATCTTGTTACCGGCAAGTCTCTTTACTCGTTCCGTAACACATCATCCTGTGATCAACTCCTTGATCACATTGTGCACATTATGATGATGTCCTACTGAGTGGGCCCAGAGATACCTCTTCGTCGCACGGAGTGACAAATCCCAGTCTCGATTCGTGCCAACCCAACAGACACTTTCGGAGATACCTGTAGTGTACCTTCATAGCCACCCAGTTACGTTGTGATGTTTGGCACACCCAAAGTATTCCTACGGTATCCGGGAGTTGCACAATCTCATGGTCTAAGGAAATGATACTTGACATTAGAAAAGCTTTAGCATACGAACTACACGATCTTGTGCTAGGCTTAGGATTGGGTCTTGTCCATCACATCATTCTCCTAATGATGTGATCCCGTTATCAACGACATCCAATGTCCATGGTCAGGAAACCGTAACCATCTATTGATCAACGAGCTAGTCAACTAGAGGCTTACTAGGGACATGGTGTTGTCTATGTATCCACACATGTATCTGTGTTTCCTATCAATACAATTATAGCATGGATAATAAACGATTATCATGAACAAGGAAATATAATAATAACTAATTTATTATTGCCTCGAGGGCATATTTCCAACAGTCTCCCACTTACACTAGAGTCAATAATCCAGTTGACATCGCTATGTGATTAACACTCAAGGTCACATCCCCATGTGACTAACACCCAAAGAGTTCTGGGTTAGATCATGTTATGCTTGTGAGAGATGTTATAGTCAACGGGTCTTGAACCTTTCAGATCCGTGTGTGCTTTACAAATCTCTATGTCATCTTGTAGATGCAGCTACCATGCACTATTTGGAGCTATTCCAAATAACTGTTCTACTATACGAATCCAATTTACTACTCAGAATAATCTGGATTAGTGTCGAAGTTTGCATCGGCGTAACCCTTTACGACGAACTCTTTTTCCACCTCCATAATCGAGAAAATTCCTTAGTCCACTAGTTACTAAGGATAACCTTGACCGTTGTCCTATGATCCATTTCTAGATCACACTTGTACCCCTTGACTGACTCATGGTTTGGCACACTTCAGGTGCGGTTCACAACATAGCATACTTTAGAGCCTACGACTAAAGCATAGGGGACGACCTTCGTCCTTTCTCTCTATTCTGCTGTGGTCATGTCTTGAGTCTTGCTCAATACTCACACCTTGTAACACAGCCGAGAACTCCTTCTTTGCTGATCTATTTTGAACTCCTTCAAAATCTTGTCATGGTATGTGTTCGTTTGAAAGTACCATTAAGCGTTTTGATCTATCCCTATAGATCTTGATGCTCAATGTTTAAACAGCCCAATCCAGGTTTTCCATTGAAAAACACTTTTCAAATAACCCTATATGCTTTCCAGAAATTCTACATCATTTCTGATCAACAATATGTCAACAACATATACTCATCAGAAATTCTATAGTGCTCCCACTCACTTCTTTGGAAATACAAGTTTCTCATAAACTTTGTATAAACCTAAAATCTTTGATCATCTCATCAAAGCGTACATTCCAACTCCGAGATGCTTACTCCGGTCCTTAGAAGGATTGCTGGGGCTTTGCATACTTGTTAGCATCTTTCAGGATCGACAAAATTTTCTGGTTGTATCACATACAACCTTTCCTCAAGAAAATCATCGAGGAAACAATGTTTTGACATCCTATCTGCAAGATTTCATAAATAATGCAGTAACTGCTAACATAATTCCAACAGACTTTTAGCATCGCTACGAGTGAGAAAGTCTCATCGTAGTCAACTCCTTGAACTTGTCGAGAAACATCTTAACGACAAGTCGAGCTTTCTCAATGGTGACACTTACCATCATTGTCCGTCTTCCTTTTAAAATCCATCTGTACTCAACAGCCTCACGACCATCGAGCCATTCTGCCAAAGTATACACTTTGTTTTCATACATGGATCCTCTCTCGGATTTTATGGCTTCGAGCCATTCATCGGAATCCGGGCCCACCATCGCTTCTCCATAGCTCGTAGGTTCATTGTTGTCTAGCAACATGACGTCCAAGACAGGATTACGTACCACTCTGAAGTAGTACGCATCCTTGTCATCCTACGAGGTTTGGGAGTGACTTGATCCGAAGTCTCATGATCACTATCATAAGCTTCCACTTCAATTGGTGTAGGTGCCATAGGAACAACTCCTGTGCCCTGCTACACACTAGTTGAACTGATGGTTCAACAACCTCATCAAGTCTCCACCATCCTCCCACTCAATTCTTTCGAGAGAAACTTTTCCTCGAGAAAGGACCCGATTTGAGAAACAATCCCTATTGCTTTCGGATCTGAGACAGGAGGTATACCCAACTGTTTTGGGTGTCCTATGAAGATGCATTTATCCGCTTTGGGTTCGAGCTTATCAGCCTGAAACGTTTTCACATAAGCGTCGCAGCCCCAAACTTTTAAGAAATGACAGCTTAGGTTTCTTTAAACCATAGTTCATACGGTGTCATCTCATCGGAATTACGTGGTGCCCTATTTTAGGTGAGTGCGGTTTCCTCCAATGCCTAACCCATGAACGATAGTGGTAATTCGGTAAGAGACATCATCATATCCAATAGTTATGATGTTCGGACACACCATCACTCTATGGTGTTCCAGGCGGTATTAGTTGTGAAACAATTTCCACAGTGCCAAACTCGTAACTCAGATATTCATTTCTATGATCATATCATAGACATTTTATCCTCTTATCACGAAGATCTTCAACTTCATTCTGAAATTACTTGAACCATTCAATAATTCAGACTTGTGTTTCATCAAGTAAATATACTCAGTATCTACTCAAATCATCTGTGAAGTAAGAGCATAACGATATCCACTGCGTGCCTCAGCACTCATTGGAATGCACACATCAAAATGTGTTACTTCCAACAAGTTGCTTTCTTGTTCCATGTTACTGAAATCGAAGCTTTCAGTCATCTTGCCCATGTGGTATGATTTGCATGTCTCAAGCGATTCAAAATCAAGTGAGTCCAAACGGTCCATCTGCATGGAGTTTCTTCATGCATACATACCAACAGACACGGTTCACATGTCTCAATCTTTTCAGAAATGAGTGAGTCCAAACATGGAGCTTCTTCATGCGTTTTATACCAATATGACTTACATGGCAGTGCCACAAGTAGGTGGTACTATCATTACTATCTTATATCTTTTGGCATGAACATGTGTATCACTATGATCGAGATTCAATAAACCATTCATTTTAGGTGCAAGACCATTGAAGGTATTATTCAAAATAGAGTAACCATTATTCTCCTTAAATGAATAACCGTATTGCGATAGACATAATCCAATCATGTCTATGCTCAACGCAAACACCAAATAACAATTATTTAGGTTTAACACCAATCTCGATGGTAGAGGGAGCGTGCGATGCTTGATCACATCAACCTTGGAAACACTTCCAACACATCTCGTCAGCTCACCTTTAGCTAGTCTCCGTTTATTCCGTAGCTTTTATTTCGAGTTACTAACACTTAGCAACCGAACCGGTATCTAATACCCTGATGCTACTAGGAGTACTAGTAAAGTACACATTCACATAATGTACATCCAATATACTTCTATCGACAGCCTTCTCATCTACCAAGTATCTAGGGTAATTCTGCTCCAGTGGTTGTTCCCCTTATTACAGAAGCACTCAGTCTTGGGTTTGGGTTCAACCTTTGGTTTCTCCACTAGAGCAGCAGCTGATTTGCCGTTTCATGAAGTATCCCTTCTTGCCCTTGCCCTTCTTGAAACTAGTGGTTTCACTAACCATCAACAATTGATGCTCCTTCTTGATTTCTACTTTCGCGGTGTCAAACATCGCGAATATTTCAAGGTTCATCATATCTATCCCTGATATGTTATAGTTCATTACGAAGCTCTACCAGCTTGGTGGCAATGACTTTGGAGAAACATCACTATCTTATCTGGAAGATCAACTCCCACTCGATTCAAGTGATTGTTGTACTCAGACAATCTGAGCACAAGCTCAACGATTGAGCTTTTCTCCCTTAGTTTGCAGGCCAAGAAAATCGTCGGAGGTCTTATACCTCTTGACGTGGGCACGAGCCTGAAATCCCAATTTCAGCCCTCGAAACATCTCATATGTTCCGCGACATTTCAAAAATGTCTTCGGTGCCTCAATTCTAAACCATTTATCATTACCAAACTATTATGTAGTCATCAAAACGTGTATGTCAGATGTTCGCAACATCCACAGACCACGTTCGAGGTCCAGCACACCAAGCGATGCATTAAGGACATAAGCCTTGTACTGTCCGCATAATTGCTACTGTCAACTTTTAACTATATTTTCTCTAGGAACGTATCTAACTCAGTAGAACTAAAGCGCAAGCTTACGACATAATTTGCAAAGATCTTTTGACTATGTTCAGGATAATTAAGTTCATCTTATGAACTCCCACTCAGATAGACATCCCTCTAGTCATCTAAGTGATTACATGATCCGAGTCAACTAGGCCGTGTCCGATCATCACGTGAGACGGACTACTCATCATCGGTGAACATCTTCATGTTGATCGTATCTACCATACGACTCATGCTCGACCTTTCGGTCTCTTGTGCTCCGAGGCCATGTCTGTACATGCTAGGCTCGTCAAGTCAACCTAAGTGTTTCGCTTGTGTAAATCTGGCTTACACCCGTTGTATGTGAACGTAAGAATCTATCACACCCGATCATCACGTGGTGCTTCGAAACGACGAACTTTCGCAACGGTGCACAGTTAGGGGGAACACTTTCTTGAAATTTTAATGAGGGATCATCTTATTTACTACCGTCGTTCTAAGCAAATAAGATGTATAAACATGATAAACATCACATTCAATCAAATAGTGACATGATATGGCCATCATCACTTTGCTCCTTTTGATCTCCATCTTCGGGACTCCATGATCATCGTCGTCACCGGCATGACACCATGATCTCCATCATCATGATCTCCATCATCGTGTCTTCATGAAGTTGTCACATCAACTATTACTTCTACTACTATGGCTAACGCTTTAGCAATAAAGTAAAGTAATTACATGACGTTTATGTTGACACACAGGTCATAAATAAATTAAAGACAACTCCTATGGCTCCTGCCGGTTGTCATACTCATCGACATGCAAGTCATGATTCCTATTACAAGAACATGATCAATCTCATACATCACATATATCATTCATCACATCCTTTTGGCCATATCACATCACATGGCATACCCTGCAAAAACAAGTTAGACGTCCTCTAATTGTTGTTTGCATGTTTTACGTGGCTGCTATGGGTTTCTAGCAAGAACGTTTCTTACCTACGCAAAACCACAACGTGATATGTCAATTGCTATTTACCCTTCATAAGGACCCTTTTCATCGAATCCGATCCGACTAAAGTGGGAGAGACTGGCACCCGCTAGCCACCTTATGCAACTAGTGCATGTCAGTTGGTGGAACCAGTCTCACGTAAGTGTACGTGTAAGGTCGGTCCGGGCCGCTTCATCCCACAATGCCGCCGAATCAAGATTGACTAGTAATGGTAAGAATATTGAACAAAATCAACGCCCACAACTACTTTGTGTTCTACTCGTGCATGGAATTACGCAATAGACCTGGCTCATGATGCCACTGTTGGGGAACGTAGCAGAAATTCAAAATTTTCTACGCAACACCAAGATCAATCTATGGAGTAATCTAGCAACGAGGGGAAGGAGAGTACATCTACATACCCTTGTAGATCGCTAAGCGGAAGCGTTCAAGTGAACGGGGTTGATGGAGTCGTACTCGTCGTGATCCAAATCACCGATGACCAAGTGCCGAATGGACGGCACCTCCGCGTTCAACACACGTACAGCCCGGTGACATCTCCCATGCCTTGATCCAGCAAGGAGAGAGGGAGAGGTTGAGGAAGACTCCATCCAGCAGCAGCACAACGGCGTGGTGATGATGGAGGAGCGTGGTACTCCAGCAGGGCTTCGCCAAGCACGTGACGGAGGAGGAGAGGTGTTGGGGAGGGGCGGGGCTGCGCCTTGGATCAGGTATGAAGTCCTCCATCTCCCCCACTATATATAGGAGGGCCATGGGGGGGCGCCGGCCCTAGGAGATCCAATCTCCTAGGGGGGCGGCGGCCAAGGGAGGTTTCCCTCCCCCCAAGGCACCTAGGGGTTGCCTTCCCCTTGTGGGACTCTTCCTTTAGGGTTTCCCCACACTAGGCGCATGGGCCCTAGGGGAAAGTGGCGCCCCAGCCCACTTTGGGCTGGATCCCTTCCCACTTCAGCCCACGGGACCCTCCGGGATAGGTGGCCCCACCCGGTGGGCCCCCGGGACCCCTCCGGTGGTCCCGGTACAATACCGATGACCCCGAAACTTGTCCCGATGGCCGAAATAGGACTTCCTATATATAAATCTTTACCTCTGGACCATTCCGGAACTCCTCGTGACATCCGAGATCTCATCCGGGACTCCGAACAACATTCGGTAACCACATACAAACTTCCTTTATAACCCTAGCGTCATCGAACCTTAAGTGTGTAGACCCTACGGGTTCGGGAACCATGCAGACATGACCGAGACGTTCTCCAGTCAATAACCAACAGTGGGATCTGGATACCCATGTGGGTTCCCACATGTTCCATGATGATCTCATCGGATGAACCACGATGTCGAGGATTCGATCAATCCCGCATACAATTCCCTTTGTCTAGCGGTATAGTACTTGCCCGAGATTTGATCGTCGGTATCTCGATACCTTGTTCAATCTCGTTACCGACAAGTCTCTTTACTCGTTCCGTATCACATCATCCTGTGATAAACTCCTTGATCACATTGTGCACATTATGATGATGTCCTACCGAGTGGGCCCAGAGATACCTCTTCGTCGCACGGAGTGACAAATCCCAGTCTCGATTCGTGCCAACCCAACAGACAGTTTCGGAGATACGTGTAGTGTACCTTCATAGCCACCCAGTTACGTTGTGACGTTTGGCACACCCAAAGTATTCCTACGGTATCCGGGAGTTGCACAATCTCATGGTCTAAGGAAATGATACTTGACATTAGAAAAGCTTTAGCATACGAACTACGCGATCTTGTGCTAGGCTTAGGATTGGGTCTTGTCCATCACATCATTCTCCTAATGATGTGATCCCGTTATCAACGACATCCAATGTCCATGGTCAGGAAACCGTAACCATCTATTGATCAACGAGCTAGTCAACTAGAGGCTTACTAGGGACATGGTGTTGTCTATGTATCCACACATGTATCTGAGTTTCCTATCAATACAATTATAGCATGGATAATAAACGATTACCATGAACAAGGAAATATAACAATAACTAATTTATTATTGCCTCTAGGGCATATTTCCAACACCAAGTGTTATAGTTTCCTTTTTAACTAGGTTAACCACTTTTCAATGAGGAAATTGATTGCCTTGTTTAATAAGTTATCCTGATGGATCCTTAGTATATCCAAAGTCTAACCTTTGCTTGAAGACCATACCAATGCTACCTCGAAGCATGTCCGTGGTACTCCGATTTCAATAAGAGCATTTGTAGAACAATGCTAAATTTTCTTTGTCCATTATCCAAATACTGTTGTTTGGGTTATGTCATGAAATTCCTCTCCCCTTACCTAAATGGTTATCTACTTTCTATCCTATCATGGATACCATGCTCTGCTTGTCCTTGGGAAGGATATATCCTTGAAATATGTGTTTAAACACATTTTCCTTTCCATTGTTTTGTTTACTCTGATAATCATATTTTCCTTTCCACTGTTTTGTTTAACCTTTCTTGTGATCTATATGAGCTAAGCAGTAATATTCCCCTGCTTATGTTAACACCTTAGTGTGCAATTCTGTCAGTAAGACCATGTTACTTTTGTTGATGACATTCCGGTAACCATCGATGGACGAGAACTTTGCCTATTGGTCCGCCTCGTTCAACGAGCAGGAAAATGGTTCTCTTCGTCCCTCGCCCTTGGTATCGATGTTGTTGCCGACATAACTAACAGGCTACCCTCTGACATGCCTTGCTATAACGACCGTGCAAGATGTCACCCCCTTCCTACTTTTAACCCACATGGTGGGCCCATAACCGACAGTTCAACAGGATCGAAACCTGACTCTCCTGTACACCCTGTTGTCAAGTTATTCCTTGCGCTTGACTTTGTAAGTAATTCACGGGCCACCTGCCTAGTGATCTATTCTGGTATGAGGCGCAATACCTATTCACGTTGCCCTGAAACCCTTTCACCTTCTGATTAGGCATCGAATGATTGCCTATCCACTTGAAGCTTCTTATTGCACCTTCTTACTTTGCTCTCGGTGACTTCCTTGAATTTCAACTCGAGAGATACCTTGAGCTTCATTCCCTGAGATAATTACCGATTGTCAGTCCTCACCGACATCTGTCCTTATAGTTTTCCCGTTCTACCCTTTTTGTAAGTACGATGAAGACTTTGAAGAAAGGGTGACGACTTCATCATGATGACCAAATCAAAGAGATGGAGGCATCAACAAGAGGGTTCAACTTCTTCGAGAAGGGCAACCAAGACCGAGAAGACTCCTTAGAATTTCGTAACCAAAATTTCCCCCTACTCTACCTCTTAAATATCGGGACGATATTTCTTGTAGTGGAGGAGAATTGTGACGCCCGGATGATTAGCTACAGTAAATCCTATGTTAATGATGCCACGTCACCACAGTTATAGTTGCTAATCTCGCATTAGTTCAAATCCAATTCAAAATCCAAATTCAAAAAAACAAGTCAAACAATTAAAATTTTCAAAAGTCAAAACTAAAATGTTCTTATTGTGACAAATAATTCATAAGATATAATGATGGAGAAACCACACCTTCTTGAAGTATTTAAATGCACTAAAATAATTTAAACACCAGCATAAACAATTAAATAAATGCGTTTTATAATTTATAAAATGTTACACTAATTTATTAGGGGTTAAACTTTTTGTGGCATTGCGTTTAGTGGTAATACAAATTTAGGGATCATTTTTGTATTTTATAAAACTAAAATAAATTATAAAAAAGGGAAAAGAACCAAACAGAAAAAAAGGGAACCCCCCACTGGGCCACTTGGCCCAGCTAGCCTCCGCCGTCCGAACGGGCCGGCCCAACCGCGCCCATATCCCCCCGGACCACGAAACCCTAAACCGTCATTCCCCCACTTCCCCACTCGCTCTCTCCCTCTCCCCCACCACTCTCGATCCCATCTGGATCGGGGTGGGGAACAAATCACGCCGCCGCCGATTCCCGCTGCCGGAGCAACCCCGACGTCGTGCCGCCTTCCCGCCGGCCTGCCTCCTCCACAACGCCGTCGTCCCCATCGACCACCTCGACCCCCGCTGCCCATTTCCCTACCGGCCCGGTGAGCTACCCTCCCTCCACTCTCTGTTGTGCCGCGCTGCTGCTCCGCCGTGGACGCGCATCCCCCCCCCCCCCCGCGCGCTCCTGCGTCGTCTGCAGCTCCGACCGCCACTGCTTGCGGCTGCTCCAGCGCGCCCTCGACGCCTCCGCCCGTGTCTGCCCCGTCCGGCCTCAGGACGCGCCCCGGCCACGCTCACCACGGCTTGCTCTCACCGTGGCCTCGCCCCGCACCGTTGCCTCACTCCCGCGCCGGTTCCCTCTCCCCTCTGTCCCCGCACGAGTACCACCGCGCCGGCTTGCCCATCGTCTTGCCGCTGCATGCGCCAACCGCGCCGTCCCGCACCCGCGCACCGCGTCGTCGTGGTTGCGACCCGTACCCCTAAACGGAAGCGCTCCGGCGCCCGCTCGCGGCCGTCGCCACCTGCATCGTTCTGCTACTCCCCTGACCGCACCGCCGCTGCCTCCGCCGCCTACCGCTCCCCCTCCCGCGCACATCGCCTCCGCCACAGCCTCACCGGCGCTCCCTCCGCCCTGGACGGCGCTCTCCTCGGCCCCGGCCAATGCCCGGGGCCAGCCGGGCTGCGCCTGCCTCCGGTGCCCGTAGCGCCCGGGCGCCCGCTAGTGCTCGCACGCCCGCGCGCCCGATACGCCCTGTGGCCTATGGCAGTGGGGCCCCACGCCCAAAATAAAAAGGATTTAAAATAATAATAATAATAAAATTAATTAATTAAATTAATTGATCATGTTTAACTAAACTAATTAGAATAAATTAACCTAATCGTCATTTAGATAAAACTAATTAAGGTTGCTTAGTTAATGTGAGTCAATGACACGCGGGACCCACGCACTATTCACTGGTTGACCCAGTCAACAGTTGACTGTGCTGTTGACTTTGACCTGGCCCCACATGTCATTGACTGTGGCTGGCACATCACTAGGTGATAAAAGTATTTCACTGTTTATTATTCAAATTTAATAATTCCATAATATTGTTTAAATTTCGAAAAATCATAGAAAATAAACCGTAGTTCGGATGAAAAAACTTTGTATATGAAAGTTGCTCAGAACGATGAGACGAACCCGGATCGGTAGCCAGTTTGTCGGCCACGCACACCTAACATATCAAACTCGCAACTTTCCTCCTCCAGCTCCTCTACCCGAAAACGTGAAACACCGTGGATACTTTCCCGGATGTTTCCCCCCTTCACCCGTATCACCTATCCCTGCGTTAGATCACCTCTAGTACCGCGATTGTCATGTTATGCTTTGATTGCTCTGTTATTTATTGTGCTCCCCCTCCGTTACTTTTTCCGGTAGACCCCGAGACCGCTGCCGGTACCCCTGTGATCGTCTACGGAGTTGACGACCCCTCTCTCTTGCCAGAGCAACCAGGCAAGCCCCCCCCTTGATCACCAGATATCGCCTACTCTATTCTATACTGCTTGCATTAGAGTAGTGTAGCATGTTACTGCTTTTCGTTTATCCTATTCTGATGCATAGCCTGTCCTTGTCACTACTGTTGTTACCTTTACCTGCAATCCTACATGCTTAGTATAGGATGCTAGTTTTCCATCAGTGGCCCTACATTCTTGTTCGTCTGCTGTGCTATACTATCGGGCCGTGATCACTCGGGAGTTGATCATGGGTATATACTATACTTTATACATCATACATGTGGTGACCAAAGTCGGGTCGGCTCGAGGAGTACCCGCGAGTGATTCACGGATTGGGGGCTGAAAGGACCTTTGTCCCAACGGCCCTCTATTTGGATCTTTGTGGCGAAGCGGCAGGGCAGGTTGAGACTACCTGGGTGGGAGGTGGGCTGGCCTGTTCGGCGTTCACGAATACTTAATACGCTTAACGAGATCTTGGTATTTGATCTGAGTCTGGCTACTAGCCTATACGCACTAACCAACTACGTGGGAAAGATATGGGCACTCGGCGCCGTGGTATCAGCCGAAGCACTTCATGACGTCAGTGACTTTCGTTGTACTAGAGGTTGCTAGGTCTGCTTCCGGCCGCCCACGCAACATGCAGGTGTGCTCAGGGCGATGGGCCCAGACCCCTGTGCGCTTAGGTTTAGACCGGCGTGCTGACCTCTCTGTTGTGCCTAGGTAGGGCTGCGACGTGTTGATCTTCCGAGGCCGGGCATGACCCAGGAAAGTGTGTCCGGCCAAATGGGATCAAGCTTGTTGGGTTATGTGGTGCACCCCTGCAGGGAAGTTAATATATTCGAATAGCCGTGATCTTCGGTAACAGGATGACTTGGAGTTGTACCTTGACCTTATGACAACTAGAACCGTATACTTAATAAAACACACCCTTCCAAGTGCCAGATACAACCCGGTGATCGCTCTCTAACAGGGCATCGAGGAGGGGATCACCGGGTAGGATTATGCTATGCGATGCTACTTGGAGGACTTCAATCTACTCTCTTCTATATGCTGCAAGACGGAGGCTGCCAGAAGCGTAGTCTTCGACATGATTAGATATCCCCCTCTTATTCTGGCATTCTGCAGTTCAGTCCACCGATATGCCCCTTTACACATATACCCATGCATATGTAGTGTAGCTCCTTGCTTGCGAGTACTTTGGATGAGTACTCAGGGTTGCCTTGTTTCCCCTTTCCCCCATTTCTCTACTCGATTGCTGCGACCAGACGATGGAGCCCAGGATCCAGACGCCACCGTCGACAACGACTCCTTCTACACTGGAGGTGCCTACTACTACGTGCAGCCCGCTGACGACGACCAGGAGTAGTTAGGAGGATCCCAGGCAGGAGGTCTGCGCCTCGTTCGATCTGTATCCCCGTTTGTGCTAGCCTTCTTAAGGCATACTTGTATAACTTATGTCTATACTGAGATATTGTTGCTTCCGCTGACTCGTCTATGATCGAGCACTTGTATTCGAGCCCTCGAGGCCCCTGGCTTGTATTATGATGCTTGTATGACTTATTTATGTTTTAGAGTTGTGTTGTGAAATCTTCCCGTGAGTCTCTGATCTTGATCGTACACATTTGCGTGCATGATTAGTGTACGATTGAATCGGGGGCGTCACATATGATCTTCCACCAAATAAACCAACTAGCATCAACTACAAGGAGTAATCAACACTACTAGCAACCTACTAGTACCAATCCCGGACTTGGAGACAAGAATTGGATAAAAGAGATGAACTAGGGTTTTTAGAGGAGATGGTGCTGGTGAAGATGTTGATGGAGATTGTCCTCTCCCGATGATAGGAGCATTGGTGATGACGATGGCGATGGTTTCCCTCTCCCAGAGGGAAGTGTCCCCGGCAGAACAGCTCTGCCGGAGCCCTAGATTGGTTTCGCCAAGGTTCCGCCTCGTGGCGGCGGAGTCTCGTCCCAAAAGGTTGCTTATGATTTTTCCCTGGACGAAAGACTTCATATAGTAGAAGATGGCCACCAGAGAGCCAACAGGGGGCCCACGAGGCAGGGGGCGCGCCCTGGGGGGTAGGGCGCGCCCCCACCCTCGTGGACAGGTGGTTCCCCCCTGACGTATTTCTTCCTCTCAGTCTTTTTTATATATTCTGAAAATAACTTCCGTGGAGTTTCAGGACTTTTGGAGTTGTGCAGAATAGGTCTATAATATTTGCTCCTTTTCCAGCCCAGAATTCCAGCTGCCGGCATTCTCCCTTCTTATGTAAACCTTGTGAAATAAGAGGGAATATGCATAAGTATTGTGACATAATGTGTAATAACAACCCATAATGCAATAAATATCGATATAAAAGCATGATGCAAAATGGACGTATCAGTACGCGTAATGTCGGTGCGGGCCGCTTCATCCAACAATACCGCCGAACCAAAGTATGACATGCTGGTAAGTAGTATGACTTATATCGCCCACAACTCACTTGTGTTCTACTCGTGCATATGACATCTACGCATAAAACCTGGCTCGGATGCCACTGTTGGGGAACGTAGTAATTTCAAAAATTTCCTACGCACACGCAAGATCATGATGATGCATAGCAACGAGAGGGGAGAGTGTTGTCTATGTACCCTCGTGCACCAAAAGCGGAAGCGTTAGCACAACGCGGTTGATGTAGTCGTACGTCTTCACGATCCGACTGATCAAGTACCGAACGCACGACACCTCTGAGTTCAGCACACGTTCAGCCCGATGACGTCCCTCGAACTCCGATCCAGTCGAGTGTTGAGGGAGAGTTTCGTCAGCACGACGGCGTGGTGACGATGATGATGTTCTACTGACGTAGGGCTTCGCCTAAGCACCGCTACAGTATTATCGAGGTGGACTATGGTAGAGGGGGGCACCGCACACGGCTAAAAGATCAACAAATCAATTCACTACAAAAAAAGACACATTCGTGACATTTTGGGCCGAACGAATTTTTTTCTGTCATACATATGACACTTCTATGACGATAATTGTGACAAAACTCGGTATCATCATGGATGTGGTGGGCTCCTACTTCTATGACAAAAAATCATGACAGAAAATGGGCTTTTCGTCCTGGGCGGGCCGGAGAGGCAGCTGCATGACATTCTTTGGGCCGTCCATGACAGAAAAAACTGTGGTAGAAGCGAGGGGGAGGAAAATTTCGGGGAGTTCCCGGTTATGGTGGGAGGTCGGGGCCGAGCGATGCGCGTTTCTCTCGTACACGTACGCGCGTGTGTGCGAGGCGTTGGCTCTAACTGAACCCGAGCGAGGCATTGGGCTCTAACTAAACCCGAGCGATTCTAGTGCAGGCTACGCATTACTGAACCCGAGCGACCAATCGATGGCTGTTAACTGAACCCGATCGAGTGATTCCTTCGCTACTGCTGCTAACTGAAGCCGATCGATTGGATGAACAGTGAGCGTTGCGGGGGGGGGGGGGGGTTGGATGAACAGTGAGCGGTGGCGTTGCCTTTGGATGAACAGGACCCCATGGTGTGGAGGGCTGGATGAACAGTAGATGGTGGAGGGGTGCCCGTGGAGGGGTGGTTGAACAGGACCCCGTGGTGTGGAGGGATAGATGAACAGTAGACGGTGGAGGGGTGCCCGTGGAGGGGTGGTTGAACAGTAGCTGGTGGAGTAGCACGCGGTGGAGGCTGGATGAACAGGAGCCCGTGGAGGCTAGAGGAGGTCGATGGTAGCCCGTGGAGGCTGGAGGAGGTCGACGGTGGAGATGAACAGTATCCCATGGAGTCCCGTTTTGCGGTACACCACACCCCTTCCGATGAACAAGACCCCCGTTTCGACTGTAGGGGGTCCATTTCATCCGTTTTGCGGTACACCACACCCCTCCCGATCAACAGGACCCCCGTTTCGACTGTAGGAGGTCCGTTTCCTCCGTTTTGCGGTACGCCAGACCCCTCCCGATGAACATGATCCCGTTTCGAACGTGGCCGGTCGAACACAAGGCCGTTTCATCCGTTTTGCGGTATGCCAGGCCTCGTTTCCATCTCCTCTTCCGTCCAAGCCCTCCCGATGAACACGACCACGCATTCCGTTCTGACCCAGCCGGTTGGCTCCCATGCGTTCCGTTGCCTCCCGATGAACACGACGCATTCCGTTGCCTCCCCATGAACACGACGACGACGTTGTTTCTTTGTTCTGACCCAGCCATGCATACGAGCCCTGGCCGTATGTATGCGCGAGTAGGCGTTCGAGACCCTGCCCGTATGTACACATATGTGGCCGTATTTTCTTTCTTGCACCCTGGCTGCTGTACGTATGTGTACATGCTATGTGCGCGCCTCTACTACGACACGTACACGCCTCTACTACGACACGTGCGCGCCTCTACATCCACCAGTATATATGTACGTACATGTTCGCGACCAGAATGACAACGCTACGTACGCTTCGACCAGGTGGGTCCCGACTGTCAGGCACTTCCTTGCCTGCGAAGATGTAGCTGGTGGGTCCCAGAAGTCAGGGGGCGAATCGTTTTTTTCCCAGACGCACTTCCTTGCGTGCGAAGGTGTAGCTGGTGGGTCCCAACAGTCAGGGGGAAACGTTTTTTCCCGCAAAATACGGTGGCCCGTCCGGTGGGTCCCTGCTGTCAGGTGGAGGAATCATTATTTTTCGCGTAATAAGGAGGCACTTCCTTGCTGCCACCGTGGACCCAGCTGTTAGCCTCTCCACGTACAGTCCATCTCCGATGGAAGTCGTTCCTTGACCACGTTGACCACGCCGCGCCGAGAGCACCAGGGCGGTGGACGACGACGAGGCCTAGGAAGGGGACGACGCAGAGCCGGTGAAGATGCGGAAGTGGATGCCCATGCGGAGAGGAGTATGAGGGTTCACTCATTCGGCTGCGGTGTGAGGCTGTCATCGCTGCAGGGCCTGGCCAGCGGTGGGAATAGTAGGGGGCGGTGAGGCCTCCGCAGCAGCACAGCCGGCCACAGGAGGCAGGAGCAGGCGGCACGACCGGCGCTGCTTTGGGCGGCTGGAGCAAGAAGACCAGAGGTTGAAGAAGCACTACGGCCGTTGGATGGACATCGTACGGTCACTGGAGCTAGAATCGTTCATATTGACTAAGTTGACAAAGCCCTCCGTCCCCATTAACTTAGTAGGCTCACAAGTCAGCCTCCCACCAAGGTGGGTCCCAGCTAGCAGGGGGAGTATTCATTTTTTTGTGCGTAATAAGGAGGCACTTCCGGTGGGTCCAAGCTGACAGCGGGGGGAACCTTTTTTTCACGAAATACGGTGGCCGTCCGGTGGGTCCCAGCAGTCAGGGGGGAAACGTTTTTTTCGCGAAATAAGGTGGCCTGTCCGGTGGATCCCCGCTGTCAGGTGGAGGAATAATTATTTTGCGCGTAATAAGGAGGCACTTCCTTGCGGCCGCCATGGACCCAGCTGTCAGCCTCTCCACGTACAGTACTCTTCCGATGGAAGTCGGTCGTTGACCACGTTGACCACGCCGCGCCGAGAGCACCAGTGCGGTGGACGATGGCGAGGCCTAGGAAGGGGGCGACGCGGAGCCGGGGAAGACGCAGCAGCGGAAGTCCGCGCGGAGAGGAGTACGAGGGTTCACTGGTTCGGCTGTGGTGTGAGGCTGCCGTCGCCGCAGAATAACAGGGGGTGTGGGTGAGTGGAGGGATGGCCTGGCCAGCAGTGGGAGTAGTATGGGGGCGGTGAGGCCTCCGCAGTAGCACAGCCGGCCACGGGAGGCAGGAGCAGGTGGCACGACCGACGCTGCTTTGGGCGGCTGGACCAAGAAGACCAGAGGTTGAAGAAGTACTACGGCCGTTGGATGGACATCGTACGGTCACTGAAGCTAGAATCGTTTATATTGACTAAGTTGACAAAGCCCTTGGTACGCTCCAACTTAGTAGGCCCACAGGTCAGCCTCTGAAATGGTGCGCCCCAGATGTCAGGGGGAGTAATCATTTTTTGGGCGGCCGAAGCTAAAAATATCCAAGATTGAAGAAGAAGCACGACATCCGTTGGATAGACATCCAACGGCCACTGCTGCTAGAACCGTGTGTTGACTATAATAAGTTGACAAAGCCTTGCATACGCGTCAACTTATTTTTTTAGGGGACGCGTCACTTAGTAGGCCCACAAGTGTGTGGCATAGAACTTATAGCCCATTTGCGTTTTGTAAGAATGTACAACCCATTCTTGAATTCTAATGGAATTTACAATAGCCCATTTACAATTTGTTAAAAGTACAACCCATTTTCTAGCTAGGACAACGATTAATAATTTCAACCAACCGTTGAAGACAGAATTCAATAAAATTTCCCACATTTTGATGGGATTCGAAATATTTTTATACCGAAATTTCTAGTCAGATTAAATATAAATTTGTATCACGTAAAAATCAAACGAAACATTGCACGCGCAACAATGAAAATTTAAGATTTTCCAAATCCATAAATAATATTTTATAAACTAATTTCGTGTTTGGTGCATTTTTTATAGTTACTGCCCAGTTTTTATAATTACATCCCATTTATTATTTTTAAAGCCCATTTTCCTGTTAAGCCTAATGCGCCCCTCCTAGGAAAGATTTGCAGCCCAGCGGGGCGGAGAATAACAAGTTGACCTTGCCTGGGTATTCCTCAAAAAGACGTATAGCTGGGCTAGCCATTTTCATCTTTAAAAAATTAGTATCTGGACTGGATATCTGGCCTGGGCTAGACGGGCCAGAACCCGCCCAGTTAATACCCTGCTCTCCTCTGAACAACAATGAAATCATCGCCAAGAAAAACTCTGCAGTGCTCACGCCTCAAAAACACAAATACTGCTCGAGCTGCTTGGTCCCAGCTGTCGGCCGCACCTTGTGCAATTCTCTCGTTTATATTGACTACATAGGTTGACAATGGTGTGGGACCGTGATGTCAGGAAACCAGGAGAAAGCAATATATATATATATATATACAGTTGTACATAATAAGGAGGCACTTGCGTACGTACGACTATGGCCCTAGTGGGTCCCTAGTGTCATCCAGTCAAAATAAAGTCATCTCCTGAATCCTCATGTTCGTTGACATTGTTAACAATGCTCGGCGCCACGGCGAGCGCAACAACTCGAAGGACAACGGAGAGGGCCTCGTGGGCCCTACGGATGGTCTGATACAGCGCCCGCTGCTCATTCAGGAAGCCAGGATCATCGGACACCTATGAGCACCTTCGAGAAACTGAGACAACATGAAACGGTAAGGCCGCGCTTGGGAGCTCTGGTTTATTTCAAACCTGTATTAACATACAAGTGTAATTTACTCGTCATCGGAAACAACGCGTAAAATACAGGCGTAATGAAACCGATGGCCCGAGGTTTGTAAGTAAAACCGGCGGGTTACGCGTGTAATTTGAGAGACCAGTGTATATTTTACGAGCACTGCTATATGGACGACATTACCAGACGATACATGCATGACGTGCGTATCATGCCATCCATGGGCAAGGCTAAAACAGCAGCTAACAGCTGGATTAGCAATCGTCCAAGTGTCGTTCAGCGTTTTTATCGTGTGTGAAGTACTTCTGATATTTTACTAGTTGAAATCGACCAACCAAGCGCCTTCGCCCGAGACCATCTGCTTTAATTTACAAGCGTCAGTTTTACAAGCGGTTTTGGTTGGAAAAAGATGATCCAATCACGGCCTAATGTCATGAGTTGGTCGGAAGATCATATGGTTTCACGTCTAACCTACCTGACTTGTCGTATAGGCTATGAATGAAACATCAGACGATGAACTTTTTATGCACGGAAACAATAGAAGAGGATGATCTTATTAACAAGCAAATCACTGGCATTAGATCGACATGCAAAACAATACGAAGATTATTCTTAGGAGGCACTATGAACAGCTCGTGATGCCGCATGCCACAACATTCCAAGCTCAACTTTGCAATCAAACACAAGGCCTGGCATTACATAGACATTATTCAGAACAAACTCTTAACACAGGAATATTTCAGCAGAGTAACTATTTACTTCTAAACTGAACACAGGAATAGGAAAAAACACTCGACGCTGCTCACAGCAAGGGCGTCCCACTCAAAAATATCAAATGCATGTCTTCTGGCTGACATCAATGAGCAAATTTTGACAAGGTTTTCCAATTCCAATATATTAAACTAACGTGTTCTTGCTAACATCAATGATTGAACTTTGACAAGCTTTTCCCATTCAAAATATGTAATGCCTATGATCGTGGAGTCCTGTCGTAGCTTCTTGTACTTGTTTGGGCACTTTTTGCCCAGGGCACTCCACGTGTTGTTAAATTGCCAATGGTGTCTGCAGACTAGTCATGTCACCGGTGTCTAATAATACTCTGTAAAGCTTCTCAGTCATTCCTTCTGTAATGTAGTGCAAACAGTGACTGCTTCTTTCTGCAAAGTGGAGCGACCAACTGGACCCAGTAATGCAGCAGTTTGCCTTGGACACATTGGCTCCTTTTGTGCAGTTCAACTAAAATTGAAGTTGGAATAAAACTGAGCTTTAATTTTGATATCCCTGTAAGCAACAATAGGTATAAGGGAAACAATTACTGTGAAATAACGGTTGATGACTTGTAATCCCAGAAGAAAAGCATCTACTGATCTACTTTATCTTAATGGGAAACAAAGCAGGAGAGTAGCAATTTCCATCAGTGTGATTCATTTATATTGACTGAGACATTATCTTAACAATGCCTTGTTTCAACATGTATGAAGAACGACAAAGAAGAAAGTACCATTCCTAAAACAATGCAACTGATTCATTTTAACAGAGACATTATCTTAACAATACCTTGGTTAAACATGTAGAAAGAACTACAAAGCAGGATAGTACCATTCCTAACAAGTGTTGCAGTTTTGAACTAAGATTCAGTAGTTAATTAATTCTGAGAGTGGCATTGGTTAATTTTTCCAGCGGCATTAGATTAACGAGAAGCATAAACAGTTCCAGGGGAGAGTGGGTGCAACCACAGTATGTGCTTCCATCTACTTATAAAGGGGGTGATGCAGAGTTTGTTGTAACAAAGCAACAAGCATCATGTCTGGGTTGGTCCCACTTTTGTTCACTACTTAATGGGAAAAGACAGCAATACAATAGCTTCAATTCAACATTTATTTAAAAGAGTACCAATACAAGTAGCACAACATCTCAAAGCACACTGCACAATCATGTGGATGAAGGCCTGTACTGACCTTTCATGAGACAGACAAGATAAAATACGAATCTGCCAACACGAATAGGAAATCCAATCTCGTTTTGTGCAGTTACACTGAAATCAAGCAAAGTGTTTTGCGTAGCGAAGCAAAATGTCGCAATAGCAACAAGTTGAATAGATATCCCTATTTAAACAGAGGCAAAAAAGGAATCAATTACTGGCTAATAAAGGAGGATGAAACATGCGGCCACAAAAATGGTAATCCTGCCAATCCCTAACAAGTGTTGCAGTTTTGAAATAAGATTCAGTAGTTAATTCTGAGAGTGGCATCAATTACTGGCTTATAAAGGGGGTGATGCTGAATTTGTTGTAACAAAGCAACAAGCATCATGTCTAGGTTGGTCCCATTTTTGTTCACTACTTAATGGGAAAAGACAGCAATACAATAGCTTCAATTCATCATTTATTTAAAATAGTACCAATACAAGTAGCACAACATCTCAAAGCACACTGCACAATCATGTGGATGAAGGCCTGTACTGACCTTTCATGAGATGACCAACATAAAATACGAATCTACCAACACGAATAAATCCAATCAAGTTTTGTGCAGTTGCACTGAAATCAAGCAAAGTTGCCGGTGTGACATTTAAGTTTTCTATAGCAACAAGTTGAATAGATATCCCTATTTTAAGAGGCAAAAAAGAAAACAATTACTGGCCAATAAAGGAGGATGAAACATGCGGCCACAAAAAGAAGCATCTACCTTATCTTGATGGAAAACAAAGTATAGGACAGTAGCATTTCTAAAACGGTTGCATTGATTCATATTAACAGAGAAATTATCTTAAAACAGATCAGTAGTTAATTCTGAGAGTGGCACCATTTACTGGCTTATAAAGGGGGTGATGCTGAATTTGTTGTAACAAAGCAACAAGCATCATGTTTGGGTTGGTCCCATTTTTGTTCACTACTTAATGGGAAAAGATAGCAATACAATAGATTCAATTCATCATTTATTTAAAACAGTACCAATACAAGTAGCACAACATCTCAAAACACACTGCATGATCATGTGGATGAAGGCAGGTACCAACCTGTCATGACGCACACAAGATCACGTACGAATCTGCCAACACGAATAGGAAATCAAATCTTGTTTTGTGCAGTTGCACTGAAATCAAGCAAAGTCGCCGGTGTGACATTTAAGTTTGCTATAGCAACAAGTTGAATAGATATCCCTGATTTAACAGAGGCAAAAAGAAAACAATTACTGGCCAATAAAGGAGGATGGAACATGCGGCCACAAAAAGAAGCATCTACCTTATCTTGATGGAAAACAAAGTATAGGACAGTAGCATTTCTAAAACGGTTGCATTGATTCATATTAATAGAGAAATTCTCTTAAAATAGATCAGTAGTTAATTCTTAGATTAACAACAGCAAAATAGCTGCATGGGACATGCCAGCACCATGTGCGTCCACACGTATAAATGGGTGATGCAGAGTATGTAGCCAAGCAGCATATATGCGTTGGTCCCATATTTGTTCTCTTTGAACCTTCTTCCTATGTGAGGGCATCAAATCTAGTCGTGCACAAACTACCCGACCCCCTAGTATCTTTCCCTTTTCAACAAAAAGATCGGTTCCTTACAGATGTGTGTACTGGGTTACCCCCTTTTTCCCTTTTCGACCTACAAAGCGGCTGGATAACCAGTCTATACTACTTTCCGCCCCTCCTTTCCTCATTGAACCACGTCCTAGATTCTTGCTCCAGCCCACCGCACCCTTCTTTCCTCTTTGAACCAAGACCTAGATTCGACTACAGATCGAAAAAGATCCACATGCAGCTAGATCAACGACGGTTTCAAAGAAACTTATACCTTAGGGTCGTCGGGATGTGGCAAGGTGTGCGGCGGGAGGCCGGATCTGCCCACATTACGTACGACAGCGAGGAAGAAGGGGCCGGTGGCCCTCCCGCACAGGCGCTGGGTGAAAGAGAACAGCGCAGCCGGCAGTGGATTGCCTCCCTCACCGAAGGCGATAGAGTGAACGCTGCACCTCCTCCCCTTCCCGGTGCGACGGGATACAGACGCCTCCTTCACCAGCTGTGAGGGGGGAGAGAGAGACAAGAGGCCAACGCAGTCTTGTTTAGATCTGGTGAAGAGAGGGTGAGAGACTGTGAATATAACAAACCCTAGCAAATGAACGCTGAGCCTCCAGCGTATAACATATATGTAGTGCGGCGAGCGTGTGGAGAGTACAAACCCTAGCGAACAAGCGCTGAGGCTCCCGCTTATATATATACTACTGTATTACGGGCTGAGCTCCGGTGCCTTCACTGCACCTGCTTTTGGCTGTATGACAGGTGAGCCAGCCACATTTTGGGCCCACCTGTCATAAATCCAAAGGCAGGTGCACTAAGTCAATGAAGCTGCGTCCATATAGTACTCTCGTGTATACGACTAATATATAGTGCAGTGGTTTTCTTATTCTCTCCATAACAATCATTTCAAATTGTGTAAGTACAAAAGAAACTCTTTATTTAATGTACAGTGAAGAAAACTAGTACTACTTCCGATGAACTAACGATCCATGCCCACGTGTCTTGGTCACACTTCCTGTCCTTCACGTGTGGTACACTACCCTCCCTTAAGTGAACAACCACACATGCGCCAAATTATCGGAAACGTGTGAGAGTGTGTACAAATAAATAAATTTAATTTCAATTATCAGAAAGGTTTGAGAGTATTATAAAGTTTGACTTCAATCAAATCTAATATGAGGAGTAAATAAAAATGGAGGGCTACTACATCCATCCGGGTTTTTAGTCCACACCATTTTTTAAATCAAAGTTAATAGCTGGACAAATAAAATTACAGGGGAGCTGGAGACAAAGTTGTGAGAAGGCTTAGAAATCAATAGAAAACTTATGCTCTTAGTACCAACGTCGATCCTTCTTCGAGGAAACATTTGGTTCAAAGCCAATTGTGTGATAAAATTGCACCAACATGAAAGACGACCGCGACTCCAACGCAACCAAGGTGAACTGACGAAGGATATCATCTTTGTGCGTAACAAGCAAAGAGCACTGATGCAAGACAACTTGTTTTTCATCAAAAATCGATCAGCTTCACCAGCTGACGCAACCATGAGGTGCAACCATGAGCATCGATAGGTCATCATGGTGATGCATCATCCATTTGGCATCAAGTTTGGGTGAGGCACCTATGAAGTTCGACAAATCCTCACTGTGGTCTGTTTCTTCTCAGTAATCAAGCTCAAGGAAGGAGGAACCACGTGGCAGAGTTCAGTGAGGCGGAACAACAATGGCCATCCAATTTTGTGCAGTTCCACTAAAACTGAGGAAGACATGCCCGGGTATGGAGTCACACATCGCTGTTTCCAAAAATATAAAAAGGGTTAGCAACGACATCTCAATTGTCAATAAGAATTAATGAAAAGTACACCAACAAACAGAAGCATCATAATTATCTTGATGGGAACTAAACCAGGATACCCGAGAAAAAAAGCATTTCTTCATTTAACCAGTGATAGTACTACCACCATATGGACAATGACTGCACAACCACCATGTACTTTTTGTCGAAACAACATGTATACCTCCACCGAGGCATAAATCAGGACAAATTTTCGAGTGGCATTTCCTCTATAATAGTAGTACTAGTAGGTGATGTTGGACCAGCCGATGAACCCTAGCTACTATGCATGGGGAGCTGGGGAGTAGTCGCATAGAAGAAAAACCACACGCACCGACCTGGGAGCTGGACCAGTACAAGAATTTATACCTTAGGTGGGCGAGATGTCGTTTAGGCGGGCGGGCGGGATCTGCCCACACGACGGCAGCAAACAAGGGCGCAGAGGATCTTCGTCCATGCCAGTGCCGGCTCCGGGAGGACGGTGCGCATCGGCTACCTCCGTCGCCGACGGCGACAACGTCAACGCTGCACCTCCTCACCTCCCACAGCGGACGGGATTCGGCCGGATCTGTGACCACCGGTGAGGAGAGAGATAGAGTGGACACCGTCATCTTATTTTGATATGGAGAGGATGAGAGAGTGAGACGCGAGAAACTCTATCAAACAAGAGGCTATAATGGAGTAAAAAAATCTCTCCATAGCAGTGGTTTTAAATAGAATACACGCGTTCCCGAAAAAAGAAACGAAAACTGGCGGACAATTTTTTAAGGGTCTCTCTAGGACACATCTAGATGTGACATAGTTATGTCACATCTAAGTTGATGTCCACTCTGTTTGTGGTCCATTTTTTCCTAGTTTTTTTTGGTTTCTTGTTGCTACATTATATACTTGTGGGTGCTTAGATGTGATATCCTTAAATAACATCTAGATGTGAATTAGACAAACTGATTTTCTAACGTACCAAGAAAGAAAACTCGATAAAAAACACGCCCCCACTTCCAGGTCGTGAGAGTCGTCACGCACACACACATAGACATATACATGCATATCCGTGTTTACGTAAAATTCCATTTCCATCTCCATCTCCAATCATATTTGTCCAACTGGCACATTATTTACGTTGTTAATTATATACGCAACAATATTAACGTACAACATCTCTTGTTTGCGCACGTCCGGACCGCTGCCATGGCCGGTTCTGACCAACCCGAACCCTCTTCATCACCCGCGCGTGCTTCCTGCCCGAAATGGTCAGTGCCGCATTCATGCCCGGCCAAAGCGGACGCGACCTCTCACTGGCGCCGGCATTGAAGCGGTGCGCCGGCCGAGAGAGCGTCGCCCGCGCCGCTTCCGGGTGCACGTGGCTGCTCCGTGTTCAAAGGTCGCAATAGCCGGTACAACATGCATGTAAAAAGTTCTTGGGAGTCCGTGCTACAACTAGCTGTCCTCCCCCAACTCGTCAATCTCTTCCAGTAGTGCTAGTACTCCATGGCGCGATCCATCGACAAGCATGCGGGAAAGTTATGGTATACTACTCGATTTGCGGTGAGTGGCATGCCGAGCGACCGTGTGGGGTCGAGCCGTGGAGGAGGGTGAGACACGAACATGACAAACATGATTTAAACGTTGGTTTTGCTCGATGGCGCGATCCAACGAAATGAAACGTTGATTTCTCTCCGTTTCCATTTTTTCTCTGGAAAAACGGAAACTTTTCCACTCCATTTTCATTCCTATTCCAAGGTTGCCCCGTTACAACATTCCATCAGATACAAAGGAAAACTAACACGCATGTTGATGCATCTCAATGATTCACAGATCATAGCCAATATTTACTTCACAACTAAAGAAAAAAGTTGTGAGAGCATGTACGAAAGAAAAACTACTGATGGGGTCACTACGACTTAAACCCTAAACCCTAAGCATGATTTAATTTCCTGGCCAGGTAGAACCTGTCGAAGGAAAGACGGTTGGCACTCTCGGATCATACGATGCTTTTGTGCAGTTCCACTAAAATCGACCTGAGCATCCCTGATGGCAAAGATATTGAAGAAGTGTGATTAGAATAATAGTACTGGCACTAGTTCATGAGACATAAACTCATCACAAGTAGAAGCCGGTAGAAGTAGAGAAAGATCGACATGGAGATGGAGCTACGGCAGTGGAGCAAGCCGGCTCCAAAAGGAAGATGGACTACCTGGGACGTCAGGCTGTAGCTAGAAGGGCGGTTGGGACGCGACATCGGCCCATACCGCGGTGACCCCCTATTGGGGCGCACCGACTGTGGGTTTTCTCCCACGCCAATGTCGACCGCATCTACGCATAACATTGTTCCCTTCCCCCAGCTGCGGGATCAGGCCCGTCGTTCTATGCTTGTGAAGAGAGCAACCTAAGCAAGCAGGCTTGTAGCTTAGGCTCCTGCTAGTGTATATATAGTGGTTTTCTTTTTCTCTCCATATCAACCATTTTATATTGCGTACGTGTCATTCAAGAGTGAAATGATGGTTGCTTCTTCCGACTAACTTACTATGTGATTTGACTGCTCCTTAGTGGCCCCTACACGTACTCCCCCTATGTGTATGCAACAGTCACACGTACACATGGACGCAAAAACGCGTGTGACGCCCTAATGCATGCAGGTCCGAGCACACGACGGAACACACACGGTCATGCTCAAGTGCTCAACCTACACGTGCATGTACACACATGCTCAGTCAGGGTGAGCTAGTGACCGTATGAACACCGGAAAATATATATATTGAGCGCAATGAGCGTATTATGAAGTCCACTGACTGTATTTTTACAAATATACAGTGACAGACAGTGTATTTATCTCGTTTGAAATTAAGCCATATTAACCGGAGAGGAGGCAGTATGGACTAGCATTACTTTGTTGTGTCCCGTCAACTTGTCGAACGAGGAGAAGGTTGCAGGACGGGAGAATCTTGGGCGCGGTGGCTCTCAGGACAAGGAGAAACTTTTGACTAATGCAAGCTCTCCCTCGCTTAGGCAGTGGATGTGCAACAGTTAATTCGGTGTCAGATTGCCAGAAGCATACACTATACTACTAGTGCTATTATTGTTCGACTTCCCGAACAGCCAAGCGCAAAGTTTACTAGTACTACTACTATAGTCCATAAAGGTACGTACTATACTAGTACTAGGAACCGGATGGAGGAGCGTCTGGACTCTTATTATAATTTTAAAATGTGATAAAGCTATCTTCAACACATTTGGTTCTCTTCGAGGGTTCTCGCATGTGATAATGGAAGTTGATTGCATGGAACACTCGCCACAATTCTCGCTCAATTCTGGCTCATATCCTGTTACAAATAGTAGCGCTCAGTAATATTTCCTCTTTTTTTGTTATTCAGCATGTAAACAGGTCAGCAAACCTTGCGGCGCATCTTCGTGCGAACCGTGCTTGCTGCACTTTGAATGTGGCCGAGAGCTGGCTTGATTAAACACCTCGCTTCCTACTTCTTTTATTGCGGGGTACCTCGCTTCCTAGTGACTAGTGTCTTGGCTGATCGTCCTAAGAATGCTTATATATGAATAAAGCTCTCTCATTTACCCACAAAAAAGATTAAGCCATATTAACCGGAAAGGAGGGAGTATGAACTAGCACTACTTTTTGGTGTGTCCCGTCAACTCGCACAACGAGGAGAAGTTTACAGGACAAGGTGAAGCTCGCTTACGCCTTTTGACTAATGCAACCTACCCTCGGTGGACATGCATTAGTCCATTCGGTGTCAGATTGTTAGAGGCATACACTGTAGTACCGAACATGCGGAGTACCATCATTGTTCGACTTCATGAAGATGCGAAGAGCCAAGCGAAGTAGTACGCGTACTTGGTTTTGCACCTTCATACTACTCCTCCCTCCGTCATAGTTTACAGGGCGCGCTTCATTATGATGCATTTATCTCAATGCATTTCCACCACCAGAGAGACTTTAGACGCGTTTGGTTTAATGCTCAATTAATTAGGGCATGGTAACCGCAATCAAGTCCACAATTTTCTCTCCATGTATTGTACTACTACGGGATCGGGCTTGCCTGCTCCCTCCCCATGCTCCCATCCGTGCTCCCACTTCATCCTACGGTTGTCTTTTTTCCTCTTGTCTTTCTAATCTAATCATCTCCCCCCTGATTTTAAGGGGGTGGGGCCGGGCCTTATTTTGTTCCAATCAAATCAAGCCACGTACGCGGGAGCACGGATGGGCACACGCCGGGGGAGCAGGCAAGTCTCGTCCACTACTACGGAGTGGAGTAAGTGCATGCATGTGTGTACCCGGGGTGGAAGCACTGCATGCATGTGTGTACGCATTATTCCCTCTAGTAATAGACGCCGTGCTATAACTACCAATGCTATATTTCAGGCCGATCGCTAGTCGCCTTGGTCCCACAGTTTTTTTTCTTTTTTCTGAAGCACACTGTATAAATAGTGACGGATGGAGTAGTATGAGCGGATTCAAAGAAGAGCGTATTGGTGGTTGCTTCTTCAGAGCAACTTACAGTGGGAAAGGTGGGGCTTATGATTTGACTGCTCATTACTCACTATTAATGCGGCGCAACGACCGGGCTGAGTCTCCCATGCGGTTGTGCACTACCCCCTTGGTTCTTAAATATACTCCGGAGTATTTGTCTTTCTAGAGATTTCAACGAGTGACTACTCAAATATTTGTCTTTTTAGAGATTTCAAATGGACTGGCACATACAGATGTATATAGACATATTTTAGAGTGTAGATTCACTCATTTTGCTCCGTATGTAGTCACTTGTTGAAATCTCTGGAAAGACGAATAGAATATTTAGGAACAGAGGGAGTACATATATGAAGCAAAATGAGTGAATCTACACTCTAAAATATGCTCATTTGAAATTTGTAAAAAGACAAATATTTAGGAACGAAGGAGTATAATTTTGTGCATGGCACATGGACCCGGATGATGAAGAGGCTTCTGGCAATGCTATCAAGCTTCCATCATTTGTTTACATAATTGACGTACTATACAAATAATTTTCCAGCGACATGAAATTGTACAATGGTGTGAGCTTTCAGCTTTTGTTCCGCGTGTCTTGCCATCGATGCTCTTTCAGAAACAATAAAAAACTAACTTCCTTGCTAATGCATGTCAATTATTAGCTGATCAGAGCTAATAATTACATCACAACTGAAGACAAAGTTGTGAGAAGGTGTTAAATTAAAATTGATCCATGCTTTCATTGGCAGCAACGTCCCCCCAGCTCTGTCTAAATCAACAAGGCATGTTGGGAAAAAAAAGTAGCTGTCTGGAGCATGCAACATTCCGATCATTTTGTGTAGTTGCACTAAAATAGAGCTAAGCGTCCCTGTTCCAAAGATATCAAGTGTGATTACGATAATATAGGACTGCTGATGAAACAATAAACACACAAATAGAAGCCGGTCACCTTTGCAATCTCTCTTAAGACTAACTAGTTGGAGAAGATTAGGCTCGGAGTTGGATGAGGAGGATAGAGCAAAACCAATCTCCCTTTGTGCAGTCGCACTGAAATATAGAGACGTTGCCCGTGTGACATTTTAGTACAACTGCACAAAACACTCTTAAGAAAAAAGTGATTTGTGCAGTTCACCAAAAGGTCGCAATAGCAACAAGGTGAAATGGATAGCCCTGTTTGCAAAAAAGAGGTAGAAAGGAAACAATTACTAGCCAATAACAGTTGATGACACAGGCGACGACAAAAAAGAAGCATATGCTTGTCCTACGGGAAGATAACAACACGGTTGTGTTTGTCTAAAACGGTGTGAGGACGAGAATGCAATATGGAAAGTACGTCGGACAAGCTACGTTTTGGGCATCCACATGCAGCGACGTGGGAAACGGGCAGTGGAGCAAGGCCGGAGGGGATACCTGGAGGTCGTCGGGATGTAACTAGGTGAGCGGCGGCGGGCGGAATCTGCAAGCAGGTGGCGTAGGCCCTGTCGCGCCGGAGCTTGGTCAGAGAGAACGGCGTGTACCGCAGATCGGGACGTGCTGCCTCGGCGCCGTCGAACAGAGAAACGATGCACTTCCTCCCTTCCCCCGGCGGACGAGATGCGGCCGGATTAGTGACCAACAGTGAGAGAGAGAGAGAGAGAGAGAGAGAGAGAGAGGCCACCGCACTCCCTTTCCCCCGGCGGACGGGATGCAGCCGGATCAGTGACCAACGATGAGACAGAGAGAGGCCACTGGAGCCTTGTGTGAGATACTCTGAAGAGCGACAAACCAGGCAGGCAAGCTCCATTGTATATAGTGAGCGGACTAATTTTTTCTCCATAAAAATAGTTGTAGGATCGGAAGTATGTCTAGAGGGGGGGGGTGATTAGACTACTTGACCAAATAAAAAGCTATCCTTTTCCCAATTTTAGTTCTTGGCAGATTTTAGCTATCTTAGCACAAGTCAAGCAATCTCCACACAATTCAAGCAAGCATGCAAAAGAGTATATGAGCAGCGGAAAGTAAAGCATGCAACTTGCAAGAATGCAAAGGGAAGGGTTTGGAGGATTCAAACGCAATTGGAGACACGGATGTTTTTGGCGTGGTTCCGATAGGTGGTGCTATCGTACATCCACGTTGATGGAGACTTCAACCCACGGAGGGTAACGGTTGCGCGAGTCCACGGAGGGCTCCACCCACGAAGGGTCCACGAAGAAGCAACCTTGCCTATTCCATCACGGCCGTCGCCCACGAAGGACTTGCCTCACTAGCGGTAGATCTTCACGAAGTAGGCGATCTCCTTGCCCTTACAAACTCCTTGGCACAACTCCACAATTTTTTCGGAGGCTCCCAAGTAACACCTAGCCAATCTAGGAGACACCACTCTGCAAGAAGTAACAAACGGTGTGTTGATGATGAACTCCTTGCTCTTGTGCTTCAAATGATAGTCTCCCCAACACTTAACTCTCTCGCATAGGATTTGGATTTGGTGGAAAGAAGATTTGAGTGGAAAGCCACTTGGGGAAGGCTAGAGATCAAGATTCATATGGTAGGAATGGAACATCTTGAGCTCAAAACAAGGGTAGGTGGTTCTCTCTCAGAAAATGTGTATTGGAAGTGAAGATCTGTTCTGATGGCTTTCTCTACGAATGAAGAGTGGGTGGAGGGGTATATATAGCCTCCACACAAAATCTAACCGTTACACACAATTTGCCAAACTCGGTGGGACCGTATCATTAAACTCGGTCGGACCGATTTAGCAAACCTAGTGACCGTTAGGATTTTTGGTGGGACTGAGATGCAACTCGGTAGGACCGATATGGTTAGTGTTTGGGCATAACGTAATCTCGGTGTGACCGATTACACAAACTTGGTGGGACCGATTTTGGTAATAAGCTAACTAGAGAGTTGGTCAGGTAAACTCGGTGGGACCGGTTCGCTCTTTCCGGTGAGACCGAAATGTTACGAAAGGGAAACAGAGAATTTACATTGCAATCTCGGTGGGACCGATCGCTCACTTTGGTTAGACCAAAACGTTACGAAGGGAAACAGAGAAATTGCAATCCCATCTCGGTGAGACTGAGATCCCTATCGGCGAAACCGATTTGCTAGGGTTTGTGGCAGTGGCTATGACAAATGAAACTCGGTAGCTCCGGATAGAAAGAATCGGTGGGGCCGAGTTTGACTTTTGGTTTAGATCATATGTGGATATGGAAAGGTAGTTGAGGATTTTGGAGCATATCACTAAGCACATGAAGCAAGAGGCTCATTAAGCAACACCTCATCCCTCCTTAATAGTATTGGCTTTTCCTATGGACTCAATGTGATCTTGGATCACTAAAACATAAAATGTAGAGTCTTGTCCTTGAAGTTTGAGCCAATCCTTTGTCCTTATAATTTTGAGGGATCCACTTTCCTCGTCCATGCCATGCCATCCATTGAGCTTTTCCTGAAATATTCATCTTGGAATAATGTTAGCTCAGTGAGCTATATGTTGTTAGGAATTACCAAAACCACCCAGGGATAAGAATTAAATACATGCACTCATCACCAAGCAAAGTGAATGATCAAAATAAGGATAGACTGATAATAACATCCAACAAGCATTAAGTGTAGCTTATGATCAAACACATGATCATCAATGTCTCACAGATTAAGGCATAGTATCTCAAGCACTCAAAAGCAAATAAAGTTCAACCAAGAAGACAAGAGAGAACAAACGCAAACTCTCTCTCTCGAAGCCTATGATCTACACATTTTTCTCCCCCTTTGGCAACAAGTTACCAAATAGTTCATAGAAAATGCATAGTACTAAACGACTCTCAGGCTTGGTCTTCAGGTGGTGGAGTCCGGATAACGCCAAGGACGAAGGCTTCAGTAGAAGTGGTTGGAGCTGCTGGGGTAGGAGCTGGAGCTGGTGGAACTGAAGTTGTAGCTGGTGCAGAAGTGGTGGCTCTGGTGTCAGGAACTGGCACTGCAGATGATCTCTGAGCTCTGGGCACTCTGGCAAATGCATCAGTTGTGGTCTTGCCCTTCCTCTCCTGCATATCATCTTGTAGTTGTTCCACGGCAGACTAAATCTCTATTACTTTCACATCCAGGTCATAGAACTATTGTTCCATGATTCTTTCCAGGCTCTCTTGGTTTCGAGTTAGGGTGGCCAATCCTTTCTCAATCCTCAGAGTGGATGCTATCAGGTAACTGAGCTGCTCCTGCTTGTTCTTCAAGAAGTACTCAGATGCCTCCTCTTGAGTTGGCATCCTGGCAGCTTTCTCCATCTATGCCTTCTCCTTCTTTGCTTGAGCATGTGCAGATGATGGTTCATTCTCACTCATGACAACCTGATTGTCTTCAAAGTCTGGATGGATGGGCAGGTGTTTCTTGTCTAGTAGGTATGTGCCAGTGCCCATCTTTGAGTTGATCAGCTCTTGAATTTGTGGGGCATATCCAGAGCTCCTCTTCTGATCAGCTGCTATCCTCTTAATGGTCTCTACAATGAGGCTCATCACCTTGAATTTCTGTGGCACATCAAATATGTGAAGCAAGTTTATTGCATGGCCTCGGATCATCTTGTGATCACCTGACTTGGGCAATACAGTGTGCCTCAGAATCCAGTTGATAGTGGGCAGCCCTGATAGAAGGAAATGCACTGAGCCAAACTTGAAAGTGTCAAGTGCTTTGTTTGGGATCTCCTTGTACATGTTGGACATGGAATTGTGATCCATCTTCTTCTTGCCATAGATGTCCAAGTCATCTTCCTGCTCTTCTGGGGCATTGATCAGCTGTGCCCATTCAGCAACTGTAGACTGATATCTGGTTCCTTCTAACATCCAAACTATCCTACTATCCGGATAGAAATGTGTTGTGGAGTAGAATTGCATGATCAGCTCCTCATTCCGCTTTGTGAGCTTCTGCCCAACAAAGTCTGCAACTCCACAAGCACTGAAGCTGTCATATACTCCAGGATAGTGTTCTTCGTTTTCCTTGATGTATTCCCAATCAACCCATCTCATGTCACATACTATGGGCTTCTTATCCAGCAGCACTGTCTCATAGAAGTCTTGTTGTTCCTTGGTGTGAAACCTGCAATCCACAACAGTTCTTCTCCTTGAAGCATATGGATCTGCTTCTCTCCACTTCCTCAGCCCTGAATCTCTTCTAATTTTCATGTCCTCAGCCACAGGATGAGCATCATTGTGGTCTGGGATCTGGGGCTTGAGCTTCCTGAGCACTTGTCCTTCTTATTCTTCTTCAGCAATGTCAGGCACTGGGGCCTTGTTCTTTTCAGCAGCAGGTATGTTCCTAGTGTTTCTCTTTGGTGCACTCTTGGGCTTGGAGGCAGTTTTGGGTGCTTCCTTGGGCTTAGATGAAGTAGCTCTTGACCTTATAGCATCACCCATAAGCTTCTGTGCCTTGGGTGCTGATGTAGCAACCTCTTCTTCCTCTTCTTCATCTGAGTCTCTCCTCATGGAGGGTTTGCCAAGAACTCTAGCAGTGGTAGTTCTGACTCTCTTCTTCTTCTTGTCTTGGCCACTTACTTCCTCTTCAGATTCCATGATAAGCTTCATGGTTTCTTCAGTTACAGCCTTCCTAGGCTTAGAAGTGGGAACTCTCCTTGCAGGTGCCTTTTTGTGCATTCCAGGCTTGATGGCTGCAGCTGACCCATACTCTCTCTTGAGCACCTTCTTCTTAGATGTGGCTTCCTCTTCTGCCACATAATCCTCATCCTCTGATTCAGAAGTTCTCTTCTTGCTAGCTCTTGTGGCAGCCTTAGGCAAGTTGCTTGGGGTGCTCCTGCTGCCCTCATCAGAACTGCTAGAGGGACTAGTGACCTCACTCATATGAACCTGCTCCTCAGATTTGTTCTGGCTGTCACTTTGATCAGACATGTTGCAAACTCTGACTGCTGACCCTGTGAATAGTTTATAGATGAGATAGAGTGGATGAGCATCACAAAATGCAGAGATTTTTTCAAAAGAATGAGTCAAAAACTTAGTTTTAGTTTTCCACAGAAAGCATTTCGGATCAACCGATTTGCAAACTCGGTGATACCGAAGCAGCTTTTGGAACCAAAACTAGTGAACTCGGTCAGACCGAGTCACAGTTTGGTGGCACCGAGACTGCTAGGGTTTCACAAAGTCCTGAACTCGGTCTCACCGATTTGTAATTCTCGGTCAGACCGAGAATCACATGTGCAATGGCCGTGGCCGAATCAGTGGAACCGAGTTCCGCAACCTGGTGGGTCCGAGATGGTTTCGGCGGAAACCTAAATGTAAATTTTCGAATCTCAACTATTCTACGGATTGTTTTGACTGGATAGGAGTGTTTCAATCGTAGCAAGAATCATAAAGAGCACAATGTGCTAGGAATTGGATGGGGATTAGCACTGTGATCGAGTCCATACCCTAGTTCGGCGGTGGACTCGCTACGGCGGCAACGGCGGAGACGAATTCCGTTGACGGCGGCGGAGACCAGCGATAGGAGGCGGCTGGCGATGAGGAGTACGATCCGGAGACCCAGGAGGCAGAGCGAGCTATGCGCGGGCGAAGAGGTTTCGGAGAAATTTCCAAAATTTTGCCCGTGTGTATATATAGCCCGACTCTGTCGGTGTGATCGAGTGGAACAACTCGGTGGCACCGAGATGCATAACTGTTGATAGTTACAGCAACTCGGTGGGACCGAAAAGTCCAAATCGGTTGCACCGAGATGAAAACCTAGATCGACTTAGTGATCTCGGTATGACCGAAATGGAGGAATCGGTCAGACCGAAACGCACAAAGAGGTTTTGGAAGTTTAAGTCTATGACAAATCGGGGACTCCGAGTGCTCCTCACACAGAGTGGTTTGAATCTGACTTGATCAAATTTTGTGATGTAGCATGAATAGAGTTTGAGACGAGAAAAGCATAGATAGCTAGAGAAGGTTCTTAGGCATTATTGTCCATCCACTTGGCAAAAGAAAAGAAAACCAATCAATCAAAACAACAAGTGGATGTCCTCGAATGAGTAAAATATGCACTCAACATGCTCACACAATAAAATGGCAATATAAATATGTGGCAAAGCATGCACAACCAATTCTAGCATCTATCAAGCAATTGGCGATGACTAGGTCATCTATATATGAGTATATTGACTTAGGAGTCAAATGAGAACATTCGATCATAGGTCATACTCATCATTTAAGCACAAGTGGGGTTACCACTTTTACATAAAGCATTGTTGTGTTCACACCATTAGAGTTGCTTTAGCTCAATTCTTAGGGTAAAGCTCCCCCTAGATGTGATATTCCCCCTAAGAGGGATGAACTAACCTTGGGTTTTGTTGATGATGACTTCATGTAGATGTTGAAGATGTGGATGCTCAATGTTGATGTAGATCAATTGGAGCTATCCATTGGAGTGAATTGCACTTTCAATACGTGATGCACACATAAGATGATGTCTATGAAAGCTTTTAGGTTACCTTGTCCCTTGAATTACCAACAAGAGGGTTTGTGACTCCTTGAACTAGTGCAAGATATGGAAGTTTATTGCACTTGTTCTTGCCGAAATGATAAGAGTGAAGTATGTTGGCGGAGTCACCCTCAAGAACTCTCTAGTTCTTCTTCTTTTGGATCCACACCATCTTGATGGGAATCCTTGGAGTTGTAGTCGTACTTGATGAAGTGGAACTTGAAGTAGTCTTGGGAATCCACTTGACTAAGGTCTTAGGAGCTTCTTCAAATGCATCAATTTCCTCTTGAAGCTTGTCGTTGCCTTTTTGCTTGTAGTCTTGTGGTGGAAGATCATCTTGATATTGTGTCCCTTTGAAAGAAGTAGGATCATAATTCTCTTGTTGAGGAACAAACTTTGTCTTAGGGTATTGATCTTGTTCCCACTCAACTCCATTGGCATTGAACTTTCATTCAAAACCAACACCTTGATTCTTCCGGTGCCTTCCTTGCTTGTGTACAATTTCCTCGAATTGCTTACTCCCGGCAAGGCTCTTGTACACTCCTTTCTCTATAATTCCCTTCAATAGGCTATTTTCTTGCTCAAGTGTAACTTGTCTAAGAGAATCATTAGTGGAATCAAGAGAACTACTAGAAGCAACAATATTGGATTTAGCATGATCATTGTTACTACTAGAGGAAGAATCTTTCTTGTTCTTGTTACTAGACTTGACTTGAGGCATGTAAGTGGATAAGAGTAAACGCTTGGCAATGTAAGAAGAACTTTTCTTACGAAGATCATCATTGATTGCTTTTAAGAACTCATGCTCTTGCTCAAGGTTGAGCTTTTCAAAGCGTAATTTCTCATGCTCCCTTAAAAGTTCTCGATGATCTCCTAAGATAGTTTCATGAGCTAACTTAAGAGTGTTTAGTTCTTTAGTTAGAGACTCAATCTTCTCCTTATCATTGTCATTCGTTTTATCTTGATTAGCATGATTAATTGACGTTTCATCATAGTATTCATCACAGAGTTGTCAACAAGTAAATCATCATCACCTAACAAGTCATCTTCATCGCTATTGAAATCAACATACTCGGGGTGTGATACCTTTGGGCCTTTAGCCATGAAGCATGTTCCAACTCCTTCATTTGGTGAGTCAAATATGTTGTACGAGTTGGTTGACACAAGTGCTAGACCGGCAACACCTTCATCTTGAGTATATTCGGAATCAGAGTGATAACTTCTCTCGGAGTGGTTGTCGGAGCTGGAGCCGGATACCCATTCACCAACATGAGCTTTATGTCTTCGTTTTGTGTAGCTCCTTGATGACTTTTCTTTTCTTTCCGAATCCTTGCTTCTCCGTGAGTGTCTTCGTTCATAACGATCATCTCTACTCCTTCTTTCTCTAGATGGCGATTCTTCTTTTCTACTTCTTCTTTTGGGAGAGTCTTCTCTTCTCTTGTAGGGAGCCGTACACTCATTGGAATAGTGTCCGGGTCTTCCACAGTTATAACAGTTTCGCTCTCGACTAGAAGATCTTTTGTCATTGTAGGACCTTGACTTGGAGCTTCTATCTTTGATTCTACTTTTGTAGAACTTGTTGAAGTTCTTCACCATTAAGCTCAATTTTTCATTGAAGGTTTGCTTCTCACTTGATGATGTGGGAGCTTCACATCAGGCTTTGTAAGCTCCACTTGATTTGTTATGAAGTTCCTCTTTATCCTTGAGTGACATCTCATGGGCAACAATTCTTCCAATGACTTCCGTTGGCTTGAGATCTTTGTAGTTGGGCATCATTTGGATCAATGTGCACACGGTATCATATTCTCCATCCAAGGCTCTTAGGATCTTCTTGATGATGAATCTATCGGTCATCTCTTCACTCCCTAAGCCGGCAATCTCATTTGTGATAAGAGCAAGCCTAGAGTACATTTCCGCGACCCCTTCACCATCCTTCATTTTGAACTTGTCAAGTTGACTTTGAAGCACATCCAATTTGGATTCCTTGACGGAGTCGGTACCTTCGTGCATGTCAATCAAAGTATCCCAAATTTCCTTTGCATTCTCAAGACAGCTGATTTTGTTGAATTCTTCTGGGCACAATCCGTTGAAGAGAATATCACAAGCTTGAGCGTTGTATTGCAACATCTTCAACTCTTCCGCGGTAGCTTCACGGTTTGGTTCTTTCCCATCAAAGAAGTCACCTTGCAATCCAACACACACAATAGCCCAAACGGCGGGGTTATGTCCAAGAATATGCATTTTCATTTTATGCTTCCAACTAGCAAAATTAGTACCATCAAAGTAAGGACCTCTACGGTGATAATTTCCCTCGCTAGACGCCATACTCTCCTAGGTTGTGAAACCAAGGCTATGACCACCAAAAGCTATGGAAATCAAAGCAAATGGAGATCAAAGCTCTGATACCACTTGTAGGATCGGAAGTATGTCTAGAGGGGGGGTGATTAGACTACTTGACCAAATAAAAATCTATCCTTTTCCCAATTTTCGTTCTTGGCAGATTTTAGCTATCTTAACACAAGTCAAGCAATCTCCACACAATTCAAGCAAGCATGCAAAAGAGTATATGAGCAGCGCAAAGTAAAGCATGCAACTTGCAAGAATGTAAAGGGAAGGGTTTGGAGGATTCAAACGCAATTGGAGACACGGATGTTTTTGGCGTGGTTCCGATAGGTGGTGCTATCGTACATCCATGTTGATGGAGACTTCAACCCACGGAGATTAACGGTTGCGCGAGTCCACGGAGGGCTCCACCCACGAAGGGTCCACGAAGAAGCAACCTTGTCTATTCCATCACGGCCGTCGCCCACGAAGGACTTGCCTCAATAGCGGTAGATCTTCACGAAGTAGGCGATCTCCTTGCCCTTACAAACTCCTTGGTTCAACTCCACAATATTGTCGGAGGCTCCCAAGTAACACCTAGCCAATCTAGGAGACACCACTCTCCAAGAAGTTACAAACGGTGTGTTGATGATGAACTCCTTGCTCTTGTGCTTCAAATGATAGTCTCCCCAACACTCAACTCTCTCTCTCATAGGATTTGGATTTGGTGGAAAGATGATTTGAGTGGAAAGCAACTTGGGGAGGGCTAGAGATCAAGATTCATTTGGTAGGAATGGAATATCTTGAGCTCAACACAAGGTTAGGTGGTTCTCTCTCAGAAAATGTGTATTGGAAGTGAAGATCTGTTCTGATGGCTTTCTCTACGAATGAAGAGTGGGTGGAGGGGTATATATAGCCTCCACACAAAATCTAACCGTTACACACAATTTGCCAAACTCAGTGGGACCGAATCGTTAAACTCGGTCGGACCGATTTAGCAAACCTAGTGACCGTTAGGATTTTCGGTGGGACTGAGATGCAACTCGGTAGGACCGATATGGTTAGGGTTTGGGCATAACGTAATCTCGGTGTGACCGATTACACAAACTCGGTGGGACCGTTTTTGGTAATAAGCTAACCAGAGAGTTGGTCAGGTAAACTCGGTGGGACCGATTCGCTCTTTTCGGTGAGACCGAAATGTTACGAAAGGGAAACAGAGAATTTACATTGCAATCTCGGTGGGACCGATCGCTCACTTCGGTTAGACCGAAACGTTACAAAGGGAAACAGAGAAATTGCAATCCCATCTCGGTGAGACCGAGATCCCTATCGGTGAAACCGATTTGCTAGGGTTTGTGGCAGTGGCTATGACAAATGAAACTCGGTGGCTCCGGATAGAAAGAATCGGTGGGGCCGAGTTTGACTTTTGTTTTAGATCATATGTGGATATGGAAAGGTAGTTGAGGATTTTGGAGCATATCACTAAGCACATGAAGCAAGAGGCTCATTAAGCAACACCTCATCCCTCCTTAATAGTATTGGCTTTTCCTATGGACTCAATGTGATCTTGGATCACTAAAACATAAAATGTAGAGTCTTGTCCTTGAAGTTTGAGCCAATCCTTTCTCCTTATAATTTTGAGGGATCCACTTTCCTCATCCATGCCATGCCATCCATTGAGCTTTTCCTGAAATATTCATCTTGGAATAATGTTAGCTCAATGAGCTATATGTTGTTAGGAATTACCAAAACTACCCAGGGATAGTTGCACTTTCAATAGTTTTATATTCTGTGTACGTGCCATTGAGCGCTATAACTTTATTTAAAAATAACGTGGCAACACGTCAAGTCGAACTTTGTTTCGTGCACGCGTGGTACACGACCTCCCTAGGTAAACAACCACTACAGGCATTCAAATTAGCACGTGGGCTGCCATTTCGTAAAGAAATGAGCTCCACTATGTACCCGCGCGGGTGTGGCCGGGCACGAAGTGTGAGTACGTGCACGGTGCACCTATTCTCTTCTTGTATATGTACACCACCTACGTGGGGTTGTGTGAGAGAGATACAAACCTAGAGAGATATAGTGTGTGGGTTCTTGAGAGTTTTTTTGTGGGGGGGGGGGGTCAAACAAAAAATGTAACATATGCAATGTGTGTGAAATAGAGTCCTGGATATAACATATATATAGAGGGGGCGATCCACGAGAAGAGAGTGGAGGTATCATCGGCTTGAGGTGTCCATAGAATCGAAGAGAGGGATGATGTGTGTGTGTGCGCGCGGGGTCGATAAAGAGTGCCATCGAATTTGTGTGTGCCCACGTCAAAGATATAGAGTGGCTGGACTACTGGAACATGAGATGGGACATGTGCAGTTTGTCTCTGTGGCATGGATACCTACCTGCAGCGCTCGACTATTGGTGTGTGGTGGGGGAAGAGGGAGGCCCAATAAACTATAGAGGTACAATGGCTGGTATATGTGTGGAGGAGGAGAGAGGCCTACCTCATGCATTAAGGATGTCGATCTTCCTCATGTATTAAGGGAGATCGATCGGCATCCATGCATATGTGCAGGAGATGAATAAGGTCGGGAGAGAGACAGAGCTAGAGTGTTGGAGGGGGTGGTTGTGGAGTTGCTTCTAACAAATGGTGGGATAGGCTTGCTAGACAAATGGAGGGCACGCCCGCAATATAAATAAGAGAGGAGATGGCTGCTTATTGTTTGTGCACGTGCGTGTGAGAGACGGGTCAGGAGGCATGCACGAATGATGAGGGGGGATGATGTGGCTATGGTAAGCAGACGTAACTACATAGGAAGATCAATCGCCCTTTGTAAGAGAAAGGAGAGACATAACTTGTGAGGTACGTCGATCGATGGGGGGGGGTAGTTAAAGTCGATCTAGGTATATGTTGGGAGATCGATCGGTATACATGCATGTGTGTGTTAGAAGAAAATGAGGCATGAGGAGAAGGATAGAGAGAGAGGAATGCATGTAGGAGGTGGTATGAGAGGCATACTATATCGAGGGGGGAGGAGTGTGCGAGTACGAGAACGATGAAAAGAGTGGTGGGAGTGAGGCATGGACGATGACAAGAGAAGAGGGGAAGCTTGTGTTTGTGCTAGGCACACCTGGCTAGAGAGGCATATCGATCGATGTGTGCCGTCAAGAAGGAGCTGGGGGCCTACACACACCGTGGGTGAACGACCTAAAGTGAAAAGACAAATTTGCATGATGGAGCTAGAGAATGCTGAGGGAGGGTGAGAGGGATGCGGGCATGTGCATGCACAAGAGAAAGTTAGCGCTAGCTACAAAGATAAGTGGGTTGTGTGGGTGTATAAGACGAATAGAGATCATATATACTTCATTATAAAAAGCGAATTCGGATATTTGAAGAATTTATCATAGTGTTTCAAACCGACGCATGTGTGAATATATATAACGGTGATACACATGGTGTGGTTATGAACATGGTATACTACATTTAATATATTTTATCTCTACTCTTATAAAAAACGGAGTTGTTGATGATGGTATGCCTACCATCCTGCATTATAGGCCGTCTGATTTATATCTGGCGGATAGCAAGGAAACTATGATGGTTGAAGTTGGCAACAATCATGATTGTAGATTCTTATTGAAATAGAGAAACGAATTCAAATTTAGTTTGAATTGCAGCGGTAGTATAGACATTTGGAATGAACTAAAATGTTGGTATGAGTAGGTTACATGCATTATACAGCAAGCGAAAAAATTTAATCGGACATAACATGGATTCATACTCCCTCCTTCCATCTATATAGGGCGTAATGAGATTTTTAAGACCGCCTTTGACTATTGACAAGATTAATAGTACATGACATGCACAATGTGAAAATTATATCACTGAAAGAACCTTTCACAGACGAATTTAACAGTGTGATTTGTGTAAGTTGCATGTCATATATCATTACTCTAATATTTGGTCAAAGTTAGTATCCAAAAATGCATTAGGCCCTATATAGAAGGAAGGAGGGAGTAGCTTTGAATAGCATTTGTATAGTAAAACGGGGCAAGACTCTCTCTTTGTGTGGTGTGAATAGTTCTATTTTTTCGTTTTTGGTTGAGGGAAGTGCGAATTGATTTGGTACGTACAAGTACAATATTACTACACGTTAGGCTTGTCCCTAAAATTCAACCCGCGTCTTGTTATATCCCGAAAATTCAGATATCGTCCTCCCAAAACGGGCGCCTTCACAACCCGCGCCTTGCTATCCCGAAATTACAACGCGCGCGAAAACTCCCTCCAGCTGCCAAATCCCGACACGCGAAATCCCCCTTCTAACCCTGAGACGAAAGGGCCGCTAGTTCAAATCGGTGGGGGGTACTTTTGTAACACACCCTACATTTTGGACAAGCGCGTTCCTAAGTCATGCTTCACCCCCTCCCATCGCCCCCTTTTCGCCATTCCAAATCCCAGGCCGCCATAATCTCTCCGCTCCAGCCGCGAAACCCCACCCTCCTCCATCCGCCATGTCACCGCTGCCCAGCCGGAGCCTCTTCCCCGATGATGTCGTCCACCGCAACAGCTCGACGTCCCTCGTCCACCTCCCCGGATGAGGATCCGTCATCTATCTCACCGTCCCGCCGGTTCAGCCGCCCCGTCCTCCATGTCCAAGGAGCTGCTCCGACGATCGCCTCGTCTATCGCGGCTGCTCCATCCCCACAGAGCCTCCTTAACCTGCTCCACCGGAACCGCAGCATCCTCACCGACTCCTCGGACGAAGCCGAGGCCTACTCGGCGCCACCAAAGAGGTTGTACACTCATCGCATCGCACCTTCTCCTTAACTCGACCTCCCGGCGCCGATGGTGCTCCATCCCGCACCCCCATGGAGCGGCTACCTTGAAGCCGGCGCTGCGGGCGACATCTCCATGGCAGCTCTCCCCCAGTGTGAGGCCCCTTCGGCGGCGGCGTCCATACCAGCCGGATCTGTTGCTGCTGCTCCGGCTCTCGCTCGCTCGCTCGCGCTGCTGCTGCTGCTCCGGCTCTCGCTCGATCGCTCGCTCGCCTAGCTGCTGCTGCTCTCCCCCTTGCGCGTGGTGCTGCTCTGCTCCGATTAAGCCACACTTCAGTCGACTGAATCGACTTTTGGGTCAGTCGATATTCAGGGGTTGGGGGGGGGGCTCGCCGGAGTTAAGGAAGAACCACCCGCAGCGGGGACGGGGGCTCGCCGGAGAGGTACCCCACTATCTATCTTAGGGTTCAGGGTGGGGGCAGGGGGCCTAGAGGGCTGGCCGGGGCGGCGGTGGCGAGTTGTTTCAGGGCGGCGAGGCGGCGCTGGGGCCGGCGATTCGGCCAGTGGTGGCTGGCGGCTCAAGGAGGTGTAGGTTGAAGATGAACTGCAGGCCCTCCCTAAACTACATGTCAAGTGCCTCTCTACTACCATTGCGTTCAGTTTCGACAGTAGCATTCAGATTCCACAGTAAATTTCAGTTTTGACAGTTAAGTTCAGAGTCAATAATTTTTACCTCATCTGTTGTAGTCAGGTGGTTTTTGGTGATGTTAATTTTACATTCAGTTTACATCATTTATTGGAGATGCTATTAGAATCCCACTTGAGATTGATGATGTCTGTCTTGTGCTGCTTCAGCCTTGACGTCCTACGGCTCATCGGAGCTGCTCCAACGACAGAATGATCCATCACAACAGAGCAGTGCCCTGGACGCCGTCTACAGATTCCTCAGATGTTCCTTCACACCTCCGATAGCCACCTCTGCCTCAACTGCTTCAGCGACCAACCCAATGATGCTAAGGTCGACACGACTACGGCAAAGAGGTTGTACACTTGTTGCATCACTTATTACTATACATTCACGTCGATCCATTAGGGTTATTTTGGTTCAACGGAAAAACATCGATCCACTGGTTGTTACCATCACTCTAAATTTCTGCATGCTCTCCTTACATAATCTCACCATATTTTTTCATATGCATGTCAGATATTGTACACAGTCATGTTGAACATGTAGAGAAAAAGAGAAGAGTTTTGCGTGGCAATACAATGTCATGCAGACATCACTCCATGGTGGGTTCAATGGCAAACCCTCCCCACCCCTCTCCAGATTGTAATCCAGAGGAAGATATCTGTTCTGAGGCGGATTCAGACGCCACTGACCACTCCTATTTACCCCCCAAGGTGTTTTCTCTACCTTGGCATGATGATGTTAGTCATATCATGCATATGTTGCCTTGTAGTGCCTACTTTTGACATCATATATGTCATCTTCTTAGTTTAGACATGTTCTGTAATGCCACCTGTTTAGTTTCTATATCATATATGGGAATTATGCAGTCTCATGTCTGTTAGCCAGCCATAATATATGTGAAATGTGCAATGCCATCCTGTTTAACCAGGCATCATATATTTGAATGATATCTTGGCCATCCTTTTCTTCACTACATTTCCATTTGTCGACAATGTTTGTACATTAAACTACTCTTCCTGTGAATCAACCATTTGGGTGGGAGATGGAAAAATCTGGAGTGAAAACAAGGCCTTAAGAGTAGACAGTGCTACCTGTCGAAGCAGATCTCTTGTTGGGTCCCGATAGCTCCTCAGAGATGGATTCAGAGACAGATGACCAGCCCTATTCCCCCACTGAGGTGTATGCTCTAACTTGCCACGGTTATACCGCTCATATCATGCATACGGTGTCTTGCATTGCATAGTTTAGACATCATATACACAATATTCAACACCATGTTCTTAGTTCAAACATCATATCGAATGCCCTCTGTTTAGCATATAAATCACATATGTGAATTAAATGATGCGATCCTGATTACTTAGATAACATGTAGGTGAATTATGTCATGCGATCCTGTTTAGTTATTCATCATATCTTTGAATTATGTTATGCTATGCTATCCAATTTAGATAGACATCATATATGTGAAATTATGTCATGCTATCCGTTTTAGTTAAACAATATACATGTCAACTATTTCATGCCCTCTTTTTTCCACACTATCTATTGCATCTGTCTCTCATATAATGTCTGTACATTCAACTATGTTTCCTGTTTATCAGCCATTTGAATTGGAGCGGGTGATGCCAGTATCTAGAGGACTAAAAAAACGGTCTTCAAATAAAACAGTGCTACCTCTTGGTGGAGATAGCACCCCGGTTGTACATGCACAAGAGCCAGCCCTACCACACATAACCCAAACCCTCGCAGATTGTACCCCTACTGCGATGGACAGAGAACCAGCTTCACCCAATCTAACCCCAACCCCAGCCGATAGTAACCCAGTTCCTGTTGACACAACACCATCTCCACCACAGAGCTCCTAAACAAGACCAGTTAGTAAGGCAACTCCAGTGCCCAAAGGGCCAGTACTATCACGGCGAACCCCAACTCCACCAGTTAGTCCGCCTATTCCTGTGGAGGAAGCACAACCAGCTAGTCGTAGTTTAGCATCTATCGCATTTGATGTTGTTAAATCATATGTGTGTATCTTCCCATCTTGGAAATATTATACTAAAGATGAAGGAAAATGCCAGTTGCAAGTGTTTGTCCAGGAGTTATGTGTAAGTAATGTTATTCATGGCAATTACTTTGCTTCGTACCATACATCCTACCTCCATGATGGTTATAATACAACACATTTTCCCATTTTTCTCTATAGAGAAGGACCGATTTGGAAACTCAGGATAAGGTAACCTGTGCTAATACCTCTGCTATCTTCAAGAATGTTTGGTGGCAGTATCGGGATTACGTGAAGAAAACGTACTTCACCGGCAAAGAAACTCATCAAATTCCCTTACGTTCTCCTGAGACACATTTACTGGACGATGACTGGGAACGCCTTGTTCTGTACTGGTCCCGAACCAAGAATGTGGTAAGGTCTATGAGCTCATTTTCTATTTTTAAGTATTTGCACTGGAGGCGAACTTTGATGCCCAGTGGATGAAATACGTGTAATAGTCGTGATAGCCTAGCATTAGTTGCTTGCTTATTTATTTCCTTGTTGTCTTGTTTATTTGTTTGCTTGTAGTCATTGCATTTCTTTTTCCGCGGTTAGCTAGTCACTGCAATAACCTATTTTTTAAAACTAGGCCACAATAACCATGGGCTAATATTTACTGTAGTGACACTGGGCCTCCTACGGACCATAGAAACAGTGGGACTTCTACGGGCCGTAGAAAGAGTAGGCCTTCTACGGGCCATAGAAACAATGGGCCTTCTACGGGCCGTATCATCAATGGGCCTTATACGGGCCGTATCATCGATTGGCCAAACATGGGCCAATAACAGGCCGCATTATGGCCGTAAACGGGCTAGAGTTGGAATCGTCCGTTCATGGGCCAACCGTAACGGGCCATCGTTAATAGGCCGTATTTGATGATGCTATGAAAACGGCCCAACGTATTAACGGACCACAAACGGGCCGACTGTAACCACGGGCTGAATTTGGCCCACAAGCAGAAAATGACAGTAACGGGCCGTAAGTAAACGGATGCTGGAAATGAGCCCAAGAATAAATGGGCTCTGAGAAGGCCGAAAGATAACATGGGCTTGAAACGGCCCAACAGAATAACGGGCCGTTAATGTGTATAAAGTGATACACTGTTCATTATGGGCCAGTTTCACCACGGGCCGTTAATGGGTGTAAAGTGATACACTGTTCATTACGGGCCAGTTTCACCACAGGACATTAATAGGCCAGGAGTTACATAGGGCCTCATATGGGCCGAAAGACATCATGGGCCATACATGGGCCAAAAGTGAAAACGGGCTGGAATCATATTGGATGGCCCAGATGACGCAACTGGGCCTAATTCGGATAGGGCGTAATGGGCCTTGGGTTAGCGGGCTGTAAATGGGCTATATGCGAACATGCCGTTAACAGGCTTTCCATGGGCCGGCCTACCACCTTTTGACCAAGTCAAACAGGCCGGCCTTTTCACAGGAATAGGCCTCTGTTGGGCCGTGCCACGTGTCGACGTCTCATAGGCGCCTATCTGACCCACTGACGAGCTAACACGTGTTTCGTCCGGCCAGTAAGAATTTTACACATGGAAATTTCCCATTGGTCAGGGCTGTTAACGGGTTATCGGATCCAAAACCCGACCCGATAGCTTAACGGTGTTCCGTTACGGTGGATGCCACGTGTCGGTCACCCTTGACAAAAGCACTTCTGTTACGCGTGATTTATCATCATGGAAGTGGACACTTCCGTGATGATAATTTTGGTAATGTCATGGAACACTACGACAGCACAGGTATGACTATCTTGATTCTGTCATAAATTTGTCATGGATGTACGTGCATGACAAAAAACGCGACCTACTATGACAAACACGTATCATCACGGAAGTGTATTTTTTTGTAGTGTAGATTCGCCTCCCAACCTTTTACCTCAAGGGTAATGTCAACAATAATAGTTCATGATGCCTTACATCCAATTGGATATATATATATATATAGGACAACACTATTCTAATCCTGGGATTAGAATAGTTATTTGGATCACGTGAGGCCCTATATAGGCTCGCGAGGGTGTTCCTGAGATCCCGAACTAGTACGAAGAAAAGAAAAAAAAACCTTCCCTATCCTCCCCCGATCCCATCTGGCCGCCGGCTCCCTTAGTGCCCCGCACCGCCGCCGCCTCGTGACCTACCCTGCGCCGCCGCCGCCTCCTGACCTGCCCCGCACCGCATCCTGACCTGCCCCGCACCGCCTCCCGACCTCCCTCCCTGCCCCGCGCCGCAGCCTCCCGACCTCCCTCCTTGCCCGCGCCGTCGCCTCCCGACCTGTCCCGCGCCGCCAACCGTGCTGCCGCCCTCCCACAAGTAACCACCCCCGTCGACGCTGACCCTGACACCGGTGACGCGTGCCGTCGCTGACCTGCATCCTGCGCCACCGCCGTCCGCCTCTCCTGCTTCAACCGCGACAGCGGCCTCCCCTGCTTCAACAGCTACGCCACACCGCACAGGGATCCATCCATCGACGTCCCCGAATCCGGCCGCCGCGATGGCCTGTCTTCCACAGCGCGCCGCCGCCTCATCTTCTCAAATCTCGACGCCACCCGCAGACGATAGCAGCACCCATAGCGAGGGTGGCGCACCAGCTACCGGCCTCGCCGTCTCCCTCCAGCAGCCACGGCCACAGGCCTGCCTAGGCCACTGAGCGCGTGTCTCCCTCCATCTTCTTCTACGCCATGGCATGGGAGCTTTTGTGAGCTCACTTGATTCCTGTGCAGTGTTGAAGTTCAAGAAAAACAAGTATACAAGTTCGAGAATACTAGTTCGAGAAGAGTACAGTGCTATTGTTTTCTGCTGCTAATATACCGATAGTCGATCTTCATTGGTGAAATATAAAAGAAATGGCTTTCAGAGAAGAGAAACTAGCATAAAAAGTTCATGTACAAAAGGTGGTGTTCTTGTTCTGTTTGCCTCGTTCTGTTTGGTCCTCTTTGTGTAAGAGTAGAAAATAATAAGCTGATGGAATTTTTTTTTTCCTCTACTCTTTCGGTTTAGCACCAGCTGTCCTCAAAAATAGGAAAAAATGGCTGTTTGTGTGCTCTTCTTCGGGTGTGTGTTGTGTAACAATGAAGTTCACCCTTGACACTGTGAAAGGTCCAATGTGTGAAGAGCTGCGGGATTTTCTACTGTACAGATGCACTTGAGTTGCTGTGCAACGTGTGTGCAGGCGTTTCTTTTATCGTTTCTTGAAGTTCCAATTGGTGAACCCAGGCCGTTCAAGTCCCATGATCTCCCTCAAATATAAAAAAGGATTTTCCCCGTCTTAAATTTGAACTTATAAAAAATAATTATGTCGTTTCTAAAAAAACCTAGAAGGGTAAATTAAAATAAGGGAGTGGTTCAATGTTTTTAATTTATTACAAAACTTGGATTTTTGTCGTTAATGGAAAATAAAACAAGAAGTACAAATTATAAGATAGAGCAATTTAATGTTTATAAAAACACAGATTTTCAACATTACTAAAGAATAAAACCAAGAAGACCAATAAGATCTATTCAAAATAACGTAGAAGTTCAAATGTTTCTAACAAAACTCCATTTATCATATTTCTAAAAAAGCACACAAAGAAATGGAAAAAGAAAGTTAAAGCGGTTCAATGTCTATAAAAAACTCAGATGTCTTTTGTTACTAAAGTGAAATAGAGAGAAGTTCAAATTGACAACAGATGAAAGTTCACGTAATGCATGGTGTGTGTTTCATGTGAGAAAATAGGAGTAAAAAGGCGAAGTCCAAAAGTATAGAAAAATGCGACAGAAGTTTAAGGTGAAAACATCAGGAAGTTCAACTACTGCAAGGAATGCATTTCAAATGAAAATAAAAGTGTAGAAAATTAAAAGCTTAAAAGGTTTGTTGAAAGAAGTTCAAATGCTTTGTCCGGGGAAGTTCAAAAATTCTTACGAGAGAGGTTCATCTTGTATTTCCATGTTGGATTTTTTTCCCTATAAAAATCGAATACAATTCTTTACTCGAAAATATAAGAAGTTGAAGTTCAAATTCAAATAACAGAGAAGTTCGTAGTTTATTAAAACATAGGATTTACCCGTTCAAAAATAAAATAAAAAACACAACGCCATTTTTTGCACTTTTAAAAACATCCTCATAAACGAAAAATGGTTGCTAGAAGTTCAAGTGCTCGGCGAGGAAAAGTTCGAAAAATTCTTGTGAGAGAGGTTCACCGTGTATTTAGATGTCCAAAATACATAAAAAAATGTGTTGTTTTTTGTGTTTTAAAATAACTCTCTCAAAGCAGAGAGAAGTTCAACGTGATAACAACCGGAAGTTCACGTACTACATGGTGTGTGTTTCATATAAGAAAAATACAATAAAGTGAAACAGAGTGAAGTTCAAACAGACATGCCCCAGAAGTTCAACTACTTCATGCAGTGCCAAAAATAGCACGTAAAAAACAAAGTGAAGTTCAAACAGACATGCCCCAGAAGTTCTACTACTTCACGCAGTGCATTTCCGTTCGCGATGAACGCAGAAATCATGATCTCGCCATTTTCTAATTTACCTCAAAACGGCAGGAATATTATTTGTGTAAATTCAAGTCCTCGGCCGGAGAAAGTTAAAAAAATTATTGTGAGAGAGGTTTGTACAAAAAGAATATCATTTGTGTAACACTGACGAATGGATGAGAAAATTACAAACAAAAATACGTCAGAAAAGTTCAACGTGAAAACAACAGGAAGTTCAACTACTACGCTGAATAAATTTCAGATGAAAAACTTTCAAAATCGTCGCGAGTATGAAAAATGATCAACACGGGAAAGTTGCGTGTTTACAGCAGCTTTTCATCGGTATATCACCCGCTCAATTCCCGTGAGTGGGATGGAGAGCTACGAGCAGTGGATGAAGATCTACGAGCAAAAAATCACATGAAAAACAGAGTGAAGTTCAGGTACACGCACCGAGAAGTTCAGGTTCTTCACGCGGTGCATTTTCGAAGAATCTGTTTCGCGATAGAGGCAGAACGAATGATCCTGCCGTTTTTAGAATTACTTGAAAATGGCTAGGAATTAGAGAAAAGAATCAACATGAAAAAGTTTCGCATTTTCCGTAGCTTTTCAACGGTATATTATTTGCCCAATTCCAATAAAGTTTGTAGAAAGTACGGTGAAAATACGTTTTTCTTCATTTTCGAAACTGCTTTAAAACCGTAAAGAATTGGGAGAAACAATACATACCAAAAAGTTTTGCATTTGTTCAAGCTTTCCAACACCATATCATTTGCTGCATTCGGACGCACGGTTAAAAAATTAGCTTGAAAATACAAACTCGGTAGGACTTGGACCATTTTCTAAATTACTCTTAAACCATTCAAAATTACAAAAAAACTTTCCAGATGAAAAAGTAGCGCATTTTCATAACCTTTCCAACACCATATCATATGCATCTATTGGATTAGCTGTTTAGAAATGACATCGAAAAAACGAACTCAGCTGTTCGGTTTACGAAAATTTACATTTTTTCAAATTACTCTTTAACCATAGGGAATTAGAAAAAACTTTCAACATGTGGAAGGAGAGGTTTTGCAGCAGCTTTCCAACGCCATATTATATGCCTCATTCTGATAAACGGTTTAGAAATGCGATCGAAAATATGATTCACGTTTTTTGTGCGAAGAAAAAAATGGTTTTCAAAACTGCTCTTAAACCGCTTATATTTTGCCAAAAATTTAAGTTGGGTCACGATATTGGTGTCCATAGCTTTCCAACGGTATATCACAAGCGTCGTTTGGGCAATGTTGGTGGAAGTTCAACCGAGTTCATAGGGAAGTTCAACGTACTACTAGCGAGGCAGGCCAGGTTGTGATCAGAATATTATTAATGGGGCTCACAATCATAGAAGATATCCAAGATAGTATATTTATATGTGAAATCTCTCTTCCTTCAATATTCTTTCATGAATTGTTCAAGTGACCAATACAATGTTTGCTAACCTTCAATAAATTTACCACCTCTACTTCTTATATGTGAAGTCATTACTCACCATGGGATAAGCATATGAAACATACATAATTTCAGATTTATGATATTCAAATCATTCACCTATTTACTCATAGGATATAAGTGAGGCACACGAGTAAATGACAAACTACTCCAAAAAGATATAAGTGCAGATTAATGAGTAGTTAAATAATTATGTAGCTATGTGAAGACTCTCTCTCATTTAAGAATTTCATATGTTGGGATATTATTCAAACAGAAAGCAAAACAAAATAAAACGACATTCCAAGGATAGCAAACATCACGTGAAGAAGCAAAAACTTAGGTTCAACCGATACTAACCGATAGTTGTTGAAGAGAAAAGGTGGGATGCCTACCGGGGCATCACCAAGCTTAGATGCTTGAGACTTCTTCAAATAATATCTTGGGGTGCCTTGGTCATCCCCAAGCTTGATCTTTTGTGTCTCCTTAATTCCTTTTATATCTCGGTTTCCTAAATCTCGAAAGCTTCATCCACACCAAACTCAACAAGAACTCGTGAGATAAGTTAGTATAAACCAATGCAAAACCTTATCATCTTCTACTATAACAAATAACTAAAATTATTATTCAACATTGCATACTAAATGTCTCTGCATATTTAATACTCCTATCCTCAAATAGAATCATTAAACAAGCAAACATATGCAAACAATGCAAACATAACAGCAATCTGTCAAAACAGTACAGTCTGTAAAGAATGCAAGATTCATCCTACTTCTCTAACTCTAAAAATTATGAAAGAAAATTCCCACTGTAGTAAATTTATCAAAGCTTATTATGCAAAGGTTTTAACATTTTATCACATTCTGACTTTTCTAGGGAATTTTTGCAACAGGGGTAAACTTTCTGTTTTTTCAAACAGCAACATGTATACTTGCAAAATAAGCGTGGTAAAGGCTATCCTTGACATTTTTATTGAAATTATAGATGCAAAACATTATTATAAATAACAGCAAGCAAGACAAAAGAAAAATAGAATGACGCTCCAAGCAGAACACATATCATGTGGTGAATAAAAATATAGCTCCAAGTAAAGTTACGGATGAACGAAGACGAAAGAGGGGATGCCTTCCGGGGCATCCCCAAGCTTAGGCTCTTGGTTATCCTTGAATATTACCTTGGGGTTCCTTGGTAATCCCCAAGCTTAGGCTCTTGCCACTCCGTTAGTATAAGAAAATAAAACCACCACTTGGGTACTGTTGTGAACTCATTCTTTATTTATATTGGTGTAATATCTACTGTATTCCAACTTCTCTATGGTTCATACCCTCCGATACTACTCATAGATTCATCAAAATAAGCAAACATCACATAGAAAACAGAATCTGTCAAAAACAGAACAGTCTGTAGTAATCTGTATCAAACGTATACTTCTGGAACTCAAAACATTCTACCAAAATAGGACGACCTAGATAATTTGTTTATTGATCTTCTGCAATTTGAATCAGTATTTAATCACGTTCTGGTGATGTTTAACAATTGTTTTCGTGAACAGAAAGTTTCTGGAATTTTCAGCAAGATCAAATAACTATCATTCAAGAAGATCCTATAGGTCTTACTTGGCACAAACACTAATTAAAACATAAAACCACATATAACCAGAGGCTAGATCAAAAATTTATTACTAAACAGAACCAAAAAGCAAGAAACAAAAATAAAATTGGGTTGCCTCCCAACAAGCGCTAACGTTTAACGCCCCTAGCTAGGCATGATGATTTCAATGATGCCCGCATAAAAGATAAGAATTGAAACATAAAGAGAGCATCATGAAGAATATGACTAGCCCATTTAAGTCTAACCCACTTCCTATGCATAGGGATTTTGTGAGCAAACAACTTATAGGAACAATAATAAACTAGCAAATGAAGGCAAAACAAGCATAACTTCAAAACTTTAAGCACATAGAGAGGAAACTTGATATTATTGCAATATGTATAAACATATGATCCCCTCATAATAATTTTCAGTAGCATCATGAACGAATTCAACAATATAATCAGTACCTAAAGCATTCTTTTCATGATCTAATTGCATAGAAATTTTATTACTCTCCACATAAGCAAAATTCTTCTCATCAATAGTAGTGGGAGCAAACTCAACAAAATAACTATCATGTGATTGAAAATTAAGATCAAGATGACAAGTTTCATGGTTATCATTACTTTTTATAGCATACGTGTCATCACAATAATTATCATAGATAGGAGGCATGCTTTCATCATAGTAAATTTGCTCAACAAAACTTGGGGAACAAAAAATATCATCTTCTTCAAACATAGCTTCCCCAAGCTTGTGGCTTATCATTAGCATCATGGATATTCAAGGAATTCATACTAACAACATTGCAATCATGCTCATCATTCAAAGTTTTAGTGCCAAACATTTTAATGCATTCTTCTTCTAACACTTTGGCACAATTTTCCTTCCCATCATACTCACGAAAGATATTAAAAAGATGAAGCATATGAGACAAACTTAATTCCGTTTTTTGTAGTTTTCTTTTATAAACTAAAATAGTGCTAAAACAAGAAAAAAAAGATTCGATTGCAAGATCTAAAGATATACCTTCAAACACTCACCTCCCCGGCAACGGCGCCAGAAAAGAACTTGATGTCTACTACGCAACCTTCTTCTTGTAGACGTTGTTGGGCCTCCAAGTGCAGAGGTTTGTAGGACAGTAGCAAATTTCCCTCAAGTGGATGACCTAAGGTTTATCAATCCGTGGGAGGCGTAGGATGAAGATGGTCTCTCTCAAGCAACCCTGCAACCAAATAACAAAGAATCTCTTATGTCCCCAACACACCCAATACAATGGTAAATTGTATAGGTGCACTAGTTCGGCGAAGAGATGGTGATACAAGTGCAATATGGATGGTAGATAAAGGTTTTTGTAATCTGAAAATATAAAAACAGCAAGGTAACAAGCGATAAAAGTGAGTGTAAACGGTATTGCAATGCGTTGAAACAAGGCCTAGGGTTCATACTTTCACTAGTGTAAGTTCTCTCAACAATAATAACATAATTGGATCATATAACTATCCCTCAACATGCAACAAAGAGTCACTCCAAAGTCACTAATAGAGGAGAACAAATGAAGAGATTACGGTAAACCACCTCAAAGTTATTCTTTCTGACCGATCTATTCAAGAGTTTGTACTAGAATAACACCTTAAGATACAAATCAAACAAAACCCTAATGTCACCTAGATACTCCAATGTCACCTCAAGTATCCGTGTGTATGATTATACGATATGCATCACACAATCTCAGATTCATCTATTCAAACCAACACAAAGAACTTCAAAGAGTGCCCCAAAGTTTCTACCGGAGAGTCAAGACGAAAACGTGTGCCAACCCATATGCATAGGTTCATAGGAAGAACCCACAATTTGATCACCAAAACATACATCAAGTGGATCAATAGAATACCCCATTGTCACCACGGGTATCCCACACAAGACATACATCAAGTGTTCTCAAATCCTTAAAGACTCAATCCGATAAGATAACTTCAAAGGGAAAACTCAATCCATTACAAGAGAGTAGAGGGGGAGAAACATCATAAGATCCAACTATAATAGCAAAGCTCGTGATACATCAAGATCATACCACCTCAAGAACACGAGAGAGAGAGAGAGAGAGAGAGATCAAACACATAGCTACTGGTACATACCCTCACCCCCGAGGGTGAACTACTCCCTCCTCATCATGGAGAGCGCCAGGATGATGAAGATAGCCACCGGTGAGGGTTCCCCCCTCCGGCAGGGTGCCGGAACAGGGTTCCGATTGGTTTTTGGTGGCTACACAGGCTTACGGCGGCGGAACTCCCGATCTATTCTGTTCCCCGATGTTTTTAGGGTATACGGATATATATATAGGCGAAAGAAGTCGGTCAGGGGAGCCACGAGGGGCCCACGAGGGTGGAGGGCGCGCCCAGGGGGGTGGGCGCGCCCCCTACCTCGTGTTTTCCTTGTTGCTTCCCTTACGTACACTCCAAGTCTTCTTGATTGCTTCCGTTCCAAAAATAACTCTCCTGAAGGTTTCATTCCGTTTGGACTCCATTTGATATTCCTTTTCTGCGAAACACTGAAACAAGGGGAAAAAACATAAACTGGCACTGGGCTCTGGGTTAATAAGTTAGTCCCAAAAATAATATAAAAGTGCATAGTAAAGCCCATTAAACATCCTAGATGGATAATATAATAGCATGAATACTTCATAAATTATAGATACGTTGGAGACATATCAAATATCGATATAAAAGCATGATGCAAAATGGACGTATCATTGCATAGATGCAGTTTTGAACACTGCATGTCATCGTAATTTGGGAAAATTACGAAAAATTTGAGCTACGTTGTGATTACCGTTTACTAATAGGAAAGAAGTTTCACATTGACGAGTAGCTTCTCCGTGCACGGAAAGCATGTAAGGAATCCAACAAACTGATCCAGATTGGGGCAGATAGATTTTATTGCCAAGATCTTCACTGTGCTCATAGACTGGGTTAAGCTTGTGGGAATCATTTTCTGGAAGACGGTCGTAAATACATCAAGAAGAAATTTAAAATTGTGAATTTCAAGAAGACGGAGAAGAAGATGAGTGCTGTACCTGAACGATTACAGATCCAATAAAGAGTTCGAAGAATTTGGCAGACGAGTGCACCAATGCTGTCAATTTCGGCGCGTCAATGACCCTGATTTTTGTTGGACCTTCTAGATCTGATACAAGCAATCTCTCAAGGAAAGGCACATTCTCAATGACCATAACATGGAACAGCTGGAGTGATCTCTTCCCAGTTGATGTCTTGTTGCGGGGCCAGCAAGACACATAAATCCATCGGAGATTCGTCGAGGCGATGTGGAGGCTAATGAACCCGTGGATCTGCTCAAGACGAAGGTACTCAAGCGCAGTACAGCTGCGGAGCAGGTGCTCCATAGCCTTCTTCGAGATGACAACGTCGAAGAGGTCGAGCTTCTTGAGTTGAGGGAGAAGAGGGGCTGGCGCGACATTAATCTGGGAAAGATAGCAGGAGCTGAAGCTTGCGGAGCGCGGACGGCGGCAGAGAGCGACATCGTCCAGCTTTAAAGTTGAGCTCCTCAAGCTGATCTAGGGCGGGGGATAAGAACCACTCGTCGAACTTGGGTTGGACCTTGTAGTTGGTACTGAACATGCGGATGTCAAGGCGTATGGCTGGCCCAGGTTGCGATGAAAGGATCTTGGAGACTGCGGCCATCCGTTTGCAATACCCATCGCAAAGGCAGCTGTCGATGGTGAGGTTGAGGGGGACGTGGCGCCAGAGGGGGCGCCCTCGCCGGGAGAGCAGGGCGGTCCGCACAACATATTTGGTGGGGAGGAGGCCGATGATGACGAGCAGCATGTCGTCGGGGAGGCTGCTGATGAAGTCCAGGCTTGCCGGATACGGTTTTGGCTCGAGCCGCCTCCACTTGTTGACTGCCTCACCGTCCATCTCAACCGGAGGCGACGCCGGTGTACACGTGTGCTGGTGTGTGTTGTGTGCTGGGTGTGCGCGAGTGCATCCTTCTATGCATGCCGCCGCGTAGTGGTGAATTGTGCGCGAGTGCGTCCTCCACGTGGAAGAAGTGTGTCATCAATGCACCCTCAATTTACTAGCGTGCGGGGTGCTACCCAGAGTGGTTTCAACTTTGTTTACTTCACCGCGTGTCAGATGGGCCTCTAGTTTACTTATTTTCACCCACTGCCACATGGGCCAGCACACGAAGCTACAGAACACGAGCTGACAAGGCAGCATGTGGACTGGTTGACCGGTCAACTAAACAATATACAGAGCTATACTCTCACATAGTGAGTGTATAATCCGTTGGTATAGAGTGTTCGTGTGAGAGGGGAGGCCTGTGAGAGATAGCAAAGAGAGAGAGAAAGAGCTACTCCCTCCGTTCGATAATGTACTTCCAACATTTTTTTAAAAAGTCAAACTTCTGAAACTTTGACCAAGTTTATAAAGAAATTACTTATATCTACAATACCAAAGATAAAATGATAGTATGAAGTAAGTACATGTTGTGATGAATCTGTTGATCTTTCCAGATGTAAATATTTTTCTCCACATATACCTGGTCAAACTTTTCTGAGGTTTGACTTTTCAAAACATCCATATACTTATGGACGTGAGAGAGTCCCTAACTAGAGAGAGAGAGAGATAGAAAGAGTGAGTGAAAAAATTGTGTGTGTGTGTGGAGGGTGAACCCCTCCGTCAAGCTGTGGATACGGGCGAACGTCTTCCACCCTCGACCAAGATACATGACGCCGGGGGCTGGGGACTCGACGTGGACTCGCGCTCCCCTGATCCCGTAGCCCCTCATGTGCAGTCTCAGCGTCTCGGGTTGCTCCATCTCCATCACGCTTGCGAAGGGCGCCGGGAGACGAAGGCGGCGACGAGGCGCCCGGCGCAGCCTGACGAAGAACTCGCAGGGGTCATCCCCGATGTGGACCGCCGTGAGGAGAGGAGCCGCTGGCGGAAGTGAGGCCGGCGCGTCGCCCCGTCCGCCTAGCCCCCGAGCGCCTCGGCCTCGTCCACGACCTCGCCCCCTCCCCCTTCCCCTTGCGGCTGGCTCCGCCGCCGCGGGTGCAAGGGGAGGAGGGGCGCGTTGCCTGGCGGCCACCCTCGCCGCCACCGATGAAGGGCCAGGATTCCCTTTCTCCATGGCGAATGGAGAGAGGGGATCAGAAGATGAAGAGAAGAAGAGGTGGAGGAGTGTGGGTTCCCGTCGCCCCCTCTTGCTCTTTATAAAGGAGCAGGGTGGGGGCTCGACCGCCCCGCTCAGCCCATCAAGGCGCAGGGAGGCCAGGCGACCGGGACCGGCCTGCTGCCCCGACCCGCGACGGCCCGGTTTCCTGCCTCCACCGTCCGCAACTCCAGATGCATGGAAGCCGCGTGGCTGACGTGCAGGACCGAGGCGACGGGTGAGGCGACCTCCCCCCACCCCGTGATCGTGGGGAGCGGACGCCTCGGAGACCGTGCCTCAACCCCGTCCAGCGAAGGAGCCACGCCTCCACGCCTCCCTCCACTTATGAAGATGGCGCGAACCGTCCCCATTTATTGCGACGTGACGCATGCCTGCGGGGCTCAGCCCCTCGCACGCCACCCACGTCACGCACGCCTCTCCCCACGGTGCCGCGTTCGACGCGTGCCATTTGGGGAAGGCGCGATGGATGCGGAGTTAAGATGCAGCGTGACCTAGGCCGCGCGTGCCCGTGCACTGTTTTGGGCCGCGCCAAACATGTCGGGGGAAATCGGCTTCCTCGAACACCTATGGGGACCGAGCCCCTTACTGGTTCGGCGGGGGGCGGAGGTTGCACGAAGAGCGGATCGAGGCGATGCACACGAGGGGTTTACCCAGCTTCGGGCCGCACGGATGCGTAAAACCCTACTGCTGCTTTGTGGATTGTATTGTGTTCTTGCTCGGGGGCGCGTGGTGCTATAGTACACACGAGCCGCTGGCGAGACCGAGCGCAAAAATGGGCGTCCTCCCCTCTACGTGCGCATGGGGCCTCCTTTTATATGCTCAAGGGGTTACCCACAGGTGGCAGCGAAGGTGGGGGCAAAAATGGGAGAATGTTGTAGTGGGTTCAGCTGCCTGCACAGTGGTTGTACAGTGCTATCATACCTAACTCTGACGGCGGGGGACAAGGGCATTAAATGCCCGTCCGCGTCGCCCAGACGGTGCAGGAACAGGACCGTCAGGAGCGCCACCGTTTGCCACGATGGCTACTCTGTCAGCTTCGCTTTGCCACCGCATGCCCCTGGCTGCACAGCCTCCCGCCACGTGCGCCTGGAATGCCCCCAGAGCGACACGTTGGTGGGTGAGCTGGAGCGCAGGCACGGGGTGGTAACTTGCCGCGGCAAGCGCCTTGCCGCGGTGGATGTCTTGTCGCGCCCGGGAGCTTGTCGCTCACCGGGCCTTGCCGGAGCGCGGGGCGCGTCGCGGCAAGCCTCTTGGCGTGCCGTGGTTGGCCTTCCTGGCAAGCTCCTCTTGCCGGGGTCTTGTGCTTCGAGCGGCAGTCCCGGCAAGCTCCTCTTGCCGGGGCCTCGATCTCTTCGGGTGGCCTTCCCGGCAAGCTCCTCTTGCCGGGGCCTTGGCTCAAATACTTTGTTCTTGAATGGCCCAAAAGGGGACCATGGAGGGTCTTGGCGATCACCTGGCAAGCCTTGCCGTGGGGTGCTACGACTGCCCGTGCACAAGTTAGGGGTACTAAGGTACCCCTACTTTAGTACACCGACTGCATGTGTGAAAGATACATGGACAACACTCGATAAAAGTCGAGAAAAATGTGTGTTTCTTATGCAAACATATCACACATGCATCTTCGACAACGGAAGCAAGGTGAGGAGATAGTGTGTGGTCGTTTGCAGCTGAGAGAGCAAGACCCCTAGCACATGGCCATGAGGGGTCTGACAAACAAGGGAGAGAGGTCGATAGAGACGTACGGAGAAAATGTAGTCATGGGGAGGAGAGAGTGTATGTTTGTCATAGAGAGATCCCCTGGAGATCGTGATGGGACTACATGGGTGGGAGATCAAGTGACAAGGTGTGTGCGCGATAGAAGATACCCCGAGAGATATCAAGATAGACGTATGGATGGAAGGAGACAATACGTGTGTTCCTGATGGCTAGTGAGAGATAATCGTACTTAGGGGGGAGTGCTTGCGCCTATGATGGAGTGAGGGATTATTGTACTTATTAGGGGGGTGCGTGTCACATAGAGAGAGAACAAGGGCGGAGAGTGTTGGATGGGTCCATATGTATAGCGCGAGCGAGACATGTGTATGTGTGAACCAGGGAGATATAAAGTTTGAGAGAGATTGAGGAGCCCCGATAAGGCTGAGTGGTGCGTCAGATAGCTGAGAGGGGGAAAGAGATATTCCATCCGCTCGATAATGCAGTGCATGTAATTTTTTTAGAAGTCAAACTTTGAAAACTTTGATCAGGTTTACACAAATGTAATTTATATCTTCAATACCAAAGATACATCATACGAAACTACATCTCATGGTGAATCTAATGGTATATGTTTGCCATTCTAGATGTAATTGTTTTTCTCCAAGTACCTGGTCAAACTTTGTGATGTTGACTTTTCAATAAATCAATATGCTATGGACCGAGGAGAGTGCCTAAGTCGAGAGGGATCAAGTGCGTGTGAAGGAGAATGAGTAAGTGTGCAAAAAGAGTATGTGTGTGAAAGAGAAAGTGACAACAAACGATAAATTAGAGAGAGAGTGTGTTTTTTCGTTTCTTAGGCGAACATATCATGCATGCATCTCCGAGATAGAAAAGTGAGGCGAGGAGATACACGAAGATAGCCAGTGTGTGATTGTTTGCAACGGAGAGAGACACCCCTATAGCACATGTCCAATAGAGGTCTGGCCAACAAGGAACAAAGGTCGAGAGGGACACATGGAGAACATGGACGCATGGGGAGGGAGAGAGGGTGTGTTTGTGATAGAGAGACCCCCTCGAGATCGTGAGGGGACTATATGGGTGGGAGATCGAGGGAGGTGCGTGCACCATAGAAAGATGCCCTGAGAGAAATCGAGATAGACCATGCACATATGTTTGTCATGGAGACTAAGATTAGCTAGTCATATACATATAGGGGGGACTGCGTGTGCCTACAATTGAGTGAGAGACCATCATACTTGGCTGGCTAGGCATGTGATTGTGTGTGTGTGCATGTGAGATGGAGAGAGAACGAGGGAGAGAGATAGAGTTTTAGATGGGCCTATCGAGTGCGAGTGAGATATGCATGTGTATGTGTGACCCAGGTAGATGGAGAATTTGAGAGAGGGGGGGAAGAGCTCCGAGACGATAGAGTGGTGCGTGAGAGAGTTACAGGCAACGAGCCAAGGAATTTTTGTGCGTACGATGAGTGCACCCAAGATATCTAGCTTGGACTAGAGAATCATACATAGTGTGCGAGAGAGACCTATAGATGGAGTATATATACCTGCGAACTAGAAAGACCCCCCCCACACACACACACACAGAGAGAGAGAGAGAGAGAGAGAGCAGGAGTCCGGGAGAGGGGGAGGTCGTGTTTTATGCATCAAAGACTGATATAAACCATGTTTCGATATAAACTTGCATTCAAATATTTAAATTGGAGAACATGTTGTCTGCAATCCACACATGAACGGATATATGCGTATATCAAACAAGTTCATTAATTTGACTTTCAACATGTTCATGGAGTACTATAATACTGTACAACATGCTACTCGATTAAGGTGTTCAATTTTGGATTCAGTTCACTATTTTGACCTGGTTAACGAACTATTTCATTGAATTGAGATATTTCATTTTGGGTTTGATTCCCGTTTTTGAGTGGGTCAACTATTTGTCATATAGTAAATCGCTAGCAACGAGCATGTAAAAACACATTACTCCCGAGCATCATCTCTTCATCTAAAAAAGAAGTGGCAAGCTAATATTTCAAAATGTGATTCGAATCGACTTGGTAAGGTAGACGTGGATGCTCATTCTCCCAAATTTTGAACGAACCATTAAACATCCTCTGCTCGGTGGAATTCGCCCGAGCAAATAAATGGGAGACGCGAAATTACCGTCCTATGCGGGAGACGCATTAATTGGCCCGTTGTACATCGAGGGTAGGTTCGTAACTTCATCCAAGCGCGCCTTCTCCTTGGTTGAAATGACATGTGCCGAATAATTCATAAACCATGGTCGGCAAAACACGCTCTCCTCGCCCGAAATAGCTCGCGCCCACTGTTTCAAAACATGCTCTCCTCACCCGAAATCGCTCGCGCCCACTATATTTCAAAACACGCCCTCCTCGCCCGAAGAATGAGCAAGTGTGCAAAAAGAGTATGTGTGTGAAAGAGAAAGTGACAACAAACGATAAATTAGAGAGTGTGTTTTTTTTCGTTTCTTATGCGAACATATCACGCATGCATCTCCGAGATGGAAAAGCGAGGCGAGGAGATACACGAAGATAGCTAGTGTGTGATTGTTTGCAACGGAGAGAGACACACCTGTAGCACATGTCCAATAGAGGTCTGGACAACAAGGAACAAAGGTCGAGAGGGACACATGGATGGCATGGAGGCATGGGGAGGGAGAGAGGGTGTGTTTGTGATAGAGAGATCCCGTCGAGATCGTGAGGGGACTATATGGGTGGGAGATCGAGGGAGTGCGTGCGCGATAGAAAGATGCCCCGAGAGAAATCGAGATAGACCATGCACATGTTTGTGATGGAGACTAAGATTAGCTAGTCATATACATATAGGGGGGACTGCGTGTGCCTACAATTGAGTGAGAGACCATCATACTTGGCTAGCTGGGCATGAGATTGTGTGTGTGCGCGCATGTGAGATGGAGAGAGAACGAGGGGGAGAGATAGAGTTTTAGATGGGCCTATCGAGTGCGAGTGAGATATGCATGTGTATGTGTGACCCAGGTGGATGGAGAGTTTGAGAGAGGGGGGAAGAGCTCCGAGACAACATAGTGGTGCGTGAGAGAGTTACGGGCAAAGAGCCAAGGAACCTGTGTGCGTACGATGAGTGCACCCAAGATATCTAGCTTGGACTAGCTAGAGTATCATACATAGTGTGCGAGAGAGACATATAGATGGTGTATATATGCATGCGAACTAGAAAGACCCCCCCCCCCACACACACACACACAGAGAGAGAGAGAGAGAGAGAGAGAGAGAGAGAGAGATGGAGAGAAAGGGAGAGGGACCAACAAGGTTTTTGTGTCGGATGCGTGCGACAGAATTGAAGATAGTCGGAGAGAGAGAGAGAGAGAGAGAGAGAGAGAGAGAGAGAGAGAGAGAGAGAGAGAGAGAGAGAGAGAGAGAGAACAGGAGTCCGGGAGAGGGGGAGGTCGCGTTTTATGCATCAAAGACTGATATAAACCATGTTTCGATATAAAATTGCATTCAAATATTTAAATTGGAGAACATGTTGTCTGCAATCCACACATGAACGGATATATGCGTATATCAAACAAGTTCATTAATTTGACATTCAACATGTTCATGGAGTACTATAATACTGTACAACATGCTACTCGATTGAGGTGTTCAATTTTGGATTTAGTTCACTATTTTGACCTACTGAACGAGCTATTTCATTGAATCGAGATATTTCATTTTGGATTTGATTCGCGTTTTTGAGTGGATCAACTATTTTTCATATAGTAAATTGCTAGCAACGAGCATGTAAAAACACATTACTCCCGAGCATCATCTCTCCATCTAAAAAAGAAGTGGCAAGCTAATATTTCAAAATTTGATCCGAATCGACTTGGTAAGGTAGACGTGGATGCTCGTTCTCCCAAAATTTGAACGAACCGTTAAACATCCTCTCTGCTTGGTGGAATTCGCCCGAGCAAATAAATGGGAGACGCGAAATTACCGTCCTATGTGGGACACGCATCAATTGGCCCGTTGTACATCGAGGGTAGGTTCGTAACTTCATCCAAGCGCGCCTTCTCCTCGGCCGAAATGACATGTGTTGAATAATTCATAAACCATGATCGGAAAAAACACGCTCTCCTCGCCCGAAATAGCTCGCGCCCACTATTTCAAAACACGCTCTCCTTGCCCGAAATCGCTCGCGCCCACTATAGTTCAAAACACGCCCTCCTCGCCCGAAATCGCTCCCGCCCACTATTTGGGGAGAAGCAAAGTTACTCTACTATCCCCGACCCTCAGTACACAGACCAAAGCCGAGAAGCCTAAAGGCAGGGGTAGAACTGTAACTCCCCCTCACATTTTAGACAAATGCGTCCGTAAAACATGGTTCCACTCCACTCCCAATCCCCCCCCCCCATTCATACCTCGTGGGCGCCAAATCACCTTCTCCCCGGAAGCTCCCTTCTCCCGAGCCGTGAAACCTCAGCCCCTCCTCCATGGCACCCCCACCGCACCAATTTCACAGCCGCCCTCCTCCCTAATGCCGGAGACGTTGTCCATTTGTCGCCGTGCACTGGGTCGTGTGCCTCTTACTTCATGCTGCTGGAGCTGCCTCGACGATGGTCGCGTGAACTGTACCGGAGCCGATTCACCCCCGCTGTTGTTCACGATGCCGGAGCGGCTCCAACTTCGGATCCGTCCCGAGTCCCGGCGTTGCTTCCCCGTAGCCGTCGACCGTCGCTACATAGCTATTTCCCTGCCGCCGGTGGCCACCGCAACCGCGCCAGCCTCACCAACTCGGCAGCTGGACCTGCCTACTTCACCATGCCTCCAGATAGGTTGCACCCTCATCTCAAATCACTTTATTTAGGCATCAGTTGTCTGAATTTTTATTCTGGGCCAATCGATTCCCAATGGGAAGCAGCACCCCTCGAGGCGGCGAAGCTCCTAGGCTGCTGGTTGGCTGGTGTCTAACGTAAGGGTGCGGGGCCGCAAGTTCGCCGCGGAAGCAGCGCTTAGATGGCTATCTTAGAGTTGCGTGGGTTGAAGGTAGTGCCACCACCAGATCTGGATGACGGAGAGTCTTTGTGGATTGGCCCGGGGGCGGCGCAACCACGACAGTGCGTGGGGCGGGGAGCGGGGTTTTGGCCGGGGCCACGGGCGGCGGAGGCAAGCTTCTCTGCCGTTGGTCACTTTCTCTTCGGGGAAGATTCCTAACAGTGTCCGCCGGGAGGCACAAGACGGCCATCAAGCCATCCGGCGTAGATCGGACAGTACCAAAATAAAATAAAATCGTGAGACCCCAATTTAGTCTTCAGTCAACAGACGTGTGACCACTCTCGTACCTTGCTGTTGATCTCTTAGTGTATTTCTTCAGATCAAAGAGATGTGTCGTTCTTAACATTATGCGTTATCTGCATCTTCAGCCACACCGTCTTCCGACTCACCATAGCTACTCCAACAAGGGAAGCATACACCAGAAGGGAGCTATAGTCCCCACTCAACAATTCCCTACATCGAATGCGAGTGCCCGACATGGACAGCAACAACAACTGCAGGGCCATAGACAAGTCAGCACATGATGCTCACTCCTATGGATGGCGGCCAGATAGGTTGTACCCTCATCTTACTTGTGTGCAACATTTATGGCTTTGTTATTCATCTAAGCATGGAGAATAGTGCTACCTCTTGAGCACTGCGTTGGTTTTCCCTTGAAGAGGAAAGGGTGATGCAGCAAAGTAGCGTAAGTATTTCCCTCAGTTTTTCAGAACCAAGGTATCAATCTAGTAGGAGGCTACACGCGAGTCCCTCGCACCTACACAAAACAAATGAATCCTCGCAACCAACGCGATAAGGGGTTGTCAATCCCTACACGGTCACTTACGAGAGTGAGATCTGATAGATATGATATGATAATATTTTTGGTATTTTTATGATAAAGATGCAAAGTAAAATAAAAGCAAAGTAAATAGATAAGTGTTGGAAGATTAATATCATGGAAGATAGACCCGGGGGCCATAGGTTTCACTAGTGGCTTCTCTCAAGAGTATACGTATTTTACGGTGGGTGAACAAATTACTGTTGAGCAATTCACAGAATTGAGCATAGTTATGAGAATATCTAGGTATGATCATGTACATAGGCATCACATCCAAGACAAGTAGACCGACTCCTGCCTGCATCTACTACTATTAGTCCACACATCGACCGCTATCCAGCATGCATCTAGAGTATTAAGTTCATAAGAACAGAGTAACGCCTTAAGCAAGATGACATGATGTAGAGGGATAAATTCATGCAATATGATAAAAAACCATCTTGTTATCCTCGATGGCAACAATACAATACGTGCCTTGCTGCCCCTACTGTCACTGGGAAAGGACACCACAAGATTGAACCCAAAGCTAAGCACTTCTCTCATTGCAAGAAAGATCAATCTAGTAGGCCAAACCAAACTGATAATTCGAAGAGACTTGCAAAGATAACCAATCATACATAAAATAAGTTAGAAGATTCAAATATTGTTCATAGATAAACTTGATCATAAACCCACAAGTCATCGGTCTCAACAAACACACCGCAAAAAGAAGATTACATCGAATAGATCTCCACGAGAGAGGGGGGGGGACATTGTATTGAGATCCAAAAAGAGAGAGAAAGCCATCTAGCTAATAACTATGGACCCGAAGGTTTGAGGTAAACTACTCACACATCATCGGAGGGGCTAAGGTGTTGATGTAGAAGCCCTCCGTGATCGATGCCTGATACGTCTCCAACGTATCTATAATTTTTGATTTTTCCATGCTATTATATTATGTGATTTGGATGTTTATGGGCTTTATTAAGAAATTTTATAATACTTTTGGGACTAACCTATTGACCCAGAGCCCAGTGCCAGTTCCCGTTTTTCCCTTGTTTCAGTGTTTCGAAGAAAAGGAATATCAAACGGTGTCGAAACAGAATGAAACCTTCTGGAGAAGTTATTTTTGGAAGGAAAGCAACCTGATAGACTTGGAGTGCACGTCAGGAAAGAAACGAGGGAGCCACGAGGTAGGGGGGCGCGCCCACCACCCTCGTGGGCCCCTCGTGGCTCCCCTGATGTACTTCTTCCTCCTATATATAGCCATATACCCTAAAACGACCGGGGAACAGAATAGATCGGGAGTTCCGCCGCCGCAAGCCTCTGTAGCCACCAAATCCCAATCGGGGCCCTGTTCCGGCACCCTGCCAGAGGGGGGAACCCTCACTGGTGGCCATCTTCATCATCCCGACGCTCTCCATGACGAGGAGGGAGTAGTTCACCCTCGGGGCTGAGGGTATGTACCAGTAGTTATGTGTTTGATCTCTCTCTCTCGTGTTCTTGATTTGGCACGATCTTGATGTATTGCGAACTTTGCTATTATAGTTGGATCTTATGTTTCTTCTCCCCCTCTACTCTCTTGTAATGGATTGAGTTTTCCCTTTGAAGTAATCTTATCGGACTGAGTCTTTAATTACTTGAGAACACTTGATGTATGTCTTGCCGTGCGTATCTGTGGTGACAATGGGATATCACGTGATTCATTTGATGTATGTTTTGGTGATCAACTTGCGGGTTCCGCCCATGAACCTATGCATAGGGGTTGGCACACGTTTTCGTCTTGATTCTCTAGTAGAAACTTTGGGGCACTCTTTGAAGTCCTATGTGTTGGTTGAATAGATGAATCTGAGATTGTGTGATGCATATCATATAATGATACCCACAGATACTTGAGGTGACATTGGAGTATCTAGGTGACATTAGGGTTTTGGTTGATTTGTGTCTTAAGGTGTTATTCTAGTATGAACTCTAGGGTTGTTTGTGACACTTATAGGAATAGCCCAACGGATTGATTGGAAAGAATAACTTTGAGGTGGTTTCATACCCTACCATAATCTCTTTGTTTGTTCTCTGTTATTAGTGACTTTGGAGTGACTCTTTGTTGCATGTTGAGGGATAGTTATATGATCCAACTATGTTATTATTGTTGAGATAACTTGCACTAGTGAAAGTATGATTCCTAGGCCTTGTTTCCTAGCATTGCAATACCATTTGTGCTCACTTTTATCATTAGTTACCTTGCTGTTTTTATATTTTCATATTACAAAAACCTATATCTACCATCCATATTGCACTTGTATCACCATCTCTTCGCCGAACTAGTTCAACTATACAATTTAACATTGTATTGGGTGTGTTGGGGACATAAGAGACTCTTTGTTATTTGGTTGCAGGGTTGCTTGAGAGAGACCGTCTTAATCCTACGCCTCCCACGGATTGATAAACCTTAGGTCATCCACTTGAGGGAAATTTGCTACTCTCCTACAAACCTCTGCACTTGGAGGCCCAACAACGTCTACAAGAAGATGGTTGCGTAGTAGACATCAATGCCCCCTCCAGCGGAGCTCCGGAACAGGCCCCAAGATGGGATCTCGTGGGTACAAAAGGTTGCGGCGGTGGAATTAGGTTTTTGGCTCCTGTCCTGATCGTATGGGGTACGTAGGTATATATAGGAGGAAGGAATACGTCGGTGGAGCAACAGGGGGCCCACGAGGGTGGAGGGCACACCTGGGGGGGGGTAGGCGCGCCCCTCTACCTCGTGGCTTCCTCCTTTGTTTCTTGGCGTAGGGTCCAAGTCCTCTGGATCATGTTCGTTCCGAAAATCACGTTCCCGAAGGTTTCATTCCGTTTAGACTCCATTTGATATTATTTTTCTGCGAAACTCTGAAATAGGCAAAAGACAGCAATTCTGGGCTGGGCCTCCGGTTAATAGGTTAGTCCCAAAAATAATATAAAAGTGAATAATAAAGCCCAATAATGTCCAAAACAGAAGATAATATAGCATGGAGCAATAAATAATTATAGATATGTTGGAGACGTATCAGGCATCCCCAAGCTTAATTCTTGCTCGTCCTCGAGTAGGTAAATGATAAAAATAGAATTTTTGATGTGGAATGCTACTAGGCATAATTTCAATGTAATTCTTCTTAACTGTGGTATGAATATTCAGATCCGAAAGATTCAAGATAAAAGTTCATATTGACATAGAAATAATAATACTTCAAGCATACTAACTAAGCAATTATGTCCTCTCAAAATAACATGGCCAAAGAAAGTTCATCCCTACAAAATCATATAGTTTAGTCATGCTCCATTTTCGTCACACAAGAATGCTCTCATCATGCACAACCCTGATGACAAGCCAAGCAATTGTTTCATATTTTAGTAATCTCAAACTTATAAACCATCACGCAATACATGAGCGCGAGCCATGGATATAGCACTATGGGTGGAACAGAATATAATGATGGGGGTTATGTGGAGAAGACAAAAAAGGAGATAGTCTCACATCAACGAGGCTAATCAATGAGCTATGGAGATGCCCATCGATTGATGTTAATGCAAGGAGTAGGGATTGCCATGCAACGGATGCACTAGAGCTATAAATGTATGAAAGCTCAACAGAAGAAACTAGTGGGTGTGCATCCAACTTGCTTGCTCACGAAGACCTAGGGCACTTGAGGAGGCCCATTGTTGGAATATACAAGCCAAGTTCTATAATGAAAAATTCCCACTAGTATATGGAAGTGACAAAACAAGAGACTCTCTATCATGAAGATTATGGTGCTACTTTGAAGCACAAGTGTGGTAAAAAGATAGTAACATTGTCCCTTCTCTGTTTTTCTCTCATTTTTTTGGGCCTTCTCTTTTATTATAGCCTTTCTCTTTTTTTATTCCTCACTTGGGACAATGCTCTAGAAAATGATGATCATCACACTTCTATTTATTTACAACTCAATGATTACAACTCGATACTAGAACAAAGTATGACTCTATATGAATGCCTCCGGCGGTGTACCGGGATATGCAATGAACCAAGAGTGACATGTATGAAAGCATTCTGAACGGTGGCTTTGCCACAAATACTATGTCAAATACATGATCATGCTAAGCAATATGACAATGATGAACGTGTCATGATAAACGGAATGGTGGAAAGTTGCATGGCAATATATCTCGGAATGGCTATGGAAATGCCATAATAGGTAGGTATGGTGGCTGTTTTGATGAAGATATAAGGAGGTTTATGTGTGAAAGAGCGTATCATATCACGGGGTTTGGATGCACCGGCGAAGTTTGCACCAACTCTCAATGTGAGAAAGGGCAATGCACGGTACCGAAGAGGCTAGCAATGATGGAAAGGTGAGAGTGCGTATAATCCATGGACTCAACATTAGTCATAAAGAACTCACGTACTTATTGCAAAAATCTACAAATCATCAAAAACAAAGCACTACGCGCATGCTCCTAGGGGGATAGATTGGTAGGAAAAGACCATCGCTCGTCCCCGACCACCACTCATAAGGAAGACAATCAAAGAACAACTCATGTCTCAAATTTGTTACATAACGTTTACCATACGTGCATGCTACGGGACTTGCAAACTCCAACACAAGTATTTCTCAAATTCACAACTACTCAACTAGCACAACTTTAATATCACTACCTCCATATCTCAAAACAATCATCAAGCATCAAACTTCTCTTAGTATCCAAAACACTCATAAGAAAGTTTTTACTAATCTTGAATACCTAGCATATTAGGATTATTTAAGCAATTTACCATGCTATTTAAGACTCTCAAAATAATGTAAGTGAAGCATGAGACACCAACAGTTTCTATAAGACAAATCCACCAACGTGCTCTAAAAGATATAAGTGAAGTACTAGAGCAAAACTATATAACTCAAAAGATATAAGTGAAGCACATAGAGTATTCTAATAATTTCCGAATCATGTGTGTATCTCTCAAAAGGTGTGTACAGCAAGGATGATTGTGGTAAACTAAAAAGCAAAGACTCAAATCATACAAGACACTCCAAGCAAAACACATATCATGTGGTGAATAAAAATATAGCTCCAAGTAAAGTTACCGATGAAAGTAGACGAAAGAGGGGATGCCTTCCGGGGCATCCCCAAGCTTTGGATTTTTGGTGTCCTTAGATTATCTTGGGGGTGTCATGGGCATCCCCAAGCTTAGTCTCTTGCCACTCCTTGTTCCATAATCCATCGAATATTTCACCCAAAACTTGAAAACTTCACAACACAAAACTCAACAAAAAATCTCGTGAGCTCCGTTAGCGAAAGAAAACAAAAGACCACTTCAAGGTACTGTAATGAAATCATTCTTTATTTATATTGGTATTAAAATTAATTTATTCCAACTTTTCTATGGTTTATAAACTATTTTACTAGCCATAGATTCATCAAAATAAGCAAACAACACACGGAAAACAGAATCTGCCAAAAACAGAACAGTCTGTAGTAATCTGTAACTAACACAGACTTTTGGAACTCCAAAAAATCTACCAAAATAGGAAGACCTAGAAAATTTGTTTATTGATCAGAAGCAATTGGAATCAGTATTTTATCACGTTCTGGTGATTTTTAACAATTATATTCGTGAATAGAAAGTTTCTGGAAATTTCTGCAAGATCAAATAACTATCATCCAAGAAGATCCTATAGGTTTAGCTTGGTACAAACACTAATTAAAACATAAAAGCACATCTAAACATAGGCTATATCAAAGATTCATTCCTAAACATAAGCAAAAAGCAAAAAAACTAAATATAAAATTGGGTTGCCTCCCAACAAGCGCTATCGTTTAACGCCCCTAGCTAGGCATAATAGCAAGGATAGATCTAGGTATTGCCATCTCTGGTAGGCAATCCATAAGTGGCTCTCATAATAGATTCATATGGTAATTTTATTTTCTTCCTAGGGAAGTGTTCCATGCCTTTCTTTAATGGAAATTGGAATCTAATATTCCCTTCCTTCATATCAATAATTGCACCAATCGTTCTAAGGAAAGGCCTACCAAGAATAATAGGACATGAAGGATTGCAATCTATGTGAAGAACGATAAAATCTACGGGCACATAATTCCTATTTGCAACGATAAGAACATCATTAATTCCTCCCATAGGTTTCTTAATAGTGGAATCCGCAAGGTGCAAGTTTAGATAGCAATCATCAAAATCAGGGAAACCTAGCAAATCACATAAAGTTTTAGGAATCATGGAAACACTAGCACCCGAATCACACAAAGCATAGAATTCGTGATCTTTAATTTTAATTTTAGTAGTAGGTTCCCACTCATCATAAAGTTTTCTAGGGATAGAAACTTCCAACTCAAGTTTTTCTTCATAAGATTGCATCAAGGCATCAACGATATGTTTGGTAAAAGCTTTATTTTGACTATAAGCATGAGGAGAATTTAACACGGATTGAACAAGGAAATACAATATATCAAAGAGAAATTATCATAATTAAATTCCTTGAAATCCAAGATAGTGGGTTTCTTGTCTAGAGTTTTGATCTCTTCAATCCCACTTTTATCAAATTTAGCATTAAGATCTAAAAACTCCGAATTTTTGGAACGCCTTCTAGGTAAAGGTGGATCATATTCAGTCCCATCATTATCAAGATTCATATTGAAAAACAAAGATTTAATGGGGGACACATCAATACCTTTTAGATCTTCATCTTTATTTACATAGGAACTAGAAGAACACGCTCTTATAAAGGAATCTTTCTTAGCACGCATCCTAGCGGTTCTTTCTTTGCACTCATCAATGGAAATTCTCATGGCTTTGAGAGACTCATTGATGTCATTCTTAGGAGGAATAGGTCTAAGTTTTAAAGAATCATCATCAAGAGAAATTCTATCAACGTTCCTAGCCAAATCATCAACTTTAAGCCATTTCTCTTCAAGCAAAGCATTAAAATTCTTTTGAGAATTCATAAATTCCTTAACACTAGTCTCAAATTCCGAGGGCATCTTATTAAAATTTCCATAAGAATTGTTGTAGGAATTACCATAATTATTAGAGGAATTACTAGGATAAGGCCTAGGATTAAAGTTTCCTCTATACGCATTGTTACCAAAATTATTCCTACCAACAAAATTCACATCCATAGATTCATTAATTTTCTCAATCAAAGTAGACAAAGGCATATCATTAGGATCAGAAGAAACACTCTTAGTAGCAAATAATTTCATAAGTTCATCCAACTTTCCACTCAAAACATTAATTTCTTCTATCGCATGCACCTTTTTATTAGTAGATCTTTTAGTGTGCCATTGAGAATAATTAACCATAATATTATCTAGGAGTTTAGTGGCTTCTCCTAAAGTGATTTCCATAAAAGTGCCTCCCGCGGCTGAATCTACACTAGTAGAAAACCAGCCTTTTGTCCCGGTTCATAAGGGCCTTTAGTCCCAGTTCATGAACCGGGATTAAAGGGTTGTTACTAATACGCCCCCCCTTTAGTCCCGGTTCAAACCAGAACCGGGACAGATGGGCCTCCACGTGGCCGCTGCCGGCAGCCCAGGCAGGGGGGCCTTTGGTCCCGGTTGATGACATAAACCGGGACCAAAAGGCTTCCATGCGTCAGCAGCTGGCTGGAGCTGAGGTTTTTCTTTTTTTTAAACAGTGGCTGTTTTAGGGGTTTTAGAGGGTTATTTTTAGGTTGTTATTAGCTAGCTAATAGAGAGAAGTGTCCTCTCTTATATCTTCATCCTTGGTTTACCAACGCTACTGCTATGTTCATTTCACCCGCATATATATATATATATATATATATATATATATATATATATATATATATATATATATATATATATATATATATATATATATATATAATAACTCATGCATGCTCGCATCATACATCATCATATATAATAACAAGTCCTACTAATTAATCAAGCATCATCATACAACTTCTACTCGTTATTAATAATAAGTCATACGATCATCATCCTCATAGTCATCGAACCCAACCCTACATAATTGTTCTTAGCACATGATCATCAGTATCAGGTAGGACCTAAACACACTTAAGGTAAAATAGCATAAAACAATATAGACCCTGACTCTCCCTTATGAAGAATGGAGATCATCATGTCTCCAATTCTTGCGCCTCGCTTCCTTTTGCTTCCAAGAAGCTCCTTACGACTTTCCATACATTTTTTCCATTCTTTGATTGTCATGTCTCCACTTCTTTTAGAAATCCGGTATGGACAGTTGAGATTCGTAGGATGACCTGGATATATGTTGAAAACACGAAGGCTGCCGCCATTCTTATACATCAAATGAGGCACACAATCCTCTGGGATTCTCTGTTGAAAAACATAGTAATAACTTCGTAGTTAGCAATGATGTACTAGTTTTAGAAGTATGCAAAAAGATGCACGGATGTCGTAATAGTAAAAAATCTTACCAGGGTATCTCCATGGTAGTTACCGTAGTTCAACACGTGCACTAGGGGCACGTATTGACCATAATGTTGAGGAGTTCGATTGTAGATATTGTAATTCTCAAGATCATTACAAAATCCAACCAGATGAGTTTTCTCCTTGTAAGTTAACTCAGCGCCATCGGTGTAGTAAGTTCTATCTACCATCTTCTGCACATTCTTTGATACTTCAAAATAAGCTGTGAATGGAAATAAGCTGTCAACTATTTGGAAATGAACAAATAAATTAGTTAATAATTAACTATGTTTGAGAAACTCACATAGCGGTAGAACTGGAGGCGTATCAACAAGGACCCAAATGTCCATATTGTCTTGCTCGATTTCAGGATCACCAAGATCCATGGTGACAAGCATACCCTCATCAAAACCATACAATTTGCAAAATACTTCCCAATTTTTGCAACCAAAATGGGTTACGCTCTCAGCATTATACAACTTTACTTCAAAATCCACATCATGATGGGTCCTTAGGTGATTTTTCTTCGTTTCAAAATTTTCATGGTCTTCAAAATCCATCCTCTCCAAGACATAGCGTCTTGCATGGCATGGGATAAACTATACTCGAATTGTAAAAGATGAAAATTACACGTTGAAATAGTTGAAGTCACGCTTAATTATGAAAAAAAACACTTGTCGTCGTTGCGTACCGTTTCAACTTCGAAGGTCTCCTCGAGCTTAATGCTAAAGCGCCGACCATCGTCCAGGTGAGGCCTGTCGCACTGACCTCGATCGTCGTGGCACCAGTCGCACTTCCTCGGGAGACTTCTGTCGTCCGATGATGACATTTCCTATACGTTCATAATTCAAAGACTAAATTAGATCATTATTATTCAACTAATCATATGCATATGCCTTGCATAGTGCTCTCCAATTTGAGCATTCAATAAGAAAAATCAAATCGCAAAATAAAGTAGTATTCAAATTAGGATGCATTCAATTATAAGAAAAACTACATCATCTCCATGTGTCCGTACATCGAATATTATCACTAATACACGTTGAATACTATCATACATATCGCCAGTACAGCTAGAACCGTAGCGCCCGACGGGTATCGGCGCGGGCGGTGGACACCCAAAGGGAAGGAACCATCACAGGATCATCGCTCCAGTGAGATCCCTGAAGAACCTGCCAGGTATTCTCGAACCTACCCTCCAACGCAACCATGTAGCGACGGACGTGCTGGTCCTCCTCGCTGACACGGTGACGTACCACCTCCGCGGTGTCCGGAAGCCTTGGCACCGTCACTGGCCCACGCGACCGCCACTAAACAAGGATCGGGTCAACGATGGGCTGGCTCCTCACCAAACTACGCCCCCCGGAAGGTAGCACCTCCCAGTCCCGGACATGGCCCATCTGGTCAAGCAGGTGTCGTCCTCCGCCGACTCGACGGCGAGGATGCGGGATAGGCATCGTCCACGTCGATGCGGGAATAATTGCTTTAACTAAAAAAATAAACTAGTTCTATTAATTTTCTTGCTAAAAATAAACTACTTCTATAGTAAAATAAACTAGTTCAACTACTAAGCACTTACTATAAATAGAATAATGTTGTACTTACTAAAAATAAACAAGTTTACCTAGTTCTAACTAATTCCATTAAACACTTTCTAAGTAGTACTAATTACTAAAAGTTATCGGGGAGGGGTATATCGACAACGACATACCCGATAACAAAAATAAGAAGAGGAAGAAGAAGAAAAAAAGAGGAGAAGAAGAAAGGAATAGAAGAGGAAGAATAAGAAAAAGAGAGGAGAAGAAGAAGGAATAATAGAGGAGAAGATCAGAAGAATTCTTCTTCTTCTCCTCTATTACTTCTTCTTCTTCTCTTTTTTTTCTTCTTTTTCATCTTCTTATTTATTTCTCCTGTTATTCCTCTCCTCTTCTTCTTATTCTTCTTCTTCTTCTCCTTCTTCCTCTTCTTATTTCTATGAACAAAATTACAACAAAAAAATGAACTTTCTATGAACAAAAAACTTTATATATATATGAACAAAATTTCTATGAACAAAAAAAATTAAACTAACCACATATGAACATTATACATTATACATTATATACATATATATGAACATTATACATACACATATACATTATACATACACATATACATACACATATACATACACATACACATATACATTATACATACACATACACATATACAATATACATACACATATACATACACATATCAAAAAAAATTAAACTAAAAAAATGAAGGGCGGGGGCGGCGGCAGCGAAGGGCAGGGGCGGCGTGCGGCGGCCGCGCAGGGCAGGGTCTGCGCGCGGCGTTGTAGGATCGGAAGTATGTCTAGAGGGGGGGGTGATTAGACTACTTGACCAAATAAAAACTTAACCTTTTCCCAATTTTAGTTCTTGGCAGATTTTAGCTACTTTAGGACAAGTCAAGCAATCATCACACAATTCAAGCAAGCATGCAAAGAGTATATAGGCAGCGGAAAGTAAAGCATGCAACTTGCAAGAATGTAAAGGGAAGGGTTTGGAGAATTCAAAAGCTATTGGAGACACGGATGTTTTTCCCGTGGTTCGGATAGGTGGTGCTATCCTACATCCACGTTAGTGGAGACTTCAACCCACGAAGGGTAACGGTTGCGCGAGTCCACGGAGGGCTCCACCCACGAAGGGTCCATGAAGAAGCAACCTTGTCTATCCCACCATGGCCATCGCCCACGAAGGACTTGCCTCACTAGCGGTAGATCTTCACGAAGTAGGCGATCTCCTTGCCCTTACAAACTCCTTGGTTCAACTCCACAATCTTGTCGGAGGCTCCCCAGTGACACCTAGCCAATCTAGGAGACACCACTCTCCAAGAAGTAACAAATGGTGTGTTGATGATGAACTCCTTGCTCTTGTGCTTCGAATGATAGTCTCCCCAACACTCAACTCTCTCTCACAGGATTTGGATTTGGTGGAAAGAAGATTTGAGTGGAAAGCAACTTGGGGAAGGCTAGAGATCAATATTCATATGGTAGGAATGGAATATCTTGGTCTCAACACATGAGTAGGTGGTTCTCTCTCAGAACATATGAGTTGGACGTGTAGGTGTGTTCTGATGGCTCTCTCCACGAATGAAGAGGAGGTGGAGGGGTATATATAGCCTCCACACAAAATCCAACCGTTACACACAATTTACCAATCTCGGTGGGACCGAATCAACAAACTCGGTCGGACCGAAAAGGTAAACCTAGTGACCGTTAGAGATTTTCGGTGGGACTGACATGCATCTCGGTAGGACTGATGTGGTTAGGGTTTGGGCATAACGTAATCTCGGTGAGACCGATTACACAAACTCGGTGAGACCGATTTGGTAATAAGCTAACCAGAGAGTTGGTCAGGCAAACTCGGTGGGACCGATTTGCTCTTTTGGTGAGACCGAAAAGTTACAAAAGGGAAACAGAGAGTTTGCATTGCAATCTCGGTGGGACCGATTCGCTCTTTCGGTGAGACCGAAAAGTTACGAAAGGGAAACAGAGAGGTTGCAATCCCATCTCGGTGAGACCGAGATCCCTATCGGTGAAACCGATTTGCTAGGGTTTTGGCTATGGCTTATGACATATGAAACTCGGTGGCGCCGGATAGAAAGAATCGGTATGACCGAATTTGGCTTAGGGTTTAGTTCAAAAGTGGATATGGGAAAGTAGCTGAGGATTTTGGAGCATATCATGAAGCACATAAGGCAAAGAGCTCATTAAGCAACACCTCATCCCTCCTTGATAGTATTGGCTTTTCCTATGGACTCAATGTGATCTTGGATCACTAAAATATAAAATGAAGAGTCTTGAGCTTTTGAGCTTTAGCCAATCCTTTGTCCTTAGCATTTTGAGGGTTCCACTTTCACCATCCATGCCATGCCAATCATTGAGCTTTCCTGAAATAATTGTCTTGGGATAGCATTAGCTCAATGAGCTATATGTTGTTATGAATTACTAAAACCACCTAGGGATAGTTGCACTTTCAATCTCCCCCTTTTTGGTAATTGATGACAACATATAGATCAAAGCTTCGACAAATGATAATAAGAATGAATTACATCGTCGTTTTGAGAAGTATGTGATAAGTAAGAGCTCCCCCTAAATTTGTGCATATTTAAAATTTGCTTTGGATTGCAAATGCACAAGGAGTTAGAATCATGGGTTACTCTTCCATGTCACATACATCTTGGTGGAGCGCTCAAAATGATAAACAATGAAATACATGCACTCATCACCAAGGCAAAGTGAATGACCACATAAGATAGATAGGATATATCAAACATGCATAAGTGTAGCTTATGATCAAACACATGATCATCAATGTCTCACAAGCATAATAAGGTATCTCAACCAAAAGCAAACAATTGTATCAAAGACCACCAAATAAAACAAGAGAGAAAAACCAACACTCTCTCTCTCGAAGCCTATGATCTATACATCTTCCCCCCCTTTGGCAAGAAGTTACCAAAAAGTTCCTAGAAAATGCATAGTGCTATATCGACACTCAGGCTTGGTCTTCAGGTGGTGGTGGAGTCTGGATCACTCCAAGGACGAAGGCTTCTGTTGATGCTGATGTAGTTGGAGCTGAGGTGGATGTTGGAGCAGGTTGGACTGGTGCTGCGGCTGGTGCTGAGGCTGTTGCTCTTGTGTTTGGAACTGGCACTGCACTGGACCTCTGACCACGTGGCACTCTAGCAAATGCATCTGTGGCAGTCTTCCCTCTCCTCTCTTGCATGTCATCCTGGAGCTGCTCTACTGTTGTCTGTATCTCTGTCACCTTGATGTCCAAGTCATAGAACTTCTGTTCTACGATCCTCTCTAGGCTTGCCTGGTTCTGAGTTAGGTTGGCCAAACCTTTCTCAATCCGCAGGGTGGATGCAATCAGGTAACTGAGTTGTTCTTGCTTAGTCTTCAAGAAGTATTCTGATGCCTCCTCTTGAGTTGGCATCCTAGCAGCTTTCTCCTGTCTTGCCTTCTCCTTTTGAGCTTGAGCATGGGCTGAAGATGGTTCATCCTTGTTCATCACAACTTCATTATCTTCAAACTCAGGATGAATAGGAAGATGTTCCTTATCCAAAAGATAGATGCCTGTGCCTATCTTGGAGTTGATGAGTTCCTGGATCTGAGGAGCATATCCATAGCTTCTCTTCTGGTCTGATGTTGTCCTCTTGATTATCTCAATCATCAGGCTCATGACTTTGAACTTTTGAGGCACATCAAAGATATGAAGCAGGTTGATAGCATGGCCTTTGATCATCATGTGATCTCCAGACTTGGGCAACAGAGTATGCCTTAAGATCCAGTTGATAGTGGGCAGTCCTGACAGAAGATAATGTACAGATCCATACTTGAAGGTTTCAAGTGCTTTGTCAGGGACCTCTTTGTACATGTTGATCATTGAGTTGTGGTCCATCTTCTTCTTGGAGTAGACATCTAAGTCATCTTCACTCTCTTCGGGGGCATTGATCAGCTGAGCCCATTCTGCAACAGTTGACTGGTACCTTGTACCTTCAGACATCCATGTGATCCTCCCATCGGGGTAAAAGTGTGCTGTGGAGTAGAACTGCATAATAAGTTCCTCGTTCCACTTTGTGAGCTTTTGCCCAACAAAGTCTGCTACCCCACAAGCTTTGAAGCTGTCCTGCACTCCTGGGAAGTGCTCTTCATTGTCCTGGATATACTGCCAATCCACCCATCTCATGTCACAGACAATTGGCTTCTTGTCCAACAGGATTGTCTCATAGAAGTCCTGCCGTTCCTTTGTGTGGAACCTGTAGTCCACAGCAGTCCTTCTCCTGGTAGCATAAGGATCTTCTGCTCTCCACTTTCTTAATCCAAAGTCTCTCCTTATGTTCATGTCCTCAGCCACAGGATGAGCATCATTGTGGTCTGGGATTTTGGGCTTCAATTTCCTCAACACTTGCCCTTCTTCCTCTTCTACAACATCAGGCACTGGGGCCTTGTTCTTCTCAGCAGCTGGAATACTTCTTGTATTCCTCTTGGGGTTTTGCTTTGGAGCTGTCTTGGGGGCTTCCTTGGGCTTGGATGCAGCTGCCCCTGACCTTATAGCATCACCCATTAGCTTGGGTGCCTTGGGTGCTGGTGCAGCACCTTCCTCTTCCTCTTCTTCTTCATCAGAATCTTTCCTCATAGAGGGCTTGCCAATAACTCTGGCTGTGGTAGTTCTTGCTCTCTTCTTCTTCTTCCCTTGGCCAACATCTTCTCCTTCAGATTTTATTGTGAACTTCATGGTTTCCTCAGGTACAGCCTTCCTAGGCTTGGAGGTTGGAACTCTTCTAGCAGGTGCTTTCTTCTGCATTCCTGGTTTAGTGGCTGCAGCTGAGACATACTCTTTCTTCAACACAACTCTCTTGGAGGTCGTCTCCTCCTCTGCCACATAATCTTCATCTTCAGAATCTGAATTTCTCTTCTTTCTCTGTCTGGTGGAAGCCTTTGGCAGATCGCTTGGAGTGCTCCTGCTGCCATCATCTGATGAGCTTGAGGGACTAGTGCCGTCACTCATATGCACAAGCTGCTCTGACTGATTTTGGCTGTCACTCTGGTCTGACATGTTGAACAGGCTGACTGCTGACTGCTGACCCTGTGAATAGTTTATAGATGAGGTACAATAGATGAGCATCACAAAATGCAGAGATTTTTGCAAAAGAATGATTCAAAAACTTAGTTTTAGTTTTCCACAGAAAGCATTTCGGATCTACCGATTTCTAAACTCGGTGATACCGAAGCAGCATTTGGAACCTAAACTAGTGATCTCGGTCAGACCGAGTCACAGTTCGGTGGCACCGAGACTGCTAGGGTTTCACAAAGTTCAAAAATTGGTCACACCAATTAGTTACACTCGGTCAGACCGAGTTTCACTTGTGCAATGGCATAGGCCAAATCGGTGGGACCGAGTTTTTCAACTCGGTGGGTCCGAGATGGTTTTGGCGGAAACCTAACCCTAAAATTTTCGAATCAAACCTAATCTATGAGTTCTTTGACTGGATATGAGTTTATCAATCATGGCAAAGATCATTATGATCACAATGTGCTAGGAATCAGATTGAGGAATAGCACAAAGATCGAGTCCGTACCCTAGTTCGGCGGAGACTCGCTACGGCGGCAACGGCAGAGGTGATTTCCGTTGACGGTGACGGAGACCAGCGACTGGAGGCTGCTGGCGGCGAGAAGACGATCCGTAGACCACGTCGGCAGAGCGAGCTATGGCGCGGGCGAAGGGGTTCGGAGAAATTTCCAAATTTTTGCCCGTGTCTATATATATCCCGACCCTGTCGGTGTGACCGAGTGGAACAACTCGGTGGCACCGAGATGCAAAACTGTATACAGTTATTGCAACTCGGTGTGACCGAATGGTTCAAATCGGTTGCACCGAGATCAAAAACATAGATCAACTTGATGATCTCGGTAGGACCGAAAGTGGAGTATCGGTCAGACCGAGAATCATAAAGAGGTTTTGGAAGTTTAAGTCTATGACGAATCGGGGACTCCGAGTGCTCCTCACACAGAGTGGTTCGAATTTGACTTGATCAATTTTGTGATGTAGCATGAATAGAGTTTGAGACGAGAAAAGCATAGATAGCTAGAGGGGGTTCTTAGGCATTCTTGTCCATCCACTTGGCAAAAGAACAATAAAACCAAACAATCAGAACAACAAGTGGATGTCCTCGAATGAGTAAAATATGCAACCAACATGCTCACACAATAAAATAGCAATTGAAATATGTGATAAAGCATGCTCAACCAATTCTAGCATCTATCAAGCAATTGGCGATGACTAGGTCATCTATATATGAGTATATTGACTTAGGAGTCAAATGAGAACATTTGATCATAGGTCATACTCATTGTTTAAGCTCAAGTGGGGTTACCACTTTTACATAAAGCATTGTTGTGTTCACATCATTAGAGTTGCTTTAGCTCAAGTCTTAGAGTAAAGCTCCCCCTAGATGTGATATCCCCCCTAAGAGGGATGAACTAACCTTGGGTTTTGTCGATGATGACTTCATGTAGATGTTGAAGATGTGGATGCTCAATGTTGATGTAGATCACTTGGAGCTATCCTTTTGAGTGAATTGCACTTTCAATACCTACATGGGTTAGTCCCACAAGGAACAAGCAAGTATATCCATAGACATAGAGTGATGCACATGCAAGATGATGTCTATGAAAGCTTTTAGGTTACCTTGTCCTTTGACTTACCAACAAGAGGGTTTGTGACTCCTTGAACTAGTGCAAGATGTGGAAGTTGATTGCACTTGTTCTTGCCAAAATGATAAGCGTGAAGTATGTTGGCGGAGTCACCCTCAAGAACACTCTAGTCTTCTTCTTTTGGATCCACACCATCTTGATGGGAATCCTTGGAGTTGTAGTCGTACTTGATGAAGTGGAACTTGAAGTAGTCTTGGGAATCCATTTGACTAAGGTCTTAGGAGCTTCTTCAAGTGCATCTATTTCCTCTTGAAGCTTGTCCTTGCCTTTTTGCTTGTAGTCTTGTGGTGGAAGATCATCTTGAGTTTGTGTCCCCTTGAAAGAAGTTGGATCATACTTCACTTGTTGAGGAACAAACTTTGTCTTGGGGTATTGATCTTCTTCCCACTCAACTCCATTGGCATTGAACTTTCGTTCAAAACCAACACCTTGATTCTTCCGGTGCCTTCCTTGCTTGCGTACAATCTCCTCGAACTGCTTACTTCCGGCATGGCTTTTGTACACACCCTTCTCTATGATTTCCTTAAATATGCTATTTTCTTGCTCAAGTGTAACTTGGCTAAGAGAATCATTAGTGGAATCAAGAGAACTACTAGAAGCAACAATATTGGATTTAACATGATCATTGTTACTACTAGAAGAAGAATCTTTCTTGTTCTTGTTACTAGACTTGACTTGAGGCATGTAAGTGGATAAGAGTAAACGTTTGGCAATGTAAGAAGAACTTTTCTTGCGGAGATCATCATTGATTGCCTTTAAAAGCTCATGCTCTTGCTCAAGATTGAGCTTTTCAAAGCGTAACTTCTCATGAGCCCTTAAAAGTTCTCGATGATCTTCGAAGATAGTTTCATGAGCTAACTTAAGAGTGTTTAGTTCTTTAGTTAGAGACTCAATTTTCTCCTTATCATTGTCATTCGTTTTAGCATGATTAATTGACGTTTCATCATAGGATTCATCACTAGAGTTGTCAACAAGTAAATCATCATCGCCTAACAAGTCATCTTCATCACTATTAAAATCAACATACTCAGGGTGAGTTACCTTAGGACCTTTGGCCATGAAGCATCTTCCAATTCCTTCATTTGGTGAATCAAATATGTCGTAGGAGTTGGATGACACAAGTGCTAGTCCAGCAACACCTTCATCTTGAGTATATTCGGAGTCGGAGTGATAACTTCTCTCGGAGTGATTGTCGGAGTCGGAGACGGATACCCATTCACCAACATGAGCTTGATGTCTTCGTTTTGTGTAGCTCCTTGATGATTTTTCCTTCCTTTCCGAATCCTTGCTTCTCCGTGAGTGTCTTCGTTCATAACGATCATCTCTACTCCTTCTCTCTCGCGACGGTGATTCCTCTCTTTTGCTTCTTCTTTTTGGAGAATCTTCTCTTCTTTTGTAGGGAGCCGTACACTCATTGGAATAGTGTCCGGGTCTTCCACAATTGTAGCAGTTTTGCTCTCGACTAGAAGATCTTTTGTCATTGTAGGACCTTGACTTGGAGCTTCTATCTTTGCTTCTACTCTTGTAGAACTTGTTGAAGTTCTTCACCATTAAGCTCAATTCTTCATTGAAGTTTTGTTTCTCACTTGATGATGTGGGGGCTTCACATGAGGCTTTGTAAGCACCACTTGATTTGTTGTGAAGTTCCTCTTTGTCCTTGAGTGACATCTCGTGAGCAACAATTCTTCCAATGACTTCCGTTGGCTTGAGATTTTTGTAATTGGGCATCATTTGGATCAATGTACACACGGTATCATATTTTCCATCCAAGGCTCTTAGGATCTTCTTGATGATGAATCTGTCGGTCATCTCTTCACTCCCTAAGCCGGCAATCTCATTTGTGATGAGAGCAAGCCTAGCGTACATTTCGGCGACACCTTCACCATCCTTCATTTTGAACTTGTCAAGTTGACTTTGAAGCACATCCAATTTGGATTCCTTGACGGAGTCGGTACCTTCGTGCATATCAATCAAAGTATCCCAAATTTCCTTTGCATTTTCAAGACGGCTGATTTTGTTGAATTCTTCGGGGCACAATCCGTTTAAGAGAATATCACAAGCTCGAGCGTTGTATTGTAGCATCTTCAACTCATCTGCGGTAGCTTCACGGTTTGGTTCTTTCCCTTCGAAGAAGTCACCTTGCAAACCAACACACACAATAGCCCAAACGGCAGGGTTATGTCCAAGAATATGCATTTTCATTTTATGCTTCCAACTAGCAAAGTTAGTACCATCAAAGTAAGGACCTCTACGGTGATAATTTCCCTCACTAGACGCCATACTCTCCTAGGTTGTGAAACCAAGGCTATGACCACCAAAAGCTATGGGAATCAAAGCAAATGGAGACCAAAGCTCTGATACCACTTGTAGGATCGGAAGTATGTCTAGAGGGGGGTGATTAGACTACTTGACCAAATAAAAACTTAACCTTTTCCCAATTTTAGTTCTTGGCAGATTTTAGCTACTTTAGGACAAGTCAAGCAATCATCACACAATTCAAGCAAGCATGCAAAGAGTATATAGGCAGCGGAAAGTAAAGCATGCAACTTGCAAGAATGTAAAGGGAAGGGTTTGGAGAATTCAAACGCTATTGGAGACACGAATGTTTTTCCCGTGGTTCGGATAGGTGGTGCTATCCTACATCCACGTTAGTGGAGACTTCAACCCACGAAGGGTAACGGTTGCGCGAGTCCACGGAGGGCTCCACCCACGAAGGGTCCACGAAGAAGCAACCTTGTCTATCCCACCATGGCCATCGCCCACGAAGGACTTGCCTCACTAGCGGTAGATCTTCACGAAGTAGGCGATCTCCTTGCCCTTACAAACTCCTTGGTTCAACTCCACAATCTTGTCGGAGGCTCCCCAGTGACACCTAGCCAATCTAGGAGACACCACTCTCCAAGAAGTAACAAATGGTGTGTTGATGATGAACTCCTTGCTCTTGTGCTTTGAATGATAGTCTCCCCAACACTCAACTCTCTCTCACAGGATTTGGATTTGGTGGAAAGAAGATTTGAGTGGAAAGCAACTTGGGGAAGGCTAGAGATCAAGATTCATATGGTAGGAATGGAATATCTTGGTCTCAACACATGAGTAGGTGGTTCTCTCTTAGAACATATGAGTTGGACGTGTAGGTGTGTTCTGATGGCTCTCTCCACGAATGAAGAGGAGGTGGAGGGGTATATATAGCCTCCACACAAAATCCAACCGTTACACACAATTTACCAATCTCGGCGGGACCGAATCAACAAACTCGGTCGGACCGAAAAGGTAAACCTAGTGACCGTTAGAGATTTTCGGTGGGACTGACATGCATCTCGGTAGGACCGATGTGGTTAGGGTTTGGGCATAACGTAATCTCGGTGAGACCGATTACACATACTCGGTGAGACCGATTTGGTAATAAGCTAACCAGAGAGTTTGTCAGGCAAACTCGGTGGGACCGATTTGCTCTTTCGGTGAGACCGAAAAGTTACAAAAGGGAAACAGAGAGTTTGCATTGCAATCTCGGTGGGACCGATTCGCTCTTTCGGTGAGACCGAAAAGTTACGAACGGGAAACAGAGAGGTTGCATTCCCATCTCGGTGAGACCGAGATCCCTATCGGTGAAACCGATTTGCTAGGGTTTTGGCTATGGCTTATGACATATGAAACTCGGTGGCGCCGGATAGAAAGAATCGGTATGACCGAATTTGGCTTAGGGTTTAGGTCAAAAGTGGATATGGGAAAGTAGCTGAGGATTTTGGAGCATATCGTGAAGCACATAAGGCAAAGAGCTCATTAAGCAACACCTCATCCCTCCTTGATAGTATTGGCTTTTCCTATGGACTCAATGTGATCTTGGATCACTAAAATATAAAATGAAGAGTCTTGAGCTTTTGAGCTTTAGCCAATCCTTTGTCCTTAGCATTTTGAGGGTTCCACTTTCACCATCCATGCCATGCCAATCATTGAGCTTTCCTGAAATAATTGTCTTGGAATAGCATTAGCTCAATGAGCTATATGTTGTTATGAATTACCAAAACCACCTAGGGATAGTTGCACTTTCAAGCGTCCGCGCAGGGCAGGGGCGGCGCGAGGCGGCAGCGAAGGGCAGGGGTGGCGGCGCGAGGCGGCAGCGAAGGGCAGCGCGCGGCGGCAACGACCAGTACAGGGGGAGGAGCAGGGGAACGGGGCGGCGCTCACCGCGAGGTGGCGTCAGCGACGAGGAAGGCTCGGGGACGGCGGAGGCGCGCGCGCTCGGGGGCGAGGGCAGGGGTGCGCGGGCTCGGGGACGACGTCGGCGACGGCGAGGCATGGGCGACAGCGCGGTCGGGGGCAACGGCAGGGGCGGCGCACGGCGTCGGGGCAGCCTGGCGGCGTCGATGAGGTCGGCGTCGTCGGGGGCAACTGGCGAGGGAAACTGTGAAAAATTCCCAAGTGTTGCTTATATAGCAACGGCTTTGGTCCCGGTTCGTGGCACAAACTGGGTCCAATGCCCGCTTTAGTCCCGGTTGGTGCCAGAAACCGGGACCAAAGGCCTCTTTTCAGCAGCCCAAAGGGCGGGAAGCGGCGGCCTTTGGTCCCGGTTCGTGGAACCAACCGGGACTAAAGGGGGGCATTGGTCCCGGTTTGTGCCACGAACCGGGACCAATGCCACCCTTTGGTCTCGGTTCGTCCTACCAACCGGGACCAAAGGCCTTCTGCTACCCAGCGCCCAAAAGTTTAGTCCCGCCTCGCTAGTTGAGAGGGCTCGGGAGTGGTTTATAAGCGCTGTTGTGCCCACCCTCTCGAGCTCCTCTCAACTGCAGGCTTTCGGGCCTAATCTGTCACTGCAATGCCTGCGGGCCTATTGGGCCTGCTGCGGGCCTGAATCCTGGCCCATAGTTGGGCTTCTAGTCGTATTCACGCCGTGGTGGCCCAGTAGGTGGCATTTTTTTGCTATTTATTTTTTCATTTCTACCAAGAACTAAATACTTATAGTTTTTTGGTGATTTCTTTTTTCTTTTAGGTCACAAAAATTATAAACTTTCTGTTAGTGCCATTAGCTTTAAAATTTGAATAGTTTAAATTTGAATTTTTTAAAATTTGTGTGAATCTCAAGTTTATGAATAACTTTACTATCAAAATTGATTTTTGAGTCAATCTTTTTCCTGCTATTTAATATTACTGTGTTTTATCATTATACTCAATTTGGTAATTTTAGTTAGTGATAACAAATACTATAGGCATTTTTTTCTTTTTTGCTATTTATTTTTTCGTTTCTACTTAGAACTAAATACTTATAGTTTTTTAGTGATTTCTTTTTTCTTTTAGGTCACAAAAATTATAAAGTTTCTGTTAGTGCCATTAGCTTTAAAATTTGAATAGTTTAAATTTGAATTTTTTAAAATTTGTGTGAATCTCAAGTTTATGAATCACTAGTTTACTAAATTTGTGTGAAAACACTTTGTGTATTATATTTACTATGTACAATCTTTCTGCACAGAGATACCAAAAATTATAAACTTTCTGTTAGTGCCATTAGTTTTCAAATTAGAATAGTTAAAATATGAATTCTTTGAAATTTGTGTGAATCTCAAGTTTGTGATTAACTTTACTAGTGCCATTAGTTTTCAAATTAGAATAGTTAAAATTTGAATTCTTTGAAATTTGTGTGAATCTCAATTTTGTGATTAACTTACTAGTGCCATTAGTTTTCAAATTAGAATAGTTAAAATTTGAATTCCTTGAAATTTGTGTGAATCTCAAGTTTGTGATTAACTTTACTAGTGCCATTAGTTTTCAAATTAGAATAGTTAAAATTTGAATTCTCTGAAATTTGTGTGAATCTCAAGTTTGTGATTAACTTTAGTAGTGCCATTATTTTTTCATTTCTAGTGTAGTGATTTATTTTTTATTTTAGGTCACAAAAACTATAAACTTTCTGTTAGTGCCTTTAGTTTTAAAATTTGAATAATTTAAATTTGAATTTTTTAAAATTTGTGTGAATCACTAGTTTATGAATAACTTTACTATAAACTTTCTGCTAGTGCCATTATACTCAATTTGGTAATTTTAGTTAATCATAACAAATATTATAGGCATATTTTTCTTTTTTGCTATTTATTTTTTCATTTCTACTTAGAACTAAATACTAATAGTTTTTTAGTGATTTCTTTTCTCTTTTAGGTCACAAAAAATAAAAACTTCTCTGTTAGTGAACATAGATGCACTTATAGAGAAAATTAAACATAAATTCATAATAAATTTCTATTTATGAATTTAGGTCCAATTTTCCTCTATAGGTGCATCTATTTTCACTTTGAGAGGAGCTCAACAACGCAGAGAGGGACGGGCTTATAAACAGGTGTCGGCGCCCTTCGGTTGGCGAGGTGGGACTAAACTGTGGGTGCAGCGAGGGCCGACCCTTTAGTCCCGGTTCGTGGCACGAACCGGGACTAAAGGGGAGACTTTGGTCCCGGCTCATGCCACGAACCGGGACCAATGGTGGGGGGCCAGGAGCCAGGCCCATTGGTCCTGGTTCGTCCCACCAACTGGGACCAAAAGGTCCAGACAAACCGGGACCAATGGCCCACGTGGCCCGGCCGGCCCCCTGGGCTCATGAACCGGGACCAATGCCCCCATTGGTCCCGGTTCTAGATTGAACCGGGACTAATGGGCTGACCCGACCTGGACCGTTGCCCCCTTTTCTACTAGTGCTAAAAGATTTCTAGAAGCAAAATTCAATCCGGCATAAAATTTTTGTATAATCATCCACAAATTCAAACCATGAGTTGGGCAATTACGTATCATTAATTTCATCCTCTCCCAAGCTTGTGCAACATGTTCATGATCAAGTTGCTTAAAATTCATAATATCATTTCTAAGAGAGATGATCTTAGCGGGAGGAAAATACTTAGAGATAAAAGCATCTTTGCACTTATTCCAAGAATCAATACTATTTTTAGGCAAAGACGAAAACCAAGCTTTAGCACGATCTCTAAGCAAAAAAGGAAATAGCTTCAATTTAACAATATCATTGTCCACGTCTTTCTTCTTTTGCATATCACACAAATCAACGAAGCTATTTAGATGAGTAGCAGCATCTTCACTAGGAAGGCCGGCAAATTGATCTTTCATGACAAGATTCAACAAAGGAGCATTGATTTCACAAGATTCAGTATCGGTAAGAGGAGCAATCGGAGTGCTAAGGAAATCATTATTGTTGGTATTGGTAAAGTCACATAATTTGGTATTATTTTGAGCCATCGTGACAAACAAGCAATCCAACACACGAGTAAACACGAAGCAAGCGAAAAAAAGAGGCGAACGGAAAAGAGAGGGCGAATAAAATGGCAAGGGTGAAGTGGGGGAGAGGAAAGCGAGAGGAAAAGGGCAAACAATGTAATGCGGGAGATAAGGGTTTGTGATGGGTACTTGGTATGTTGACTTTTGCGTAGACCTCCCCGGCAACGGCACCAGAAATCCTTCTTGCTACCTCTTGAGCACTGCGTTGGTTTTCCCTTGAAGAGGAAAGGGTGATGCAGCAAAGTAGCATAAGTATTTCCCTCAGTTTTTGAGAACCAATGTATCAATCAAGTAGGAGGCTACACGTGAGTCCCTCGCACCTACACAAAACAAATAAATCCTCGCAACCAACGCGATAAGGGGTTGTCAATCCCTACACGGTCACTTACGAGAGTGAGATCTGATAGATATGATAAGATAATATTTTTGGTATTTTTATGATAAATATGCAAAGTAAAATAAAAGCAAAGTAAATAGATAAGTGTTGGAAGATTAATATGATGGAAGATAGACCCGGGGGCCATAGGTTTCACTAGTGGCTTCTCTCAAGAGTATACGTATTTTACAGTGGGTGAACAAATTACTGTTGAGCAATTCACAGAATTGAGCATAGTTATGAGAATATCTAGGTATGATCATGTATATAGGCATCACGTCCAAGACAAGTAGACCGACTCCTGCCTGCATCTACTACTATTACTCCACACATCGACCGCTATCCAGCATGCATCTAGAGTATTAAGTTCATAAGAACAGAGTAACGCCTTAAGCAAGATGACATGATGTAGAGGGATAAATTCATGCAATATGATAAAAACCCCATCTTGTTATCCTCGATGGCAACAATACAATACATGCCTTGCTGCCCCTACTGTCACTGGGAAAGGACACCGCAAGATTGAACCCAAAGCTAAGCACTTCTCCCATTGCAAGAAAGATCAATCTAGTAGGCCAAACCAAACTGATAATTCGAAGAGACTTGCAAAGATAACCAATCATACATAAAAGAATTCAGAAGATTCAAATATTGTTCATAGATAAACTTGATCATAAACCCACAATTCATCGGTCTCAACAAACACACCGCAAAAAGAAGATTACATCGAATAGATCTCCACGAAAGAGGGGGAGAACATTGTAATGAGATCCAAAAAGAGAGAGAAAGGTTGATGCCTTTTGTTCGGCGCCGGTCTTGGGGTCTTTCCCAATGTCCCTCCAACACTCACAAAGAAGTTTGTCCTCGGCTGCCGTGTATGCCTTGGTCTGCTGGTTCTTGCGCTTTGGCTTCCCCTCGGCGGCTTGGTTGGCGAGCTCGTCCTCGAACAAAGACTCTTCCCTTCAATGTCCAACTCATCCTCTTCCTCAAGTCCGTAGTCCTCCGGAAACTCGTGGTCGAGCGGGAAGCCGTCCAGGTCCAGGCTGACCTGACCATGCATGAAGGCGACCTGGTCTTGATCAAAGGTGGATGGCGTGAACGACCCTTGTCCATCCTGGCTTTATGTCTCCTAGGGATCGTAGGTAGCCTCGGTGGCACCGCCAGCGGCCGCCGCACCACCCTCGAAGACGATGTTCTGCATTTCATCATCGTCGCCGGAGGCCGGCATTTCGTCGAACAGGTTGCGTGCGCCCGACATCACGTGGGTTGGCATGTGCCGCGAGCGTTTCCTAGCCCCTCCGGATGACGAGCCACCGGCCACCGGTGTGGCGTTGAGGTCGATGGACGCGGGTGTGGAAGGCGCCACCATGCTCACCTCAGGGGAGCGTTACCCGGAGAGTCGGGAGCCTTGCGGGTAGACGTGGAAACCGGGCATCGACTGTGTCGCCGACGTGCGGGGCGACTCCGACAGCACCATCAGAGGAAACGCAGATGAGTCGGTGCTGGCCGCGGCCACGGTGGCGTTGACGAGGCCGTGCTGGCCAGGGTTTAACCCTAGGTACATCAGCACCTCCCTCGTTGCCGCCGCAACGCGGGCGTTGGTGGCCTCCTGCTGCGTGGCGGCGGCGACGACGGCCGCCGCGATGGCTTCCTCCCCTGCGTCCGCCGCAATGGCTTCCTCCCCTACGTCCGCCGCGTGCCTCCAGCCCTTTCTCTTCACCGACTCCCTTGCTCGGTCCTCGGGCGTTAGCTTCTTCTTCGGCTTGGGCGTGGCGGCAGTCTTGCGGGGGGCGTGAGGCTTGCCTTTGCCGGAGGGGGCGTTCGTGATGCCGGACGAGGCGAGGGAGGCGAGGCCGGCGACGACATCGAGGTCATCGTCCATGGCGAGCGGCGGGAGCGCGCGGGCGGGAGGGTTTTGTGAAAATGGAGAAAAATGGTGGAGGTTGCCACCGACTGGCGGGCCAGAGGAAGGAGTAGACGGACGCTACGCGCGTCCACCTCGTATCCACGCCGACGCAAATGAGGCTAAAAAATAGACCGAAAATGGATCAGCAGGCGGACGAAAAAACGGACGCGCGTCCGTTTAGGTTGGCGTGTTGGGCCGACTCTTTCAAGACTCGAGGGACGTCCGCCGATCTGATTTGAATTACCCAACCAGGCATGTCGGTACGTACGCTACCAGTCAATCAATCAGTCCGTGAATCAGAGCAGGTCGTACGTACGATCTGATTTGAACAGGAGCTAAGCGGAGCAGGTCGCACGTCGACCGTCAAGTGTGAAGTGGCGAACTGCAGCCGCGGCCCTACATTACAGTCTTCTACTGTACACAGCACGGCTGACAGGTCAGGTCAGGCAGGTGCGCCGCATCGCATCTCAACGTATCGTATCGTACGAATGATTGGATCGCGGATGACTCACTGCCGCCTGGTTGCGCGGCCGGCCCTCGCCATCTCACATGCCTGCCATCGCCACTGCCTACTTAACCCAAGAGTTTCAACTTTCAAGCGCCACTGCATTCACATTCTCCTCGCCGCCGGCCAGCACCACCGTCAGCGTCAGCATGGGTTCCGACTTCAAGGCCATCCCGCTCATCGGTACGTACGCACGCACGCTACCAGTCAATCAACCAGCCCGTGAATCAACCGGTAATTGCTCATCTACACTCCGCATGCATTGTTCAGACATCAGCGCGCTCGTGGAGAAGATCGACGATCCGGGCATGGCCGGCGACGGGGACCTGCTGGACGCCGTCCGCGAGCTCGACCGCGCCTGCAAGGACGCCGGCTTCTTCTACGTGGTAACCCACTGCCGTGAGTAACAATGTGCACTTTGTCAAAGCTAACCAAATTGAAATGCCGTGCCTGCGTTTGTGTGTGTGCGTTGTTACTGGCAGAAAGGCCACGGGATAGCGGAGTCGTTGATGGCGGAGGTGAGGGACGTCACGCGCAGCTTCTTCCAGCTCCCGCTCGAGGAGAAACGCAAGATCAGGCTCACACCTCGGACTGGATACAGGTGTGTGTGTGTGTGGCTACTTAAGCATTTCCAGCTTGTCTTGTTTCCTTTATGGTTTGGTGGGTGTTGAAGTGAACTTCTGTAAAACGGCTTGTGGTCAGAGGGTATACCAGAGAGTGGGCGAAAACATCACCAAGGGCAAGCTTGATATGCATGAAGCAATCGACGTAAGTTCAGCTACCCCACACCATGTTGGAGTCTTCCTTCTTTTTCTTCCACGGAAATGTATAGGGATTTTATTCCACAGTCTCAGAGTTACAATCTTGAGCGACTAGCAAGCGCTGCTATCCCCACTACGTGCAAAGTTCGCTAATAGTGTTGCACACTACTTAGCGGAAATTGGCAATGGCTACTAGATGTATATGCACCCATTGTCTAACTACACATTTTAAAAAATTGAAAAATTCCGAACAAAAATCCCGCGTGTATATCCGGACATTCTATGTGCATGCGTATATCCGGACATTCTATGTGCACGCACAAAATTTTTGGTGAAAAACGAGGTTTTTTGTGGCTTGTGCAACACTATTACTTCCCATGTTTGAGTCTTCGTTCTTGTCATGCTTGTTCATTTAAGTTATTCAGACTTGTCAACTGATAAACAATCATAACAAACAACACATGGTAGTGCTACGCGCATATTGAACCGGGCAAGTATGGAGATCTCGGCAAGCATTTGGAAGGAGATAATTTGTGGTATGTTTCCCAATCCCATCTCTAGTCCAGAGAACCACTCAAGTTTTTAGCATTTCTTGAGGAAAGGGTTTAGTTCCTGCTTGTTTCATGCATCAGAAATCTGATTTGAGTCAAAACCTCAAGCTGTTATTACTAGATTTATCAAGAAATATACTACCTTTATAAGATGTATTTTCATGTGAAACAACATGTTTTCACCGAAATTATATGGTAAAAGTATCATTTCGGAGATGGAAGCGTGTCCTAAACGCCTACATTTGTATGGATAGGAGGAAGTAGTAGTTTTGTGATGCTCCATCCGATCCATATTAATTGTCACTCATCTAGTACAATTATATGGATCCGAGTACTTGCATTTAGTGAATTGATTGTTTTCCTCTTCCATGCAGGCCCGATTGCCCATCAAATTTTAAAGCACTCCTAGATAACTACTCCCTCCGTCCTTTAAAGAGTGTACTTCCAACTTTGTTGGAGGGTCAAACTATCTCAAAGTTTGACCAAGTTTGTGCAAAAATATATCAATGTTTGTGAAATTAAATAGGTATATGACGAAAGTATATTTTATCACGAATCTAATGCTACTAATTTGATGGCATAAATGTTGATGTATTATTATATAAACATGGTCAAATATAAAAAAGTTTGGCATTCCAAGAAAGTTGGAAATACACTCTTTAAAGGACGGAGGGAGTATGCGCGGCTTCTTCGAGGTTATCACTCAGCTTCATTCTCTTTTTGATTGGTCAAAGTGGGTGATGGGGAGAAATTCCCCACTCAGCTCCATGTTAACTACTCCAATTGCTCTTGTGTGATTGTGGTCATTACTAGTGATGCTTATCATGCCATTTTTTCCTTTGCAGATCTTTCAAGGAAGATCATGCGAGGTATAGCCTTGGCACTAGGTGTGCCGTCGGATGCTTTCGAAGGAGGAACGGCGGGAGATCCCTTCTGGTATCTCAGGCTGATTGGGTATCCAGCCCCAGCTAGTATTCCACAGGAGCAACGCACTGATACTGGATGGTAAGCAAAAATAAATAAATAAACCATTGATGTTTTCTCGTATGTTCTGCACAAATTCTGCTCACTTGGGTGGATAAATCTCACTCCGGTTTTCTTCTCCATTCATGCATTATGTGGCTAATTCAGTGGAGCTCATACGGATTACGGTCAGTTGGACTAGTATACTTTGCTTACTTCTTTGAAAAATCATATACTTTCTGCATTTTTGTTGCCTCCCAAGATCAATGGACATGGTATTGCAGTTTATATAAAAATCTTGGAAATCATTAACGACATTTTGTTAAACTGCAGGCCTCTTGACATTGGTTAACCAAGATGATGACATTTGTGCTCTTGAGGTACTTGTCTCTTCATTAACATATCACTGTCATATACATCTTGCATTTTTTTTTTGGTTTGTTCCCTCTGCATGCTCTATCATCAAGAGAAAAAAAGCTTCAAAAATTCTTTTCTATATATTATGGTCAGGTCAGAAATCTGTCTGGCGAGTGGATACAGGCGAAGCCAGTCCCTGGAACCTTTGTGTGCAACATTGGTGACATGCTAGAGGTTAGTCTCCTCCAAAACATGAAACATGCTTGATCCTACTCCAACTTCTGTGTAGGAAAAATGCTCATTACTGACTACGTACTGATATGGTTTTAGGTTTGGTGTAATGGAATATATCAGCCCACACTCCATAGAGTTTTCAACAACTCCCTTCATTTCCGTGTATCTGTCGCCTTCTTCTACGAGGTATCCATGCATCAACAAAAGAAAAATAATTTTTGTTAGGTTAGCAAAACCAACCATTTCTATGCATGCGGCCCTTTGTAATCAAATTCTTACTTATGTCGCACATATGCAGTCGAACTTCGATGCCGTGGTTGAGCCTTCGGAGCTATGCCGGGAGAAAACAGGCGGCGTTGCCAAGTACGACAAGGTGGTGTATGGGGAGCATCTAGTCAAAAAAGTTCTGAACAACTTCGTGTTGTAAGGTCCGGCGTACGGCTTACGGGTTAGAAACCCTGATTTTGATGTGCCTTGTTCTTGTTACGCCGCGCGCCATTGTAATTTTGTCCCGTCTGGCATGCTTTGTTCTCCTTATATATGATCATTGTCTTATTGGGATTTTGATGTGCTTATGATATAGAGGGACTGCGAGTTGAAGCTATTTGCGGTTGTATCAATTTGATACGGTGCAATAGATCTAAAATGTTTTGGCCTGTTTTTGTGTTTGTGTGTGTGTGTGTGTGTGTGTGTGTGTGTGTGTGTGTGTGTGTGTGTGTGTGTGTGTGTGTGTGTGTGTGTGTGTGTGTGTGTGTGTGTGTGTGTGCTCGATAAACATTTTGATAGCAGATGCGTTGATTGCGAGCGATTCAACCATGAAGTTCCGCAACTCCAGTGGGCGTTTGCAAGAAAAAAAAGAAAATAATTACTCTGTGTCATTGATCTTATGATGATTGGTTAATGTGACAAGAGGAATAATTTGAGTGGGCTTGCTACGCTGAGGATGAACTTGAATGTTCGAGAATCCACTTTGGTATATGCGTGACCCTTTTTCCTCGTTGATGGCAGTTCACTCACGCTTCACACCCAAACAACAAGAGTCCACATATATCAGCTCTGCTTTGTAGAAAGAAAAGAAGAAGAGAAGGGTTGCTTCCATTCTTCCTTTCTACTACTAGCTTTAATGACGATTGCTAGATTTCGTAATTACCTTAGCCTAGGTGAAGAAGTGCTTGTCTGGTCTAAAACTGCTGGCTGATTCACCAAACCATCTTCCTTGGCAACTTTAGCATCTTCTGATGTAGCCAAGCCGGTGCCAGTGCCAGCCATCTTCCATCTCCATCCGGGCAGGTGCTTTTCTTCTCCTCTCCTCTTCTCATCAAACGTGATGTGTTTGATGTAGCAATAAGCAAGCAACAAAGTTAATATTATCACTTACGAAAGAAAACATTGTAAGTATGATGGCTGATATATACTCCATATATTACCTTTTTTTTTTGCGGGGGACTCCATATATTACCTTAGCATCACTCACTCACAGACCTTTAATTAGCTCGGCTCTCACACCACAGTACCACACACAGCGTTACTCTATTCTCTTGCGCTCTCCTCTCTTGCACTAGCTAGCTACGCAGCTCAGCTTGCGGTGCACTCCGGTCTCCGGCCATCTCCATGTCCCTCATCACCGATGATCCCGACCGCGCCCCGAGGGACTGCGCGTCCGCCAGGCGCCACCACTCCGGCAGGCGCCGGCGGCGGCTGCTGATCGCGGCGGCGTCAGCGGTGGCGTTGCTGCTGGCCATGGCCATCGTACTCTGGCTCACCCTCCGCCCTTCCAGCCCGCGGTTCAGGCTGCTGTCCGCCACCGCCTCCACCAACGCCACCGGGGGCACGGGCACCGTGCTGCTCGACGCGGCCCTCGTCGCTCACAACCCCAACGCGCACGCCCTCGCGCTCTATGACGGCCTCCGGGCGCGCGCGTCCTACGCGGGACTCCAGCTCGCCGCCGCTGCGCCGATCCCGCCATTCCAGCAGGCCCAGGGCGACGTCGTGCTCTCCACCTCGTTGTCCTCGTCGTCCTCGGTGGCGGAGGAAACGACGGCGGGCGGGCGGTCGCCGGCGCTGCTGACGCTGCGCCTGGAGGGGCGGCTCCGGTGGAAGGTGGCCGTCTGGGTGTCCGGCAGCCGCCCCGTCGCTGCCGAGTGCGTCGCCGCTGCCGTCTCGCCGTCTCAGCTCAGGGCCGTCGTCGTGCAGGACTGCCAGTGCGCCACCACCATCGAATGAACAAATCTGAACACCGAGTAGTATATCTGCATGTATAGTCGTGTGCTCAATTATACTAGTAGTACTTACTTACTGTAGTCAGTAGTTAATTAGGACAAGATCGACGGCACGTGCACGCAATCAGTGCAATGGTTGCATGCCGTCTCTTTTTCACGAAGATGAGCTTGCATATCATTCTGTTAATAGAAGTCAAGAAATAATACGAGGGATAATACAACACATGACACGAACATAGAAGGTCATGAGCATGGCGTCCGAAGCGAAGAAACATGGGATGCTCAGCCCAAGAAAAGAAAAAAAGAAAAAAACACGGCTAAACTCGTCGCCATGACAAGCAGCCCAAGCCAAACCAATAAGATGACCTACGACATCTTTTTGTACTTGCTGCGGTCAGTAGTTAATTGGGAAAAGATCGATGGCACGTGCATGCAATCAGTGCAATGGTTGCGTGCCTTATCTCGCGTATGTATTTTAAATAACTCTACGTATGTTAATAATTAATTAAAACATTATTACAGACCTTCGTTACAGAAAATGCAGTGCATGGCGGAAAACTATTAAGAAGTAGACCGTCAAATCTATTATCAAAATTAAATTTAGCAATTTCATGTGTCATCATATTGGTCTGCCTAATGATTTTAGACAACATAATACTATCGAGATGCTTGATGATGCCAAGCTTTTCCTTCTTCAGATCAACGAGTATGGATTTATCAAGACTTTCATTTGCAAGGAAAGAAACCACAAGCATGTGCAATCAATTTTTAAAATAATAGCCGTGTGAAGAGAAATAGTGATATAAAATTTAGCCAGGCATGCCCGAAGCTCCGCTTCTTTTTCATCGAAACACAACCCATAAAGTCCAAAGATGAGATGTATCTCCAGAAGAGTTCCTAGCCACCACACCAATGCACTTGTTGCACTTATGCTCTCCACAAATCTAACGTCAACATTGATATTGGTATGGTTAGAAGGGGGCGGCCGCCACACCACTTGATTCCCCAAAGCAGTAGTAACTGGTGTAAACCTAGCCACCACATCTTTTCCTTTGTTATTGGAAGCCACCTCGGCATTAGCCTGACAGGATGTAAAGAAAGACCAGTAACTATCCACAAAAATAGCAGTTATTGATAGATTGTTTTCCTGTTCCAAAAACCAAATCATTCCTCACATGCCAAGATCAACAAAGAGGATATGCTCCCGCTGAGTTGAACTCAACTAGTTTAATAAAATATGCAATCAGTCTAGGCCCGAAAACGTAAAAATATCTTCCCAAAAATTTCATACGTCCTTCGACACCAGAAGCAACACATGAGGCTTAGGACAAGTCACAAGAGCATGATAAGTACTCTCATCCTCCACCCCAGAAATAAAGCACGGACGAGTGGTAGCATGATGATGTAAAACTCTATCAACCTAAAGCGCCAGGTTGTTAGTCGCTTCACGCCATCCAAAAATTCTAATCTTTTTGTAGGATGTTGGCCTTCAATGGTATTCCACAACCTCCTTTCTCCATTAATAGAGGTATTCGACTACCCTAAATTATTTCCGATCCTTAAGGTTTAACGCTAGGTTGTACGCACTCTTCACATTGAAATAGCCCATTTTTTTCAAAATGACATGCTATGAAATCACCATTCCCTTGAGGATTGAAAATTCTCTTATATATTAAATTGCACTTAGAATGGTTGTGGTTGAAAACAAATGGCTGCTTTTCCCCTCTTGTGGAAAGGTCGATTGTAATCCAAAGAAGAGAAACCGGTCTTCTCCCGCAGTCACGTAAACAAAATCGTACATGGACAATGATGAAGTGAAGGTTGGCATTACACCATTCAATGCGGGTCCTTCAGACTTCAGTCCTCTCTCATGATGCACTGTGACATTCTTTCCGCTCAAAGGTTTTTCAATAAACGGTCGTGGTTGGATTAATTGTGGCTCTTGTGTGGCGTGTCTAATAGTTTCCTTTTTAATATTGAGTTGTGATATTGTAAGTAAAATGTGCATGGTTTAGTTCAAATGTGTTTTCTGCCTAATTTCAGTCAGACGATTAAGTAATTTCATTGCAAAGTGCAATTTAAAAAGTCTAAAGATGTGATTTACACTTCTTGATATGCTGCCCCGATTGACTTGAAATAAGAATCTCAAAACGAATTCGCAAACCATGAGTTCCGCAAAATTTTCATATAACTTGACACATCAAAATTCCACAAAAAGGCTTACTTGAATTGCATAGATATAAAAAATAAAGACATGCGGAAATTCATAACAAAGAAACTTATGATTTATGTGAGTCCATCAAACACAATAATTTGGCATCTCATATCATCATGGTGCACAGAAAATAAAACACATAAATTTGCGAGGAATGAAGAGACATGGAAAGTGCATTGGACTTTGAAAGCCGAAATGGAACGAGATATGAGATCATCATACTAAGATTCAATTTGTATGACACCGATGGCGGATCAATGTGTAATTTTACTCTAGTAATTTTGTATGTGAGATGAAAGGGGCAACTTCATTTCGGACATAGAAACTCAAGCAATTTGCACATACTCCCTCCGTTTCTAAACATAAGCCATTTTAGATATTTCAATATGGACTACATATGGATGTATATAGACATATTTTAGAGTGTAGATTTCACTTACTTTGCTCTTTATGTAGTCCATATTGAAATCTCTAAAAGGTCTTATATTTAGGAACGAAGGGAGTATATAATTGCTCCTTTATTTTTACATTTTTAGATGGATTTTCATTTCACATTTTTTAGTTTATTTCATTTTACATTTATTTTACTGAGGGTATCCTTTTTTTTGAGACAATCTTGACTTCTTGAGGGTATCTAATGAGCCAGATGGCGATGACAACGGCCCATGGGTTCGTCCGTCTAATGAGCCAGATTTTTGCAGTCAGATGCGGAAGCGCGACCTGGGCATCCTCCTCCTCGCCGCATTCGCCGTCTTCTTCTCGTTCCAAGTCAGCCCACTCATCTCCTCGATTCTCCTTCAGTTCCGGCCTCGATCCTCCTAGATGAGCCATTCATCTGACTGCAAGGGGCAGCCGAGCAGCACGAGGGCCACCTATCCTTCCGCGAGGTGTGGTACCACCTCTCACACGATGCCGACTGCCTCCGGCCGCCGCTTGTCGCGGACCTCAACGGCGATGGTAGGCCCGAGGGTCGTGGTCCTCCTCCCCACGCACGACGCCAAGATCCAGGTCCTCCAGCCGCCTCGCCTTCTACAAATGTCATTTCACGATAAAAATTTGCAAGCGTTGAAACTTTTGTCAATGTTTCTCACTAAAAAGTTCAGAATTTCTAGATGTGTTTTTCTCTTTTTTTTCAATTTTACTGTTCACCGAGCTCATATGAGCTCGGGCTAAGAAACTTCATGTCTTGTATGTAGTCCGTATTGATAGGGTGGGGCGTTTTGGAGGACGAGCTATCTGGCTCTTGTAATCTCGTCCAGCCGTTTTGAGGCTGTGATGTGTACATAGGTTCTGTTGGCTTTTTAATTTATTTTGAGGCAAACATAGTTCGACCTCTATCATCACATTAAACATAAGTGCTATCGCAATTGATGGGATGGAGTTCTTCTTTTGAGGAATATATTCGTGAATACAAAAAAGGTTCGTGTATTCAAAAATTCTTCACGAACTTGAAAAAATGTTCGCAGTCTTAAAAATGTTCACCAATTTTAAAAGTGTTCATGAATTTGAGAAATGTTTGTGAGTAGGAAAAAATGTTTGCATATTTGAATACATGTTCATGAACTTGAAAATATGTTCGTGAATATGAAAACATGTTGTATTTTTAAAAAATTCATGAACTTGAAAAAATGTTTTAAAATAGATCTACGAATTTGGAAAATGTTCACAAATTTGAGAAATGTTCATGAGTAGGAAACAATGTTGTGTATTTGACAAAAATGATCATCCGCTTCATAAAATCTTTATGAGTTTAACTTTTTTTCATGAATTCATGTTCTTGATTGTGAATTGAAAAAATCTCTTGAAATAAAAAATGGTTTAGAATATTAAAAAAATGTTTATTTCCATGAATTTTCCACTAAATTCTTCAAAATGATAGGAGCACCCCCAGTACAAGACGATCCCGATGGGTAAACATAACTGAATTCTGCATGTTTCTTGTTTGTCTGTTCCCATGGGGTACCACATACATGATTACCAATTTAATTTTTTAGATGAACATTTTCTTAATACACTATGAACAATTTTGATGCGTGATATTTTTCAATACGCAATGAACATTTTCTTGAAAAACACAAACAGACATTTTTTAAACATATGTGAATATTTTTAATACACCATGGGAAATTTTAAGACACGATGAGCTCTTTTTAAATATATGATGAACATTTTTTATGTACACGCGGACAATTTTAAGACACGATGAGCATTATTTAAGTACATGATGAACATTGTTAAAGTACATGCAAACATTTTAAATAAACGGCAAACTTTTCTAAGACATAATGAACATTTTTAAAGTACGCGCGAACTTTTTCAAGACACGATGAATATTATTTAAATACACGACAACCTTTTTAAAGTACATGCGGACATTTTGGAAAAATGTTCGCAATCTTAAAAATCTTCACGAACTGTGAGTTAGGAAAATGTTGCTGTTTGCATAATGTATTGTGGACATCTGTCTAGTCGGTAATGCAGAGTCGTGTTTTCAAAAATTGCTGTCCTTTTTCTAGTAACGCCTTGATATGTGCGTGTGTTGGATTCAGATCGCGAAAACAAAGCACATGATGAGCAGCAGGTGCGGGTGTTTATCCCTGGATCGGACTGAGGAGGAAGAAGAAGCCATGACAGCGACTGTGTTTCAGATTTGGAGCGGCTCGGATGCAAGGAAATCTGCTATAAAAAGACCGTTTGCCAACGGCAGGGTCACAGGATGATGGGAACCCTAATGATCGACAAACCGGCTAGCTGGTTCAGATGGGAACATCACCCGCAAAAAAAAAGATGGGAACATGACAATCGAGTCAACCTCGTGTTCTACTTTCTAGTTCGATCCGTGCAACATAAATGAATTGTGACGTTTTTTAATGCGCGTTTTTTAAATTATGTGAACGTTTTTTTAAATAGGTGAACTTTTTTTCATTATATGAACTATTTTAGTTAGACCAACTTATTTTCAAAATTGATGAACTTTTTTCAATTTCAATGAACTTATTTCAAATTCGGTTAACTTTTTTCTGAAATCAATGAACTTTTTTAACATTTTGGTGATTTTTTTAAAAAAAATCAATGAACTTTTTTTGAAATCTGATGAATTTTTTTCAATTCGATGAATTTGTTTTCAAATCCAATGAACTTTTTTCAATTTGATAAACTTTTTTTTAAAATTGATAAACTTTTTTCAAATCCGATGAACTTTCTTTAGATTGATGAATTTGTTTATATTTGTGATTTTTTAGACCGATGAACCTTTTTTTCAGTTTTGAACAAATCTATGAACTTTTTTTATTTTCACGAACATATTCAAAATTGTAAAAAAAATCAGAGGCCGGTCTTTTTCCTGAACCAGCAACACAGCACAGCCGAAAAGAAAAGCCAGCAAGGCGAGCGAAAGCGAACCCGAATGGAGCAATGGAGTGGGGTTTTTAATGGGCCACGGCCCGATGCTAGTCGCTGTAGGTGCCACTTCTCCGACGGGCGCCTACAATGCCCAATAGGAGCTCCCCTGCTTGACCTCCTCATCTCCATGGGATATAACTGTTGAACTGAGCCGGGATATAACTGAGCTCATAGGGGTAGGGTGTGCGTGTGTGCGTTCATAGGGGTGAGTGTATGCGCGTGTATATGAGCGTTTGTGTCTGTACTGATGCTCAAAAAAAACAGTGAACGGATACGTGTGCGTTTAAAAGGCTCCTCACTGAAATACAGTAGAGAAATACATTCCTGCTGCTGATCCCGGTATAAACTGACAAACATGATAATGGCCTCCAGGTAGCTCACCCACCAAACAACATTTTCAGTATTGAAATCTCTAAAAAGGTTTATATTTTGAAACGGAGGGAGTACTACGGAAACAACAAAAAGTCAACAGGATATACCACTACTCGAGCTGATGCTGTTCGAGTGAGAGTACCAGTTGACAGAGCCTTCTACATCAAAACATGATCGTCTTACTCATGCAACAAGCCTAGTGGCAGTATCCCTTCTTAAGTTTATGCGTGGAAAAATGAGGAGCACGCTAAGGGCACTTGGAATAGCGTGTCTCTAACGTTGGGGTGGAATTTCAATTGGTACTTTCACTCGAGGTGGAATTTGGGGTGGAATTTGGGTTCACATCAGCAGCGGTCACCTCCACTGCCGCCGCAGCCTCGAGCAAGAGAACAGTATTTGGGTTCATGATTTTAAAAAATGTTCAGAAAATCATGAAACGTTTGCAGATAGAAAAAAATCATGATTTTGATAATACATATTCATGGTTTAAAAAAAGTTCGGGAAATAAAAAATGTTCATAATTTTGGGGAAAATGCTCATTTATTCAAAATAAGTTTGTGAATTTGAACAAACGTTTGCGAATTGAAAATATGTTCATGATTTTTCCTTAAAAAAACCATTGATTCAAAAAAATTCATTGCTTCAAAAAATGTTCATGCATTTCAGAAGATGTTAGTAAAATAATCATGAACTTGTTTTTTTTTTGCGGTTAAACAATCATGAACTTGTTTGCGAATTTCAAAAATATTCATTGATTTAAAAACAATCACGAGTTCCAAATCATGAATTAAGAAAATGTTCGTGATTTCGAAAAATGTTCACAACAGTTTCTAAAACTAGGGAGGAAAACTGACGTTTGCGAGCACGAACCGGGGACGATTTCCACCGCTCAGCTCGGGCGATTCCGTCGCCGCCATCATAATGCCCTGAAACACCCACCTTCCTCTGGGCCCTTCGAGTTGTACAAAAGAAAAAACACCCACCTTCCTCTGTCTTCGCGTCGCCATCGATGCGGCAGGTGCGCAGGCCGATCATGTCGCTCTCACTACAGCGGCGAACAGCACAAGCGCCCCGCCTACACGACACACCAAAACCAAACAGGAAAAGGTGCTCTGCACCGCATCGCAATACCGAACGCATGGATGGATGCATGATTGCTGATCCTGCCGTCACGCCACTCACCTCGCCTCATCTCACCTGCCATCGATATCGCTCCCTTATCCCGAACCCCAGATCCCTCTCTGTTCTCGTGTCTCTCTCGCCTCGCAGAACAACATGGGCTCCGACTTCAAGGCCATCCCTCTGATCGGTATGTCATCTGTTAAATAAATTCTTTTATTTGTGGAAAGTTGTTGCCCCATGCAAGATTCGATTCCCCATCCCTTCAGAAAGGGAAATTCTGGCGTGGGTCGGAATTCAGAATGAATCCTGCCGGCACGCAGTCCCGGCCGTAGTAGCAGCCGAGTGATCGCGGGTCATTCAGAACTCTGCATCCTGTCTGGAGCGGAGAAACAGAAATATCTCACTTCTAAATCAGATGATGAAAGGTTGCGTTATCCTCTTTGCATGATCAGATATCGGCCAGCTCGTCGAGAAGATCGATGACCCTGCCATGGCCGGCGACGAGTGTCTGCTCGACGTCGTCCGGATGCTGGACGACGCTTGCAGGGAGGCCGGGTTCTTCTATGTGGTAATCGCTCGTTCAGCTCTGTGATGGCAATTCATCTGAACCTCTAACCAGAGTACCAGACTATATAAACTGGAAATTCATTGCTTATACTATGTTGTTCTGTTGTATTTTAACTGAAAATTGAAATAGATAGTATCATTAATTGGCACATAAAATGCTGTACTGTCATCAATAAAATGTGTGTGTGTGTGTGCATCATGTTCAGTTATTTTGTGCAGCTGGTCTCTCCCCTTCTGTTTTATGAACAAAACTGGTTCTGGATGATGCTCAACTTTGAGTGATAATTAACCATGGCAAATGATGCCTGTGTATTATTAACAGAAAGGCCATGGGGTTTCAGAGTCGCTAATGAGGGAAGTCAGGGATGTCACACGCAGATTCTTTCAGCTCCCACACGAAGAGAAACTGAAGATCAAAATGACACCTCAGAGTGGATATAGGTGTGACTGCATACAAAATTTGACCTTCTCTGGTTTCCTTTATTTATAGCGCATTGTTTGGTCCTTGGAAGTCTTCTACATATACAAATGAACTTTGTTATGGCTTCTCTTCAGAGGGTATCAGAGAGTGGGAGAAAATGTTACCAAGGGTAAACCTGATATGCATGAAGCAATTGATGTGAGTTCACCTCTGTCCCTGAATCTCTTGTCATGCTTGTTTCAATTGTTCTGTTTATTTTTAGCTAAACCATCAGAAACAAATATTGCAGTGCTACACGCCTATCGAACCAGGCAGATATGGAGATCTTGCTAAACCAATGGAAGGATCTAATTTGTGGTATGTTTTCAACTTCCCTTCTCTGTTTTCTTTAGGGGTCCCTTGTCTGTTCTTTGTTCTGAAAGTATATCTTAGAGCGCCGTTATCACATTTATGAAAAAAGGGTTCACTGCCTGCTTTTTTTTTTGTGCGCCAAAAAATCCTGTAACATTATTGTACACTCAACGATACTTATTGACGTCAATATGTATAGAATGTAAAGAATGCTCCTTTACTACTACTCAATACGCTTTAAAGAACTGAATAGTTTATATTCCATGCAGGCCAGATTATCCATCAAATTTTGACGCGTTGCTGGAAAACTATATAAGCCTTCTACGAGGTCCACTTATCTGAATCACTTTGCTTCTTCTTTTATGCTCGTCCATCGTCCGTAACAGTGTTTGTGATGCCATTCTTCAATTCAGATCTTTCAAGGAAGATCATGAGAGGCATAGCCTTGGCACTGGGTGCGCCGTTGGATGCTTTCGAAGGCGGAGTGGCGGGAGATGCTTTTTGGGTTCTCAGGTTAATTGGCTATCCAGTCTCAGATGACATCCCACAAGAGGAACGCACTGATATTGGATGGTAAGCACACATACACCCTAAAAAGGAAGTTATCTTGTGGCATATGTGGATACATCTCACTCAGTTTTTCTTCTCTATTCCAGTGGAGCTCATACAGATTATGGTGAGTACACCTCTCTTGGTTTTACATCATTGTCTTGTGTTTAAGAAAAGTCAATACCAGTATAATCTGCTTGCTTCTTAGGAAAACCATCTATAGTATTCTTAGGAAAATTATAGAAAAATCCTGCAAATATTTTTTTCCTCATTCTGTTAAACTGCAGGTCTTCTGACATTGGTGAATCAGGATGATGATATCTGTGCTCTTGAGGTACATGTTCCTTCACTAGCACACATATCTTGTATTATCCATTTATGCCCTCTGCTTCCTCTGTAATGAAGCAAAGGAATTGATCTGCTGAAACTCTTTGGCAATTGGGTATCAGGTCAGAAACCAGTCCGGTGAGTGGATATACGCCAAGCCGGTCCCGGGAACCTTCGTTTGCAACATCGGGGACATGCTGAAGGTTTCTTTATTTGCAACTACACTAACATTTTATCTATTTTGGCATTCACTCTTTTCTTTTGGCAACCTTATTAATTATAAATCATCTTATTTGCTTTCAGGTTTGGTCGAATGGGATATACCAGCCCACGCTCCACAGAGTCGTCAACAACTCCCCTCGCTACCGAGTATCTGTCGCCTTCTTCTACGAGGTATATGCAGCCGAACTTTGACTAAGTTGCTTATACTTAATTTTCCCTTTTTTTCTGAAAAAAATTGCACGTATATGCAGTCGAACTTCGACGCTGCGGTGGAACCTGTAGAGTTCTGCCGGGAGAAGACGGGCGGCGTTGCCAAGTATGAGAAGGTGGTGTATGGGGAGCACCTAGTGCAGAAAGTCCTCACCAACTTCGTCATGTAACAGTTTGGGGAACAAATTTTTGTAGCTGTACTGAAAATGATCCATCAATAAAACCCTTCGACCAATCAGCCTCCTTTTCTGGTCGGACAAAGTAACTGTCCTGGTGTATCGTGAGTTCGTGACCAGGCAAGGCAGCGCATGATGATTTCCTCTCATCTGGCTTTCTCCTTTGCTCGCGTTCTGCGGATCGAACCCTCACAACTGGTTCACAAATCCATAAGCACACAATCCTTCGTGTAATTTTGTGACGACAATGAAAATGCAACCACCAATATGTCTTGTTATTACTCCACTCTGCTCATCCTGAAACGCTTTCAATCTCTGAGTTATGTTTTGAGTTCAGAAACAAAGTTCAGAACCAAATCACATGACGACATGCACAAGAAAAAAAAAGTTGCACACTGTGCCAGTGAGATACCGAGAATTCAGACGACATTCAACTCCATCTTGTTTGTTGGGGACCGACAGATGTGCTTTGGCCGCGGTACAGTACCGGACTACGGTGGGTGGCCATCATGCTGCATACCAACCACCACATTCAACATGAACAAGGTACATTTCTCCAGGAATTCAAGTAAATTAAGTTGATGCGCTTCGGTTAATTCATCTTCCGCTGTTTCGTTTGGGTTGCTCATGTGATGTTTCTTTTGCTGGATTGCCTTCCATCTTCGTCAGTGTGTGTGTGTGCTCTCTAAATCTAACTGCAGCAGAAGAAGAAACAAATCAAAATATAGCTGTGCTGTTCCTGACTTACAAACAGTTTGGTAGGATTCTTGGCATCCGAATGCTTCACCTGAAGCACTGATAGAAGTACCAAGCATCTCAAGAAATGAAAATTTTAAACTTGATTTGGTTGGGGTGCGCCTGCCCAGGCAGTAGTGCAACGCACTGGGCGACACATGAGGGACCCAATGGCAAGCACTGCGCCTGCCCAAGCAGTAGTGCAACGCTTCGGTTAATGCATCTTCCTGTGTTTTATTTGGGTTGCTGATATGATGTTTCTTTCGATGGACTGCCTGTCTACCTTCCATATTCGTCACTGGGGCATGTATGTGCTCTCTAAATAAATCAAATACAGTTGCGCTGTTCCTGACCTACAAACAGTTTGGTAGGAACAAATTGTGACATCTTATTGGCAACAGGATGCTTCACCAGAGACACTGATAGAATTACAAGCATCTCATCTCAAGAAAAGAAAAATTCAAATTGTTTTGGTTGGGGTGCGCCAGCCCAGGCAGTAGTGCAACGCACTAGGCGACACCTGAGGGACCCAATGGCAAGCCATTGTGGTGGTCCCTCCCCCACAAAAAATAAATTTAATATCGTTGTGGGCACATGGCCCACATATCAGATATTAAACTGATAAGAACAGATACTACACTTGATCTTAGCCAAAAGGCCGAGAAAGGTATGAGTTGAACCGCTGCCCTGCCCCTCTATTTGTACCCTCCTCACCCTCCCGTCCTCTCCTCGCTAAGCGAGGTGGTACTAAACTAAAGACGTGCGGTGCGGAGCGCGGACGTTGCAATGCCACCAAACCAGCCTCTTGCGTGGGCCTAAACAGAGAAGGCCTTTTGGCCGAGGCCTGTATAACCGGCCTGATTTGTGCGCCTGGATTGCTGTTTCGCGATCAGAGTTGGCGAACACTGTCGGACTGCTGACAGTCACGGGAGGAATCCAGGCTTAATTCCCCATCCTTTCTGATAGAGAAATTCTGCAGTGCTTTCATGAGTTATTCAGAACATAGGTTGCTGCAGACTGGATGTTGGAGTGTGACGGAAGAAGTTGTTCTCCTTGAGCACATCCGGCTCTGATCGATACATGCTTATCCATGGAGATTTCTATTTTCCGTACCAATCGTGTCACAAAGATTTCTCGCTCTAGGTAGGTGATACAGCAGATGCATTGTTTGTTTATCTGAAAAGTGAGCTCTCTTTTCCACTTTGCATGATCAGGTATCAGTCCGCTCGTTGACAAGATCGACGACCCTGACATGGCCGACGACAAGAGTTTGCTCGACGTCGTCCGAATGCTGGACGGCGCTTTGCAGGGAGGCTGGATTCTTCTATTTGGTAATCGCTCGTTTAACTTCTTAATTTGGACCTCTAAGCAGACTGTACAAACTGGAAAAAGGCTTGTTAGTTGCACTCATTTTTATGCCGTCGTGGCATTTCAGCTGAAAATGGAAATAAATACCACCAGCAGTTTACAGACAAAATGCTGTGCTGTCATCAACAGTAGGATGTATAAAAATGTTATGTGTGCATGTTCCATTGTTCCTTCAGCTGGACTTTTCCCTTCTATTTCATGAACAAAAAGAGAGCGGCGATATGGCTCATACCTGCATATAATCACACTATCTGGACCATGGAACCGAGTGATTGGGTGGGTACAGGGTGTATTGAATGAAACTAGTGCGAGCGTTGGAAATTGTTGTATATCACTTGATGTATGTATACGGTGCGCTGGTTCCGTAGTTATCAATGCGCACTGGTGGGTGTCAGGGCGGTGGGGCCACGTCTGCAGCGTCACAATTAACAGATGTACCGGCAGTACAGGAACCATATCGTACTTGGACCATGGTCCAGAATTTTTTTTCCGCTAGCTGTTTGCTTAACACACGCGTCCATGCGCTATGTCCCACATGGTCGCTTGACAACGTTGTGGCGGTGCTGTGCGATTGGAGACGGGAGAGGGGAAAAATGGAGGCAAACAACGGCGACAAGGAGACGGGGAGCGCCGCCGGTGCTGATTTCCCGTGGATCCTGTTTTCGCGTGAGCGTCCCTAACTCGTGCGATTCATCTGTGGGTGGTTTCAGTGTCCTATGTGTTCCCTGCTGAACTTGCAAGCGTTTCAAGCGAACCTGTGCGCGCAGGTTTCCCATCTTCCCCGTTGTGGTTCTTCCCGCGGGGTCAGATGCAAACGAGAGAAGCGAGGTGGGTAGCCAAGGGGTGGGGGGCTTGCCGAGGAGAGTCTGGCGTTAAGCCTGATCCGTGACCTCCTGGGCGGATTGAGAGGTATGTGGCGGCGGTGGCACAAGCATATTATTGTTGTTTACTTAAATTCAGTACGCGTTCGAAAAGCAGTGTTGGGATTCAACTTCCCCCTGTCGATAAAAATAGGTCGGGAGCTGTCAGCCGTATCGCTTGGCTGCCTTGATATGAACCTTGAAAGTATGGGGTGCCGTTCTTTCCTTTTCAGTCGCAGATTATGTGCGTCGTTAGGTTGGAGGATGGTACAATTGCTTGCAGGCTTTTCAGTTCAGGCATTGGAGGCCAGTTCCCTGAACTGCAGAAATTCTTTCTACTCTTGATGTTGGTAAATAGAGTTCAGATGTTGCGGTTTGCTGGTGCGGAAAGTGAGCGTTGAATTCAGTGTGATTGCAAAACATGTGGGGGGGTGGGGGGGTTTGTAGGTGATGTTTTTCCTGTGAATGGTAGAGTATGCGATTCCTTGTGGGTGAGGGGATTGGAATTGGTGGTCGGGTTTTTTAGATTGGTGTCCTCTACCCTTCATGAGCTGACGGTATTTTTCTCTTCAATGTCGATTGGTGTCATTGCAAGCTTGTGGGACTGGTTTTTCATACCAATCATAGATTATTATCTGCCTTTTTTAGCTAGAGATATTAGAAATGTTATTGGGATGTTTGGTTTTGGTTTCCCTGTTTTCCACAACCGGAGAGTAGTTCCTGATTTTGGTGTTGATAAATTAACTTCAGGCATTGTGGCTTTTGCTGGTGCATATAGACCGATGATCGGGTGTCACCGCAAAAACATGTGTGAAACTGTAGGATCTAAAAAATGGTTTTTTAGATTAGTGTCCTGTATCCTGAGCTGAGAAGTAATTTTTGCTTTGATGTTGATAAATATAGTTCACACATTTGCGGATTGCTGGTACGGACACTGATCGGAGAATTTGGCATCATTGCAAGCTTGTGGGAATAGTAGATATGAGAATATTTTTCGATACCAATCAGAGGTTTTGTTTGCCTTTGGGGTGAGAAAAGGAAGACGGATGCCAGGATGTTTGGATTAGTTTCTGGAATTAGTTTCCCCTGTTTTCCTAAATCGGAGAGTGGTTCTTACTTTTGGCGTTGATACATCTAGTTCAGACATTTGCGGTTTGCTAGTGCCGACAGAAGTCGATGGTTGGTTTTCCATCGCAAAAGGATGTGTGAAAATGAGGGCTTTAAATATGGTTTCTTTGCACTTGCAGGGTGCAAGTTGGTACAAATCCTGAAGAGCGGATGCCAGGATGAGGGCTCTAGACTTGTCCATTAGAGGTTTCGCAGACAGAGATTGAGATCAGGTGATCAAGCCAGAATTGGGCACCACATTTGACTTGCTGATGGAGGCATACGCCTTCTACAACCTGTTTTCTTGGGAGCTTGGATTTGGTATCAGATATGGAAAGAGTCGACTAAAGCCGGACAAGAGGAAGACAATGCAAGAAATCGTGAGTGGCTGCTCGGTATGTTACTCGTCTCGTACAGCCTGACTGAACACAAACATTTTTCCCTTTTCAAATGATGATCATCACTCAATGATGCAGGCAAAACTAATTCTTAAATTTGTGACTCAGTACATGAGGCTACAATTCGACACGCAAGCTGAGGAGGGCTACAAAGAGAAACCGACCAAAATTGTAAGTGTTTGTCACATTCAGTGCAGGGTGAGGCACACGCAGGCGGGCAGTAGGGAGAGTGCAACATGGTTGTATTCCTAATGAAAATGATTGACGGCGGAGCACATTTCGAAAGCGAATGTGGCATATGCTCTGTTGTCATGTTCTGAAGGTACAACCCACCTGTACTATTCTCTCTGCAAACTAATTCATTTTGGCCGGCTAACCAACGTAAGGTGTACTTGCAGGTCATGGATAATATTAGCATGACAGAAGTAGCAGAGAGCCACATAGTGAAAAGGTGGTCGAAAGATGCAAGAGATATTTTGCCGGATCACTTGAAGCACTACTAGCGGGACCAGATCAATAGCACGTTCCTAACTTATACTTGCGAGCGGAAAGCAGGGGGAGATATCCCGCAAAAAAAAGGAAAGCAGGGGGAGATGTAGTGAGCTGAAAGCTGGTACTGTCAAGTGTCAAGTGCAAATTAAGTGTTTAGTTAGAAACCGATGTGTGGTTGTGTTTCAACTTGTGCTGATGGTGTTTTTTATTTCAATTCTGCTGTAAGGAAACTGACATGTCAAACTGGTAGCTCTTTGATGTTGCAATGCTCATGCGGTAGTAACTGCTCGTTCTTGTAGGCTGGTGTTGTGTGTGCAGCATGAATGGTTAGTGCGGCTTGTAGCCTATGAATTCAAAATTTGAATGATTAGAACTGTTGGACTGGTGAAGTCCCTGGTGCATTAAATTTCTGTGCTCTGGCTTTGCACGCACGAGTCAAAATCGGTCCAGGTGCGAGCAGAACCGGACCATGAAAAAAGGCAAACGCCTAGACCCTGGAAGACCAGGGTGGTATCCATCACTAAATGCGGTCTGCACAGAGTCAGGGCACTGTACAATAAACCTAAAGAATGCATCAATACGCCATCTTATACATGCATACACACAGATCCCAAGAAGAACCAACAACTCAGATAATATGATCATATGCTAGTATGACCCATATGGAATTTTCGGAACAAAAAATGGTTTCGAATGCTGTTCGAATCATCGTTTGAGTGCTAATTAACAACGAGCTAATTAACCATGGAAAATGATGCTTGTGTATTATTAACAGAAAGGCCATGGGATTGCGGAGTCACTAATGCCGGAAGTCAGGGATGTCATACGCAAGTTCTTGCAGCTCCCTCACGAGGAAAAACTGAAGATCAAAATGACATTGCAGAGTGGTTATAGGTGTGATTGCATAAAAGATTTTACCTTGCCTTGTTTACTTTATCTGTAGCTTGTTGTTTGGTCCTTGGAAGCCTTCTACTTATGGAAATGAACTTTCTTATGGTTCGTTTTCAGAGGGTATCAGAGAGTGGGAGAAAATGTTACGTAAACCTGACATGCATGAAGCAATGGATGTGAGCTCACCTCTGTCCCTGAATTTCTTGTCATGCTTGTTTAAATTGTTCTGTTTTTTTAGCTAAACCGTTAGAGACAAAAATTGCAGTGCTAAACGCCTATCGAACCAGGCAGATATGGAGATCTTGTGCTAAACTTTGTGGTCTGTTCTCAACTTTCCTTCTCTGTTTTTCTTTAGGGATCTCTTCTCTGTTCTTTGTTCTGAAGGTATATCTTAGAGACATCTAGTTCCATTTTCTTTTTTTTGTTGGCGACCGACAGATGGGCTTTGGCCACAGTACAGCTACGTACGGTGTCCATCTTGCTGCCAAGTGCAGACCAACCACTACATTCAACATGAACAAGATACATTTCTCCATGAATGCAAGTAAATTAAGTCAATGTGCTTCGGTTAATGCATCTTCCTGGACTGCCATCCATCTTCGTCAGTGGGGTATGTATGTGCTCTCTAAATCTAACAGCAGCAGAAGAATAAACACATACAGTTGTGCTGTTCCTGACCTACAAACAGTTTTGGTAGGAACAAATTGACATCTTCTTGGCAACCGAATTCTTCACCTGAGACCCTGATAGAATTACAAGCATCTTATCTCAAGAAAAGAAAATTTGAACTTGATTTGGTTGGGGTGCGCCTGCCCAGGCAATAGTGCAACGCACTGGGCGACACCTGAGGGACCCAATGGCAAGCCATTGTGGTGGTCCCTCCCCCACAAAATATAAATTTAAACTGATAAGATGATGCTTGGTATTATAGAGAAAAAATATACATCTAGAATGCAAAACATATATCATTAAATTCGTCATAAGATGTAGTTTCATATTTTATATATTTGGTATTATAGATATAAATGGTTTTCTATATAAACTTGGTCAAAGTTTGACTTTTCAAAAAATCTATACGCACTACATTATGTAATGGAGGGAGTATCTCAAAAAATGTTACCTGAAATGCATGAAGCAATTGATGTAAGTTTAACTCTTGTCTCTGAATTTTCTTGCCATGCTTGTTTAAGTTGTTCTGTGTGCTGAGATAAACAATTAGAACAAAAATTGCAGTGCTACATGCCTATCGAACCAGGCAGATATGGAGTTTTTTTGCTAAACCAATGGAAGGATCTAATCTGTGGTATTTTTCCAGCTTCCCTTCTCTACTCCCAGTTCTCAAGGCATACCTTAGACCAACACATGTTACTTCATTTTTGAGAAAAGGGCTCAGTACCCGCTTTTTTTTGTGCGTCACAAAACGAAAAATATATGATAGGAAGTACGTAGTTGCTATGCTTTTAAGAACTGAATTGTTTATCTCCCATGCAGACCAGATCATTCATCCAAATTTGGCGCACTGCTTGAAAACTATATAAGTCTTCTACGAGGTCAACCTATCTGAATCACTTTACTTATTCTTTTATTTATTTATGCTCGTCAATTGTCCCTAACAGTTTAAAAAACTGCATCCATAACGGTGTTTATCATGTCATTTTGATTTCAGGTCTGTCAAGGAAGATCATGAGAGGCATAGCATTGCCACTGGGTGTGCCGTTGGATGCTTTCGAAGGCGGAACGGCAGGAGATGCTTTCTAGGTTCTCAAGTTGATTGGCTATCCAGTCTCAACTGACATCCCACAAGAGGAACGCACTGATATTGGATGGTAAGCACACATATTGACTTCAACACAGAGAAAAATATTGTTGTCTTGTGTCATGTCCTGCAAAATATCATGCTTACTTGGGTGGATACATCTCACTCTGTTTTTCTTCTGTACTCCATGCATCCTATGACCAATTCAGTGGAGCTCACACAGATTATGGTTAGTACACCTCTCTTGGCTTTGCATCATTGTCTTGTGTTCTTCAAAAGTCAAAACTAGTATAATCTGCTTGCTTCTTAGAATTACGGGTAACCGTATACAGTATATACTTTGGAAGTTATACAAAAAATCCTCGAAATATTTTCCTCATTATGTTAAACTGTAGGCCTCCTGACCCTGATGAATCAGGATGATGACATCTGTGCTCTTGAGGTACTTGTTCCTTCACTAGCACACATATCTTGTATTATCCATGTATATGCCCTCTGCTTCCTCTGTAATGAAGCAGAGAAACTGATCTGCTGAAACTCTTCGGTAAATTTGGTATCAGGTCAGAAACCAGTCTGGTGAGTGGATATATGCCAAGCCGGTCGCCAGGACCTTCGTCTGTAACATCGGAGACATGCTGAAGGTTTCCTTGATTGCAACTTCACTGAATTTTAGCTATTTTTGGCAACCTTTTTCATCCTTTTCCTTTAGTAACATTATTAATTGTGAACCATCTTATTTGTTTCCAGGTTTGGTTGAATGGGATATACCAGCCCACCCTCCACAGAGTTGTCAACAACTCCCCTCGCTACCGTGTATCTGTCGCATTCTTCTATGAGGTATGTATCTGCAGCCCTCTCCCGTATGGCTGTATCGATTGAGTTGCTTATACTCGAAGTTTTCTCTGGACCAAATGGTGTGTATATGCAGTCGAACTTCGATGCTGCGGTGGAGCCTGTGGAATTCTGCCGGGAGAAAACGGGCGGCGTTGCAAAGTATGAGAAGGTAGGTACGGGAGCACCTGGTGCAGAAAGTTCTCACCAACTTCGTCATGTAACAGTTTCTGTAGCATGTACTGAAAACGTTCGGGATCGGCCACGGCGCTTCATCAATAAAACATGGTTACGAACCAGTGTCCTTTCTGGTCGGACAAACTGTCCCGGTGTGTTGTGACCAGGCAAAGGAATGCCATGGCAAGCGTTCACTTTGCAGGGACAACGAACAGTCACTCTATTTGTTATGCTCATATGTAGAGATCTTTCTTCCAAGGAAAAAGCTAGAAACTCCACCAGTTCTTCTATAGAAGGTGATTATGCCGGTTCAAGCCTCCGGGCGTCTCGGTCATTTGCCAATCTACCAACGGAACAGCACTGAGTTCCATCTCTAGGGATATCAAGAGCAACCTACCAACGGCTCAAACACCCGTCCTACAAGCAATTTACAAATGAACATAACTTTTTATTAACAAACTGAAAGCTAACAAAGACTGAACTTCAAAACACTTCAGCAGAACAAATCAAAATTTAAAGCAAAACAAATCAAAATTTATACTTGCTTTGGTTGGGGTGCGCCTGCCCAGGCAGTAGTGCAACGCACTGGGCGACACCTAAGGGACCCAATGGCAAGCCATTGTGGTGGCCCCTCCCCCACAAAAAATAAATTTAATATCGTTGTGGGCACATGGCCCACATATCAGATATTAAACTGATAAGAACAGATACTACACTTGATCTTAGCCAAAAGGCCGAGAAAGGTATGATTTGAACCGCTGCCCTGCCCCTCTATTTGTACCCTTCTTGCCCTCCCGTCCTCTCCTCGCTAAGCAAGGTGGTACTAAACTAACGACCTGCACCGGACGGTGCAATGCCACCAAACCAGCCTCTTGCGTGGGCCTAAACAAAGAAAGGCCTTTTAGCCGAGGCCTATATAACCGGCCTGATTAGGGCCTGGATTGCTGTTTTGCGATCAGAGTTGGCGAACGCTGTCGGACTGCTGACGGTCACGGGAGGAATCCAGGCTCAATTCCCCATCCTTTTCCTTTCTAAAAGAGAAATTCTCATTCTCAGTGTGTTCATAAGTTATTCAGAACATAGGTTGCTGCAGACTGGATGTCGGAGTGTGACGGAAGAAGCTGTTCTCCTTGAGGACATCCGGCTGATCCATACATGTTCATCCATGGAAATTTCTCTTCTACGTACCAGTTGTGTTGCAGCAATTTCTCGCTCTAATCAGGTGATACACAGTTGATGCACATTTTGTTTATCTGGAAAGTGAGTTCTCTTTTCCTCTTTGCATGATCCGATATCAGCCCGCTCGTCGAGAGGATCGATGATCCTGCCATGGCCGACGACAAAGGTTTGCTGGACGTCGTCCAGATGTTGGACAACGCTTGCAGGGAGGCCGGATTCCTCCATGTGGTAATCGCTCACTCAACTTATTAATTTGCACCTCTAAGCAGATTTGTATAGACCGGAAATACTGGTTTCTATGTCGTTATTATGGCATCTGAACTGAAAATGGACATAAAATAGCATCTTTAATTTACAGTCACAATGTTGTGCTGTCATCACTAGTAGAGTGTAAAATGCCATGTGTGTGTCATCTTCAGTTGTTCTCTGCATCTGGTCTTTCCCCTTCATTTATAAGAACAAAAACTGGTTCTGAATGCTGCTTAAATCATCGGCTGAGTGCTAATTAAAAAACTTGTTGAACTAAGGTAAATCATGTCTGTGCGTTATTAACAGAAAGGCAATGGAAGTTCGGAGTCACTGATGACGCAAGTCAGGGATGTCACACGCAAGTTCTTTCAGCTCCCCAAAAGGGAAAAACTGAAGATCAAAATGACACCTCAGGGAGGATATAGGTGTGACTGCTAAAAGAAATCCACCTTGCCTTATTTCCTTTATTGATAGATCATTGTTTGATCCTCGGAAGTCTTCTACTTATGGAAATGAAATTTCCTTATGGTTTGTCGTCAGAGGGTATCAGAGTGGGAGAAAATGTTACCAAGGGTAAACCTGATATGCATGAAGCAATTGATGTAAGTTCACCTCTGTCCCTCAATTCCTTGTCATGCTTGTTTAAATTCCTCTGTTTTTTAGCTTAACGACCAGAATAAAAATTGCAGTGCTACTCGTCTATCGAACCGGGCAGGTATGGTGATCTTGCTAAACCAATGGAAGGGTCTAATTTGTGGTATGTTTTCAACTTCCTTCTCTGTTTTCTTTACGGATCCCTTCTCTGTTCTTTCTTCTGAAGGTATATCTTAGAGCGTCGTTATCGCATTTTTGAGAAACTGGTTCACTGCCTGCTTTTTTCTTTTTGCATCAGAAAATCCTGTAACATTATTGTACACCTACTGATATTTATTTATGTCAATATATTCTCAATGTAAAGAATGCTCGTTTACAACTTAATACGCTTTGAAGAACTGAATAATTTATCCTCCATGCAGGCCAGATTACCCATCAAATTTTGATGCGCTGCTGGAAAACTATATAAACCTTCTACAAGGTCCACTTATCTTGATCACTTTGATAATTATGCTATGCTCATCGATCGTCCCCAGAAGTGCTTATCATGACATTTTTCGTTTCAGATCTTTCAAGGAAGATCATGAGAGGTATAGCCGTGGCACTGGGTGGGCCGTTGGATACTTTTGAAGGCGGAACGGCAGGGGATCCTTTCTGGGTTCTCGGGTTGATTGGCTATCCAGTCTCAGCTGACATCCCACAAGAGCAACGCACTGACATTGGGTGGTAAACACACATATATAAACATTGTTATCTTCTGGCATGTGTTGAAGAAAATTATGCTAACTTGGGTGGATACATCTGACTGCTTTTCTTCTGTACTCCATGCATCCTATGATCAATTCAGTGGAGCTCACACAGATTATGGCTAGTACAGCTCTCTTGGTTGTGCAAAACTGTCTTGTGTTCTCGGAGTCGATACAATATATACTAGTATATTTTGTACTAAATCAGCAACGGTTAATATGGATAGTAGAATCTTCTTGCTTCTTAGGAAAACTATAATATTTCGTGAGAAAACCATATATATTGTTTTGAGGAAAGTTATACAAAAAAACTTGGAAATATTTTTTCCTCATACTGTTAAACTTCAGGCCTTCTGGCACTGGTGAATCAGGACAATGATATATGTGCTCCTTCATTGGCACACATGTCTTGTATTATCAATTTATTTATGCCCTTTGCTTCCTCTGCTGAAACTCTTTGTTAAGTTTGGTAACAGGTCAGAAACCAGTCTGGTGAGTGGATATCCGCTAAGCCGATCTCTGGAACCTTCGTTTGCAACATCGGAGACATGCTGAAGGTTTCTTTGCTGGCAACTTCACTGAACTTTGAAGGAATCTTTCCTATTTGCTTTCCGCTTGAGGAGATTGTACAACCTCCCCCTCCCCTCCCCCTCTCCTCGCCCCCGCGCCGCCCCTAGCGGGCGTCTCGGGGGGTGATTCCCCTCCCGCCGGCGTAACCTCCCTCCCTCTCCATCTCTCCTCGCCGCCGCACGAGGCTGGCGCCGGGCCATGCCTGGGGCGCGGTCTGGGACTGCGGTGGTGGGGCCGGCTCCGCTCCGATCTGCATCGGAGGGTCTCGGATCCGGGTGGCGGCCCCTGGCGAGGCTCCCTGTCTCCTGCGGCGGGCAGTGGGGTTGGCATGGTGCCGTCGATCTGGTCGGGCGGCCGACGGATCTCCGGTGCCCTGGGCCTCGCGTGGCTGCCTTGGCGGCTGGGGGCGCCAGATTTGGCTGCTGGCCTTCTTTCCTGCTCGGTGCGCTTCTCCTGCGAGTCCCTGGGTGTGCTGGATGGCCTGCCTATGGGATGCGGGCGATTTTGGTGGTCGGGATCCAGATCGGGGGAAACCCGGGTCGGCTCTGGCCGGCCGCGACGACGACGACGCCCGCGGGCGCCGATTTCTTCATGGAGACGTCTGTCAAGGTCTGCCCTTCCACTCCTCACCACCTAGCTTCTCGGGTGAAAACCTAACTCCGGTGGGCGGCGGCGGCGTCTTTGGCGCCGCGACCTTCTTGAAGGCGCCGCCTTGAGGGCTGGGTGGTGGCGGGCGCTGTTTGGGGTCGGTGACAACGGCCGACGGCGTGCCCTTCTTCACCCAAGCCTCCGCTTTTCCTCCGACGCGTTCTGGTTCTCCTGGGGGCGTCGTTTTGGAGTAAGTGTTGGCTGGGGGGATGGTGGAGCGGTGCTCCATCTCACACATTGATGGCGGCGGATGTCGGCGGCATGGCGTTGTGGAGGCTCGACGTCCGATGCACGGAGATGGACTCGCGCAGGAGGAGGTTGCTATTTGGCGTCATGGTGGCGTCAATGGCGGAGTGGCCAGACAAGGTAGAAGCCTCAATTTGATCTAAAGACGGACTTGTGGAAGATGGCGACGATGACACACGAGTGCGTCTGACCGGATTATGTCCCAGACCCGGTATGTGGCTCGGCTGGGGCTTCCGAATGTGTTTCGGCTTCCGGCTTTTGATGTTAGGCTGTGAGTGGTCTGGGTAGTGGCCCGGCTAGCACCCCTCATCATATTGGATAGGAGTAGTGGCATATGTTGCCAAGATGGTGGATTCAGGCACATTGGTGTAGTACTTTGTAAGGTCCTCGAGAATAATCAATAAAGTGGCCGTATGCATCTTTCAGATGCAGAGACCGGGGGTCATCCTCCTTTTCTAAAAAAAAAACTTCACTGAACTTTATCTATTTTGGCAGCCTAATTCAGTCTTTTCTTGTAGCAATCTTGTTAATTATAAATCATCTGAGCTTCTTTTAGGTTTGGTCGAATGGGATATACCAGCGCACGCTCCACAGAGTCGTCAACAACTCCCCTCGCTACCGCGTATCTGTCGCCTTCTTCTACGAGGTATATGCAGCCGAACTTCGACTGAGTTGCTTATACTTGATTTTCCTTTTCTTCTGAAACAAATGGCACGTATATGTCCGGGCACCGTCTGCCACCACAGCCCAGACCAACCACTGCTGCTGCCGGTCAGTGCCCACTCGCTTCTTTTCCTCTCTTACTTACGCATTGTCCCCTCCCTGAGATATTTCCTCTCATCTGGCTTTCTCCCTTTGCGTGCGTTCTGCGGATTGAATCCTCTAAGCTGGTTCACAATCCGTAAGCACACATCCTGCGTGTAATTTTATGACAATGAAAATGCAGCCGCCAAGCTGTCTTGCTATTTCTCCACTCTGCCCGTCTTGAAACGCTTTCAATCTCCGAGTTATGTTTCGAGTTCAGCACCAAATCACAGGACGACATGCACAAGAAGATAAAAGATGCACCTTTGTGCCAATCAGATATCAAGAACTTGCTCAACATCCGATTCCATTATCTTTGTTGGGGACCAACAGATGGGCTTTGGCCGCGGTACAGCTACGGCCTACGGTGGGTGGCCATTGTGCTGCAAACCAACCACATCCAACATGAACAAGTTACAATAGCAGAAGAAGAAATTAATACATACAATTGTGCTTGTCTTCTCACTTTGGTGGATGTTAATCTACAGGCAGAAAGATCTAACTGAAGCACACATACCAACAGAACGCTATCGACCGCGCCTTAGGGCGGACTCCAGTGTAGGAGCTCAGGCTCTGCTTCGCCTGTTCAGGCGCTCAGACTCAAGACAATGTCAACAGTTCAAGGTTGCTTCTCCCGAAAGACAGGTTTCAGAGCATCAAAGGAACTCAAAAAAATTTAAAACTTAAATTGTTTTGGTTGGGGTGCACCTGCCCAGGCAGTAGTGCAACACACTGGGCGACACCTGAGAGACCAAATGGCAAGCCATTGCGGCGATCTCTTCGCCACAAAAAACCCACATATCAGATATTAAACTGATAAGAACAGATACTACACTTGATCTTAGCCAAAAGGCCAAGAAATGTATGAGTTGAACTGTTACCCTACCACTCTATTTGTACCCTCCTCGCTCTCTTGTCCTCTCCTTGCTGGGCGAGGTGGTACTAAACTAACGACCTGGGGTGCGGAGTGCGGACGGTGCAATGCCAGCCTCTTGCGTGGGCCTCGATCAAGGAAGGCCTTCTTGGCGAGGCCTGTATTACCGGCCTTATCCGCGCGCGCCTGGCTGAAACGAGTTGCTCGCGCCTCGCCTCTCGCTGTTTTGCGATCACAGCGCTGGCCAACTTCATGGCTCGAGGGGCAGCCCGCGGAGAACGAGCCGCGTGCACACGGGCAGAGCTATGTATGTACAGCTAACAGTCACAGGCGGAATCCGGGCTCCATATATTTTTTTTGAAACAAAGAAGGTGGCAGGCTGCTGACCTTATATTTCAAAACAAGCCTGAGCCTGATGAAGTACAAGTAACAATACAAGTACAACTTGTTTGGTGCACCAAGGTGCAACACACAAGCAGGCTGAAAAAAGAGGAAAGAAGGAAGAGGAAGAGGAAGGGAGGGGAGAAGGATTACATCATTCGTCTACACACTATGCAGCAGCTTTTGTCTCCAAACCTGGAGATCCTCCCTGGTGCGTTGATTTTGAGTTCTGTAACTCCATAGACGGAGCATGTCTGCGGCATATAGGCATGTGTATGTTACAGACCATATTTTGGAGTTGAAGACTCTGTCATTCCTAGCGTGCCACAAGGCAATAGCACAAGCCGCGAAAGCCACATTCCATTTGTGCCTGAAGCTGATCTGGTGTTGTGCTTGCTCCACAAAAGAGAGAACATTAGTAGCCGAGCTAGCTAGAACGTCCAGCTCCATCTTGCCCCAAAGAACGCTGGCGGGTGCACAGCGTAGTAATAAGTGATTGATAGACTCAACAGCGGGGCAAGTGTCACAATGTGCAAACGGGGCAGACTCCGACCAGCCTTTCTTTACCATGTTATCCTTAGTGTTTAGGCGGCCACGTAAAGCAAGCCATAAGAAGATTCTGTGCTTGAGGGGGATCACCACATCCCAAACCCAAGTATGAAAAGTTGTCAAAACCCCTCGGAAAGTGAGTAGCCTGTAGAAGTATCCAGTGCAAAGCTGTCTTGAGCTCACAGAAGCAGACCGTTTGTCCTCATGCAGTGAGTTTGGAGCAATGCCCAGCAACAAACCCTGCAGGGCAGCTAGCTCAGTTGAGGCCGTTTGTGAGAGATTAGGATGTAGCTGGATAGCCCATGAACCATTAGAATGTTGTGATTGTACTGAGCAAGCTGGCTGTGCCGCGAAGGAATACAGCGCCGGGAAGAGCTGGCATAAACGGCCCACTTCAAGCCACTGGTCCTTCCAGAAAGAAATCAAAAGCCCAGCCCCCAGAACACATTTAGAGGAGTTGATGACCATTGGAACGAGATCTCTGAACCCTTTCCAGATGGTAGTGTCTCTGCTACTGGCACGTTGTGGAAGAACAGCCCGGCAGTAATGTGTGGCAAACCAGTTATAACATGGTATGCCCGAACCTTGTAGAACTCTAGAGACAAACTTGCACATCATAGCTTGATTGTGAGCCTGTAGCTGACGAATTCCCAAACCTCCATTCATACGAGGCAACGATACTGTATCCCAAGCCACTAGGCATTGGCCACCCTTGACTTTGTTCTTGCCTTGTTAGAAGAAAGCACGTAAGAGACTTTCTAATTTCCCAAGAGACTCCTTGGGCCAGGCAAAGCATGACATGAAGTAGCTTGGTATACCAGTGAGAACTGAGTTGATGAGAGTCAGTCTACCCCCTAAGGATAATAAGGTAGCTAACCAGCCTGAAAGACGACGGTCAACCTTGTGTATAACAGGCAATAACATACCGTGTGTAATCTTGTGCAGAGAGAGAGGCAGACCCAGGTAGTTGCATGGAAAGGATGAGACGGGGCAGCCTAGGATCTGGGCAATGGCCGAAGCGGTGCTGGAGTCCACAGCAACAGGTACGAGAGTGCTCTTGTGGAAGTTTATGGTGAGCCCAGAAAACGCAGAGAAAGCTGTGAGGGCTGACTTGACAACTGCCGCCTGCTGCGTAGTGCCTTGAAAAAGAATCAGCGTGTCATCCGTGTATTGCAGAACCGGGAAGAAACTGTCCGAACCGAGTGGGTGCAGCAGGGAGCCATCCTGGAACAAATGGCAGCACATTCTCTGCAGCACGTCTGCAACAATAATGAAGAGGTACGGGGATAAGGAGTCACCTTGCCGGAACCCTCGCTTAGCCCGGATGGGGGCACCCATCTCGCCATTAAGAAGGACTTTAGAGCTGCCAGTTGACAAAAGCATATGAATCCAACTAATCCACAGCTGAGGAAAACCTCTGGCTTCAAGTACCTTGTGCAAACAGGACCAACTGACACTGTCAAAAGCTTTATGGAAGTCCAACTTCAGAGCAATGACCGGCATTTTCCGTTTGTGTGCATATTGGATCATTTCAGCAGCCAGGGTAAAATTTTCTATGATCGATCTGCCTCACAAGAAGCCAGACTGGAGGGAGTGAATCAAGAGGGGGATCCATGCTTTCAGTCTGCACGCCAGAACCTTAGAAACCAGCTTGGGTATACTGTGTACGAGAGAAATTGGTCTGAAATCCCGCATCTCCAGGGGCGTATCCTTTTTGGGTAGCAGGGTGATGAGAGCAGAGTTAATACCAGCAATATCAACTTCATTTTTGTGGAAATCATCAAAAAAAACGTAGCAGGTCATCTTTTAGCAGCAGCTTGAAAGTTTTGTAAAACTCGTTGGTGAAACCATCAGGTCCCGGACTTCGGTTATTGGGTGAGTCACTGATGGCTTGCACGATTTCAGCCCAGGAGAACCGTGCCGTCAGGGCAGATAAATCAAGCGGAGTGTATAGGGAGTGCACATCCACTGTGTTCAAGGAGGGGGCAGGCTTACCCAAGATTGCTTTGAAGTACTCTGTGGCCAAACTGAGTTTTTGACCATTCTGGAAATGCTCCACCCCGTTGTGCACAACCACGAATCCGGGCTCCATATAGTACTATATTATGCATCAGTTACAACTACTTCCTCCGTTCTAAAATACGTGTTCCGATCTTGTACAGAAACCAAGAAGAGAACATAAAATCATTCGTGTTGTACAAATATAACCATAAAATCATGCAGAGGGGAAGTCACATAATCTATTTATAGAGTCCCGTGTATCTACATAAAACTTCCTCAACTGATTTCTAAATGGAGAGCTAAATAGCTAGTCAGAGATACAGAGGGATGTTCTGCAAGAAGTAGCTTAAAAAGTTGCTATTAATCTATTTGTTTAAACCAGGAAAACAAAGGGCATGCGCACCACACGACTTCATAATTATGAAGAGACTAATTTGCTCAGTAGATCACCTTATTTTTGGATGACAAATCTACAGTATGCGTTTTTTATAACGTTTTACAGTATAAGTATGCCAGTGAAGCAACGATATCATCTTATCATCCACGTCTTTGGGCAGGACACACGTCGGCGTGACCGCGCGGCCGTGGCCCAACAGCCACTCGACCCCACACCACGTCGTCAACATGGCCATTCACCTTCAGCGATCTGTGCTTGGCGGCAGCAACGTCATGACGCGCTCCTTGTTTCTCGCTGTTCTTAGCAACTCCACTTCGGCAAACATGCCATGCACATACATGTCCCAACTCACAATCGTTAGAGTGAGCATTGCGTACCGTCGACACTGCATGCGGCAGGTGATCGAGCCGTGAGCGCATTCACCGTCTCGGGATCCAACGCGCCGTTGAACCTAGCGACGGTGCTCTCCCACGGCCCTGCTACCTCTGACGCGGCAAGCGTCTTCCGGACCCGTGGAGCCCGCAGCCTCCAGCATGGCCGTCACGCTGCCACATAGGAACCCCAAATACCGTCGTAGGCCATGGAGGAGCTAGAAGCAGAGGCGACATGGCAGTGGTGCAAGGTGTGCACGGGGCGATGTCAGTTTTGCAGCGAGCCCCCTAGACCGACACTGGCAGAGGAGAGGACGCGAGCGAAAGAGCCTCGCCGGTGCAACCCACCTCGCTTGGATCTAGCCTCTCGTCGGAAGCCGCCAAGATCGGCCTGGAAGAAACTTGCTGTTTCTCGATGGATGTGTTCCCCACGATGATCTAGGCGGTGCGTGGCGTGTAGACTCTAGAGAAGGCAACGGTGAACGGCATAGGAGAGGGAGAGGACACTACAAGAAATCTGTTAATCCATGACGGATTTCTGTTAACGATCCTGAATACTGTCACGAAACCCTCGTCACGGATCAGCAAGAGACGAACTATCGCCAAAACGGTAGCCCCTTCATGACGGACATCAAGGAACCGTCACGAAAACTGTCATGGATCGACTAGCTCGATCTTACTTTTTCTTTGTTTATACACCATCCACACGGTCACGGGTGGCTCTTGCTAATGTGTCGTACGTGTTTTGTTTTTTATTTGGCTCACATGTTAGTCAGATGATCTATATATATAAAAAAACAAGGCCGCGCTTGAATTTTAGGGGCGCGAGGAGAGGAGGGAGGGCGCGCCTAGAATTCCATTAGCGCGCGCAGTGGTAAAAATTTCGAGCCCACTAAATCCCATCTAAACCATTCACCGTATAAGACCTAACCCTAAGTCTCTTGTCTCTCTTCCCGATCTCTTTCTTCCTCCGCCGCCGCCCCCATCCCCGTTCTCCTCCTCTCCCTCCTCCGCACCCTCTCCTCCGCCGTCGCTCCTTTCACGTTTCACCACCCCATCCTCCACCTCCCGGCTGCGCCCTTTCTCTTCCCCGGCCTCTCCCGTACCTCCTCCACTCCCACTCCCAGTGGCCCCTCTTCCTCCTCCACCCATGCTCTACCTTTCCCGCTGACCCCTCACTCCTCCGCCCCATCCTCCCTGACGATGGCTGATTCGTAGCCTGTGCTGTAGATCAAGCGAGTTCGATTGCGGCAACAACCCTATGAGCGATGTCAACGACGTCTTGGGTGCGCTGGATCCGGCATGGAGCTCAACACCGACAGTAGCCTTGTCGGAGCAGAGCGGCTGTGCGGTATTTTCTTTTTGGTCCTGTACTGGTGTATTTTGGTTGTGTTTGTGTAATTATCTTTTTTCAGTAACATGAGCATATATTTTCTGTAAAATTCTTATTTGCTTAAACTTTCAATGGACGCAGAGAAATGAGAGATGAGCTAATTTTCTGGACTGAAATTAATTGGTCTTAGATGAAATTAATGCACTTATATTCTAATTGGGTTGATTACTATATGGGCCGCTACTCTTACATTTAGCTGAAATTTAGTGGGCCAAAATTTAAATGGGCTGAGCACTACAGTCCGGCGTTGGAGCTTGGACATAGTCCGGCGTTGGAGCTCGGATATAGTCCGGCGTTGGAGCTCAGATACAGTCCGGCGTTGGAGCTTGGACATAGTCAGGCGTTGGAGCTCGGATACAGTCCGGCGTTGGAGCTTGGACATAGACCGGCGTTGGAGCTCGGATACATTCCTGCGTTGGAGCTCGTAAGTGGCCCGGCGTTGGTGCTCGGCTGCAAAAAATACCTCGAATGCAGTCCGGCGTTGAAGCTCGGACGCTGCCGCCCAGGAACAACTTCAAACCAGAGGTGTGGCATAAAAATAACAAGACATTGATAAAGGCCGGAAACTTAAAGGGGCTCCTCGGATACCCGACGTGTAAACTCTTCGGATGCACTTCGGCGATCCTCAAGATCAAAGATGAGAAGATTTGTTGAACCAGTTTTCAAGACCGACGACCGAAGATGAAGAACAATTTGGAAGAATCGAGGAGCGTCCCCAACTTGAAGACCTGTTCAGGGGGCTACTAACGGTGTCCTGGACAAGGGGGTACTCATCACGTCGTCTCCCGACCAGCTGGATCGGGCCGAGGACCCCCATGGTGGTTCACTCGTGGGCCACTTCGGGCAGCCCACGCTGCATACAAGGAAGATCCCACGAGACTTGGCGCCCAAGACAAGGATTCCTCTAAACCCTAGGCCTACGGTGCATATATAAACCGAGGCCAGGCTAGTCAATAGACAATCTCATATTCATTACTACTATCTCGTGGTAGATACATGTACTCTGTACTACACCCATATGAAAACAATCAAAAGCAGCATGTAAGGTATTATCTTTTCGAGAGATCCCGAAGCTGGGTAAAACCCCGTGTCCATGTTACCATCGCTCCAAGACGCCTAGCTTAGGACCCCTTGTTGGGGAACGTAGCAGAAATTTAAAATTTTTCTACGTGTCACCAAGATCTATCTATGGAGAAACCAGCAACGAGGGGAAAGAGAGTGCATCTACGTACCCTTGTAGATCGCTAAGCGGAAGCGTTCAAGTGAACGGGGTTGATGGAGTCGTACTCGCCGTGATCCAAATCACCGATGACCAAGTGCCGAACGGATGGCACCTCCGCGTTCAACACACGTACAGCCCGGTGACGTCTCCCATGCCTTGATCCAGCAAGGAGAGAGGGAGAGGTTGAGGAAGACTCCGTCCAGCAGCAGCACAACGGCGTGGTGGTGGTGGAGGAGCGTGGCAATCCTGCAGGGCTTCGCCAAGCACTACGAGATATGAGGAGGAGAGAGGCAGGGCTGCACCAACAGGGAGAGATTAGATCGCGTGTTCTGGGCAGCCCTAATGCCTCAATATATATAGGGAAGGGGAGGGGCTGCGCCCCCTCTAGGGTTCCCACCCCTAGGGGGGCGGCAGCCCTAGATGGGGCACAAGGGTGGCGGCCAAGAGGGGAGGGGAGAGGGAGGCGCACCAGTATGGGCCCTAGGGCCCATCTGCCCTAGGGTTTGCCCCCTTCTCCTCTCCCTTGCGCCTTGGGCCCTTGTGGGGGGGCGCACCAGCCCACCTGGGGCTGGTCCCCTCCCACACTTGGCCCATGTAGCCCTCCGGGGCTTGTGGCCCCACTTGGTGGACCCCCGGACCCCTCCGGTGGTCCCGGTACGTTACCGATAAAACCCGAAACTCTTTCGGTGACCAAAACAGGACTTCCCATATATAAATCTTTACCTCCGGACCATTCCGGAACTCCTCGTGACGTCCCGGATCTCATCCAGGACTCCGAACAACATTCGGTAACCACATACAAGCTTCCTTTATAACCCTAGCGTCATCGAACCTTAAGTGTGTAGACCCTACGGGTTCGGGAGACATGCAGACATGATCGAGATGTTCTCCGGTCAATAACCAACAGCGGGATCTGGATACCCATGTTGTCTCCCACATGTTCCACGATGATCTCATCGGATGAACCACGATGTCAAGGACTTAATCAATCCCGTATACAATTCCCTTTGTCTATCGGTACGATACTTGCCCGAGATTCGATCGTCGGTATCCCGATACCTTGTTCAATCTCGTTACCGGCAAGTCTCTTTTACTCGTTCCGTAACACATCATCCCGTGATCAACTCCTTGATCACATTGTGCACATTATGATGATGTCCTACCGAGTGGGCCCAGATATACCTCTCCGTTTACACGGAGTGACAAATCCCAGTCTCGATTCGTGCCACCCAACAGACACTTTCGGAGATACCCGTAGTGTACCTTTATAGCCACCCAGTTACGTTGTGACGTTTGGCACACCCAAAGCACTCCTACGGTATCCGGGAGTTGCACAATCTCATGGTCTAAGGAAATGATACTTGACATTATAAAAGCTTCAGCATACGAACTACATGATCTTGTGCTAGGCTTAGGATTGGGTCTTGTCCATCACATCATTCTCCTAATGATGTGATCCCGTTATCAATGACATCCAATGTCCATGGTCAGGAAACCGTAACCATCTATTGATCAACGAGCTAGTCAACTAGAGGCTTACTAGGGACATGGTGTTGTCTATGTATCCACACATGTACTGAGTTTCCTATCAATACAATTCTAGCATGGATAATAAACGATTATCATGAACAAGGAAATATAATAATAATCAATTTATTATTGCCTCTAGGGCATATTTCCAACACCCCTACTACGAGATACGCCAGATATAGAACCGACAGGGGGTGGGGGCACAAGGAGATGTGGGAGGAGTGGGGGTGGCCGGTGTTGACCTGCTTTTTTATTTCGCGTCGGTCGGGTGGGTCAGGGTGTTAGCAGAATAACGATAGTGTTAGCAGAATAAGGGTCTTAAGGGTGGTATATATATATACTAGATCATCGGTGGCACGCGTTGCCGTGCCCCTCTATTTTTCCGATGGAATGATAGAATTTCTATACATATATTGTCATAAAAACATTGAAGTTACATTTGTATAAAGTGCCTATATATTAAACCACTATAAAAGATTCAAGTAGCGTAGTGGTGTGAAAGGACTGAGTTTGTTAAACTTGGGTCTTATTTGAATTTGGCTCAACTTTAGGTCTCTCATGAGAGGGGATTGGATCAGGAGTTTGAGACGTTGCTGGATATTCCGTTTTGTAATTGTCATTATCAAGGCAGCATCATAGATGATTTCCCCTAAAATTGTAAGAAGCTGCTGACGAGGACATGTATTGGGGGTAGGGTAACAGGCCTGACCTAAAGGCCCTACCCATGGACACCGTATACTTTGTACTGGACCCCTGGGCCAGATCGCCATCCAGATGTACCGCAACTTGAAAGTCACTCGGACGGTGACAACCACTCGGAGCACGGCACTTCACTCGACGAGCTTATTCCACTCGACCGTGTAACTCACTCGGATATGCAAAGACCAATAGTCAGCATGACGGTTTTGTAGTGGGCAGGCATTATGGCATTAATGCCCCACCGTGTAACATAAGGGGTGAGGGGGTGGCGCACTCTATATAAGCCACCCTCCACCACTAGACTAAGGGGGCTCTTTTCTTCCATCTCTCTCTCTCTTTTTCACCATTAGTCTCAGGACTACGGGGATCCGTTCTCCTCTCATTGTAATCTCCGGATACATACTAAGATAAAACAAAGCCTCTCCGGAGCACGAGACGTAGGGTTGTTATCTCCACCGTGAGAGGCCCGAACTCGCTAAAATCACCGTGTCACCCATATGCATCTCGATAGGTCATGCTCCTTTATCCTACCCCTCTCTTATTGTCGGAATCGTTACCACGACAGCTGCATCATTGAAAGCACAACGCATACACATGATAACAGTGGGCAATGCATTGCCATAACCTTGGATAATTCAGCCCTATAGAGGGGCAGTTTATATAGACTACAGTAATAGAGCACTAAAAAGTGTTCTTTATGATTTGGTAGTTATACAAAAACACAAAGTAGGCGTACTTAGGAGACTGTTAATGTAATACATGAGTATAAGCACTAGCAATTCTGCTTTTCTTGTAGGATGAGGCTAATAGGCAATACAAAAATCTGTAATTTAGCTACATTGAATTTCTCTCTTGAGATCACCAGTTCAGCTTTTCACGACCATGGTGATGTTTCACAATCATTTGTGCCAAACAACATGGAGAGCCAATGCAGGGTTAGTCAGGCTACAACTTAATCAGCCTGCAATTGGACAATTTGCCTTCCAAGATGGAACAAGCAGCACAAAATTATAGCAACTAAACTATGTATATATCATATTCAATTAGAAGAATTTCCTCCAGCTAGCAAAATTTCCTTTTTAATATCTACGAACATCGCCGCATATGGAGATTTATCATCTAGGTGTACCACTTCGATACATTAACAGTTGTGCACTTTAATAAACATCATAATAAAATAGTATTTCTCTCCATCAACTTGTATTGTGCTCCTTTGTTAGCAATCGAGAAGACAATATCATGGCCGAAGTCCAACTACTAAACAGGGCATCTTGTCACTCCCAAGAACAACTATTTTTTCGATATCTAGCCTGGCAGCCTCAAAATTGGCATAAAGAATCACATTGAAAAACTTTATATCAGGTAACTCTATATAGCACGGCATCACAATATAAGGATGGTTGAATAAAGAGCCGAATAGAAAATGTCAATATTTTGTCAAAAATACACCCTAAACTGCAGAGTGAACAGAATCGATGAATTGCAGAGTGAAAACAAGTCAAAGGCTTGAAAAGTTGGGTTCTATAATTCTATAGAACAAAGTGGTAGGAAGACATAGTACAGTATGCCAACTAATGGATGACAAAAGACAAATTTAGGCAAGGTAACAATTTCAAAAGACAATATCACATTAAGGATTGTGACCTACAAAACCATCCCCAAACGTACCAATCGATGTCAGTGTGCTCGCCATTTGTACAAATAAAGCAAGGTTTGTAGTAAAATTCTAAAGAAAAAAATGCCCAGATTGGTAAAAAAATTGCTCGAACTCCATCCTTTAAAACGGCAAATTTATTTTGGTGTTCATCTGCATTAAAAGAATCTGAGCAAGATGCAATTTATCTCTGAAATTAAATAACCGTATATAGGTACGCGTCCAATCACAAAGAACATTAACTTGTGGAATCTACATAATGAACTAAGACCAAATACCTTGTGCAAAAAAGAAAAGACAAAACATGCAGATGATTTTGCAGATTGCGTGTTCAAGAATGTAGGAAATCTAAGGGGGCTCACTTCCTTCTGAAACAGTGAATTTGTCTTCTCTAAGGAGCTGCCGAGAAAGGAATGTATGGTTATACGAGCTGCAATGACGAAGATAAAAGTATTTGCTACATAAGTACTGATGTTGGTACCAAGGAAATACTAACCATCAGTATGATTTTGCATCTCAGTTGTGTCTTAATAATTGTCCACATCATTTTTTCCACCATTAACAACTTTTCCAAATGCCGTATGTGGAAAAACTGTGCAAAAGAGCATGACAGAGCATTAAGAAACCCTTGCGTATATAGCATCGTGTTTAGTTCATACTTATTCCAAATTAAGTTTTACAATTTAAACCGCAATCTGCCTATGCCCGCGGTTAAAAAATGTACTTATATATAAAAAATTCTTCTAAGACATAGTACTATTGTTTACCACTGAACTACGCAAATAGTGATCTTTTAGGCTTGTAGATAGAAGACATACTTCCAATGATGTTTAATAGTAAAGAAATAAGGATTACTTACACTTGGTTATGCACGGCCAACAGGGAGATAACATGCATGCCGCTGCAGCAAATAGAAATCTAACTGCCATCAACACATCTAAAGAAGCCCACTTGAACATGAAAATCTTTTCAAATACCTAGAAAATAGATAAATGCATGAACTAAGGTACGGTCATGACAATAGTTGGCAACAGGAAATGGGTAGATTAAAATTGAAACTCTCTTCTTTTACGGCGACATATTGTTCTGCAATTAGCAAACCGCAAGAAGAAAATCAATTGCCATCTAATGCTAAAGAACTGTACTGGACCAGGGATGAGTCAGATGAACAAACCTTGAGCTCCCAAGATTTGAAATTGCCTGGCTCATCCCCCTGCAGCCCCTCTCCGTTCACCAAGCGACCTGTTGAATTAGGTCTCTGCTGTTCCAGAAATCCAGTGAAAAAACAAAAGGTGTCAAATAATATACTTGGTGACGTGGTGAGATTGTATTCAGGATGCAAAAGCTACATGATCAGCTAGCAGATTTAATTTACAACACGCAAAGAACCTTTTTGAAACAAATTTCAAACTTGTATAACAATCCGACATTAAAGTATTCCTTATTTCTTTACTCAAATCTTGAAGTGTTGGATCATCACAATCAACATATTGGTGAGACACCATCCAAATCATCAAAGGAATCAGGAATATAACAGAGGACAGTAGATGAGAGGTGAGATACTTTACTGCTCGGGGAAGCCGCAGACAGAGGAGAGGAGGAGCAATATCAGCAAGCTTACGCCGGAGAACAGCGCCGTCGGCGAGCTCGGGGGCGGGGGCACCGGCTGCTCTTCCTCGTTCCTGGGGGAGGGGAGGCGAGCGGGAGGAGGGGACGTGCCGAGGTCGGAGGCAGAGGTGAACCAGCAACGGTGAAGGCAAAGAGAAAAGGTCGCCCATCTGCTACGGGCGAGGTCCTGTCGATCACCGGATCCTCGCGCACGTCGCCTCGGATCGAGGCCGGATGCCTCGCCTCCGGTCGATCCCCTCCGGCGCCGGATCACTCGCAAGCCTCGCCTCGGATTGACTCCCAGCCGCGCCGGAATCCCTCGCGAGGCTCGCGTAGGGCTGGATGGAGGAAGACCTCCGCGTGCGCGCATCCTCCGTCGATACCTCAAAGCCCACGCGGTAGAATGGCCTGGCCGACGGCCCAGTACACCAGGGGCATTGGTTTCGGCCTCTGGAGCAGAAGCCCACAAGACAGCTGGGCCAGATTTCACGCACTGCGGGACAGATCGCTTTGGGCAGCAAATCTGACGGCCAGGAACGATCGGATCACGAAAACGAACGGCTGAAAATGCTAATCGCTGAGAGGCCTCGCTTTAGGTGCGGTTATACTGTCCTTAATATATCGAAATATGTATCTGGCAACCATGTGGCAGATTGCAAAACGATCTACCGCATCCAGCACCGTCAGATCGGGCAACCGCTTGATCTGCATCTCCTCCGTTCGCAACTCCTACGCCTGAGCGCCCAGGCATGGCGCTGCGAGCACACATTGACCGACCATCAGCAGCTTCGATCGAACCACCTGTTCCCTTGCACCCCTCGAGCACTAGCGCCTCCTCAAGTCGCTGCCAGAGCCTGCTGCTCTGGCGAGCAGCTCCTTCCACGGCCAACACTCGCCGGTGCAGGAGATCCATCACCATATCCATGGGATTCCTGCCTCCCCTGCAGCCCATCGAGGACCACGTCCTCCACACGTCTCGGCCATAGCAGTCGTTGCTACCCGCTGTTCTGCTGGCCGAGCTTCTAGCCACGACCATAGGCTCCGGCCAGCGCCGACTTCAAGATAGGACACTTGCATCGATCTCCTTCATCTTTGAACAATAAGTTGCGTGCTCAACTAAAATGGATTCGCAATGAAGAGATCTACGAATTTCATGTTGAAGTCCACGTGATTCGTAGCCTAAATCAACAAGTAAGATGGATAATTGGGAGTTCTTTGTATCTGTGTTTTCAGTTTTCAGTTTTCAGATACAGGTTTCGATGGTTGGAGGTTGAAGACAACATTCTCGGTGGTCTTTAGAGAGAGAAAAGAGTTGGGCTGGGCCCAATGCTGGGTAGAGGCCTAGTTAGGAAAAGTTAATGTTGGCTAAAGAAAACATGTTTTGTGGTTTTTTAGCTTCACTGGTGCATCATTTGTACTACATTTTAAGACCTAACGACTTACGTATAAATAGCATGCTAACTTTGACCGAAGAAAGATTGATGTAGAAATATACCTTCGGTAACTTCTATGTAAATATCATGATAATTTATATACAATTGATCTGATAATTTACGTACAAACACCATGATAAATTTGACATCGAAAATTATTATTGAAAACAAACCCTGGTAACTCTATGCAAATAGCACGGTAATAATACGCACTGTAGACATGATAACTTGCGCAAAAACACCACGGTAATTTTGAACCAAGGAAAAAAGTTATTAGAAACATACCCCACACGCCTGATAATTTTACCCGCAAACATCGTGGTAATTTTGACCCGAGGAAAAAAGTGGTTGAAAAACATAACCACGTTAACTTATGTGTAAATAAGTTGATAATTAACTCTCCGTGGACTTGGTAATATACATACAAACACCACAATAACTTTGACCCGAAGGGGTGTATTACAAACGTGCCACCAGTAATCTCTATGTAAATAACGTGGTAATATAAGCACCGCTTAACTGATAACTTACATACAAAGTATGATGATAACTTTCTGACCCGGAAAACTTTTTGTTGAAAAACATATGCTCGCTAATTTATGTGTAAATAGTAAGATAATATATGTGTCACATACCCGATAATTTACGTACAGAACACCACGGTTCCATTGACGAAACAAGAAAAATTTGTTTAAAAACACACCTTGGTAACTTATTTTAAAATAGCATGCTAATATACGAATAAGCACCACGGTAACATTTTTTACGAAGGGCAAAAATTGTTGAAAAACATACACTCGATAACTTGTGTGTAACAGTGTAAGTGCCACGATAATATATGAACTGCAGATCTGATAACTTGGGTAGAAACACCACAATAACATTGACCAAAAGGGGGAAAGGTGGTTGAAAAAAAATACCATTGGTAAATTGTGTGCAAATAACATATTAATACACAAACCGAAGACCTGATAATTTATGTACAAACACCGTGGTAATTTTTTTCGGGGAAACACCATGCTAATTTTTGACCTATGAGAAAAAAAATTATTGGAAGCTTTACCCTAGTAACTTATGTGAAAGTTGCACGATAATAGCCGAAGTGAAACTTGATAACTGTATAAATATCGTGGTAATTTGAAACATGGGACGTAGTATGTCAAAACTTCATGTTTTTTTGTCCTCTTTTTGTATGCTATCAGGCTTCCTCTCAAAACCATAATCTACACTAAAAACGCCATGGTAACTTTCACGAAGGGAAGGGGGTTGTTCAAACATATCCCTGATGTCTACTACACAACCTTCTTCTTGTAGACGTTGTTGGGCCTCCAAGTGCAGAGGTTTGTAGGACAGTAGCAAATTTCCCTCAAGTGGATGACCTAAGGTTTATCAATCCGTGGGAGGCGTAGGATGAAGATGGTCTCTCTCAAGTAACCCTGCAACCAAATAACAAAGAGTCTCTTGTGTCCCCAACACACCCAATACAATGGTAAATTGTATAGGTGCACTAGTTCGGCGAAGAGATGGTGATACAAGTGCAATATGGATGGTAGATATAGGTTTTTGTAATATGAAAATATTAAAACAGCAAGGTAACAAGTGGTAAAAGTGAGCGAAAATGGTGTTGCAATGCTAGGAAACAAGGCCTAGGGTTCATACTTTCACTAGTGCAAGTTCTCTCAACAATAATAACATAGTTGGATCATATAACTATCCCTCAACATGCAACAAAGAGTCACTCCAAAGTCACTAATAGCGGAGAACAAACAAAGAGATTATGGTAGGGTATGAAACCACCTCAAAGTTATTCTTTCCAATCAATCCGTTGGGCCATTCCTATAAGTGTCACAAACAGCCCTAGAGTTCGTACTAGAATAACACCTTAAGACACAAATCAACCAAAACCCTAATGTCACCTAGATACTCCAATGTCACCTCAAGTATCCGTGGGTATGATTATACGATATGCATCACACAATCTCAAATTCATCTATTCAACCAACACATAGAACCTCAAAGAGAGCCCCAAAGTTTCTACCGGAGAATCAAGACGAAAACGTGTGCCAACCCCTATGCATAAGTTCATGGGCGGAACCCGCAAGTTGATCACCAGAACATACATCAAGTGAATCACGTGATATCCCATTATCACCACAGATACGCACGGCAAGACATACATCAAGTGTTCTCAAATCGTTAAAGACTCAATCCGATAAGATTACTTCAAGGGGAAAACTCAATCCATTACAATAGAGTAGAGGGGGATAAGAAACATAAGATCCAACTATAATAGCAAAGCTCATGATACATCAAGATCGTGCCAAATCAAGAACACGAGAGAGAGAGAGAGAGAGAGAGAGAGAGAGAGATCAAACACATAGCTACTGGTACATACCCTCAGCCCCGAGGGTGAACTACTCCCTCCTCGTCATGGAGAGCGCTGGGATGATGAAGATGGCCACCGGTGAGGGTTACCCCCCTCCGGCAGGGTGCCGGAACAGGGTCCCGAGAGGTTTTTGGTGGCTACATAGGCTTGCGGCAGCGGAACTCCCGATCTCTTCTGTTCCCCGATCTTTTTAGGGTATATGGGTATATATAGGAGGAAGAAGTACGTCAGGGGAGCCATGAGGGGCCCACGAGGGTGGAGGGCGCGCCCCCTACCTCGTGGCTCCCTCGTTTCTTTCCTGACGTGCACTCCAAGTCTATCGGGTAGCTTTCCTTCCAAAAATTACTTCTCCAGAAGGTTTCATTCCGTTTTGACTCCGTTTGATATTCCTTTTCTTCGAAACACTGAAACAAGGGAAAAAACAGGAACTGGCACTAGGCTCTGGGTCAATAGGTTAGTCCCAAAAATTATATAGAAGTGTTTAATAAAGCCCATAAGCATCCAAAACACATAATATAATAGCATGGAACAATAAAAAATTATAGATACGTTGGAGACGTATCAACATCCCCAACCTTAATTCCTGCTCGTCCTCGAGTAGGTAAATGATAAAAATAGAATTTTTGATGTGGAATGCTACCTAACATATTTATCAACGTAATCTTCTTTATTGTGGCATGAATGTTCAGATCCATAAGATTCAAGACAAAAGTTTAATATTGACATGAAAACAATAATACTTCAAGCATACTAACAAAGCAATCATGTCTTCTCAAAATAACATGGCCACAGCAAGCTATCCCTACAAAATCATATAGTCTGGCTATGCTCTATCTTCACCACATAAAGTATTTAAATCATGCGCAACCCCGATGACAAGCCAAGCAACTGTTTCATACTTTAACATTCTCAAACGTTTTCAATCTTCACGCAATACATGAGCGTGAGCCATGGATATAGCACTATATGTGGAATAGAATGGTGGTTGTGGAGAAGACAAAAAGGAGAAGATAGTCTCACATCAACTAGGTGTATCAACGGGCTATGGAGATGCCCATCAATAGATATCAATGTGAGTGAGTAGGGATTTCCATGCAACGGATGCACTAGAGTTATAAGTGTATGAAAGCTCAAAAAGAAACTAAGTGGGTGTGCATCCAACTCGCTCGCTCACAAAGACCTAGGGTATTTCGAGGAAGCCCATCATTGGAATATACAAGCCAAGTTCTATAATGAAAGATTCCCACTAGTATATGAAAGTGACAACATAGGAGACTCTCTATCATGAAGATCATGGTGCTACTTTGAAGCACAAGCGTGGTAAAAGGATAGTAGCATTGTCCCTTCTTTCTTTTTCTCTCATTTTTTATATTTTTTTATTTGGGCCTTTTATCTCTTTTTTATTTCCTCTTTTTTTTTTCTCTCTCTCTTTTTTTTCGTCCGGAGTCTCATCCCGACTTGTGGGGGAATCATAGTCTCCATCATCCTTTTCCTCACTTGGGACAATGCTCTAAAAATGAAGATCATCACACTTTTATTTTCTTACAACTCAACAATTACAACTCGATACTTAGAACAAAATATGACTCTATATGAATGCCTCCGGCGGTGTACCGGGATATGCAATGAATCAAGAGTGACATGTATGAAAGAATTATGAACGATGGCTTTGCCACAAATACAATGTCAACTACATGATAATGCAAAGCAATATGACAATGATGAAGCGTGTCATAATAAACGGAACGGTGGTAAGTTGCATGGCAATATATCTCGGAATGGCTATGGAAATGCCATAATAGGTAGGTATGGTGGCTGTTTTGAGGAAGATATATGGTGGGTGTATGATATCGGCGAAAGGTGCGCGGTATTAGAGAGGCTAGCAATGGTGGAAGGGTGAGAGTGCGTATAATCCATGGACTCAACATTAGTCATAAAGAACTCACATACTTATTGCAAAAATCTATTAGTTATCCAAACAAATTACTATGCGCTTGCTCCTAGGGGGTAGATTGGTAGGAAAAGACCATCACTCGTCCCCGACCGCCACTCATAAGGAAGACAATCAATAAATAAATCATGCTCCGACTTCATCACATAACGGTTCACCATACGTGCATGCTACGGGAATCACAAACTTCAACACAGGTATCTCTCAAATTCACAACTACTCAACTAGCATGACTCTAATATCACCATCTTCATATCTCAAAACAATCATAAAGAATCAAACTTCTCATAGTATTCAATGCACTTTATATGAAAGTTTTTATTATATCCCTCTTGGATGCCCATCATATTAGGACTAAATTCATAACCAAAGCAAATGACCATGTTGTTTAAAACTCTCAGAATAATATAAGTTAAGCATGAGAGTTCAACTATTTCTTCAAAATATAACCACCGCCGTGCTCTAAAATGATATAAGTGAAGCACTAGAGCAAATGACAAACTACTCCAAAAGATATAAGTGAAGATCAATGAGTAGCCGAATAATTATGCAACTATGTGAAGGCTCTCTAACATTTAAGAATTTCAGATATTGATACTTTATTCAAACAGCAAGCAAAACAAAATAAAGTTACATGACGCTGCAAGCAAAACACATATCATGTGATGAATAAAAATATAGCTCCAAGTAAAGTTATCGATGAACGAATACGAAAGAGGGGATGCCTTCCGGGGCACTCCCAAGCTTAGGCCCTGTTTGGTTCATAAGTCCTAGGACTTTTTTTAGTCCCAACTTATAAGTCACAAGTCCATAAAAAGTCCCTACTTGTTTGGTTCCTGGGACTTATAAGTCCCTATAAGACCATATTACAACTATAAGTCCCTATAAGTCCCTCCTTGAGAGTCTTATTTCATAAGTCCCAAATGCCCACTTTAAGTCCCTATAAGTCCCTCCTGTTTGGTTTAGATGGGACTTATAGGGACTTTTAAGTCCCTAAGCCAATAAGTCCCTGGAAACAAACACCCTCTTAGGCTCTTGGTTATCCTTGAATATTACCTTGGGGTGCCTTGTACATCCCCAAGCTTAGGTTCTTGCCATTCCTTATTCCGTAGTCCATCGAATCTTTACCCAAAACTTGAAAACTTCACAACACAAAACTTAACAGAAAATCTCGTGAGCTCCGTTAGAGAAAGAAAACAAAACACCACTTCATGATACTGTAATTAACTCATTATTTATTTATATTGGTGTTAAATCTACTGTATTCCAACTTCTCTATGGTTTATAAACTATTTTACTAGCCATAGAGTCATCAAAATAAGCAAACAACACACAAAAAGCAGAATCTGTCAAAAGCAGAACAGTCTGTAGTAATCTGTATCAAACGTATACTTATGGAACTCCAAAAATTCTAAAATAAATAGGTGGACCTGAGTAATTTGTCTAGTAATCATCTTCAAAAATAATCAACTAAATAGCACTCTCCAGTAAAAAATTGAAGCTAATTTCGTGAGTGCTAAAGTTTCTGTTTTTTACAGCATGATCATAAAGACTTCACCCAAGTCTTCCCAAAGGTTCTACTTGGCACAAACACTAATTAAAACACAAAACCACATCTAAACAGAAGCTAGATATATTATTTATTACTAAACAGAACCAAAAATCAAGAAACTAAAATAAAATTGGGTTGCCTCCCAACAAGCGCTAACGTTTAACGTCCCCAGCTAGGCATGATGATTTCAATGATGCTCACATAAAAGATAAGAGTTGAAACATAAAGAGATCATCATGAAGAATATGACTAGCACATTTAAGTCTAACCCACTTCCTATGCATAGGGATTTTGTGAGCAAACAACTTATGGGAACAAGAATCAACTTGCATAGGAAGGTAAAACAAGCATAACTTCAAGATTTTAAGCACATATAGAGGAAACTTGATATTATTACAATTCCTACAAGCATAAATTCCTCCCTCATAATAATTTTCAGTAGCATCATGAATGAATTCAACAACATAACCAGCACCTAAAGCATTCTTTTCATGATCTACTAGCATAGAAATCTTATTACTCTCCACATAAGCAAAATTCTTCTCATTCGGAATAGTGGGAGTATAAATTGTTTCCACATTAAAAGAGTAATGTTCAGAGAAAGGGTACTCATAATCAAGACAAGTTTTATAAATATAATCATCGCATAAGTTTCATCACAATAATCATCATAAGTAGCAACTTTGTTCTCATCATAATCAATTGAAACCTCTTCCGAAATAGTGGATACATCACTAAATAAAGTCATGACCTCTCCAAATCCACTTTCATAAATATTATAAGATTCAACATGCTCCAAAATAGTGGGATCATTACTTCCTAAAGTTGACACTCTTCCAAACCCACTTTCATCAATATAATCATCATAGGTAGAAGGCATGCTATCATCATAACAACTTTGCATATCAAAACTTGGGAGGCTAAAAATATCATCTTCATTGAACGCAGCATCCCCAAGCTTGGGACAAACATTAATTTCAGCAAATATATTCTCAAATATGTCATCCTCATCAAACATAGCTTCCCCAAGCTTGGGCCTTTTCATATCGTAAGCATAATCACTCTCATCATTAATAGTATGGATAGCACCAATAGTATAGCAATTATCATATTATTCCAAGCAAGTGCCAAAAAGATTTTCAAGATCATAAGAAGTATCATTGTCATTCCAATCATAATCATCACAACAAGCAATAGGCATAACGAGATCATCATCAAGTGCATCATCTTCCACAATTATTTTTGATTCATTTTCACGGGGCACAACAATAATAGGAGCAACATTATTTGGGAGGGATACCTTTTTACCTCTCTTCCTTTTTCTTTTCTTCTTCTTCACCTCCTGTGTGGGTTCAATCCTCTTTTTGGAGCTCCTTATTAATGAGATTGGTTGAATAGAAGGCTCCTCCTCATCACCTGATTCATCATAAGAAACAATAGGAGAATATTGGGAAGTATCTTCCCTTTCGTTAGTATTCTCTTCATCTTCTATTTGTTTTCTTTTCTTTATGTAATTTGCAATATAAGGATTTTCAATGCAATTCACCGCAAAATACATATAAATATTCTCTAGATTAAAACCAAGAAGTTTATAATGGGCAAATTCTGGAAGATGCTTAGTTATACGTTTCATTTCTTCGTAGCCCATAAGCAAACTAAGTTCATTATAATGTGCATGGGAAATCAAGTCATCACAATTTTTGGACACGATTAGATCATGAAACAATTTGCATCGGATAGCTAAATGACCCTGTTCATTGCAAAGTCCACAAGTACGGCCAAGAAAATTTAAATCTTCAGCACAAACATCTAGCCTTTCTTGCAACAATTTAGTTTCTAAGTGCTTATGCCTCTTGCAATATCTATCTTCCCTATTTGGTGTGTACTTGCAAAATCGATGCACTCCACAAAAATTGACATGTTTATAGGAGACATTTTCATCATAACTAGTGCAATCATCATTGGTACCATGGATATTCAAGGAGTTCATACTAACAACATTGCAATCATGCTCATCATTCAAAGATTTAGTGCCAAACATTTTAATGCATTCTTCTTCTAACACTTTGTCACAATTTTCCTTTCCATCATACTCACGAAAGATATTAAAAAGATGAAACGTATGAGACAAACTCAATTCCATTTTTTTGTAGTTTTCTTTTATAGACTAAACTAGTGATAAAACAAGAAACTAAAAGACTCGATTGCAAGATCTAAAGATATACCTTCAAGCACTCATCTCCCCGGCAACGGCGCCAGGAACTGCTTGATGTCTACTACACAGCCTTCTTCTTGTAGACGTTGTTGGGCCTCCAAGTGCAGAGGTTTGTAGGACAGTAGCAATTTTCTCTCAAGTGGATGACCTAAGGTTTATCAATCCGTGGGAGGCGTAGGATGAAGATGGTCTCTGTCAAGCAACCCTGCAACCAAATAACAAAGAGTCTCTTGTGTCCCCAACACAGCCAATACAATGGTAAATTGTATAGGTGCACTAGTTCGGCGAAGAGATGGTGATACAAGTGCAATATGGATGGTAGATATAGGCTTTTGTAATCTGAAAATATTAAAACAGCAAGGTAACAAATGGTAAAAGTGAGCGTAAACGGTATTTCAATGCTAGGAAATAAGGCCTAGGGTTCATACTTTCACTAGTGCAAGTTCTCTCAACAATAATAACATAGTTGGATCATATAACTACCCCTCAACATGCAACACAGAGTCACTCCAAAGTCACTAATAGCGGAGAACAAACGAAGAGATTATGGTAGTGTACGAAACCACCTCAAAGTTATTCTTTCCAATCAATCCGTTGGGCTATTCCTATAAGTGTAACAAACAGTCCTAGAGTTCTTACTAGAATAACACCTTAAGACACAAATCAACCAAAACCCTAATGTCACCTAGATACTCCAATGTCAACTCAAGTATCCGTGGGTATGATTATACGATATGCATCACACAATCTCAAATTCATCTATTCAACGAACACATAGAACCTCAAAGAGTGCCCCAAAGTTTCTACCGAAGAATCAAGAAGAAAACGTGTGCCAACCCCTATGCATAAGTTCATGGGCGGAACCCGCAAGTTGATCACCAAAACATACATCAAGTGAATCACGTGATATCCCATTGTCACCACAGATACGCACGACAAGACATACATCAAGTGTTCTCAAATCATTAAAGACTCAATCCGATAAGATTACTTCAAGGGGAAAACTCAATCCATTACAAGAGAGTAGAGGGGGATAAGAAACGTAAGATCCAACCACTAGTAGAAAAAGGGTCAAATGTTCAACTCATTAGTCCCGGTTTGTATTTGAGCCGGCACTAATATGACCATTATTGCCGGTTCGAACGACTATACATTAGTGCATGTTCGTGTTGAACCTTTAGTACCGGTTTGTGTCACGAACCGGTACTAAAGGGGTGGTGGCAGGCTGGCGTCAGGCCGAGGCCCCACGAACCCCTTTAGTGCCGGTTTGTGACACAAACCGGTACTAAAGGTCTAACCTATAGTACCGGTTTGTGTCACCAACCGACAGTAAAGAGTCTTAACCTATAGTCCTGGTTGGAGACACAAACCGGCACTATAGGGCAATTTTCAAACTCTACCCCCCGCCCCCCAGTGTATCGCCATTTCAGTTTTGAAAAAATCAAAAGAAAATGATAAAAACTTCAAAAAATAAAATCCTTCGAGAGGTAGTTATATTACTACATGTACTAGTTAGGAAATTTTGAAAACTTAAATTTGGAGATGTTTTGCAAAAAGTGTAGGGAAAATGTAAAACGGCTATAACTTTTGCATACGATGTCAAAAAATTCAGCACGAAAATCCACATCCGATGGAGACCGCCTACGGCCTGTTTGCAATTTTTTAGAATCCTCAAATTCCAAAAGGAAAAAAAGATATGGTCAAATTTCAGTTTTTTTAAAAAAAATTGGTTAAATCTGGTCAAACTACTTATTCAAGAAGTATTAATGTTACTACATAATTATTCAAGAATATCAGTGTTACTAAATAGTTATTTCAATTTTTTGAATTTTGGTCAAATCTGGTCAAACTATGGTCAAACTATGGTCAAACTTATTCAAGAAATATTAGTGTTACTAAATAATTACTGTTTTTAGAATAATAGTTTCAAACTCAAACGGTGAAACGTGTGACCTAATGCTCAAGCTAAACTGCTCAGGGTTAATAGGATTGACAGCTTACATTTGTGAGTAAAACAACAAGTGCAGACTTGGAATGTAGGGGGAATAGAACTCCGAAGTTAAGCGTGCTCAGGGTGGGGGAGTGAGAGGATGGGTGACCGGCCGGGAAGTTAGGCGATTTGGAATGAGTGATCCACACTTGAGCAGTTAAGAGAGGTGATTAGAGACTAAATCATCAAATAATTCAGAAAAAATAAAAATAAAAAAAATTCAAATTTTTTCCAAAAAATTCAAAAAAAAATTCAAAAAAAAAACCTTTAGTACCACCAACAGGTACTAAAGGTCCCCCATACCAGGGCGCGAGCTCACGCCACGTGGTGGCACTTTAGCGTCGGTTCGTGCCGAACCGGTACTAAGGGGGGGGGGCCTTTAGTGCCCACCCTTTAGTGCCGGTTATGGGACCGGCACTAAAGGCCCTTATGAACCGGTTTTAAAAGCTCCGTTTTCTACTAGTGAACTATAATAGCAAAGCTCGTGATACATCAAGATCGTGCCAAATCAAGAACACGAACGAGAGAGAGATCAAACACATAACTACTGGTACATACCCTCAGCCCCAAGGGTGAACTACTCCCTCCTCGTCATTGAGAGCGCGGGGATGATGAAGATGGCCACTGGTGAGGGTTCCCCCCCTTCGGCAGGGTGCCGGAACAGGGTCCCAAGAGGTTTTTGGTGGCTACAGAGGCTTGCGGCGGCGGAACTCCCGATCTCTTCTGTTCCCCGATCGTTTTAGGGTATATGGGTATATATAGGAGGAAGAAGTACGTCAGGGGAGCCACGAGGGGCCCACAAGGGTGGAGGGTGCGCCCTAGGGGGGTGGGCGCGCCCCCTACCTCGTGGCTCCCTCGTTTCTTTCCTGACGTGCACTCCAAGTCTATCGGGTAGCTTTCCTTCCAAAAATAACTTCTCCAAAAGGTTTCATTCCGTTTTGACTCCGTTTGATATTCCTTTTTTTTGAAACACTGAAACAAGGAAAGAAACAGGAACTGGCACTGGGCTCTAGGTCAATAGGTTAGTCCCAAAAATAATATAAAAGTGTTTAATAAAGCCCATAAACATCCAAAACACATAATATAATAGCATGGAACAATCAAAAATTATAGATACGTTGGAGACGTATCAACCCCCCCCCCCCCGGCGCGCACTTTAAATTTTGTGCAAAATTATGATTTTGCACATGTTAAAGTTACTGTGATTTTCACGCTGTAGTTACCGGCCTTCTCATGATATAGTTACCAGCTTTATCATTTCATTTTTTTAACCAGGGGTGTTAATGTTTGAAGTTATCAGCATGAACATGTCATAGTTATCATGCTGCTCGACCAAAGTTATCAAGCCTAAAATTAAGCTTTTCGTGGTAGAAAGAAAAAGGGTTCAAATACCGTTGTTTTCATATTATGGACAACAAGTTAAGATGGGTGGGTTGGTTATTAGGCATAGCGGGCATGCATTAAACCTAAGTTCAAGTCCCTTTTAAGCACTTTATTATTTCTTTTTTCCCACATAAATTAACTAGCATAAACCGGGAGAGATAAGCCGAGTTCAAACGCTCGTTCGATCGAGTGGAACGAGGCCTTCTATATATATAGACAACAATATTCTAATTCCAGAATTAGAATAGTTTTTTTAAAATATTTGTCAGAATTAAAATAGTTATTTGAATCACATCGCCCTGTATATAGAGGCTGATCAGGTGTTCCCTAACTAGAAAACCCAGCCCGCCCCCACAACTCCCCCGACGGCCCGACCCACCTGCCCGCCTCCTTCCCACGATGCACCCCACGACCTTCCCTCGATCCCGCCATGGCCTCCTCCTGGCGCGCCGCCCCCGCTCCCGCCTCCTTCCGACGTGCCGCCGAACCTGCCTTCTCCGCCACGCCACCGCCCCCTCCCCCACAAGCACCTTCCCCACCCGCGTCCACCTACTTCCGCCACCCGCGTCGACCGCCCCCGCCCCCGAAACCAGCCGCCGCACCGCCTCCGCCCCTGAACAGGTCGCCGCGTCGCCTCTGCCCCTGGATCCGGCAGCTGCGCTGCTTCCTCCCCCGTATCTGGCCGCCACGACGCCTCCTCCCCCGGATCCGCCAGCTCCCCTCGTGCCTAGTGGCCGGCGCGCCTCCTTCTGCGCGATCGGGGGCCCTCTTCCGCCACACCGGCGAGCCTCCTCTCGTCTCCACCCTTGGGTCCAGCCGCCGCAGGTGGCCGGAATCTCGCGTTCTGTCGCAGGCCATGGATCCCAGTGCGCCATCGCAGGGCCCTGGATCCCAAGTTCGTCCACCGGTCGCTGGGAGCCACGCGTAGCCGCCCTCGATGCCGGGATCCCAAGCGCCACCACAGCCGCCCCTGATGCCGGGATCCATAGGAGCACTTGAGGAGGTCTTGTTTGCTCCGACCATCTACGGGGTGGGGATCTGCGGGAGCCTTGGTCGGCCTCCTCAGCAGCGCCAACTGCCCACCCCTATCCCATGTCGTGCCCGCCGGCGAGGTTAACAGTGAGCCCCTCCACGTCCTCTATACTCCATTACTCCTCCTCCTCGATTCTCCTTGGATCTTCAAGGATGGGATAGTAGCTGCGGTGGCTTCTCCTTAACCCACCAACGGGGTTGCTTAGTGGCACGCATGAGCCGAGGGAGGCTTCAGTTTGGCGGTGCGTGCACACGGTTCATATTTGGCCCGTCGCATTGTCCTGCTGGTCGGCGACCATCGGAGCTAGCCTGAGGCGTGGTCTTGCTCACTGGCGCTGGGCGCAGCTCGGCTGGAAAGAAGAAGGAGCTCCATCCAGCCTGTGAAGTTCAGCCGGTGAGCATGTGCAGTCCGACGGCGCGTGTGTGTGCTTGTGTCCAGTTCACGGGCGTACCATGTGTGGTGCCTGCGTGCACACGACAGCCAAATGTGGTGTGAGGAGAAGCCAAGCTAAAAAGAACACACTACCTTCACACACGTGCACACAAAACAGGTAGAGAGAGGTTCAGGGCTTCAGGCAATGTGATGGTGCAGCCGCTGCAGTATCAACTACAACAGCGCGGGCGCTTCTGGTGCTCCTCTCCCTTTGCTGCTTTGCATGCTGCGATGCCACTGCCTCCTCCCTGTACAAAAGGTTTGAGTGAGGAAAAATTCCAGCTCATGAACGAACCTGGAGAAGTTCTATTGCGATGGTGCTGTTCTCTGTAGTTATTTGTTTCTCGTGAATGCATTTGGTTGTGGCTGATGGATCTCTATCTTCATATATTATTTGTTTTATTTTGGTGTGACCTGCACCCAGCTGTCTCTATTCTTTTTACCTGCACCCAGCTCTCTCTATTCTTTTTTTAATTAACTCACTGATGGACGTACTGAGTAATTCGTGCGACTTTGCTGCATCTTGTTTCGATCTGCAACCCAGCACTGATTCTTCAGTTTGATTTGAATGCCAGCTGAATCCACTTATTAAATTACAACTTCCAAAAATGTGTTTGGCATTTCTGTCGGACGCGCCGCTGCTGCTAATGCTGAAGAGCTAAACTCTGCTATCGCTAGACTAATGCTGAAGATCTAACCACCACACAAGATCCTCCTGTTCACACCACGACTCAATCAAGATGAGTGTGTCCGTGTGCCCGCGACCTGCAACAAATGCATGATGCGAGCGATGACTTTAATTGTGCCCACATATGGAGCAGTCATGGCGGTGGATTGAGCATCCGTAATGCTGTTGGAGAGGTAATCTCGAGTTAAGTGAAGTCCAACTATTATGTTGGACAAGGTTCATTTACTTCGTGATTGGCAAAATTCGACCCTCCCTAGCGTGCCTGCTATTTTTAATATCACGAAAATGAGTGCATATAGTCGACCAGAAAATCATATACGAAAAAACAGAAAGATGACGACAAAAGGAAGTAAGAAAAACCTTGAACTTCAACTAAAAGAGCCAAATAAGTTCATGACGCCCTTCGGCAGAGCATGAGTCTTGGGGTGTGTGCGTCTTGAGTGTGTGCTATTCGTGTGGGTGCCCCCATGCGTGTCTGCGACACGTATGTGTGCTCCGACTAGGTCTATCATAGGGTTTTTTCATCTATAAAAATACATGTTATAAAATAGTTAACGAAATGTTAGCCAAAAAATAAAACTACTGCAAAATGGCCTAAAGAATAAGCCCACCCCGTTTGGAAGTTTAGTGATAAAAACCTAGAAGTTCAAATTAAAATAACAGAGAAGTCGAAGTTTTTAAAAAGTTAGATTTTTTCTCGTTACTAAAGAACAAAGACGTTCAAATTAAACTAAAGGAACAACTAAAAAAATTAAAATAGTTTTTCCCCATTTTAAAAAAACTAGAAGCTCAAACTAAAAGAACCAAGTTAAGTTATAATAACAAAATGGTTTAATGTTTATTCAAATTATTTTTTCTATTTTTAAAAATAAAACCAAGAAGGTCAAATTGAAATAATATAGCAGTTCAATTTATTAATATAAAACAGATTTCTCCATTTCTAGCAAGACCCTAGAAGTTCAAACAAAATCACTAAAAGTTCAAACTTTTAAATAACAGAGTGGTTTGATATTTATATTAATTAGAATTTTCCTCGTAACAAAAGAATAACCGAAGAAGGCCAATTTAAAAAAATAGAGCAAGTCAAAATTTATAAAGAAAATGGATTTTCCTTGTTTCTACAAAAATACCTAGAGGTTCAAATTTAAATAACGAAGAAGTTCAATTTTTATTACAAGACCAACAAGTTCAGATTAAAAAAACGTGTAATTCAAAACGTTTATAAAAATAGATTTTCCATGTGTTAAAAAAAGACCCAGAAGTTCAAATTCAAATTGAACTGTTCGATATTTATTACATAACTAGGACTTTTCCCGTTACTAGTGAATAACACCAAGAAGTCCAAAAATTAAAAAAATGAAGTTGTTTAATGTTTATAAAAACTCAGATTTTCCCGAATTCTAAAAACTAAAACCAAGAAGTTCAATTTCAAAAAATGGAGGAGTTCAATGTATATAAAAAACCTCTGGTTTTCACATTACTAAGAATGAAACCAAGAAGTTCAATTGGAAAAAAGCGGAGCAGTTTGATATTTATTTAAAAAATCAGTTTTTTCTAGTTACTAGAGAATAAAAAAAATAAGTTCAATTTCAAATATCGAAGAAGTTCAGTGTTTCTAAAAATCTCCAATTTTCACATTCCTAAAAAATACCTAACGAAGTTCAAATAAAGAGGGTAGAGCGGTTCAATGTCTATAAAAAACTCAAATATTTTCACATAACCGAGAGAAGTACAGATTAAAAACTGCCAGAAGTTCACGTACTACACGGTGTGCATTTTGTATTAAAAAAGAATGAAAAACTAAGGCTAAATTTTTTGTTGCTAGAAGTTCAAGTGCTCGGCCCTAGAAAGTTCAAAAACTCTCGTGAGAGAGGTTGAAAAAAAAATATGTGACACAAGTTCAAGGTGAAAACATCAGGAAGTTCAACTACTACACGGAATGCGTTTCAGATAAGAATATAAGAATAGAAAATGGAGGAAGTTCAAATTACTCTTTAACCATAGGGAATTAGAGAAAACTTTCAACATGCGATTTTGCAGCAGCTTTCCAACGCCATATTATTTGCCTCATTCCAATAAACGGTTTAGAAATGCGATTGAAAATACGATTCACGTTTTTTGTATGAAGAAAAAATAGTTTTCAAAACTGCTCTCAAACTGCTTACATTTTGCCAAAAATTCCACTTGGGTTATGATACCCGTGTCCATAGCTTTCCAACGGCATATTGCAAGGCCCATTTGGGCAATGTCTGCAGGAGTTCAACCAAGCATTGGGGGAAGTTCAGGTCGAACAACTCAGGCAGTAAAATTGCAACAAAGGCATGTTTCATCACGACCCGAGAGCAAATCCGCCAATGAGCGAGATTCCTATTGAAAACGGGCATTTAGTTGCTAAAAATTATTTGCAGATTACACTTACATCACATAGAACACGACTGACCAGGAAAAATCGTGTGGGGAGACACGGTTGCAAAGATAGCCCGAAGGTCAGGTTCCTATAGAGGGAAGTTCACGAGTATGAAACTTAAGAGTATGAAAAATATGATCAACACGGGAAAGTTGCATGTTTACAACAGCTTTCCATCGGTATATCACTTGCTCAATTTAGATGAGTGGATGGAGAGCTACGAGTAAAAAACACACGTGAAAGACAGAGTGAAGTTCAAGTAGACATGCCGAGAAGTTCAAGTTCTTCACGCGGTGCATTTTCGAAGAATCTGTTTCGCGATAGAGGTAGAATGAATGATCTTGCCATTTTCGAAATTACTTGAAAACGGCTAGGAATCATAGAAAACCATCAACATGAAAAACTTTCACATTTTTTGTAGCTTTTCAACAGTATATTATTTGCCCATTTCGATAAAGTTTGTAGAAATTATGGCGAAAATAAATTTTAGACATTTTTAAAATTAACTTAAAACCATAAGGAATTGGGAGAAACAACATATACCAAAAAGTTTCGCATTTCCTCAAGCTTTCCAATACCATATCATTTGCTGCATTCGGACGTATGGGTAAAAAATTAGCTCAAAAATACGGACTCGGTGGAACTTGTATTGTTTTGTAAATTACTTTTAAACCTTTCAAAATTAGAAAAAAACTTTTAACATGAAAAAGGAACGCATTTTCATAAGATTTCCAACGCTATATCATTTGCCTCAATTGGATTAGCCGTTTAGAAATGACATAAAAAATACGAACTCGGCTGTTCGGCGTGCGAAATTTTATGATTTTCCAAATTACCCTTTATCCTTAGGGAATTAGATAAAACATCAACATGTGAAAGGAGCGGTTTTGTAGCAGCTTTCCAACGCCATATTATTTGCCTCATTCTGATAAAATGTTTAGAAATGCCATCGAAAATACGATTCATGTTTTTTGTATGAAGAAAAAACGATTTTCAAAACTGCTCTTAAACTGCTTACATTTTGCCAAAAATTCCACTTGGGTCATGATACTTGTGTCCATAGCTTTCCAACGGTATATCGCAAGCCCCATTTGGGCAATGTTTACGGAAGTTCTACCTAGCACTCGGGGAAGTTCAACATACTACTGCCGGGGCAGGTCAGGTTGTGATCAGAATAATATTCTCATCCCGTGATCAGAATAGTGCTTATATATATATATATATATATATATATATATATATATATAGGAAAAAGCAAAGATATAAAGTTTCGCTGGCGCGGCTGCAATCACCAGCGTCCATTCATGTTGGGATATGGTCCCTTCTCTTTCCTTCTTTGCATTTTCGTTTTATTAAGGATTAGATAGTTATTTCCTTTTATAGAGGTTCTAGGACCACGCTGCCCTACGAGGGCCAGTAGTGTGCAGGCACTAGCCTGGCACGGTGGCAGACAGACAGATGGGGGCCCGGTCGTGTTCAGTTCCAGCCGGTTTCATCCGTTCTGGAGAACCTGAGGCACAAGGTGCAAACCTTCCACCCTTAGTTCTTTTTTTCGCGCGTGTTTTTTTCCTACAGCTGGCACCATCTTGCTTAGGAGGTCGTATCTCTTGGTCACGTGTGTGTATCTGGTCCTTTCGGACACATGCGATGCTATGGCCGGGCTCAGGAGCAAGCTGCTAATTCTAAAGGGAAGATGTGAATTAAATTAACAGGGAAAGAAAATAAAGAAAGCATGCACACGCCGCCCCGCTCGCATGGTCAAGTTTTTCTACCGAGATAGGCAGCAGCTTCCTTCAGGCGTGCGTCCATGTCAGACAACCGCGTGGTGCTCTCGCGAGTTGGGAGTCAGGCGCGGTGTGTGGACATCGGTGCGAACTTCACCTCGCCCTGCCCTGGGACTGTGTCTCTGCGCTCCACGCTCGACGACCGGGTTGTCGCTAGACGCGCTACCAACCTAAGCGGCACAGACTTCGCCGTCGAGCTTCATCGGCGCATTCCCCACACTGCAGCGTCACATTGACCCCACAACGACGCGCTACCGCTGGAGCAGTTGGAGGCCATGCCACCCCTCCACATGAGTGACGCCACCATGGCCGCGAGAAAGACTCCATCGAGCTGTGCGTCGCCGACGGCCTAGACGCTGGCAGTGGCGAGCGAGGCGAAGCACTCATACACGGCGCGATCGATGCAGTGGGAAGTAGGCACATCGCGCACGATAGGCTCCATGAACGGCCAGCGAGCATGTATGTGTGTCAGTGTGTGTGGTGAGCTGCTCATGCTTTTATCCAACTCAGTAGCTACCACATCGTGTAGAACTGTATATAGAGAAAAGAAAAGAATAGAGGAGATACTGGATTACTGGGTAGAGCGCGCAGAGCTGCTAGCATCGCAGCAGCCGGTTCAACGGACTACGACAAGTACAGTAGCATATGGCAAGGTCCATCTTGCCGGCGCAGTGCCTCCCGCGAGGCCGCGACCGTGAGTCATCGCATGCTCCCAGCTTAGCTCAGGGTCACACCACGGCATCGTGTATATTAGCTCTACACCTGTTGCATCGCAACGTCTCTTCCACTGACGTCTGGACACGGATCGTGCTGTGTATCTCCTCGCCAACGCCGAGTGGAGGGTGGAAGTTTAGCGGCGCGAAGCAGTCACCGCCGACAGGCGGAACAGGGCCATCGCCAAGAAGGCCCGCGACAACGCGGCGCGCGCGGCGGCGTCTTCCTCATCGGTCGACCAGGCGGGGATGAATCCACCCGTCGTCAGCCACGCCCAGTACGTGCCCTGGGGACAGCAAGGCGCCGGATCTCCATGGGGTTCATCGTCGCCCGGCTATGCCGACGGCGACGCGCATGGTGGGTTCAACCCAAACGTGACCTTCCCTCATGGTCACCCCGCTACGCGCACGCCCTCGCCCGCCTTCGTCGGCGTGCAGTACCCTCCATACAACTACATGGAGTGCGAGTGCAGAAGTCCATCGAGCATTGCCTCGCCGACGCGCAGGCCCGGGCCGTCCTGCGCGAAGAGAAGACCGAGGCGCGGTGGTCGTCGCTGATGAAGAACAACGCCATCAAACTCGGCCTGCTCCGGACGAACGTCGCCGCGAAGAAGAGGAACACCGACATGGCTTTTCTGATGGGCGGGGCGGACATGCTCCAGAGCAACGACGAGAAGCTCAAGGCGTGGTACCTGGTGCAGCGCGGCCTCATCCTGAACGAGCTGCCGACGGCAACGCCGACGACGCCGACGACGCCGACGACGCCCCCGACCACACGGACGCCAAGCCCGGACGACGCCTCTACGCCCAGCAGTGCCGAAGGCGCGCCGACACAGCCCAGCACCGAAGCAGCTCTGACACCGCCGAGCCCGCGCACGCCGACTCCGTCAACGCCTGGAGCCGACCCCGCCGAATGAATCATTGCGCACGCGAACTTGCGGCGGCGCCGCTCTGTTTTTTGTAACGCCAGACTACGTCTGATCGCCGGATTTGCGGCGTCTTTTGTGAGCGGGAACGCCCAAGTTTAAATTTCCTGCATCCTGGGGCCGGCGCGTGGGGGCGTGACTGGGCGCTAGGTCGCCCCCAGGGGCCGAACTAGCGCCGGCACGCCCCCAGGCCGCTCTATTTAGGCGCCCTGGGGGGCCGAACGGCTGGAGATGCCCTAAGAGACAACCGACCCCGTGGAGCCTTAACACCCCGTGCTGGGGCACAGTCAGGACAATACTAACGGACAAAACATGAGATTTATTTTACGCGGAATGATTTATTGCATCACCTTGTTCCCCAACCATTTTCTTTAGATAGTTCTCCCTCTATCCCAAAATAAGTGTCTTAACTTTATTAACTTTAGTATAAAATTGAATTTAAGTTGAGACAGTTATTTTAGGACGAAGAGAGTATTATATTTCCGGCAACACGATCCCCGACTTGTTACAGATAGACTGAGTACACAGATACGAGGCATTAGCATTTGTTGAAAACGATGGGGGCTGATATATATATGCTTATTCGAAAATCTGTTTAATAACAAGGAAAATAGAAACGCAGAGGCAAACCCTAGCATCGCCGCCACTCCCTTCCCCTCTGTCGACTTATTCTCAGGGCGGCACTAGGGGATCAGTCAGATGCTTCTCCTATCGGTGCTTTGTTAGCGGCGTGAGCTGTGGTGGCGTGGTTCGACTGTCCCAAGTGGATTCGGGTGTGGGTCGTGGTCCAGCATGGTGGGGCGCCTGCTCAGTTCCAGGGCCTCCTAGTCAGGCCAGAGCCCCACTGGCAAAATTCTAAATAACTGTTGCCACCATGCCAAGAGGGCATAGTCCATCTTTTCCATATCATCACAACCATTCTGTATCGTCAGAACCCTTCATACCCCGCATGAGGGCACCCTATTTTTTGAGTAAGAGAACCTTTTTTATACAGTGCACATTACACCCACCATCACCCCTTCTATACCGTGCAAGTTTTCAGAGCGATGATGTTTATGTTGTAATGATATGGTAGCTTCTAATTGCCTCCACAACCTATTTATATTTTTTTTGACCGGGTCGTTGTATGGAATTGGTCAAGCACATTTTTGAACCTTGAAACATGCCTCAACCTGACCTTTTCCACTCGCACTCTAACCATTATACGTTGTGTGAGCGTTGGTCTGGATGATAAGCGATTACAAAGAGATAGTGACAGATATATAGATAGATAGACGGATATATAGGGAGGATTTATTTATGAGTGAGAGAGCGGTATAGTTTGACCTCATCACTTAGGTTGCATGGGAACCTACATTTTACATTGCCGGAACCAAGCATACTCGCAGGGGGCACCTTCTTATGTGTAATGAGAACCTTTCTAAACGCTGGACGTTACAAATCAACAAACTCATTTGGAAAAAATACAGAATATAAAGGATAACATGACATATTTAGTAGATAGATAGAGAGGATTTTTAGCGACTGTGAGAGCGGTACAAAGTACCACCACATTGTTAGATTACACACGAACCTCCATTTTACATTGTCAGAACCATGCATACCCGCATATGAGAACCCTATTTTTTGTCTACCAGAACCTTCCTATAGACCACGATAGTATCGAGTCACTCCATATTTGATGGTACACTTTGGTGTTGTTCTACCATCAGCTGTAACAGGGTGATCAAAACAGGAACTTACAGGCTCATAGAACCTTCCTATATCGTAAGAACTATTCATACCCTGCATGAGGGCACCCTATTTTTTTTAGTATGAGAACATTTCTATACATTGGACATTGCACCCACCATCACCCCTTCTGCACCGTGCAAGTTTTCTGAACGATGATATTTGTGTTGTAATGACAATTTTTTTGAGCTGACCGTTGTATGACTTTGCAAGCACGTTTTTCGAAACTTGAAACAACACCTCAGCCTGACCTTTTTCACTCACATTCTAACCCTTATACGCTGTGTGAGCGTTGGTCTGGATGATGTTGGCGTTGGTCTGGATGATGTATGACACTCTCTCGGGTGGTGTTGGCGTTGTCTGTTGTGGTTGTGTTTGGTGCCTTGCAGTGGGGTGTGTGGATGGCGGCAAATAGCGGCGTTCCTCTTCTTCGACCCGATCAGATGAAGTTGACGATGCTGCGATCTAACGGACACGGGGAAGATCCCTGGCCGACGTGCCATAAAGACTGTGTCACGTCGCTTGTGTCTGGTTCATCGGCTCAAAATGCATCCTGATATACGAAGATTCTGCTGGAGTGAACTTCTATTTTTACTTTTGTGGAGTCTTTGTTGCAACATTGCAAGATATCTATGTATGTCTCATATGGTGACACTAGGTATACTATTCCTAATCCGTTTTTCGAATGGAATATATGTGGTTACCTAAAAAAACCTTAGTTTAGATTTCCCCAAAAAAACCTCGTCAAGGCTCCATAATTACTTACCGCGATGGGGCGGTAAAGAAACACCGGATTTACTGGGACGAAGTCAATGCTCACCCCTGAAACAAAACGCCTGGCTCGTTTCTCGTGAAATCCGGGGTTCAGAGATCGCCTGGCATTTTTTTGTCGGCTCCCCCTTGTACATTATCGCGCAGACAGCGAGGGGCGGCCCGTGATCGGATTCACGGGGCGGCTAAAAGCCCAGCACATCTATTCCTGCGAAAGCCGAGCAGACCATTTGGTGTCCGCTATCAAATTTGCCAGAGGTTGAATCACTTTGATCCGAAGATTGATGAACTTCGTTTGTTCGCAGGGCGGGGGCACACGGCAATCTAAGGTATCTCCGTCTCCCATCCAGTGTGTTTTATAGACCAAGTTGAGGATTCCACACCGTACTACGGGAGCGACCCTGCTGTGCTGTGTTTCTCGATATCGTAGTTCTTCCGTTTTGTGTGTGTGTACGCGCGCGCGTGTGTGTGTGTGCGCGCGTGCGTGTGTGTGTGCGTGTGTGTGTGTGCCGGGGTGGTGCTCGGGTGGATACAACGCTTATGGTATAAAAGGTGCCCGATCCTGATGCGCCCATCTTTTTTTTCTAAGTTTGTTGTTGTACAAGCATCCAGTTCTGGTCATCCTTTTTCTCTCTAGTGTGTGGAAATAACAAACTGATAGAGCCGACTTAGCTCACAAACTCATTAACGAGAACCTCCCAGATCCTACACCATGCACGCATTAGCCAAGCACTAATGAAATACTAGCACGTTGGGAGTGGTACCACCGCACTAGTCAAACACACAATTAGCCATCAAGTTTCCTTTTAGGGATGATTAACCACCAAACTGAAACCAAGCAAGGCAGCTGGCCAGCAGTGGCATGCCCACAGTCGGCAACCAGCAAAAATGGAGAGATAGGAGTCACGTGGGGTGCAATGACCAGCGGGACATGTTCATGAGAATGAGTGAAGGAGCCAAGCCATGCATGTGAAGGACCGTGGTCTGACCATACCCGGGACGCAAAATTGGCAAGTAGGAGTATATGTCTATGCATGGTTGAAAGAAGGGGCTGCTTCTTACTCTGTCTGGCTAGCTGCCGTGTATGTGCACATAGATGAAAGTAGGGACTGCACCTTCCTTCTTTTGCATTTGTAGAATTGACTTGAAAAAATAGGTAAAATGTATTTTTAACCAACGTTCGAAGTAAAATGCATTTTTTTGTTAGTAAATATATACACCAGAATAGTGATCTACAAGGCTTAATGACAATTAATTAAATAAATGTGTATTTTTTTCATCCAATCTCGGGTCGCCAAAATTTCACATTTACCATATTTTGATTATTTGTTTAACAAAATGTTTTATAAAACAAAATAACTATACAGTTTACTAAAATCCAACTCTCACCACATATATTTTGTATTGTCATTTCTGCGTCTCATTTTCTTTACATGGCTGGTCGCTCCTCCACCCAACAGACTGTAATTAGCAGAAGTTTTTTTTAACAGTAATTAGCAGAAGCCTAAGAAAAATACGAAAATTAGCGTCAACCTTGATGCCTACTGGAGGAGGTGGTACTGCCATTGAGAACGGAGCCACATTGTAAAACCTCCATGTTTCTTTGCCAAGACTATGGGAGGATTAGTCAAGAATACATGCTGCAGCGCATTAAAGTATTCAGCCTACAGAATTTTGTCTTAGTGTGTACTCTATAAGCCAACGTGAATTAAAGGTACAGAACCTTTCACATTTGATGCATACAGTGGACGTTCATACATGCTAAAAATAGCTTCGGATGGATAGAACCTTTCAACATTAACAAGGTAACAAAACCTAGAGCATAGGCTTACCCAATATAGATGATGCTCGAGAACCAATGCTAGAAAGGAGCTGCGTCCATTCCCTGAGTACTCCTGCCATTGCAGGGGTAGGTTGCCATATTGGTCCGCTGCCATGTAAAGCACCCCCACATGGCTTTCTCTTTGGTAAATGCGAGCATCTATAAATCAACAAATAGGAACCTTATCCACAGTAAAGTTCGGGTCTTGAAGCAAACTAACGGTTCTGATAGCCACCTCCATAGCTAGTGTTGATAGAAAATCCATGCTCTCTCTCTCTCTCTCTCTCTCTCTCTATATATATATATATATATATATATATATATATATATATATATATATATATATATATATATATATATATATATTGTTTAGGACACCTAGGTGACTGGGCACCTAGGGCTGTTATGGTAAGTCATATTCATTAGTGCATGACACACAATTGACGAAATGATGTCTTTCCATATTTTGTTTGCATGCGCTATTATCCAAAATGGTCAATGATTTCTTTTCAAAACAAAAATAATCTGTACACTCATACTTGGGTGCGTATATATGTACATGTACCCAAGATATAACCACGTGCACATGTTATTTGACAATGATACCAGTTAGTGGGTATTATACCCAACGAAAATATGTACATATTATCTTATACTCAATGAAAATATACACATAAATGTCATAGCTTTTAATGAATACGTATTGGTGTTATATTCAATAGAAATATACACATACATATACATACCTCGATGTGATCAATATACATACCTCGATGTTAGTATACCCATGAATATGTATGCATTGGTGTTATACCCAATGAAAATATTCACATAAATATATATACCACGATGCAAATTTTATTTGTATATACCCATAAATTTCACATCTTTCAATAAGTTGTACATGTACCCGCGATACCCACATGTACATTTTATTAGACCGTGATATTAGTTAGTGAGTATTATACCTAATAAAAAAATGCACGCATTGGCGTTATACCCAATGAAAATATGTACGTGGTGTTATACCCAATAAAAATATGTGCGTGTTGGTGTTATACCCGATGAAAATGTGTACGTGTTGGTGTACATGCTAAAAATATTGCGTAGTATTTTTTTAATTAATTATCTTGCATATACCAAACATGCCAATATTGCGTAGTATTTTTTTAATTAATTATCTTGCATATACCAAACATGCCAAAAAGTACGATAAATAATTGATTACAATTTCCTATCAAAAAGGGACAAATAATGACACGTATTAATTAGACAACTGTTATAACTTTACATACCAGTAACGCAATGCAAATAAATAGGAAAGTAGTAATGCAGGTATGCATGCAAAATTTAAACACATCTTATCAATAAAAACTAGTATGATCCAACGGCATCTAGGCAAGGAGCCTGGGCACCTAGGTGTCCCAAACTGTCGTCCTATACATATAGTGATGCTATTCATCACATAGGGTGCAGAATAAGTTATTCTTCAGCCGAGGCAATCTTACGATCACTTTCATAATTAAATTACATTTGGAATTCAAATAGTTACATTTTTATTGACTCACTACATAAAATTTGGTATAAGAAAAATAAAAATATAGGTCATAAGACAAGAAAATTTAAAGTTTATGTATATTATACACTATGTTTTTTACATTTCTAATTTTACATAACATAAAATATTTTTTACGGCGATTATATATTTTCTTACGGTCTCATTTTACGTCAGAAATAAGACAAAACTTACGAAACGTATAATTACAGTGCATTGGTGGTAAAATAGAGGGGGTGAAGAATAACTATTACTCACCTAGGCTGACGAATAGTCAATCCCTATTCATCACCGTGGGTGAGGAATAGTTATTTTTCACCCCCTCTCTATTTTGACGTCAATACACCGTATTTTTAGGTTTCGTAAATTTTGTCTTATTACATACGTAAAAAGAGAACGTAAGAAAATATATACTCATCGTAAAAATATTTTATGTTACGTAAAGTTATGGACGTAAAAACATACATAAAATGCGATATTTCTGGTCTTATAACCTATTTTTTTATTTTCATATACCAAATTTTACGTAGTGAATCAATATGAATGTAACTATTTGTATTTTAAATATAATTTATTTATGAAGCGATCGTAAGATTACCTCAGGTGAAGAATAACTTTTTTTGCACCCTGGGTGATATATATAACCGCCCCCACCTCGTGGCAAAAAAAAGGAAACTACCTCCACCTCCCGCATCTTTCCCCCGACCCCGGTACACCTGTGCTGCCGCACCCACCGCACTCAACCTCCCCGCGCCGCCATCCACCTGGCCACCGCCTTCCCCGCACCGACCTCCAACCGTGCCGCCGCCGGAGCCCCTACCTCCAACCGCAACGCCGCCAGGCCCCACCACCTGCGTCGCCGACGCCCCTCCCCGCGGCCGGCGTCCCTCCTCCCCTGCGCCTACAAGATCCTGGCATCCCCCGCTGCCCGCCGCCCCACCCTCGCCCGCAACGGCGCCGAACCGAGCCTGCCACCCCACCTTCGACCAGAGACGGTGCCAAACCGCCGGAGCTGCCTCCACCGACCACCGGAGTCGGCGCGCCAAACGACCCGCCGCCCACTGTTCGTCGGCACCGGCTCCCCAGTCTGGCCCCTACCTCCAGACACCACCTGTTCTCCCCCACCTTTGCTCATAGCTGCAGCACCGACCGTCTCCTACCACGGATCTGGCTGCTGACCACAGCCACCCACCGCCAGATGCATCGCAGCACAGGCAGATCCACGCCGCTCTTCCGTCTATCGGTTGATGCCCCGACCCATCGTGTTGCTCACCTCCTCCTCACGCATGTGTCAACAAAACAAGTTGGTTGTTGAAGTCCACTTCGTGCAACAACAGCAGGACGACTTTTCCAGGACGGTAGGCTCCTCCATCCCTGAGCGCGACACGTCCATGACTGCGTCCTCCCTCACGTTCCCTGCCCCATCCCTTCTCTCCTCTAGGTGGCCACTGTGTGGGCGCTCGTCCTCTTCGAAGGTATTGCTACCAGCTTAGGCAAATTGTCCCAATTATACATGCTACTGTGATGCGGGAAAAAATCTCATGAGAAATAGCTTGTTTGATGAGCAAGAAAAGTAAAAACAATTGATGTATGATGTTTGTAATTAAGTGCACTGCACCTGTTTGTTGTTATTCCTATGAGAGTTGGCTTTTTCATTTTACAAGTTTTTTTCCATTTGATTGATTTTTGATGAATTGTAGGAGTTCAATTATGTGCTAAAAACAATAAGACAAGTTCAAAACAGAAAACCATGAAGTTCACCTTTATTATTGTTGGAAAAAATTAACACTTGTTACGGTATTTCACATACATAGTTTTATTTGTTCTGCAGAAGTTCAGGTCACCAAAGCCACATACTATTGTAACCCTGTTCAAAGGCCATACTAGGAATGCTTAAAGTATGTAGTGAATTTGCTCAAAAACTCTCTTTTAACTAACACAAAGTTCGTTGCCTATTGGTTATCTGGATGCATCAACACTGGCAGATTATCGTGAAAAGGTTAAGTCTGAATTAGCTATAGGTTTACATTAGGGATTACATTAATCCACAACATCAGGAAAAAAGTGCATGAACTTATGTATAGTTATTTGAATTTGTGCATTTCTACTGCTGCAGATAGAGAAAGAGAACGGCGATGGTATTTTTCTCTGAAATTTCATCTATTTGTGTTCAGGCTAAGGCTGTTAATTCTCTCTGAGCTTTTTTCTATTTGAACATTTTTGTGCGCCTGGGCATTTTCAGGATACAACTATTTTCTTTCTGAACACTTCTGGGGACCAAAAAAAGTGTGGTCGTGTGCCAGTCGTGAAGCGGCCGCCGGCGAGGATCAATGGCACTGTAGGGTGCACTTCAAAGTGTTCGTGTTAATGCCTCAATGAAGACTGTTTTGTGTAGTTTTGTATTTCAGTGCAAGCACACTCGACTCCATGAAACCGCCCACGACCAGCTGATTTGTCTTTGTGTTCGGCCTACATAAGCTACTTTTATTTGTGTCTTAAGCAGAACTCGGGAAGTTCTACACAACAAGTCTAGAGACATACAGTTAAGTTCTACTATAAAAATATGACACGTATACGGCACGGTGAAGTTCTACTACGATTGTACGCCAAATTCGACTACATATATATGCTTAAAAACATCATTAGAGAAAACTGCATGCCGCGGTCATGCCCCTCCGCAGCACTACTGCTGCTCACATCCTCGCCCCCTTCTGTTGTATTCCACTCTAGGCGTTGGTCGTGGCAGGCAGCAAGAAGCAAACAAAAAGCACCGCCGGTTCATCCTGAATGCTGCATGTACTCCATTAAGTATTATTTTCCTAGATGAGGTTGTAGAAAAGGATTACGTATTATTTTCCTAGATGAGGTTGTAGAAAAGGATCGTGTAGTGTGGCGTGCGTGGCTGAGAAGATGATGTAAGATGGAAGAGGATAGGGATGGAACGTGTGGAGGGGAAAATCATAAAAAAGGGATTACGTGCTTCTAGATAAGAAAACATGAAGTTCAAATTTAAATAACCAAGAAGTTCAATATTTATTAGAAAGTCGGAAAGGTGAAACTAAAAATATAGTGTCGTTTAAAATGTTTTTGAAAAAATAAATCCCGTTTCTAAAACACGTACAAGTTCAATTTAAAATACCGGAGTGATTCAGTGTTTATAAAGAAACTTGGATTTCTCCCGTTCCTAAAGAACAAAAACCAAGAAGTTCAAATTAAGATAACACAGAAGTTCGATGGTTATATACCATGAAGAGAAACAAAGCTTCAACTATAAAAGTGTTAACTTCAGAAGTTCAAATTTCATAAAATAGAGAGTTCAAATAAAAATGCTATCGTTGTACTAAAAAAATCCCATGGATTTTCCCATTATTGAAAAATGATAACCAAAAAGTTCAAACTAAAATAACAAACTCATTCAATATATGTACTAGAAAACATTTTTACATGGTTTTAAATAACTCTGAGAAGGTCAAATTAAAATAACAGAGCAATACAAATATATTAAAAAAAGATTTTCTCCGTTTCTATGAAAAACCTAGAAGTTCAAATTTATAAAATGAAGTGGATCTATGTTTATTTACAAAAAAATCCATGTTACCAAATAATAAAGCCAAGACGTTCACTTTAAAGAAACGGAGGGTCCGATGTATACAAACAAAATCAGATTCTTCTCATTTCTGGAAGAAGTATGTATGAAGTTCAATTTGAAAAATTAAAGTAGAAAAGGATTTTCATCGTTTCTAAAAAAAACTCTCGAAGTTCAAATTAAAATAATAAAGCATTTCGATTTTACTAATAACTAGAATTATTCCCATTACTAAAAAATAAGAAGTCCAAATTTAAAAAACGATGAAGTTCGGTGTAAGTAAAATACTCAGATTTTTCTCGTTACTAAAGAATAAAAATAAACCCACGAAATTCCTTATAGGGACAAACACATCGGTTTTATTTTCCACACTTATAAAATAAATAAATAGAAGTTCAAAATAAAAATGTTGAGAAGTTCAAATTCAATTTATAGAGTAGTTCGACGTTTAAAACATCTTAGATTTTTTTGTTACTAAAATATGCTCAAAACAAGTCTTAGCATGTTCAAAACAAGTCTTTGCATGTTCAAAATATGCTCTTAACTAGTCATGATTTGTTAAAAAAAATGCTTTCCAATGCTATCATTTACTCAAATTCGACGAGTGCTTTGGGAGTTAGGGACAACTTTTTTATGGAGAAGTTCAAATTGAAAACGGCGAGAAGTTCACGTGATGCATGGTGTGTGTTTTCATATGAGAAAAATAGAATAAAAAGTTAAAGTATAAAAATTTCGCTGCTAGAAGTTTAGGTGCTCAGCACGGGGAAGTTCAAAAACTTCTTGTAACAGAGGTAATCGACACTATATATCATTTGTGCAACTCTGATGAACGGGTGAGAAATTACGAACAAAAATACATGGTAGAAATTCAAAATGAAAACAGTGGGAAGTTCGATGATTATAGAAAACTCAGATTTTTCCTCGTTATTAAATAATGAAAACAAGAAGTTCAAAAATAAAATAACAAGAAGTTCAGCTTTTAAAAATAGAGCACTTCAAAATTTCATAAAAAAGATTAAAGAAATAAAACTAGGAAGTCCATATTAAAAAGATGGAGAAGTTCGATGATTGTAGAAAACTCAGATTTTCCTCGTTATTAAAGAATGGAAACAAGAAGTTCTTAAATAAAAAACAAGAAGTTCAACTATTAAAAATAGAGCGCTTCAAAATTTTATAAAAAAGGATTAAAAAATAAAACCAGGAAGTCCATATTAAAAAGATGAAGAAGTTCGATGATTATAGAAAACTCAGATTTTCCTCGTTATTTAAGAATGGAAACAGGAATTCAAAAATAAAATAACAAGAAGTTCAACTTTTAAAAAATAGAGCGCTTCAAGATTCATAAAAAGGGATTAAGTAAATCATATTAAAAATTCATAAAAAAACTCAAATATTTTCATGTAACCGAGAGAAGTTCAGATTGATAACTGCCGAAAGTTCACATACTACACAATGTGCATTTTGTATTAAAAAAAATAAAAAAGCAAAGTCTAAAATTTTGTTGTTATAAGTTCAAGTCCTCCGTCGGAGAAAGTTTAAAAAATTATTGTGAGAGAGATTTGTACCAAAGGAATATCATTTGTGTAACACGGACGAATGGATGAGAAAATTACAAACGAAAATACGCCACGGAAGTTCAACGTGAAAACAGCAGGAAGTTCAACTACTACGCTGAATCAATTTGAGATGAAAAACTTTTAAAATCGTCGCGGGTACGAAAAAACGATCAACACGGTAAACTTGCGTGCTTACAACAGCTTTCCATCGGTATATCACCTGCTCAATTCTGGTGAATGGATGGAGAGTTATGAGCAGTGGATGGAGACCTACGAGCAAAAAAATCACGTGAAAAACAGAGTGAAGTTCAGGTACACGTGCCGAGAAGTTCAGGTTCTTCACGCGGTGCATTTTCGAAGAATCTGTTTCGCGATAAAGGCAGAACGAATGATCTCGCCATTTTCGCAATTACTTGAAAACGGCTAAGAATCAGAGAAAACCATCAACATGAAAAAGTTTCACATTTTCCGTAGCTTTTCAACGATATATTATTTGCCCAATTCCTATGAAGTTTGTAGAAATTACGGAGAAAGTATGTTTTTCTCCATTTTCAAAACAGACTTAAAATTTTCGCACTTGTTCAAGCTTTCCAACGCCATATCATTTGCTGCATTCGAACGCAAGGTTAAAAAATTAGCTCGAAAATACGAACTCGGTAGGACTTGGAACATTTTCTAAATTACTCTTAAACCATTCAAAATTAGAAAAACACTTTCAAGATGAAAAAGTAGCGCATTTTCATAAGCTTTCCAACGCCGTATCATATGCCTCATTGGGTTAGCCGTTTAGAAATGACGTCGAAAAAACAAACTCAGCTGTTCGGTTTACAAAATTTTACGTTTTTTCAAATTACTCTTTAACCATAGGGAATTAGAGAAAAGTTTCAACATGTGGAAGGAGCGGTTTTGCAGCAGCTTTTCAACGCCATATTATATGCCTCATTCCGATAAACGGTTTAGAAATATGATCAAAAATACAATTCACGTTTTTTGTGTGAAGAAAAAACGGTTTTCAAAACTGCTCTTAAACCGCTTATATTTTGCCAAAAATTTAAGTTGGGTCATGATATTGGTGTCCATAGCTTTCCAACGGTATATCGCAAGCACCATTTGGGCAATGTTGGCTGAAGTTCAACCTAGTTCACAGGGAAGTTCAACGTACTACTAGCGGAGCAGGTCAGGTTGTGATCAGAATATTATTCTGATCCCGTGATCAGAATAGTGTTCATGTATATATATATAGTGGCACTATTCTAATCCTGGGATTAGAATAACTATTTGGATCACGGAGCGCTTTATATAGAGTACGACGAGTGGATCCCGAACTCCTGGAAAAAAAACCAACCTCCCGCACCACCTCTGTCGATTCCCCCGACCTCCCGCACCACCTTTGTCGATTCCCCCTGGCTCCCGCACCATCCCATCATCGCCCCTGGCTCCCGCCGCCGCCCCTGGACCAACCCGCCTCCCGCCGCCGCCCCCCAACCCTGACGCACCTCCTGCCACCGGCCACCCGACCCCAACACCTACCCGCTTCCGGCCGCCGGAGCCGCCGCCCCAACTCGCGAGCTTCTCCGCCGCCGGCGAAGCCCCCGCGCCCTGTTACCGGATCCACCGGCCGCAGCGATGCGATGCCCACCTCCGCCCCTTCCCCCGGCGACCCCGACCCGGTACTGCATCGGGACACCGCTGGTGGCCTCAGATCTGAGCACTGGCCACTAGTTCTGCGGATGCTCACGCGAGGGTTGTGCTACTCCGGTGAGCTCCTTCATCCTCGACCATGGCAGGCCGACGACGCCCTCCTCCCTCTCGTTCCCTCTTCCATCCCCGAGCCCAAATCCGACCAGCTTGTCAACTGGCGAGCCTTGCTATCCCTACTGCTGCCACCACCCGATGTCCACCGTGCCTACCTGTGATACACCTGCAGCTAGAGGAGGGCTCGACTTGCTGCAAGAGGAGGGCACGACCTGCAGCTGCGTGGCCACATCCGGCAGAGAAGATAGAGGCGGTTGGGTCATGGATCTTGCACGCGCCCCTCCGGCCAGGAGGCTGTCTAGCTGCTGAATCTCCCTGACGCCACCAGTAATGTGATTTTGAGATACCCGGCCGTCGCAATCCAAGGTCGTCGGCGCTGTTAGGCTGGAGTTGGGAGGCGGTGGTGAAGTTTCTTGGAAGTCCAATGTCTCCCGTGCGTCCAGTGCGTCGTCCGCTACGCCGCCGCGACCTGCAACACTTTGGGGCGAACACTGCTACCTCTTGAGCACTGCGTTGGTTTTCCCCGAAGAGGAGAGGATGATGCAGTAAAGTAGCGTAACTATTTCCCTCAGTTTTTGAGAACCAAGGTATCACCAGTAGGAGGCCACGCTCAAGTCCCTCATACCTGCACAAAACGATAGCTACTCGCAACCAACACGATTAGGGGTTGTCAATCCCTTCAGGGTCACTTACGAGAGTGAGATCTGATAGAGATGATAGATAATATTTTTGGTATTTTTGATATAGAGATGCAAAGTGAAAAGTAAAAAGCAAAGTAAAAAAGCAAAGCAAGATTAAAGTGATGGAGATTGATATGATGAGAATAGACCCGGGGGCCATAGGTTTCACTAGTGGCTTCTCTCAAGAGCATAAGTATTCTACGGTGGGTGAACAAATTACTGTTGAGCAATTGTCAAAATTGAGCATAGTTATGAGAATATCTAGGTATGATCATGTATATAGGCATCACGTCCGAGACAAGTAGACCGACTCCTGCCTGCATCTACTACTATTACTCCACTCATCGACCGCTATCCAGCATGCATCTAGAGTATTAAGTTAAAAACAGAGTAACGCCTTAAGCAAGATGACATGATGTAGAGGGATAGTTTCATGCAATATGATAAAAACCCCATCTTGTTATCCTCGATGGCAACGATGCAATACGTGCCTTGCTGCCCGTTCTGTCACTGGGTAAGGACACCGCAAGATCGAAACCAAAGCTAAGCACTTCTCCCATGGCAAGAAAAACCAATCTAGTAGGTCAAACCAAACTAATAATTCGAAGAGACTTGCAAAAATAACCAATCATACATAAAATAATTAAGAGAAGATTCAAATATTATTCATAGATAGACTTGATCATAAACCCACAATTCATCGCTCTCAACAAACACACCGCAAAAAGAAGATTACATCAAATAGATCTCCACGAGAGAGGGGGAGAACATTGTATTGAGATCCAAAAAGAGAGAAGAACCCATCTAGCTACTAACTATGGACACGAAGGTCTGAGGTAAACTACTCACACCTCATCGGAGGGCCTATGATGATGTAGAAGCCCTCCGTGATGACGGCCCTCTCCGGCGGAGCTCCGGAACTGGCCCCAAGATGGGATCTCGTGGATACAGAAGGTTGCGGCGGTGGAATTAGGTTTTTGGCTCCGTATCTGATTGTTTGGGGGTACGTAGGTATATATAGGAGTAAGGAGTACGTCGGTGGAGCAACAGGGGGCCCACGAGGCAAGGGGGCGCGCCCTAGAGGGGGGGGGGCGCCCCCCACCCTCGTGACCGCCTCTGTTACTTCTTGGAGTAGGGTCCAAGTCTCCTGGATCACGTTCAGTGAGAAAATCACGTTCCCGAAGGTTTCATTCCGTTTGGACTCCGTTTGATATTCCGTTCTTCGAAACACTGAAATAGGCAAAAAACAACAATTCTGGGCTGGGCCTCTGGTTAATAGGTTAGTCCCAAAAATAATATAAAAGTGGAAAATAAAGCCCAATATAATCCAAAACAGTAGATAATATAGCATGGAGCAATCAAAAAATATAGATACGTTGGAGACGTATCAGGCATCCCCAAGCTTAATTCTTGCTCGTCCTCGAGTAGGTAATTGATAAAAAGAGAATTTTTGATGCGGAGTGCTACTTGGCATAATTTCAATGTAAATCTTCTTAATTGTGGTATGAATATTCAGATTCGAAAGATTCAAGACAAAAGTTTATGTTGACATAAAAATAATAATACTTCAATCATACTAACAAAGCAATCATGTCTTCTCAAAATAACATGGCCAAAGAAAGTTATCCCTACAAAATCATATAGTCTGGCTATGCTCTATCTTCACCACACAAAGTATTTAAATCATGCACAACCCCAATGACAAGCCAAGCAATTGTTTCATACTTTAACATTTTCAAAACTTTTTCAATCTTCACGCAATACATGAGCGTGAGCCATGGACATAGCACTATATGTGGAATAGAATGGTGGTTGTGGAGAAGACAAAAAGAGGGGAAGATAGTCTCACATCAACTAGGCGTATCAACGGGCTATGGAGATGCCCATTAATAGATATCAATGTGAGTGAGTTGGGATTGCCATGCAACGGATGCACTAGAGCTATAGGTATATGAAAGCTCAACAAAAGAAACTAAGTGGGTGTGCATCCAACTCGCTTGCTCACGAAGACCTAGGGAATTTTGAGGAAGCCCATCATTGGAATATACAAGCCAAGTTCTTTAATGAAAAATTCTCACTAGTATATGTAAGTGACAAAATGAGAGACTCTCTATCATGAAGATCATGGTGCTACTTTGAAGCACAAGTGTGGTAAAAGGATAGTAACATTGTCCCTTCTCTCTTTTTCTCTCATTTTTTTATTTGGGCCTTTTCTCTTTTTTTATGGCCTCTTTTCTTTTTTTTATTTTTCGTCCGGAGTCTCATCCCGACTTGTGGGGGAATCATAGACTCCATCATCCTTTCCTCACTTGGGACAATGCTCTAAAAATGATGATCATCACATTTTTATTTTTCTTACAACTCAACAATTACAACTCGATACTTAGAACAAAATATGACTCTATATGAATGCCTCCGGTGGTGTACTGGGATATGCAATGAATCAAGAGTGACATGTATGAAAGAATTATGAACGGTGGCTTTGCCACAAATACGATGTCAACTACATGATCATGCTACCAATATGAAAATGATGGAGCATGTCATAATAAACGGAACGGTGGAAAGTTGCATGGCAATATATCTCGGAATGGCTATGGAAATGCCATGATAGGTAGGTATGGTGGCTGTTTTGAGGAAGGTATATGGTGGGTGTATGATACCGGCGAAAAGTGCGCGGTATTAGAGAGGCTAGCAATGGTGAAAGGATGGAAAAAAGTGCGTATAATCCATGGACTCAACATTAGTCATAAAGAACTCATATACTTATTTCAAAAATTTAGAAGTTATCAAAGCAAAGTATTACGCGCATGCTCCTAGGGGGATAGATTGGTAGGAAAAGACCATCGTTCGTCCCTGACCGCCACTCATAAGGAAGACAATCAATAAATAAATCATGCTCCGCATCACATAACGGTTCACCATACGTGCATGCTACGGGAATCACAAACTTCAACGCAAGTATTCTTTAAATTCACAATTACTCAACTAGCATGACTCTAATATCACCATCTTCATATCTCAAAACAATTATCATGCTTCAATCTTTTCTTAGTATTCAACGCACTCAAAAGAAAGTTTCACAAATCTTGAATACCAAGCATATTATTATTAAGCAATTTACCATGTTATTAGAGACTCTCAAAATAATCTAAGTGAAGCATGAGAGATCAATAGTTTCTATAAAACAAATCCACCATCGTGCTCTAAAAGATCTAAGTGAAGCACATAGAGCAAAATTATAACGCTCAAAAGATATAAGTGAAGCACATAGAGCAAAACTACATAGCTCAAAAGATATAAGTGAAGCACATAGATTATTCTATCAGATTTTAATTCATATATGGCTCTCTCAAAAGGTGTGTACAGCAAGGATGATTGTGGCACACTAACAAACAAAGACACAAATAATACAAGACGCTCCAAGCAAAACACATATCATGTGGTGAATAAAAATATAGCTCCAAGTAAAATTACCGATGGAAGTAGACGAAAGAGGGGATGCCTTCCGGGGCATCCCCAAGCTTTGACTTTTTGCTGTCCTTGGAGTATCTTGGGGGTTCCATGGGCATCCCCAAGCTTAGGCTCTTTCCACTCCTTGTTCCATAATCCATCAAAAGATTTCACCCAAAACTTGAAAAGTTCACAACACAAAACTCAATAGAAATCTTGTGAGCTCCGTTAGAGAAAGAAAACAAAAAAAACAGTTCAAGGTACTGTAATGAACTCTTTATTTATTTATATTCGTGTTAAACCTACTGTATTCCAACTTATCTAAGGATTGTGAACTATTTTACTAGCCGTAGATTCATCAAAATAAGCAAACAACACACGAAAAACAGAATCTGTCAAAAACAGAACAGTCTGTAGTAATCTGTAACTAACGCAAACTTCTGGAACTCCAAAAAATCTACCAAAATAGGAAGACCTATACAATTTGTTTATTGATCAGCATAAATTGGAATCAGTATTTTATCATGTTCTGGTGATTTTTAACAATTGTTTTCGTGAACAGAAAGTTTCTAGAAATTACAGCAAGATCAAATAACTATCATCCAAGAAAATCCTATAGGTCTAACTTGGCACAAACACTAATTAAAACACAAAACCACATCTAAACAGAAGGTAGATGGATTATTTATTCCTAAACAGAAGCAAAAAAAAAAATGGGTTGCCTCCCAACAAGCGCTATCGTTTAACGCCCCTAGCTAGGCATAAAAGCGAGAATAGATCTAGGTATTGCCATCTTTGGTAGGCAATCCATAAGTGGCTCTCATGATAGTTTCATATGGCAATCTTATTTTATTTCTAGGAAAGTGTTCCATGCCCTTTATTAATGGAAATTGAAATCTAATATTCCCTTCCTTCATATTAATAATTGCACCAACCGTTCTAAGGAAAGGTCTACCAAGAATAATAGGGCAAGAAGGATTGCAATCTATATCAAGAACGATAAAATCTACGGGCACATAATTCCTATTTGCAACAATAAGAACATCATTAATTATTCCCGTAGGTTTCTTATTAGTGGAATCTGCAAGATGCAAGTTTAGAGAGCAATCATCAAAGTCACGAAAATCTAGCAAATCACACAAGGTTTTGGGGATAGTCGAGACACTAGCACCCAAATCACACAAAGCATAAAACTCATGATCTTTAATTTTAATTTTAATAGTTGGTTCCCACTCATCATAGATTTTTCTAGGGATAGAAACTTTCAACTCAAGTTTTCCTTCATAAGATTGCATCAAGGCATCAACAATATGTTCGGTAAAGGCTTTCTTTTGACTATAAACATGAGGAGAATTTAGCACGGATTGCAACAAGGAAATACAATCAATTAAAGAGCAACTTTCATAATTAAATTCCTTGAAATCCAATATAGTGGGTTTAGCAACATCTAGGGTTTTATTTCTTTCAACCCCACTTTCATCAATTTCATCATAAAGATCTAAATACTCTGAATTTTTGGAACGCCTTCTAGGTAAAGGAAGATCATATTCAGGTTCATCAAGATTCATATTGCAAAACAAAGATTTGATAGGGGACATCAATAACTTTTAGTTCTTCATCTTGATTTTCATAGGAATTCGGTTTAGCGGCCATCTTATTGACTAAGGTAGCTTATACCATCAAATTCTTTAGACATATCATCAAGCTCTTTATTCATATAACTCATAAAACTTTTTTGTTCCTTAAGCTCGTTTCTAAAGAAATTATTATGCTCAAATTGAAAAATCATAAACTTCCTAACGTTGTTTTCGATCTCCTCTAACCTTTTAAGGTGAAGATCACCAAATCTCGGTAGAGCCATCGCGACAAACAAGCAATCCAACACACGAGCAAACAAAAGGCAAGCGGGAAAAAGGCAAACGGAGAAAGAGAAGGAGAAGGAGATTGGGAAAGAGAGGGCGAATAAAACGGCAAGGGTGAAGTGGGGGAGAGGAAAACGAGAGGCAAATGGAAACTAATGTAATGCGAGAGATAGGGATTGTGATGGGTACTTGGTATGTTGACTTTTTGCGTAGACTCCCCGGCAACGGCGCCAGAAATTCTTCTTGCTACCTCTTGAGCACTGCGTTGGTTTTCCCCGAAGAGGAGAGGATGATGCAGTAAAGTAGCGTAAGTATTTCCCTCAGTTTTTGAGAACCAAGGTATCAATCCAGTAGGAGGCCACGCTCAAGTCCCTCGTACCTGCACAAAACGATAGCTACTTGCAACCAACACGATTAGGGGTTGTCAATCCCTTCACGGTCACTTACGAGAGTGAGATCTGATGGAGATGATAGATAATATTTTTGGTATTTTTGATATAGAGATGCAAAGTGAAAAGTAAAAAAGCAAAGTAAAAAGCAAAGCAAGATTAAAGTGATGGAGATTGATATGATGAGAATAGACCCGGGGGCCATAGGTTTCACTAGTGGCTTCTCTCAAGAGCATAAGTATTCTATGGTGGGTGAACAAATTACTGTTGAGCAATTGACAAAATTGAGCATAGTTATGAGAATATCTAGGTATGATCATGTATATAGGCATCACGTCCGAGACAAGTAGACCGACTCCTGCCTGCATCTACTACTATTACTCCACTCATCGACCGCTATCCAGCATGCATCTAGAGTATTAAGTTAAAAACAGAGTAACGCCTTAAGCAAGATGACATGATGTAGAGGGATAGTTTCATGCAATATGATAAAAACCCCATCTTGTTATCCTCGATGGCAACGATGCAATACGTGCCTTGCTACCCCTTCTGTCACTGGGAAAGGACACCGCAAGATCGAACCCAAAGCTAAGCACTTCTCCCATGGCAAGAAAAACCAATCTAGTAGGCCAAACCAAACTAATAATTCGAAGATACTTGCAAAAATAACCAATCATACATAAAAGAATTTAGAGAAGATTCAAATATTATTCATAGATAGACTTGATCATAAACCCACAATTCATCGGTCTCAACAAACACACCGCAAAAAGAAGATTACATCAAATAGATCTCCACGAGAGAGGGGGAGAATATTGTCTTGAGGTCCAGAAAGAGAGAAGAAGCCATCTAGCTACTAACTATGGACCCGAAGGTCTGAGGTAAACTACTCACACTTCATCGGAGGGGCTATGATGATGTAGAAGCCCTCCGTGATGACGGCCCTCTCCGGCGGAGCTCCGGAACAGGCCCCAAGATGGGATCCCGTGGATACAGAAAGTTGCGACGGTGGAATTAGGTTTTTGGCTCCGTATCTGATCGTTTGGGGGTACGTAGGTATATATAGGAGGAAGGAGTACGTCGGTGGAGCAACAGGGGGCCCATGAGGCAGGGGCACGCCCTAGAGGGGGGGGTGGCGCCCCCCACCCTCGTGACTGTTGGGGAACGTTGCATAAAATAAATTTTTTCCTATGTTCACCAAGATCAATCTATGAGTTCATCCAGCAACGAGAGAGGGGAGTGCATCTGCATACCCTTGTAGATCGCGAGCGGAAGCGTTCAAGAGAACGAGGTTGAGGTAGTCGTACATGTCGTGATCCAATCATCGGAGATCCTAGCGCCGAACGGACGGCACCTCCGCGTTCAACACACGTACGGTCAGCGTGACGTCTCCTCCTTCTTGATCCAGCAAGGGGGAAGGAGAGGTTGACGAAGATCCAGCAGCACGACGGCGTGTTGGTGGATGCAGCAGGGATCCGGCAGGGCTTCGCCAAGCGTCTGCGGGAGAAGGTGTAGCAAGGGGGAAGGGAGGCGCCAAGATGCAGGGTGCGGCTGCCGTTCCTCCCCTCCACTATATATAGGGGCTAGGGGGTGCATGCCCCCTTGGAGATCCCATCTAGAGGGGGGGGGGGGGCGGCGCCCCCCCGGGGCAACGACCCCCTTAGGGTTTCCAACCAGGGGGGCGCATGCCCCCTCGGAGGACAACGCCCCCTAGGGTTTCCAACCAGGGGGGCGCATGCCCCCTCAGGGGGCAACGACCCCCTAGGGTTTCCAACCCTAGGCGCCTTGGGCCCTTGGGTGGGGTGCACCAGCCCACCAGGGGCTGGTTCCCACGCCACTTCAGCCCATGGGGCCCTCCGGGATAGGTGGCCCCACCCGGTGGACCCCCAGGACCCTTCCGGTGGTCCCGGTACAATACCGGTGACCCCCGAAACTCTCCCGATGGCCGAAACAGCACTTCCTATATATATTTCTTCACCTCTGGACCATTCCGGAACTCCTCGTGACATCCGGGATCTCATCCTAGACACCTAACAACTTTCGGTTTGCTGCATACTAATATCTCTACAACCCTAGTGTCACCGAACCTTAAGTGTGTAGACCCTACGGGTTCGGGAGATATGCAGACATAACCGAGACACCTCTCCGGTCAATAACCAACAGCGGGATCTGGTTACCCATGTTGGCTTCCACATACTCCTCGATGATCTCATCGGATGAACCACGATGTCGAGGATTCAAGCAACCCCATATACAATTCTCTTTGTCAATCGGTATGTTAGTTGCCCGAGATTCAATCGTCGGTATCCCAATACCTCGTTCAATCTCGTTACCGGCAAGTCACTTTACTCGTACCGTAACGCATGATCCCGTGACCAAACACTTGGTCACTTTGAGCTCATTATGATGATGCATTACCGAGTGGGCCCAGAGATACCTCTCCGTCATACGGAGTGACAAATCCCAGTCTCGATCCGTGTCAACCCAACAGACACTTTCGGAGATACCCGTAGTACACCTTTATAGTCACCCAGTTACATTGTGACGTTTGGTACACCCAAAGCACTCCTACGATATCCGGGAGTTACACGATCTCATGGTCTAAGGAAAAGATACTTGACATTGGAAAAGCTCTAGCAAACGAACTATACGATCTTGTGCTATGCTTAGGATTGGGTCTAGTCCATCACATCATTCTCCTAATGATGTGATCTCGTTATAAATGACATCCAATGTCCATAGTCAAGAAACCATGACTATCTGTTGATCAATGAGCTAGTCAACTAGAGGCTTACTAGGGACATGTTGGTGTCTATGTATTCACACATGTATTATGATTTCCGGATAACACAATTATAGCATGAATAAAAGACAATTATCATGAACAAGGAAATATAATAATAATCCTTTTATTATTGCCTCTAGGGCATATTTCCAACAGTCTCCCACTTGCAATAGAGTCAATAATCTAGTTACATTGTGATGAATCGAACACCCATAGAGTTCTGGTGTTGATCATGTTTTGCTCGCGGAAGAGGTTTAGTCAATGGATCTGCGACATTCAGATCCGTATGCACTTTGCAAATTTCTATGTCTCCATCGTGAACATTTTCACGAATGGAGTTGAAGCGACGCTTGATGTGCCTGGTCTTCTTGTGAAACCTGGGTTCCTTGGCAAGTGCAATAGCTCCAGTGTTGTCACAGAAGAGTTTGATCGGCCCCGACGCATTGGGTCTGACTCCTAGGTCGGTGATGAACTCCTTCACCCAAATTGCTTCATGCGCTGCCTCCGAGGCTGCCATGTACTCTGCTTCACATGTAGATCCCGCCACGACGCTCTACTTGCAGCTGCACCAGCTTACTGCTCCACCATTCAACATATACACGTATCCGGTTTGTGACTTAGAGTCATCCAGATCTGTGTCGAAGCTAGCGTCGACGTAACCCTTTATGACGAGCTCTTCGTCACCTCCATAAACGAGAAACATGTCCTTAGTACTTTTCAGGTACTTCAGGATATTCTTGACCGCTGTCTAGTGTTCCTTGCCAGGATTACTTTGGTACCTTCCTACCAAACTTACGGCAAGGTTTACATCAGGTCTGGTACACATCATGGCATACATAATAGATCCTATGGCTGAGGCATAAGGGATAACACTCATCTCTTCTATATCTTCTGCCGTGGTCGAACATTGAGCTGAGCTCAATTTCACACCTTGCAACACAGGCAAGAACCCCTTCTTAGACTGATCCATATTGAACTTCTTCAATATCTTATCAAGGTATGTGCTTTGTGAAAGACCTATGAGGCGTCTTGATCTATCTCTATAGATCTTGATGCCTAATATATAAGCAGCTTCTCCAAGGTCCTTCATTGAAAAACTCTTATTCAAGTAGGCCTTAATGCTGTCCAAAAGTTCTATATCATTTCCCATCAAAAAATGTCATCTACATATAATATGAGAAATGCTACAAAGCTCCCACTCACTTTCTTGTAAACGCAGGCTTCTCCATAAGTCTGCATAAACCCAAACGCTTTGATCATCTCATCAAAGCGAATGTTCCAACTCCGAGATGCTTGCACCAGCCCATAAATGGATCGCTGGAGCTTGCATACCTTGTTAGCATTCTTAGGTCGACAAAACCTTCCGGCTGCATCATATATAGTTCTTCCTTAAGATAACCATTAAGGAATGCCGTTTTGACGTCCATTTGCCATATCTCATAATCATAGTATGCGGCAATTGCTAACATGATTCGGACGGACTTCATCTTCGCTACGGGAGAGAAAGTCTCATCGTAGTCAACCCCTTGAACTTGCCGATAACCCTTAGCGACAAGTCGAGCTTTATAGATGGTAACATTACCATCCGCGTCCGTCTTCTTCTTAAAGATCCATTTGTTTTCTATCGCTTGCCGATCATCGGGCAAGTCTATCAAAGTCCATACTTTGTTTTCATACATGGATCCTATCTCGGATTGCATGGCTTCAAGCCATTTGTTGGAATCTGGGCCCGCCTTCGCTTCTTCATAGTTTGAAGGTTCACCGTTGTCTAACAACATGATTTCCAGGACAGGGTTGCCATACCACTCTAGTGTGGAATGTGTCCTTGTGGACCTACGGAGTTCTGTAGCAACTTGATTCGAGGTACCTTGATCATCATCATTAATTTCCTCTCCAGTGGATGTAGGCACCACAGGAACATTTTCCTGAGCTGGACTACTTTCCGGTTCAAGAGGTAGTACTCATCGAGTTCTACTTTCCTCCCACTTACTCCTTTCGAGAGAAACTATTTTTCCAGAAAGGATCCGTTCTTGGCAACAAAGATCTTGCCTTCGGATCTAAGGTAGAAGGTATACCCAATGGTTTCCTTAGGGTATCCTATGAAGACGCATTTTTCCGACTTGGGTTCGAGCTTTTCAGGTTGAAGTTTCTTGACATAAGCATCGCATCCCCAAACTTTTAGAAACGACAGCTTAGATTTCTTCCCAAACCATAATTCATACGGTGTCGTCTCAAAGGATTTAGACGGTGCCCTATTTAAAGTGAATGTAGCTGTCTCTAGAGCGTATCCCCAAAATGATAGCGGTAAATCAGTAAGAGACATCATAGATCGCACCATATCTAATAGAGTGCGATTACGACGTTCGGACACACCGTTACGCTGAGGTGTTCCAGGCGGCGTGAGTTGTGAAACGATTCCACATTTCCTTAAGTGTGTGCCAAATTCGTGACTTAAATATTCTCCTCCACGATCTGATCGCAAGAACTTTATTTTTCGGTCACGTTGATTCTCTACCTCATTCTGAAATTCCTTGAACTTTTCAAAGGTCTCAGACTTGTGTTTCATCAAGTAGACATACCCATATCTACTCAAGTTATCAGTGAGAGTGAGAACATAACGATATCCTCCGCGAGCCTCAACGCTCATTGGACCGCACACATCAGTATGTATGATTTCCAATAAGCTGGTTGCTCGCTCCATTGTTCCGGAGAATGAAGTCTTGGTCATTTTGCCCATGAGGCATGGTTCGCATGTGTCAAATGATTCATAATCGAGAGACTCTAAAAGTCCATCAGCATGGAGCTTCTTCATGCGCTTTACACCAATGTGACCAAGGCGGAAGTGCCACAAGTATGTGGGACTATCGTTATCAACTTTACATCTTTTGGTATTCACACTATGAATATGTGTAACATCACGTTCGAGTTTCATTAATAATAAACCATTGACCATCGGAGCATGACCATAAAACATATCTCTCATATAAATAGAACAACCATTATTCTCGGATTTAAATGAGTAGCCATCTCGTATTAAACGAGATCCGGATACAATGTTCATGCTCAAACTTGGCACTAAATAACAATTATTGAGGTTTAAAACTAATCCCGTGGGTAAATGTAGAGGTAGCGTGCCGACGGCGATCACATCGACCTTGGAACCATTCCCGACGCGCATCGTCACCTCGTCCTTCGCCAGTCTCCGCTTATTCCGCAGCTCCTGCTTTGAGTTACAAATATGAGCAACGGCACCGGTATCAAATACCCAGGAGCTACTACGAGCACTGGTAAGGTACACATCAATTACATGTATATCACATATACCTTTAGTATTTGGGGCAGTTCCGCTTCCAGTGACCCTTCCCTTTGCAATAAAAGCACTCAGTCTCAGGCTTGGGTCCATTCTTTTACTTCTTCCCGGCTACTGGCTTACCGGGCGCGGCAACATCCTTGCCGTCCTTCTTGGAGTGCTTCTTACCCTTGCCTTTCTTGAACTTGGTGGTTTTATTGACCATCAACACTTGATGTTCCTTTTTGATTTCTACCTCCGCTGATTTCAGCATTGAAAATATTTCAGGAATGGTCTTTTCCATCCCCTGCATATTGTAGTTCATCACAAAGCTCTTGTAGCTAGGTGGGAGCGACTGAAGGATTCTGTCAATGACCGCCTCGTCTGGGAGGTTAATGTCCAGCTGGGACAAGCGGTTGTGCAACCCAGACATCTTGAGTATGTGCTCACTGACAGAACTATTTTCCTCCATCTTACAGCTGTAGAACTTGTCGGAGACTTCATATCTCTCGACCCGGGCATGAGCTTGGAAAACCATTCTCAACTCTTCGAACATCTCATATGCTCCGTGTTGCTCAAAACGCTTTTGGAGCTCCGGTTCTATGATGTAAAGCATGCCGCACTGAAGGAGGGAGTAATCATCAGCACGCTGCTGCCAAGCGTTCATAACGTCTTGGTTCTCTGGGATGGGTGCTTCACCTAGTGGTGCTTCTAGGACATATTGTTTCCTGGCAGCTATGAGGATGATCCTCAGGTTCCGGACCCAGTCCGTATAGTTGCTGCCATCATCTTTCAGCTTGGTTTTCTCTAGGAACGCGTTGAAGTTCATGTTGACATGAGCGTTGGCCATTTGATCTACAAGACATTTATGCAAAGATTTTTAGACTAAGTTCATGATAATTAAGTTCATCTAATCAAATTATTTAATGAACTCCCACTCAGATTAGACATCCCTCTAGTCATCTAAGTGAAACATGATCCGACTCGACTAGGCCGTGTCCGATCATCACGTGAGACGGACTAGTCATCATCGATGAACATCTCCATGTTGATCGTATCTTTCATACGACTCATGTTCGACCTTTCGATCTCTTGTGTTTCGAGGCCATGTCTGTACATGCTAGGCTCGTCAAGTTAACCTAAGTGTTTGCATGTGTAAATCTGTCTTACACCCGTTGTATGTGAACGTTGGAATCTATCACACCCGATCATCACGTGGTGCTTCGAAACAACGAACTGTCGCAACGGCGCACAGTTAGGGGGAACACTTTCTTGAAATTATTATGAGGGATCATCTTATTTACTACCGTCGTTCTAAGTAAACAAGATGCAAAAACATGATAAACATCACATGCAATCAAATAATAGTGACATGATATGGCCAATATCATATAGCTCCTTTGATCTCCATCTTGGGGCTCCATGATCATCTTGTCACCGGCATGACACCATGATCTCCATCATCATGATCTCCATCATCGTGTATCCATGAAGTTGCTCGCCAACTATTACTTCTACTACTATGGCTAACACGTTTACCAATAAAGTAAAGTAATTTACATGGCGTTTCTCAATGACACACAGGTCATACAAAAAATAAAGACAACTCCTATGGCTCCTGCCGGTTGTCATACTCATCGACATGCAAGTCGTGATTCCTATTACAAGAACATGATCTCATACATCACATATATATCATTCATCATTCATCACAACTTTGGCCATATCACATCACAAAACACTTGCCGCAAAAATAAGTTAGACGTCCTCTAATTGTTGTTGCAAGTTTTTACGTGGCTGCAGTAGGGTTCTAGCAAGAATGTTTTCTTACCTACGTAGAAGCCACAACGTGATTTGTCAACTTCTATTTACCCTTCATAAGGACCCTTTTCGTCGAATCCGCTCAAACTAAAGTGGGAGAGACAGACACCCGCTAGCCACCTTATGCAACTAGTGCATGTCAGTCGGTGGAACCTGTCTCACGTAAGCGTACGTGTAAGGTCGGTCCGGGCCGCTTCATCCCAAAATACCGCTGAAGCAAAATAAGACTAGTAGCAGCAAGAAAGTTGACAACATCTACGCCCACAACAAATTGTGTTCTACTCGTGCAAAGAGAACTACGCATAGACCTAGCTCATGATGCCACTGTTGGGGAACGTTGCATAAAATAAAAAATTTCCTACGTTCACCAAGATCAATCTATGAGTTCATCCAGCAAAGAGAGAGGGGAGTGCATCTACATACCCTTGTAGATCGCGAGCGGAAGCGTTCAAGAGAACGGGGTTGAGGTAGTCGTACACGTCGTGATCCAATCACCGAAGATCCTAGCGCCGAACGGACGACACCTCCGCGTTCAACACACATACGGTCAGCGTGACGTCTCCTCCTTCTTGATCCAGCAAGGGGGAAGGAGAGGTTGATGAACATCCAGCAGCACGACGGCGTGGTGGTGGATGCAGCAGGGATCCGGCAGGGCTTCGCCAAGCGTCTGCGGGAGGAGGTGTAGCAAGGGGGAAGGGAGGCGCCAAGATGCAGGGTGCGGCTGCCGTTCCTCTCCTCCACTATATATAGGGGCTAGGGGGGGCGCATGCCCCCTTGGAGATCCCATCTAGAGGGGGGGGGGGGGCGGCCCCCTGGGACAACGGCCCCCTTAGGATTTCCAACCAGGGGGGCGCATGCCCCCTCGGAGGGCAACGACCCCCTAGGGTGTCCAACCAGGGGGGCGCATGCCCCCTCGGGGGGCAACGGCCCCCTAGGGTTTCCAACACTAGGCGCCTTGGGCCCTTGGGTGGGGTGAACCAGCCCACCAGGGGCTGGTTCCCACGCCACTTCAGCCCATGGGGCCCTCCGGGATAGGTGGCCCCACCCGGTGGACCCCCGGGACCCTTCCGGTGGTCCCGGTACAATACCGGTGACCCCCGAAACTCTCCTGATGGCCGAAACAGCACTTCCTATATATATTTCTTCACCTCCGGACCATTCCGGAACTCCTCGTGACGTCCGGGATCTCATCCGAGACACCGAACAACTTTCGGTTTGCTGCATACTAATATCTCTACAACCCTAGCGTCACCGAACCTTAAGTGTGTAGACCCTACGGGTTCGGGAGATATGCAGACATGACCGAGACGCCTCTCTGGTCAATAACCAACAACGGGATCTGGATACCCATGTTGGCTCCCACATACTCCTCGATGATCTCATCGGATGAACCACGATGTCGAGGATTCAAGCAACCCCGTATACAATTCCCTTTGTCAATCGGTATGTTACTTGCCCGAGATTCGATCGTCGGTATCCCAATACCTTGTTCAATCTCGTTACCGGCAAGTCACTTTACTCGTACCGTAACGCATGATCCCGTGACCAAACACTTGGTCACTTTGAGCTCATTATGATGATGCATTACCGAGTGGGCCCAGAGATACCTCTCCGTCATACGGAGTGACAAATCCCAGTCTCGATCCGTGACAACCCAACATACACTTTCGGAGATACCCGTAGTACACCTTTATAGTCACCCAGTTACGTTGTGACGTTTGTTACACCCAAAGCACTCCTACGGTATCCGGGAGTTACACGATCTCATGGTCTAAGGAAAAGATACTTGACATTGGAAAAGCTCTAGCAAACGAACTATACGATCTTGTGCTATGCTTAGGATTGGGTCTAGTCCATCACATCATTCTCCTAATGATGTGATCTCGTTATCAATGACATCCAATGTCCATAGTCAGGAAACCATGACTATCTGTTGATCAACGAGCTAGTCAACTAGAGGCTTACTAGGGACATGTTGGTGTCTATGTATTCACACATGTATTACGATTTCCGGATAACACAATTATAGCATGAATAAAAGAAAATTATCATGAACAAGGAAATATAATAATAATCCTTTTATTATTGCCTCTAGGGCATATTTCCAACAGTGACCGCCTCTTTTACTTCTTGGAGTAGGGTCCAAGTCTCCTGGATCACGTTCGTTGAGAAAATCATGTTCCCTAAGGTTTCATTTCGTTTGGACTCCGTTTGATATTCCGTTTCTTTGAAACACTGAAATAGGCAAAAAAAAATAGCAATTCTGGGCTGGGCCTCCGGTTAATAGGTTAGTCCCAAAAATAATATAAAAGTGCAAAATAAAGCCCAATATAGTCCAAAACAGTAGATAATATAGCATGGAGCAATCAAAAATTATAGATACATTGGAGACGTATCAAACACCATCGTAACCTTCTCCCTCCGCACAACAAGTTCGCTGCCTCACTCGCGAGCAGTTCGTGCGACCAGCCATCTCTCATCGCTATTTTGCATCGGGATGCCATCCGTCGATTTGCAGAGAAAACAGAAGTTCAGTGCATACGTCCTTCAATTCACCATCTCTCACATTGTTAGTTAAAAAAGGTCGTGTTTTGTTCTAGCTTTGCTATTGCTTTCTGAAGTTCAATAGTATATGTGGGTGCAAAAACAAGTGTTTTGATACGTGGTTTCAGTTTTTTCGCATATCCTTCTTAAAAAATGCAACCAAAAAAAGAGTTTTCTTGCAAGTTTGTGTCATCGTGACTGCATTAGCCTGACCAAGATTTATGTTTTTGTAGAAGCACAAGACGGCGCTGATAGGTGGATGTGTTGTATCAGAACATGAAGCGTTGGTTGAAGCTAGTCCCATGCGGAGCTACTAGTGCTTCTCCTTTTGTAATTGATTAGCTTTGTTGTTTTCCTAGGTTTTTTGGTCTTAAATTATTCACCATCTCTCACATTGTTGGTTAAAACAGAAGTTCAGAAGCATATGATTCTCTGCTCTGTTTAGTTGTCTGCAAGGTCGCACATTCAGATTCTTGAGAGGATAAAACTATTGATTCCCTACTCTGTTTATTTGTACGGAAGGTCACACATTCAGAGTCTTGAGAGGATAAAAATGGTTGTTCCCTACTCTGTTTATTTTTCTCATGTACTATGAATGAACACTTCAATTGTATTGGCTTGTGCGATGTACTATATATGATGATGGTTTCTCGAGACATTATCAATTCATCATGACTGATGTGTGCACCTACTCCTACTCTAGCAGATAACTGTTGTTTTGTTGTTTCGCCTTTTTATGCCATGCTCTGTTTTGCTGGCGTTGTCAGTGAAATGTGTATGAACAATCTGGAGCAAATTATGAGATACACTAATGGATCATGGATGATGGCAACTGGGAAAACCGCAGAAGCTAGCTCAAGGACTTATCCGAGGCATGTGTTGTTAATACCATGAAGAGTCCAGCTAATCTGCTAGGGGCGGAATTACCAATACCCGAAGAATGCTTTGTTGTTGCTTATACCGCTGCTACTATCCTAGAGTTTTGAAACTGTTGTTGCTAGACTAATCCGGGGGCACTTGTTTACAGTCTGAAAGGCACTTGCTATGTTTGTGTTGCTGTTGTCCTAGTTTTTTTGGTCTTAAACAAATTTTTTGTCTTAAATTATTTCCGTTCTAGGAAGTGTATGTGTTTGTCGTGCAGGTAGCACGCGAAGTGTATGTGTTTTGTTGTGCATAATTTTCTTGATTTTCAATAGCACACGGAGTTCATGTTTCAGAAAATCCGAAGTTCACGTGTACCACATAGAGAAGAAACTCATCAAATGAGAAAAAGGGACAGCCTAGGCCATTTCACCAAAAGCAAAAAATGAATAGAATGTCGTGACAAAAAAAGAATCAAAACTTCACAAGATGTAACATAGCGACTTTGTAGAAAAATGGGAAAACCCATAATTTTGTTTTGTATGTTTTAACCATTTCTAAACAATACTTAGAAGTTCAAATTTAGAAAACGAGGCGGTTTGATGTTTATTACAAACCTATGATTTCCCTGTTTATAAAAAGGCACAAAGGTTCAAATTTAAATAGCAGCGAAGTTCAAATGTTCATTATGAAAAAGAAAGAAGGTCAAAGTAAAATAAATAGTGCATTTCAAAAAGTTACAAAAAATGGGTTTTCCCATTTATAAAAAAAACACCATTCGATCTTTTAACATTAAAAAGATGGAGAGGTCCAAAACCTTCACCGTTGAAGTTAGTGTATAGAACAAGGGCCATAGTCACAGAAACAATTAATTTCTGTACGTTCGGAAATGGTGTGTTGAGAAATCATGGAAAATCCAAATCTCTTGATTCGCAGATCATAAGAAATTCAAACAAAAATAACTGATTAGTTCATAAAAACATAAAACTTTGAAGCAGATACTTAAACATTTCTAAATAAAAAAATAAGAAGTTTAAAGTTTTAAAAATAGAGCAATTCAAAAATTCATAAGAAAGGATTTTCACCATTTCTAAATAAGAAACACGGGAAGTTCAAATTTAAATAACGGACATGTTCAATATTTATTACAAACCTATCATTTTTCCATTACAAAAATAATAATCTAAGAAGTCCAAATTACAAAAATAGAGAAGTTTGATATTTATAAAAAACTTAAATTTTGCTTGTTATTAGAGAAATAAAATCAAGAAGTTTAGAATTATGGAATCTATACACAAAACTCAGATTATTTATGTTTTTAGAACAAATAATAGTATGAATTTCAATCTTTAAAAAAATTGTGTGATGCTTATTTAAAAACTATATTTTATTTGTTTTTCACGTGAAAGTTGCGTGTTTTCAACAGCTTTCCATCGGTATATCATTTGCTCAATCCTGGATAACTGGTTGGGAAGTTACGGGTAAAAAAGTAACACTGGAAAAACAGAGTGAAGTTCAAAAAGAACTGCTCCAGAAGTTCAACCTCTTTATGAAGTGCATTTTCGGAGACTTCTGTTTTTCCGATGAAGGCTGAACGCATGATCTCAGAAGTTGAGGTTGATAACTGCCAGAAGTTCACGTACTACACGGTGTGCATTTGGTATTAAAAAAGAATAAAAATGCAAAGCCTAAAGTTTTGTTGCTCGAATTTCAAGTGCCCGGCCCGAAAAAGTTCAAAAATTGTTGTGAGAGAAATTGAACAAAAATACGTGACAGAAGTTCAAGTTAAAAACAACAAGAAGTTCAATACTACAAGGAATGCATTTCGGCTGAGAATAAAAGTATAGAAAAATAAAAGCTTAAAAGGTTTGTTTAAAAAAGTTCAAGTGCTCCGTCCTAGGAAGTTCAAAAATTCTTGCGAGAGAGGTTCGCCTTGTATTTCCATGTTTAAAACATAAAAAAGAAATTGTTTTTAAAGTTTTAAAATAATTATCTCAATTCACAAGTTCAGTTATTATTTCGGAGCAATTTGATTTCAAAAAAAGAAAATAAAAAAATCAAATTATAAAAATGGAAAATTTTCATGTACTACATGGTGTGAGTTTAATATGAGAAAAATGAATTAAAAGGCAAGGTCCAATTTTGTTGTTGTTATAAGTTCAAGTCCTTAGTCGGAGAAAGTTAAAAAAATATTGTGAGAGAGGTTTGTACAAAAGGAATATCATTTGTGTAACACTGACGAATGGATGAGAAAATTACAAACGAAAATATGTCACAAAAGTTCAACGTGAAAACAGCAGGAAGTTCAACTACTATGCTGAATGAATTTCAGATGAATTTTCTTTAAATCGTTGCGAGAACGAAAAATGATCAACATGGGAAAGTTGCGTGTTTACAACAACTTTCCATTGGTATACCACTTGCTCAATTCCGGTAAGTGGATGGAGAGCTACGAGCAGCGAATGGAGATCTACGAGCAAAAAAACCACGTGAAAAACAGAGTGAAGTTCAAGTAGACATGCCTAGAAGTTCAGGTACTTCACGTGGTGCATTTTCGAAGAATCTGTTTCGCGATAAAGGCAGAACGAATGAGCTCGCCATTTTTGAAATTACTTGAAAACGGCTAGGATTACAGAAAACCATCAACATGAAATTTTTTCATATTTTCCTTAGCTTTTCAACGTTCTATTATTTGCCCCATTCCGATAAAGTTTGTAGAAATTACGGTGAAAATGTGTTTTTAGCCATTTTCGAAATTGACTTAAAACTATAAGGAATTGGGAGAAACAATATATACCAAAATGTTTCGCATTTCCTCAAGCTTTCCAAGGCCATATCATTTGCTGCATTCGGACATACGGTTAAAAAATAGATCGAAAATACGAACTCGGTGGAACTTGTACCGTTTTCTAAATTACTCTGAAACCGTTCAAAATTAGAAAACAATTTCTAAATTAAAAAGTAGCGCATTTTCATAAGCTTTCCAACGCCATATCATTTGGCTCAATTGGATTAGCCATTTAGAAATGACATCAAAAATACGAACTCGGCTGTTCGGTTTGCGAAATTTTACGATTTTCCAAATTACTCTTTAACCGTAGGGAATTAGAGAAAACTTTCAACATGTGGAAGGAGTGGTTTTGCAGCAGCTTTCCAACGCCATATTATTTGTCTCATACCGATAAATGGTTTTGAAATGCAATCGAAAATATGATTCACGTTTTTTGTATGAAGAAAAAAAGGTTTCAAAACTGCTCTTAAACCGCTTACGTTTTGCCAAAAGTTTAACTTGGGTCATGATACCGGTGTCCATAACCTTCCAATGGTATATCTCAAGCCCCATTCGGGCAATGTTGGCGGAAGTTCAACCTAGCACTAGGAGAAGTTCAGGTCGAACAACTCAGGCAAAAATTGCAAAAAATGCAATTTCATCACAACCCGAGCGAGATTCCTATTTAAAACCGGTATTTAGTTGCTAAAAATGTTTCTAGATTATACTAACATCATATAGAACACGACTAAACAGAATAATTCGCGGGCGAAGCCACGGTTGTGAAGATAGCCCAAAGATCGGGTTCGTACAGAGGGAAGTTCACGCGCGTTACTCAGGCAGTTCAGGTTGTGATCAGAATATTATTCTGATCCCTTGATCAGAATAGTGTTTATGTATATATACACACGCACACATACACACACTAATAAAAGAAATATGTATTCTTAGTCCGTTTTACTATTTTATAGAAAACCCCTAATGTTTATGATATTAAACCCGCCGTACATATCAAATATTTTTTAAAATACTCATATCTTCTAAACCGTAACTCTAAATTTAACATGTTATATATGGAATTTGATTTGAAAAATATGTAGAATCAGAACAGGATGTTATTTTACCTATTTTTTTAAATACTATTTAGGCTGCAATTTTAATCAACAATGCATTATCCATATATTTTTCATACCGGTACTGATTCAGATTGGGGATAAACACTTCCGCAAAATTAGGATTCGACTTGAAATTTAAGATAAATTTGTAAGAGACACCCAATAAATAAGGACATGCATGACAAGAAATAAAAGAAGGACCCAATAAAGATGGCATGTCCGCTATGAAAGAAATAAAAGTGGAAATGCAGAGGAGATCCGATAAAGATGAGATGTTGCTCTATTCTCCTATATATAAGAAGAAGAAAAAGATGACATGCATGAAAAAAGTAAAAAGATGCACGCATGACAAAAAATAAAATAAAAGACAAGTTTGGTAAGATATAAATAGTGATGAAACATGGGCCAATACCTATGACATGTATGGCAAGAAATAGTGATGAAATAGGGGGCAAGTACCTGCGTCCATATGAGACCATACAAAAATGTTCTTTTCCAGAAAAAAAACTCTTTTTATCATTAAGAAATCATATATCTTTTTAACAACCTTTTTAACAACTTTTCATGTATTTAAGAAATGGAACAATTGTATTCGTGCCCCTAGTTAGGTCACGCTTGATTGATTTGCCCCTATTTTTTCAACAATTGCGGTTTTGCCCAGCTCACTTCACTCGCCTTGTGTTTTTGCCCTTCCGGGGCGGTTCTGACTTGGTTGGAACCGCCCCGGAAGGGCAAAAACACAAGGCGAGTGAAGTGAGCTGGGCAAAACCGCAGTTGTTGAAAAAATAGGGTCAAATCAGTCGACCGTGACCCCACTAGGGGCACGAATACAAAAATCCCTTAAGAAATATACATGTGAAAAAAAGTAATATGTATTCTTAATAAAAGAAAACCTACTAATAAAAGTAATAGGTATTTTTAACAATCATATACCTACCAATAAAAGAAATAGGTATTCTTAGTCCGTATTACTATTTTAGAGAAAATCCCCTAATGTTTCTGTCATTAAACCCGCAGTACATATCAAATGATTTTTAAAATACTCATATCTTCTAAACTGTAACTCCAAATTTAACATGTTATATATGGAATTTGATTAGAAAAATATGTTGAATCGGAATATGATGTTATTTTACCTGCTAATTTGTTTTTTGAAATACTATTTAGGATGCAATGTTAATCAACAATGCATTATTCGCCTTCTTTTCATACCGGTACTGATTCAGATTGGGGATGAACACTTCAGCAAAATCAGGATTGGACATGAATTTAAGATAAATTTACAAGAGACACCCAATAAATAAGGGCATGCATGACAAGAAATAAAAGAAAGACCACATAAAGATGGCATGTCCGCTATGAAAGAAATAAAAGAGAAAATGCAGAGGAGATCTGATAAATATGAGATGTTGCGCTATTCTCCTATATATAAGAAGAAGAAAAAAAGAGGACGTGCATGAAAAAAGTAAAAAGACGCACGCATGATGTCGGTGGGAAACGACACCTATGGGATCACAGGAATCCCTACTACGGTTGGGGGCGTGGGGTTGTGAGAAGAGCGGATCAAACAGGTAGCACACGGTTCGTCTATCCAGGTTCGGGCCGCGAGGATGCGTAAAACCCTACTCCTGCTTTGGTGGATTGTTTATCTGTGTTCTTGAGCTAGCTATGGGGCATGAGGAGCTCCAAGAAGCCGACCCCTCCTCCTGGTCGCCTTGGGCCTCCTTTTATAGAGAAAGGGGTCGCCACAGTGGCACACAGGAGGTGGAAAGAGTACAGTGATGTAAGGTTATCCCTCGCATTACATGACAAGGCGCCTTTAATGCGTCTTGCTTAGGTGTCCTTGCTTTATCGGGGACGGGGGAGAGCCCTGTCTCGTCCGTCGCTGCTTCCTCTTGGGTCGACACGCGCCTTGGCCAACGGTGCCCGCAGTGCCATGTAGGCAGGCAGGTAGCTAAGGTGGCGCAGTGGTGGGTCTCCACGAAGATCTGTACGCCGCCATGCAGGCGCCTGCCCAGCTGGTTGGGTCGGCAGCTGCATGTGAACGGCGGTGGAGGTGTGACTGGTGCGGGCCTGATGGTGGCCCCACGGGTGTCCTTGGCAAGGGCCTTGTCGGGGCCCCGGCAAGGGTCTTGCCGTGGCGCTTGCTATCATCCCCGGCAAGGCTCTTGCCGGGGGCCTTGTGGTCCTCCTTGGCTGGGATCCCGCCAAGGATCATCATCTTCTAAAGTGTGTATCTGATCTTGAATGTCTTCCCAAAGATCTGCAAGCCACCACGGGGATGTCTCCCGAATCCTTGCCCCATGGGGGCAGTGGACTTAAGGGTGACTCGCTCCGTAGGTGTGGGGCGAGCTGCCACGACAAGGATCTTGCCGGGTTCACTAGAACTGCCCCCCGGCAAGGATCTTGCCGGGGGAGTTCACTTCGTCCCCTTTGCTCTTTGTGGTCTTGGTCTTGGCGTCGTTCTGCTTCTCTTGAGCTTCAGCCTTACCTTGGCTCACCTCCTTTGCCATGCTTGGTGTGGCGGTGCCCGTGGCTCAGACTGCCCGTGCATAGTTATAGGGGTACAAAAGGTGTACCCCTCTTTTTGTACACCGACAGGAGCCCCCGGGCCTGGGCCACACATAAGCGCAACGCGTTGTTGGGCTAGGCCCAAAAACGGTGCGCGGGCAGGCGGGGCGGTTTCTACCGCGGTAAGTTCCTTCGTGCGATGCGCTTCCCACGCTTCCCGCGTGTGGCGCGGCGTGGGGAGGCGTGTGTGACGTGGGCGGCATGCATGGGGTTGCTTCCCGCGGGCATGCGTCACATCACAGTTAATGTGAAAGGAGGCGGCCCGCGTTCTCCCCCATAAGAAGGAATAACCGCGGGCGCGCTGCTCACTTTCTCCTCTTCCTTCGTGCCTTTTCCAATCTCAGAGCCGTCGTTCCCTCTCTTCCTTCCGTCGCAAGCTTTCTTCGTCGCCCGCAGTCGCTGCTTCGCCACCCCCTTCCTCAACCCTCTAGACTTCTAGGCCGCCATGGCGCCCAAATCCGCCAAGGGCAAGGGGGTGGCTAAGGGCTCTGGGACCATGGAGCCGCCGGAGAGCGCGCTGTTCGGGGACAAGATGAAGTCCGCCTTCTTCTTCCCCTCGACGGTTGATGTTCATGAGCTCCGGGCCTCCTTCAAGCCCCTGTGGGGAGTGAAGACGGGGGGAGAGAATTCGGGGCACACGGCGACGCGCGTCATTCCTGCCGCTTGCACTGATCCTGCCCCAAATCGGTACCCCTTCTTTGTTGACTACTTTTCTTGCGGGTTATGCCCTCCTTTCTCCGATTTCTTCTGCGACATTATGCACAACTTCGGTTTTCGCCTCTTGGATTTTACTCCGAATGCGGTGGTGTGCATGTCTTTCTTTACGCATCTTTGCGAGGGCTTTGCCGGAGTGCAGTCCAACACGGCGCTCTTCCGCCATTACTTCTATCCTCGAATCCAAACGGGAGGTGCCGTCGCTGGTTGCGTCACCTGGATCACAAGATCCAAGGAGGCGTACCCGGACGGTGCCGTGAAGGAGAGGTGGGAGGAATGTCGTGACCGGTGGTGTTGGATTGAAGACGAAGACCCGCCGGAATTTGCAAGGTCCGCCGAGTGCCGCCGGCCCGCGGCAATGATTGGGGTGATGTCGACGGCGCCGACGGGAGGCTTACTGTCGCCACCACCAGGATTCTTCGGCTGACCCGTGCTAGGCTCACCCTTGAGATGATTGGGGTAGACTTCATTCACCGCCGGATCGCCCCGTTGCACAATAAGGGGAGGCCAGCCTGGCTTTTTACGAATCCGGCTGACATTATGCGGCTCCGCCCTGGCCTTGACCACAACTTCACGGTGATGGTGCATGCCCACTTCTGTCAGCGGCTCTATCAGCTGGATGTGGATCGCGACGGCGAGGTCGAGCTGACCGGCAAGGCCGCAAGGGTTGCCGTAAAGGCCGGCAAGGCCGTCAAGGGGCCGCTCTTCAAGTTGCCAGCGGGGGTGGTCCTGTTGTGCAATAATTCACGCCGGTCCGAGATCATCGCCATGATGTCGGGCTGCAACGCGCACGGCCCCGTCCCGAGCTGGAGGGAGCCGACGGACGCAGACGTGCAACAATTCTTCGACACCTTGATTGAGGTGTACGTCAATGCTGACGTCGAGCGGTGGCTTGTCATGGACACCACCCAGGCAGAGCTGGACTATATCGCCACCAGGGCGAGGGAGGCACAGCTTGCCATGGAGGCCGGCAGCGCCGGGGGCATGGAGGACGAGGCCGCCACGGCCGCGGAGGAGGAGTAGTTCACCCTGTGGGTGGCGGCCACCGAGGAGGCCAGCGGCGCCAACACCGGAGCTCCGCTTGTCGAGGATGCGGCTGACGAGTCGTCGTCGGAGGAGGGCGTGGCGGTGGGCTCGACGCCATCCAGGAGAAGAGGGCGAGTCCTACGGCGGTCTGGCTCCGGCGAGCCGGTCCGGCCTGGCAGGGCTACGCGGCCTCAATTGACCCTGGAGGGGTCCGGGCGCCACACGAGGGCTACGGCAGCAAAGAGGCTGGTGAAGGCCGCTGGGAAGAAGAAGGCGACAGCCCCTTCCTCATCCGGGCATGCACAAACCCCGCCGCCTTCTTCGCCTCCTCCGGCAGGCGTCGACTCGGATGATGATGTGGAGCTCCCTTTTGATCTCGGGCCTCTCAGCCCGGAGAGGAAAAGGAAGCTGGCAGAAGAGGAGGAGATGGACGACGAGTAAGTATTCCGTCCCTTACTGTCATTTCCATTCCCCTGAATTGAGTCACTTATCCTGACCCGCTTTTGCTTTTGTAGGGATGCAGAGACGTTGGCCCAGAGGGCGAAGAGGGCGAGGACCTCGGCGAGCGGCCAGTCCTTGGCTGGGGCTTCAAGGACACCACTGGTGGTGCTAAGCAGCCCGGACAGCAGCCCCCGGCGCAGCCCCCAGCGTAAGTTCGTCACCCCCTTCTTACTCGACATGTGATAGGCGCCCGATGCTATGATGCTGACCTTGCCGGGTTCGCATGAGGGGAGCGACAGCAGGAGGAGCCACAGAGGGCTACTCCTAACACACCACCCCCGTCGAGTACGCCACCGCGGGGGGCGTCCCCGGCAAGGGCGTCAGGCACGGGGCCCACACCCATGGAGGAAGAGGGGAACTTGGGCGCCGGTGGCTCTGCCACGGCGCCAAATGCTGGCGGAGAGGGGACTTCTGCTTCACAGCCTGGAACTAGTGAGTCGCTTGTCCGTCGTCTCTGTTTTTCTCCTTATTTTTTTCTTGGCTTCATTGCTCCCGTTGCTGCCCAGGCCCTCCTTCAGCAGACATGGAGGACGTGGACACTGTTATCGGAGACATTGCTGAGGAGGCCGCGGCGGAGGCCAGCAGGACTGCTGCCGAGGAGGCCGCCAAAGATGCTGACGAGGCCGCCGCTGATGAGGCCGCCAAGGGTGATGCCGACGATGCCGCTGCGGGGGCCGCCAGGGCTACCGGCGAGGCTTCCGCCGAGGGCGCCACCAGCGGTCCTGCCGGGGAGGCCGGCAAGGCCTCCGCCGAGAAAGAGGTGATGGATGATCAGCCTCCCTCCTCCTCAACCTCGGGCCCCGGCAGATATCTAAAGGTGGGCGATGATCTTTTCGTCCACCTCCCAGGGGCGTCAAGCCGAGCGCCCACCGAAGGGGAAGTTTTTGACGGCGAGGTGCTTGCCGCCACCGGGCTCGAGGTTGTTGACGCGCATGGCGTTGGCGGCGACGGTTCTCCAGAAGAGCAGCTCTTCCGCGCCATGGGGGCCAATTTCTGGAAGCTCCAAGTGCTCTACCGTGCCCGCCTGGACAAAGTCAAGTCCAGGGCGGCAGCGATGGACAACGCGGAGGTGGACTTCAAGCCGCGCGTCACTGAGACGCAGACCTGGTTCCACCAGACTCGCGAGGAGCAGAGGGCCTTTCAGGAGAAATTGGCCCAGCGCGAGGTGGAGCTCACCATGAATTTTATGCATGTTATTTCCCCGTTCAATTCCACTTTGTATGTGTGCCCTATGTCGATCGGGAAGGCTTGCCGGCGCGGAAGCCCCAAGGGGCGTCTTGGGGACGGATCCCCATGGCCTGCCGGGTACGTGTGCTGCCGGACGAGCCACCTTCCCGTTCCGAACGCGGCTGCTCGAACTGTCGAGCTTCACTAGTAGAAAAGGGGGCAATGGTCCAGGCCGGATTGAGCATTAGTCCCGGTTCAGTCTAGAACCGGGACTAATGTGAGCATTTATCCCGGTTCGTGCGGCTAAGTCATTAGTCCCGGTTCACCTGGGCCCTTTAGTCCCGGTTCGTGTTAGAAACCGGGACTAAAGGGTGCGATGACCTTTAGTCCCGGTTCATGCCTCAAACCGGGACTAAAGATTAGACCTTTAGTCCCGGTTTGAGGCACGAACCGGGACTAATGGGGTTGAGACCTTTAGTCCCGGTTCGTGCCACGAACCGGTACTAAAGGTCCCATTTTCAAACTCTACCCCCCCCCCCCCCCCCCCCCGTGGATCGCCTTTCCAGTTTTAAAAAAAATAAAAGAAAATGATGGAAATGTCAAAAAAATAAAATAAAATAAGTTTCCCATGTGATATGTGGTCTAGTTGTTGGAAAAATTTACAAACATGAATTTTCGACTTTTTTGCAAAATCTCTCGAGAATTTGTAAAAATGGGCGTAACTTTTGCATACGAACTCGGATGAAAAAGTTTTTTATATGAAAAATCATCTACTCATATCTTCTAAACCGTAACTCTAAATTTAACATGTTATATATGGAATTTGATTTGAAAAATATGTAGAATCAGAATAGGATGTTATTTTACCTATTTTTTTAAATACTATTTAGGCTGCAATTTTAATCAACAATGCATTATCCATATATTTTTCATAGCGGTACTGATTCAGATTGGGGATAAACACTTCCGCAAAATTAGGATTGGACTTGAAATTTAAGATAAATTTGTAAGAGACACCCAATAAATAAGGACATGCATGACAAGAAATAAAAGAAGGACCCAATAAAGATGGCATGTCCGCTATGAAAGAAATAAAAGTGGAAATGCAGAGGAGATCCGATAAAGATGAGATGTTGCTCTATTCTCCTATATATAAGAAGAAGAAAAAGATGACATGCATGAATCGAGGACGTTGTTGCTTGACTCGAGTCAGAATCGAGGGCGTTGTTGATCGTGGAAGGCTACTCTGCCACTCTCGACGCAGCCGCTTGAGCTGTTGAGCGGACTTGAAATAGGGCAAGGGTGTTGCCGATCGTGGTAGAGCCCCTGGCGTGCAGGTTTTTCATACAAAGCAAACATCTCCGGGGGGGATAACCTTAAATAAGAAGGGCAGTACAAATAAGGGTTCAGTGCAACTTAGCTTCTGTTTGCGATCACTCGAGTGTCGATCTTCTGGCCTCCTTTCTTCTCCAAGGGTCACGGAGATGAGGGAGCGCCAGGCTCGCTGCTAAAGCCGATTCTCACAACTGCGCCCCCTACCTGGCGCGCCAAAGATGTCGGTGGGAAACGACACCTATGGGATCACAGGAATCCCTACTACGGTTGCGGGGCGCGGGGTTGTGAGAAGAGCGGATCAAACAGGTCACACAGTTCGTTTATCCAGGTTCGGTCCGCGAGGATGCGTAAAACCCTACTCCTGCTTTGGTGGATTGTTTATCTGTGTTCTTGAGCTAGCTATGGGGCGTGAGGAGCTCCAAAAAGCTGACCCCTCCTCCTGGTCGCCTTGGGCCTCCTTTTATAGAGAAAGGGGTCGCCACAGTGGCACACACGAGGTGGAAAGGGTACAGTGATGCGAGGTTATCCCTCGCATTACATGACAAGGCGCCTTTAATGCGTCTTGCATAGGTGTCCTTGCTTTATCGGGGACGGGGGAGAGCCCTGTCTCGTCCGTCGCCGCTTCCTCTTGTGTCGACACGCGCCTTGGCCAACGGTGCCCGCGGTGCCATGTAGGCAGGCAGGTAGCTGAGGTGGCGCAGTGGTGGGTCTCCACGAAGATCTGTACGCCGCCATGCAGGCGCCTGCCCAGCTGGTTGGGTCGGCAGCTGCATGTGAACGGCGGTGGAGGTGTGACTGGTGCGGGCCTGATGGTGCCCCCATGGGTGTCGTTGGCAAGGGCCTTACCGGGGCCCCGGCAAGGGTCTTGCCGTGGCGCTTGCTGTCATCCCCGACAAGGCTCTTGCCGGGGGCCTTGTGGTCCTCCTTGGCTGGGTTCCCGCCAAGGATCATCATCTTCTAAATTGTGATGCCCGGATAGTTACGCTATAGTAACCCTCTGCTAATGATGCCACGTCACCTCGATTACCGTGGCTAATCTCGCATTAGTTCGAAACCGATTTGAATTCAATTTAAAAATCAGGCAAACAACAAAAGTTTTCAAAAATTAAAACTAAAATGTTCGGGTTGTGTCAAATAAATCTTATGTAATAATGTTGGAGAAACCAACATTTCTTATAATATTTTAATGCACTAAAACAACCAAAACAGAGGACATAATAATTAATTTAATGCCTTTTATAAAGTTACATTTAAATAACTAATTTAGTAGTGTGCCAAAATAATTGTGGCAGTAGACCAATAAGTAATACTAATTTAGTTGCTCACTTCGCATTTTATAAAACAAGAATTAAAGGAAGATTTAAAAGAAAACAGTAAATACATAGAATAATAAAAACAAAAGGAACAAAACAATACAAAAAAAGGGATGAGAGGGAACCCCCTCCCTGCTGGGCCGTGGCCCAGATGGCCACCAGGCCGCCTGGCTGGCCCAACCGGCCACCCACTTCCCCCCATTAACCCCACGGTCCACCAGACCGAAACCCTAGCCCGATCCCACGCACCCACTCCTCCCCCCCACATCGCCCACTCCCCCCTCGATCTGGATCGAGATCGAGGGCTCGACCCCGACGCCGCTCGGTGCTTCCCCGCCGTCGCCGCTCATCCCCTTGCCGCCCTCGTCACCGGCAGCCCGGTCGCTGCCCCGTCCTCACCTCCTCCTGACTGGTGCCCAGTGCTCGGGGCCCCCACCCCGTCGCCGCTCGACGCCCCCGCCACCGGATCACCCGCTACCTCGCCGGCGTCGCCTCCCTGCCAGACTGCGTCGTCCCCGTCTTGTTCCTCGACCCCCACTGCCCGGACCCTACATCCCCCCGTGAGATTCCTCTCCTCTGGTCCCCTTGCTCGCCGTGCCCCGCCTGTGGCCTGCACCAGCTAGCTCCCGCCGTGCTCCCCTGCTATCGCCCGAGCTCCGCGCTGCCGTGTGGCCCGCTCGCCTCCCCCCCGCGCGCCCGTGCGTGCCATGTAGCCACCGCTCGCTGCAGCCATCCGTCGCCGTCGCGGTGACCGCCCCGCTTTGCTCCTGGTGCCCCGCTTCCCCGCGCTCGCACAACCTCGCGGCCACGCCGCCTGTGCTGCGTCGGTGACCTCCATCCCTGCATCATGCCCGGACCGCGCGCCTCGCCATCTGCTCCCGCTCCGTCCTGCCCCTGGCTGTGTGTAGCCCGCGCGCTGGCTACGCCAAGTGCCTCGCCCCGCCGAGGCCTCTCTGCCTCGTCCGCCCCTGCCCACTGCCGCACCGGCGTTCCCCCCTCGCCGTGGCTCCGACTGGTTGCATCCAGTTCGGGCGCCCGCACCCGCATGACCCAGCGCTCGTCGCCGATCCGCTAGCGCCCACGCCCGTTGACCCGCTAAGGCCCTGGGCCACTTACACGCAGGCCCCATGCGCCCAGAACGTTTTATAAAAAAAGAATTTAAAAATATATGTAATAAATAGATTATTAGTAATAAAATTTAATTAATTAACTTAATTAATTCTGATTAAATTAACTAATTAAGATTAATTAACCTAATGACTAATTAGCCTAATTAACTACTGTTATTTAGCTAAGCAGTGTATGGCAGTGGGGCCCATACCCTAATTAATACTACTTAGGTTAATTAATATGCCTAATTAACATGTGCCACTGACCAGTGGGACCCACTGGTCAGGTGGACCAGTCAACCCCTGTTGACTGCTGACGTCAGCATGACATCATGCTGATGTCACAATTCTAATTTCGAATTAAATTAAATAATTATTTAAAATTCCAGAAATTAATTAAATCTTTAGAAAATCATATCTTTTAATCCGTAACTCGGATTAAAAAATTTTCAACACGAAAGTTCCTCAGAGCAACGAGACGATTCCGAATACGCAACCCGTTCGTCCGCCACACCCCCCTAACCTATCGAACTCGCAACTTTCCCCCTCCGGCTCCTCTGCCCGAAAACGCGAAACACCGGGGATACTTTCCCGGATGTTTCCCCCTTTCGCCGGTACCACCTACTGCCGCGTTAGGGCACACCTAGCACCGCGTATTGCCATGTTATGCTTTGTGATGCTTTGATTGCTATGTTATTTATTGTGTTCCCCCTCCATTACTTCTTTCCGGTAGACCCCGAGACTGCCGGCGACCCCCAGTTCGACTATGGAGTTGATGACCCCTCTCTCTTGCCAGAGCAACCAGGCAAGCCCCCCCCTTGATCACCAGATATCGCCTACTCTGATCTATACTACTTGCATTAGAGTAGTGTAGCATGTTACTGCTTTCCGTTATCCTATCCTGATGCATAGCATGTCCTTGTTACTACTGTTGTTACCTTTACCTGCTATCTTACATGCTTAGTATAGGATGCTAGTTTTCCATCAGTGGCCCTACATTCTTGTCCGTCTGCTGCGTTATACTATCGGGCCGTGATCACTCGGGAGGTGATCACGGGTATATACTATACATTATACATGATACATGTGGTGACCAAAGTCGGGTTGGCTCGAGGAGTACCCGCGAGTGATTCACGGATTGGGGGCTGAAAGGACCTTTGTCCCGACGGCCCTATGTGTGGATCTTTGTGGCGGAGCGGCAGGGCAGTTCGGGGCTACCTGGGTGAGAGGTGAGCCTGGCCCTGTTGGCGTTCGTGGATAATTAACACGCTTAACGAGATCTGGGTATTTGATCTGAGTCTGGCCATTTGGTCTATACGCACTAACCAACTACGCGGGAAAGATATGGGCACTCGGCGTCGTGGTATGAACCGAAGCACTTCTTGACGTCAGCGACGGAGCGGCGCGCGCTGGATTGGACTGGAACGCCACTAGGCTAGGTCTGCTTCCGGCCGCCCTCGCAACATGCAAGTGTGCTCAGGGCGATGGGCCTAGACCCCTGCGCGCTTAGGTTTAGACCAGCGTGTTGACCTCTCTGTTGTGCCTAGGTGGGGCTGCGACGTGTTGATCTTCCGAGGCCGGGCATGACCCAGGAAAGTGTGTCCGGCCAAATGGGATCAAGCGTGTTGGGCTATGTGGTGCACCCCTATAGGGAAGTTAATCTATTCGAATAGCCGTGTTCCCTCGGAAAAAGGACGACCTAGAGTTGTACCTTGACCTTATGACAACTAGAACCGGATACTTAATAAAACACACCCTTCCAAGTGCCAGATATAACCCGGTGATCGCTCTCTAACAGGGCAACGAGGAGGGGATCGTCGGGTAGGATTATGCTATGCGATGCTACTTGGAGGACTTCAGTCTACTCTCTTCTACCTGCTGCAAGACGGAGGCGACCAGAAGGATAGTCTTCGATAAGACTAGCTATCCCCCTCTTATTCTGGCATTCTGCAGTTCAGTCCACTGATATGGCCCTTTACACATATATCCATGCATATGTAGTGTAGCTCCTTGCTTGCGAGTACTTTGGATGAGTACTCACGGTTGCTTTTCTCCCCCTTTTCCCCATTTCCCTTCTACCCGGTTGCCGCAACCAGATGCTGGAGCCCAGGATCCAGACGCCACCATCGACGACGACTCCTACTACTCTGGAGGTGCCTACTACTACGTGCTGCCCGCTGACGACGACCAGGAGTAGTTAGGAGGATCCCAGGCAGGAGGCCTGCGCCTCGTTCGATCTGTATCCCAGTTTGTGCTAGCCTTCTTAAGGCAAACTTGTTTAACTTATGTCTGTACTCAGATATTGTTGCTTCCGCTCACTCGTCTATGATCGAGCACTTGTATTCGAGCCCTCGAGGCCCCTGGCTTGTATTATGATGCTTGTATGACTTATTTTATTTGTAGAGTTGTGTTGTGATATCTTCCCGTGAGTCCCTGATCTTGATGTACACATTTGCGTGCATGATTAGTGTATGATTGAATCGGGGGCGTCACAAGTTGGTATCAGAGCCGACTGCCTGTAGGAATCCCCCTTTCCAACTCCTTGGCCGAAGTCGAGTCTAGGCATTGCAAAACTTTTACTAACTTGGCTGTGTGTCTTACGGGCACACGTCGCCATCGGGTGGTAGTAGGATCTTTTACTCCTTGATCTATACTCTGGGACTCTGATCTCTCTCCTATTCGGGTTAAATGAATTTTGCTAAATCTAACATTAGGATCTCGTTATCACTTTCACCCGGAGAGCCCCTTATTTCTGATGATCGTCTGCTGCACGTGAAGACCCTGAAGATCTCCTCTGTTAACCCGAGAACTTGTGATCATCGCGTTTGCAATTCCCCTTCCACCGTCAACCCTTATGGATAACTACATGCAGTTCTTATTCTTACATTCATCCCAGTTGGTCTTGTTATTACAAGATACCCCGAACTTCTCTCTATTGCTTCGAGAAAACTTTGTGCTTACTGCCTTGTAGTTCCTTGTCGCTTGAATACACCTACAAATTAATCCTCACACGTACCGAGGATTTGTTTCTCCCCAGTTGTTCATGTGTTCACAAAAGTCTTCGAAATGCTATTCAATCTTCCGAAAATCCTGAGCATCCTATTGCTCTTTAAATTCTTGCTTGCTTGCAATATGGTTAATCCCATAAGTCTCATAATCATATTGGCATCCCTTGTCATTATCATTTTGAGTCCATTGATTCAAAATGTTGCGAATGCTCGCATTCCTCAGTCGAATCTTAGAATTCTTTCCTTCGGCTCAGACGCCATTTTAAACATGAGCTGGATCTCGACCAATCAAATTGCCGTCGATTTTACCCCTAAGGCTTTTCATCTTATCCACCCCTAATCAAAGCATTCATTCTGATCCTTTGATTTGGTAACCATAATTCCCTTGCATTTGAGCCTTGAATTAGTCAGTTGTTTCTATAGTCTGATCTCCTTACATTGATTCTTCCTCTGGTTGAGTACCGATGCTCACATCAGATCCTTTGAGGACCACCGGATCCTTGGTTGGATTTTATCCGATAGCGTCCTTCATATTCAATCCCTTTGGTAGTTCTTTCTCCATTGGTAAATCCTATCCTCTGATTGACCAACCATGCTCTGCTTTCGAGCTTGTGGTATTTATTATTGAAGCTTGTGGTATATGTTTCCACGATACCCTGACGGGTTGAACCTATGCCTTCCTTAATATGTGTGAACTCGAAAGTTTTCACGGGTCATACTCTTCTGGTGTTTTGCTAGATAAAATCTCAACACTACAACTTCTTCGAACGTGAGAGGTGAATGGAAGGTTATACATTGAAGAAGTGGGAGTCGACCTTGAACTTTGTGTTCATGCCCATGGACACGATGTAGATCCTACCATAGAAGCTTCTTGTAATAATAACTATTTTGTTGATATAAGATCATCTGGTATCTGTGAACTGATCCTATGCAATCGTGGTTTCGACCATATTTTCTCTTTGATCCCATTTCTCGGACAAGTCAAAGCACTTGTCTTTTGCAAGTCAATACACCAGTCCAACCTCTACCTTGATCTACAGTCGAGTATTACCCTCTGGTATCTCGAGTATATCTAAGAACTGTGTTGCATCTTATGAGTCACCATCAGCTATTATTTCTCACCGATGCCAATTTTTTTTTTGGGTTCTGAGTTGTTAGTCGCTCAAGAACACCGGTAAGTGAACCGATTCCGCACTCTAGTTCGATAACTCTAAGTAATATTCGATGCTTATGAGTTTAATAACCCTTCAAGTCATTCCAAGCCTGATCGGCTATATCATTATCGAGCTAAATTTTAACTGTGCTTCCTGGTCCTTAATCCCGGAGCACAACTTTCGATGATGAGCTAAGCATACATCGATCTTCCTCGTCATATCAGTTCACCTTGAACAACAAGCTTGATGTCAAGTTTGTGTCCTACCCATAGTTCCAATAACCTTCCGCCTCATCATTCCTTTGACTTGATGTCGTTGCTGATTGATTACATCTTGAAATCTCTCGTCAAATGTGTCATGAACATCATCAACCTTATGAGGTCTTCCAAGATATCTATTGAAATTTTCTGAGAAATAGCATCCTTTGCCCTCGATGATCTGGGTTATCATCGACAACATTATTGCAACCCCTCCAACACAAAACTTGTTCCTGTTTTGTGTTGTACCTTGAGATCCTTGCTATCCAGCATTTGTTCTTCTCTACCTTGGAATATTACCACCTTTTTATGTCAAGAATGTCGTGCTAATTTACCACCTCTTGAGAATTCTTGATATAGTAATATCTCTCGCCTCTTGCGTTCATTTCTTGGTCTCCGTGTTGTTTCTAACCGGAATACCGACAAATGGTCTGTGATGTGTAAATTCTAAACTTCTAGCAACCCTATTGCTTTGAAGTTATTGGTCTACAGTTTCATTCTAAGTCTATTGCTTATTGAATCATCATTCGAGCATTGATCGTGCTACCTAGTCTAGATTCCTGGGTGCACCCTTCTATCATTGTTCAGTTGTGTATGCTTCCCTCGAGCATACATCATTATATCATTTGACCCGACAAACGATATTTCCTTGTTCACCTAATTGTGGAAATCAATCCTTTGGAAATCTCGATGAATTGTCGCTGAGCCCATCAGCCACCTCCTCGTCCCCTCCTTGGTAAAATGATGAACTCTTGCTTTGGAACTCGCTTCCATAGTTCATTTCCAAGAATCTTAAATTATCATCTAGTCAATGTGTGTTACACCTTTTCTTCTCAGGCACCATGAGTCTGAGGTATCCTAACACCGACCAGATCTGAATCCCGGTCAGATATGATGGTTGGAATATATTCCCAAGGGTAATAACAATGTTCTCTTATGACCCGGTAAGGTGATGTCATGTCCAGCACACCTGGCCGGAGGACCTACTGTTATAGTTTCCTTTTTAGCAAGGTTATCCATTCTTCCATGAGGAAATTGAAAGAATTATTCTATGAGTTGTTCCTGATGGATCCTTTGTGTATCCCAAAGTCTGACCTTTGCTTGAATACCATGTCAATGCTATCTCGAAGCATGTCTATGGTACTTCGATTTTCAACAGGAACATTTGAAGCCCAATGCTAAATGTTTCCTGCTCAACTATTCAAACACTGTTGTATGGGTAATGTCATGAAATTTCTCTCCCCTTACCTAAAGAGTTTTCTACATTATATCCTATCATGGATATCATGCTCTGCTTCACCTTGGGAAGGATATACCCCTGAAATATGTGTTTAAACGCATTTTCCTTTCCATTGTTCTGTTTAACCTGATGATCACATTTTCCTTTCCATTGGTTTCCTTGACCTTTCTTGTGATCTATATACTCTAAGAAGTAATAATTCACTGCTTAGGTAAGCACCTCGTTGCACCACTCTGTTAGTATGACCCTGTTACTAGTGTTGATGACATTTCGGTAGCCACCGATGGACGACAACTTTGCCTATTGGTCCGTCTCGCTGCAACGAGCGGGAAAATAGTTCTCTTCGCCCCTCGCCCTTGGTACCTATGTTGTTGCCGACATAATTGGCAGGCTATCCTCTGACATGCCTTGCTTACATGATCGTGCGAGACGTCACCCCCTTCCTACTTTCAACCCACATGGTGGGCCCATAACCCACAGTTCCACAGGATCAAACCTGACTCTCATGAACACCCCTGTTTCTAAAGTTATTCCTCATGCTTGGCTTCGTATGAAAGATCACGAGCCACCTACCTAGTGATATAATGTGGTATCAGACGCATTACTTTTTCTCATTGCTCTAGACCCCTTTCACCTTCTGATTAGGCCATCGAACGATTGCCTGCCCATTGGAAACTTATCATGGTACCTTCTTACTTTACTCTTGATATGTTCTTAAGTATCTATTCGAGAATTACTTTCTACCACGTTCCCTGAGTTATCTGCCGGATAGTCAACCTTGTAAGGTCCGTTCTTCCAAAATTACCCCTTGTCCTTTTGGTAAGTACGATGAAATCTCCGAAGAAAGGATGATGACTTCATCAAGATGACCTGAAGCAGAGGAATAAAGACATCGATGTAATGGATCGACCTCTTCGAGAAGAGCAACTAAGACCAGGAAGATCCGTTCGAATTTCGTAACCAGAGCTTTCCCCCTTACTCCCATCTTAAATCTCGGGACGAGATTTCTTGTAGTGGAGGAGAATTGTGACGCCCGGATAGTTACGCTACAGTAACCCTCTGCTAATGATGCCACGTCACCTCGATTACCATGGCTAATCTCGCATTAGTTCGAAACCGATTTGAATTCAATTTAAAAATCAGGCAAACAACAAAATTTTCAAAAATTAAAACTAAAATGTTCGGGTTGTGTCAAATAAATCTTATGTAATAATGTTGGAGAAACCAACATTTCTTATAATATTTTAATGCACTAAAACAACCAAAACAGAGGACATAATAATTAATTTAATGCCTTTTATAAAGTTACATTTAAATAACTAATTTAGTAGTGTGCCAAAATAATTGTGGCAGTAGACCAATAAGTAATACTAATTTAGTTGCTCACTTCGCATTTTATAAAACAAGAATTAAAGGAAGATTTAAAAGAAAACAGTAAATAAATAGAATAATAAGAACAAAAGGAACAAAACAATACAAAAAAAAGGGATGAGAGGGAACCCCCTCCCTGCTGGGCCGTGGCCCAGATGGCCACCAGGCCGCCTGGCTGGCCCAACCGGCCACCCACTTCCCCCCATTAACCCCACGGTCCACCAGACCAAAACCCTAGCCCGATCCCACGCACCCACTCCTTCCCCCCCCCACATCGCCCACTCCCCTCTCGATCTGGATCGAGATCGAGGGCTCGACCCCGACGCCGCTCGGTGCTTCCCCGCCGTCGCCGCTCATCCCCTTGCCGCCCTCGTCGCCGGCGGCCCGGTCGCTGCCCCGTCCTCACCTCCTCCTGACTGGTGCCCAGTGCTCGGGGCCCCCACCCCATCGCCGCTCGGTGCCGCCGCCACCGGATCACCCGCTACCTCGCCGGCGTCGCCTCCCCGCCAAACTGCGTCGTCCCTGTCTTCTTCCTCGACCCCCACTGCCCGGACCCTACATCCCCCCGTGAGATTTCTCTCCTCTGGTCCCCTTGCTCACCGTGCCCCGCCTGTGGCCTGCACCCGCTAGCTCCCGCCGTGCTCCCCTGCTGTCGCCCGAGCTCCGCGCTGCCGTGTGGCCCGCTCGCCTCCCCCCGCGCGCTCGTGCGCGCCACGTAGCCACCGCTCGCTGCAGCCATCCGTCGCCGTTGCGGCGACCGCCCCGCTCTGCTCCTGGTGCCCCGCTTCCCCGCGCTCGCACAACCTCGCGGCCACGCCTCCTGTGCTGCGCCGGCGACCTCCATCCCTGCATCATGCCCGGACCGCGCGCCTCGCCATCTGCTCCCGCTCCGTCCCGCCCCTGGCTGTGTGTAGCCCGCGCGCTGGCTACGCCAAGCGCCTCGCCCCGCCGAGGCCTCTCTGCCTCGTCCGCCCCTGCCCACTGCCGCACCGGCGTTCCCCCCCTCGCCGTGGCTCCGACTGGTTGCAACCAGTTCGGGCGCCCGCACCCGCATGACCCAGCGCCCGTCGCCGATCCGCTAGCGCCCGCGCCCGTTGACCCGCTAAGGCCCTGGGCCACTTACACGCAGGCCCCATGCGCCCAGAACGTTTTATAAAAAAAAGAATTTAAAAATATATGTAATAAATAGATAATTAGTAATAAAATTTAATTAATTTACTAATTAATTAACTTAATTAATTCTGATTAAATTAACTAATTAAGATTAATTAACCTAATGACTAATTAGCCTAATTAACTACTGTTATTTAGCTAAGCAGTGTATGGCAGTGGGGCCCACACCCTAATTAATACTACTTAGGTTAATTAATATGCCTAATTAACATGTGTCACTGACCAGTGGGACCCACTGGTCAGGTGGACCAGTCAACCCCTGTTGACTGCTGACGTCAGCATGACATCATGCTGATGTCATAATTCTAATTTCGAATTAAATTAAATAATTATTTAAATTCCAGAAATTAATAAAATCTTTAGAAAATCATATCTTTTAATCCGTAACTCGGATTAAAATATTTTCAACACGAAAGTTGCTCAGAACAACGAGACGATTCCGAATACGCAACCCGTTCGTCCGCCACACCCCCCCCCCTAACCTATCGAACTCGCAACTTTCCCCCTCCGGCTCCTCTGCCTGAAAACGCGAAACACCGGGGATACTTTCCCGGATGTTTCCCCCTTTCGCCGGTACCACCGACTGCCGCGTTAGGGCACACCTAGCACCGCGTATTTCCATGTTATGCTTTGTGATGCTTTGATTGCTATGTTATTTATTGTGTTCCCCTCCGTTACTTCTTTCCGGTAGACCCCGAGATTGCCGGCGACCCCCAGTTCGACTATGGAGTTGATGACCCCTCTCTCTTGCCAGAGCAACCAGGCAAGCCCCCCCTTGATCTCCAGATATCACCTACTCTGATCTATACTGCTTGCATTAGAGTAGTGTAGCATGTTACTGCTTTCCGTTATCCTATCCTGATGCATAGCCTGTCCTTGTTACTACTGTTGTTACCTTTACCTGCTATCCTACATGCTTAGTATAGGATGCTAGTTTTCCATCAGTGGCCCTACATTCTTGTCTGTCTGTTGTGCTATACTATCGGGCCGTGATCACTCGGGAGGTGATCACGGGTATATAATATACATTATACATGATACATGTGGTGACCAAACTCGGGTTGGCTCGAGGAGTACCCGCGAGTGATTCACGGATTGGGGGCTAAAAGGACCTTTGTCCCGACGGCCCTCTGTGTGGATCTTTGTGGCGGAGCGGCAGGGCAATTCCGGGCTACCTGGGTAAGAGGTGAGCCTGGCCCTGTTGGCGTTCACGGATACTTAACACGCTTAACGAGATTTGGGTATTTGATCTGAGTCTGGCCATTTGGTCTATACGCACTAACCAACTACGCGGGAAAGATATGGGCACTCGGCGTCGTGGTATCAGCCGAAGAACTTCTTGACGTCAGCGACGGAGCGGCGCGCGCCGGATTGGACTGGAACGCCACTAGGCTAGGTCTGCTTCCGGCCGCCCTCGCAACGTGCAGGTGTGCTCAGGGTGATGGGCCCAGACCCCTGCGCGCTTAGGTTTAGACCAACGTGTTGACCTCTCTATTGTGCCTAGGTGCGGCTGCGACGTGTTGATCTTCCGAGGCCGGGCATGACCCAAGAAAGTGTGTCCGGCCAAATGGGATCAAGCGTGTTGGGCTATGTGGTGCACCCCTACAGGGAAGTTAATCTATTCGAATAGCCCTGTCCCTTGGAAAAAGGATGACCCGGAGTTGTACCTTGACCTTATGACAACTAGAACCGGATACTTAATAAAACACACCCTTCCAAGTGCCAGATATAACCCGGTGATTGCTCTCTAACAGGGCAACGAGGAGGGGATCGCCGGGTAGGATTATGCTATGCGATGCTACTTGGAGGACTTCAGTCTACTCTCTTCTACCTGCTGCAAGACGGAGGCGGCCAGAAGCGTAGTCTTCGATAAGACTAGCTATCCCCCTCTTATTCTGGCATTCTGCAGTTCAGTCCACTGATATGGCCCTTTACACATATATCCATGCATATGTAGTGTAGCTCCTTGCTTGCGAGTACTTTGGATGAGTACTCACGGTTGCTTTTCTCCCCCTTTTTCCCCTTTCCCTTCTACCCGGTTGCCGTAACCAGATGCTGGAGCCCAGGATCCAGACGCCACCGTCGACGATGACTCCTACTACTCTGGAGGTGCCTACTACTATGTGCTGCCCGCTGACGACGACCAGGAGTAGTTAGGAGGATCCCAGGTAGGAGGCCTGCGCCTCGTTCGATCTGTATCCCAGTTTGTGCTAGCCTTCTTAACAAACTTGTTTAACTTATGTCTGTACTCAGATATTGTTGCTTCCGCTCACTCGTCTATGATCGAGCACTTGTATTCGAGCCCTCGAGGCCCCTGGCTTGTATTATGATGCTTGTATGACTTATTTTATTTGTAGAGTTGTGTTGTGATATCTTCCCGTGAGTCCCTGATCTTGATAGTACACATTTGCGTGCATGATTAGTGTACGATTGAATCGGGGGCGTCACAAGTGTGTATCTGATCTTGAATGTCTTCACAAAGATCTGCAAGCCACCACGGGGATGTCTCCCGAATCCTTGCCCCATGGGGGCAATGGACTCAAGGGTGACTTGCTTCATAGGTGTGGGGCGAGCTGCCTTGGCAAGGATCTTGCCGGGTTCGCTAGAACTGCCCCCGGGCAAGGATATTGCCGGGGGAGTCCACTTCGTCCCCTTTGCTCTTTGTGGTCTTGGTCTTGGCGTCGTTCTGCTTCTCTTGAGCTTCGGCCTTACCTTGGCTCACCTCCCTTGCCGTGCTCGGTGTGGCGGTGCCCGTGGCTCATACTGCCCGTGCACAGTTATAGGGGTACAAAAGGTGTACCCCTCTTTTTGTACACCGACACATGACAAAAAATAAAATAAAAGACAAGTTTGATAAGATATAAATAGTGATGAAACAGGGCCCAATACCTATGACATGTATGGCAAGAAATAGTGATGAAATAGGGGGGCAAGTACCTGTGTCCATAGGAGACCATACAAAAATGTTGTTTTCCAGACAAAAAATCCTCTTTTATGATAAAAAAACATATATCTTTTTAACAACTCTTCATGTATTTAAGAAATATGCATGTGAAAAAAAGTGTTCAAGAGTTACCCTAAGTTGGTGATTCTTAAACTGAAAATAGCCATTGATGCACACATGTCTCCGTAGTGTGCTAATGTGTCATCGTTTGTTTTTATCGTTTTTCCTTACTCGCCCGTAACAACACCCCGTTCCAAACATGACATGAATAAATACATGATCACTTTCCCGTTTCTTTGCACGGATTAAATCTACATGCAAGCCGTGTTGAAATAGTACAGATGTAGACGGAAATTAGCAATGGCTCCTAGGTGCAAATGCACCCATTGTCTAAATACACATTTTAAAAAGTTGAAAAATTCGGAACAAAAATCCCGTGTGTATATCCGAACATTCTATGTGTGTGCATAAAGTTTTCGGTGAAAAACGAGGTTTTTGGGGGCTTGTGTAAAAAAGACAATTTCTGATGCTTCATTACAACTATTCATTTTGCATTTCCTTGTCTTTTTTACACAAGCTACAAAAAACGTTGTTTTTCACCGAAACTTTGTGCATGCACATAGAATGTCCGGATATACCGGCGGGATTTTTGTTCCGATTTTTTCAACTTTTTAAAATGTGTATTTAGACAATGGGTGCATATGCACCTAGGAGCCAAAACACCGCGTCCTGTAATCTTAAACTGCGCTTTTATAGGTTAAGACCATCTTTGTTTAGGCTGTAGCTACAAATTCCCATATTATAGACCATTTTTTGTAAATCAAGAGCATGTGGTATTTTTTCTCCCATTGCAACACACGTGCCTTTTTGCTAGTCATTCTTTAAAGACCAAATCTACGGAAAGGAATCAATGTTTGGTAAAACAATGCTACATTGATGGAAAGGAATCAATCACATGTCTATAATCTCTCTTTATTATGAAGGGCAATCTAATATTAAATGTCAATGCATAGTAGTCCTCGTTGGTTCACACAACTCTCATCGAAGTTTCCACATGTCGGCAGTTGCATTTTGTGTACTAATTGGCCATCCTTTGCCCAGGCTGATATAAGATCGAAGGTATTCCTCCAAAAGCACCAAAGAGTACAGCAGTAACAAGATTCGACAATGGCAAACAGTACCCTTGGGTAGCCTTCTCATCTTTCTAGCTGATGTGAAATTTGAGAAAGAAACTGGCGAGGCATTGGAACCTCAAGCAACCTCTGTACAGCCTTCTCTAATACTAGTATGGAATTGCATTTTATCCCAGAACAGTTTGGCCGTAAAATAGATTGTGATGCCCTTTTTTTTATCAATATCTGATTTGTACATCTTGCTGTGCACAGCATGCACAATGCACATAGCAATTAGCAAGAAGAATCAAGGACCTGGGTACACAGCAGTGCTGCTTTGTGCGGCCGTAAAAGCATCGGTATATCTTGAGAGTACAACTATTCGCAAAGAAAAAAATCTTGCAGTACAATAAAGCCACAATGGGAAGACATTGTACTGCTTTAATATCACTAGCATATCTTCTGCATTTAATCTGATATTTTTTCTTCTCAAAAGGATTTTCCCAATTATCAACGTATCTATCTCTGATTTACACTTCAGCAAAAGCACTGGTATTCCAGTACAATAAAGCAATGATGGGAAGGCATTGTACTGCTGTAAATCTCTAGCATATCTTGCATTTAATCTGATAGTTTTTCTTGTCGAAGGGAGTTTACCGAGATTAACAGCATATATATATATATATATATATATATATATATATATATATATATATATATATATATATATATTTGAAAGGAACACCAGCGCATTCCATTAATTCAAGAGAGCTGGAGAAACCCCAGCAACCAAGTCTTGTACATAATCAGGAAGCGGGTCAAGCCAAATTTGATAGCTTGCCTGCTCCAGACTCACACCATACGCAGCTAACACATGTGCTGATACATTACAGGCCCTTGGGCATACATCTATCTTACAACATTGAAAAGAGTATTGAATAATACGTTTCATTTCTTTAAATAGAGCGCCCAGTGTCGACTCATCATAATCATTGCTTGTGATCGCCTGTTTTAATACAACTGAGTCTGTCTCCAAGACGACCTTGCAGCAGCCCATTCTGGTTGCTTCCTGAATTGCACGTAGCATTGCAGTAGCTTCTGCATGGAGAGGATCAGCAATGAACTGAAGATTACCTGCTCCCGCCACTAGCGTCTCTGTTGGAACTTTGCCCTCAGAATCGATCACATCAAATCACGATGAACACGCACACGCAAAAACTATTGCCAAAGGCACGTGTCGTGCCTTTCTTTTCTCTCTTTTTATTTTCTTGTTTTCTCTACAGGTTACAAAAGACTCACGGCCAAGTGCATATATATGCAGGCAGCCGCCGACTCAACACCTCCTAAACCTACACGTGCTAGGACTCCTAGTTCTACTTAGACTAGAACACAGCCTAACCAATCTACGGCCAGGTGATAATCCTAGTCAGACTCAACCTAGATTAGTACTCATGAGATGACATGAAGTCCTACATGGACACGTACTCGACTCCTATCACGCGTCTACAACCAAGACACCAAGCCGGACTAACTAGTCTACTACTAGACAAGATTACTGCTAACAATCTCTCCTTAATTTTGACACTCCGTCTTCCGTGCTTCTCCTGATCTTGACTCATTGATCATTCGCCCCTTGTCGACTCATCTACTCGCACCACGACAAGTTAAATTGATAGGCTTCATTGATCGCGACAGTCTCACCCTGTTCATTCTTGATGGTAAAACCCCATCCTCCCAAGTGAGTTGACTGTCTAAAAGCCCCATCAGAATTTATCTTCAGGAAATCAGTAGGGGGGGGGGGGGGAGACCAAAACAGCATATATATTTTTGATTAACCGGAATCGTATGCTCTTTAATGCACACTGCCTATATAAACATGTGGAGATGAGATACCAGCAGTACAGCATATACAAAGAACACTTCTGCTTAATTTCCAGAGACCTACGTAGACAACGTTGAGATGGCTGCAACTTTTCACTCCGTCGTTTGCAAGATCCTTGTGATTGCTATAGTTTGTGCTGCCCTCCTTTTCTCATCAGGTCTGTATGCCTCTCTACTCCTCCAATCAAATTATATTTTTGTTAATCTAAGATCAGCACAGTTTTCCATCTGTACAACCTCTATTCTTAAATCAGTTGTGTAAGCTGTAACTGGTTAGTGCACTAGTCCTCAGAAGTTAGAAGCACTTCTCATCCAAATACACACACCCTGTGACCTGATAAAACTTCATTCAAGATATTGGCATTACAAAAAACAATGCTCCACATTACAAAAAACAATGCGGCGTGGAGACTCGACGGGAGATGGGTGATGGTGCCGGCGGCGTGGCTTTTGGGGCCGGGGACTCGACTGATTGTCTCGGATTGGGGAAAAAGGCCCACGATGAAGCCTCTCACACACAAAAAAAAAGGATTTCTTTTTTTTGCTTTGAAATTTTTTTGAGAGATTTTTGCTGTGACATGAAGAACACATGGTCCATTTATTTCAGCAAATTTTAAAGCTGAGCTGAAATTTTAAAATTTTCCAAAAGAAATATGGCGTGTGAATTTTAGAGTGGGTCGTGCACCAGTAAATTCGTGGTCTGGGTATATAAAAAAAACAAAAGTGAATAACTAGCCATTGTCACATAGAAAAATGCTTGGTTTTATTTTTACATTTTACGGGTCACAAATAAATTGCGATTTTCATAAACTTTAAATCTGGAAACATACTTTGAGTCACTTGGACGTGAGACTTTATAATGTAACAGTATGAACTTAGTTAGAGAAGTACATGCTCCCAAATGCACCTCATATTTTCCCGGTTTACGTAATGAATTATGTCACTTATTTTTAAATAAAAAATGAGTACTACTTTTTTTTCCAGGCATTTCCCTTGTTTTTTTAACAGACATTTCCCATGATATTTTTTTTAGAATCTTCCCATGATTTTGGACTAGGCTTCCTCACAGGAGGCTGCTTGCTGGAAGTAGAGGCTAGGTACTATGAAACATGATTCTGAAAAAAAAATCACGGCATCCACATTGATCGTCGACAAGTGGTGGAGATCATATATTTCTGAGTTGACGTCGACAGCATCTCACGCCTATTGGAGCCTGCTGAACTGATGCCAATCAACGACACAAAATCGATATAAGCCTGGATATTTTCAGCAACGCGAAGGAACCATCCCGACATCAGTACAAAGTTCTTCCACATGTGCCATACAGCGAACACAAAAATCAAGCAGTGGAACTCTGATGCTTCAATAATCCAGTTCACTAACCATTGCCTGATATGAACAAAATACTGAAGCTTGAGGCAAATACCATAATCTTTCTTCGGATCTTTCCATATTTATGACACATTATTGGCATTACAAAAAAACAATGCTCAATTTCCTCTCGATTAAAAAGATGGCAATCATACCTTGCTAGGGTTGATCGCACATGAATAAAACCACCTTCATCTTGTTAGGACATTGGATTGTCAATAGTTTTCTCCAACCGTTTTCCATAGTCCCCTGGTTTGATGATGTTACTTTTTTTTTGAGGTCTTGATGATGTTACTTTGGCATCATCACTTTGATTTTCCCGGAGTAGCTGTGATCTGGTAAGGTTATATGCATATCTGACTGAATATATTCCACACTTAAGTGCGAGGCCAAGAGGAAAATCAGTACAACCTTCAGAGCTTCAATGGAAGTTTCCTGAGGATCCTCTCTGCAATCTCTCCGGGAAAGAGGTTCAACGGAAGTTTCCTGAGGACAGAAGGAGATAACCAAACGAACAAAGAAAAGTAGCGTAGCCACAGTTAATAAAGGCAGGAAATAGTAGTATACCACTAATAAAGATACTAAAGCAGTGAGTACAATAAGACATAGGTTAGAGGAACAAAAGGGAGTATACAGTTATAGTAGTTATACCTTAAGTAAAATATTGGCATCAGTACAGTTACTTTAATACTAGCAAAAATAAGTGTCAAGTGCTAACCTTAACAAGCACCAGCTCAAAAGTGGTAACCCTAACACATTCTTATCTACTAGAAAGAACAACTCCATTATTTTACTGAACATGCCTCTAAAATGTTTAGTTCTACTCTAAAACAGAGTGATCAGCCAACTAAAACAGAGTGGCAAGTCGACTTTTCTGATTAGCCTGAGAAAGCAAGACTAGTACATTTTATTTTGCACATTGTCCAGCAGAGACGAGAGTACGAGAACGCACCTACGAAGGCTAACATTTGCAGTTTCGTAAACCCTCCTTATCATTACTTTCTAGGTATTGACAAGTAAAAAGCTTTGTATCAGGGATATTATTTCATCCCAAATTGTTGGAGCTGGAACAGAGTTAAACAGATGGTTTCCCAACACAGTTGACTCATGGATGTGGAAAATTAAACTAGATAATCCAGCCATAGTTTTCATTTGAATCCTTTAGAAGAAAAATATAGCAGGAAATTGTTCATGCACCATCAAGAGATTATGATCATTTCTGACACTGACCTTTATCAACCTTTTGAGCTAAAATGATCACATTACATGATGCACACATATGCAAACTTCTATGAATATAACATCAAACCAGAAAAAACAAGAGACCAAGAAAATCTTAGCAGTGCAAACACCTAGATAGAATTGTATGTGTGCACATCAGAACATAAGCACCTGTTGTTTAGCCACTCAGGTAAAACATTACAAATAAATAAATCAAATTAGAACATACTAGTATTTCACTGCCTCATATGGCTCATACTTGTTGCACATCAAAAGGCACAGAACATTCTACAGCTCATACCAAGTGTCTTGTACACATCCATAGTAGAAGATAAATAATTCTGGCTTGGCCAATAGAGGTACACACGGAAATGTCTCATACATCCATACTTGTTGCCTTATCAAAAGGCACAAAGCATACGACAAATCGCACCAACACATCCATGAGGGAAACATCCAACGAGACAAATACTAGAAATGAAAACCAATGCAGAGATTAAACTGAAACTAAAGGTAGCATTTTGTATGAACAATACATCATCTCCGTTTGAATCTCTGTGAAGAGTTCACTTGAAAACGCAACGGCCAACTGAGCACCTCGTCCATATCAGCAGAACACTCATCAACTGGGAGTTGGCAGCCGTAGGCTAGAGAGCAGTGGCACATATGGGAAATATTGCTCATGCGCGAGGTAGGTGCGCTCAATGTGGTGCACAGCTGTACTTTCACGATGATCCAAATCACATGCCAACAATTGATTATTGTTGAAATCAGCCATAAAGATGATATTGGCATGTGGGTGTACTCCGATGACTTTGAGGTCCCAGCCGAGACAAAAATTCTCCTTTGGAATCACATCTGAAAGCTTGTGCAACAAACTCCAATGCGTGCATCCGTCATCTGAAAGCATGTGCAACAAACTCCAATGCATGCATCCGTCGTCCAAATGAGACGCATCCTGGTTATAAATCCCGCTACTGAGAACGTAGACAGATATAGTTGAGAATGAGGTCGAGCCATATCCTTCTTCACCGTCGTCAGAGTTGATATAAAACAGTTGTCCTGCAGATTTTCCGATGAAACCGGAGAAACTCGGGTCGTTGAAATTTGGCACGGGGACGGTCCTCCATTTTAGCCCTTGTGCATCAACTATTGCCAGGCCATGAAGATGTATGAGCAGGTGCAAACACCCCTTATGGAAAACTCCAAGTGGACCTCCGCACAAGCTAACTTCGATGTCCCATTTGGGTTCCATTGCTACCCATGCACCAGTTTTTGAAGAGTAAATGTTGACTCCTGTCACAACCGGGGGAAGTATACAACATGCATTTTTTGAGAGAAGTGCATAATTCAACTCTCAACTCTTGTCATGGTCTAATCTACAACTCAACTACAAACTCTTACGATCGGCCAGGATTCAACCCTATCCTCCCCACTCCTTGGTTTCAACATAGGACCATCCAGTCATCAAGCCATGTCCGCAAATTTTTTAAAATTTTCAGGGAAAACCAAAAAAATATGTAAAATAAAAAAGTTCCAGAAAAAACAAAAAAGTTTTATGTATTTTTTTAAAATCAAATAAATTATATAAAATAAAAAAAATGAAAATCGAGGAAAAAAGTGATAATATTGTGCCCTATTTCTGAAAGCACATTTTTTTTGAAAAATATGTAAAGTCAAGAAAACAGTCCTAAGCATTCTGGGGAAGTTTCAATTTTTTTGCTTAAAAATAATGAAAATTACCATCAAATTATAATTTTTCCCATATTTTGTCAAAAACAAAAAAATTCCGTAAATTTTGAAAAAACATCTGTAAACATAGGAAAACATCACTAAGAATTTTAGGAAAGTTTTAAAAAAATTGAATTGATGAAAATTATCATCAAATTTCATTTTCCCCAAATTTAGAATTTGTTTATTTTACTTTTGTTATTTTAATATATACAAGGTTTTTTCTAGAACTTTTTATTACAGTTGAGGTTTGTGGATTAGATCAGGCAAGAGTTGAGGGCTGAAATATGCAATTCTCTCGCATTTTTTCCCCAAGCTAAAAAAAGCGCTGACAACCGATCAACTTGACCTTATTTTTAGGCAAATCAACGAGGAAACGAAAGTGAACACCTTTCGATGGGCCCAGGAACCACCGTTATCAGCCCAAAGCCCAAACAAAGCAAAGAAGAAAAAAAGACAGAGATAGAGTCGTCGACCTGTTCCCGGAGAGGAAAAGCTCGCCGCCGGCATCGACCGGGCGCCCCCGCCGCGACAGGTGAGAATCGCGGCGCGTTTCCCGCTGCTTGCTCTGCCCGCCCGTTGTTCCCCTGGTCCTAATCGGAAGCTGCGCCGCTGCGTAGTAGACACGCGCATAGCTGTTGCGGAAGCCATCGAATCGCCCAATCCAGCTTGAAATTCCTAGGTTTCCATCTCCCCCCGCGAGCTCCGGACCATCGCGCGAGCAGGAACCACAAAGCTGATGGATAGAGGAGGAGATGGCTCTGATCTGGAGCTGCAGAAGCAACAATGGGCGAGGTCTGTATATGCCATTGCTAGTTCCAATCTATCTATCCCATTCAGTTCATCTGAGGTTGAATCAAAGGGAGTAGATTCGCTTCATGTTGTCTGGTGATGCAGGACGCAGGATGCACTCAAGGGTAGGCTCGTTCTCGAGGATGATTTCGAGTGGTCTTTACCTTCGGTGAGCTCGAAGTCAGACCAGAGTGATGCCAGGGGCAAGCTGAAGTATATAGGTGGGGTTGACATTAGCTTCCTCAAAGAAGACCCTTCTACAGCGTGTGCTGGTGTGGTGGTTCTGGATGCCGATACCTTGGAAATCGTCCATGAGGAGTTCGATGTTGTCCGGATGCAAGTGCCGTACATTCCGGGTTTTCTTGCTTTCAGAGAGGTATGGCACACCATATACGCTTTCTTTCGTTGAATTTGTTTGGAACAATGAAAATGTAGACACGTGCGGTTTATCTGTGGTAGATACTTTGTTCTTCAGTTGGACCTCAACAGTTTAGTTTGCTTTGACAGTAAATAAGTAAGATAAAATTCTTGGACTGCTGTTGTATCACTGAACAATCTTGTCTTACTTGCATCAGTGGTACAAAGTTTATTATGTTTGAACGGTAGTCTCAATGTGCAAATCAGGCTGAAAAAATCTGATTCAATCAGTGTTATTTGTTACATGCTCGACATGCCTTCAGCTTATTGTTATCTCTAGAGTCAGAAGTGAGTCTAGTGTTGCCAGGGCAATGTCTAGTTATCATAGTTCATAGGAGCTATGTTTTTAAAGCGTCCCTAAGGCGACGCCTAGGCGTCGAAGCGCTCCCCCTCCGCTTTGGAAAATCGACCGCTTTGGGCGCCTAGGCGTCCAAAGCGCCCGCCTAGGCGTCGCCTAGGCGCCAAAGCGCCCCCCCTCCCTAAGGCGGTAAGGCGTCGCCTTAAAAACATAGCATAGGAGAGGTAATCGTGATTGACTTTGCTTCCTTGTTTGGTTGCAAACATCTGTGATCATTTATCTTTCTTCTATGCTTTCAGTTTATGTACCTGCATGTATCATATGTAAGAAAACTATCTACCTGTGCAGGCCCCCATTCTTCTAGGACTCCTGGAGAAGATGAAGATCAATGCTCATCATTTCTACCCTCAGGTAGAATTATCCTTTGTGGTGCTTGCAACTGTACTGATCTTAGATTTGGTGCTCTGTATTTGGTGAATAACACTAATTTAGAACATGATGTTCTGTATAGCATTCTGTTAGCAAACAGGAACTTCCGTAGAAGAACAAATTGCAAGCATGCTTAAGTTAGATGACAATCACTTGCCCAAATGTCCGCATAAGGCAATAGGAACTAGATGTAAAGATTGTTTGTCCTGCAAACAGGATTACTGAGGATATATTCTTAAGTATCTCATGGCATTGCATGCCTTATTTCCTATTGGCGTGCCTGTGATGGCGAGAACAAAAGTACAGTACTATGCAGGCAGAGAATTCATTTTGGATTAAAATCTCTTGTGAATTTGCATTTTAGGTATCACAGTAGTAGTCTTCTAAATGAACATGTTGTAATCGTCTTTCTTTGCCAGTGGATTTTCTAAGGTTTATCGTTCTTCTTTGGCAGTTACTCATGGTTGATGGAAATGGGTTACTCCATCCACGAGGTAACAGATCAGTTACAGTCACCCTTATGCACTCTTTACAGTTTTCAAGTAAGAGTACGGTGCGGATAGCAAGTTTGGCACTAGTAGAATACGATGCACATGTGAAACTAGAATCATATTCGATGTATGCGGTGTTATTGGATTTTTAAATATTGATCTTAGTTTGTAAGCCTAAGGCTAAGGTAATTTCTTTGTTAATGGAAGAATGAGTTAGTTCGTAATCACTGAAACCTTTAGCATATGATTTCTTGTTAGGTTATACATATTTGTGGCAAGCTGCATTAGCTGTAGTCAATATATGTGAATGGGTCATCCTCTAATAAATATATGTTCAGCAGGTTTTGGTTTGGCATGTCGGTGTCCTTGCAGACCTGCCGACCATCGGAGTTGGAAAAAATGTAGGTTAATTTTACTGCTGTTGCAAGTATTTTTTTGTAGTGTCTCGAGTTCTTCTCCCACGGTTGTACTTTTACGGAAGAATAAATCCTCAGTGTTTTCAATTCCCCAGTTGCACCATGTGGATGGTCTTGACCAATCTGAAGTCAGAAAACAGCTTGAAGCAAAAGGAAACTGCAATAAGGAATGTATTTCGTTGACTGGGCAGTCTGGGATGACATGGGGAGCGGTAAGAGACTCTATATTGCACCAAAAAATTATATTATATTGCTAAACGTGTAACAGGGTTTCCTTTCTTTCATATACTTCCTGTTAATGAAATGTATGTTGCATATGAACTCAAACAACTTGTCCTAGGCAATGTGTTCATTCCCTGGTTCATCGAGGCCAATCTACATCTCAGTTGGTCATCGCATTTCGCTCGACTCTGCCATTGGGATAGTGAAGTACTGCTGCAGATATCGTGTTCCAGAGCCTACACGCCAGGTTAAATTTAAAGAATATCATATATCAAGTTTCCACATGCCCGCAGTTACATTTTGTGTACTAATTGGCCATTCTTTGTCCAGGCTGATATAAGATCGAAGGTATTCCTCCAAAAGCACCAAAGATTACAGCAGTAACAAGATTCAACAATGGCAAACAGTACCCTTGGGTAGCCTTCTCAGCTTTCTAGCTGATGTGAAATTTGAGAAAGAAACTGGCGAGGCATTGGAACCTCAAGCAACCTCTCTACAGCCTTCTCTAATACTAGTATGGAATTGCATTTTATCCCAGAACAGTTTAGCCGTAAAATAGATTGTGATGCCCTTTTTTTTAATCAACATCTGATTTGTATATCTTGCTGTACACAATGCACATAGCAATTAGCAAGAAGAATCAAGGACCTGGGTACACAGCAGTGCTGCTTTGTGCGGCCGTAAAAGCATCGGTATATCTTGGAGTACAATTATTCGCAAAGAAAAAAAATCTTGCAGTACAATAAAGCCACAATGGGAAGACATTGTACTGCTTTAATATCACTAGCATATCTTCTGCATTTAATCTGATATTTTTTCTTCTCAAAAGGATTTTCCCAATTATCAACGTATCTATCTCTGATTTACACTTCAGCAAAAGCACTGGTATTCTAGTACAATAAAGCAATGATGGGAAGGCATTGTACTGCTGTAAATCTCTAGCATATCTTGCATTTAATCTGATAGATTTTCTTGTCGAAGTGATTTTACCAAGATTAACAGCATATATATTTTTGATTGACCAAATAGTATGCTCTTTAATGCACGCTGCCTATATAAGCATGTGGAGATGAGATGCCAGCAGTACAGCATATACAAAGAACACTTCAGCTTAATTTCCAGAGAGACCTACGTAGACAACGTTGAGATGGCTGCAACCTTTCACTCCGTCGTTTGCAAGATCCTTGTGATTGCTGTAGTTTTGTGCCGTCCTCCTTTTGCGAACTTGGACGGAGGAAAGACTGTTTTGTGGTGCGTAAGACTTGCACCTTTTTCGTTTATTTGCTCAGTATATAAAGGAGGGATACAGACGTTGTCGCGTCCAACGCTTCGCCGACTCGGGCGACCAACACGACGCAACAACGGACTCGTACAGGCACTTGTCCGGTTTACTCACGTGAAAAACACAACCAACTCATACTAGGACTCTTAAAACTAATACATGACTACAACTAGGTTAACTCTTACAGTGCATGGGCAAATGCGCGGACATACCCGACTGCGACAGCTATTGCAAGACGAAGGGAGTGTACCCCAAGGGAGGGGTGTGCCTGCCCCTCCACCATTACTGCTGCTGCTACATGTAGAGGGGTCGGAGGACGGCCGCCCCTTTCCCCATGATTTTTTTTGTTATGGGTCGTTGATTGTGAAATTGATGGCATCTGAATAAAATGAAAACACTTCTATGAAACTTTGGGGAACTCGGAACTTTGCTTGTCTCATGAAACATGTTGTGAAGTAGATGTAGCTATCTTGGATTGTTTGGATTTTATGGTGCCACAAACGAGTTGTTCGTGCTCCCGCAACCATAGGGTCACGTAGCTAGAGGATTCACCACATGGCAAGGAACAGAACCACGCCAGTTCTCTCCTCGGCGATGGCGAACAAGAACGGCCGGTGTGCCACGAAATCCTCCGGAGGCCGTTTGTTTCCACCTTGACCTATGGCCATGCCTATGGTGGCGGCAATGGCATGCCCCAGCTCGTCGACCTTGATGGTGGCCTTATGGTACACTCCGCTGATGGAGAGCACGTCGCCATTTGTCACCATGGCCGAGAAGTCACCGCCTCCGAAAGCTCTGCTGACTCCCATCTCTCTCATGTCTGACGACGCCTCGAACTTGAACGTGAGCTTGAACTTGGGGAACATGAACCGCCTGACTGGAACCTTGGCCGCCGGCGTGTAGTTCTTGACGAACTCTGGTGTCATGACGATGTTGTCGTAGAGATCAGTGAGCTTGACGCCGACGGTGGCGCTGTCCGGGAGAAAGAGAAGCATGTAGAATCTGCTCGCTTGCTGCACGTCGTCATCGTTCTTGTTGAGTAGTAGGGCAGCTTGAGAGTCCTGAAGCGGGGGAAGACGGCGTTGTGCTGCCGCGACAGGCTCGTCGCCGTCATGAACGGCGCGCGTACGGTGCTGCCGTCGATGAGGTGGAACCGCGCGGTGAACGTCGCTGACGGGTCGAACGGCTGGGACCACGTCCCTTTGAACCGGAGTGCGTCGACGAGGGCCACCGCCGTCGTCAGGTTGACGGAGCCGGCAGGGAGGACGCCGTGGATGAGGTTGTCCGTCGCGCTCGCCACGAAGGCACTGGCCCGCCGCCTCTCGCTTGCTCGGCGTCCAAGAAGTCAACGGACACCTTAGAGGCTTAGAGGCAGTGCCGCAGCCGGAAGATGCGGGGGCCACCATGAACTCCGGCGTGGGCGGCCACCTCCGGTTGATCCGGACGCCGCACGTCCGCGTCAGGCCGGCAAGCTTGGTCGCGGTGCGTTGCAGGTCACCGAGAGCGACGGTGACCCCAGGAACCGCAGGAGCTCCCTCTGCGTGTCGCACCGCGCGCCGGCGGCCACGAGCGCGACCGCCGCGTGGAAAGACGGCGGGGAGAAGACGAAGTTGCGCATCCCGTGGCCACCCGCCGCACGCCGACCGACCGGTGTCGCCTCTCGCGCGCGGCTGTCCCTTGGTCTGACTCGGCGCGCCGGCAAGTGCGGCGACTGCGGTCACAAGCGCACGACGCCGGGCCCCGCGAGGTTATTGTCGTGAAGCTGACCTGCGACGAACATGGCCAACCACAACACAGCCCTCGGAAATTGAGGGAACATTATCGACGGAACATTATTAAAGGAACACTCTTCAAGAAACATTAGACTACCCACAATGAAAGTAACATAGGTACTCCCTCGGTCCAGGTGCATAGGGCATCTAAGAGAATTTAGGATTTCCAAATATATTAGTCACCCTTCATTAGTTAGCACTAATAACTCGTCCGCCTACCCAATGCATGAAGCGTTTTTAACATCTCATTTCTCTTCCTTCCATGTACAAAGTAATTAGGCGCCACTATCATTAACTTTTTCTTTGCATGCATGCATGCTGGACCTAAAGAATTGGGTGAAACAACTCGTTGACCTATGCATGGTTAGTCCAACTATCACAACACTTAATGCTGGATTAACTAGAAGGAGAGAAAAACATGGTGAGCATCCAATCAACGCATGCCTAGTTCACTGTGTCACTTCTTAGGTGCCCTATGCACCTGGACGGAGGGAGTAGTAACATCACACATATCTAGATGAAATGGATGATGTGGCAAGCAATAAATAAAGAAAGAGAGCAAAGTAGTAACATAGCTAGTTACTATTAGTAGTAGTAACATCACACATATCAAGGCAAGATGTGTCTATAGCCTAATAAATGAAGGATTGCATGTTACTACACACATATTACTCCACACTATAGAGGTAGTAACATAGACTAGTAACATGTCGATGTTACTACTCTATGTTACTACCCACTGTGGCTAGTCTTATTGAGGAAACATTATCGTGGAAAGAAACATTGTTGACTTCGAGGAACAATTTATTATTTGAAGAACATTTTTAGATTCGTAAGAATATTATTTCAATATATTAAGATTATTGAAGAACATTTTTAAATTTTGTTTAAGATTTTTTCCTATAATGCATATCCGAGGGCAGTTTTGTTAACAACACTTTGAATGAGGAACATTTTCTGTTGTAAAGAACATTTGTAGGGAACTTTTTTTATTTAGGCAACATTTTTAATTATGAATTCCAAAAACATTATTTAGGGAACTTTTTTTAGGTAAGAATTGATTTACTTCAGGGGAAATATTATTTTAGTTGAAGAACATTTTTATATTCCTGAGACATTTTAAAAAAATATCTATAACATTTGTTAATTATGAGTTCTAAGAACATTATTTTTTTCGAGAGTACGCAAATTGCGTACCATAGCTTTATAGAAGGAGAGAAAATTAGTACATGACATCTACCACTCGCTGCGAACAACGAGCGTAGCACAACATCACATCCGGCTATCCTCAGGACAGCCACACACAGCAACACAACTACAACACGGAAAAACCTGCCCAAAACCGAAACACCTCGCCGCGTCTTGATGGACGTCGAACACCTCCGAAGAATAGCAACTCCACCTTCCTTTGGATTCATCCGCGACGACCATACATAGCGCCAGAGGTGACCTGTCAGGGCCACGACAAACACCGGAGGAGCGCCAACAGGAAACTCAGTCTCCTCGCACGATACTCCCAACAGAGAAACGACGTCGCAGACGCTGCCATCATGTCGTTCCAGAGGACCAAGGCTTTCGCCCGGAGACAACTGCCAACACCAAGCACAAGGAAGATGGCGACACACTCGACGTCGCCTTCGGAGAGGGGAACGACACCCGCGGGTGCCATCGACGCCGTCCGGCCAAAACCGGACAAGATTTTCATCCGTAATGTTGCGCATCTCCACTCTGACGAGGTACCGGGCAACACCGTTCCTGAAGCCTCACACCGCCGTCACCGCAGCAAATCCTCCGAAGCCGCGTAGCCGTGGTCCAACACCACTCGCACTACCGAGAGAGCGCGAACCAGACCTCCACCAACATCGCCACCGAGAAGCAACCACATCCTCCAAGCGGAGCAAAAGCCAGATCCGCTCCATCGGCCTTCATCGACACCGAGAGACTGTCGCCAGATTGGATCTGGCCCGCCCCTCCAACCTCACTCCGACGCCATCTCCACCGGGGCATCGCCGCGACCCCCTCACACGGAGGCGGCCGGAAGCCCGCTGCACGCCAGGACACCTTCCTGGCAGTGCCATCTCGACGCGCCGCCCCCATGGCTGATCCAACGCCGCCACCGCCGCTGTTGCTGGCGCTCCACCTGCAGCCACCTACCAGTAGTGCTCCTCGCCAGGATCTGGCGAACGCCCTCGCCGTGCCCCCGCAGTGCCTCCAACCGCAGACTCACACCGCCACCATCGCAACACCTTGCAGACGTAGCTGCAAAGCCGAGGGCCGACGACCGGCCGCACGCACGGCAAGGGGAAAAACGGCCACACCAACTCCCAGCCTGGACGAAGAACCGCAACCACCCCACTCCTCCGGTAAAGTCTAGCACCGCCCACGTCTGTCGTCATCCGCTCCAAGGGACGACCTTGTGACGGCCAGTACTGCCTCACCACCAAGAACTCCCAAGTCTGCACCGCCTGGAGCGCACCGCCGCTCACCACACCACACAGGGATGACCGTCCGCTCGCAGCTCGCCAGAACTCCATTCTGGCCGAGCCATCTCAGTGTCGTCACCCACCTGTACCGTGAGCTCGCGCCGCCGCCTCTGGACCATGCCGACTCCACCAACTCTCGACACTGCACTGCTGTCGGTCCCTGCCTGACCCGCCGCTCCACCAACGCCTCCAGCCATGCTCCAATCGTCGCCCTCTCACCGGACCAACATGGATCTGGCCCAGCCTGAACCTCACCGAGACGAGATGCGCTGCACCAGCCGCCAGCACACACTGCCACGGCGCGCCCCAACCGGCCAGAAAGCTGCGCCGCCCTGCTCCTCCGCTTGCCTGCGCGGCCCACCGAGCCACGGCGCGCCGGCCACCGCTAACGCCGTCGGGTCCAGAAGAAGGAGAGCCCCCCGCGGCCCCATCTCCAGGAACGGCGAAGGAGATCCCGCCGCCACCGGCACCGCACGGGCTTTGCCCGGCAGCGCCCGCCGGCAGCGGCGGCGGGGAGGAGGACGGGAGGTGGGATCGAGGGCTGGCGGCTAGGGTTGGAGCACCCGGGTCGCCCGCGGAGGGGCGAAACGGGGCCGAGTTACAGCAATATCTCAGAATAAGGAGGTTTGGATTGATTCTCCTGCATACCATTCTAAGAACATTATTTAGGGAACATTATCCGTGAAACATTTTTTCAAGGAACAATTGTTTTACTTCAGGGAATATTATTTTATTTGAAATGTTTTTGGAACAATTGTATCATTACCCAACATGTTTTCGGTTTTCCTTGATGAACAATTGTATCATTACCCAAAATGCGTGAAAAGTAGGAACACACGGATATGAAAACGTCAGGGAACATAATTAGGAAATGTTGACTTCAAGGAACATAATTGTCAACAGACTCCTTAGAGGCAGTGCCGCAGCTGGAAGATGCGGCGCCCACCATGAACTCTGGCATGGGTGGCCAACTCTGGTCGATCCAGACGCCGCACGTCCGCGTCAGGCCACCGATCTTGTAGACAAGCTCGGTCGCGGTTGTCGCGGTGCATTGTAGGTCACCGAGCGACGGTGACCCCAGGAACTGCATGAGCTCCCTCTGCGTGTCGCCCTGCGCGCGACCGCCGCGTGGAACGACGGCGGGGAGAAGACGAAGTTGCGCATCCCGTGGCCACCCGCCGCACGCCGACCGACAGGTCTCGCCTCTCGCGCGCGGCTGTCCCTTGGTCTGACTCGGCGCGCCGGCAAGTGCGGCGACTGCGATCACAAGAGCACGACGCCGGCCCCCACGAGGTTATTGTCGTGAAGCTGACCTGCGACCACCCTGCGATGAACATGGTCAAGCACAACACAACCCTCGGGAATTGAGGGAACATTATTAAAGGAACACTCTTCAAGGAACATTATTGAGGGAACATTATTAAAAGAACATTATTTAGGAAACATTGTTGACTTCGAGGAACAATATATTATTTGAAGAACATTTTTTGATTTGTAAGAATATTATTTCAATATATCTAGAACATTTCTTAAACAGTAAGATTATTGAAGAACATTTTTATTGTTTAACATTTTTTCCAATAATGCATGTCTGAGTGCAGTTTTGTTAACAACACTTTGAATGAGGAACATTTTCTGTTGTAAAGAACATTTGTAGGGAACTTTTTTTTATTTAGGCAACATTTTTAATTATGAAAACATTATTTAGGAAACATTTTTTTAGGTAAGAATTGTTTTACTTTAGGGGAAATATTATTTTAGTTGAAGAACATTTTATACTTCTGAGAACATTTTAAAAAATATCTAGAACATTTCTTAATTATGAGTTCTAAGAACATTATTTAGGGAACATTATTCATGAAACATTTTTTCAGGGAACAATTGTTTTACAGGGAATATTATTTTATTCAAAATGTTTTTGGAACAATTGTATCATTACCCAAAATGTTTTTGGTTTTCCTTGATGAACAATTGTATCATTACCCAAAATGCGTGAAAAGTAGGAACCCCCGGATGTGAAAACTTCAGGGAACATAATTAGGAAATGTTGACTTCAAGGAACATAACTGTAAACGGAATCCTTAGAGGCAGTGTTGCAGCTGGAAGATGCGGTGCCCACCATGAACTCTGGCGTGGGTGGCCAACTCCGGTCGATCCGGACGCCGCACGTCCACGTCAGGCCACCGATCTTGCAGACAAGCTCGGTCGCGGTTGTCGTGGTGCGTTGTAGGTCACCGAGCGATGGTGACCCCAGGAACCGCAGGAGCTCCCTCTGCGTGTGGCCCCGCGCGCCGGCGGCCACGAGCGCGACCACCGCGTGGAAGGACGGCAGGGAGAAGATGAAGTTGCGCATCCCCGGCCACCTGCCGCACGCCCCCCCCCCCCGAGCCCTGGCACGCCACCGTCGCCTCTCCCACGCGGCTATCCATTGGTCGACTCGGCGCGCTGGCAAGTAGGGTGACTACGGTCACAAGAGCCCGACGTCGGGCCCCACGGGGTTATTGTCGTGAAGCTGACCTACGACCGCCATGCCTTGTGTATTTATATGTTGGCTTCGGGCTTGCCTGCTCTTTAGTCAATTTCTTTCACAAAGGGTGAATTTTATTCATGAAGATGAAGCAGTAAGTGGATACAAACATAAGTGAGAAAAAAGAAAAAGAAAAACCCCGAAATGATCGACAAAGGACAACAGTGATCATACTTGCACCGGTCATCTCCTGACACCACAAACACAATGAGGTTTTCCAATAGCAATGCATACACAAAGGAACGATGCTCAAGCGCTGCCGTCACTAGAGCCAACCACCAAAGACCACAAGTTATTATATTTTTGTGATTTTGGCACTACTTTCATGATTTTTGTTTTGGATAATTCCTTTTGCGGATCCTTACTATAGTTTGTGGAAAACATATTGAATTCATGTTTCAACCAACTCATTCAAAAGTCCAAACTGATAAAGAGAGGCGGGTAATATATTTCAACACTCTCCCTCACGTCTAGGCTATCTTGAACTTAAGACCCTTGACTTGGATACCATATTGAATTCATGCTCCACCAAATTCATCCAAAAATCCGAACTGATGAGAGAGGCGGGCAATATATTTCAACAAACTATTGGTGAGCAATCCGCTGTCAAAAAGCTCAGCCTGTCAAAAAACACACGCGTGTGAATTACAGTAAAAAAGTGGACAATTGGCAGTCTTCCGGTATTGATCACGTCCACGTCTTCTTCAGTGGATCCAATAAATACATGAAAATGATGCCAAACAAAGGAGTGGAGTAATTAATAGGCTCACGCATATCTTCTCACTGCTGTCATATGTCCTTTAATGCCCAGTCTATATAAACATGTTGAGATGAAGATTCCTCCTGCGATGCATCAGCATATACTAGCCTCAAGAAGGCATCCATAGTTTCCCCAAGATGGCTGCAACTTTTCTCTCTGTCATCTTCAAGATCCTCATCATCGTGCTAGCCAGTTCGTCTTCCCTCCTCGTCCCAGGTATGTGTATCCATCCCATGGCTCTTTCGCTCTCTACCCCTCACTGAAAGCCTTCAACTCATATCTTAGATCGGTGCAGGTTCTCGCGAATTCCTATCTAACTAAGATAAATGCTATGTGTTTGAAACATAGGATCTTCCTCTGATCCTACAGATATTGAACATTTTTTGCATAAATTTCCTACATCATCTTGTGAGTTAACTTTTGAACTGAAACACTTAAAGAGTCTTGACTCAGTTTTGGTAACATTGTGGCCATGGACGCATGGATGCAGGAGAGGGCAAGTATGTGTGCCAGGGCAAATGCGAGGACATACCGGACTGCGACAGGTGGTGCAAGTCGCCCGGGGGTTACCCCAAAGGAGGGCATTGCGTGCCGCCGCTCTACCAGTTCTGCTGCTGCATTGAGTAATCTAATCATGGAGTATATATGTTTCTGAAATGTTTTGTAACGGTGTGTAGAATCAGCATCGGTAATAAAATGTGAGTCGACTGCAGCTGCAGGAGTCGAAGGTAATTCTTCGACGTGTGGGGGAGGCTGTAATTAGGTTTCAGATAAAACTTGATCGCCCGTCAATGTTACGGATAGACCACAGGAGCGAACACACTCGCTGACTAGGCAAGTGTCCCGGCCGGCATGGTAAATGGTCTCTAACGGAACATCTCGGGATCAAAGTGCTATGAAGCACCAGACCACGGCATTTTGTGGTGATCACGGCGACGGGATGGTGCTCGATGCCGTCGCCCCCCATCATCCACGACCAACTCTAGATGGTGCTTGTCGCGGTCCCGTCGAGCACGATGACACGGAGATCTTGCCAGTGCACGTGCCATTGCTGCGGTGACATGACGGCCTTTGTAGTACCTGCTGGAGGTAAATCATGACAGTGAAGTAAAGCAGTTTTCACTGACCTGTAACTGATAGAAGAATCCAGGGCGCACGTCGATCTACCGACGAAAAGCAATCACACAAGCACAAACTTTTACATTTGTTTCTACCATGATTCTGCAGCAACAGGCGGGTTACCCTCTAGTTCTTAAAGAAAGGAAAGCTCGGACATGCCACTGGCCGGCGCACAAACTTTCAGAAAAGTGGCTTCTTCTCCATACCAGAAAGATGTGAGGGCACTGATCTGCAACCCCTTCAGCTGGCTCTTGGGTGCCAGCTCGGATCATTCTGCCCCTGCAGATACCTTGGCATGCTTCTCTCTGACAGAAAACTTACCAAAACCGACCGTCAGACAGTCATGGACAAATTTGGTTCCAAATGCGCCGTCTGGAAGATTGGCTGGATGAACATTTCAGGCAGACTTATCCTGGTGCGCATGGTCCTCTCTGCCCTTCACACTTTCTACACGATTTTCCATTGCTCAACCGTAGGGGCTAGACAAAATGATCGTGTGAAGTATGCCAAGTCCATACAGGTTCCGTTTTCTGACTGTGAGCGCTGTTTGGATTATAAGCTGATGATCTACACTGCCTATGTTGTCCAGAGGAAGGGATGGCCTCACAGCCCCTCTGCAAGTTATGTCGCATTCACCCAGAACCAGCTCTTAACTTGCTTGCCCAGTACCCTTTCACTCGCGCTGTCTGAAGAAGACGTGCTGCAACGTTTTGATGCCAACAATTGCCCGAAGAAGACGCGGCCCAAAGAAGACGACCACAAAGATCTGCTCCATTATCATCTGCGCTTAGGGGGAAATATACACGGAATGAAACAACCGAATTTTCAAGAAAGAAGCCTGCAATGTTCCCACCCTGTCTAGTGTCCAAAATATCGGGTGAGGTACATTCCTGGAGCTTGGCTGGCCTTGCAAAGCCGATGTGGATGCCACCCTGTCTAGTATCCAAAATATCTTTCTTCGGCTCTTTCCATATTTCTTTAACATATCGGCATTACAAAAATCAATGCTCCACATTTTCCTCTTGATTACAAAGATGACAATCATACCTTGCTGTGATTGATCACACTTGAAGTTGGATACCTGTAGGAAGGCAATTATGAGCCTTCTCCATAAAACCACCTCCATCTTGTTAGGACATTGAATTGCCCGTAATTTTCTCCAAGCCTTTTCCATAGTCAACTGATTTGACGATGATTTTGTTGGCATAGTCACTTTGATTTTTCTAGATTGGCTGGGATCTGGTTAGGTTATGTGCAGATCCGGCTGAATATTCTCCAATCTTAGTGAGTGGCCAAGGCGGAAAATCAGCACAACCTTCAGAACTTACTGGAATAATGAGAATCCTCTCTGCAATCTCTCCAGGAAAGAGGCTCAATGGTGTTGGGGATCGTAGCAGAAATTAAAATTTTCCTACGCATCACCAAGATCTATCTATGGAGTATTCTAGCAACGAGGGAATAGGAGAGCATCTACATACCACTTGTAGATCGTAACAGAAGCGTTCAAGAAGAACGTGAATGATGGAGTCGTACTCGTTGTGATCCAAATCACCGATGACCAGCGCCGAACGGACGGCACCTCCGCGTTCAACACACGTACGGTCGAGATGACGTTTCCTCCTTCTTGATCCAGCAAGGGGGAAGGAGAGGTTGATGAAGATCCAGCAGCACGACGGCGTGGTGGTGGATGCAGCAGAATTCCAGTAGGGCTTCGCCAAGCGTCTACGGAGAGAGGGAGAGGTGTAACAGAGGAGAGGGAGGCGCCAAGGCTGCAGGGTGCGGCTGCCCTCCCTCCCCCCTTTATATAGGCCCCCTAGGGGGGCGCCGGCCCTGGAAATGCATCTCCAAAGGGGGGGCGGCGGCCAAGGGGGGAGCCTTGCCCCCCAAGGCAAGTGGGGCGCCCCCTGCCCTAGGGTTTCCAACCCTAGGCGCAGAGGGGAGGCCCATGGGGGGCGCACCAGCCCACTATGGGCTGGTTCCCTCCCCACTCCAGCCCACGGGGCCCTCCGGGATGGGTGGCCCCACCCGGTGGACCCCCGGGACCCATCCGGTGGTCCCGGTACAATACCGGTGACCCCCGAATCCTTCCCGATGGCCGAAACGACACTTCCTATATATAATTCTTTACCTCCGGACCATTCCGGAACCTCTCGTGACGTCTGGGATCTCATCCGGGACTCCGAACAACCTTTGGTTTGCTGCATACTAATATCTTTACAACCCTAGCATCACCGAACCTTAAGTGTGTAGACCCTACGGGTTCGGGAGACAGGCAGACATGACCGAGACGATCTCCGGTCAATAACCAACAGCGGGATCTGGATACCCATGTTGGCTCCCACATGCTCCTCGATGATCTCATCGGATGAACCACGATGTCGAGGCCTTAATCAATCCCGTACTCAATTCCCTTCGTCTATCGGTACGATACTTGCCCGAGATTCGATCGTCAGTATGCCGATACCTTGTTCAATCTCGTTACCGGCAAGTCTCTTTACTCGTTCCCGTAACACATCATCCCGTGAACAACACCTTGATCACATTGAGCTCATTATGATGACGGCTTACCGAGTGGGCCCAGAGATACCTCTCCGTCATGCGGAGTGACAAATCCCAGTCTCGATTCATGCCAACCCAACAAACACTTTCGGAGATACCTGTAGTGCACCTTTATAGTCACCCAGTTACGTTGTGACGTTTGATACACCCAAAGCACTCCTACGGCATCCGGGAGTTGCATAATCTCATGGTCTAAGGAATGATACTTGACATTCAGAAAAGCTCTAGCAAACGAACTACACGATCTTTGTGCTATACTTAGGTTTGGGTCTTGTCCATCACATCATTCTCCTAATGATGTGATCCCGTTATCAATGACATCCCCATGTCCATAGTCAGGAAACCATGACTTTCTATTGATCAATGAGCTAGTGAACTAGAGGCTTACTAGGGACATATTGTGGTCTATGTATTCACACATGTATTATGATTTCCGGACAATACAATTATAGCATGAACAATAGACAATTATCATGAATAAGGAAATATAATAATCCTTTTATTATTGCCTCTAGGCCATATTTCCAACAGTCTCCCACTTGCACTAGAGACAATAGTCTAGTTACGTTGTGATGAATCGCACACCCATGGAATTTTGGTGTTGATCATGTTTTGCTCTAGGGAGAGGTTTAGTCAATGGATCTGCCACATTCAGGTCCGTATGTACTTTACAAATCTCTATGTCTCCATTTTGAACACTTTCACGAATGGAGTTGAAGCGACGCTTGATATGCCTGGTCTTCCTGTGAAACCTGGGCTCCTTCGCAAGGGCAATTGCTCCAGTGTTGTCACAGAAGAGAGTCATCGGGTCCGACGCATTGGGTATGACTCCTAGGTCGGTAATGAACTCCTTCACCTAGACTGCTTCTTGTGCTGCCTCCGAGGCTGCCATATACTCTGCTTCACATGTAGATCCTGTTGGGGAACGTAGCAGAAATTCAAAATTTTCTACGCAACACCAAGATCAATCTATGGAGTAATCTAGCAACGAGGGAAGGAGAGTGCATCTACATACTGTCAGGACCCCGATCCTAAGTCACATCGATCCAGCATGTAACACATCATATCACTTTGCGGCCTCACGCACGGTACTTCCACGGGTGCCACCTTACCTGGCCCGGGACCGTTTGCGCCTTTTGGCTCACGTATATGATAGTGTCGCTAGCATCCATATGACAGAGAATCCGGGCCGACATGGCTAGTCGTGAACCCAAAGCGGCGCTAACCCATGAGGACAGGCATACATGAATCACATCGAGCATGTCGGTCATCAACGTATTTATCCGGGCTGTAGCACTGGGCTAACAGGACTCCGGTGACCCGGGCTGTAGCAGGCTAGGCAGGACTCCGGATAACACCGCGTGACATTTCCCCGAAGGGACAGACACAGGAACGACGTGAAACACATGCCGGCCAGTCAAGTGTTCCGAGCAGTAGTGCTGGGCTAGCAGGACTCCGGTGACCCGGGCTGTAGCAGACTACTATCGCTCAGAAGCACTAGACCTACATTTCCCCATATGATAGGCTGCTAAGGATAAACAACTAGATAGTCGGATCCCACACATACCAAGCATTTCAATCATCATACACACAATATGCTCGATATGTGTAAATACAACATGGCATCACAACAAGACTCTACGACTCAAAGTATTTATTCATTAGGCTCTAAAGAGCGAGATATTACAAACATGGGTCTCATGACCCAACATTCAGAGCATACAAGCAACAATGCACATGCGGAAGCTTAACATGTCTGGGTACAGACATCTACAAATGAAAAAGGCTGAGAAGCTGACTATCTACCAGATCCTGCCGAGGGCACAAGATCGTAGCTGAGGTAACAAGCTAAACGTCGAAGTCCAAGTGGTACTACTAGCGAGACTGAAGTCTCTCTGCAAAAACATAAAATAGGCAAACGTGAGTACAAATGTACCCAGCAAGACTTACATCAGAACTAACTACATATGCATCAGTATCAACAAAGGGGGTGGTGGAGTTTGACTGCAGCAAGCCAGCTTTGACTCGGTGGCTATCCTGAACTACGACTGCAAGCGACTCTTTTGAGGTGGCGCACACGAGTCCACATATTCACCATCCAATACACCACTATGGAACCACTTCCGTCTCCCTACGAGAAGGCCATCCATAGCACTCACGCTTATCTTGCGTATTTTAGAGTATCCACTTTCACTTGTCTATGAACTGATATAGGCAACCCAGAAGTCCATTATCGCGGACACGGCTATTCGAATAGATGATGTTAACCCTGCAGGGGTGTACTTCTTCACACACGCTCTCACCACTTACCGCCGTTTACACGACATGTACTCGGCAACCTTCAAGCGGAAGCCCAGCGAGGGTGTCGGCCACGGCCTACCTAAACACTCAAGTCTCTAGTCCAGGTTTATCGCCTATTCGGGTTCCATCCGCAGGGAGTCCGGCCGAGGTTTCCACTAACGGCCCCGAACGATGTGTACAGGGTCCGAGACACCAAACGGGCGCCCGGCTGCCCGGCCACGTGCCTACCGCAACACAGCCCACCCCTACGGTCAGCGCTGCGTGCGGCCCCCAGCATACTACAAACACCAGAAACTACTTGCAACTCCTGGACAGAGGACAAGGGTGATTAAGAAGCCGAGAGAGTCAATTAAGGATCCCAATGTGTGGTAGTAACTGTTTCATGGATCACAAACACAGAACTCAGTTCCTGAGGACGGCTTCAATGAGACAACCCACCATGTACTCCTACATGGCCTCTCACCAATACCTTTACCAAATCGTGTTCACACACTTAGCTCACACACAGTAGGGCATGTTCATCACCATTCTAATTCATTCCCGATGAATCAGACCCGACTCAACTCTAAGCAGTAGCAGGCATGACAAACAAACATGAATGAGTAGGCACATCAGGGCTCAAACAACTCCTACTCATGCTAGTGGGTTTCATCTATTTACTGTGGAATGACAGGTCATGCAGAGGATAAAGGGGTTCAGCTACCGCAGCAAGTAACACATGAATCGTTGTTGTCCTAATGCAGTAAAAGAGAGCAGGAACGAGAGAGTGGGATTTTATCGGAATGAACAAGGGGGTTTTGCTTGCCTGGCACTTCCGAAGATAATATAGCTCTTCATCGGTGTCATCGAACTCATCGTCGGAACATCGTCTATCGAGAGGGGACAGTTACCGGCAACAAGAAGGAAACGCAATCAATGCAATGCAACAGTATGATGCATGATCATGACATGGCAATATGATGTGTTTTGACTAATGCATACTAGGACAGGTTGATTTGAACCCATTTGAATCAAAGATTCAAATGTAAGCTCATTTATAAAGTCATAATGGTGCATTATCTTGTTTCACCTAAACAGCAAGGTTGCAGTGTTCTTACATGCATGAAAATGGTACCGATGGATAGATTGGATTTTTCTGATAATTTTTCATATATAACTTATTTCATTTGGAGTTACGGTTGATTTTATATGATTTTTAGAAGTTTGCATCATTTTCTGAAATTTCCTATATAAGAATAAATCCAGAAAAAAAAAGGTTAATTGCGTCAGCATGACGTCGGGGTGACATCAGCAGGTCAAAGGCGCCAGCCCAGGTCAAACCTGACTGCTGGGACCCACATGTCAGTGTAACAACTAACTAACAGAGTTAGTTAGCGTTAGGTTAGCGCTAACCTAGGTTAATTAGAGCCTAGGCCCACTTGTCAGTGAGTCAACTAATTAACTAAGTTAATTAGTGCTAATTAAACTCACACCTAAACTAAATAGTGGCATGGCCCACGCGTCAGTGACCCTGAGGTCAAACAAGGTCAACCCCGGGTCAGCGGGGTCAACCCCACCGGCGGCTTGACGCCGGCGAGGCCAGGGCCGGCGGAGGGGTGCGGGTTTCCTCCTCCGGCGACCAATTGGCCGGCGGAGGGCGTCTATGTGACGCGGGCGCTCGTCTGCGTCGAGTAGTGGCAGTGGCTGGGCCTAAAATGGCCGGAGTCATCACCGGCGTCGACCTTGGCGGTCGCCGGAGCTCGGGTGAGCTCGGGGTCGACGCTACGGCGGTCGGGGCAGCTCGTGCGGGGCACCAACGTGCTCCACGCGGCGCGGATAGGAAGCTGAGCACGACGGCCGGACCGTTAGGTGGCCGGAGATACATCGGCGGCGAGCATAGGCGGTGGCGCGTGCGGGTGAGCAAGGTGCGGTGGCTACGGTGCACGAGAGCGAGAACGGTGAGGGGGAAGAGGATCAGTGGCTCACGGCGAGTGCAGGGAGCGTCGAAGCGGGCTCGGGGACGGCTGGAGTCGGCGGGGCGGCGAAGACGATCTCCGGCGACCGGAGATGAAGGCGGCGTCGATGGAGGCACTCCAGGGACTCCCGAGGTGCGTGTCTTGGCGGAGAGGACGAGGCAGACGCGGCGAAGCTCTCGGGCTTGTCGGAGAGGCAGGGGGAGCTCGGCGGGCATGGCTATGGCAAGTGGCGGCGACGGCGGCGCTCGGGAAGAGAAGGGAATGGCACGGGAGAGAGTGATAGGGGGTCGAGGGTGACGCGTGGCGTCACCAGGGCGTCGGGGAGGAGCCAGGCAGGCTGGGAGGGAGGAGGTGGCCAGGGCGCGTGCCCACGCGCGGCGACCACACGCCCTCCTGCCCACTGGCAGGAGGTTGAAGACGGTGGGGGCGCCTGCTGGGCTGGGCCAACAGTGTTGGGCCGGCCACTTGGGCTACAGGCGCGCCAGGTAAGTTACAGGTAAGTTTCTGTTATTTTATATTTTCCGTTTTGTTTATTTATTTTGCCACTGTTTTGAATTCAAAACAATTCAAACAATGCCAAGAACTCCTCTGAATATTTTTATTTTGCTAGATGGACTTCTCCAAAAGCTCATAAAATAATTCAGGGGTATTTGAAATTATATTCTAATTGTATGAATATAATTCAAATTCAAATAGTTAATGATTTAAATTCAAAGTCCCAAAATTAAGTCCTTAAAAATGTTCAATATTTTTGGTTGGGACCAGAACCCTTTCCAAAAATATCAAACTTATAAGAAGAGCATTTTGGAAACAAGTGAATGAGATTTCAGGGTTTTTTTTCCCTTCTTTTATTTAAGTTTTTGAGGCTTCCAAAATTCCTCAGTTCAACTTGAATAGAATTTAAACATGATGCAACAAAATGAAGACACCTGGCAGTACCAGAAGCTAGGGATGTGACACATACCCTTGTAGATCGCTAAGCGGAAGCGTTCAAGTGAACGGGGTTGATGGAGTCGTACTCGTCGTGGTCCAAATCACTGATGATCCTAGTGCCGAACGGACAGCACCTCCGCGTTCAACACACGTACAGCCCGGGGACGTCTCCTCCTTCTTGATCCAGCAAGGGGAGAGGAGAAGTTGAGGGAAAAACTCCGACAGCACGACGGCATGGTGGTGATGGAGCTCGTGGTTCTCCGGCAGGGCTTCGCCAAACACTACGGAGGAAGACAAGGTGTTGGAGGAGGGAGAGGGCTGCGCCAGGGGAAGGGTCGCGGCTGCCCTCACACTCCTCCACTATATATAGGGGCAAGGGTAGAGGGGAAGGCTCCCTAGGGTTTCCGCTAGGGGGCGGCGGCTAGGCAGATTGGATATCCCTAGGGAAAATCCTAGGGAGACTTGCCCCCCAAGCCAAGCAGGTGGAGGCTTGCCTCCCAAGCCAGGTGGAGGCGCCCCACCTCCCCAAGTAACGTGGGAAAGGGTGTGGGGGGCGCACCAACCCTTAGTGGGGTGGTTTGCCCCTTCCCCTTTGGCCCATGAGGCCCTCCAACACTTGTCGGGGCTCCCGAAACACCTTTCGGTCATGCTGGCCACAGCCTGGTACCTCCGGAGCACTTCCGGACTCCAATACCCTTCGTCCAATATATCGATCTTCACCGCCGAACCATTCCGGAGTTCCTCGTCACGTCCGGGATCTCATCCGGGACTCCGAACAACCTTCGGTAGCCACTTACTATTTCCCATAACAACTCTAGCGTCACCAAACCTTAAGTGTGTAGACCCTACGGGTTCGGGAACCATGCAGACATGACCGAGACACCTCTTCGACCAATAACCAATTGCGGGATCTGGATACCCATATTGGCTCCCACATGTTCCACGATGATCTCATCGGATGAACCACGATGTCAAGGATTCAATCAATCCTGTATTCAATTCCCTTTGTCTACCGGTATAGTACTTGCCCGAGATTCGATCGTCGGTATCTCGATACCTTGTTCAATCTCGTTACCAGCAAGTCTCTTTACTCGTTCCGTAACACATCATCCCGTGATCAACTCCTTGATCACATTGTGCACATTATGATGATGTCCTACCGAGTGGGCCCAGAGATACCTCTCCGTCACACGGAGTGACAAATCCCAGTCTCGATTCGTGCCAACCCAACAGACACTTTCAGATATACTCGTAGTGCACCTTTATAGCCACCCAGTTACGTTGTGACGTTTGGCACACCCAAAGTATTCCTACGGTATCCGGGAGTTGCACAATCTCATGGTCTAAGGAAATGATACTTGACATTAGAAAAGCTTTAGCATACGAACTACACGATCTTGTGCTAGGCTTAGGATTGGGTCTTGTCCATCACATCATTCTCCTAATGATGTGATCCCGTTATCAACGACATCCAATGTCCATGGTTAGGAAACCGTAACCATCTATTGATCAACGAGCTAGTCAACTAGAGGCTTACTAGGGACATGGTGTTGTCTATGTATCCACACATGTATCTGAGTTTCCTATCAATACAATTATAGCATGGATAATAAACGATTATCATGAACAAGGAAATATAATAATAACCAATTTATTATTGCCTCTAGGGCATATTTCCAACAGTCTCCCACTTGCACTAGAGTCAATAATCTAGTTCACATCGCCATGTGATTAACACTCATAGGTCACATCACCATGTGACCAACATCCAAAGAGTTTACTAGAGTCAATAATCTAGTTCACATCACTATGTGATTAACACTCAATGAGTTCTGGGTTTGATCATGTTATGCTTGTGAGAGAGGTTGTAGTCTACGGGTCTGCAACATTCAGATCTATATGTATGTCATCTTGTGGATGTAGCTACTACGCTATATTTGGAGCCATTTCAAATAACTGTTCTACTATACGAATCCGGTATCTCTACTCAGAGCTATCCGGATAGGTGTTAAGCTTGCATCGATGTAACTCTTTACGTCGAACTCTTTATCACCTCCATAACCGAGAAACATATCCTTATTCCTCTAAGGATAATTTTGACCGATATCTGGTGATCTACTCCTAGATCATCTTTGTACCCTCTTGCCAGACATGTGGCAAGGCACACATCAGGTGCGGTACCGAGCATGTCATACCATATAGAGCCTATGACAAAAGCATACGGGACGACCTTCGTCCTTCCTCTTTCTTCTGCCGTGGTCGAGCTTTAAGTCTTAACTTCATACCTTACAACTCAGGCATGAACTCCTTCTTTGACTGATCCGTCTTGAACACCTTTCAAGATTATGTCAAGGTATGTGCTCATTTGAAAGTACTATTAAGCGATTTTGATCTATCCTTATAGATCTTGATGCTCAATGTTCAAGTAGCTTAATCCAGGTTTTCCATTGAAAAACACTTTTCAAATAACCCTATATGCTTTCCAGAAATTCTACATCATTTCTGATCAACCATATGTTCACAACATATACTCATCAAAAATTATATATTGCTCCCACTCACTTCTTTGGAAATACAAGTTTCTCATAAACTTTGTATAAACCCAAATCTTTGATCATCTCAGCGTACATTCCAACTCCGAGATGCTTACTCCAGTCCTTAGAAGGATTGTTGGAGCTTGCATACTTGTTAGCATCTTTCAGGATTGTTAAAACCTTCTGGTTGTATCACATACAACCTTTCCTCAAGAAAATTGTGAGGAAACAATGTTTTGACATCCTATCTGCAAGATTTCACAAATAATGCAGTGACTGCTAATATAATTCCAACAGACTCTTAGCATCGCTACGAGTGAGAAAGTCTCACCGTAGTCAACTCCTTGAACTTGTCGGGAAACATCTTAACGACAAGTCGAGCTTTCTTAATGGTGACATTTACCATAATTGTCCATCTTCCTTTTAAAATCCATCTGTACTCAACAGCCTCACGATAATCGAGCCGTTCTGCCAAAGTCTACACTTTGTTTTCATACATGGATCCTCTCTCGGATTTTATGTCCTCGAGCCATTCATCGGAATCCGGGCCCACCATCGCTTCTCCATAGCTCGTAGGTTCATTGTTGTCTACCAACATGACTTCCAAGACAGGATTACGTACCACTCTGAAGTAGTACGCATCCTTGTCATCCTACGAGGTTTGGGAGTGACTTGATCCGAAGTCTCATGATCACTATCATAAGCTTCCACTTCAATTGGTGTAGGTGCCACAGGAACAACTCTTTGTGCCCTGCTATACACTAGTTGAAGTGATGGTTCAATAACCTCATCAAGTCTCCACCATCCCCCCACTCAATTCTTTCGAGAGAAACTTTTCCTCGAGAAAGGACCCGATTCTAGAAACAATCCCTATTGCTTTCGGATCTGAGACAGGAGGTATACCCAACTGTTTTAGGTATTCTATGAAGATGCATTCATCCGCTTTGGGTTTGAGCTTATCAGCCTGAAACTTTTCACTCGTAGCCCCAAACTTTTAAGAAACGACAGCTTAGGTTTCTCTAAACCATATGGTGTCGTCTCAACGGAATTGTGTGGTGCCCTATTTAAAGTGAATGCGGTTGTCTCTAATGCCTAACCCATAAACTATCGTGGTAATTCGATAAGAGACATCATGGTATGCATCATATCCAATAGGGTGCAGTTATGATGTTCAGACACACCATCACACTATGGTGTTCCAGGCGGTGCTAGTCGTGAAACAATTTCCACAATGTCTCAATTGTGTACCAAACTCGCAACTCAGATATTCATCTCTATGATCATATCATAGATATTTCATCCTCTTGTCACGACGATCTTCAACTTCATTCTGAAATTACTTGAACCATTCAATAATTCAGACTTATGTTTCATCAAGTAAACATACTCAGCATCTACTCAAATCATCTGTGAAGTAAGAGCATAACGATATCCACTGCGTGCCTCAGCATTCATTGGACTGCACACATCAAAATGTGTTACTTCCAACAAGTTGCTTTCTTGTTCCATTTTACTGAAACCGAAGCTTTCAGTCATCTTGCCCATGTGGTATGATTTGCATGTCTCAAGCGATTCAAAATCAAGTGAGTCCAAACGGTCCATCTGCATGGAGTTTCTTCATGCGTATATACCAATAGACATGGTTCACATGTCTCAATCTTTTCAGAAATGAGTGAGTCCAAAGATCCATCAACATGGAGCTTCTTCATGCGTTTTATACCAATATGACTTACATGGCAGTGCCACAAGTAGGTGGTACTATCATTACTATCTTATATCTTTTGGCATGAACATGTGTATCACTATGATCGAGATTCAATAAACCATTCATTTTAGGTGCAAGACCATTGAAGGTATTATTCAAATAAACAGAGTAACTATTATTCTCCTTAAATGAATGACCGTATTGCGATAGACATAATCCAATCATGTCTATGCTCAACGCAAACACCAAATAACAATTATTTAGGTCTAACTCCAATCTCGATGGTAGAGGGAGTATGCGATGCTTGATCACATCAAGCTTGGAAACACTTCCAACACATATCGTCATCTCACCTTTAGCTAGTCTCCGTTTATTCCGTAGCTTTTATTTCGAGTTACTAACACTTAGCAACCGAACCGGTATCTAATACCCTGGTGCTACTAGGACTACTAGTAAAGTACACATTAACATAATGTATATCCAATATACTTCTATCGACCTTGCCAGCCTTCTCATCTACCAAGTATCTAGGGTAATTCTACTCCAGTGGCTGTTCCGCTTATTACAGAAGCACTTAGTCTCGGGCTTGGGTTCAACTTTGGGTTTCTTCACTTGAGCAGCAACTGACTTGTCATTTCATGAAGTATCCCTTTCTTGCCCTTGCCCTTCTTGAAACTAGTGGTTTTTAACTAACCATCAACAATTGATGCTCCTACTTGACTTCTACTTTCGCGGTGTCAAACATCGCGAATATCTCAAGGATCATCATATCTATCCCTGATATGTTATAGTTCATCACGAAGCTCTAGCAGCTTGGTGGCAATGACTTTGGAGAAACATCACTATCTTATCTGGAAGATCAACTCCCACTCGATTCAAGTGATTGTTGTACTCAGACAATCTGAGCACAAGCTCAACGATTGAGCTTTTCTCCCTTAGTTTGCAGGCTAAGAAAATCGTCGGAGGTCTTATACCTCTTGACGTGGGCACGAGCCTGAAATCCCAATTTCAGCCCTCGAAACATCTCATATGTTCCGCGACATTTCAAAAATGTCTTCGGTGCCTCAATTCTAAACCATTTAACATTACCGAACTATCATGTAGTCATCAAAACGTGTATGTCAGATATTCGCAACATCCACAGACCACGTTCGAGGTCCAGCACACCGAGCGGTGCATTAAGGACATAAGCCTTCTAGTGTCCGCATAATTGCTACTATCAACTTTCAACTATATTTTCTCTAGGAACGTATCTAAAACAATAGAACTATTAGCGCGAGCTACGACATAATTTGCAAAAACCTTTTGACTATGTTCAGGATAAACAAGTTCATCTTATGAACTCCCACTTAGATAGACATCCCTCTAGTCATCTAAGTGATTACATGATCCGAGTCAACTAGGCCGTGTCCGATCATCACGTGAGACGGACTAGTCATCATCGGTGAACATCTTCATGTTGATCGTATCTACCATACGACTCATGCTCGACCTTTCGGTCTCTTGTGTTCCGAGGCCATGTCTGTACATGCTAGGCTCGTCAAGTCAACCTAAGTGTTTCGCGTGTGTAAATCTGGCTTACACCCGTTGTATGTGAATGTAAGAATCTATCACACCCGATCATCACGTGGTGCTTCGAAACGACGAACTTTCGCAACGGTGCACAGTTAGGGGGAACACTTTCTTGAAATTTTAATGAGGGATCATCTTATTTACTACCGTCGTTCTAAGCAAATAAGATGTATAAACATGATAAACATCACATGCAATCAAATAGTGACATGATATGGCCATTATCATTTTGCTCCTTTTGATCTTCATCTTCGGGGCTCCATGATCATCATCGTCACCGGCATGACACCATGATCTCCATCATCGTGTCTCCATGAAGTTGTCTCGCCAACTATTACTTCTACTACTATGGCTAACGGTTTAGCAATGAAGTAAAGTAATTACATGGCGTTATTCACTAACACGCAGGTCATACAATAAATAAAGACAACTCCTATGGCTCCTGCCGGTTGTCATACTCATCGACATGCAAGTCGTGATTACTATTACAAGAACATGATCAATCTCATACATCACATATCATTCATCACATTCTTTTTGGCCATATCACATCACATAGCATACCCTGCGAAAACAAGTTAGACGTCCTCTAATTGTTGTTGCATGTTTTATGTGACTGCTATGGGTTTCGAGCAAGAACGCATCTTACCTACGCAAAAGCCACAACAGTGATATGCCAATTGCTATTTACCCTTCGTAAGGACCCTCTTCATCGAATCCGATCCGACTAAAGTGGGAGAGACAGACACCCGCTAGCCACCTTATGCATCAAGTGCATGTCAGTCGGTGGAACCTGTCTCACGTAAGAGTACGTGTAAGGTCGGTCCGGGCCGCTTCATCCAACAATGCCGCCGAATCAAGATAAGACTAGTAACGGCAAACAAATTGAACAAATCATCGCCCACAACTACTTTGTGTTCTACTTGTGCACAAAATCTACGCATAGACCTAGCTCATGATGCCACTATTGGGGAACGTAGCAGAAATTCAAAATTTTCTACGCAACACCAAGATCAATCTATGGAGTAATCTAGCAACGAGGGAAGGAGCGTGCATCTACATACCCTTGTAGATCGCTAAGCGGAAGCATTCAAGTGAACGGGGTTGATGGAGTCGTACTCGTCGTGATCCAAATCACCGATGATCCTAGTGCCGAACGGACGGCACCTCCGCATTCAACACACGTACAACCCGGGGACGTCTCCTCCTTCTTGATCCAGCAAGGGGAGAGGAGAAGTTGAGGGAAAAACTCCGATAGCACGACGGCATGGTGGTGATGGAGCTCGTGGTTCTCCGGCAGGGCTTCGCCAAGCACTACGGAGGAAGTCGAGGTGTTGGAGGAGGGAGAGGGCTGCGCCAGGGGAAGGGTCGCGGCTGCCCTCCCACTCCTCCACTATATATAGGGGCAAGGGTAGAGGGGGAGGCGCCCTAGGGTTTCCCCTAGGGGGCGGCGGCTAGGCAGATTGGATCTCCCTAGGGAAAATCCTAGGGAGACTTGCCCCCCAAGCCAAGCAGGTGGAGGCTTGCCTCCCAAGCCAGGTGGAGGCGCCCCACCTCCCCAAGTAACGTGGGAAAGGGTGTGGGGGGCGCACCAACCCTTAGTGGGCTGGTTTGCCCCTTCCCCTTTGGCCCATGAGGCCCTCCAACACTTGCCGGGGCTCCCGAAACACCTTTCGGTCATGCTGGCCACAGCCTGGTACCTCCGGAGCACTTCCGGACTCCAATACCCTTTGTCCAATATATCGACCTTCACCGCCGGACCATTCTGAAGTTCCTCGTCACGTCCGGGATCTCATCCGGGACTCCGAACAACCTTCGGTAGCCACTTACTATTTTCCATAACAACTCTAGCGTCACCAAACCTTAAGTGTGTAGACCCTACGGGTTCGGGAACCATGCAGACATGACCAAGACACCTCTTCGGCCAATAACCAATTGCGGGATCAGGATACCCATATTGGCTCCCACATGTTCCACGATGATCTCATCGGATGAACCACGATGTCAAGGATTCAATCAATCCTGTATTCAATTCCCTTTGTCTACCGGTATAGTACTTGCCCGAGATTCGATCATCGGTATCTCGATACCTTGTTCAATCCCGTTACCAGCAAGTCTCTTTACTCGTTCCGTAACACATCATCCCGTGATCAACTCCTTGATCACATTGTGCACATTATGATGATGTCCTACCGAGTGGGCCCAGAGATACCTCTCCGTCACACGGAGTGACAAATCCCAGTCTCGATTCGTGCCAACCCAACAGACACTTTCGGAGATACCCGTAGTGCACCTTTATAGCCACCTAGTTACGTTGTGACGTTTGGCACACCCAAAGTATTCCTATGGTATCCGGGAGTTGCACAATCTCATGGTCTAAGGAAATGATACTTGACATTAGAAAAGCTTTAGCATACGAACTACACGATCTTGTGCTAGTCTTAGGATTGGGTCTTGTCCATCACATCATTCTCCTAATGATGTGATCCCGTTATCAACGACATCCAATGTCCATGGTCAGGAAACTGTAACCATCTATTGATCAACGAGCTAGTCAACTAGAGGCTTACTAGGGACATGGTGTTGTCTATGTATCCACACATGTATCTGAGTTTCCTATCAATACAATTATAGCATGGATAATAAACGATTATCATGAACAAGGAAATATAATAATAACCAATTTATTATTGCCCCTAGGGCATATTTCCAACAGATCCCGCCACGGCGCTTTGCTTGCAACTGCACCAGCTTACTGCCCCTCCATTCAAAATATACACGTATCCGGTTTCTGACTTGGAGTCATCCAGATCTGTGTCGAAGCTGGCGTCGACGTAACCCTTTACGACGAGCTCTTCGGCACCTCCATAAACGAGAAACATATCCTTAGTCCTTTTCAGGTACTTAAGGATGTTTTTGACCGTTGTCCAGTGTTCCTTGCCGGGATTACTTTGGTACCTACCTACCAAACTTACGGCAAGGTTTACATCGGGTCTGGTACACAGCATGGCATACATAATAGACCTTATGGCTGAGGCATAGGGGATGACACTCATCTCTTCTATATCTTTTGCCGTGGTCGGACATTAAGCCGTGCTCAATCGCACACCTTGCAATACAGGCAAGAACCCCTTGTTGGACTGATCCATTTTGAACTTCTTCAAAATCTTGTCAAAGTACGTACTGTTGGAAATATGCCCTAGAGGCAATAATAAAAGCATTATTATTATATTTCCTTAGTCATGATAATTGTCTTTATTTGTGCTATAATTGTGTTATCCGGAAATCGTAATACATGTGTGAATAACAGACAACAGTATGTCCCTAGTGAGCCTCTAGTTGACTAGCTCGTTGATCGACAGATAGTCATGGTTTCCTGACTATGGACATTGGATGTCATTGATAACGAGATCACATCATTAGGAGAATGATGTGATGGACAAGACCCAATCCTAAACATAGCATAAGATCGCATAGTTCGTTTGCTAGAGTTTTCCAATGTCAAGTATCCTTTCCTTAGACCATGAGATCGTGTAACTCCCGGATACAGTAGGAGTACTTTGGGTGTGCCAAACGTCACAACGTAACTGGGTGACTATAAAGGTATACTACGGGTATCTCTGAAAGTGTCTGTTGGGTTGACATGGATCGAGACTGGGATTTGTCACTCCGCTTGACGGAGAGGTATCACCGGGCCCTCTCGGTAATGCATCATCATAATGAGCTCAATGTGATCAAAGTGTTTGATCACGGGATCATGCATTACGGTACGAGAAAAGTGACTTGCCGGTAACGAGATTGAACGAGGTATTGGGATACCGACGATCGAATCTCGGGCAAGTAAAATACCGATTGACAAAGGGAATCGTATACGGGATTAATTGAATCCTCGACATCGTGGTTCATCCGATGAGATCATCGTGGAGCATGTGGGAGCCAACATGGGTATCCAGATCCCGCTGTTGGTTATTGCCCGAGAGCCGTCTCGGTCATGTCTGCATGTCTCCCGAACCCGTAGGGTCTACACACTTAAGGTTCGGTGACGCTAGGGTTGTGAAGATATGTATATGCAGTAACCCGAATGTTGTTCGGAGTCCCGGATGAGATCCCGGACGTCACGAGGAGTTTCGGAATGGTCCGGAGGTAAAGATTTATATATGGAAAGTCATCATACGGACATCGGGACAAGTTTCGGGGTTATCGGTATTGTACCGGGACCAACGGAGGGTCCCAGGGGTCCACCGGGTGGGGCCACCTATCCCGGAGGGCCCCATGGGCTGTATGAGGGAGGGAACCAGCCCAAAGTGGGCTGGTGCGCCTCCCCCCCAAGGGCCCATGCGCCTAGGGTTTGGGGGAAACCCTAAAGGGGGCGCCCCCCTTGCTTGGGGGGCAAGTCCCCCTCCCTGGCCGCCGCCCCCCTAGGAGATTCCATCTCCTAGGGCCGGCGCCCCCCCCAAGGGGCTATATAAAGGGGGGAGGGGAGGGGGGGCTGCACACCCTTTGCCCTGGCGCCTCCCTCTCCCTCTCCAACACCTCCTCCTCCTCCGTAGAGCTCGGCGAAGCCCTGTCGGAGTACTGCGGCTCCACCATCACCACGCCGTTGTGTTGCTGCTGGAGTCTTCTTCCCCAACCTCTCCTTTGCCTTGCTGGATCAAGAAGAAGGAGACGTTACGCTGACCGTACGTGTGTTGAACGCGGAGGTGCCGTGCTTTCGGTGCTAGGATCTCCGGTGATTTGGATCATGGTGTGTACGACTACTTCATCCCCGTTCGTTGAACGCTTCCGCTCGCGATCTACAAAGTGGTATGTAGATGCAATCTCTCTCTCCCATGACTCGTTGCTAGATGAACTCATAGATGGATCTTGGTGAAACCGTAGGAAAATTTTTGTTTTCTGCAACGTTCCCCAACAGTGGCATCATGAGCTAGGTCTATGCGTAGTTCTCTATTGCACGAGTAGAACACAATTTGTTGTGGGCGTAGATGTTGTCAACTTTTCTTGCCGCTACTAGTCTTATCTTGGTTCAGCGGTATTGTGGGATGAAGCGGCCCGGACCAACCTTACACGTACGCTTACGTGAGACCGGTTCCACCGACTAACATGCACTAGTTGCATAAGGTGGCTGGCGGGTGTCTGTCTCTCCCACTTTAGTTGGAGCGGATTCGATGAAAAGGGTCCTTATGAAGGGTAAATAGAAGTTGACAAATCACGTTGTGGTTTTCACGTAGGTAAGAAAACGTTCTTGCTAGAACCCTAATTCAGCCACGTAAAACTTGCAACAACAATTAGAGGACGTCTAACTTGTTTTTGCAGCAAGTGCTTTGTGATATGATATGGCCAAAGTTGTGATGAATGATGAATGATCTATATGTGATGTATGAGATGTTCATGCTATTGTAATAGGAATCACGACTTGCATGTCGATGAGTATGACAACCGGCAGGAGCCATAGGAGTTGTCTTTATTTTTTGTATGACCTGCGTGTCATTGAGAAACGCCATGTAAATTACTTTACTTTATTGCTAAACGCGTTAGCCATAGTAGTAGAAGTAATAGTTGGCGAGCAACTTCATGGAGACACGATGATGAAGATCATGATGATGAAGATCATGGTGTCAAACCGGTGACAAGAAGATCATGGAGCCCCAAGATGGAGATCAAAGGAGCTATGTGATATTGGCCATATCATGTCACATTTATTATTTGATTGCATGTGATGTTTATCATGTTTTGCATCTTGTTTACTTAGAACGACGGTAGTAAATAAGATGATCCCTCATAATAATTTCAAGAAAGTGTTCACCCTAACTGTGCACCGTTGCGACAGTTCGTTGTTTCGAAGCACCACGTGATGATCGGGTGTGATAGATTCTAACGTTCACATACAACAGGTGTAAGACAGATTTACACACGCAAAACACTTAGGTTGACTTGACGAGCCTAGCATGTACAGACATGGCCTCGGAACACAGAAGACCGAAAGGTCGAGCATGAGTCATATAGAAGATACGATCAACATGAAGATGTTCACCGATGTTGACTAGTCCGTCTCACGTGATGATCGGACACGGCCTAGTTGACTCGGATCATGTAATACTTAGATGACTAGAAGAGGGATGTCTATCTAAGTGGGAGTTCATTAAATAATTTGATTAAATGAACTTTATTATCATGAACTTAGTCTAAATTTTTTACAATATGTCTTGTAGATCAAATGGCCAACGTAGTACTCAACTTCAACGCGTTCCTAGAGAAAACCAAGCTGAAAGACGATGGTAGCAACTATACGGACTGGGTCCGGAACCTGAGGATCATCCTCATAGCTGCCAAGAAAGATTATGTCCTACGAGCACCGCTGGGTGACGCACCTATTCTCCCTGCAGAACAAGACGTTATGAACGCTTGGCAGTCACGCTGCGATGATTACTCCCTCGTTTTGTGCGGCATGCTTTACAGCTTAGAGCCGGGGCTCCAAAAGCGTTTTGAGAGACATGGAGCATATGAGATGTTCGAAGAGCTGAAAATGGTTTTCCAAGCTCATGCCCGGGTAGAGAGATATGAAGTCTCCAACAAATTCTTTAGCTGTAAGATGGAGGAAAATAGCTCTGTCAGTGAGCACATACTCAAAATGTCTGGGTTGCACAACCGCTTGACTCAACTGGAAGTTAATCTCCCGGATGAAGTGGTCATTGACAGAATCCTCCAGTCGCTTCCACCTAGCTACAAGAGCTTTGTGATGAACTACAATATGCAAGGGATGGTAAAGACCATTCCTGAGGTATATGCTATGCTGAAATCAGCAGAGGTAGAAATCAAGAAGGAGCATCAAGTGTTGATGGTGAATAAAACCACTAAGTTCAAGAAGGGCAAGGGTAAAAAGAACTTCAAGAAGGACGGCAAGGAAGTTGCCGCGCCCGGTAAGCAAGTTGCCTGGAAGAAGCCAAAGAATGGACCCAAGCCCGAGACTGAGTGTTTTTATTGCAAGGGAAGTGGTCACTGGAAGCGGAACTGCCCCAAATACTTAGCGGACAAGAAGGCCGGCAAAACCAAAGGTATATGTGATATACATGTAATTGATGTGTACCTTACCAGTACTCGTAGTAGCTCTTGGGTATTTGATACCGGTGCAGTTGCTCACATTTGTAACTCAAAGCAGGAGCTGCGGAATAAACGGAGACTGGCAAAGGACGAGGTGACGATGCGCGTCGGGAATGGTTCCAAGGTCGATGTGATCGCCGTCGGCACGCTGCCTCTACATTTACCTACGGGATTAGTTTTAAACCTCAATAATTGTTATTTAGTGCCAAGTTTGAGCATGAACATTGTGTCTGGATCTCGTTTAATTCGAGATGGCTACTCATTTAAATCCGAGAATAATGGTTGTTCCATTTATATGAGAGATATGTTTTATGCTCATGCTCCGATGGTTAATGGTTTATTCTTGATGAATCTCGTACGTGATGATACACATATTCATAGTGTGAGTACCAAAAGAGTTAAAGTTGATAACAATAGTCCCACATATTTGTGGCACTGCCGCCTTGGTCACATAGGTGTCAAACGCATGAAGAAGCTCCATGCAGATGGACTTTTAGAGTCTTTTGATTATGAATCATTTGACACGTGCGAACCATGCCTCATGGGTAAAATGACCAAGACTCCGTTCTCAGGAACAATGGAGCGAGCAACCAACTTATTGGAAATCATACATACCGATGTGTGCGGTCCAATGAGTGTTGAGGCTCGCGATGGCTATCGTTATGTTCTCACCCTCACTGATGATTTGAGTAGATATGGGTATGTCTACTTAATGAAACACAAGTCTGAGACCTTTGAAAAGTTCAAGGAATTTCAGAGTGAGGTTGAAAATCAACGTGAGAGAAAGATCAAGTTTCTACGATCAGATCGTGGAGGAGAATACTTGAGTCACGAATTTGGCACACACTTAAGAAAATGTGGAATAGTTTCACAACTCACGCCGCCTGGAACACCTCAGCGTAATGGTGTGTCCGAACGTCGTAATCGCACTCTATTAGATATGGTGCGATCTATGATGTCTCTTACCGACTTACCGCTATCTTTTTGGGGCTATGCTTTAGAGACTACCGCATTCACTTTAAATAGGGCTCCGTCGAAATCCGTTGAGACGACACCGTATGAATTATGGTTTGGGAAGAAACCTAAGCTGTCGTTTCTAAAAGTTTGGGGATGCGATGCTTATGTCAAGAAACTTCAACCTGAAAAGCTCGAACCCAAGTCGGAAAAATGCGTCTTCATAGGATACCCTAAAGAAACTGTTGGGTATACCTTCTACCTCAGATCCGAAGGCAAGATCTTTTTTGCCAAGAATGGATCCTTTCTGGAGAAAGAGTTTCTCTCGAAAGAAGTAAGTGGGAGGAAAGTAGAACTTGATGAAGTGTTACCTCCTGAACCGGAAAATGGCGAAACTCAAGAAAACGTTTCTGAGGTGCCTGCACCGACTAGAGAGGAAATTAATGATGATGATCAAAATACTTCTGATCAAGCTCCTACTGAAATTCAAAGGTCCACAAGGACACGTTCCGCACCAGAGTGGTACGGGAACCCTGTCTTGGAAATCATGTTGTTAGACAACGGTGAACCTTCGAACTATGAGGAAGCAATGGCGGGCCCGGATTCCGACAAATGGCTGGAAGCCATGAAATCCGAGATAGGATCCATGTATGAAAACGAAGTATGGACTTTGACTGACTTGCCCGTTGAACGGCGAGCGATAGAAAATAAATGGATCTTTAAGAAGAAGACAGACGCGGATGGTAATGTGACCATCTATAAAGCTCGGCTTGTCGCTAAGGGTTATCGACAAGTTCAAGGGGTTGACTACGATGAGACTTTCTCACCGGTAGCGAAGCTGAAGTCCGTCCGAATCATGTTAGCAATTGCCGCATTCTACGATTATGGAATATGGCAAATGGACGTCAAAACGGCATTCCTTAATGGTTTCCTTAAGGAAGAATTGTATATGATGCAGCCGAAAGGTTTTGTCGATCCTAAGAATGCTGACAAGGTGTGCAAGCTCCAACGCTTGATTTATGGGCTGGTGCAAGCATCTCGGAGTTGGAACATTCGCTTTGATGAGATGATCAAAGCGTTTGGGTTTACACAGACTTATGGAGAAGCCTGTGTTTAAAAGAAAGTGAGTGGGAGCTCTGTAGCATTTCTCATATAATATGTAGACGACATACTTTTGATGGGAAATGATATAGAACTCTTGGACAGCATTAAGGCCTACTTGAATAAAAGTTTTTCAATGAAGGACCTTGGAGAAGCTGCTTATATATTAGGCATCAAGATCTATAGAGATAGATCAAGACGCCTCATAGGTCTTTCACAAAGCACATACCTTGATAAGATATTGAAGAAGTTCAATATGGATCAATCTAAGAAGGGGTTCTTACCTGTGTTACAAGGTGTGAAATTGAGCTCAGCTCAATGTCCGACCACGGCAGAAGATATAGAAGAGATGAGTGTCATCCCCTATGCCTCAGCCATAGGTTCTATTATGTATGCCATGCTGTGTACCAGACCTGATGTAAACCTTGCCGTAAGTTTGGTAGGAAGGTACCAAAGCAATCCCGGCAAGGAACACTGGACAGCGGTCAAGAATATCCTGAAGTACCTGAAAAGGACCAAGGAAATGTTTCTCGTTTATGGAGGTGACGAAGAGCTCGTCGTAAAAGGTTACGTTGACGCTAGCTTCGACACAGATCTGGATGACTCTAAGTCACAAACCGGATACGTGTATATTTTGAATGGTGGGGCAGTAAGCTGGTGCAGTTGCAAGCAAAGCGTTGTGGCGGGATCTACATGTGAAGCGGAGTACATGGCAGCCTCGGAGGCGGCACATGAAGCAATTTGGGTGAAGGAGTTCATCACCGACCTCGGAGTCATACCCAATGCATCGGGGCCAATCAAGCTCTTCTGTGACAACACTGGAGCTATTGCACTTGCAAAGGAGCCCAGGTTTCACAAGAAGACCAGGCACATCAAGCGTCGCTTCAACTCCATTCGTGAAAATGTTCAAGATGGAGACATAGAAATTTGTAAAGTGCACACGGATCTGAATGTCGCAGATCCATTGACTAAACCTGTCCCTAAGGCAAAACATGATCAGCACGAGAACTCTATGGGTGTTCGATTCATCACAATGTAACTAGATTATTGACTCTAGTGCAAGTGGGAGACTGTTGGAAATATGCCCTAGAGGCAATAATAAAAGCATTATTATTATATTTCCTTATTCATGATAATTGTCTTTATTCGTGCTATAATTGTGTTATCCGGAAATCGTAATACATGTGTGAATAACCGACAACAATATGTCCCTAGTGAGCCTCTAGTTGACTAGCTCGTTGATCGACAGATAGTCATGGTTTCCTGACTATGGACATTGGATGTCATTGATAACGAGATCACATCATTAGGAGAATGATGTGATGGACAAGACCCAATCCTAAACATAGCATAAGATCGCATAGTTCGTTTGCTAGAGTTTTCCAATGTCAAGTATCCTTTCCTTAGACCATGAGATCGTGTAACTCCCGGATACCGTAGGAGTACTTTGGGTGTGCCAAACATCACAACGTAACTGGGTGACTATAAAGGTATACTACGGGTATCTCTGAAAGTGTCTGTTGGGTTGACATGGATCGAGACTGGGATTTGTCACTCCGCTTGACGGAGAGGTATCACCGGGCCCTCTCGGTAATGCATCATCATAATGAGCTCAATGTGATCAAAGTGTTTGATCACGGGATCATGCATTACGGTACGAGAAAAGTGACTTGCCGGTAACGAGATTGAACGAGGTATTGGGATACCGACAATCGAATCTCGGGCAAGTAAAATACCGATTGACAAAGGGAATCGTATACGGGATTAATTGAATCCTCGACATCGTGGTTCATCCGATGAGATCATCATGGAGCATGTGGGAGCCAACATGGGTATCCAGATCCCGCTGTTGGTTATTGCCCGAGAGCCGTCTCGGTCATGTCTGCATGTCTCCCGAACCCGTAGGGTCTACACACTTAAGGTTCGGTGACGCTAGGGTTGTGAAGATATGTATATGCACTAACCCGAATGTTGTTCGGAGTCTCGGATGAGATCCCGGACGTCACGAGGAGTTTTGGAATGGTCCGGAGGTAAAGATTTATATATGGAAAGTCGTCATACGGACATCGGGACAAGTTTCGGGGTTATCGGTATTGTACCGGGACCACCGGAGGGTCCCGGGGGTCCACCGGGTGGGGCCACCTATCCCGGAGGGCCCCATGGGCTGTATGAGGGAGGGAACCAGCCCAAAGTGGGCTGGTGCGCCTCCCCCCCAAGGGCCCATGCGCCTAGGGTTTGGGGGAAACCCTAAAGGGGGCGCCCCCCTTGCTTGGGGGGCAAGTCCCCCTCCCTGGCCGCCGCCCCCTAGGAGATTCCATCTCCTAGGGCCAGCGCCCCCCCAAGGGGCTATATAAAGGGGGGAGGGGAGGGGGGGCTGCACACCCTTTGCCCTGGCGCCTCCCTCTCCCTCTCCAACACCTCCTCCTCCTCCGTAGAGCTCGGCGAAGCCCTGTCGGAGTACTGCGGCTCCACCATCACCACGCCGTCGTGCTGCTGCTGGAGTCTTCTTCCCCAACCTCTCCTTTGCCTTGCTGGATCAAGAAGAAGGAGACGTTACGCTGACCGTACGTGTGTTGAACACAGAGGTGCCGCGCTTTCGGTGCTAGGATCTCCGGTGATTTGGATCACGGTGTGTACGACTACTTCATCCCCATTCGTTGAACGCTTCCGCTCGCGATCTACAAAGTGGTATGTAGATGCAATCTCTCTCTCCCATGACTCGTTGCTAGATGAACTCATAGATGGATCTTGGTGAAACCGTAGGAAATTTTTTGTTTTCTGCAACGTTCCCCAACACGTACTTTGTGAAAGACCGATGAGGCGTCTCGATCTATCTCTATAGATCTTGATGCCTAATATATAAGCAGCTTCTCCAAGGTCCTTCATTGAAAAACACTTGTTCAAATAGGCCTTTATGCTTTCCAAGAATTCTATATCATTTCCCGTCAATAGTATGTCATCCACATATAATATGAGAAATGCTACGGAGCTCCCACTCACTTTCTTGTAAACGCAGGCTTCTCCATAAGTCTGCATAAACCCAAACGCTTTGATCATCTCATCAAAGCGAATGTTCCAACTCCGAGATGCTTGCACCAGCCCATAGATAGAGCGCTGGAGCTTGCATACTTTGTTAGCATTCTTAGGATCGACAAAACCTTCCGGCTGCATCGTATACAATTCTTCCTTAAGAAAGCCGTTAAGGAATGCCGTTTTGACGTCCATTTGCCATATCTCATAATCATAGAATGCGGCAATTGCTAACATGATTCGGACGGACTTCAGCTTCGCTACGGGTGAGAAAGTCTCATCGTAGTCAACCCCTTGAACTTGTCGATAACCCTTAGCGACAAGTCGAGCCTTATAGATGGTCACATTACCATCCGCGTATGTCTTCTTCTTAAAGATCCATTTATTTTCTATGGCTCTCCGATCATCGGGCAAGTCATTCAAAGTCCATACTTTGTTTTCATACATGGATTCTATCTCGGATTTCATGGCTTCTAGCCATTTGTCGGAATCTGGGCCCACCATCATTTCTTCATAGTTCGAAGGTTCACCGTTGTCCAACAACATGATTTCCAGGACAGGGTTGCCGTACCACACTGGTGCGGAACGTGTCCTTGTGGACCTACGAAGTTCAGTAGGAGCTTGATCAGAAGTATCTTGATCATCATCATTAACCTCCTCTTGAATCGGTGCAGGCACCACAGGAACCTTTTCCTGACTTGTGCTACTCTGATTTTCAAGAGGTAGTACTTCATCAAGCTCTACTTTCCTCCCACTTACTTCTTTCGCGAGAAACTCTTTCTCTAGAAAGGACCTGTTCTTGGCAACAAAGATCTTGCCTTCGGATCTGAGGTAGAAGGTATACCCAACTGTTTCTTTGGGATATCCTATGAAGACGCATTTTTCCGATTTGGGTTCGAGCTTTTCAGGTTGAAGTTTCTTGACATAAGCATTGCAACCCCAAACTTTCAGAAACGACATCTTAGGTTTCTTTCCAAACCATAATTCATATGGTGTCGTCTCAACGGATTTTGACGAAGCCCTATTTAAAGTGAATACGGCAGTCTCTTAGCCCCAAAATGAGAGCGGTAGATCGGTAAGAGACATCATAGATCGCACCATATCCAATAGAGTGCGATTACGACGTTCGGACACACCGTTACGCTCAGGTGTTCCAGGCGGCGTGAGTTGTGAAACGATTCCACATTTTCTTAAGTGCATGCCAAATTCGTGACTTAAATATTCTCCCCCACGATCTGATCGTCAGAAATTTATTTTTCTGTCACGTTGATTCTCAACCTCACTCTAAAACTCCTTGAACTTTTCAAAGGTCTCAGACTTGTGTTTCATTAAGTAGACATACCCATATCTACTCAAATCATCAGTGAGAGTGAGAACATAACGATAGCCTCCGCGAGCCTCAACGCTCATTGGACCACACACATCTGTATGTATGATTTCCAACAAGTTGGTTGCTCGCTCCATTGTCCCTGAGAATGGAGTCTTGGTCATTTTGCCCATGAGGCATGGTTCGCATGTGTCAAATGATTCATAATCGAGAGACTCCAAAAGTCCATCAGCATGGAGCTTCTTCATGCGCTTGACACCAATGTGACCAAGGGGGCAGTGCCACAAGTATGTGGGACTATCGTTATTAACTTTACATCTTTTGGTATTCACACTATGAATATGTGTATCATCACGTACGAGATTCATTAAGAATAAACCATTAACCATCGGAGCATGACCATAAAACATATCACTCATATAAATAGAACAACCATTATTCTCAGATTTAAATGAGTAGCCATCTCGAATTAATCAAGATCCAGATACAATGTTCATGCTCAAACTTGGCACTAAATAAAAATTATTGAGGTTCAAAACTAATACCGTAGGTAAATGTAGAGGTAGCGTGCCGACGGCGATCACATCGACCCTGGAACCATTCCCGACGCGCATCGTCACCTCGTCCTTCGCCAGTCTCCGTTTATTCCGCATCTCCTGCTTTGAGTTACAAATATGAGCAACCGCACCGGTATCAAATACCCAGGAGCTACTACGAGTGCTGGTAAGGTACACATCAATAACATGTATATCACATATACCTTTGGTGTTGCCGGCCTTCTTATCCGCTAAGTACTTGGGGCAATTCCGCTTCCAGTGACCATTTCCCTTGCAATAAAAGCACTCAGTTTTAGGTTTGGATCCATTCTTTGACTTCTTCCTGGCAACTGATTTACCAGGCGCGGCAACCTCCTTGCCGTCCTTCTTGAAGTTCTTCTTACCCTTGCCTTTCTTGAACTTAGTGGTCTTATTCATCATCAACACTTGATGTTCCTTTTTGATCTCCACCTCCGCAGATTTCAGCATTGAATACAACTCGGGAATGGTCTTTTCCATCCCCTGCATATTGTAGTTCATCACGAAGCTCTTGTAGCTAGGTGGGAGCGACTGAAGGATTCTGTCAATGACCGCCTCATCCGGGAGATTAACTTCCAGCTGAGTCAAGCGGTTGTGCAACCCAGACATCTTGAGTATGTGTTCACTGACAGAGCTATTTTCCTCCATCTTGCAGCTAAAGAACTTGTCGGAGACATCATATCTCTCGACCCGGGCATGAGCTTGGAAAATCAATTTCAACTCCTCGAACATCTCATATGCTCCGTGTTGCTCAAAACGCTTTTGAAGCCCCGGTTCTAAGCTGTAAAGCATGCCACACTGAACGAGGGAGTAATCATCAGCACGTGACTGATGGGCGTTCATAACGTCCTGGTTTGCTGGGAATGGTGCATCACCTAGCGGTGCTTCTAGGACATAATCTTTCTTGGCTGCTATGAGGATGATCCTCAGGTTCCGGACCCAGTCCGCATAGTTGCTACCATCATCTTTCAGCTTGGTTTTCTCTAGGAACGCGTTGAAGTTGAGGGTGACATTAGCGTGGGCCATTTGATCTACAAGACATATTGTAAAGATTTAGACTAAGTTCATGATAGTTAAGTTCATCTAATCAAATTAATGAATGAACTCCCACTCAGATTTGACATCCCTCTAGTCATCTAAGTGATACATGATCCGAGTCAACTAGGCCGTGTCCGATCATCACGTGAGACGGACTAGTTATCATCGGTGAACATCTCCATGTTGATCGTATCTTCTATACGACTCATGTTCGACCTTTCGGTCCTCCGTGTTCCGAGGCCATGTCTGTACATGCTAGGCTCGTCAATCCAACCTAAGTGTATTGCGTGTGTAAATCTGGCTTACACCCGTTGTATGCGAACGTAAGGACCTATCACACCCGATCATCACGCGGTGCTTCGGAACGACGAACCTTAGCAACGGTGCACAGTTAGGGAGAACACATTTTTGATATTTTAATGAGGGATCATCTTATTTATGCTACCGTCGTTCTAAGCAAATAAGATGTAAAAACATGATAAACATCACATGCAATCAAATAGTGACATGATATGGCCAACATCATTTCGCTCCTTTGATCTCCATCTTCGGGGCGCCATGTTCATCGTCGTCACCGGCATGACACCATGATCTCCATCATCGTGTCTTCATGAAGTTATCATGTCAACTATTACTTCTACTACTATGGCTAACGCTTTAGCAATAAAGTAAAGTAATTACATGACGATTTAAGTTGACACGCAGGTCATAAATAAATAAAGACAACTCCTATGGCTCCTGCCGGTTGTCATACTCATCGACACGCAAGTCGTGATTCCTATTACAATAACAAGATCATGTCATACATCACATACATGATTCATCACAACTTCTGGCCATATCACATCACAAAGCACTTGCTGCAAAAACAAGTTAGACGTCCTCTAATTGTTGTTGCAAGTTTTTACGTGGCTGTTATAGGTAGCTAGCAAGAACGCTTCTTACCTACGTTGAAACCACAACATGAATTGTCAATCTCTATTTACCCTTCATAAGGACCCTGTTCATCGAATCCGATCTAACTAAAGTGGGAGAGACAGACATCCGCCAACCACCTTATGCAACTAGTGCATGTCAGTCGGTGGAACCGGTCTCACGTAAGCGTACGTGTAAGGTTGGTCCGGGCCGCTTCATCCCATAATACCGCTGAACCAAGATAGGACTAGTAACGGCAAGAAGAATTGACAATTCGACGCCCACAACTACTTTGTGTTCTACTCGTGCATAGAAACTACGCATAGACCTAGCTCTGATACCACTGTTGGGGATCGTAGCAGAAATTAAAATTTTCCTACGCATCACCAAGATCTATCTATGGAGTATTCTAGCAACGAGGGAATAGGAGAGCATCTACATACCACTTGTAGATCGCAACGGAAGCGTTCAAGAAGAACGTGGATAATGGAGTCGTACTCGTTGTGATCCAAATCACCGATGACCAGCGCCGAACGGACGGCACCTCCGCGTTCAACACACGTACGGTCGGGATGACGTCTCCTCCTTCTTGATCCAGCAAGGGGGAAGGAGAGGTTGATGAAGATCCAGCAGCACGACGGTGTGGTGGTGGATGCAGCAGAATTCCAGCAGGGCTTCGCCAAGCGTCTACGGAGAGAGGGAGAGGTGTAACAGGGGAGAGGGAGGTGCCAAGGCTGCAGGGTGCGGCTGCCCTCCCTCCCCCCTTTATATAGGCCCCCTAGGGGGGCGCCGGCCCTGGAGATGCATCTCCAAAGGGGGGGCGGCGGCCAAGGGGGGAGCCTTGCCCCCCAAGGCAAGTGGGGCGCCCCCTGCCCTAGGGTTTCCAACCCTAGGCGCAGGGGGGAGGCCCATGGGGGGCACACCAGCCCACTATGGGCTGGTTCCCTCCCCACTTCAGCCCACGGGGCCCTCCGGGATGGGCGGCCCCACCCGGTGGACCCCCGGGACCCATCCGGTGGTCCCTGTACAATACCGGTGACCCCCGAATCCTTCCCGATGGCCGAAACGACACTTCCTATATATAATTCTTTACCTCCAGACCATTCTGGAACCTCTCGTGACGTCCTGGATCTCATCCGGGACTCAGAACAACCTTCGGTTTGCTGCATACTAATATCTTTACAACCCTAGCGTCACCGAACCTTAAGTGTGTAGACCCTACGGGTTCGGGAGACAGGCAGACATGACCGAGACGATCTCCGGTCAATAACCAACAGCGGGATCTGGATACCCATGTTGGCTCCCACATGCTCCTCGATGATCTCATCGGATGAACCACGATGTCGAGGACTTAATCAATCCCGTACTCAATTCCCTTCGTCTATCGGTACGATACTTGCCCGAGATTCGATCGTCGGTATACCGATACCTTGTTCAATCTCGTTACCGGCAAGTCTCTTTACTCGTTCCCATAACACATCATCCCGTGAACAACACCTTGATCACATTGAGCTCATTATGATGATGTCTTACCGAGTGGGCCCAGAGATACCTCTCCGTCATGCGGAGTGACAAATCCCAGTCTCGATTCATGCCAACCCAACAAACACTTTCGGAGATACCTGTAGTGCACCTTTATAGTCACCCAGTTACGTTGTGACGTTTGATACACCCTACGGCATCCGGGAGTTGCATAATCTCATGGTCTAAGGAATGATACTTGACATTCAGAAAAGCTCTAGCAAACGAACTACACGATCTTTGTGCTATACTTAGGTTTGGGTCTTGTCCATCACATCATTCTCCTAATGATGTGATCCCGTTATCAATGACATCCCCATGTCCATAGTCAGGAAACCATGACTATCTATTGATCAACGAGCTAGTCAACTAGAGGCTTACTAGGGACATACTGTGGTCTATGTATTCACACATGTATTATGATTTCCGGACAATACAATTATAGCATGAACAATAGACAATTATCATGAATAAGGAAATATAATAATCCTTTTATTATTGCCTCTAAGGCATATTTCCAACAAATGGAAGTTACCTGCAGGAGATAACCAATCGAAGAAACAAAAGTAGTGTAGCTAGAATTAATAAATGCAGGAAATATCAGGATGCCACCAATAGAAAAACTAGAGCAGTGAGTACAAGGAAGACATGGGCTAGACTGCTAGAGCAACCAAATGCAGTATAAAGTTACAGTGGTTTTGGATCAGGGATATACCAACACTGTTGTTAAATAGATGGTCTACCAACACTGTTAAAGGATTGATGCAGAAAGTTTAAAAAGCAGCTGTACTTTCAATTTAGATACTTTAGAAGAAAAGAAAAAACAGAGCAGAAAATTGTGAGCATTTCTGACATATAATATAAACCAACTGGGATCCTTCTGAGCTAGCATGATCACATTACATGCTGCACACATATGCAAACTTCTATAAATATAGCATCAAACCAGAAAAAACAAGAGCCCAAGAAAATATTGCAAATGCCAGAACATAAGCAACTCTTGCTTAGACAGTCAGGTAAAACATCAATATAATACTCCCTCCGTTCCTAAATATTTGTCTTTCTAGAGATTTCAAATGGTCACCACATACGGATGTATATAGACATATTTTAGAGTGCAGATTCACTCATTTTGTTCCGTATGTAGTCACCATTAGAAACCTCTAGAAAGACAAATATTTAGGAACGGAGTGAGTATAAAATAGAACACACTGAAGCGTCTCATATAGATCTACTAGTTGCACATCAAAATGCATAGAACATACTACAGCTCATACCAAGTGTCTCGTACACTTACATACGGCTCAGATTGCATGTGTACACAAACTAGAACATAAATAATTCTGGCTTAGCCAAAACAGGTACACACGGAAATGGGCCATACAGCCGTACTTGTTGCCCATCAAAAGGCACAGAGCATACTACAACTTGGACTAATACATCCATGAGGGAAACATCAAAGGACACAAATACTAGAAATGAAAACCAACACAGGTCAAACTGAAACTAAAGGTAGCATTTTCTACGAACAATACATCATCTCCGTTGGAATCTTTGTGAAGAGTTCACTTGAAGACGCAACAGAGCACCTCGCTCATGGCTTCCCATTTTCAATCAGCAGAACATTCATCAACTGGGAGCTACCAGCCGTATTCCTCCATCCAATGGTAGGCAGGACAAGAGCGGCACATATGGGAAAAATTGCATAAATGTATGGTAGGTATGGCCAAGGTGACATACAACTGTGCTTTCTTGACGATCCAAATCGTATGCCAACACTTGATTGTTCGAATGAGCTATGAAGATGAGATTGGCATGTGGGTGTACTCCAATGACTTCGAGAGACTCCTTATTTGGAATTACATTTGAACACTTGTACAGTTTCCAGTAGATGCAGTCGTCATCCTGATGGCACACATCCCAGTTATAAATATCACCAGTAAGAGTGTAAACCGATATAGTAGTCAAAGATGTGTCTGAGTCGATATAAAATAGGTGCCCATGGGACTTCCCAATGAAACCCGAGAAACTGTCAGCTGGCAGCGGGACGGTTCTCCATTTGAGCCCTTGTGCATCAACTATTGCCAACCCGGACACATCTGCATCAAAGCAGTTTAGCCCTATCAGGTGCAAACATCCGTTACGGAAAAATCTAGGCTGACCAAAGCACAGGCTAACTTGGATGTCCCATTTGGGTTCCATTGCTACCCACGCACCAGTTTTTGAAGAGTAAATCCGCACTTGTGTCACAACCTGGAATTGTATGCCCCGGTGGTCCGGGGGTGACCAGTCCTCTGCAAACTCGAACACATGAAACCCCTCAGTGGATGCATCGCTGTCGAAACCCAGGTAAGCGTAGCTGATGTTGCCAGCGTAGCCAGAGTGAGGGAGCAGAGTGTACTCACTGGTAGCTGGATTGGAGACCATGTACCGAGATGTTCCAACAGCAACAGGGGTGCCCGTGCGAATGCTTGCAAGAAACAGTCCATCGCAGGAATCCTCGAGGGAGAAGAAGCAGTCCGTGCTGTCGGGCGGTAGTGGCAGGCGGGGGCGGGTGTCGGGGACGCTCGACCAAGGGAAAGCAGACAGATCCGCGTACTCGACGCCGGAGAAGCCGCCGGGCTCGGCCTCGCCTTCGTCGGTGATGCGGTAGAAGAATCCGGCCAAGGTCTGCGCCATCTTCTTCCGGTAGGCGGGGTCGGCGATGATGCCGCGCCAGGCCGGGCAGAAGCACTTGCAGATGCAGAGTGATATGTAGGGCAGGCGAGAGAGGATCTCCGCGATTAGGTCGTGGGTGAGCCTGGACATCGGCTCATCCATCGGATTCTCCATAGCTTGGAAGGGGTGGCGGCTGGAATAGGTAGGTTTCGACGGGAGATGGGTGGCGGTGGTGGCGGCGTCTGCGTGGAGACTCGACGGGAGATGGGTGATGGTGCCGGCGGCGGCGGCGGCGGCGGCGTGGCTTTTGGGGCCGGGGACTCGACTGATGGTCTCGGATTGGGGAAAAGGCCCATGATGAAGCCTCTCACACAAAAAAAGGATTTCTTTTTTTTTTTGCTTTGAATTTTTTTGAGAGATTTTTGCTGTGATATGAAGAGCGCATGGTCCATTTATTTCAGCAAATTTTAAAGCTGAGCTGAGAATTTGAAATTTTCCAAAAGAAATCTGGCGTGTGAATTTTAGAGTGGGTCGTGCACCAGTAAATTTCTGTGATTTTTTATTAATTTGTGGTCTGGGTATATAAAAAAACAAAAGTGAATAACTAGCCATTGTCACATAGAAAAATGCTTGGTTTTATTTTTACATTTTACGGGTCACAAATAAATTGCGATTTTCATAAACTTTAAATCTGGAAACATACTTTGAGTCACTTGGACGTGAGACTTTATAATGTAACAGTATGAACTTAGTTAGAGAAGTACATGCTCCCAAATGCACCTCATATTTTCCCCGTTTACATAATGAATTATGTCACTTATTTTTGAATAAAAAATGAGTACTACTTTTTTTCCAGGCATTTCCCTTGTTTTTTTAACAGGCATTTCCCATGATATATTTTTTAGAATCTTCCCATGATTTTGGACTAGGCTTCCTCACAGGAGGCTGCTTGCTGGAAGTAGAGGCTAGGTACTATGGAACATGATTCTGAAAAAAAAATCACAACATCCACATTGATCGTCGACAAGTGGTGGAGATCATATATTTCTGAGTTGACGTCGATAGCATCTCATGCCTATTGGAGCCTGCTGAACTGATGCCAATCAGCGACACAAAATCGATATGAGCCTGGATATTTTCAGCAATGCGAAGGAACCATCACGACATCAGTACAAAGTTCTTCCACATGTGCCATACAGCCAGCACAAAAATCAAGCAGTGGAACTCTGATGCTTCAGTAATCCAGTTCACTAACCATTGCCTGATATGAACAAAATACTGAAGCTTCAGGCAAATACCATAGTCTTTCTTCGGCTCTTTCCATATTGCTTTAACATACTGGCATTGCAAAAAACAACGCTCCACATTTTCCTCTCGATTAAAAAGATGGCAATCATACCTTGTTAGGGTTGATCGCACATGAATAAAACCACCTTCATCTTGATAGGACATTGAATTGTCAATAGTTTTCTCCAAGATTTCTCTGTAGTCCCTTGATTTGATGATGTTACTTTGGCATCATCACTTCGATTTTCATAGAGTAGCTATGATCTGGCCAGGTTATATGCATATCTGACTGAATATATTGCGCACTTAAGTGTGAGGCCAAGAGGAAAATCAGTACAACCTTCGGAGCTTCAATGGAAGTTTCTTGAGGATCCTCTCTGCAATATCTCCAGGAAAGAGGTTCAACGGAAGTTTCCTGAGCAAAGAAGGAGATAACCAATCGAAGAAAGAAAAGTAGTGTAGCCACAATTAATAAAGGCAGGAAATAGTACTATGCCACTAATAAAAAAAATACTAAAGCAGTGAGTACAATAAGAAGGTTAGAGCAACAAAAGGGGGTACAAAGTTATAGTAGTTATACCTTAAGTAAAATATTGGCATCAGTACAATAACTTTAATTCTTGCAAAAAAAGTGTCAAGTGCTAACCTTAAGCGCCAGCTCTAAAGTGGTAACCCTAACACATTCTTATCTACTAGAAAGAACAACTCCATTATTTTACTAAAAATGCCTCTAAAATGTTTAGTTCTACTCTAAAACAGAGTGAACATCCCACTAAAACAGAGTGCAAGTCGACTTTTCTGATTAGCCTGATAACACAGGACTACTACAATTTAGTTTGCACATTGTCCAGCAGAGACGAGAGTACGAGAACGCACCTACGAAGGCTAACATTTGCAGTTTCGTAAACCCTCCTTATCATTACTTTCTAGGTATTGACAAGTAAAAAGCTTTGTATCAGGGATATTATTTCATCCCAAATTGTTGGAGCTAGAACAGAGTTAAACAGATGGTTTCCCAACACAGTTGACTCATGGATGTGGAAAATTAAACTAGATAATCCAGCCATATTTTTCATTTGAATCCTTTAGAAGAAAAATATAGCAGGAAATTGTTCATGCACCATCAAGAGATTATGATCATTTCTGACACTGACCTTTATCAACCTTTTGAGCTAAAATGATCACATTACATGATGCACACATATGCAAACTTCTATGAATATAACATCAAACCAGAAAAAACAAGGGACCAAGAAAATCTTAGCAGTGCAAACACCTAGATAGAATTGTATGTGTGCACATCAGAACATAAGCACCTGTTGTTTAGCCACTCAGGTAAAACATTACAAATAAATAAATCAAATTAGAACATACTAGTATCTCACTGCCTCATATGGCTCATACTTGTTGCACATCAAAAGGCACAGAACATTCTACAGCTCATACCAAGTGTCTTGTACACATCCATAGTAGAAGATAAATAATTCTGGCTTGGCCAATAGAGGTACACACGGAAATGTCTCATACATCCATACTTGTTGCCTTATCAAAAGGCACAAAGCATATTGTCGGTGTCAAAACCGGCGGATCTCGGGTAGGGGGTCCCGATCTGTGCCAAGGTCAGATGGTAACAGGAGACAAGTGACACTTTATTTTACCCAGGTTCGGGCCCTCTCGATGGAGGTAAAACCCTACTCCTGCTAGATTAATATTGATGATATGGGTAGTACAAGAGTAGATCTACCACGAGATCAAGGAGGCTAAACCCTAGAAGCTAGCCTATGGGTATGATGATGGTTATGATGTGTTCGTCCTACGGACTACAACCCTCCGGTTTATATAGACACCGGATAGGGTTAGGGTTACACATAGTCGGTTACATTGGTAGGAGATCTTGAATATCCGCACGCCTAGCTTGCCTTCCACGCCAAGGAAAGAACCTTCCGGACACGGGATGAAGTCTTCAATCTTGTATCTCCATAGTTCTGGAGTCCGGCTGAAGATATAGTTCGGCTATCCGAACACCCCCTAATCCAGGACTCCCTCAGTAGCCCCTGAAACAGGCTTCAATGACGACGAGTCCGACGCGCAAATTGTCTTCGGCATTGCAAGGCGGGTTCCTCCTCCAAATTCTTCAAGAAGATAATAAACACCAAAAAATAGTGTCCGGCTCTGCAAAACAAGTTTCCACGTATTGCCATATAGAGAATAGTACAAACACAAATCAAATCTGCTGACGTATTCCGCAGTGCATCATAACACTGCGACCAAGCCTTCTGTATGGATTTATTTTTTGTTGTTCCACCGCAGCACGTTCAACGAGGCGGTTTCCTTGGCACGTCTTGTCGAAGCAGAGATCGTGTGCCCCCTTTAACGGGATTCTCATTAATACGGACGTGGGTAACCCAACCGTGCCCGTTAAGCACGTCCTGCCTTGATTAAAGGCTAGTCCAAGACGGTTACGGGGAGGGCTCTTGATATTCTGCCTCTTATAAAGAGACCGAGACCTTGCTCCCCTCTTGTGTTCTCAAAACAAGCTCGCCCATAGCCTCGAGTTCCAACACCCCAGGCTTTTAGATCCTAGGCGCACCGGACCATCGACAATGTCCGGCTCTGGCCTTCAAGGCCAATGGATGCCCTCCTCCGTTACGGAGGAGGACGTATCAAGGTTGAGGGAGGCTAGGTTCCTGACCAGCGAGATCCCGCATAGGTTGCCTGCTCAAGGACAAGCGATCCCAAGCCCTCAGCCTTGTGAGAGCGTAGTATTCATCTCCCACTTCCTTCGGGGATTAGGCTTCCCAACGGATCCTTTCGTAAGGGGGCTGATGTTTTATTATGGGCTGGAATTCCATGACCTAGCTCCGGAGTCCATCCTCCATATCTCCTCCTTCATTGTTGTGTGTGAAGCGTTTCTCCATATCACTCCTCACTTCGGATTATGGCTCAAGACTTTCAAGGTAGACCCGAAGATAATCGAGGGGCGTCACGTAGAGTGCGGAGGCGCTGTTATAAAAATGAATACCGATGCTGCATGGCCCGAGGGCACTTTTCAAGAGGAGCTCGACTTATGGCAACAGGAGTGGTTCTAAATCACCTCTCCTCGGGGCACCACTTGGGTAGCGCCTCCCGCCTTTCGCTCGGCCCCCCACCACGTTTAACATCATGGATCAACACAGGGTTAGATCGGGGCTTGCCCAAAGACGTTCCTCTGTTGTAGGGCCGCATAAAGGATCTCCTAAAAGGAGACCTCAACCTGGTCAAGGTGACACAAGTTATGCTGATTCGCCGGACACTGCCCGGCCAACGTCGCCCCCTCCGCTTGTGGGAGTTCAACCCAGAGGGGCCGCGAGTTCTCCGAAATTTCATGGGCGTGACGCCTACGAAGATGTATAGACTGTTCTTCGGACCACAAGGAGTGAGTCCGGATTTAACCGAGGATGCTGGTTTAAGCCGCAACCGCCCGGATACAAAAGTAGGTGACCTTGCGCCCGGACCTTCTATCCGTACAATTGACTTATTTTTTAACAGTACTTCTCCTTTTTACGCAGGAGTGGATAGCGAAGGCGAAGCTGGTCCGGTGTCCGGCTCCCCTTCCCGAGACCAGGCTAGATCCTGTGCTAGTCAGGATGTTGGAGGTGGCGCCTCTGGAGGAAAATGAAGGGGCGGACAAGGAAACCGTGGCCTCTTCGAAAGGGGCCATCCCAAAGGGGGGAATCGATAACTCCTCTCCTAAGGGGAAGAAAAGGGCCGCCTCTGACGACCCGGGAGCCGTAGCTCCAAAGCGGGGGAAAGAATCCGCGTCAGAGGACCCGACGCCGGGGAGCCCCTCGGCCGAACTAAATCCTCAAAAGGAGCAGCCCTCCAACGAGCCGTAAGTAGAAAGAGAGTCATTCTTTTAAGAGAAATCCTTAATTTACATGTGAGAAGTTTTAACCGAAACCTTACCTTATAGTTCGGACCTCGACCCTTCTCAGCAGAGCTCGTCATCGGGGGATCTTCTTCCGGAGATGATGGAGAGCGGAACGCCTCCTCCTTCTACATCGCCTAGCAAGGCGGGCGACGCCGAAGTGTCGTCGCAGAGGATTTCTCCGAATCTGCCAGAGGCAGAAGGTGATCATGCGGCCCCCCGGGGTTCTCCGTGTCCGGCCTCCGAAGAAGGCCATTGGGCGAGTCCGGCACCATCTGGTGTTCGGTCGGAGGAGCTGAAGGTTCTGCTGGGCCGAGCCTCTGTTTCAGAGGAGCATCGTGTGTTGATGCACACGGTGATTGAAAAGATTTTATCTGCGGGAAGCGGACTGAACGAGGCCGTCAAGAGTTTACTGGCGGGCCTTGAGGTACGTTTTGAATAACGAACATTAGTGTTAATTGTGCATAATAACGTGCGCCCTGTGTAGATAGTAGCCCCTGAGACTCTGTGTGCCGCAAAGATGTGCGGCGCGCAGAGGATCTTAATCCCAGGTCCTTTAAGTGGCACCTTTGTATGTAGGTGGCAGGTTGTCCGGAGTCGAACCGGACTCGAGATTTTGCCGAAATGAAACGGCAACTCGATGAGGCAGAAGCCGACATCGTGCTTGTTAACAAGCGGCTTGATGATGCTCAAGGTATTGAGTTTATTTGGCGATTGTTAGTAAGATGAGCTTTATGTCAATATCTTACCGTGTGTATGCTTGATGCAGATGGTGCGGCGGCCGTAGAAGGACTTAGGGACGAACTCGCCAAAGCAAAGGAACAAGCCAAAAAAAGCGATGCGGCTGCCGGAAGAGCCCGTGAAGAGCTAAAAGCCGAACAGGCTTCCCATTGCCGAAGCAAGGAGGAGATGGTTGATATGGCCGTGAAGTTGAAAAGTGCTAATGACCGTTGCAAACTTCTTGAAGAGGAAGGTCGAGCCCGGCAGACGGATTTAGAGAAGGCCGTCGCCGACGCCAAGGACGCCCGCTCTGGTATGAGAGCGTCAAGGGAAGAGCTGTGTCAAGCCGGACTAATTGCGGATGGAAAGCCCTTCCTGCTGCGGAGAAAATTCTGTGATCCGAAGTTCGCCCCCTTGGACCGAGCGTGGAGCGTGGAGGACACCTATCTGGATTTGGCGGCTAGTGCTGCTGATGCGACCAGGTACTTTCAAGATAAAAAAGACCATGAAGTGGAAAAGCTCTTCTGGCCGCAGTTCACTAATCCAGAGCGTCCACTATCAGTGGATGATCGCCTGGCCCAATGGGCCGAGCTGAATAGGTTGTCCGGAGTCGCCATGAAGTATGCCATGGACCGCCTGTGTCTGGGGAGATCGAAGCTGAGAAGCTATTTCAGTTTGGTGCAGCAATTTCTTGACGTGGTGCCTCGGATTGAAGCTCTAAAGAGGTCCGCTTGCACAGAGGGCGCGCGGCTGGCTCTTGCCCGTGTCAAGACATACTGGGCAGATATGGAGCCCACCGATGTTGCGTCCCGTGATTCGGATAAAAGCCGAATTCCTTCCGAGCACTATTTTGAGGAAGTCCTCGCGGGCGCTCGTATAATAGAGACACAGTGTTCGAAAGATGCTGTGTTATTACAGCATATGTAATCGTAGATCAATATTTTTATAAATTGTAATGGCATAATTTAGACTTGTGCCTTCAAGTATTAATAACACCTCCTGTGCGGCCGTTTTAATATATAAATTCTGAAAGATTGCAGTCGTTGGCTTCAGCCCCCACGCACATAGTGCGGGGGTGCGCACGGAGAACGCATTTTCACACTTAACCCAACGTCTTGGTCCTACAAAGGAGGTGATAGCGCCGCGGGCTAGGCAACCAGACTATAGTGCTTTAACACCTTCACTTAGCCATAGGAGCTTGACAGTGGGACTCTTTAGGTAGCCCTTTAATGGCGACTGCGTTTACCCGAATTCGGGACGCCTATGTGCCTGACCGGGAAGTGGCCCTTCGTCAAAACGGAGGAATTCGATAAATTCCTATAAGTCATCGAGTGGCGACCAGTCTCGCGCTACATCATGACAGTCGGTTTTCGGCTTTCTCTACTGAGGTGCTCACCCGGCCGAACCGGGGCACAATCGCAGTAGTTCTCCTGGTGCAACCTTAGCCGACAGAACAGAACGTAAGGTGGCCGAACTCAGGAGCCGGGCAACCCAACATGTGACCAAAATCATGACTCGGAGCTGATGCATATAGTGCCAAAACTCGCGACGCCGAACACTCCCTAAGGTGTTCGGTCTTTGTGGGTGCGTGTGAAACAATACCCTTGAAAAAGAAAAAAGCCCCTTGTGTCCAGGTACGAGCAAGAATTCCGGCGTGGCCACATGCCAAAACGCCAGTCTCCTCCATGGTTATAGTGAGGTAAACCAGGGGATGTATAGCAGCAAGAGACAGTAAAAAAGGTTTACGCAGGGTCTTAATCTAAGAAGAATCCTTTGGGGCGGGTCCCTACTTCACGTCTGCGCCTGTGTCTCCGCTGTGCCGTGTCCTGGACGGGCGCCGTACGACGTTCATCTGTAAAAGAGAAGAACTAAATTGAAAAATGGGTCGTGCGGATCAAAAAGAATAATAAATAAAATGTGAAGTCAGAAATATATACGGTCGAGCTTTATTGTCTCTGCGTACAGCCCCTGGTGAGGCGTACCAAGCCTATAACGAAAATGGGCTTGTGCCGAACTCATTGAGTCCAGGTCCGCGGCCTTTTGTGACTTACATCGAAAAAGTCTTTTGGCTGGCGAGGCCATTTTGTTGGGCGGCTGTTTAAGCAGCCGCGCAATCCTCCGTTTGGAGGAGATGTAGTTTAGTATACTCCCTTTAAAGAGATGATGCCTCGAGGACCGGACATCTTTAGCGTGAGGGATGCATAATGCGGTATTGCGTTAAAGCGAGCGAAAGCTCCGCGTCCCATTAGTGCTTGATAGCGACTTGAAAACGGGACTATGTGGAAGATAAGCTTTTCGCGACGAAAGTTATTGGCAGAGCCAAATATGACCACAAGCCGGAGAAAACCCATACAGTGGGTGTCCGGGCCTGGTGCTACTCCTTGAAAGGAGGTTTTACTGTGACGGATTCGTGCTGGGTTTATGCCCATGCGGTGAATTGTATCCTGATATATCAGATTTAGTCCACTGCCACCATCCATAAGGACGTTGGTAAACTGGAATCCGTCTATTATTGGATTAAGTATCAGGGCAGTCCGGCCTGCGTGTTTGATATTGCGAGAATAATCTAGCTGATCAAAAATGATTGGCTTTAGTGACAAGTGGCGAGACTCCTGAGGGATAGGCTTGAATGTGCGGACCTTTATGGGTGCCTCATGCCTTGTTATGTGAAGTGAGTTCACTGTTTTGACTTCTTGCGGGAAGTTCTTTTGCTTCCTGGTGTTCTGCTTTTGGGGTTCGTCCTCTTCCTCACTTGGTGTGTCGAGCCCCTTGTGTTCGGCGTTGAGCCTTCCGGATTGTTTGAAAACCCAACAGTCTCTGTGGGTATGATTAGCAGGCTTTCCAGGAGTACTGTGTATCTGACATATCCTGTCCATGATTCTCTTTAGACTGGACGGATCTTCCCTATTATCCTGAGGGTGATTTTGTCTGATTTTGCCGTGAGCCTTTGAATCCGGCATTGACTGTCGTGCTCTTCGGACTTTTTCTTTTGATTCGGTGAAGGTCCTTGTTTCGCCGTGGTTTCCCGTTTCCATCCCTGATTTCTGATGTACATGGGTCGCTGGGGCTGCATCGTGCCAACCAGCTGTCCTCTCCTGCGCAAAAGCGGGTCATGAGGCTTGTGAGTGCGGCCATTGTTCTTGGCTTTTCCTGGCTGAGGTGTCTGGCGAGCCATTCGTCTTGGACATTGTGCCTGAAAGCCGCTAGGGCTTCGGCGTCCGGACAATCCACTATTTTATTCTTTTTAGTGAGGAATCTGTTCCAGAACTGCCGAGCTGATTCTCCGGATTGCTGAGTTATGTGACTGAGGTCGTCTGCGTCCGAGGGACGGACATAGGTCCCTTGAAAATTTGCTCGGAAAGCGTCCTCGAGGTCTTCCCAACTTCCAATTGTGTTTTCGGGAAGGCTTTTAAGCCAGTGTCGGGCTGGCCCTTTAAGCTTAAGGGGTAAATATTTTATGGCGTGGAGATCATCTCCTCTAGCCATACGTATGTGGAGGATATAATCCTCGATCCAGACTCCAGGGTCTGTTGTTCCATCGTACGCCTCTATGTTAACGGGTTTAAATCCCTCTGGGAATTCATATTCCAGGACCTCATCGGTGAAACATAGAGGGTGTGCGGCACCCCTATATTTGGGTGTGCCGGATTCTGATGGTAGATTTTTTGCATTGCTTGCGAGAGCTTGCTTTCTTGGCCCGTAAATGGACCTGGCTGGGCCATGATGCGAGTCTTTGATTGGGTCGCATGCCGCATTGAGTGCGGCGCCGTTTGCCGTATTGTAGTGGCCGAGAGGTCGTTTATTCGACCGTGTAGCCTTTTTGTTTTTCGAGTTTGGGGGCTCTAGGGCCTCCTGGTCGAATTCAGGCAGTAGCTTTCTCTTCGGATAGCTTTTGGTGCGGCGGCTGCCGCCGTATTTGTCTGCGGTCTTGATTACTTTGCTCCATCTTGTTTTGAGTGCATCTTCCGCCGTCTTTAGCTTTTGCTTCTGCTTCTTCAGGCTTCGTGCTGTGGCGACGAGCCTTTCTTGGAGATTCTTCTGCTCCATGATTTTATCCGGCGTGGTATCGTCCGGAGTTTTGTTATGACCGGGGGAGGACTGTTCGTCCTCTCTGCCCGTGTTACCCTGTTCGGACGGCTGTTCTGGGATGCGTTCGTCATCTGCCGGCTCGTCCTGCTCTATGGATGGGTCTGGATCGAGGCAGGGCTTCGCTCGGCGTTTACGTCGCCGCTTTGAGTGCTTTTCGGAGGGTTTACCCTTCTTTTCGCCCCCTTCTTCCTCATTGTGAGTTTTTTTAGGTGTATCCACCATGAATACGTCATTAAGTGGGGTGGAGGTCCATTGCCCTATGGGCGCTGGTTCCGGTTCATCTCCGTCTTCGTCGTCCATACCGTCGAAGTCTTCGGAGCCGAAGTCGAGCATGTCGGTTAAATCGTCGACAGTGGCTATTAAGTGGGTGGTGGGTGGGCTTTGAATTTCTTCGTCGTCCGAATCCCAACCTCGCAGGCCACAGTTCGGCCTGGGCTCTCCTGAAAAAGAGAGAGACTTGAGAGATTTTAGAATATCACCGAAAGGCGAATACTGAAAGATGTCCGCGGCGGTGAACTCCATTACCGGCACCCAATCTGATTCGATTGGCAGGGGCGCGGGAGGTTCGGAGTTCGGAGAAGAGTCTGACTCCTTGGAGTCATGTGCCATGCGGAGTGCGGGGCTTGCGTTTGGCTCAATGGCTTTTAAGATCGCAGCCCCTGAGGTGACGTCCAACCCTTCATCCTCAAAGAACGCAGTGGGCTCCGGATCGAGGATCGGGGCCGGAGCGTATGCGGCCTCCAGGACACTGTTCGGAGGCAGAGCTATATCATGCCCCTCGAGATAGTGCGACGCGCTTGGCTATGGCTTGAATCCGTCGAAGATCAGGTCTCCGAGGGTATCTGCCGTGTAGTTTAAGCTTCCCCACCTGGCTTGATGGCTAGGGGCGTGGCTTTCGATCTGCTCCAGATGGCCAAGCGAGTTGGCCCGCAGAGCGAAGCCGCCGAAGACGAAGATCTGTCCGGGGAGAAAAGTCTCACCCTGGACCTCGTCGTTGTTGATGATCAAAGGAGCCATCGGGCCTAAAGGCGACGACACAGAGGAACTCTCAATGAAAGCACCAATGTCGGTGTCAAAACCGGCGGATCTCGGGTAGGGGGTCCCGATCTGTGCGTCAAGGTCGGATGGTAACAGGAGACAAGTGACACTTTATTTTACCCAGGTTCGGGCCCTCTCGATGGAGGTAAAACCCTACTCCTGCTAGATTAATATTGATGATATGGGTAGTACAAGAGTAGATCTACCACGAGATCAAGGAGGCTAAACCCTAGAAGCTAGCCTATGGGTATGATGATGGTTATGATGTGTTCGTCCTACGGACTACAACCCTCCGGTTTATATAGACACCGGATAGGGTTAGGGTTACACAGAGTCGGTTACATTGGTAGGAGATCTTGAATATCCGCACGCCTAGCTTGCCTTCCACGCCAAGGAAAGAACCTTCCGGACACGGGATGAAGTCTTCAATCTTGTATCTCCATAGTCCTGGAGTCCGGCTGAAGATATAGTTCGGCTATCCGAACACCCCCTAATCCAGGACTCCCTCACATACGACAAATCGCACCAACACATCCATGAGGGAAACATCCAACGAGACAAATACTAGAAATGAAAACCAATGCAGAGATTAAACTGAAACTAAAGGTAGCATTTTGTATGAACAATACATCATCTCCATTTGAATCTCTGTGAAGAGTTCACTTGAAAACGTGACGGCCAACTGAGCACCTCGTCCATATCAGCAGAACACTCATCAACTGGGAGTTGGCAGCCGTAGGCTGGAGAGCAGTGGCACATATGGGAAATATTGCTCATGCGCGAGGTAGGTGCGCTCAATGTGGTGCACAGCTGTACTTTCACAATGATCCAAATCATATGCCAACAGTTGACTATTGTTGAAATCAGCCATAAAGATGATATTGGCATGTGGGTGTACTCTGATGACTTTGAGGTCCCAGCCGAGACAAAAATTCTCCTTTGGAATCACATCTGAAAGCTTGTGCAACAAACTCCAATGCGTGCATCCGTCATCTGAAAGCATGTGCAACAAACTCCAATGCGTGCATCCGTCGTCCAAATGAGACGCATCCTGGTTATAAATCCTGCTACTAAGAACGTAGACAAATATAGTTGAGAATGAGGTCGAGCCATATCCTTCTTCACCGTCATCAGAGTTGATATAAAACAGCTGTCCTGCAGATTTTCCGATGAAACCGGAGAAACTCGGGTCGTTGAAATTTGGCACGGGGACGGTCCTTCATTCTAGCCCTTGTGCATCAACTATTGCCAGCCCATGAAGACGTATGAGCAGGTGCAAACACCCCTTATGGAAAACTCCAAGTGGACCGCCGCACAAGCGAACCTGGATGTCCCATTTGGGTTTCATTGCTACCCATGCACCAGTTTGGGAAGAGTAGATGTTGACTCCTGTCACAACCGAGGGAACCCAGTGCTCGTCTGCCCATTCCACAAACTCGAACACATGAAATTCTTTAGTGGAGACACCACTGTCGAAGCCCAAGTAAGAGCCACAGCAGTTGCTGGCGTAGCCAGAGTGGGGCAGCAGAGTGTACTCACCGGTAGCTGGATTGGAGACCATGTAGCGAAACTGTGGCTCCGGCGTGCCCGTCCCAATCCGGGTAAGAAACAGCCCATCGCAGGAATCCTTGAGAGTGAAGGAACAGTCTGCGCTGTCTGGCGGCAGTGGCAGGCGCGGGTAGGTCCTGGGCACGCTTGACCAAGGGAAGGCAGACAGGTCGGCGTAGTTGACGTCCAAGCCGCAGGACTCGGCAGAGTCAGCCGGGATGTGGTAGAAGAAACCGGCCAGGGACTGCACAATCTTCTTCCGACTCTCCGGATCTGCGATGAGGTCGCGCCAGGCCGGGCACACACACTTGCAGATGCAGAGTGATTTGTAGGGCACGCGACAGAGGATCTCCGCCATTAGGTCGTGGGTGAGCCTGGACATCGGCTCCTCCATGCCGTGTGTCCTACGCGAGCGCTGGCTACGGTTCTTGGGTGGAATAGGTAGGCGGCGGCGGCGGAGTGCCTTTGGAGCTGGGGACTCGGAGTGGGGATGGGGAGTGGGTGGTGCTCGGGTCGGGCGTGGCATGGGCCAACTAGGAGGGTGTGGCCGTGTGGGGCATCTTTTAGTGAAATGCGTTTATAAAAAGGGACAATTCCATTTCTGCCCCTGAACCCATCATTCAAATTTGCCCCTAATTTCAATGTGTGCTCAAATTTGCCTCTAATTTCAATGTGTGCTCAAATTTGCCTCTAATTTCAATGTGTGCTCAAATTTGCCCCTCTGCCGTTACTTGCCCTATAGAAATGCCCTTTGGAGCGGCGGAGATGGATAGATGGCGGCGGTGGCGACGGCGTGCCTTTGGAGCTAGGGACTCGGAGTGGGGAGTGGGGAGTGGGTGGTGCTCGGGTCGGGTGTGGCAATGGCATGGGCCAACTAGGGCATACCTGGCCAAACGGGCCGGCCCGGCCCGGCACGGCCCGCCAGGGCACGATTACTATACGGGCCGTGCCGTGTCGGCCCGCGTGCTGCGCCCTCAGGCCCAGGAACGACCTAGTTAATAAACGGGCTGGCACGTTGGCCCGTTGAGCACGGTGGGCCGCATATTTTCATCCTGTTATTTGACGCACGGAGCGTTTTTTAGCCTATTTGTACATGTTGGGCCATATATAGATGTATAAAAAAACGTAATCGGTTCGTGCCGTGCCGGCCCGCATGCCCAGCCTCCAGGCCCAGGGACGGCCCAGGGCGTGCCGTGTGCCGAGCCCGACCCGTTTAGCTCGTGTCGTGCCTGGCCTAAGGCGGGCCGTGCCGTGCCGGCCCGCATGCCCAGCCTCCAGGCCCAGGCACGGCCCAGGGCGTGCCGTGTGCCGAGCCCGGCCCGTTTAGCCCGTGTCATGCCTGGCCTAAGGCGGGCCGTGCCGGCGTGCTCACAGGCCGGCCCAAAAAACCCGGCCCATTTGACCAGCTATAAACTAGGGTGTGGCTATGTGGGGCGTTTTTAGTGAAATGCCTTTATAAAAAGGGACAATGCCATTTCTGCCCCTGAACCCATTACTCAAATTTGCCCCTTTGTCGTTAGTTGCTCTTATAGATACACCCTTCTGCGATGTTACCGTCCGGTCAAACAGCTTTGACCATCTCGAAAAAGATAGCACAAAAATTTAAAAAATCTAAAATTCGGAGGGATCAAAGATACTCAGGTGGGCAAGGTGCGTGCAAAATTTCGTGCTATTTAGACATACCAAGAGTTGGCAAAGGAAAACAATAAATCTGTACATCTTTTAATAGTAAATTCAAAAAAATAGCAAGAAAATTCAAAAAAATATGAATTTTTTTGGCATCCAAGATGCCCGGGTGCGCAAGGTGTGTGCAAAATTTTGTTATCAAAAGACATGTGAGGAGCTCTAGCAAAAAAACTAAAATAGTGTATTTTTCAAAGTTTTTTCTGGGACTAATTTTGTTTTTTTTTCTCCACGAGCTCCTACAATGTCCAAACACAACAAAATTTTGCACACACCTTGCGCACCTGAGCATCTTGGATGCCAAAAAAATCATATTTTTTTAGTTTTCTTGCTATTTTTTTGAATTTACTATTTTTCCTTTGCCATGAGCTCCTAGGATGCCCAAATAGCACGAAAATTTGCACGCACCTTATGCACCTTAGTATCTTTGATCCCTCAAAATTTTAGATTTTTTTAATTTTTTTGCTAGTTTTTCAAGATGGTCAAAGCTGTTTGACCAGACAGTAACAGCGCAGAAGGGCATTTCTATAAGGGCAACTAACGGCAGAGGGGAAAATTTGAAAACACATTGAAATTATGGGCAAATTTGAGTAGTGGGTTCCAGTTAGGAGCAGAAATGGAATCGTCCCTTATAAAAAAAACCAGGGTAATGAGTTTATTTTTTGATAAAGGGAGCGTTATTATTTAAAAAAATTAAACATTGCACCCACCTCTATATAACTGAGATGCAAGTCCAGGGAAATGAGTTTATAAATGTCTTGGAAGGGGACAATGCCTATGATGGAAACCTCTAACATAAAAATAAAAATGTTCATTTTTTTGTTGTTGCTTTGATTTGAAGAGCACGCGGTCCTTTTATTTTAGAAAAATTCAAAGATGACCGCAATTTTGAAATTTTCCGAGAACAATCTGGTGTGTATATCTTAGAGTAGGTCGTGTACCAGTAAATTTTGCATTTTTTTTATTAATTTGCGATATGGATAAAAAACAAGAGTGAATAGCTACAATAGCAGTGTCACATAGAAAAGTGCTTGGGTGTTTCACTTTTTTCACAGATCACAAAATAATTGTGATTTTCATAAAAGTTTTATCTGTAAACATACTTGACTCATTTACACGTGCAGTTTCGGAATTTTTTTGGGAAGTACATGCTCCGAGTGCATCTCATATTTTCCGACTCACATACCGGTTTGCATAATGAATTATGCATTCATTTTTAATAAAAAAATGTGACATTTTATATGTTGTAGGAATTTCCTATGATTTTTGAGACTAGTTCATCCAAAAACTAAAGGCTGAGCTCAACACGACTGTCAAATAAATATAAAGTACGATGCACACAAACAAATATAAGATACCCTGGCTTAGGGGTAGCAAACTTTATTTAATTCATACTATAATGTCTGGGATCGAGCTAAACAATAGTTTATACTAAAAGATAAATAGAGCTAAATTTAAAAATAATGTGAGAGAGTGGCGTTTCAAGGATTGGGCTCGGGGCGCCTGGTCTTCGTTTCTCGGATCCGGTATGCTCCTCCACCGAGAACTATGTTGTGTGTGTAAATCTAATAGTAAGATGTTGGAATATTAGACAAGTTCATGATTAATTTCAATAAGTAATTCATGACTAGAGCATGCAACAATCTAGCATACTAGATGAACAGTAAAACATGCCCAACGACATCGCACATGTAACAGTAACTACAAATAGAGACATGAACAGACCACGAGGAATGTACTATTCGTTAGCTGCTGCAGGAGTGACATTGTGTTGATGATGATGGTGATGACGATCTGTTGCCGACGGCGTTGGAGATGAGGATGAGTAGGCCACCCGAGTTGGACGGAAGACGACCCGTGATGATGAACTTGAGCAGTCATGCAGAGGGCTTTCCAAAAACCTAATTCGTCCTCTCCCGATGCAGGATCGCAAGGACGAACGGTTCCGGAGACCCGCACGCCCATGCACGCCGGCATTCGGGATAGACCAGACTATGGTGGCGGCGCAAGTTGCGAAAAGAGGCAAAACCCAAGGTGTTTTCGGTGTATCTTTGGCCGGGGCCAGTAAGCAGTATATATAGGAGGATCAGAGGCGGTATCATGTCATGATCATGATCTCAAACGACTTGGTTTCCAATTCAAACTTACCGGACGAGGAAACAATCAACTTGTCTGTCAAGACACCAAAAAATAAAACGGCAAAAGGAAGTCATGCCCCTTCTGCCCTGCAAGGCAACAGACTGGATTTCGGCGGACCATTCACGTGCATGTCGCACGCGGACGCCGCCCCGGCCCGTGCCCGAGCCCGGCCAGGGCGGCGCTCGCGTGTGGTCTTCTATTTCTCTCTTTAACACCTCACTAATGAAGGAAGTATGCCCTAGAGGCAATAATAAAGTTGTTATTTTATATTTCCTTATTCATGATAAATGATTATTATTCATGCTAGAATTGTATTGACCGGAAACTTGATACATGTGTCGATACATAGACAAAACACGGTGTCCCTAGTAAGCCTCTACTAGACTAGTTCGTTAATCAAAGATGGTTAAGTTTCCTAACCATAGACATGTGTTATCATTTGATGAACGGGATCACATCATTAGGAGTGTGTGATCATTTGATAGACATGGATAATACAACGAAAAAGTATGAGCACCGACAACTAAAAATGAGTGTGTGATCATGAATGTAATGTCGGCGAGAAGTACGTACTCCCCCAAGCTTAGGCTTTTGGCCTAAGTTGGTCTATGGCCACTGATGTCTACTACACAACCTTCTTCTTGTAGACGTTGTTGGGCCTCCAAGTGCAGAGGTTTGTAGGACAGTAGCAAATTTCCCTCAAGTGGATGACCTAAGGTTTATCAATCCGTAGGAGGCATAGGATGAAGATGGTCTCTCTCAAGCAACCCTGCAACCAAATAACAAAGAGTCTCTTGTGACCCCAACACACCCAATACAATGGTAAATTGTATAGGTGCACTAGTTCGGCGAAGATATGGTGATACAAGTGCAATATGGATGGTAGATATAGGTTTTTGTAAACTGAAAATATAAAAACAGCAAGGTAACAAGCGGTAAAAGTGAGCGTGAACGGTATTGCAATGATAAGAAACAAGGCCTAGGGTTCATACTTTCACTAGTGCAAGTTCTCTCAACAATAATAACATAGTTGGATCATATAACTATCCCTCAACATGCAACAAAGAGTCACTCCAAAGTAACTAATAGTGGAGAACAAATGAAGAGATTATGGTAGGGTACGAAACCACCTCAAAGTTATTCTTTCCAATCAATCCGTTGGGCTATTCCTATAAGTGTCACAAACATCCCTAGAGTTCGTACTAGAATAACACCTTAAGATACAAATCAACCAAAACAGTAATGTCACCTAGATACTCCAATGTCACCTGAAGTATCCGTGGGTATGATTATACGACAAGACATGTTGGGGAACATAGTAATTTCAAAGAATTTCCTACGCACACCCAAGATCATGGTGATGCATAGCAACGAGAGGGGAGAGTGTTGTCCACGTACCCTCGTAGACCGAAAGCGGAAGCGTTATATCAACACGGTTGATGTAGTCGTACGTCTTCACGATCCGACCGATCGAAGAACCGTTACTCCGGCACCTCCGAGTTCTTGGCACACGTTCAGCTCGATGACGATCCCCGGGCTCCGATCCAGCAAAGCGTCGGGGAGGAGTTCCGTCAGCACGACGGCGTGGTGACGATCTTGATGTTCTACCGTCGCAGGGCTTCGCCTAAGCACCGCTACAATCTGACCAAGGTGGAATATGGTGGAGGGGGGCACCGCACACGGCTAAGGAATGATCACGAAGATCAACTTGTGTGTCTAGAGGTGCCCCCTTGCCCCGTATATAAAGGAGCAAGGGGGGAGGCCGGTCGGCCCTTGTGGGCGTGCCAGGGAGGAGGAATCCTCCTCCTAGTAGGAGTAGGACTCCCCTCTTTCCTACTCCTACTAGGAGGGGGAAAGGAAGGGGGAGAGGGAGAAGGAAAGGGGGGCCCCGCCCCCTCTCCTAGTCCAATTCGGACCAGAGGGGGAGGGGGCACGCGGCCCACCCTGGCCGCCCCTCTCTCTCTCCACTAAGGCCCATAAGGCCCATTACTTCTGCCGGGGGGTTCCGGTAACCCTCCGGCACTCCGGTTTTCTCCGAAATCTCCCGGAACATTTCCGGTGTCCGAATATAGCCGTCCAATATATCGATCTTTATGTCTCGACCATTTCGAGCCTCCACGTCATGTCCGTGATCACATCTGGGACTCCGAACAAACTTCGGTACATCAAAATGCATAAACTCATAATGAAACTGTCATCGTAACGTTAAGCGTGCGGACCCTACGGTTCGAGAACAATGTAGACATGACCGAGACACGTCTCCGGTCAATAACCAATAGCGGAACCTGGATGCTCATATTGGCTCCTACATATTCTACGAAGATCTTTATCGGTCAGACCACATAACAACATACGTTGTTCCCTTTGTCATCGGTATGTTACTTGCCCGAGATTCGATCGTCGGTATCTCAATACCTAGTTCAATCTCGTTACCGGCAAGTCTCTTTACTCGTTTTGTAATACATCATCTCGCAACCAGCTCATTAGTTGCAATGCTTGCAAGGCTTATGTGATGTGCATTACCGAGAGGGCCCAGAGATACGTCTCCGACAATCGGAGTGACAAATCCTAATCTCGAAATACGCCAACCCAACATGTACCTTTGGAGACACCTGTAGAGCTCCTTTATAATCACCCAGTTACGTTGTGACATTTGGTAGCACACAAAGTGTTCCTCCGGCAAACGGGAGTTGCATAATTTCATAGTCATAGGAACATGTATAAGTCATGAAGAAAGCAATAACAACATACTAAACGATCGGGTGCTAAGCTAATGGAATGGGTCATGTCAATCAGATCATTCACCTAATGATGTGATCCCGTTAATCAAATAACAACACTTTGTCCATGGTTAGGAAACATAACCATCTTTGATTAACGAGCTAGTCAAGTAGATGCATACTAGTGACACTCTGTTTGTCTATGTATTCACACATGTATTATGTTTTTGGTTAATACAATTCTAGCATGAATAATAAACATTTATCATGATATAAGGAAATAAATAATAATTTTATTATTGCCTCTAGGGCATATTTCCTTCAGTCTCCCACTTGCACTAGAGTCAATAATCTAGATTACACAGTAATGATTCTAACACCCATGGAGCCTTGGTGCCGATCATGTTTTGCTCGTGGAAGAGGCTTAGTCAACGGGTCTGCTACATTCAGATCCGTATGTATCTTGCAAATTTCTATGTCTCTCACCTGGACTAGACCCCGGATGGAATTGAAGCGTCTCTTGATGTGCTTGGTTCTCTTGTGAAATCTGGATTCCTTTGCCAAGGCAATTGCACCAGTATTGTCACAAAAGATTTTAATTGGACCCGATGCACTAGGTATGACACCTAGATCGGATATGAACTCCTTCATCCAGACTCCTTCGTTTGCTGCTTCCGAAGCAGCTATGTACTCCGCTTCACATGTAGATCCCGCCACAACGCTTTGTTTAGAACTGCACCAACTGACAGCTCCACCGTTTAAAGTAAACACGTATCCGGTTTGCGATTTAGAATCGTCCGGATTAGTGTCAAAGCTTGCATCAACGTAACCATTTACGATGAGCTCTTTGTCACCTCCATACACGAGAAACATATCCTTAGTCCTTTTTAGGTATTTCAGGATGTTCTTGACCGCTGTCCAGTGATCCACTCCTGGATTACTTTGGTACCTCCCTGCTAGACTTATAGCAAGACACACATTAGGTCTGGTACACATCATTGCATACATTATAGAGCGTATGGCTGAAGCATAGGGAACATCTTTCATTTTCTCTCTATCTTCTGCAGTGGTCGGACATTGAGTCTTACTCAACTTCACACCTTGTAACACAGGCAAGAATCCTTTCTTAGCCTGATCCATTTTGAACTTCTTCAAAACTTTGTTAAGGTAAGTGCTTTGTGAAAGTCCAATTAAGCGTTTTGATCTATCTCTATAGATCTTAATGCCCAATATGTAAGCAGCTTCACCAAGGTCTTTCATTGAAAAACTCTTATTCAAGTATCCCTTTATGCTATCCAGAAATTCTATATCATTTCGATTAGTAATATGTCATCCACATATAATATCAGAAATGCTACAGAGCTCCCACTCACTTTCTTGTAAATACAGGCTTCTCCAAAAGTCTGTACAAACCCAAATGCTTTGATCACACTATCAAAGCGTTTATTCCAACTCCGAGAGGCTTGCACTAGTCCATAAATGGATCGCTGGAGCTTGCATACTTTGTTAGCTCCCTTTGGATCGACAAAACCTTCTGGTTGCATCATATGCAACTCTTCTTCCAGAAATCCATTCAGGAATGCAGTTTTGACATCCATCTGCCAAATTTCATAATCATAAAATGCGGCAATTGCTAACATGATTCGGACAGACTTAAGCATCGCTATGGGTGAGTAGGTCTCATCGTAGTCAATCCCTTGAACTTGTCGAAAACCTTTTGCGACAAGTCGAGCTCTGTAGACAGTAACATTACCGTCAGCGTCAGTCTTCTTCTTGAAGATGCATTTATTCTCAATTGCTTGCCGATCATCGAGCAAGTCAACCAAAGTCCACACTTTGTTCTCATACATCGATCCCATCTCAGATTTCATGGCTTCAAGCCATTTTGCGAAATCTGGGCTCACCATCGCTTCTTCATAGTTCGTAGGTTCATCATGATCTAGTAGCATGACTTCCAGAACAGGATTGCCGTACCACTCTGGTGCGGATCTTACTCTGGTTGATCTACGAGGCTCAGTAGTAACTTGTTCTGAAGTTTCATGATGATCATCATCAACTTCCGCACTAATTGGTGTAGGTGTGACATAAACCGGTTTCTGTGATGAACTACTTTCCAATAAGGGAGCAGGTACAGTTACCTCATGAAGTTCTACTTTCCTCCCACTCACTTCTTTCAAGAGAAACTCCTTCTCTAGAAAGATTATGAATTTAGCAACAAAAGTCTTGCCTTCGGATCTGTGATAGAAGGTGTATCCAACAGTCTCCTTTGGATATCCTATGAAGACACATTTCTCCGATTTGGGTTCGAGCTTATTAGGTTGAAGTTTTTTCACATAAGCATCGCAGCCCCAAACTTTAAGAAACGACAACTTTGGTTTCTTGCCAAACCATAGTTCATAAGGTGTCGTCTCAGCGGATTTTTATGGTGTCCTATTTAATGTGAATGCGGCCGTCTCCAAAGCATAACCCCAAAACGATAGCGGTAAATCTGTAAGAGACTTCATAGATCGCACCATATCAAGGAAAGTACGATTACGACGTTCGGATACACCATTATGTTGTGGTGTTCCGGGTGGTGTGAGTTGCGAAACTATTCCGCATTGTTTCAAATGTACACCAAACTCGTAACTCAAATATTCTCCTCCACGATCAGATCGCAGAAACTTTATTTTATTGTTATGATGATTTTCAACTTCACTCTTAAATTCTTTGAACTTTTCAAATGTTTCAGACTTATGTTTCATTAAGTAGATATACCCATATCTGCTTAAGTCATCTGTGAAGGTGAGAAAATAACGATATCCGCCACGAGCCTCAACATTCATCGGACCACATACATCTGTATGTATGATTTCCAACAAATCTGTTGCTCTCTCCATAGTACCGGAGAACGACGTTTTAGTCATCTTGCCCATGAGGCACGGTTCGCAAGTACCAAGTGATTCATAATCAAGTGGTTCCAAAAGTCCATCAGTATGGAGTTTCTTGATGCGCTTTACACCGATATGACCTAAACGGCAGTGCCACAAATAAGTTGCACTATCATTATCAACTCTGCATCTTTTGGCTTCAACATTATGAATATGTGTGTCACTACTATCGAGATTCAATAAGAATAGACCACTCTTCAAGGGTGCATGACCATAAAAGATATTACTCATATAAATAGAACAACCATCATTCTCTGATTTAAATGAATAACCGTCTCGCATCAAACAAGATCCAGATATAATGTTCATGCTCAACGCTGGCACCAAATAACAATTATTTAGGTCTAATACTAATCCCGAAGGTAGATGTAGAGGTAGTGTGCCGACCGCGATCACATCGACTTTGGAACCATTTCCCACGCGCATCGTCACCTCGTCCTTAGCCAATCTTCGCTTAATCCATAGTCCCTGTTTCGAGTTGCAAATATTAGCAACAGAACCAGTATCAAATACCCAGGTGCTACTGCGAGCATTAGTAAGGTACACATCAATAACATGTATATCACATATACCTTTGTTCACCTTGCCATCCTTCTTATCCGCCAAATACTTGGGGCAGTTCTACTTCCAGTGACCAGTCTACTTGTAGTAGAAGCACTCAGTTTCAGGCTTAGGTCCAGATTTGGGTTTCTTCTCCTGAGCAGCAACTTGCTTGCTGTTCTTCTTGAAGTTCCCTTTCTTCTTCCCTTTGCCCCTTTTCTTGAAACCAGTGGTCTTATTGACCATCAACACTTGATGCTCCTTCTTGATTTCTACCTCCGCAGCTTTTAGCATTGCGAAGAGCTCGGGAATTGTCTTATCCATCCCTTGCATGTTATAGTTCATCACGAAGCTCTTGTAGCTAGGTGGAAGTGATTGGAGAATTCTGTCAATGATGCAATCATCCGGAAGATTAACTCCCAATTGAATCAAATGATTATTATACCCAGACATTTTGAGTATATGCTCACTGACAGAACTGTTCTCCTCCATCTTGCAGCTATAGAACTTATTGGAGACTTCATATCTCTCAGTTCGGGCATTTGCTTGAAATATTAACTCCAACTCCTGGAACATCTCATATGCTCCATGACGTTCAAAACATCGTTGAAGACCTGATTCTAAGCCGTAAAGCATGGCACATTGAACTATCGAGTAGTCATCAGCTTTGCTCTGCCAGACGTTCTTAACGTCGTCAGTTGCATCAGCAGCAGGCCTGGCACCTAGCGGTGCTTCCAGGACGTAATTCTTCTGTGCAGCAATGAGGATAATCCTCAAGTTACGGATCCAGTCCGTGTAATTGCTACCATCATCTTTCAACTTTGCTTTCTCAAGGAACGCATTAAAATTCAACGGAACAACAGCACGGGCCATCTACCTACAATCAAACATAAACAAGCAAGATACTATCAGGGACTAAGTTCATGATAAATTTAAGTTCAATTAATCATATTACTAAAGAACTCCCACTTAGATAGACATCCCTCTAATCATCTAAGTGATCACGTGATCCATATCAACTAAACCATGTCCGATCATCACGTGAAATGGAGTAGTTTCAATGGTGAACATCATTATGTTGATCATATCTACTATATGATTCACGCTCGACCTTTCGGTCTCCGTGTTCCGAGGCCATATCTGTTATATGCTAGGCTCGTCAAGTTAAACCTGAGTATTCCGCCTGTGCAACTGTTTTGCACCCGTTGTATTTGAACGTAGAGCCTATCACACCCGATCATCACGTGGTGTCTCAGCACGAAGAACTTTCGCAACGGTGCATACTCAGGGAGAACACTTTTACTATGATAATTTAGTGAGAGATCATCTTATAATGCTACCGTCAATCAAAGCAAGATAAGATGTATAAAAGATAAACATCACATGCAGTCAATATAAGTGATATGATATGGCCATCATCATCTTGTGCTTGTGATCTCCATCGAAGCACCGTCATGATCACCATCGTCACTGGTGCGACACCTTGATCACCATCGTAGCATCGTTGTCGTCTCGCCAAACTTATGCTTCTACGACTATCGCTACCGCTTAGTGATAAAGTAAAGCATTACAGGGCGATTGCATTGCATACAATAAAGCAACAACCATATGGCTCCTGCCAGTTGCCGATAACTCGGTTACAAAACATGATAATCTCATACAATAAAATTTAGCATCATGTCTTGACCATATCACATCACAACATGCCCCGCAAAAACAAGTTAGACGTCCTCTACTTTGTTGTTGCAAATTTTACGTGGCTGCTATGGGCTTAGCAAGAACCAATCTTACCTAAGCATCAAAACCACAACGATAGTTTGTCAAGTTGGTGCTGTTTTACCCTTCGTAAGGACCGGGCGCAGCCACACTCGGTTCAACTAAAGTTGGAGAAATTGACACCCGCCAGCCACCTGTGTGCAAAGCACGGCGGTAGAACCAGTCTCGCGTAAGCGTACGCGTAATGTCGGTCCGGGACGCTTCATCCAACAATACCGCCGAACCAAAGTATGACATGCTGGTAAGCAGTATGACTTATATTGCCCACAACTCACTTGTGTTCTACTCGTGCATATAACATCAACACATAAAACCTAGGCTCGGATGCCACTATTGGGGAACGTAGTAATTTCAAAAAATTTCCTACGCACACGCAAGATCATGGTGATGCATAGCAATGAGAGGGGAGAGTGTTTTCCACGTACCCTCGTAGACCGAAAGCGGAAGCGTTATATCAACACGGTTGATGTAGTCGTACGTCTTCACGATCCGACCGATCCAAGCACCGTTACTCCGGCACCTCCGAGTTCTTGGCACACGTTCAGCTCGATGACGATCCCCGGGCTCCGATCCAACAAAGCGTCGGGGAGGAGTTCCATCAGCACAACGGCATGGTGACGATCTTGATGTTCTACCGTCGTAGGGCTCCGCCTAAGCACCGCTACAATATGACCGAGGTGGAATATGGTGGAGGGGGGCACCGCACACGGCTAAGGAACGATCACGAAGATCAACTTGTGTGTCTAGAGGTGCCCCCGTATATAAAGGAGCAAGGGGCGAGGCCGGCCGGCCCTTGTGGGCGCGCCAGGGAGGAGGAATCCTCCTCCTAGTAGGAGCAGGACTCCCCTCTTTCCTACTCCTACTAGGAGGGGGAAAGGAAGGGGGAGAGGGATAAGGAAAGGGGGGCGCCGCCCCCCCTCTCCTAGTCCAATTCGGACCAGAGGGGGAGGGGGCGCGCGGCCCACCCTGGTCGCCCCTCTCTCTCTCTCTCCACTAAGGCCCATAGGGCCCATTCTCCCGGGGGGTTCCGATAACCCTCCGGCACTCTGGTTTTTTCCGAAATCTCCCGGAACATTTCCGGTGTCCGAATATAGCCGTCCAATATATCGATCTTTATGTCTCGACCATTTCGAGACTCCTCGTCATGTCAGTGATCACATCCGGGACTCCAAACAAACTTCCGTACATCAAAATGCATAAACTCATAATGAATCTGTCATCGTAACGTTAAGCATGCGGACCCTACGGTTCGAGAACAATGTAGACATGACCGAGACACGTCTCCGGTTAATAACCAATAGCGGAACCTGGATGCTCATATTGGCTCCTACATATTCTACGAAGATCTTTATCGGTCAGACCGCATAACAACATACGTTGTTCCCTTTGTCATCGGTATGTTACTTGCCCGAGATTCGATCGTCGATATCTCCATACCTAGTTCAATCTCGTTACCTGCAAGTCTCTTTACTCATTCTGTAATACACCATCTTGCAACTAACTCATTAGTTGCAATGCTTGCAAGGCTTATGTGATGTGCATTACCGAGAGGGCCCAGAGATACCTCTCCGACAATCGGAGTGACAAATCCTAATCTCGAAATACGCCAACCCAACATGTACCTTTGGAGACACCTGTAGAGCTCCTTTATAATCACCCAGTTACGTTGTGACATTTGGTAGCACACAAAGTGTTCCTCCGGCAAACGGGAGTTGCATAATCTCATAGTCATAGGAACATGTATAAGTCATGAAGAAAGCAATAGCAACATACTAAACGATCGGGTGCTAAGCTAATGGAATGGGTCATGTCAATCAGATCATTCACCTAATGATGTGATCCCGTTAATCAAATAACAACTCTTTGTCAATGGTTAGGAAATATAACCATCTTTGATTAACGAGCTAGTCAAGTAGAGGCATACTAGTGACACTCTGTTTGTCTATGTATTCACACATGTATTATGTTTCCGGTTAATACAATTCTAGCATGAACAATAAATATTTATCATGATATAAGGAAATAAATAATAACTTTATTATTGCCTCTAGGGCATATTTCCTTCAAGACATACATCAAGTGTTCTCAAATCTTTAAAGACTCAATCCGATAAGATAACTTCAAAGGGGAAACTCAATCCATTACAAGAGATAAGAGGGGGAGAAGAAACATAAGATCCAACTATAATAGCAAAGCTCGCGATACATCAAGATCATGACAAGTCAAGAACACGAGAGAGAGAGAGATCAAACACATAGCTACTGGTACATACCCTCAGCCCCGAGGGTGAACTACTCCCTCCTCGTCATGGAGAGCGCCGGGATGATGAAGAAGGCCACCGGTGAAGGTTCCCCCCTCCGGCAGGGTGCCGGAACAGGGTCCCCATTGGTTTTTGGTGGCTACAGAGGCTTGCGGCGGCGGAACTCCCGATCTAATCTCTCTTCTGGAAGTTTTAGGATACGTCAGTATATATGGGTGAAAGAAGTACGTCGGTGGACCGAAGGGGGGCCACGAGGCAGGGGGCGTGCCCCAGGGGGGTGGGCGCGCCCCAGGGGGGTGGGCGCGCCCCTACCCTCGTGAGCTCCTCCTTCATCTTCTGACGTAGGGTCCAAGTCTATCCGGTAGGTTTCCTTCCAAAAATAACTTCTCTAGTTGATTTCGTTCCGTTTCGACTCCGTTTGATATTCTTTTCCTCGAAACACTGAAATAGGCATAAAATAACAAATCTGGGCTGGGCCTCCGGTTAATAGTTTAGTCCCAAAAATAATATAAAAGTGGATAATAAAGCCCAATATTGCCTAAAACAGTAGATAATATAGCATGGAGCAATAAAAAAATTATAGATACGTTGGAGACGTATCAAGCATCCCCATGCATAATTCCTGCTCGTCCTCGAGTAGGTAAATGATAAAAAAGATAATTTTTGATGTGGAATGCTAGTTGGCATAATTTCAATGTAATTCTCCTTACTTGTGATATGAATATTCAGATCCGAAAGATTCAAGACAAAAGTTCACATTGACATACAAATAATAATACATCAAGCATACTAACAAAGCAATCATGTCTTCTCAAAATAACATGGCCAAATAAAGCTATCCCTACAAAATTATATAGTCTGGCTATGCTCTATCTTCACCACACAAAGTATTTAAATCATGCACAACCCCGATGACAAGCCAAGCAATTGTTTCATACTTTTGACATTTTCAAAACTTTTTCAATCTTCACGCAATACATGAGCGTGAGCCATGGATATAGCACTTATATGTGGAATAGAATGGTGGTTGTGGAGAAGACAAAAGGAGAAGATAGTCTCACATCAACTAGGCGTATCAACGAGCTATGGAGATGCCCATCAATAGATATCAATGTGAGTGAGTAGGGATTGCCATGCAATGGATGCACTAGAGCTATAAGTGTATGAAAGCTCAACAAAAGAAACTAAGTGGGTGTGCATCCAATTCGCTTGCTCACGAAGACCTAGGGCATTTTGAGGAAGCCCATCATTGGAATATACAAGCCAAGTTCTATAATGAAAAATTCCCACTAGTATATGAAAGTGACAACATAGGAGACTCTCTATCATGAAGATCATGGTGCTACTTTGAAGCACAAGTGTGGTAAAAGGATAGTAGTATTGCCCCTTCTCTCTTTTTCTCTCTTTTTTTGTTTGGGTCTTCTCTCTTTTTTATGGCCTCTTTTCTTTTCTTTTTTTTCGTCCGGAGTCTCATCCCGACTTATGGGGGAATCATAGTCTCAATCATCCTTTCCTCACTTGGGACAATGCTCTAAAAATTGATGATCATCACACTTTTATTTTTCTTACAACTCAACAATTACAACTCGATACTTAGAACAAAATATGACTCTATGTGAATGCCTCCGGCGGTGTACCGGGATATGCAATGAATCAAGAGTGACATGTATGGAACAATTATGAACGGTTGCTTTGCCACAAATACGATGTCAACTACATGATCATGCTAGCAATATGACAATGATGGAGTGTGTCATAATAAACGGAACGGTGGAAAGTTGCATGGCAATATATCTCAAAATGGCTATGGGAATGCCATGATAGGTAGGTATGGTGGCTGTTTTGAGGAAGGTATATGGTGGGTGTATGACACCGGCGAAAAGTGCACGGTATTAGAGAGGCTAGCAATGGTGGAAGGAAGGAAAGAGTGCGTATAATCCATGGACTCAACATTAGTCATAAAGAACTCATATACTTATTGCAAAAATCTAGAAGTTATCAAAGCAAAGTATTACGCGCATGCTCCTAGGGGGATAGATTGGTAGGAAAATACCATCGCTCGTCCTCGACCAGCACTCATAAGGAAGACAATCAATAAATAAATCATGCTCCGACTTCATCACATAACGGTTCACCATACGTGCATGCTACGGGAATCACAAACTTTAACACAAGTATTTCTAAAATTCACAACTACTCAACTAGCATGACTCTAATATCACCATCTTCATATCTCAAAACAATTATCAAGCATCAATCTTTTCTTAGTATTCAACACACTCATAAGAATTCTTACAAATCTTGTATGCTTAGCATATTATGATTATTTAAGAAAATTACCATGCTATTTAAGACTCTCAAAATAATATAAGTTAAGCATGAGAGTTCATATATTTCTTCAAAATAAAACTACCACCATGCTCTAAAAGATATAAGTGAAGTACTAGAGCAATAACAAAACTACCCCAAAAGATATAAGTGAAGATCAATGAGTAGTCAAATAATTATGCAACCATGTGAAGACTCTCTAACATTTATGGATTTAATATCTTGGTATTTTATTCAAACAGCAATAAAAGCTAAAGAAAATAAAATGACGCTCCAAGCAAAACACATATCATGTGGTGAATAAAAATATAGCTCCAATTAAAGTTACCGATGAACGAAGATGAAAGAGGGGATGCCTTCCGGGGCATCCCCAAGCTTAGGCTCTTGGTTATCCTTTAATATTACCTTGGTGTGCCTTGGGCATCCCCAAGCTTAGGCTCTTGCCACTCCTTATTCCATAGTCCATCGAATCTTTACCCAAAACCTGAAAACTTCACAACACAAAACTTAACAGAGAACTCGTAAGCTCCGTTAGCGAAAGAAAACAAAAAGCCACTTCATGGTACTGTAATGAGATCATTCTTTATTTATATTGGTGTTAAACCTACTGTATTCAAACTTCTCTATGGTTTATAAACTATTTTACTAGCCATAGATTCATCAAAATAAGCAAACAACACACGAAAAACAGAATCTGTCAAAAACAGAACAGTCTGTAGAAATCTGTAACTAACGCAAACTTCTGTAACTCCAAAAATTCTAAAATAAATTGGTGGACCTGAGGAATTTGTCTAGTAATCATATGCAAAAAGAATCAACTAAATATCACTCTCCAGTAAAAAGTTGAAGCTAATCTCGTGAGCGCTAAAGTTTCTGTTTTTTACAGCATGATCATAAAGACTTCACCCAAGTCTTCCCAAAGGTTCTACTTGGCACAAACACTAATTAAAACACAAAACCACATCTAAACAGAATATACATGGATTATTTATTCCTAAGAAGAACCAAAAAGCAAGAAACTAAAATAAAATTGGGTTGCCTCCCAACAAGCGCTATCGTTTAATGCCCCTAGCTAGGCATGATGATTTCAATGATGCTCACATAAAAGATAAGAATCGAAACATAAAGGGAGCATCATGAAGAATATGACTAGCATACTTAAGTCTCACCCACTTACTATGCATAGGCATTTTGTGAGCAAACAACTTATGGGAACAAGAATCAACTTGCATAGGAAGGTAAAACAAGCATAACTTCAAGATTTTAAGCACATAGGGAGGAAACTTGATATTATTGCAATTCCTACAAGCATATGTTCCTCCCTCATAATAATTTCCAGTAGCATCATGAATAAATTCAACAATATAACCAGCACCTAAAGCATTATGTTCATGATCTACAAGCATAGAATTTTTACTACTCTCCACATAAGCAAAATTCTTCTCTTCAATAGTAGTGGGAGCATCATAAGAGACTTGAATACTATAAATTGTTTCCACATTAAAAAGTAATGTTCAGAGAAAGGGTACTCATAATCGTGACAAGTTTTATAAATATAATCATCACTACTCTTTATAGCATAAGTTTCATCACAATAATCATCATAAGTAGCAACTTTGTTCTCATCATAATCAATTTGCATATCAAAACTTGGGAGACTAAAAATATCATCTTCATTAAACGTAGCATCCCCAAGCTTGGGACAAACATTAATTGCAGCAAATATATTCTCAAATATGTCATACTCATCAAACATAGCTTCCCCAAGCTTGGGCCCTTTCATATCATAAGCATAATCACTCTCATCATTAATAGTATGGATAGCACCGATAGTATAGCAATTATTATATTCTTTCAAGCAAGTGCCAAAAAGATTTTCAAGATCATAAGAAGTATCATTATCTTCCCAATCATAATCATCACAACAAGCAATAGGCATAACGAGATCATCATCAAGTGTATCATCTTCATTTTCATGAGGCACAACAATAATAGGAGCAACTTTATTTGGGAGAGATACCTTTTTACCTCTCTTCCTTTTTCTTTTCTTCTTATTCACCACATCATGTGTGGGTTCAATCCTCTTTTTGGAGCTCCTTATTAATGAGATTGGTTGAATAGAAGGCTCCTCCTCGTTACCTGATTCATCATAAGAAATAATAGGAGGATATTGGGAAGTCTCTTCCCTTTCATTAGTATTCTCTTCATCCTCTATTTGTTTTCTTTTCTTTATGTTTGGCAATATAAGGATTTTCAATGCAATTCACCGCACAATACATATAAATTTTCTCTAGATCAAAATGAAGAACTTTATCAAGGACAAATTTTGGAATATCCTTAGTTATACGTTTAATTTCTTCATAACCCAAGAACAAACTAAGTTCATTATGATGTGCAAGGGAAATCAAGTCATCACAATTTTTGGACACAATATGATCATGAAACAATTTGCATTGGGTACTAAAATGATCACATTCATTGCAAAGTTCACAAGTAGGGCTAAGAAATAATAAATTTTCAGCACATTCATCTAGCTCTTCTTGCTACAATTTGGTTTCTAAGTACTTATGCCTCTTGCAATATCTATCTTCCCTATTTGGTGTGTACTTGCAAACCTAATGTACTGCACAAAAATTGACATGTTTATAGGAGACATTTTCATCATAACTAGTGCAATCATCATTAGCATCATGGATATTCAAATAATTCGTACTAACAACATTGCAATCATGCTCATCATTCAAATATTTAGTGCCAAACATTTTAGAGATTTCTTCTTCTAGTACTTGAGCACAATTTTCCTTCCCATCATACTCACGAAAGATATTAAAAAGGTGAAGCGTATGAGACAAACTCAATTCCATTTTTTTGTAATTTTCTTTTATAAACTAACTAGTGCTAAAACAAGAAACAAAAAGATTCGATTGCAAGATCTAAAGATATACCTTCAAGAACTCACCTCCCCGGCAACGGCGCCAGAAAAGAGCTTGATGTCTACTACACAACCTTCTTCTTGTAGACGTTGTTGGGCCTCCAAGTGCAGAGGTTTGTAGGACAATAGCAAATTTCCCTCAAGTGGATGACCTAAGGTTTATCAATCCATAGGAGGCGTAGGATGAAGATGGTCTCTCTCAAGCAACCCTGCAACCAAATAACAAAGAGTCTCTTGTGTCCCCAACACACCCAATACAATGGTAGATTGTATAGGTGCACTAGTTCGCGAAGAGATGGTGATACAAGTGCAATATGGATGGTAGATATAGGTTTTTGTAAACTGAAAATATAAAAACAGCAAGGTAACAAGCGGTAAAAGTGAGCGTAAACGGTATTGCAATGATAAGAAACAAGGCCTAGGGTTCATACTTTCACTAGTGCAAGTTCTCTCAACAATAATAACATAGTTGGATCATATAACTGTCCCTCAACATGCAACAAAGAGTCACTCCAAAGTCACTAATAGTGGAGCACAAACGAAGAGATTATGGTAGGGTACGAAACCACCTCAAAGTTATTCTTTCCAATCAATCCACTGGGCTATTCCTATAAGTGTCACAAACAACCCTAGAGTTCGTACTAGAATAACACCTTAAGATACAAATCAACCAAAACCCTAATGTCACCTAGATACTCCAATGTCACCTCAAGTATCCGTGGGTATGATTATACGATATGCATCACAAAATCTCAATTCATCTACTCAATCCAACACATAGAACCTCAAAGAGTGCCCAAAGTTTCTACCGGAGAATCACGACGAAAACATGTGCCAACTCCTATGCATAGGTTCATGGGCGGAACCCGCAAGTTGATCACCATAACATACATCAAGTGAATCACGTGATATCCCATTTTCACCATAGATACGCACGGCAAGACATACATCAAGTGTTCTCAAATCTTTAAAGACTCAATCCGATAAGATAACTTCAAAGGCGAAACTCAATCCATTACAAGAGAGAAGAGGGGGAGAAGAAACATAAGATCCAACTATAATAGCAAAGCTCGCGATACATGAAGATCGTGCCAAATCAAGAACACGCACTACAAAAAAATACACTTCGGTGATGATACGTGTTTGTCACAGTAGGTCGCTTTTTTTGTCATGCATGTACATCCATGACAAATTTATTACAGAATCAAGATAGTCATACCTGTGCTGTCGTAGAAGTGTTCCATGACATTACCAAAATTATCATCATAGAAGTGTCCACTTCCATGACGATAAATCGCGCGTCACAGAAGTGCTTTCATCAAGGGTGACCGACACGTGGCATCCACCGTAACGGAACGCCGTTAAGCTATCGGGTCAGGTTTTGGATCCGATAACCCGTTAACAACCGCGACCAATGGGAAATTTCCACGTGTAAAATTCTTATTGGCCGGACGAAACACGTGTCAGCTCGTCAGTGGGTCAGATAGGCGCCTATGCTACGTCGACACGTGGCATGGCCCAACAGAGGCCCATTCCTGTGTAAAGGCCGGCCCGGTTGACTTGGTCAAAAGCTGGCGGGCCGGCCCATGGAAAGCCTGTTAACGGCATGTTCGAATATAGCCCATTTACAGCCCGCTAACCCAAGGCCCGTTACGCCCTATCCGAATTAGGCCCAGTAGCGTCATCTGGGCCATCCAATATGATTCCAGCCCGTTTTCACTTCTGGCCCATGTATGGCCCATGACGTCTTTCGGCCCATATGAGGCCCTATGTAACTCTTGGCCTACTAACGGCCCGTGGTGAAATTGGCCCGTAATGAACAGTGTATCACTTTACACCCATTAACGGCCCGTGGTGAAACTGGCCCGTGATGAACAGTGTATCACTTTATACCCATTAACGGCCCGTTATTCCGTTGGGCCGTTTCCAGCCCATGTTATCTTTCGGCCTTCTCAGAGCCCATTTATTCTTGGGCTCATTTCCAGCATTCGTTTACTTACGGCCCGTTACTGTCATTTTCTGCTTGTGGGCCAAATTCAGCCCGTGGTTACAGTCGGCCCGTTTGTGGTCCGTTAATTCGTTGGGCCGTTTTCATAGCATCATCAAATACGGCCTATTAACGATGGCCCGTTATGGTCGGCCCATGAACGGACGATTCCAACTCTAGCCTGTTTACGGCCATAATGAGGCCTGTTATTGGCCCATGTTTGGCCAATCGATCATACGGCCCGTATAAGGCCCATTGATGATACGGCCCATAGAAGGCCCATTATTTCTACGGCCCGTAGAAGGCCAATTGTTTCTACGGCCCGTAGAAGGCCTACTGTTTCTACAGCCCGTAGAAGGCCCACTGTTTCTACGGCCCGTAGGAGGCCCAGTGTCACTACAGTAAATATTAGCCCATGGTTATTGTGGCCTAGTTTTAAAAAATAGGTTATTGCAGCCACTAGCAAACCGCGGAAAAAGAACTGCACTAACTACAAGCAAACAAATAAACAAAACAAGGAAATAAATAAGCAAGCAACTTATGCTAGGCTATCACGGCTATTACACATATTACATCCACTGGGCATCAAAGTTTGCCACCAGTGCAAATATAGGGAACACACCAGCATATAAACGCCGCAGCAAAACAAGTCCAGAACTGAAACCACTTCAGAAGAGCTCAATAAACAATATCCAGGGTACCCATAATGCTGGCAAGATGCTTAGCAAGCTTATTAACTTTCTCTTGTTTGGCGCTTAAATCCTCTAGCGCTTGTTGTTGCACAAGAAAGTACGCATCTGAATTCTGCAGGGACTTCCTCAGTCCTTCGGCTTCTTGCCGCAGCACAGCTGACTGATGCCTTTCAGCTTGTAGCTGAGACTGAAGAAGCCGAAGTGATTCAGGCAGCGAGTTCGAAGAGCTTGTGCCAGCGGTACTGGCCAGTAACTCGAACACTACATCAACGCAGGACTGTGGGGTTTTCTCACTGTCTACAAGATCGTTTTTATCACCTTTCTTGGAGACTAACAGGGTTGTCTCACTATCTTGAACCTTATCTGCATTACTTTCTCTACCATTGCATAGTGGGGTGCTCTTCTCTAATATTCTGTTTGCATACTACAAGAGAAACAAGCAGACACATCACAGGTTTAGCTTGTAGTATACGAAACTCATTTTGGTAAACCGGTTCAGTAGTAAGGTGGACAGGATAACAACATGAAACAAACATATATCTATGTACCATGGTCACTGTATTGTCCATATCATTCTAGTTTATGTTCCCTAATCAAGATAGAGACACAATTCAACTCATATATTTTTAAGACACAACATCATAGACAGAATATAAGTGTGAGAAATTACACATCATTGGTAGCACCTGTAATGTGCATCACATGAGAACATAACTGTTTATGCAACTTAAACTGAAATCAACATAGAGCGAGAAGTTAGAACAGCAATCCAGTTAAAGAAATAGGTTTAAAACATACCCGTTGCGCCATTGGAGTTTCAATTGGATCCTTCAAATTCGAAAGTAGTTAGTATGAGTAAATACAGTGATGCAACGACAAAGGAGTATGGACCATAGCTACGGAATCTGACCTGAGAACAGTTGCTCTTCTGCTTTAAACGTGGAGTTTGGGTTAGCCGTGGTGGTCTTCGTGCTTTGGGCACTGCAGTAGCTTTACAAACTGCTCATGTGGGGGTACTCTGTGGTGGACATGGTGCTTTGTCAACTATAAGTGGGTTACTATCCGCTGGGGTTGTGGTTAGATGGGTTGTAGCTGGTTCTCTGCCCAACGGTGTAAGTGTGCAATCTGGAAGAGTCTCGATTATGTGTGGTGGGGCTAGTTTGTGGGCCAGTACAACCATGGTTCTATCTGCATCAACGGGTAGCACTGTCTTTTGTGAAGAACGGGTTTTTGCTCCCTTAGATACTGCCATCACCCCCTCCAATTCAAATGGCTGATAAACAAGAAAAGAAATTGAACGTACAGACATTGTATGATAGACAGATGTGGTAATTCACATGTACGTTGTCTAACCAAACAGGACAACATGACACAATTTCACATATATGATGCCTAACTAAACATGATAGCATGACACAGTTTCAGATATATGATGGATAAGTTAACAGGATATAATGGCATAATTCAACATATGATGAGTACCTAAACAGGATGACATGACAAAACTATATGATGTCTTTCTAAAATAGGTTGGGTTGAAATAATTCACATACATGTTGTCTAAGTATACAGGATGGCATGATATAATTGACATAATTGATTCATATACTAAGCAACTGGCACTCGCATGTATGATCTCTAAACTAAGCAGATAGAATTCAATAGTGTGCATATGATGTCTAAACTAAGCAATGCAAGACACCATATGCATCATATGAGAAATATAAATATTGCAACTTAGAGCATACACCTCAGGTGGGATATAGGACTGGTCATCTGTCTCTGAATCCTCCTCTGAGGAGCTCCCTGTAACCATCGAGATATATGCTTCAACAGGTACCATTGCCTGCTCTGAAGACCTTGTTTTCACTCTAGATTTTTCCATAACCGGCTCAAATGGCTGATACACATGAAGAGTAGTTCAATATACACAGATTGTCGACAAATGGAATACGTAATGAAAAAAATGATGGCATGAGATAATTCACATATATGATGCCTGGCTCCATGGCGGTGCATAATTCACATATATGATAACTGGCTGAAAAACATGGCATTGCATAATTCACATATCTGATATAGAAAGCAAACAGGAGGCATTCACACAAAGCATGTCTGATCTAAGCAGATGGCGTGGCAATGCAAGATATGCAAGATATGAGCAATATAACCCAGCCAAGTTAGAGCATGCACCTTGGGGGGAGGGGAATACGACTGGTCATCTCTCTCTGAATCCTCCTCTGAGGAGCTATCTGTAACCAGCAAGAAATTTGCATTGACAGGTAGCACTGACTGCTCAGAAGACCTTGTTTTCACTCCAGATTTTCCAATGACCGACTCAAATGGCTGATGCACAGGAAGAGTAGATGAATGTATAAACATTGTTGACAAATGGAATACATTATGGAAGAAAATATGGCACGATACAATTCACATATACGATGACTGGCTAAACAGGATGACATTGCATGATTCACGTATATGATGCCTGGCTAAAGAAGACGGCATTGCATAATTCCCATATTCTCCCTCCGTTCCTAAATAATTGTCTTTTTAGAGATTTCAAATGGACTACCACATACGGATGTATAAAGACATATTTTAGAGTGTAGATTCACTCATTTTGTTCCGTATGTAGTCACTTGTTGAAATCTCTAAAAAGACAAATATTTAGGAATGGTGGGAGTATGATATAGAAACCAAACAGGTGGCATTCACACAAAGGAAATCTAAACTAAGCTGATGACATATAAGATGTATAATGTAAGCAATGCAAGGTGCCATATGCATGATATGACCAACATCAGCATGGCAGGTTAGAGCAAACACCTCAGGTGGTAAACAGGCGTGGTCAGCTCCTTCTGAATCTCCATCTGAACAGTTATCTTCCTCTGCAATACAATCTGGAAATGCAGGAGGGGGGGGGCACTTCGCCCACCATGGAGCGGCGTCTGCATGACATTATATTTGCACACAACGGTCTTCTCTTTTTCTCTACATGTTCAGTCGATTGCGTACAATATCTGACATGCATAATAAAAAAATAGTTAGATTTTGTAAGGCCTAAGGGGTGCATGCAAAAATCAAGACTGATGGTAGCAAACGAGTGGATGGATCCAAAACTAATGATACCAGGTAGATTATAGCTTCAGTTTAAAAAGATAGACAATGGATCATCTATTGTTTGTTGCCCACCCAACATGAACCACATAGAAGACCCCAGATGAACCAGATAGTAGACAGATACTATTCGTTGCTGGCTCGATATGAGACCCATGGGCAATTCAAAAACTCAAGATTGAACGATAAAGTAGCAGGTAATAATAACCGATGTATAACGTAAGCAAACACGAAAGGCTGCGACCTCTCTTCCAGAACTATGTAGTCCTCAGGTTCATCTACTCAGTCGGTGATGGTAATGCGGTTGGCGTGGCTGCCGGCAACGGGGAAGATGATCTGAGGCGACGAAAGGAAGTCTGCAGGGGGGATCTCTGCTGCAGTGAACGCTTCTGTCGATGGTGCACCTCAGGTGGGGTGGATGACGGCACAGCAGTAGCAGGACATAACACACAGAGTTTTATTTGATGCCTATCTGAAAATGAAGTAAATCTGTAAGGGCTCCTTAGAATTGGAGGATTCTATAAACGCAGTGACAGGAAAAACACAGGAATAGGATAGGAATGCACGTGCAAAACAGAGCATTTGGAAACATAGGATTTCAGTCAACCTGTGTGTTTGGCTCACATGAATTGGAAGAACAGAGGAATGGAGAAACAAAGTGATGCGACGAGTGTACAACCTCTTTGGCATAGCCTTGTGGACCTCGGCATCATTGGGTTGGACGTGGAGGATGGTGATGATGCTGGTGTGACTGTCGGAGGCGGGGAAGAAGATCCGAGGCCTCTGGAAATGGCGTCGAGGGTACTGCTCCACTGTGATGGACGGTTCCATCGTTGAAGCAGCTCCACTAAGGTGTACGGCGACAAGGCTGAAGCATGACAAGACAGACAACGTTAATCTGAAGTGGGACCCTATTATCATCTGCAATAGATGATGTAAAATACATCACCAAAAAGTGCTAGATGTAAAACGCATCAGCCGCGCCATGGCCGCTCCGACAGATGCTGTAAGTACTGTTCACTCTGAACTTAACTGAAGAAAATGAACTTCACAGTCGAAACTGAATTTTACTGTCGAAACTGATTGAACTAGTAACAGAGCATTGCAATAGATGTTCAGGGCGTTCGAGCACTAGTAGCAGAGAAGCAGTGATCTAAATCAGCAGACGCTCGAGAAGGGAACACACTAGCAGAGAGCAAGTCGTGCAGTAGCACCGCGAGCGAGTGCTAAAGCAGCAACTCCTATAGCTGTCGGAGGTCGTGCAGCAGCAGCAGCGCAAGCGAGAGCAAGAGCATAGCAGCGGCACAAACGAAAGCAGGAGCAGTGCAGCAGCGCGACCGACAGCAAGAACAGAGCCGCAGCGCGAGCGAGAGCCGGAGCAGCTGCAGCTAGTGCCGTTGTGGAAGTTGCCGCCGAGGAAGCAACGACATGGGGGAGAGACGCCGTGGATGATGTGGCCGGCGACGGCGCCGTCAATGGAGACACGCCATGTCCGCTCGGTATCGAGCACCGGCAGCCCCGTGAGATCAAATAAAAGATAAAATGCAGCGGTGAGTGTAGAACCTCCTTGGTTGCGCCGAGTTGGCCTCGTCTTCATCGGAGGAATTGGTGAGGGTGCTGCGATTCCGGTGGGGCAGGTCAAGACAGCGCTGTGGGGATTGAGGTGGCGCGATAGACGAGGCGAACGTTGGGGCAGCTCCGTGGAGGTGGAGGACGGGGCGGCTGATCCGGCGGGACGACGAGATCGACAACGGATCCTCGTCCGATGCGGTGGATGAGGGATGGCGAGCTGTTGCGATGGACGAAATAGTCGGGGAAGAGTCTCCTGCTAGGCGGCGGTCGGGAGGCCGACGGAGGAGCGTGGGGTTTTGCGGGTTTTGGCGGCCTCGGTGTACGAATGGGGGGGGGGGCGAAGGGGGAGGGGGGAGCCAAGCTTAGGGATGCGCTTGTCCAAAATGTAGGGTAAGTTACCAGCGTACCCCCACCGGTTTTAACACCGCGACGTGGAGCTTCATTTCCGGCTGAGGGGTAGAAGGGGGATTTCGCGTGTCTGGGCTGCGGGAGCGATTTCGGATGAGGAGGGAGTTCTCGCGCGCATCCAAATTTCGGGATAACAAGGCGCGGCGCGGGTTGAATAAGCGGGAGTTTCAAAGCAGGTGAGACAAAAGATACTCGAGCTTGAAAATTTCAGGATAACAAGGTGCGGATTCCTTGTTCGGCAGAACAAACTTAACGTGTAAAAAAACAATTCATACAAGACACTAGAGAGTCATGTCCCCTTTTACTATATTGCTATAGATGCCATTGAAAAAACTACAAGAAAAATGTAAAAAAAATCGGGAGAACAAGATTACCCTGCACAGTACCAAATCGATTCGCACTTCCCTCAACAAGAACAAAAAACAAATCAATTCCCACCAAAGAAAGAGTAATGTCCCATTTTATATGATTACAGATGCCATGATCTCGAATTTCAATTTTTGAATCCACGTTATGTTGAATTCGAATATATCGTTAGGTGACCTTGCGGTTTATAATTGATGTAGTCATACATTTTGATCTTCCATCATATATGAACTGTTTACTCCACCATGTGAACATATATATTGTCGTCTACCATATGGACTAAATTTGAATCAATTTTCCTTATTTGAATACGATTGTTGTCAAGTTATACTATAATTTAAATATTATCTTGATAACAAAAAACATACATATAGCAGTAGTCATATTTCACTATGAACTACATGTACCATACGCTCTCCAATTCAAATATTTGTATCCATTTTTTGTTGAATTCAAATCATAGTACATTATTGGTCTAGGTAGCGAGATGTTTGGGATAATCTAAACCCTGTTTTCATACATATAATTTTTGGCTGAATTGGGACAAGTTTTCGTATAAGCCTCTTGCAAAATCGGAGATTCTCTCAACAAGCCTCGTGGTTCCGAGAGGGAACGTGTCACCTTTGTGTGCGAAACGATATACGCTGCCTCCCCCCTGATTTTATTTACAGAGGCAACATAGAACTATTTGAGTGCCCTGTTAAATTTTGGAATTATTTCGGGTTCATTTGGCCTTTTTATACATTAATTGAGTTTCTGGACTTTTAATGTGCATAATCTAAATATGAATTGCATGCACATGCTCCGGTGCACCAAAGTGGGTTGAAAAATCACATGTGTGTCCTTGGTTGAATTTCTAGGTCCCATGGAAGAAATGAGAATGAAATTCAAACATCTGGGCGTCATGAATCGGTCGAGAACATCGAGAAACTTTGATTTTAAATTCATGTAAATCCAAAACTCGCCTGGAAATCATGAAACTTGGCATGGTGTCATGTCATGGCACTAACATGTTGTGGTAAAAAATTGGGCCGATTTGGAAGCTCGTGGTTCTAAGAGGGAATGTGCCACCTTTGAGTGTGAAACGATATACGCTGCCGCCCCCTTTGAGTTTCTTAAGAAAGGTAACATAGAACTACATTAGTGCCCTGTTAAATTTTGGAATTATTCCGGGTTCGTTTGTCGTTTTTTATACATTAATTGAGTTTCTGGTCATTTAATGTGCATAAGTCAAATTTGAACTACAAGCACATGCTCTCGTGCACCAAAGTTGGTTGAAAAATCACATTTGTGTCCTCGGGTGAATTTCTAGGTCCCATGCAAGAAATGAGAATCAAATTCAAACATCTGGGCATCGTGGCTCGACCAAGAACATTGAGAAACTTTGTTTTAAAATTCTTGTAAATCCAAAATCATGAAACTTGGCATGGATGTCATGTCATGGTAATACCATGTTGTGGTAAAAAAATTGGCCGAATAGGAACAGATTTTGGTATAAGCTTCTTGCAAACCCAAGCTTCTCTCAAGAAGGCTCGTGGTTCTGAGAGGGAACGTGCCACCTTTGAGTGCGAAACGATATACGTTGTCCCCCTTGAGTTTATTTACAAAGGCAACATAGAACTACATGAGTGCCCTGTTAAATTTTGGAATTATTCCGGCTTCGTTTGGCCTTATTTACACATTAATTGAGTTTTTGGTCATTTAATGTGCATAATTCAAATTTGAACTACAAGCACATGCTCCCGTGCACCAAAGTTCGTTGAAAAATCACATTTGTGTCCTCGGGTGAATTTCTAGGTCCCATGCAAAAAATGAGAATCAAATTCAAACATCTGGGCATCATGGCTCGGTCGAGAACATTGAGAAACTTGGTTTTAAAATCATGAAACTTGGCATGGTGTCATGTGATGGTAGTACCATGCCGTGGTAAAAAAATTGGCCGAATAGGAACAAATTTTGGTATAAGCTTCTTGCAAATCGGAGCTTCTCTCAAGAAGGCTCGTGGTTCTGGGAGGGAACGTGTCACCTTTGTGTGCATAATTCAAATTTGAAATACAAGCACATGTTCCAGTGCACCAAAGTTGGTTGAAAAATCACATGTGTGTCCTCGGGTAAATTTCTAGGTTACATGCAAGAAATGGGAATGAAATTCAAAATTCTGGGTGTCGTGGCTGGGTTGGAAACATTGAGAAACTTAGTTTTTTAATTCCTGTAAATCCAAAACACGCATGAAAATAATGAAACTTGGCTTGGTGCCATGACATGGCACCAACATGCTGTGGTAAATTTGCAGTCTGATTTGCAAAGGCGCACACATTAACAATCAACAAAGTCATTTTGGAACAAGTGCTGTCACGTTACAATCGGAAACACAAGTATTGTTGAAACCGTGGGCGTTCTACTTACTAGTACCATATACGTGCCGCCACGCGTCCCCATTTTTTATTAGCTAGGAGGCGCCGTGCAGGGTAGCTATTTGAGTAGTACGAGAGGCGTGCGATCAGACCCCTGCGCGTGCTTATCGGGAGGAGAGCCCTTTGACCTCCATCTGCCGTCCACCTCTCTCCCAAGGTCTCCATTAATGGCCCCCGAGCCTCTATTTAATGGCGTGGCTATGTCTCACTCGACTGAGATTTAAGAGAGAAAAAAGAAAAACTGAAAGCACGGATCTTGATGTAAGATCCGACGGACCTATATAGCATCTACTGCGACTTATAGCAAGACTGATGAATATATCAGGACGATTAGTTTTTTTTTTGATCAAAGAAGGGATTGTCCCTTCCGATTTTCATTACTGAAAACCACCACAATTCACAAGAAGTTTAGCACAACTCCAGCCTAACACGAAGGACTAAAAGCTTCCAGATTGAAATCGCAACATCCCAAGAGGCCAACAAAGGCCAAACATCCGCGCTAGAATCCAACATTACAACCGACGACACAATCCACATCCTAAACCAATTATTACATCAAAATAAACCAGGAAACTGAAGGAAGCCCAGCAGCAACTAGAAGAACAGCAACGCCAGGGTCGCCACAGCAAGAGTTTTCTTCATCCCAGCCTCACAACATTGATCTTCCACAGAAAGATAAGGACGATTAATTGTCTTACATAATTAGAAAGATAATTAAAAAAGCCACATGCGGCTACGCCCGAAATACACAAGGGCAAAAGAAGAAGGAAGACAAGGATCTGGCTCGCTGATCTCTACTTTCTTGATGCGTTGCTGCAGGCCGCGGGAACTAGTCTCCGCGGCGAGCGGCGATGAGCTCTTTCGTGTCCTCAAGACGCTGCTTGAGAACATCCACAGATTCCTCCACAAGCCTTTGGATCTCGGGTAGGGGGTCCCGAACTATGCGTCAAGGTCGGATGGTAACAGGAGACAAGGGACACTTTATTTTACCCAGGTTCGGGCCCTCTCGATGGAGGTAAAACCCTACTCCTGCTAGATTAATATTGATGATATGGGTAGTACAAGAGTGGATCTACCACGAGATCAAGGAGGCTAAACCCTAGAAGCTAGCCTATGGTATGATTGTGTATGATGATGGTTGTCTTGTTGTCCTACGGACTACAACCCTCCGGTTTATATAGACATCGGATAGGGTTAGGGTTACACAGAGTCGGTTACATTGGTAGGAGATCTTGAATATCCGCACGCCTAGCTTGCACGCCAAGAAAAGATCCTTCCGGACACGGGACAAAGTCTTCAACCTTGTATCTTCATAGTCCTGGAGTCCGGCTGAAGGTATAGTTCGGCTATCCGAACACCCCCTAATCCAGGACTCCCTCAGTAGCCCCTGAACCAGGCTTCAATGGCGACGAGTCCGGCGCGCAAATTGTCTTCGGCATTGCAAGGCGGGTTCCTCCTCCAAGTTCTTCAAGAAGATTATAAACACCAAGTATAGTGTCCGGCTCTGCAAAAGAAGTTTCCACATATTGCCATACAGAAAATAATACTAACACAAATCAAATCGTTTTCATTGTTCCACCTCAGCTCGTTTAGCGAGGCGGTTTCCTTGGCACGTCTTGTCAAACCAGAGATCATGTGCCCCCCTTTAGCGGGATTCTCATTAATACGGACGTGGGTAACCCAACCGCGCCATTTACCACGGCGCTCGAAAGGCAAGTGAGTTTTATTAGGTAGGTGGGGACGCATAACCGCATCCGCCTATATAAGGGGATAAGAATCCGCCTTTTTTACCTACGCCTTCTTCCTCCTTTGCCCATCCATCTCTTTCGCACTCAAGCTCTAGCGCCCAAGTCCGCTCTTCCTTCCTCAACCTTCTCCAGCAATGTCCGGAGCGGGAGGCAAGTGGATGGCTTCCTCCGTGACGGAGTCTCAAATAAAAAAGCTAAGGAAAGCCGGATACTTGTCCAAGGACATCCCGCATCGGCTTCCTGAGAAGGGGCAGCTTCTTCCTACCCCAAGGCCCCATGAGAGGGTAGTGTTTCTTCCCCACTTCCTCCGCGGACTGGGCTTTCCACTTCACCCATTTGTCCGGGGGCTCATGTTCTACTACGGCCTGGATTTCCACGATCTGGCCCCGAACTTTGTTCTCAACATCTCGGCGTTTATCGTCGTGTGTGAGGCCTTTCTCCGCGTCCGCCCCCACTTCGGCCTCTGGCTCAAGACCTTCAACGTCAAGCCCAAGGTGGTGTCCGGCACCCAGGCGGAGTGCGGAGGCGCTATGGTTGGCAATATAGCCAACGTCCTCTGGTTCGATGGCTCCCTCGTGGAGTCCCTAAAGGGGTGGCAGGCTGGGTGGGTTTACATCACCGAGCCCCGCGATCTGAAATGGGTCGCGACCCCTGAGTTCAGATCCGGACCCCCACGCGGCTCATGTCCTGGAAAGAGACAGGCCTGTCGTGGGGGAACGAGGAGGAAGTGACTGGGTTGCAAACATGCATCCAGTCCTGGTGGCCAAGCCAATCCGGTTTGCCAATATAGTCCAGGTCATGCTCGTTCGCCTGATCCTCCCGTGCCAAAAACGGGACTTTACTTTGTGGGAATTCGACCCGGCGCAGCACCAAACCCTCAGTAGGCTATTCGACACGACGTATGAAGACGTCTGGAAGGTGCTGACCAAAGGCGCCGAGTCCCCCACATCCGCCTCCGAGGATCGCGGATACAGCTCGCAGCGCAACGCTAGCGAGGTAAGCTATCCATACCTTTGACAGGTTCGTTAAGCTCTTCTACATAGATTAACTCTATGCGAGATCCAAACTCCCTTTACCTTTGACAAGCTTGGCTGGAGGTATCCGGACCAATTAACTGTCCGGCTCCTCTGCCTGAAGACCCGGCCCCAGCTCTCTTGGTGAAGCTAATGGCTCCGGCGCCTTACGTGGTGTCGGAGAGGAAGGCCAACAAGAAGAAAACCACCGGGACTCGAAAAAGTTCCCGCCACATGGTGGTGTCGGACTCGTCATCTAACGAGTCCGCAATGCCCTCCTCTCGTGAAAACGAGGAGGAGGAACAAGGAAGCTCTCCCCCTCCAGCGAGGGGAGCAAAGAAGAAGAAGGCCGCCCCAACGGGGGAGGCCGAGGGGTCGAGGAAAAGGAAGACCCCTCCGCCGGACTACTCCCTCGACGCCGAAGAGGGCGGAGAGGAGCTGCCGTACAGATCCAAGCGTCCGGCGAAATCGTAAGTGTTTGCATACCAGAGTGACTCATGATATTCTTTTAATGCGCAACTTTCCCTAACGTCGAACGTATTTTACGCAGCCCGCCCTGGGCCGAAATCGATGATTCGTCGGGCGGCTCCCTGGGCTCGTCGGACATGAACTCCGTTCCGCCCGCTGTGTCCCCCAGCGATGCGGATGACACTGAAGTGGCGCCCCGCCAAACAGGGCAGGAGGAGATGGTCCTGGAGGAGCCACAAGGCAATCTTCCGGACCCCAGGAGTAAAGGGGACGAAACCCCCCAGGGCTCCAAGTCCGGCTTTGTGCCGGACACCGCGCCGGACTCGACAGTCCCGGTCTGCGGTGGGCGAACTCCTTCCAAGAGGAGTAAGCCATCTGAGCCGGCGGCCTCCGTCCAACCGGAGGCGCCGGACAATCTGCTGGAGGTGCTTAAGGGCGCCGCCATCGATGAGGAGCACCGTACTGTTATGAGTACGGTGATCCAAAGGGTTCAGTCCGCCAAGAGCGGACTGAATGAAGCTTGCGCTAGCCTTCTAACAGGCTTCGAGGTAAGTAAAAATATGTCAAGTTATTTAGCGCATAGACAGTAGCCCCTGATGCTCTGGTCGGTGTTCGGAAAGAAAAGCCGGATAGAGGATCTAGTAATTTTCGTAGGAGTCTAACAAAAAAGTCAAATATGCGTATGCAGGCTTCGTTGCTGTCCACCGCCGCACTGACTGCGCAGGTGGATGTCTTTAAAAAGGACCTCGGGCGGACCGAGCAAGAGCTCGACCTTGCCAAACGGCAGCTCGAGGAGAAAGAAGGTAAGAAATACCCTAAAAGGAAAAACAAGGTGCCTATAGAGAGGCTCGATTGCAAGAAGAAATAACAGGATTTGTGCTGCTTATTGTAGGGACCACAACTGAGGTGACAACCCTGAAGCAGGCGCTGGCTGAGGCCGAGAAGAAAACGGCCAAGGAGCACGCCGAGCGAGAAAGGCTTGGGGTCCAAGCCGGCGAGGTGCAGCAAGAGCTGCAGGCTCTCATGAAAAAACATGAGGGTTTGGAGCTTGAGGCGAAAACGCAAGCATCCGAGCTCGCCTCGGCCATTGAGACCGCCAAGAGTGCCAAGGCCGAAGCCCAGAAGGCCCTCCAAGAGTTGGAGGATGTGAAAAAGATAGCAGCGGGTAAGGCATTCTCAATGCAAAGTAGGAATATAAAAATAAATTACCTATTACTTACCCGAATTCGGAGTTCTCCAGGGGCGTTCTTCGATCTTCCCCGCAGCGCATCCGACGCCGCCGCGTTCTACCGAGCTGAAGAGGGCAGCTCGACGGAGAGTGTGTTCCGGTCTCAGTATTCTGAGGCCGGACACCCTGCGCCTTTGAGCGATCAGCTGAAACAGCTGGCCGAGCTCCACAAGGCGGCCGAACAGGCCATGAAGGGCTTACTAGTTCGGCTGTGGCCTGGAGAGGCCCTGCCTGGGAGTTATTTCGGGCTAGTGCGGCGGCTGGTGGAGGCCTGTCCATGGCTTGAGGTCATCAAGCGCTCCGTCTGCATTGAAGGTGCCCGGAGGGCCCTTGCCCGTGTAAGGGTACACTGGGGCAAGCTGGACGGAGAGAAGCTGGTGAAGGACGGGCCGCCGCAGGAGAAGGAGCATCGCAAGCCCGAGAATTACTACAAGGAAGTACTTGCCGGATCCCTCCTTGTCGCGGATGAATGTACTAAAGATGTAATATTTGAATGAACTCGCTCGTTTGTATCCTATGCGCTGAAAACTTGTTCATATGCGCTAAGCAATGCTTATTGAATTTAAAATATTATTTTCTGTGCGGCCGTTTATCAAAAATTGAGAGATGGACAGTCGTCGGCTTCTGCCCCCATGCCACTAGTGCTGGGGTGTTCGGGATAAACCTGAGGGCTCTTGTTCCCATAGTTGGGTCCTTCGAGGGAGGCGCTCAGCGCAGCGAACCAGGCAATCGGACTATAATGCTTGAACACTCTCACTTAGCCATAGAACATTATAATTTTAAATTTCGGCGAAGCCCCTAGTTCGGAAGGCCGAATTCGGGGCGCTATCCACGCCTTTGGCCGGACATAACCAGCTCCTCGCTCGAAGCGGCATAAGCCTTTAAGGACCCGAAAACCTCTCGAACAGCGACCGGTCTCACGCCTTATCATGACAGTCTGTTTTAGCTTTCTCCACTGAGGTGCTCAACCCACCTGAACTGGGGCACAATCGCAGTGGTTCTCCTAGTGCTACCTTAGCCGATATAGCGGAACGTAAGGTACCAAAACATAGGAGCTGGGCAAACCCAACATGTGACCAAAATCATGACTCGGAGCCGATGCATATAGTGCTATAAGTTCGGGGCGCCGCACTTGTGAAAGTGAACGGACTTCTCACAACCAGATAAAAGGGTAATGAAGCCCCTGGCGTGGTTTGCCGTACCATGGTGTACGGGTGCGATCATGTTATTTAATAAACATTTATATATAAAAAGAGGATAATGCAAAAAATAGACAAAAAGCTATGCATTGTTTATAAAGAGGCTATTTATCAAAGCCGAATGATACAAGTAGTGCGATAAGCCAAAAAGGATATTAGACTGCTTAACATGTCCTGACCAGGCGCAGGCCGCGAAGTTTAGAAACAGATATATCGCTCGAAATAGAGACCACCTGAGAATTCCGGAGTGCGGCGTAGCTTTGTCTGCTTTCTTGGGTCTTGCATCGTCTGTGCGGCAACACTGCCGAACAGGTATCCAGAGCATGGAGTCCTGAAAGTAAAAAAGAAAAAATCTGGCAGCCCCTAGTACGTTTGACGTCGTGTTGTAGGCATGCCGTTAATGTGCCCTCCCCCTGTGCCCATGGAATTTTAAGGGCGTAATTGTGTACTCGAGGTACCTGCTCCGCTATGTTGCGATGGCTGGGGTCGGTGCCGTATTGCTACGCTTGCTATGATTGTGCCAGGTGGTCTTGTCGCAGGTTACTCTGGGCGCGCTTTGCATTGTCCGGTATTTTAACGGCCGGACTGGAGAGTTGCCTTGAAAGTCTGCTTTGTACTTCTGCTGCGAGGGCCGCCATGTGCTCCTCCGTACAGATGGAGCGTTCTGTGTTTCCGCTGACCGTAATTACTCCTCGAGGGCCTGGCATCTTGAGCTTGAGATATGCGTAGTGCGGCACCACATTGAATTTAGCGAGTGCGGTTCGTCCAAGCAGGGCATGATAGCCACTGCGGAACGGCACTATATCGAAGATTAACTCTTCGCTTCGGAAGTTATCCGGAGATCCGAGGACCACATCCAGTGTTATCGAGCCTGTGCAATTCGCCTCTACACCTGGTATGACGCCTTTGAAGGTCGTCCTTGTGGGCTTGATCCTTGATGGGTCTATGCCCATTTTCCGCACTGTATCCTGATAAAGCAGGTTTAGGCTACTGCCGCCGTCCATGAGGACTCTTGTGAGGTGAAATCCGTCCACGATTGGGTCAAGAACCAATGCGGCGAAACCGCCGTGACGGATGCTAGTGGGGTGGTCCCTTCGATCGAAAGTGATCGGGAAAGAGGTCCATGGGTTGAACTTTGGGGCGACTGGCTCCATCGCGTATACGTCCCGTAGCGCACGCTTCCTCTCCCGCTTGGGAATGTGGGTCGCGTATATCATGTTCACCGTCCGCACTTGTGGGGGAAACCCTTTCTGTCCGCTGTTGTTCGACGGCCTGGGCTCCTCCTCGTCGTCGCTGTTCAGACCCTTGTCCTTGTGTTCGGCTCTTATCTTGCCTGCCTGCTTGAACACCCAACAATCCCCGTTGGTGTGATTAGCTGGCCTTTCGGGGGTTCCGTGAATCTGGCACGAGCGATCGAGTATCCGGTCCAAACTGGACAGGCCCTGGGTATTCTTCTTAAATGGCTTTTTCCGCTGACCGGATTTATAGCCTCTGAATCCGGCATTGACTGTCGTATCCTCATTGCTGTCGCTGCTGACGTGACGCTTTTGTTTATTCCGGCGTGACCTGCCACTTTTATCCTTGGTATCCGAATTACCGTGCTTCTTCGATAAGTTGTTGCTACGGGCTAGCCAGCTATCTTCGCCCACGCAAAAGCGGGTCATGAGTGTCGTGAGGGCTGCCCTGGATTTCGGCTTTTCCTGTCCCAGGTGCCGGGCAAGCCATTCGTCGCGGATGTTATGTTTGAAGGCCGCTAGGGCCTCTGCATCCGGACAATCGACTATCTGATTTTTCTTTGTGAGGAACCGTGTCCAGAATTGCCTGGCCGATTCTTCTGGCTGCTGGATTATGTGGCTTAGGTCGTCGGCGTCTGGTGGCTGCACATAGGTCCCCTGGAAGTTGTCGAGGAATGCGGCCTCCAGGTCCTCCCAAGAACCGATTGAGTCTGCTGGGAGGCTATTGAGCCAGTGCCGGGCTGGTCCCTTGAGTTTAAGGGGCAAATATTTGATGGCGTGCAAATCATCGCCACGTGCCATGTGGATGTGAAGGAGATAGTCCTCAATCCATACTGCCGGATCTGTCGTACCATCGTACGACTCGATGTTGACGGGTTTGAAACCCTCTGGGATTCTATGATCCATTACTTGGTCTGTGAAGCATAGTGGGTGTGCGGCGCCCCTGTACTGGGCTACGTCACGACGCAGTTCAGAAGAGCTGTGCCTGTTGTGTTCGGCCCGGCCGGATTTACTGTGTCCAAAGTGAAAATCATCACGTGTCATCGGGCGTCTGCGTGATCTGTAGATCGATCTTGTTTGCCTTGCTTTATCCTCCAGGACGTTTTGCAGGTCTGGCTCGTTTTCCCGTGCCTTAGTTGAGCGGCACCGGGGCATGGCTTGTTTGAAGGTTCGGCAAGCCTCTCTGTCGCGGCCGCGAGGTGGCCGGTCTGCCATGTCATGACCTTCCTCCTCTGATTGGGGTAGCGGCCTGCGCTCAGGATAATTTTTGGAGGGGCGCTCGAGTTCGTACTCTTCGGCCTCAAGGACTTTAGTCCACCTGTCAGCTAGCAAATCTTGATCAGCTCTAAGCTGTTGCTGCTTTTTCTTTAGGCTGTTCGCCGTGGCTAGAAGCCTGCGTTGAAAGCGCTCTTGTTCGGCGGGGTCTGATGTTACGACGAATTCATCATCGCCGAGGCTTGCCTCGTCTTCGGAGGGAGGCATGTAATTATCATCCTCAACCTCTTGCTCTGCCGCACTCTCGTGAGGGCTGGATTTTTCATCTTCCTGTGCCGAATCTTGCTGGTTTTGGTGTTCTTCGGCGCTGTCCCGGGTAGTATTATCTCCCGTGCCGGAATCACCGTTTCTGCTGTGGCGGGATTTAGAGCGGCGCCGTTGGCGCCGGCGTTTTGACGGCTTTTTCGAGGTGCCGTCCTCCGCAGTTCCATCGCCATCTCCATCCTTTGGGGCATCCACCATGTATATATCATATGACGAGGTGGCGGTCCAGCGCCCTACAGGTGCTGGTTCTTGTTCGTCTCCTCCTTCATCGTCCATACCGTTGAAGTCTTCGGAGCCAAAGTCAAGCATGTCGGTTAAATCGTTGACAGTGGCTATTAAGTGGGTGGTGGGTGGGCTTTGAATTTCTTCATCGTCCGAACCCCAACCTCGCAGGCCATAGTCCAGCCTGGGCTCTCCTGATAAAGAGAGAGACTTGAGGGAATTCAGGATGTCACCGAAAGGTGAGCACTGAAAGATGTCCGCGGCGGTGAACTCCATTACAGGTGCCCAATCAGATTCGATCGGCGGGGGCGTGGAAGGCTTGGAGTTCGGAAAAGAGTCCGGCTCCTTGGAGTCCTGGGCCGTGCGGAGTACGTGGCTGGCGTTCGGCTCGATCGCCTTTAAGATCGCAGCCCCCAAGGCGACGTCCATCCGTTCATCCTCAGAGAACGCAGCGGGCTCCGAGTCAAAGATCGGGGCCGGAGCATGTGCGGCCTCCAGGCCGCTATTCGGAGGCAGAGCTATATCATGTCCCTCGAGATAGTGCGGCACGCTTGGCTGTGGCTCGAATCCGTCGAAGATCAAGTCTCCGCGGATATCCGCCTTGTAGTTTAAGCTTCCAAACCTGACTTGATGGCCAGGGGCGTAGCTTTCGATCTGCTCCAGATGACCAAGCGAATTGGCCCGCAGAGCGAAGCCGCCGAAGACGAAGATCTGTCCGGGGAGGAAAGTCTCACCCTAGACCTCATCGTTGTTGATGATCAAAGGAGCCATCGGGCCTAAAAGCGACGACACAGAGGAACTCTCAATGAAAGCACCAATGTTGGTGTCAAAACCAGCGGATCTCGGGTAGGGGGTCCCGAACTGTGCGTCAAGGTCGGATGGTAACAGGAGACAAGGGACACTTTATTTTACCCAGGTTCGGGCCCTCTCGATGGAGGTAAAACCCTACTCCTGCTAGATTAATATTGATGATATGGGTAGTACAAGAGTGGATCTACCACGAGATCAAGGACGCTAAACCCTAGAAGCTAGGCTATGGTATGATTGTGTATGATGATGGTTGTCTTGTTGTCCTACGGACTACAACCCTCCGGTTTATATAGACACCCGATAGGGTTAGGGTTACACAGAGTCGGTTACATTGGTAGGAGATCTTGAATATCCGCACGCCTAGCTTGCCTTCCACGCCAAGAAAAGATCCTTCCGGACACGGGACGAAGTCTTCAACCTTGTATCTTCATAGTCCTGGAGTCCGGCTGAAGGTATAGTTCGGCTATCCGAACACCCCCTAATCCAGGACTCCCTCAGCGCTCGTTTCGGAGCATGTCATTCTCATCCATAAGTTTCTTGACGATGACGCTGTTCCTCTTCAACAAGGCACTGGTCTCCTCCTGCCGGTCTGCACTTCGGACGATCTTCTCCCTCAGCAGGTCGCGCTCGGCCCGGAGCCTCTCATTGCCCTCCCTTAGTGCGCGGATAGCCTGTTCAAACGAGGCTTTCATGTCGTCCTGCAACCTCGCAAAATGGGAGATCTGATCCATCTGGCCATGGACGATCGCATGCATGCGCCTGTAACAGTCGTCGCCTGCACGCGAGAAATTTTCCCAGGCCGCCGCGGCGCGGCGGGACATCTCTGCCGCATTCGTGGCGCGGCGGGACACCTCTGCTGCTTCCGCAGCGCGGCCGGACCAGTCTGCTGCATCGAGGACGCGGCGGGACCTCCGTGCTGCTTCAGCGGTGAGGCGTGACCTCTGTGCTGCTACTTCCGCGCGGCGGGACATGTCGGCTGCTCTCGCAGCGAGGCGGGACATCTCTCGTGCTTCCGCTTCCATGCTCGCCTCTCCCTGGTGGCAATCTCTCGACCCAGAACTCACGCTGGCCATGGCAGACGCAAGGGAAGGATGCTGAATGGCTTGTTTGTTTTTGTGGATGAGGAGTTGAGGAGGAATGCGCAGTCATCTTGGCATACTAGTATTTATAACTGAGTACTAATACGCTCCTAAGTGGGAAACCGTTTAGGTTGTGATCGGTGTGAACTGGTTTGCAATTCAATATAGCGTGGAGTAATTTGGAATGTGACGAGACGCAAGCTCAAAATTTATTGACGGTTCAAGTTTGGAAGTGTGGCACTATTCCCGGATGGAGTACTTCTTTTTCTACTCTCTCCTTTCCGGTTTTATAGGGCTTATCTCAAAATTTTAGTTTTTCCACTTTATAAGGCTCAATTTGGTTGTTCCCCAACACATGTTCAGATTCCAAGGTGCATTAAATCATTGCATGCAACTATTAAGAGAAAATTGACCAATGCATGTACTTTATGCATGCATGCCTTGCAATTAATGCATTGATAAACATAATTTTTTATCGCCACCAAAACCCACCATTTCTTAAGCTAAAGTAGACCAACGTAATCCCTATATTAGCATATTACTAAGATAAACAGAAGGCACTGTAGAAATATTTAGGACGTGAGCTTGTCAATCTGAATGTGGAGGGACACAAGCTTAGCCCCGGCCAGCAGCTTGGGCGGAACTGTCAAGAAGGTCAGATCCTGCACGTCGACGTCGCCGGGATCCTTGCTGTTTGTCACCTCCATTTCCACCTTGACGGCGTCGGTTGTGCCTTTGGGCTCCCCCGGCGGGCCGTTCGCCCACAGCTTGGCCACGTAGTGCGGCACTGGGGACGCCCCCGCTCTGATGCAGACGACCGACACGACGATAGGCACGCCGATGTCGAGCACGCCGCCGACCAAGAAAAACGTGAGGCGGTCCTCCTCCGCGAACAGCAAGAGCCGTGGCTCTGACAGTGGCACTTGCAGCTGGAGCACCTTGCCGTACTGGATCCTGTGCACGGGCATGGGATGCGCGGTGCTGATGTGGTGGTAGAGCGCTGGCGGCGGGCCTTCGTAGCCGCAGACGGGCACGGGGCATTTGCAGGGCGCGAGCGGACACACGCTCTGGTGATCGGCGAGTTTTTGGTAAGTGACGTAGAGCCCACAGCCTTCATGCGGGCACTCCACCCTCACCGACGAAAGGACAGAGTCCACCGCCGTGTTCCGCACGTTGAAGCCACCGCCGCGCTCGCACTTCTGGCACTGCCGCTGGTTCCCGGGGCGCTCGACGCGGCAGTCCGCGCAGGCCAGGTGCCCTCCCTTGCACTGCAGAAATGAATCGAACAACACATCAATCAAGAAACCTGCACCTTGCTCAATCAGCCGAACGGACGAGGTGTATTTGAACCTCATACACTGGAGGCATCAAGGGGCGGAGGCACAAGGGGCAGTGGAGCACGGTGAGGTCCATCAAGACCTTAGAGAGCTCCGTCATTGGGTCCTGTTCGGTCTGCAAGGTCTCGCCCTCCTCGTGCACAACCATCTCTCGACTTGGGCCGGGGTATTACAAAGCTTTACCGTCACATATTTTATACTACTTCAAGGTGCATTAAATCAACACATGCAAGTATCAAAAGAAGAGTCACGGCATGCATGCATGCATTGTAATTAATGCATCGGTAAACGCAAATTATTGAAATATATCGAGTGCAGTGCTTTGATGTGTCGCGTCAACTCGTACATCAACGAGAAGTTTGATTATCCTCTCCCTCGCCGACTTAACTGCACCTGCCTTTGGCTGTATGACAGGTTGGCCACACACCTGTCGGGCCCACCTGTCATACATGCAAAGGCAGGAGCGTCCCTCCCTCGCCCATGAGCGTGGTGGCTGGCAAGACTAGGAGAAGCTTTCGCTACACGCTCTCCCTCCCGCACGCGGTGGACATGCAGCAGTTCAATCGGTGTCAGATGGCCAGAAGCGTACTGTACTCCTCCTCCAGTGCAGTAGTATACTCCATCATTATTCGACTTCCCGAAGAGGCGAAGAGCCAAGCACAGCCCGGACGCTCGTGTGGCAGTTTCATGTGTAGAGTAGTCTAGGATAGCGTGTACCGTGCCTGTAAGCTTAAAATCGTTGGGGTCGGCTCCATGCTATGTGGCCGTCTCGAAGTTTTTAAAAAAAAATGAAATAGTCTTCTAGCCCTACCTGACACCCTGGTGATTGTAGTTTGCATGCTCATCTGGTCAAGACAGGAATATATATTTTAATTTGTTTTTTCTTCGAAAAGGGGGGACTCCCTGGCCTCTGCATCAGAACGATGCATAGGGCCACATATATTTTAATTTGTGGTGGGTAAATGTTAGAGGTTGCAGCAAATATATTGTACACTGCGGGTCTTTCAGCCAAGTTTAGAGGCAAGGATGTGGGGCCAGTGCTATGATGTGTCGCGTCAACTCGTACAATGAGGAGAAGCTTGATTTTACTACACGCCTTCTCCCTCACCCATGCACGCGGTTGCTCGCAAACGAGGACATGCTTTTACTTAGTAGTACTTCTACAACAAGCTATTCGTCCCGCTCGCGGTGGACGGACATGCAGCAGTGGATTCGACACTGTAGAAGCAGTAGTAGTAACATCATTGTTTGTCTTCTCGAAGAGGCAAAGAGGCAAGCGCAAACCGAACGTTGTAGTTGCGAACATTGGAGCACGCATATAGTCAGGATCTTGCATGAGACAAAATTGCTATGTGAGCCCACTATTGTACTAGTACGTACAACTACTTGCTAGTATAGCCCTGTAAACCAGAAAGGAGTATTTGCCCTTCTGGAGATTTCAACAAGTGACTAGACTACACCGAGACGGAGTACATATGGAGCAAAATGAGTGAATCTGCACCGTAAATAAATACTCGTACGTACTAGTTCTATCGTTTTCCTCTCCGAGGTGCACAATATTGAGTATACTGACTAGTCTCTTTTTGACACGCATTTACGTTTTTTACACAGTACAGACGCAAGCGCTCATATACACGCGCGTACACTCACCCCTATGAACACACATACGCACCGCACTATCATCTTGAAATTTACGAAGTCACCATAGGCACCTCGTCGTCGACGGGTCCATAGGTGCTTCAATGCCAAGGAGGGAGAGGGTAGCGGTTCCTAAGACGTTGAACGGTCAATGATGCATCCTCAATTACATGCAGAGGGAATTCATTGGAGAAGCAGAATAGAGCCATCACGATGTGATGCAACAGAGTTTGGACTCTCATATAATAAAGGCGCCCCACCACTCCAATCCATCGACTCCCAAGTCTCTGCGCAACACTGCTCACTCCAATCCAAGACCAAGTGACCAGAAGCCACAAGCACCTATGGAGGCGATGGACGCGAGCGGTAGTCGGCTGTGCCAAATCATCCAAGGCGCCGGCCTGCGGCCCCGCACCGCGCAGTGTTTCCAGACGGTGTTGGCGACCGCAGGCATCGTAGCCCTCGCCGACACCGGCTTCGCCTCTTGCATGGACGACATGATGGTCAACTCCATCCGCAAGTTCACCGCCGTCAAGAAGCGCGTGGACGACCTTGCCGTACTGCTCCAGCCCACGCGCCCAGGCTCCTCATTGCCCGCCACCCTCATCGGCCTCCATGGTGACGAACTCTTTCAAGCCCTGGTGGCCCTGCAGGTGCCGGAGGTCGCAACGAAGAATGTGCACCCCGAGGCCGCGCTCGCCGCGCAGTGCCTCTCCATGCAAGAAACCTTCGACCTACACATCCACGTCTACGAGGAAATCGTCTACCTAGGCCACTACAAGGCAAGCGAGGATAGAAAGACGTTGGCCTTCTTCCAGCGGCTGGAATCTTTGGACGCCATTGTTCAGAAGCACGTCAACCTGGCCACGAAAGCCGCTGCTACTTTGGCGCCGTTCGGTGGGTCGGCGCCCTGAGTCGAGGAGGTGGACATCGTCGATGGATGCATCTCTTTTTCTTGCCTCCTGTAACCAGCACTGCATCGCCTCGTGGCCTTAATGTTCTATTAGTATAGTACTCCCTTCGTTCCCAAATATAAGTCTTTCTAAAGACTCCAGCAAGTGACTACTACATACGGAGCAAAATGAGCGAATCTACACTCTAAACTATGTCTACATACATCTGTATGTTGTATTCCATTTGAAATAGTATCTAAAAAGGCTTATTTTTATGAACGGAGGGAGCATATGGCATTTTTATTCCAGTCGTAACGTTTTCACTTTGAGGTTGGGCCGCAGTTGAGCAAACCCACCCCGCCCACCGGGCGTCGGCCGAGTTTAGAATTAGAAGAGAGAAACGAGGGAGGAGAGCTAGCTGTAGCACGGACGCGGTTGTCAGATGGGAATCGTGTTTATAGAATAGGAGTACTGAGCACTCGTGCCTCTTTTTTTTTTCTTTTTTGAGGGAAAAAATAGTCGTATGTCTAGCACCACTAGTTGGGTGCGTGCGACCTATAGCTGTCATCACTTTAGGTCTCCTTTTCGAACCGCGGCTACGCTTCACAGTACATATTATTTCATGCATTTATCCTCCTATATGTACTCCTAGGCTATTTCCATGTGCTCCCATTCGCCGACATGTGGGACATAGAGCATCTGGGTCGTAGTGCATGCACGACTCGGAGCATATGCCGGGGTACTTTACATTTCAGACCTCACGAATTTCATGCAAACCCCCTGCAGAAGAATAAATAAATGAATGAATTACTACATGAAACCGGATTATTTTCGTGGAAACCGGAGCACGTTCATTAAATTTTGGACATAACACGTTTATAAAAAATGAACGGACCGAAACCAGTCTAAGGGCCTCTTTGATTTTTTGGCAATAAAAGGGCCTCTTTGATTCGCAGGATACTGAAAACGCAGGAATGGGGAAAGTATGATGGCGATGAACCGAGACGAGGAGAACTCTAACTCAGTTAGAGGTTAGAGTTAGATTCTAACCCTGAACTAACTCTAAACCAAAGAGGTGTATGGATGGCAGGGTTAGATTGACAATAAATGCTCTATCTCAATCATTTGACTACTTTGGACCCTATTTCCTACCGGATTTGGAGGGTGCTTGGATACGTTTTAGTTCCATGACTAAAAGTAGTGAGACTAAAACTTGCTAGCCTCACCCATGCTTGGATCCAAATACTAAAGAGACTAAAATCAAGTTAATGAGCATTTATTATCCTCCAAACCCTCCAATCCAGAACTCGCCTGTGTTAAAGGAGAGGAGTTAAATGAGGAGAGAGATGACTAATCCACATTTTAGTAGGGGTACCACTGACTAAATTTTTTTAGTCTCAAGACTAGTTTTAGCCCCTCTTTAGTCTGGGGTGCTTGGAACTTTTAGCCTCTTAAAGAGACTATTTTTAGTCAGACTAAAATAAGGCCCTTGGATCCAAGCACCCTCTTGGTGTGACCGCCTCTTCTGTGGCCTCCTCCCGCTCACAATTGACATAAACGAACCATCTATACAAATCAAGCATGCAAAATATGATAATTTTTACTTTGTCCATACAAATGAGATATCCCACTTAAACATACAAGTCGTCAATCAAGCTTCACAAAATAAAAAAAACACTTCATGAAACAAAGAATGAGCTAACTCATCACGGAAGTCATTCACGATAGGGAGGGAGCCCGGAGCCCCTCACGCACCGAGGGAGGAGCTCTCCATTGTCGCTCTAGAGGAAGGCTCTGTAGAGCCCAAGCCCCGGGAACCCCTCCGACGCCGGCCCTTGCGAGTTGAGGTCGACACCGACATGGGTAGCAGGGCCGCTTGCCGCCGACTGGGAACTTAATCTTTGGGCCTCTAGAAATAATGCAAGCCTGTAACTAAAATACCTAGAAAGGTGAACTGAATCTTTGGGCCTCTAGAAATAATGCAAGCCTGAAACTGAAATACCTAGAAAGGTGAACTGAATCTTTGGGCCTCTAGATATAATGCAAGCCTGAAATTGAAATACCTAGAAAGGTGAACTGAATCTTTGGGCCCCTAGAAATAATGCAAGCCTGAAATTGAAATACCTAGAAAGGTGACCTCAATCTTTGGGCCTCTAGAAAGATTTATTACCTCCTCAAGCAGCATCAAACAATTCCCTGCGTGCACCACAAATCTGTACCATGTTTGATCAGGATCTACTTTTCCAAATCAGAATTAGCGCTAGAGCAAGCAAGATCACTGATATGGCCGTGAGACAGAGAAGGAACGAACTAACTCACCCCTCTCGCAACCTCCCTTGTAGATGCGCCGCCGCCGCGCATGAAAGAGGGAGAAAAACGACTGGTGAAGGGGAGTGGGGCGACCTTCGAAGGCCGGAGGGAGAGGGTGGCCGGAGTAGGGCGGCTGAGGCCGGAACGAGAGGGCGGCCGGAGGAGAGAGAGGGCGAGCGACCCTATGGGGAACAGAGAGGAGTCGTGTGATAAGTGGGGGGGTGGGAGCGATCTGGTGCGGGCAGGGGAGATTTTTTTAGTTCTCTTCTAGTGGGCCCGAGGATAACTAACCCAATTAGAACCTCTCCACCGGGCTAGTTTTTTTAGCTGGGTTAGAGCAAACTAGCTCAAACTAACCCCTCTTGTTTCGGTAATTTGAGGCTATTTCAACCCAAACTAGCTCTAACTCAGGGATCCAAACAAAGAGGAGTGTTACTGTACTTGCTACAGTGTGGACCGTAGCACATTGTTTTTTATGGCCATATCACCACATTGTTTTCTACTGCTGGTTCACTGGGCTACCGTGGTTCGCACTGCTGGTTCACTGGGCTGCGTGGTTCGCAGTCCTCCGACCTGAGTAGTACTAGTATAGTACTAGTATATAACGCATCATTCTTTGCTCCTTCTTACTACTCCAACATGTGGGAGAGCCAACATCCCGGTCGACGTGTCATGCACCAAATTAGAGCGCGGAACGGAAGGGGGGCATCACCCCGGTCGGAGCGCCAGTAATTCATGACTATAGTGAGTGGTCATATCACAAGTCTTTCCAGCAGTAACACGCCGTCAAATCGCACAGCCCCACTCGCTCACCCTCCTCGCCTCTCTGTCAAACCGCCTACCCGAAAACTGCCGCGCGTACTGCCTGGGAAAAGCCCCGCCCTCAACTTTTAACTACGCGAAAATAGTTCGAGCTTGTTCGGTATATATAAATACAGTAAAAACTGTATGTTTATTCATCCATGGGGTTGTTCAATGAATGGAGGGGCGGGGAGCACAAGTGAACAATATGTAGTACTACTAGTAGTAGTAAGTAGGAGTCGTACAATAGTCACCTTAAATAGAGAGTTTCTTTTCTTTAATTCCACGTACACAAATTGAAACGCTTGTTGTGGAGAGAAAAAAGGATAATCACTCCACTATAAATGGACGCAGGGGCCTGAGCGCTTGCTTTACTAGGGTTGCTCTCTTCATTCTCTCATCCTCTCCAGATATAAACAAGACAGCGGTAGCGACATTTTCTCTCTGCTCACCGCTGGTCACAGATCCGGCCGGATCCCTTCGGCCGGTGTGTGTAGAGGACTAAAAGGTGCATCGTTCACGCGGTCATCGGCGCCGAGGGAGGAAACTCACAGCTGCCGGAGGGGCCCGATCCTTTGCCCGTGCCGTTCTCTCCGACACAGCGCCGGCTCGGGAGGTCCTCCGACCCTTCTTCCTCCCTGCCGTATTGTCCACAGATCCGACCTGCCGCAGCCGACATCTCGGCGACCCTCAGGTATAAGTTCTTCGAAAGCGGCCTTGCTCTACTGCCCCAGCTCCCCACATGTATGCATGTGCATCTTTTTCTACTCCCATCAGCTCTTCTAAAGCCACCTAAATTTTTAGTATTATTAGAGGTAAAGCTACTTCATGCATTCGAATCTAGGGCTTTGTTCAAACAATGAAGAAAGGGGGGAAAGTTGTAGCATGAATCTAGGACTTGATTCAAAGAGGAAATACTATGGTGAAAGTAGTAGAGACCGGATACACAACCGATCTCTTGGCTGAAAAGGGAAATAATGGGAAAACGCAGTACAAACTGGATAAGGAACAAATCTATTATTGGTTGAAAAAAGGATAGAAAGTGGCGGCTGGTGGACAAGTCAACAGAGTATGTCCAGGATTAGATTTGCTGTCATCACATAGTAAAAGGTCTCCAGGATTAGATTTGCTGCCCTCACATAGTAAAAGGTCTCAGGATTAGATTTGCTGCCCTCATATAGTAAAAGGTCTCAGGATTAGATTTGCTGCCCTCACATAGTAAAAGGTCTCAGGATTAGATTTGCTGCCCTCACATAGTAAAAGGTCTCGAGGATTAGATTTGCTGCCCTCACATAGTAAAAGGTCTCCAGGATTAGATTGCCGCCCTCACATAGTACAAGGTCTCCAGGATTAGGTTTGCTGCCCTCACATAGCATGAACAAACTCGGCATCACCACTTTATGCCTCCTTGTAGGTAGATTGTGCTGATGCGTCCACTGTCGCATGTCCTTATACAAACATTTTGCTGTTGTTAATGTAAGGGCGCATGTAAAATGAAGCGATCACACTGGTACCTTAGGGACATGTCTAACCAGTGTTATTGTTAATCTAATGCCTCCAGTGATAAGATGCAATTAAACTGTGTTACAAATGGCACTCCTGCTATTTTCCCCAGTATGATAAGTAAGTTGCTCCTTTACGCTGCTGAGTGTCCTGGTGTCCCCATGTTCCCATGCCCTTAATCCAACTCTTTAGCTTCTATTGATTTACTATGTCTGGTAAACAAGCAGTGCCACCATTAAAGTAATCCCATATTTGAGGAATCTCATTGTTGATCGTAATGCTTCTGGTAACATGAAGCATTGCTGACGTTTTAAAATTTCTACTGTCCTTGCGTGATTGCCATGAACATAATTAAGATGCTTCTTTTCAATTTGTATATGTTTCGTATATTCTTATTGACCAGCAACTGTTTACTTTCTATCTTTTTATGCAGATAGGGATATCCATTTCACCTTGTTGCTATTGTGACCTTTTGGTGAACTGCACAAAACACTTTTTTTGGAATGAGTGTCTTGTGTAGTTCAACTAAAATGTCACGTGGGCAACATCTCTCAGTTTTGGTGGAACTGCACAAAATGGTGATTGGAGTTTCCAAAATCTCCGTCTAGTTCTGCTGGTAATCTTGTGCAACATTTTATTAGCCTTTGCAAGATGAGCCGTCACTGTCACCACAATGGCACTTTATTTTAGTGGAACTGCACAAAAGGATAACAAAATTATAGTTACACCTTACATGAGCCGGACAGCCAACCTTAATGTTCCTCAATTTTAGTGCAACTACTAAGGAAGAACCTGCCAGCTCACGAGAGCAAGTACTTCTTGCTAGCTGAATGATGCAATCTTTGCTTCATTTCAGGTGAACTGCAAAAAAAGGCGCATGAATTGAATCATGGAAGTCCAGGCAGGCTTCATCCGAGTGGAGCTGCAGGTTGAGTAATGGAGGCCACTATTAAAGTGAAATCATGCTCTCCTGGTTTGTGCTATGCAAACAGGAATACTCAACTACAGATGTTGTGACGGTCAAGAGCATTCGCCAAGTTCTTCGATTGTATGACATGGCTAGCGAAGATGGATTTAATCCCGATATTCACTTTATCAAAAGGCTCTAATGGGTTGGTTCTGAATCTTGCAAGCTGGGAATCAGTGAGATGTGTAGGCATCTTTGTTGTACTTATTATTTGAATCTTATTTGTTGGTTCTGAATCTTGCAAGCTGGGAATCAATGAGATGTGTAGGCATCTTTGTTGTACTTATTATTTGGATCTTATTTGTTGGTTCTGAATCTTGCAAGCTGGGAATCAATGAGATGTGTAGGCATCTTTGTTGTACTTATTATTTGGATCTTATTTGTTGGTTATGAATCTTGCAAGCTGGGAAACACGACATGATGATGCAGAGGACAACAACCATAACAAACAGTTCAAACTTGGTAGTATTATCTTTGTGAAAGTGCGACAAATGTGCTGATCGTGTGCGTCCTGAGAATAATAATTCTAATTGTTGTGCATGTTGATCCTGTGGCACTGATAGAACGAGCGAATGCATTGCTTGTTTTAAGTATAAATTTCTATTAGAGCTAATTAAATTTAAGTAAAGTGACCACTAACTCCTGTTATTACAGTACCAATACAGACCCGCTCGTGAACCGACGTGTTGCCGAGGGTGCATCTTCTGACGGGCGTGCAACGGACAAGGGAGGGGTAGTAACTGTTGTCACCTGTACACACTCAGCTTACTGTTGAATCCAGTTGCCCAAGAGCGGAAAAACGAACTGCTGCCGCCGCCTACACACTCGTTCACTCGAAGAGACTCCAATGGCGATCCGAGGGGTGAGCCTGCTGGATATGGACTTCAACAAGGAGTTCCCCTTTGAGTTCGCCGTTCAGTCATATGGCTGCACGAAGTTGAATGTGATGTACACCAACGATACGGAGTCGGTGAAGCTCTGCCTCGCCTCAATCCTATGGCTGCACCAGGTTCTGGAGCATTTGCCCGTTTCATCGGCAGCACCGACTGCACCTTTGCTATAGTGGAGAGAAGGAAGAACGCGACGATTCGGCCATTTGGTGCAACAAGCTTGTCGACATCTAGAAGCAATACAAGATCATCAACAACGGGCAGGAGAAGGACTCAGTGGTTGACCTCACTGAGACCATCATTGACCCCTGATACGCCAGCATGAAAGAAGACGACCTGAACACGTGGGAGGTACCTCTGAATCTAGCCTACATAACCTACGCGGCCAAGGACGCATACGCATGCTACGACATGTACAGGAAGATCTTGGACATGAGGGCGTGTCTGCTTCCCGTAACCGACAAGTACATGGACAGCCGCAGCGTCATGATCAAGCATGCCAGGAAGGTCTAGATGTTGTACTTTATCTGTTTATAAGCACCTTTATCATCCGAGTGTTTCATGCATTAGCCTATGTGTCGTAATTATCTGTTTTGTCCGAAATATTTCTTTTAAGAACCCATTAACCTGATTTCTTTTTTAGTGGCTATTTGCTTATGTATGTAAACTAGTTCACTTGTCCGTAAAAAAGACTAGTTCACTCGGCTGTCGTGCTTTGAATCTCCTTCCTCCCAACATATTCCCCTCCTCAGGTGGACCCAGCAGGTGTCTAAATTTTCACCCACTTTCTTTTTCGATGTAAACTGAGTTTTCTCCATGTACTTTCCCCTAGAACCAACTCAACTGTCCCACGTCTAGCCTAAAAAATAATAATACCCCACGTACTATTAACTCATCAAATTAAAATGATATTTTATTTCGTAAGTTGAAAGTTCTTACAAAATAATAATAATAATTGTTTATATATAACTTGGCAAGTTAACTCCTAGTGATTGCGTACATAAGCTTGCAAAGAATTTACTGATGTGCAATCATGTGTTTATGTTTTTATAACATTTCTCCGTCTAGCCCAACATGATATTTTCACCCAGCCCAGCAAGTCCGTGGATTTCGAGAAAAATGCAAATGGGATTTAAACGGGCTGCATAGATGCTACATCATTGTTTCACCCAGCCCACCAAATGGACTAAAAAAATGTTCCCCCCACTGACAGGTCGGACCCACCAGCTATATCTTCGCACGCAAGGAAGTGTCTCCTTATTACGCGCAAAATAACGATGTCCAACCAACGGCCGTAGTGCTTCTTCAACCTCTAGTCTTCTTGCTCCATCCGCCCAAAGTAGCGTCGGTCGTGTTGCATGCTCCTGCCTCCCGTGGCCGGCTGTGCTGCCGCGGAGGCCTCACCGCCCCCTACTATTCCCACCGGTGGCCAGGCCCTGTGGCGACGGCAGCCTCACATCGCAGCCGAACCAGTGAACCCTCGCACTCCTCTCCGCGCGGGCTTCCACTGACTCGTCGTCCCCTTCCTAGGCCTCGCCGTCGTCCACCGCCGTGGTGCTCTCCGCGTGGCGTGGTCAACGTAGTCAAGGAACGACTTCCATCGGAAGAGTACTGTACGTAGAGAGGCTGACAGCTGGGTCCACGGCCACACCCCAGTTTTTTTGTTATTTGCCAAGCAAGTCGCTTTGTCAGGCCTGTTGGGCTGCAACTCTTTCAAGACGAGGAGAGCTTTCATTCGGCTGGCCGAGAAAATGGCCCATCAGTAATGAGAAATGGGCTGTACATTTTTAAAACACACCAAATCGGCAATTAGTTTCAAATATCTATATTTTCATTTCAAGATTTTAAATTACATTAATTTTTATGCATGGAGAATTTGTTGGATTTAATATTGATATACATTTATTTTTAAAATCAGTTTGAATGTGAGTCGAAATTTCGGGATCAAAAACAGTTTGGACCGCACCGAAATATGCAAAATTTCGTATAATTTTTTAACCGTGGCCACAATTTGGGCTGTAATGCTAACAAAAAGAATACGGGCTCCAAAAAAAACCTTAAGAATTAGCAAATGGGCTGAAAATTATTAGAAATAATGGCAGATGGGCTGTATGCTGTTTTCCACAGATTCGAGGCTTTCCTAGAAAAAAGGTTGACGCACAAGCAGTGACTGTTGGATGTCCATCCAACTGCCGTCGTGCTTCTTCAATCTCTGCTCTTCCCGCTCCAGCCGCTCAAACAAGCGCCGGCGGGACTGCCTGATCCCTCCTCCCCGCGGCCGGCTGTGCTGTCGCGCAGGCCTCACTGACCCACCGTACTCCCATCGCTGGCCTAGCCATCCCTCTACTCACCCACACCTGTTGTTATTCTCCAGCGACGGCAGACGAACCAGTAAACCCTCGTACAGTCGTACTCCCCTCTGCGTGGGAAACAAAAACAAAGGCCGGGTCTTCCCTGCCTCCGTGTCGTTCCCTTCCTAGGCCTCGTCGTCGTCCACCGCCCTGGTGCTCTCGACGTGGCGTGGTCAGCGTGGTCAACGACTGACATGCATCTGAAGTGGACTGTACGTGGAGAGGCTGACAGCTGGGTCCACGGCCGCACGCAAGGAAATGCCTCCTTATTAGGTGCAAAATAATGATTTCCTCCACCTGACATCTGGGACCCACCGAAACGGCCTCTGTATTTCGCGAAAAAAAATGTTACCGCCGCTGACAGCTCGGACCCACCAGCTATATCTTCGCACGCAAGGAATACTCCCCTGCTAGCTGGGACCCAGTATAGTGGGCCTACTAAGTTGACGGGGACGAAGGTCTTTGTCAACTTAGTCAATATGCACGATTCTAGCTCGACTGACCGTACGATGTCCATCCAACAGCCGTAGTGCTTCTTCAACCTCTGGTCTTCTTGCTCCAGCCGCCCAAAGCAGCGCCGGTCGTGCCGCCTGCTCCCGCCTCTCGTGGCCGGCTGTGCTGCCGCGGAGGCCTCACCGCCCCCATACTACTCCCACCGCTGGCCAGGCCATCCCTCCACTCCACTCACCCACACCCCCTATTATTCTGCGGCGACGGCAACGCAGCCGAACCAGTGAACCCTCGTACTCCTCTCCGCGTGGGCATTCACTGCCGCGTCTTCCCCGGCTCCGCGTCGTCCCCTTCCTAGGCCTCGCCGTCGTCCACCGCCGTGGTGCTGTCGGCGCGGCGTGGTCAATGTGGTCAACGACCGAATTCCATCGGAAGAATACTGTACGTGGAGAGGCTGACAGCTGGGTCCACGACAGCCGCAAGGAAGTGCCTCATTATTACGCGAAAAATAATTATTTCTCCACCTGACAGCAGGGACCCTCCGGACGCCCACCAGTATATCGCGAAAAAAACATTTGCCCCTGACTGCTGGGACCCACCCGACGGGCCACCGTATTTCGCAAAAAAAACGTTTCCCCTGCTGTCAGCTCGGACCCACCGGAAGTGCCTCCTTATTACGCACAGAAAAATGAATACCCCCTGCTAGCTGGGACCCACCTTGGTGGGAGGCTGACTTGTGGGCCTACTAAGTTGACGGGGACGGAGGGCTTTGTCAACTTAGTCAATATGCACGATTCTAGCTCCAGTGACCGTACGATGGCCATCCAACGGCCGTAGTGCTTCTTCAACCTCTGGTCTTCTTGCTCCAGCCGCCCAAAGCAGCGCCGGTCGTGCCGCCTGCTCCTGCCTATCGTGGCCGGCTGTGTTGCCGCGGAGGCCTCACCGCCCCCTACTATTCCCACCGCTGGCCAGGCCCTGCAGCGACGGCAGCCTCACACCGCAGCCGAACAAGTTAACCCTCATACTCCTCTCCGCGTGGGCATCCACTGCCGCGTCTTCACCGGCTCCTCGTCGTCCCCTTCCTAGGCCTCGCCGTCGTCCACCGCCCTGGTGCTCTCAGCGCGGCGTGGTCAACGTGGTCAAGGAACGACTTCCATCGGACGTGGACTGTACGTGGAGAGGCTGACAGCTGGGTCCACGGCGGCAGCAAGGAAGTGCCTCCTTTTTACGCGGAAAATAATGATTCGTCCACTTGACAGCAGGGATCCACCGCACGGGCCACCATATTTCGTGAAAAAAACGTTTCCCCCTGAGTGCTGGGACCCACCAGCTACACCGTCGCACGCAAGGAAGTGCGTCCGGGCAAAAAAAAACCAAAACGATTCGCCCCCTTGACTGCTGGGACCCACCAGCTACATCTTCGCAGGCAAGTGCCTGACAGTCGGGACCCACTTGGTCGAAGCGTACGTAGCGCTGTCATTCTGGTCACGAACGTGTACGTACATATATACTGGTGGATGTAGAGGCGCGCACGTGTCGTAGTTGAGGCGGCCAGGGTGCAAGAAAAAAAATACGGCCACGTATGTGTACATACGGGCGAGGTCTTGAACGCCTACTCGCGCATACGTACGGCGAGGGCTCGTTGACATGGCTGGGTCGAAACGGAGAAACAGCATCGTCGTCGTGTTCATGGGGAGGCAGCGGAATGCGTCGTGTTCATCGGGAGGCAACGCGGCTGGGTCGGAACGGAATGCGTGGTCGTGTTCATCGGGAGGGCTTGGACAGAACAGGCGATGGAAACGAGGCCTGGCGTACCGCACAACGGAGGAAACGGACCTCCTACGGTCGAAACGGGGGTCCTGTTGATCGGGAGGGGTGTGGCGTACCGCAGAACGGAGGAAACGGACCTCCTACGGTCGAAACGGGGGTCCTGTTGATCGGGAGGGGTGTGGCGTACCGCAAAACGGAGGAAACGGACCTCCTACAGTCGAAATGGGGGTCCTGTTGATCGGGAGGGGTGTGGCGTACCGCAAAACGGAGGAAATGAACTTGTGTTGGAGTGCTATGGTCGAAACGGGGGTCCTGTTCATCGGGAGGGGTGTGGCGTACCGCAAAATGGGACTCCACGGGATACTATTCATCTCCACCATCGACCCCTCCAGCCTCCACGAGCTACTGTTCATCCACCGTCGACCTCCTCCAGCCTCCACGGGCTCCTGTTCATCCAGCCTCCACCGCGCGCTACTCCACCGGCTACTGTTCAACCACCCGTCCACCGTCTACTGTTCATCCAGCCCTCCACACCACGGGGTCCTGTTCAACCACCCCTCCACGGGCACCCCTCCACCGTCTACTGTTCATCCTGCCCTCCACACCACGGGGTCCTGTTCATCCACCCCTCCACGGGCACTCCTCCATCGTCTACTGTTCATCCAGCCCTCCACCACACCATGGGGTCCTGTTCATCCAGAGGCAACGCCACCGCTCACTGTTCATCCAAACCCCCCCGCAACGCTCACTGTTCATCCCATCGATCGGCTTCAGTTAGCTGCAGTAGCGAAGGAATCGCTCGATCGGGTTCAGTTAACAGCCATCGATCGATCGCTCGGGTTCAGTAACGCGTAGCCTGCAGTGCAATCGCTCGGGTTCAGTTAGAGCCCAACGCCTCGCTCGGGTTCAGTTAGAGCCAACGCCTCGCACACACGCGCGTACGTGTACGAGAGAAACGCGCATCGCTCGGCCCCCGACCTCCCACCGTAACTGGGAACTACCCGAAATTTTCTTCCCCCTCGCTTCTACCATGGTTTTTTCCGTCATGGACGGCCCAAAGAATGTCATGCGGCTGCGTCTCCGGCCCGCCCAGGACGAAAAGCCCATTTTCTGTCATGATTTTTTGTCATAGAAGTAGGAGCCCATCACATCTATGATGATACCGGGTTTTGTCACTATTATCGTCATAGAAGTGTCATATGTATGACAGAAAAAAATTTCGTTCGGCCCAAAATGTCACGGATGTGTCTTTTTTTTGTAGTGACGAGAGAGAGAGAGAGAGAGAGAGAGAGAGAGAGAGATCAAACACATAGCTACTGGTACATACCGTCAGCCCCGAGGATGAACTACTCCCTCCTCGTCATGGAGGGCGCCGGGATGATGAAGAAGGCCACCGGTGAGGGTTCCCCCCTCCGGCAGGGTGCCGAAACAGGGTCCCGATTGGTTTTCGGTGGCTACAGAGGCTTGCGGCGTCGGAACTCCCGATCTAATCTCTCTTTTGGAAGTTTTAGGATACGTCGGTATATATGGGTGAAAGAAGTACGTCGGTGGACCGAAGGGGGGGCCACGAGGCAGGGGCACGCCCCAGGGGGGTGGGCGCGCCCCTGTCAGGACCCCGATCCTATGCCACATCGATCCAGCGTGTAACACATCATATCCCTTTGCGGCCTCACGCACGGTACTCCCACGGGTGCCACCTTACCTGGCCCGGGACCGTTTGCGCCTTTTGGCTCACGTATATGATAGTGTCGCTAGCATCCATATGACAGAGAACCCGGGCCGACATGGCTAGTCGTGAACCCAAAGCGGCGCTAGCCTATGAGGACAGGCACACATGAATCACATCGAGCATGTCGGTCATCAACGTATTTATTCGGGCTGTAGCACTGGGCTAACAGTACTCCGGTAACCCGGGCTGTAGCAGGCTAGGCAGGACTCCGAATAACAGCGCGTGACATTTCCCCGAAGGGACAGACACAGGAACGACGTCAAACACATGCCGGCCAGTCAAGTGTCCAAGCAGTAGTGCTGGGCTAGCAGGACTCCGGTGAACCGGGCTGTAGCGGACTACTATCGCTCAGGAGCACAAGACTTACATTTCCCCATATGAAAGGCTGCCAAGGATAAACAACTAGATAGTCGGATCCCACTCATACCAAGCATTTCAATCATACACACAATATGCCCGATATGAGTAAATACAACATGGCATCACAACAGTACTCTACGACTCAAGTACTTTATTTAGAAGGCTCCGAGGAGCCATACATATCAACCATACAGATAGGGGTCACACGACCCAACACTCAAGTCATACAAACATACAAACACATGCGGAAGCAAAGTAGTCTGAGTACAGACACTAGAAAGAAAGAAGGCTTGACAAAGCCTGTCTATCTACAACGACCCTTCACAAGTCTTGGATCACCACCTGGTGATAAGTCACTCGTCAACGTCGAGGTCTACATAGAACCCATCAGAGGGGTTGGTGCAGTCGTCTGAAAAACATGATTAAAGCAACATGAGTACGGAGGTACTCAGCAAGTCTTACAACAGGAACCTATCATACATGCACATTCTCAAGAAGGTAGTGGGGTTATTGCAGCAAGCCAGCTTTGACTCTTGGCTAAGCTATCCTACGATAGACACCACTTGTAAATCATTTGTCGCACACGAGTCCACTATCACCATCACAATACTCCACCGTGGATCCTCTCTCGCCATCCTACGAGAGGGCCATCCGCGGTACTCACACTTATCTTGAGATTTTTAGTAGTATCCATTTAACTTATCTATGAACTGTATAGGTGACCAAGTAGTCCTTTACCGCGGACGCGGCTATTCGAATAGATTTATACCCTGCAGGGGTGTACTTCTTCACACACGCTCTCACCACTTATCGCCGTTTACACGACATGTACTCGGCAACCTTCAAGCGGAAGCCCAGCGAGGGTGTCGGCCATGGCCTACCTAAACACTCAAGTCTCTAGTCCAGGTTTATCGCCTATTCGGGTTCCATCCGCAGGGAGTCCGGCCGAGGTTTCCACTAGCGGCCCCGAACGATGTGAACAGGGTTCCCGAGACACCAAACGGGCGGGTCGGTACACCGTGCCATGTGCCTACCGCAACACAGCCCACCCCGATGGTCAGCGCCGCGTGCGGCCCCCAGCATGCTACAAACACCAGAAACTACTTTGCAACTCCTGGACAGAGGACAAGCGTGATCAAGAAGCCGAGAGAGTCAATTAAGGATCCCAATGTGTGGTAGTAACTGAACCTTAAATCACACACACAGATCTCAGTTCTTAAGGTCGGCCTCAATGAAACAACCCACCATGTACTCCTACATGGCCTCTCATCGATTCCTTTACCAAAACGTGTTCAACACTTCACTCTTGTCACCGACACAACCTTTCACTCCAGTTCATCATCCCGATGAGCCAGACCTGACACAACTCTAAGCATAGCAAGCATAGCATGGTAGGAACACACACACACATGTATTGGCTCAATCAACTCCTACACATGCTAGTGGGTTTCATCTAGTTACTGTGGCAATGACAGGTCATGCAAAGGAAGTGGGTTCAACTACCGCAACACACAGCAGTTTGAAACGCGTTGTCTTAGTGCAGTAAACGAGAGCAGAAGCGAGAACATGGGTTTGTATCGGAATGATCAATGGGTTGCTTGCCTGATGGAGTGGTCGTGGGATACTGCCCTTCAGTTGGATACTCGGAGATATCCTCGGAGGCAGAACCTACCACGAAGAACACATCGGAACACAATCAATACATGACAATATGCAACAATATGATGCATGCTATGACATGGCAATATGGATGTGCCCTGACCTAGTGCAAGTTAAACCAGAAGGGAATGAACCCATTTGAACCAAAGATTCAAATGGTAGCTCATTTATGAAGATCATATTAGTGTATCAACTTGTAATGCCTAAACAGTGGGTTTAACTTGTTCTGACATGCATGAAACCAGTACCAATGGATAGGTTGGATTTTTCTGATAATTTTTCATATATAAAACTTTGCATTTGGAGTTATAGATAATTTTCTATGAATTTTTGAAGTTTGAACTAATTTCTGGAATTTCCTGTGCAAAAATAAATCCAGAAAATTAATTGTGGCGTCAGCATGAGGTCATGCTGACCTCAGCAGGTCAACAGACTCGGTCCAGGTCAAACCTGACGCGTGGGTCCCGCGTGTCAGGGTCATTAGCTTAAACATATTAGATTATTTCTAATCCTGGATTAGTTAGCGGGCGGGGCCCACATGTCATAGACCCAGGGGGTCAAACTGGGCCCACCCGTGGTCAAAAAGGGGTCAGCGGGTCAACTCCGCCGGCGTTGAGCCGCCGGCGACGTCCAGACGCGGCGGAGGAAGTGCAGATTCGCGCTCCGGCGACCAACTCGACGGCGGAGCACGTCTACGTGATGCGGGAGGTGAGCCGCATCGAGTGGTGGTGGTAGTTGGCCTCGGGGTCGCCGGAAATGACGCCGGCGACGAGTTTGGCGGCGGCCAGGCTCGGGTGAGCTCGGACTCGTCGCTAGAGGGCAAGGCGAGGCGCGTGGAGTGCTTTGTGGGACTCCTGGAGATGCGGTAGGGCCAGTGGGCAAGGTGGCGTGGCCGTTAGGTGGCCGGAGCCTCGTCGGCGACGAGCTCCGCGGCGGCGGGTGCGGTTGAACTACGTGCAGTCGCTGTGGTGCACGAGAAGCAGAACGGAGGGGATGGGAGGCTAGCTAGGCTCACCGCGGTTGCGATGAAGCTGGCGGCGAGGTCGGGGACGAGCCGGAGCAAGCGGGGCGACGATGGCGATCTGGGCGGCCGAAGGTTGAAGACGAGCTTGAGGAGGCCGTTCGCAGGCTCCCGGCGAGGCGTGGCTTGGCGGAGCGCTCGCGGAGGAGGTGGCGGAGCTGCAGGACACAGTGGAGCAGCACGGGGGCGACGAGGGGCGTGGATTCACGGCGGCGTGGGCGCGGCATCGTCGGCCATGGCGGTGAGGGAGCGAGGGAGAGAAGCAGGGGAGGATTGGACGTGTCCACTGGGTCGGGGGCACGACGTGGAGGACGTCCAGCGCGTCGGGCGGCGAAGCGGCGAGCAGGTGGCGCCGTGGCGAGCTCGCGCTCGTCGGCGTCACCACCCTGCCTGCCTGGCGGGGACGAAGCAGCTGGCTGGCTCGGGCCAGCACAGTGCTGGGCCGCCAGGTGGGCCGGCTGGTGGGTTTGGCCAGGTAAGTTCTTTTCTGATTTTTGTTTCCTTTTCTATTACTTTTGTCACTTTGTAGACTTATTAAAAATACTAGCACAACTCCAAAAATCACCAAACTTCTTCTGGACCTTGATTAGAATATTTCCAATCAGGAACATTTTAGTTTGGAAATATTTGAGCATTTGAAATGTTTTATAAATTTTAAATGCCCAAATTCAAATACTAATGCATTAATTCAATGACCTTCTGTTGACCTAGAAAAATATGCACCATTTTTGCCAGAGGTTTCAACCCAAGACAAAGAGGGTGAACTTTTTAGAAGGGCATTTCAGGTTCATTGAAAATATTTTTAGTAAACCCTAGTTGATTTCAGGAGGGGTGCTGGGGGTTCTGGCTTCCCCATTTCAATTTCTGTCAAAAGTAAACATGATGCACACTCTAATGCATGAACTAGGTGGGATGTGACAACTCACCCCCACTCAAAAGAATCTCGTCCCGAGATTTAGGATCTGTCGGAAAGAAGGTGGGGTACTCAAGTCGAAGACGATCCTCCATTTCCCATGTAGCTTCTTGCTCGGAATGGTGTGACCATTGAACCTTGAGAAACTTGATATTGTGGCGCCGAGTGGTACGCTCGGCTTGATCAAGGATACGAATGGGGTATTCCCGATAGGTGAGGTTATCTTGGAGATCAAGCGTTTCGTGGTCCACTCCACGGATAGAATCCGCGAAGCAACGCCTGAGTTGAGAGACGTGGAAGACATCATGAACTCTGGAGAGATGCGGAGGTAGTTCCAGTTGGTAGGCAACTTCCCCTCGTTTGGCAAGAATGCGAAAGGGTCCAATGTAACGAGGAGCCAATTTGCCTTTGATACCGAATCGATGGGTTCCCTTTAAAGGTGTAACCCGAAGGTAAGCCATCTCGCCGACTTCATAAGCCATGGGCTTATGCTTGCGGTCATACTGACTCTTTTGTCGAGACTGGGCGGTTTTCAACTTCTCACGAATAATGTGAACCTGCTCTTCTGCATCCTGGATCATGTCCGGGCCAAAGAGTTGTCTCTCGCCGGTTTCTGACCAGTTAAGAGGCGTCCGACATTTTCGTCCATAAAGAACTTCGAAAGGAGCTTTACCCAAGCTAGCTTGATAACTGTTGTTATAAGCGAACTCGGCGAATGGAAGGCACTTCTCCCAATTCATACCGAAAGAGATGACAGAAGCTCGGAGCATATCCTCCAGAATTTGATTGACTCGTTCTACTTGACCACTTGATTGCGGATGGAAGGCGGTGCTAAAGGAGAGACGAGTCCCCATAGCATTTTGGAAACTTTCCCAAAATTGAGAGGTGAAAAGACTTCCACGGTCTGAATTAATTTCCAATGGAACACCATGGAGAGACACTATTCGAGAGATGTACAAATCAGCTAGCTGGCTAGCGGTTATACTCTCGCGAACAGGTAAGAAGTGGGCTACTTTGGAAAGACGATCGACAACAACGAAGATAGCATTATTCCCTCTTTTGGTTCTGGGAAACCCGGTAATGAAATCCATACCGATTTTATCCCATTTCCATTCAGGAATATCCAATGGTTGAAGGGTGCCAGCAGGCCGTTGATGCTCTGCTTTAACACGACGACAGATGTCACAACTAGCAATGTATTGAGCGATTTCTCTCTTCATCCTAGTCCACCAAAACCTCTGGCGTAGGTCTTGATACATCTTAGTACTACCGGGATGAATGGTGAGAGGGGATTCATGAGCTTCCTTAAGGATCAATTGTCGTAAATGTTGTTTCTTGGGAACCACCAAGCGGTTCTCGAAGAAGACAACACCTCGTTCATCCATGGAAAAACATTTAGCAACTCCGCTAGCGATGTTTTCCTTGATCCGAGATATTCCTCTATCATACCGCTGAGCGGTTATGATTTGATCCGTAAGGTTAGGTTTCGCCACCAGGGTGGAAAGGAATCCTCAAGGAACAATGTGAAGGTTAAGCTTATGAAATTCCTCGTGGAGAAGTGGTTGACCTTGTTGTAACATCAGGTTGTTACAATAAGATTTACGACTTAGTGCATCAGCCATGACATTGGCTTTGCCTGGGGTGTAAGTTATTCCTAAGTCGTAATCCGAGATCAACTCGACCCAACGTCTTTGCCTGAGATTCAAATCCGGTTGGGTGAAGATATATTTCAGACTTTGGTGATCAGTGTAAATTTCGCAACGGTTACCCAGAAGGTAATGTCGCCAGGTTTTGAGTGCATGGACTACTGCTGCAAGCTCCAGATCATGTGTGGGATAATTATCCTCATGTGGACGCAACTGTCGAGATGCGTAGGCAATCACATGACGATCTTGCATGAGTATGCAACCTAGTCCTCGTCGCGAGGCGTCGCAATAGATAACAAAGTCCTTAGAGAAATCTGGTGGTACCAATACGGGAGCAGATGTCAGGCGTCTTTTCAGTTCCTGAAAGCTGAACTCGCACTGTGGGGTCCACTCGAACTTTTTATCTTTCTTGAGGAGTTCAGTTAGAGGCTTAGCAACTTTGGAGAAATTCTCGACGAAGCGGCGGCAATAGCTCGCTAAACCAAGAAAACTCCGAACTTGCTTAACCGTTTCAGGTGGAGTCCAGTCAAGGACAGCTTGAACTCGCTCGGGATTGACAGCAATGCCCTTACCAGAGATTACATGGCCCAGGTAGGTCACTTCTGGCAACCAGAATTCGCACTTGGAGAATTTGGCATAAAGGCGATGCTCTCGAAGTTTCATCAATACTAACCTTAGATGTTCGGCATGTTCTTCCTCATTCTTGGAGTAGATGAGTATATCATCGAGGTATACCACGACGAATTTATCCAAGTACTCCATGAAGATCGAGTTCATTAACCGAGAGAAGGTGGCTGGAGCATTGGTTAAACCGAAGGACATGACGGTGTACTCGTATTGGCCGTAACGAGTGACAAAGGCCGTTTTGGGAATGTCCCCGTTCTTGATTTTGATTTCATGGTAGCCCAACCTCAAATCCATCTTGGAAATGACTGAGGATCCAACGAGCTGGTCATACAGGTCGTTGATCCTGGGAAGCGGATACTTGTTCTTGATAGTGACCAAATTGACAGGTCGGTAATCTACAACCATCCGATCCGTTCCATCCTTCTTCTTAACGAAGAGGACGGGGCAAGCCCATGGAGATGAACTAGGACGGATGAAACCCTTTTGCAAGGACTCATCGAGTTGTTTCTTAAGCTCAGCTAGTTCTAGGGGTGCCATCTTATAAGGTCTCCTAGAGATTGGGACGGTTCCTGGAACAATGTCTATTACGAACTCGACATCTCTGTCAGGTGGAACACCTGGCAGTTCCTCTGGAAAGACATCCGGAAAGTCACGGACTACTGGAATATCTTCGAGGTCTGGAAGGAGATTGGCATTTAGAGAGTAGAGCTGACGCTCCGATACTCGGGTCAAAACGTTGACTGTCTTGCCCGATGGATGGGTAAGTTGAACAGTTCTAGTTGAGCAGTCAATCTTGGCGTAATGGGCTGACATCCAGTCCATACCTAAGATGATGTTTATGTCTGAAGACTTGAGAGCTATTAATGATGCAAGGAAGACCAATCTGTCAACAAGAATTTCATTTCCATGGCTGATCCTAGAGGTTTGCCACTTAGAACCAGGGGTTTGAATTACCATGGAGGTGGGCATGTCGCAAAAGGTGGTGTTGTGCAAACGAGCATAGCTCTCAGAAATAAATGAATGAGATGCTCCAGTATCAAAGAGAACAGTTGCCGGATGGCAATTAACAAGGAGTGTACCGAGAACGACGTTGGGGTCCTCTTGAGTCTCTTCAGCTGAAACGTAGTTGACATGGCCACGAGCAGTGGTGGCTGGCTTGGCGACAAGCACCTTCGCTGTTGACTTACCACGTCCAACAGACTTTTCGAACTGACTGGGGTTGTTCTGGGGACACTCACGGATGTAGTGGCCCGGCTCACCACACTTGAAGCAAGTTATCAAATTGGGGCGTGGAGCAGCATTGGTAGTGGGGCCACCAAAAGTCTTGGGCGGCACATACTGTTGATTGGGACGAGGCGCCTCAAAGGATGGCCTCGGGGTATACCTGGGTGGCATAGCAGAATTTGGAATCCAGACCCGGCGCTTCTGAGATCCAGAGCCGGATGAAGATCCATAGTCACGGGAGTGCTTGCGTGAAGCTTCAAAATCATTCTGCCCTGTCTCGGCACTGATGGCCTTATTGACTAGCTTCGGAAAAGAAATGCATTCATGCAGACGAAGGTCACGTCGGAGCTCAGGGCTAAGTCCCTTGCGGAACCTTGCCTGCTTCTTGGCATCGGTGGATACCTCTTCGGGAGCATAGCGTGCAAGCTTCCCAAACTCGCGACTGTATGCATCCACAGTCAGCTTCCCCTGGGTGAAGTTACAAAACTCCTCCCTCTTGCGATCCATGAGGCCTTCCGGGATATGATGCTCACGAAAAGCGGCACTGAAATCAGCCCAAGTAGTGAGTTGGCCGACCGGGCGCATAGCTTCATAATTCTCCCACCAAAGGCTGGCAGGACCTTCAAGGTGATAGGCAGCAAAGGTGACTTTATCATCTTCAGCCACGTTGGCAGAACGTAGCTTGTGGGCGATGCTGCGGAGCCAGTCATCCGCATCGAGAGGTTCGATGGAATGATTGAACTTTGGCGGGTACAGCTTGACAAAGTCATTGATGGACACCGAATTGATCCTCTGCTGACGTGCAGTGTTCTGCTCAATCCGCTCTAACAAGCGGTTGGTGTCGCGCCTGTTGCGCTCTGCCTCCAGCATCACTTCGGCCAGAGAAGGTGGTTGAGGCAGACTTTCCTCTCTAGGAGCACTAGCTTCTCCCTGCTCCGAAACAGCAGGGTTGCTGCTGGTGTTGACCATCCTGGGAAAACAAAACAACGATTTAAACCAGGATGGCAAAATCTGGCCAGAGAAGTGCGGAATGTAATGGATAACAAGGAATGCAGAGATGATCATCCGTATGACATGGTAATATAGAAACTGCCATATATATACCAACGGTCATACACATCATACATAGTTTAGTACAAGCTCCAGCTGAAGTACAACTAAGACGACAGACGTTACATCTCATCGGAGGCATTCCAAGCTCCTATACATTATTTTTTTACACCTCCGGAATTGATACACACTAAGTTATATTCCACAATCACGCAGGGCGGTGGACATACAACTATTACAATACTAGCGAGACTACTACTAGCTCAGACAGCTCCGTAGTAATCCTCATAGAAGTCACCACCCAGACCTGGAAGCGGAACATGGTCATCTGGGAACAGACGGTCCTGCGGTGCTTGTGGACCATAGGGACTTGGGTGCGGCCTCGGTCCAACAGATGGCGGCAGAAGAGGCCCACGAGGAGGGGTGATGCCTCCCACATCACGCCATTCCATGAAGTCTGGCAGACTAGCCCGCACAGGGTACAAGTCTCTCGTGTCCATGTATCCGGCTTGCACAGCAGGTGCAAACCTTGTCAAGGTGGCCCAATGATCAGCACGAGCATTAAAGAGCTCCATACGCAAGGCCCGGTTTTCACGGTCCTTATCTTCCAACATCTCAGTAGTGGTGCAAAGGAGTGAGTCCTCATGGGATGCATCACTGTACATGCCCTGAAGGTAACCATGCGCCCCAGGGAGGGATGCTGGCATGTAGCGAAATTCAGTGTTGCTCAACAAGGCAGTTCTAGCTCGCATAATGGTCATCATCGAGTAGGCTGCATCTTGAACGGACATCCCAATAGTGATCCCGAGTCCAAAAGAACGGTGGAGTGGTTCCGTGGCTCCGGGATAAGATGGATATATCCTGACCGTGCACAGATATTGGCTCTGGTTAAATCTCTAAACTGCTCTTCGACGGTGTATTCAGGGTACCATCGGTAACCTGCCTCAACCATCACTCGAACCAACATGGCGGTATGACCACATACACCGATGCAACGGGTCAGACGAACCACTTGGTTTTGGGGACGGGTAGCCATCTGAAAGCACAAAATAGTGCAAAGGCATTAGAATTTCTGGATGAAATTGGACAGCATAACGGCTGTAAATGCTCAGAAAAAGAATTGAGACATCCACAACAGTTTGCGAAACCACTCAACAACAACATATCAAGGTTCTGGTTCAATTGGCAACATACTAAACTTTAGTAGAACTGAACTGGGTTGTAACCAACAATCCTATAAGTTACTACGGATTTAGTAACACGTGAACCTGATAGAGAGAAGAGAGCCTAGTCCTTAACCCACGTAGAATGAGAAGAGAATGACTCAGAATAGAGGGCATAAGGTAAAGGAGTAAAAGAGCCTTACGTTCCCTCCCACAATCAATTCCCCTACATATAACTAAAGCATTTCTAGACTCGACATCGACCAGTTTGGCTTAGCGAACCTACAGGCAGTCCGGCTCTGATGCCAACGCTGTCAGGACCCCGATCCTATGCCACATCGATCCAGCGTGTAACACATCATATCCCTTTGCGGCCTCACGCACGGTACTCCCACGGGTGCCACCTTACCTGGCCCGGGACCGTTTGCGCCTTTTGGCTCACGTATATGATAGTGTCGCTAGCATCCATATGACAGAGAACCCGGGCCGACATGGCTAGTCGTGAACCCAAAGCGGCGCTAGCCTATGAGGACAGGCACACATGAATCACATCGAGCATGTCGGTCATCAACGTATTTATTCGGGCTGTAGCACTGGGCTAACAGTACTCCGGTAACCCGGGCTGTAGCAGGCTAGGCAGGACTCCGAATAACAGCGCGTGACATTTCCCCGAAGGGACAGACACAGGAACGACGTGAAACACATGCCGGCCAGTCAAGTGTCCAAGCAGTAGTGCTGGGCTAGCAGGACTCTGGTGAACCGGGCTGTAGCGGACTACTATCGCTCAGGAGCACAAGACTTACATTTCCCCATATGAAAGGCTGCCAAGGATAAACAACTAGATAGTCGGATCCCACTCATACCAAGCATTTCAATCATACACACAATATGCCCGATATGAGTAAATACAACATGGCATCACAACAGTACTCTACGACTCAAGTACTTTATTTAGAAGGCTCCGAGGAGCCATACATATCAACCATACAGATAGGGGTCACACGACCCAACACTCAAGTCATACAAACATACAAGCACATGCGGAAGCAAAGTAGTCTGAGTACAGACACTAGAAAGAAAGAAGGCTTGACAAAGCCTGTCTATCTACAACGACCCTTCACAAGTCTTGGATCACCACCTGGTGATAAGTCACTCGTCAACGTCGAGGTCTACATAGAACCCATCAGAGGGGTTGGTGCAGTCGTCTGAAAAACATGATTAAAGCAACATGAGTACGGAGGTACTCAGCAAGTCTTACAACAGGAACCTATCATACATGCACATTCTCAAGAAGGTAGTGGGGTTATTGCAGCAAGCCAGCTTTGACTCTTGGCTAAGCTATCCTACGATAGACACCACTTGTAAATCATTTGTCGCACACGAGTCCACTATCACCATCACAATACTCCACCGTGGATCCTCTCTCGCCATCCTACGAGAGGGCCATCCGCGGTACTCACACTTATCTTGAGATTTTTAGTAGTATCCATTTAACTTATCTATGAACTGTATAGGTGACCAAGTAGTCCTTTACCGCGGACGGGGCTATTCGAATAGATTTATACCCTGCAGGGGTGTACTTCTTCACACACGCTCTCACCAATTATCGCCGTTTACACGACATGTACTCGGCAACCTTCAAGCGGAAGCCAGCGAGGGTGTCGGCCACGGCCTACCTAAACACTCAAGTCTCTAGTCCAGGTTTATCGCCTATTCGGGTTCCTTCCGCAGGGAGTCCGGCCGAGGTTTCCACTAGCGGCCCCGAACGATGTGAACAGGGTTCCCGAGACACCAAACGGGCGGGTCGGTACACCGTGCCACGTGCCTACCGCAACACAGCCCACCCCGATGGTCAGCGCCGCGTGCGGCCCCCAGCATGCTACAAACACCAGAAACTACTTTGCAACTCCTGGACAGAGGACAAGCGTGATCAAGAAGCCGAGAGAGTCAATTAAGGATCCCAATGTGTGGTAGTAACTGAACCTTAAATCACACACACAGATCTCAGTTCTTAAGGTCGGCCTCAATGAAACAACCCACCATGTACTCCTACATGGCCTCTCATCGATTCCTTTACCAAAACGTGTTCAACACTTCACTCTTGTCACCGACACAACCTTTCACTCCAGTTCATCATCCCGATGAGCCAGACCTGACACAACTCTAAGCATAGCAAGCATAGCATGGTAGGAACACACACACACATGTATTGGCTCAATCAACTCCTACACATGCTAGTGGGTTTCATCTAGTTACTGTGGCAATGACAGGTCATGCAAAGGAAGTGGGTTCAACTACCGCAACACACAGCAGTTTGAAACGCGTTGTCTTAGTGCAGTAAACGAGAGCAGAAGCGAGAACATGGGTTTGTATCGGAATGATCAATGGGTTGCTTGCCTGATGGAGTGGTCGTGGGATACTGCCCTTCAGTTGGATACTCGGAGATATCCTCGGAGGCAGAACCTACCACGAAGAACACATCGGAACACAATCAATACATCACAATATGCAACAATATGATGCATGCTATGACATGGCAATATGGATGTGCCCTGACCTAGTGCAAGTTAAACCAGAAGGGAATGAACCCATTTGAACCAAAGATTCAAATGGTAGCTCATTTATGAAGATCATATTAGTGTATCAACTTGTAATGCCTAAACAGTGGGTTTAACTTGTTCTGACATGCATGAAACCAGTACCAATGGATAGGTTGGATTTTTCTGATAATTTTTCATATATAAAACTTTGCATTCGGAGTTATAGATAATTTTCTATGAATTTTTGAAGTTTGAACTAATTTCTGGAATTTCCTGTGCAAAAATAAATCCAGAAAATTAATTGTGGCGTCAGCATGAGGTCATGCTGACCTCAGCAGGTCAACAGACCCGGTCCAGGTCAAACCTGACGCGTGGGTCCCGCGTGTCAGGGTCATTAGCTTAAACAGATTAGATTATTTCTAATCCTGGATTAGTTAGCGGGCGGGGCCCACATGTCATAGACCCAGGGGGTCAAACTGGGCCCACCCGTGGTCAAAAAGGGGTCAGCGGGTCAACTCCGCCGGTGTTGAGCCGCCGGCGACGTCCAGACGCGGCGGAGGAAGTGCAGATTCGCGCTCCGGCGACCAAATCGACGGCGGAGCACGTCTACGTGATGCGGGAGGTGAGCCGCATCGAGTGGTGGTGGTAGTTGGCCTCGGGGTCGCCGAAAATGACGCCGGCGACGAGTTTGGCGGCGGCCAGGCTCGGGTGAGCTCGGACTCGTCGCTAGAGGGCAAGGCGAGGCGCGTGGAGTGCTTTGTGGGACTCCTGGAGATGCGGTAGGGCCAGTGGGCAAGGTGGCGTGGCCGTTAGGTGGCCGGAGCCTCGTCGGCGACGAGCTCCGCGGCGGCGGGTGCGGTTGAACTACGTGCAGTCGCTGTGGTGCACGAGAAGCAGAACGGAGGGGATGGGAGGCTAGATAGGCTCACCGCGGTTGCGATGAAGCTGGCGGCGAGGTCGGGGACGAGCCGGAGCAAGCGGGGCGACGATGGCGATCTGGGCGGCCGAAGGTTGAAGACGAGCTCGAGGAGGCCGTTCGCAGGCTCTCGGCGAGGCTTGGCTTGGCGGAGCGCTCGGGGAGGAGGTGGCGGAGCTGCAGGACACAGTGGAGCAGCACGGGGGCGACGAGGGGCGTGGATTCACGGCGGCGTGGGCGCGGCAGCGTCGGCCATGGCGGTGAGGGAGCGAGGGAGAGAAGCAGGGGAGGAGTGGACGTGTCCACTGGGTCGGGGGCACGACGTGGAGGACGTCCAGCGCGTCGAGCGGCGAAGCGGCGAGCAGGTGGCGCCGTGGCGAGCTCGCGCTCGTCGGCGTCACCACCCTGCCTGCCTGGCGGGGACGAAGGAGCTGGCTGGCTCGGGCCAGCACAGTGCTGGGCCGCCAGGTGGGCCGGCTGGTGGGTTTGGCCAGGTAAGTTCTTTTCTGATTTTTGTTTCCTTTTCTATTACTTTTGTCACTTTGTAGACTTATTAAAAATACTAGCACAACTCCAAAAATCACCAAACTTCTTCTGGACCTTGATTAGAATATTTCCAATCAGGAACATTTTAGTTTGGAAATATTTGAGCATTTGAAATGTTTTATAAATTTTAAATGCCCAAATTCAAATACTAATGCATTAATTCAATGACCTTCTGTTGACCTAGAAAAATATGCACCATTTTTGCCAGAGGTTTCAACCCAAGACAAAGAGGGTGAACTTTTTAGAAGGGCATTTCAGGTTCATTGAAAATATTTTTAGTAAACCCTAGTTGATTTCAGGAGGGGTGCTGGGGGTTCTGGCTTCCCCATTTCAATTTCTGTCAAAAGTAAACATGATGCACACTCTAATGCATGCACTAGGTGGGATGTGACAGCCCCCTACCCTCGTGAGCTCCTCCTTCATCTTCTAACGTAGGGTCCAAGTCTATCCGGTAGGTTTCCTTCCAAAAATAACTTCTCCAGCTGATTTCGTTCCGTTTCGACTCCGTTTGATATTCCTTTTCCTCGAAACATTGCAATAGGCATAAAACAGCAAATCTGGGCTGGGCCTCCGATTAATAGGTTAGTCCCAAAAATAATATAGAAGTGGATAATAAAGCCCAATATTGACTAAAGAGTAGATAATATAGCATGGAGCTATCAAAAATTATAGATACGTTGGAGACGTATCAGCCACGGCTCAAAGCTGCCCTCTCCGGTGTACGGAGGAGTGTCCTTTGGGTGCCACTGGTTGGCGATCTCCTTCGGATCCCACTAATAAACAAACAGCCGATAAGGGTCAAGTGGTGGCTCCGGCTCAGGCTTTGGAGCTTGTGTCAGGCTCCGGTATGCATAAACGGCCTCCGGCAAGATGAGGTACATGCCTGAAAGTAGGTTAAACAAAGAGGGCGCATGCAAGGTAATAACCTCATAGTAATTTTTATCAAATATCATTTTATACTTAAGCATCTTCTTCTTATTTTTAACAATAAAATCATGTGCTACCATACTCTTATAATCTAGAAAAATAGGAGGCAGCAACTTTTCTTCTTTCTCATAATGCCTAATAGGTATCTCAAAGTGTTCAGCAAGGCGTGAAGCAAAGATGCCTCCGAAGATGGGGCCCTTTGTACGATTCAGACTTAATCGTTTAGCAATAACAGCGCCTAAGCTGAAAGTTGTATCACAAAACAAAGCATGGCGCAAAATAACAATATCAGGAGCACTAAGATTTCCATTGTTCTCGCGACCAATTAAGCATCTACTATAAAATATCGCAAAGTAACGTAGATCAGGAAAATGTATACTAGTAATTCTTTCATCTGAAACTTCCCTTGTTTCCCCTACAGCAATCGTATCAATAAACCCCTCCACATCATTACGATGTGGTTCCTCTATGCTGCCCGCAAAGGGTATCTTACAGACCCGACAAAAATCATATTAACATCTCCTTAGCCTCATCATATAAGTGAAACTCCATTGAAGGTGGCGATTTCTTAGCATGGAAATAAAAATTTTGCACAAAAATATTAGTGAGTAGGAGATACTGTTCGCGCGGGTCGTGGAGGAAGTCGATGAGGCCTGCATTTTCAGCCAAGTGATAAAAATCATCATAAATTCCGGCGGCTCTCAAGAACTCGCCACAAGTCCATTCACACGGCCGAACCTCCGCAGTGCGAGGAAGATTGTATTTGGGCTTTTTATTTTCATCATCTTGTTTATCCTTCGAGCTTCGGCTCGAAGAGCCTCTCAACAATCTCTTCAACATTTTCTTCCTCTGAAAATTTCTAAACTTTTTAGTGACTTAAAATAAAAGTAAACCAAACTCAACAAGATTGATAGCAACCACTACAAAAAAAATACACTTCCGTGATGATACGTGTTTGTCACAGTAGGTCGCATTTTTTGTCATGCATGTACATCCATGACAAATTTATGACAGAATCTAGATAGTCATACCTGTGCTGTCGTAGAAGTATTCCATGACATTACCAAAATTATCATCACGGAAGTGTCCACTTCCATGACGATAAATCGCGTGTCACCGAAGTGCTTTCGTCAAGGGTGACTGACATGTGGCATCCACCGTAACGGAACGCCGTTAAGCTATCGGGTCGGGTTTTGGATCCGATAACCCGTTAACAGCCCCGAGCAATGGGAAATGTCCACGTGTAAAATTCTTATTGGCCGGACGAAACACGTGTCTGCTCGTTAGTGGGTCAGATAGGCGCCTATGATACGTCGACACGTGGCACGGCCAACAGAGGCCCATTCCTATGAAAAGGCCGGCCCGTTTGACTTTGTCAAAAGTTGGTGGGCCGGCCCATGGAAAGCCTGTTAACGGCCTGTTCGCATATAGCCATGTTCTGTAATCTGGGCCATTACGCCCTATTCGAAATAGGCCCAGTAGCATAATCTGGGCCATCCAATATGATTCCAGCCCATCTTCACTTCTGGCCCATGTATGGCCCATGACGTCTTTCGGCCCATATGAGGCCCTATGTAACTCTTGGCCTATTAACGGCCCGTGGTGAAACTGGCCCGTAATGAACAGTGTATCACTTTAGACCCATTAACGGCTCGTGGTGAAATTGGCCCGTCATGAACAGTGTATCACTTTATACCCATTAACGGCCCGTTATTCCGTTGGGCCGTTTCCAGCCCATATTATCTTCCGGCCTTCTCAGAGCCCATTTATTCTTGGGCTCATTTGCAGCATTCGTTTACTTACGACCCGTTACTGTCATTTTCTGCTTGTGGGCAAAATTCAGCCCGTGGTTATAGTCGGCCCGTTTGTGGTCCGTTAATACGTTGGGCCGTTTTCATAGCGTCATCAAATACGGCCTATTAACGTTGGCCCGTTACGGTCGGCCCATGAACGGATGATTCCAACTCTAGCCCGTTTACGGCCATAATGTGGCCTGTTATTGGCCCATGTTTGGCCAATCGATCATACGGCGCGTATAAGGCCCATTGATGATACGGCCCGTAGAAGGCCCATTGTTTCTATGGCCCGTAGAAGTCCTACTGTTTCTACGGCCCGTAGAAGGCCCACTATTTCTACGGCCCGTAGGAGGCCCAGTGTCACTACAGTAAATATTAGCCCATGGTTATTGTGGCCTAGTTTTAAAAAATAGGTTATTGCAGCCACTAGTTAACCGCGGAAAAATAACTGCAATGACTAGAAGCAAACAAATAAACAAGACAACAAGGAAATAAATAAGCAAGCAACTAACGCTAAGCTATCACGGCTATGACACATATTACATCCACTGGGCATCAAAGTTTGCCACCAGTGCAAATATAGGGAACAAAGCAGCATATCATATACACTGGCCGTCAAAATTGGCCACCAGTGCAAATAAACGCGGCAGCAAAACAAGAGCATAACTGAAACAACTTCAGAAGAGCTCAAGAAACGTTATCCTGGGTATCCACCATGCTGGCAATAAGCTTAGCAAGCTGATTAGCTTTGTCCTATTTGGCGCTAAAATCCTCCAAAGCTTGCTGTTGCACCGGAAAGTATGCATCTGAATGCTCCAGGGACTTCCGCAGTCCTTCCGCTTCTTGTCGCAGCACAGCTGATCGATGTCTTTCAGCTTGTAGTTGAGACTCAACAAACCGAACTGATTCAGACAATGAGTTTGAATAGCTTGTGCAAGCGGTAGTGGCCAGTAACTCCAACACTAAACCAAGACAGGATGTGTCACTATCCTGAACCTTATCTGCATTACTTCCTTTACCGTTGCTTAATAAGGCACTCTTCCCCAATATACTGTCAGCATTCTAAAAGAAGAAACAAGCAGACACATAACAAGTTTAGCATGTACTAGTATATGAAACTCATTTCGGTGAACCAGTTCATTAGTAAGGTGGACAGGATTAAACTACCAAGTCTTCTATTGCCAAGTACTAGTACATAATAAAAGCATCAAACAAACATATATCTATGTCCTATGGTAGAACTGCAATCTTAAATTAGAACAGTTGTTCTTCAGGTTTAGGCACTTGTTCTACATGAACAGAGTATAGTAAGACGCAAGAATATAATACTTAAAAATAGAAAATGAGCTCATAGACCTTACCACATTCTTGGTTCGGGACCAGTACAGAACAAGGCTTCCCAGTCATCGTCCAGTAAATGTGTCTCAGGAGAACGTAAGGGAATTTGATGAGTTTCTTTGCCGGTGAAGTATGTTTTCTTCAGGTAATTCCGATACTGTCACCAAGCATTCTTGAAGATAGCAGAGGTATTAGCACAGGTTACCTCATCCTGAGTTTCCAAATCGGTCCTTCTCTATAGAGAAAAATGGGAAAATTTGCTGTATTATAATCATCATGGAGGTAGGATGTATGGGACGAAGCAAAGTAATAGCCGTGAATAACATTACTTACACATAACTCCTGGACAAACACCTGCAACTGGCATTTTCCTTCATCTTCAGCATAATATTTCCAAGATGGGAAGATACACACATACGACTTAACAACATCAAATGCGATAGATGCTAAACTACGACTAGCTGGTTGTGCTTCCTCCACAGGAATAGGCGTACTAACTAGTGGAGTTGGGGTTCGCCGTGATAGTACTGGCCCTTTGAGCACTCGAGCTGCCTTACTAACTGCTCTTGTTTGGGAGCTCTGTGGTGGAGATGGTGCTGTGTCAACAAGAACTGGGTTACTATCGGCTGGGGTTGGGGTTAGATTGGGTGAAGCTGGTTCTCTGTCCATTGTAGTAGGGGTACAATCTGCGAGAGTTTGGGTTATGTGTGGTAGGGCTGGTTCTTGTGCATGTACAACCGGGGTGCTATCTCTACCAAGAGGTAGCACTGTTTTATTTGAAGACCGTGTTTTCAGTCCGCTAGATACTGGCATCACCCGGTCCAATTCAAATGGCTAATAAACAGGAAACATAGTTGAATTTACAGACATTGTATGAGAGACAGATGCAATAGATAGTGTACAAAAAAGAGGGCATGAAATAGTTGACATGTATATTGTTTAACTAAAATGGATAGCATGACATAATTTCACATATATGATGTCTATCTAAACTGGATAGCATAGCATAACATAATTCAAAGATATGATGAATAACTAAACATGATGGCCTGACATAATTCACCTACATGTTATCTAAGTAATCAGGATCGCATCATTTAATTCACATATATGATTTATATGCTAAACAGAGGGCATTCGATATGATGTCTGAACTAAGAACATGGTGTTGAATATTGTGTATATGATGTCTAAACTATGCAATGCAAGACACCGTATGCATGATATGAGCAGTATAACCGTGCCAAGTTAGAGCATGCACCTCAGTGGGGGAATAGGACTGGCCATCTGTCTCTGAATCCGTCTCTGAGGAGCTATAGGGACACAACAAGAGATCTGCTTCAACAGGTAGCACTGTCTGCTCTGAAGGCCTTGTTTTCACTCCAGATTTTTCCTTCTCCCACCCAAATGGTTGATTCACAGGAAGAGTAGTTTAATGTACAAACATTGTCGACAAATGGAAATGTAATGAAGAAAAGGATGGGCAAGATATCATTCAAATATATGATGCCTGGTTAAACAGGATGGCATTGCACATTTCACATATATTATGGCTAGCTAAAAGACATGAGACTGCATAATTCCCATATATGATATAGAAACTACACAGGTGGCATTACAGAACATGTCTAAACTAAGAAGATGACATATATGATATCAAAAGTAGGCACTGCAAGGCAACATATGCATGATATGACTAACATCATCATGCCAAGGTAGAGCAAACACCTTGGGGGTAAATAGGAGTGGTCAGCGGCGTCCGAATCCGCCGCAGAACAGATATCTTCCTCTGGATTACAATCTGGAGAGGGGTGGGGAGGGTTTGCCATTGAACCACCATGAAGCGATGTCTTCATGACATTGTATTGCCACGCAAAACTCTTCTCTTTTTCTCTACATGTTCAGCATGACTGTGTACAATATTTGACATGCATACGAAAAAAATATGGTGAGATTATGTAAGGAGAGCATGCAGAAATTTAGAGTGATGGTAACAACCAGTGGATCGATGTTTTTCTGTTGAACCAAAATAGACCTAATGGATCGACGTGAATCTATAGTAATAAGTGATGCAACAAGTGTACAACCTCTTTGCCGTAGCCGTGTCGACCTCAGCATCATTGGGTTGGTCGCTGAAGTAGTTGAGGTAGAGGTGGCTGTCGGAGGTGTGGAGGAAGATCTGAGGAATCTGTAGATGGCGTCCAGGGCACTTCTCTGTTGTGATGGATCGTTCTGTCATTGGAGCAGCTCCGGTGAGCCGTAAGACGTCAAGGCTGAAGCAGCACAAGACAGACATCGTCAATCTCAAGTGGAATTCTAATAGCATCTCCAATAGATGATGTGAAATGGATGTAAAATTAAAATCACAAAAAACCACCTGACTACAACAGATGAGGTAAAAACTGTTGACTCTGAACTTAACTGTCGAAACTGAAATTTACTGTGGAATCTGAATGCTACTGTCGAAAATAAACGCAATGGTAGCAGAGATGCACTAGACATGTAGTTTAGGGAGGGCCTGCAGTTCATCTTCAACCTGCACCCCCCTGAGCCGCCAGCCACCACCGGCCGAACCACCGGCCCCAGCGCTGCCTCGCCGCCCCGAAACAACTCGCCACCGCCGCCCCAGCCAGCCCTCTAGGCCCCCGCTCCCCACCCTGAACCCTAAGATAGATAGTGGCGTACCTCTCCGGCGAGCCCCCGTCCCCGCTGCGGGTGGTTCTTCCTTAACTCCGGTGAGCCCCCCAACCCCTGAAAATTGACTGACCCAAAAGTCGATTCAGTCGACTGAAGTGTGGCTTAATCGGAGCAGAGCAGCAGCACGAGCGAGGGGAGAGCAGCAGCAGCAGCTGGGCGAGCGAGCGATCGAGCGAGAGCTGGAGCAGTAGCAACAGATCTGGCTGGTATGGACGCCGCCGCCGAAGGGGCCTCGCACTGGGGGAGAGCCGCCATGGAGATGTCGCCCGCTGCGCCGGCTTCAAGGTAGCCGCTCCATGGAAGTGCGAGATGGAGCACCGTCGGCGCCGGGAGGTCGAGTTAAGGAGAAGGTGCGATGCGATGAGTGTACAACGTCTTTGGTGGCGCCGAGTAGGCCTCGGCTTCATCCGAGGAGTCGGTGAGGATGCTGCGGTTCCGGTGGAGCAGGTTAAGGCGGCGCTGTGGGGATGGAGCAGCCACGATAGACGAGGCGATCGTCGGAGCAGCTCCTTGGAGGTGGAGGACGGAGCCGCTGAATCGACGGGACGGTGAGATGGACGACGGATCCTCATCCGGGGAGGTGGACGAGGGACGTCGAGCGTTTGCGGTGGACAACGTCGTCGGGGAAGAGGCTCCGGCTGGGCAGCGGTGATGTGGCGGACGGAGGAGGGTGGGGTTTCGCGCCTGGAGCGGAGAGGTTATGGCGGCCTAGGATTTCGAATGGCTAAAAGGGGGCGATGCGAGGGGGTGAAGCATGACTTAGGAACGCGCTTGTCCAAAATGTAGGGTGTGTTACAAAAGTACCCCCACCGATTTGAACTAGCGGCCCTTTCGGCTCAGGGTTAGAAGGGGGATTTCGCGTGTCGGGATTTGGCAGCTGGAGGGAGTTTTCGCGCGCGTTGTATTTTCGGGATAGCAAGGCGCGGGTTGTGAAGGCGCCAGTTTTGGGAGCACGATATCTGAATTTTCGGGATATAACAAGACGCGGGTTGAATTTTAGGGACAAGCCTAACGTGCCGTAATCTTGTACTTGTACGTACCAAATCAATTCGCACTTCCCACAACCAAAAAGAAAACAAAAAAATAAACCTATTCACACCACACAAAGAGAGAGTCTTGCCCCGTTTTACTATACAAATGCTATTCAAAGCTACTCCCTCCTTCCATCTATATAGGGCCTAATGCGTTTTTCGATGCTAACTTTTTGTCAAATATTAGAGCAATGATATATGACATTCAACTTACACAAAGCACACCGTTAAATTCGTCTGTTAAAGGTTCTTTCAATGATATAATTTTCACATTGTGCATGTCATGTACTATTAATCTTGTAAATAGTCAAAGGCGGTCTTAAAAATCTCATTACGCCCTATATAGATGGAAGGTGGGAGTATGAATCCATGTTATGTACGATTAATTTTTTTCGCTTGCTGTATAATAAATGTAACCTACTCATACCAACATTTTATTGCATACCAAATGTCTATACTACTGCTGCAATTCAAACTAAATTTGAATTCATTTCTCTATTTCAATAAGAATCTACAATCATGATTGTTGCCAACTTCAACCATCATAGTTTCCTTGCTATCCTCCAGATATAAATCAGACGGCCTATAATGCCGGATGGCACACTACAGGAATCCAGTACTTTGCCGTCTGCCATGGCGGACGGCAAAGGCAGGGACGGGTGACGACAAAGCACTTTGCCATCCGCGGCGGACGGCAAACAGTGATGGCAAAGATAGGGTCGGCAAACAGGTCCTTTGCCGTCTGCTTTCCATGGCGGACGGCAAAGAGCCCTTTGCCTACAGCGGCGGACGGCAAAGAGGGGGGACGGCAAAATGTTGCACGTCCGCCAGCGTTACTCCGTTAGGCGGCTAACGGCGGCCTTTGCCGTCCGCCAGCGGACGGCAAATTAGTGCGCCTCTTTGCCGTCCGCCAGGTGACGTCAGCAATACCTCAGCGCAAAGTCTTTGCCGTCAGCAAGGCTTTGCCGTCCGCCACGGTAGGCAAATTGGCCAAATGGTCCACCCCTAGGAAGCACAGGTGGGCGCCACGTACACCCTTTGCCGTCTGCCACCGACGGCAAAGGGGTCTTTGCCGTTTGCCGCGGACGGCAAAGAGCCTGCACTGCCTCTTTTTTTTTCCTGTTTTTCTTATATCCAACAATTATCACAACAAAAATTTCACAGCACATATATATCCATCACATAAATATCCAACACATATATATCCAACATAATAAATATCCAGGACATATATATCCATCCGTACATACATAGTAGGTTGCACATAGTTCCATCGATCCATACATATTACAATATGCAAAGTTTCATCATAGCAAGCGAGCAGAATACAAGAAGTGCATCAAAGGAAGAAACAGGAAAAAGCAAGCAATCCATTATAGGAAGCTGGCTTCCGTGAAGTGAATGAAACCTGCAAAATGACAAATAAGAAAGTTAGAAAAATAAGACTAGAAGAAGAATTAGACTAGAAGAAAAAGAATAGAAGAAGAAGACTAGAAGAAGAAGTATATGCCATATATTAGCTAACTTAGGTGAAATGTATCGTATATGAGCTAACCTAGGTGAAATGGGTAGTTTATGAGCTATCCTAGGTGAAATGGATCATTTTGGAGCTAAGTTAGGTGAAATGGGTCGTTTATGAGCAAACCTAGGTGAAATGGGTCGTTTATGAGCAAAACTAGGTGAAATGAGTCGTTTATGAGCAAACCTAGGTGAAATGGGTTGTTTATGAGCTAAGTTAGGTGAAATGAGTCGTTTATGAGCAAACCTAGGTGAAATGGGTCGTTTATGAGCTAACCTAGGTGAAATAGGTTGTTTATGAGCTAACCTAGGTGAAATGGGTCATTTATGAGCTAACCTAGGTCAAATGGGTCGTTTATGAGGTAACCTAGGTGAAATGGGTCGTTTATGAGCTAACCTAGGTGAAATTGATCCTTTTGGAGCTAAGTTAGTTGAAATCGGTCGTTTATGAGCTAACTAAGGTGAAATGCCATGTTTTTGAGCTAACTAAGGTAAAATGGATCGTTTTCAGCTAACTTAGGTGAAAGGGGTCATTTTGGAGCTAACCTAGGTGAAATGGGTCATTTTGGAGCTAACCTAGGTGAAATGGGTCATTTTAAAGCTAACGTAGGTAAAATGGATCATATAGGAGCTAATCTACGTAAAATGGGTCATTTTGGAGCTAACTTGGATAAATTTGATCACTTGTAAGCTAACTAAGGTAAAATGAGTCATTTTAGAGCTAACTTAGGTAGAATGGATGGTTTAGGCACTTGTTCTACATGAACAGAGTACAGTAAGACGCAAGAATATAATACTTAAAAATAGAAAATGAGCTCATAGACCTTACCACATTCTTGGTTCGGGACCAGTACAGAACAAGGCGTTCCCAGTCATCGTCCAGTAAATGTGTCTCAGGAGGACGTAAGGGAATTTGATGAGTTTCTTTGCCGGTGAAGTACGTTTTCTTCAGGTAATTCCGATACTGTCACCAAGCATTCTTGAAGATAGCAGAGGTATTAGCACAGGTTACCTCATCCTGAGTTTCCAAATCGGTCCTTCTCTATAGAGAAAAATGGGAAAATTTGCTGTATTATAACCATCATGGAGGTAGGATGTATGGGAAGAAGCAAAGTAATTTCCGTGAATAACATTACTTACACATAACTCCTGGACAAACACCTGCAACTGGCATTTTCCTTCTTCTTCAGTATAATATTTCCAAGATGGGAAGATACACACATACGATTTAACAACATCAAATGCGATAGATGCTAAACTACGACTAGCTGGTTGTGCTTCCTCCACATGAATAGGCGTACTAACTGGTGGAGTTGGGGTTCGCCGTGATAGTACTGGCCCTTTGGGCACTCGAGCTGCCTTACTAACTGCTCTTGTTTGGGAGCTCTAGGGTGGAGATGGTGCTGTGTCAACAAGAACTGGGTTACTATCGGCTGGGGTTGGGGTTAGATTGGGTGAAGCTGGTTCTCTGTCCATCGTAGTAGGGGTACAATCTGCGAGAGTTTGGGTTATGTGTGGTAGGGCTGGTTCTTGTGCATGTACAACTGGGGTGCTATCTCCACCAAGAGGTAGCACTGTTTTATTTGAAGACCGTGTTTTTAGTCCGCTAGATACTGGCATCACCCGGTCCAATTCAAATGGCTAATAAACAGGAAACATAGTTGAATTTACAGACATTGTATGAGAGACAGATGCAATAGATAGTGTGGAAAAAAGAGGGCATGAAATAGTTGGCATGTATATTGTTTAACTAAAATGGATAGCTTGACATAATTTCACATATATGATGTCTATCTAAACTGGATAGCATAGCATAACATAATTCAAAGATATGATGAATAACTAAACAGGATCGCCTGACATAATTCACCTACATGTTATCTAAGTAATCAGGATCGCATCATTTAATTCACATATATGATTTATATGCTAAACAGAGGGCATTCGATATGATGTCTGAACTAAGAACATGGTGTTGAATATTGTGTATATGATGTCTAAACTATGCAATGCAAGACACCGTATGCATGATATGAGCAGTATAACCGTGCCAAGTTAGAGCATGCACCTCAGTGGGGGAATAGGACTGGCCATCTGTCTCTGAATCCGTCTCTGAGGAGCTATAGGGACACAACAAGAGATCTGCTTCAACAGGTAGCACTGTCTGCTCTGAAGGCCTTGTTTTCACTCCATATTTTTCCATCTCCCACCCAAATGGTTGATTCACAGGAAGAGTAGTTTAATGTACAAACATTGTCAACAAATGGAAATGTAATGAAGAAAAGGATGGGCAAGATATCATTCAAATATATGATGCCTGGTTAAACAGGATGGCACTGCACATTTCACATATATTATGGCTGGCTAAAAGACATGAGACTGCATAATTCCCATATATGATATAGAAACTAAACAGGTGGCATTACAGAACATGTCTAAACTAAGAAGATGACATATATGATATCAAAAGTAGGCACTGCAAGGCAACATATGCATGATATGACTAACATCATCATGCCAAGGTAGAGCAAACACCTTGGGGGTAAATAGGAGTGGTCAGCGGCGTCCGAATCCGCCTCAGAACAGATATCTTCCTCTGGATTACAATCTGGAGAGGGGTGGGGAGGGTTTGCCATTGAACCCACCATGAAGCGATGTCTGCATAACATTGTATTGCCACGCAAAACTCTTCTCTTTTTCTCTACATGTTCAGCATGACTGTGTACAATATCTGACATGCATACGAAAAAAATATGGTGAGATTATGTAAGGAGAGCATGCAGAAATTTAGAGTGATGGTAACAACCAGTGGATCAATGTTTTTCTGTTGAACCAAAATAGCCCTAATGGATCGATGTGAATCTATAGTAATAAGTGATGCAACAAGTGTACAACCTCTTTGCCGTAGCCGTGTCGACCTCAGCATCATTGGGTTGGTCGCTGAAGTAGTTGAGGTAGAGGTGGCTGTCAGAGGTGTGGAGGAAGATCTGAGGAATCTGTAGATGGCGTCCAGGGCACTGCTCTGTTGTGATGGATCGTTCTGTCATTGGAGCAGCTCCGGTGAGCCGTAAGACGTCAAGGCTGAAGCAGCACAAGACAGACATCGTCAATCTCAAGTGGAATTCTAATAGCATCTCCAATAGATGATGTGAAATGGATGTAAAATTAAAATCACAAAAAACCACCTGACTACAACAGATGAGGTAAAAACTGTTGACTCTGAACTTAACTGTCGAAACTGAAATTTACTGTGGAATCTGAATGCTACTGTCGAAACTAAACGCAATGGTAGCAGAGAGGCACTAGACATGTAGTTTAGGGAGGGCCTGCAGTTCATCTTCAACCTGCACCCCCCTGAGCCGCCAGCCACCACCGGCCGAACCGCTAGCCCCAGTGCTGCCTCGCCGCCCCGAAACAACTCGCCACCGCCGCCCCAGCCAGCCCTCTAGGCCCCCCGCTCCCCACCCTGAACCCTAAGATAGATAGTGGCGTACCACTCCGGCGAGCCCCCGTCCCCGCTGCGGGTGGTTCTTCCTTAACTCCGGTGAGCCCCCCAACCCCTGAAAATTGACTGACCCAAAAGTCGATTCAGTCGACTGAAGTGTGGCTTAATCGGAGCAGAGCAGCAGCACGAGCGAGGGGAGAGCAGCAGCAGCAGCTGGGCAAGCGAGCGATCGAGCGAGAGCTGGAGCAGTAGCAACAGATCCGGCTGGTATGGACGCCTCCGCCGAAGGGGCCTCGCACTGGGGGAGAGCCGCCGTGGAGATGTCGCCCGCTGCGCCGGCTTCAAGGTAGCCGCTCCATGGAAGTGCGAGATGGAGCACCGTCGGCGCCGGGAGGTCGAGTTAAGGAGAAGGTGCGATGCGATGAGTGTACAACGTCTTTGGTGGCGCCGAGTAGGCCTCGGCTTCGTCCGAGGAGTCGGTGAGGATGCTGCGGTTCCGGTGGAGCAGGTTAAGGCGGCGCTGTGGGGATGGAGCAGCCACGATAGACGAGGCGATCGTCGGAGCAGCTCCTTGGAGGTGGAGGATGGAGCCGCTGAACCGGCGGGACGGTGAGATGGACGACGGATCCTCATCCGTGGAGGTGGACGAGGGACGTCGAGCTGTTGCGGTGGACAACGTCGTCGGGGAAGAGGCTCCGGCTGGGCAGCGGTGACGTGGCGGACGGAGGAGGGTGGGGTTTCGCGGCTGGAGCGGAGAGGTTATGGCGGCCTAGTATTTCGAATGGCTAAAAGGGGGCGATGCGAGGGGGTGAAGCATGACTTAGGAACGCGCTTGTCCAAAATGTAGGGTGTGTTACAAAAGTACCCCCACCGATTTGAACTAGCGGCCCTTTCGGCTCAGGGTTAGAAGGGGGATTTCGTGTGTTGGGATTTGGCAGCTGGAGGGAGTTTTCGCGCGCGTTGTATTTTCGGGATAGCAAGGCGCGGGTTGTGAAGGCGCCAGTTTTGGGAGCACGATATCTGAATTTTCGGGATATAACAAGACGCGGGTTGAATTTTAGGGACAAGCCTAACGTGCCGTAATATTGTACTTGTACGTACCAAATCAATTCGCACTTCCCACAACCAAAAAGAAAACAAAAAAAATAAAATTATTCACACCACACAAAGAGAGAGTCTTGCCCCGTTTTACTATACAAATGCTATTCAAAGCTACTCCCTCCTTCCATCTATATAGGGCCTAATGCGTTTTTCGATGCTAACTTTTTGTCAAATATTAGAGCAATGATATATGACATGCAACTTACACAAAGCACACCGTTAACTTCGTCTGTGAAAGGTTCTTTCGATGATATAATTTTCACATTGTGCATGTCATGTACTATTAATCTTGTCAATAGTCAAAGGCGGTCTTAAAAATCTCATTACGCCCTATATAGATGGAAGGTGGGAGTATGAATCCATGTTATGTCCGATTAATTTTTTTCGCTTGCTGTATAATAAATGTAACCTACTCATACCAACATTTTATTGCATTGCAAATGTCCATACTACTGCTGCAATTCAAACTAAATTTGAATTCGTGTCTCTATTTCAATAAGAATCTACAATCATGATTGTTACCAACTTCAACCATCATAGTTTCCTTGCTATCCTCCAGATATAAATCAGACGGCCTATAATGCAGAATGGCACACTACAGGAATCCAGTACTTTGCCGTCTGCCATGGCAGACGGCAAAGGCAGGGACGGGTGACGGCAAAGCACTTTGCCGTCCGCGGCGGACGGCAAACAGTGACGGCAAAGATAGGGTCGGCAAATAGGTCCTTTGCCGTCTGCTTTCCATGGCGGACGACAAAGAGCCCTTTGCCTACAGCGGCGGACGGCAAAGAGGGGGGACGGCAAAATGTTGCACGTCCGCCAGCGTTACTCCGTTAGGCGGCTAACGGCGGCCTTTGCCGTCTGCCAGCGGACGACAAATTAGTGCGCCTCTTTGCCGTCTGCCAGGTGACGTCATCAATACCTCAGCGCCCTTTTTTTTTGCCGTCCGCCCGGCGGACGGCAAAGGCAAAGTCTTTGCCGTCAGCAAGGCTTTGCCGTCCGCCACGGTTGGCAAATTGGCCAAATTGTCCATCCCAGGAAGCACAGGTGGGCGCCACGTGCCCCCTTTGCCGTCTGCCACCGACGGCAAAGGGGTCTTTGCCGTTTGCCGCGGACGACAAAGAGCCTGCACTGCCTCTTTTTTTTCCTGTTTTTCTTATATCCAACAATTATCACAACAAAAATTTCACAGCACATATATATCCATCACATAAATATCCATCACATAAATATCCAGCACATATATATCCAACATAATAAATATCCAGCACATATATATCCATCCATACATACATAGTAGGTTGCACATAGTTCCATTGACCCATACATATTACAATATGCAAAGTTTCATCATAGCAAGCGAGCAGAATACAAGAAGTGCATCAAAGGAAAAAACAGGAAAAAGCAAGCAATCCATCATAGGAAGCTGGCTTCCGTGAAGTGAATGATACCTGCAAAATGACAAATAAGAAAGTTAGAAAAATAAGACTAGAAGAAGAATTAGACAAGAAGAAAAAGAATAGAAGAGGAAGACTAGAAGAAGAAGTATATGCCATATATTAGCTAACTTAGGTGAAATGTATCGTATATGAGCTAACCTAGGTGAAATGGGTAGTTTATGAGCTATCCTAGGTGAAATGGATCATTTTGGAGCTAAGTTAGGTGAAATGGGTCGTTTATGAGCAAACCTAGGTGAAATGGGTCGTTTATGAGCAAAACTAGGTGAAATGAGTCGTTTATGAGCAAACCTAGGTGAAATGGGTCGTTTATGAGCTAAGTTAGGTGAAATGAGTCGTTTATGAGCAAACCTAGGTGAAATGGGTCGTTTATGAGCTAACCTAGGTGAAATAGGTTGTTTATGAGCTAACCTAGGTGAAATGGGTCATTTATGAGCTAACCTAGGTCAAATGGGTCGTTTATGAGGTAACCTAGGTGAAATGGGTCGTTTATGAGCTAACCTAGGTGAAATTGATCATTTTGGAGCTAACTTAGTTGAAATGGGTCGTTTATGAGCTAACTAAGGTGAAATGCCATGTTTTTGAGCCAACTAAGGTAAAATGGATTGTTTTTTAGCTAACTTAGGTGAAAGGGGTCATTTTGGAGATAACCTAGGTGAAATGGGTCATTTTGGAGCTAACCTAGGTGAAATGGGTCATTTTAAAGCTAACGTAGGTAAAATGGATCATTTAGGAGCTAATCTACGTAAAATGGGTCATTTTAGAGCTAACTTGGATAAATTGGATCACTTGTAAGCTAACTAAGGTAAAAAGAGTCATTTTAGAGCTAACTTAGGTAGAATGGATGGTTTATGAGGTCAGTAAGCTTATTAAGTCATTTTGGAGGAAAAGAAGCTAAGTCTAGGTCTTTATGGTAAGCATATTGGAGGAAATAAAGCCAAGTCTAGGTCTTTATGCATTTGTGAAGCAAAACACTAGAGAAACTTACCGTGATCACGGAGGTGTAGGAGCGGGCTGGCTCGCGCCGGTAGCTGGAGAAGGAGCGGGCTGGCTTGCGCCGGTAGCTGGAGAAGGATGGTGCGATGCGTTTATGGAGTTAAGCTGCACCAAAGATCATTTCCAATGTCTCGTTAGCATTATGACACTCAAATGTTAGGACTAGCAAGTAATGTCCATTCAAATTAAACTCACCATGCTCCCAGGAGCAATCACTAGCATCGGCGGAGCGGTCTGACCAGACTTCTCGCACACAGACTTCACATTTGGTTTTCACAACAGAGTCATACTAGTTAGTAATGAGACTCAAATGTTAAGACTAGCAAGTAATCTGCAGAAGAAACTTACCACAAGGAGCTCGTACATGGCCCTTGCCTGCATGTCATTCCGTGCCCTCTCCTACTCCAACATCTTTGTCGTCTTCTCCTCCAACTCCCGCTGCTTCTCCGCCGCCTCCGCCAGAAGTTTCTCCGTTCTATCTCTCTCACTCTGTATAGCATCCTGCAACACCACTCACATGACCATTTGTAATCATTGATGGAAGTGCAGACAATGTAATGGAGAAAGATAGCTGAGTATGTATAACTAACCTTGAAGGTGAGTTGGACTGGCCGTTCACGAGGCCTTATCTCAGGAGCGGAGCTCGACTGGCGCGCCTTGATCTCCGGGAGAGTGCTAGGACAACGGATAAGTCCATCTCCCATGGCTATGGAGCCATGGGACCTCCCGCCACCAGATATCATCAGTAGCTCTGTATCAATGGGAACCTGGCTCGGGTTAAAGTCATCCCCTTTCCTCGCCTTCCCCTGATCTCTATATTGCATGAGCTTGTCGTGGGCAGAGATGTTGGTGAAGTTCTTTGGATCATCGAGGTCAGACGCAGAGAATGCCTTGACTTTCTTGTAAGGGCTAGTGTGGGCCATGGCATACAGGTCGTACACCTCTGGCACCTTATTCGCCTTATTGTAGCGTGCCTGAAAGAGAGAAACAAAGTAAATTAGTAATTAAAGGGCTAAAGCTAGCATGATGAATGAATTGCATGAGTCATGAAGCAAACCACATACCCAGTTCCGCCCGTACTGAAATAAGTTGGAGGTGCCTTGGTGGTGTGGCACACCTTCCATTTGGGCACGTTTGTCCTTGGCCTCTTTGTGGGTGGCCAGCCATTCTTCTGAGCACCACGCATTGACCAACACCTCTCGACAATCCATCCGATCCACACACCATCTCGGAGGGGCCTAAGTTAGCAAATAGAAACTTGAGCGCTACGGCTATGAATTACTAAATGAAGGAAGTAAGTACAAGGCCTTAAGAATTACCTTCATGTACTTCTCCTTACTCAAGAACTTATCGCGGCACTCCTGCTTAGGCTTCTTGATACCACGCCCGGCGTAGTAGTCTCGAATAGCCTGCACCCGAACCTCATGCCGTAAGTTCTGAAGTAGGCGCTTGCACTCCTTGTGGATAACATGATCCGCCTCCTCCTCGTATCCCTCCTCACACGTGTAGAATGTCTGCAATCAAATGAGACAATATTGATTAGTACAATTAATAACTAGCTAGTTGAAGATTTTTAATTGTGTAAAGGAGCAATTACCCAGAACTTTCTGATCATGACGTCTGCCCTCGTCTTGCACAAGACACCGTCGATAATCTCACACGACGGGGCCGGGGCAGCCAAGTAGTGCTCCCAAGTCAATCCAACCTCTGGAAGCCGACCCTCACCAGACAACATGACAAACCCCGGGAAGTTTTGCCGAATCAGAACTCCAAGGACGGAGTTGGGCCGGCGGACACTTTCATGGTGGTCCCAACCCCTGCAGCATGACAAGGCCAACACATCAGTTATTTGAAGAAACGTGAATGTAGAAGGTACAAAAAGATTAAATGCACTTAACTCTCCCCATCAGGGAAAATCAACCACCTCTGCTCGCGGGTCGCCGGCACGGACGGGAGCCGTGTAGCACCACGCTGGTAGACGTTGCCCCCCTCCTCCCCCTCCTCATCAGTCGGCTCCCTGCCATCATCAGCATGGCCACTCGGCTCCCCGCCATCCTCAGGCTGACCCGACCAGGTACCCCATCCAGACGTGTGCTCCTCCGGGGTCTCGTGGGCCCAAGTCTCGTGGGCCGAAGGCCAGTCGACCCGAGGCTCGTGGGCCGAAGACCTGTGGACCGGAGGCTCGTGGACCGGAGTCCATACAGCCTCCTCCTCAGACGAGTCCACCCTAGCAGTCGCGTGCTCGGGTGAAACAGCTGGGGGCGGCGGCGAGGAAGGCGCCGTAAGAGTCACCCTACCTCCTCTCCCGCGACCACATGCTCCACCTCCTCTCTTCTTCTTACCTCGTCCCCTGCTGGGCACCGCGGTCGACGAAGAAGGGCCCGGCGGTGTCGCCATACTGTCCAGCAACGCTCGGCGGAGAGGTGCGTGTGGAATGGAAGACCTCGCACCACGCGCCGACGAAGAAGGGGCCTCGGCGCGCTCCCGACCAGCGCCCACCATCTTTCAACACCTGCCATGACAAAGAATAAACGAAATTAGTACAACATAAAAAAAGTACAGACATGAATAATAATATGTATATCACTTAATTGTATCATCATCAAGTACAACATAAAAAAATTGAATACCTGACACTACTAATAATCTCGATCAGTATCATCAATAAATGCGTAATCATCATCATCACTATAATCAATGATGGGCTCATAGGGTTCATTGGCATCAACATGTGCAAGGCCACCTTGACGTAATCGGTCAAGCATTGACAGGTCATCCGCAGCAGTAACCTCTTCTTGTTCTGGCTCTTCTTGTTCCTCCTCTGGGGTGATGTCGGATTCATTGTCGCTGTCTACTTCAATGTTTTGGGGTGAAGTATAGCGGTTCTTGAAACGCTTTTTGGAAAGACGTGTCTCTTGGAAGAATTCTCCTTCATATGTGTCTGGGTTAATGTGAGGTTCATAATCCTCCTCCTTTGGGGGAGAAAGTCTAGCACGTGGAGGCACTTCATAAACGACATCCCAACCTTTCAGATTTGGATTAGTTTGGCAGGCCCACGGTAGATAGAATACTTGGGTCGCCTGTTGAGCCGTAATATAGACATCAGGAACATCTAAATGGGTGCTTTGGTTGATTTCAACTAGCCCTAAATGTTCATGAGTCCTTCTAGTCTCCTTCGGCTGAAACCAATAACATTTGAAGACTACGACATCCGGTGGGTTTTCACCATAGAACATAAGTTCATAAATTGCTTCAACTCTCCCATAATACTCGGTACCTCCTTCGCCGATAGCAGATACACAACAATTTGTAGACTTTCGGTCGGCCATAGATAGCTCTTTGCCATAGGTACGAAAGCGATACCCGTTGATATCGTACTTGTCAAATGAACGGACCTTATAGTCAAAACCATTAGCGACTTGTCTCAATTCGGCGTCCATAGACTCTGAATTAGCCTACAAGTTTAATATGAAAGGATTGTTGCATTATGCACAAATTAGCGAATGAAATGAAATTGTCTAATAGAAATTACCGTTTGTTTAAACCAAGAGATGAAACCGGGATAGCCGCCTCCTTGCTTTGCGAGAAGCTCATACTCTTCGACGGAATCCTTTTGGTTCTCCGCTCCATACGAGAATATGGCGACGTATCAACTGTATGACATATCCAGGAATAAGAGCAGTTCAAAGGAAATAGAAGTTGCGAAACAATTTACCGAGAACTTACTCGATGTACGGCCGCACTTCTATCAGGTTGTTGAAGATATACAACGAAATGGTCCGCCATTGTTCGTTATCCAAAGATACTGGATGTGAAACACTAGCTGGTGCGAGATTCCCTTTGAATAGGCTGAGGTTGGATCCACCCTTTTTAGGCTCGTCAACATTGTACCGAGGCTTCAGATTATGCAAATGACGATTTTTGGCTTCGTAGTGCGCTGTTACGAAGTTTGCCGCCTCCTCTGTGATGAATGCCTCAGCCATCGATGCTTCAATTCTACGTTTATTTTTACATTTTTCTCGAAGCGTCTTCTGCATCCTCTCAGTTGGGTAGCACCAACGATTTTGCACGGGCCCCCCCAATCTTGCCTCGGTCAGGAGATGCAAAATCAAATGCTGCATTGGATTAAAGAGGCCCAGTGGAAAGATCTTCTCTAACTTGCAGATCAACTCCGGCGCCAACTCTTCCATTTCTTCTAGCACGCCAGGCGATAGTTCTTTCGCACAAAGAACACGGAAGAAATAGCTGAGTTCTGCCAGTACTAGCCATTCATCCTCAGGGATGAAGCCACGCAACATCACCGGCATTACCCGCTCAATCCATATGTGCCAATCATGACTCTTGAGACCAAATATCTTCAGTTTATCAAGATTCGCTCCCCTCTTTAGATTCGCTGCATACCCATCGGGGAACATCAACTGCTGTTGCACCCACAAGAGAATTTCCCTCATAGCTGGCCTTCCAAGATTGAACCATGCCTTTGGCTTTGTCCAGTTCTGCTTTCCTTTCGGTTCTTTCATGTTTTGTAACGGCCTATCACATAGCGCCTCCAGATCGACTCTAGCCTTAGTATTATCCTTTGACTTCCCATCTATGCCGAACAATGTACCAAAAAGTGCCTCGGCGATATTCTTCTCAGTGAGCATCACGTCGATGTTGTGTGGGCAAAGGAGGTCTTTGAAGTAAGGCAGATCCCATAAGCATGTTTTGTGAGTCCACGCGTGCTTAGTATTATACCCCTTGAAGTACCCTGGACGTTGTGGATCTGGCTCGAGAGCGTTTAACTGATCCAGGGTCTGTTGGCCTGTCAATGCAGGTGGTGCAGAGTTTTTGACAACTCTACCCCTGATGAAGTTCTTCTTGTCTTTCCTGAACTTATGGCGAGGATCGAGAAACTGTCTATGCATGTCGAAGCAAGAAAACTTGCGACCGGCCTGAAGCCAACGAAACTCAAGAGCTCCCTTGCATGTGGGGCACGGGAACCTTCCATGCACACACCAGCCAACGAATAGCACATACGCCGGCAAGTCATGCGTCGAGTACATGTACCAGACACGCATTATGAAGTTCCATTTGCTAAAGGCGTCGTATGTCTTGAACCCATTATCCCAGGCTTCTTGCAATTCGTCCTTAAGCGGTTGCATGTACACATTCATATTTTCCCCGGATAGTTGGGTCCTGGAATTATCAACGTCAGAAAAATGTTCTTTCTTTGCATAATCTGTCCGGGGGGAGATTGAGTGGAAAGACAAATACGGGCCAACAACTGTATTGGGCTGCCGTCATACCAAACACACTGAACCCATCCGTGCTGATGCCGACTCGAGGATGCCTCGGATCTGCCGCTTTGTCAGCATGTAATTCATCAAACTTTTTCCATGCAACACCATCCGATGTGTGTACCATCACCAGATTCCCATCTGCATCTAGTTCGGTTCTTTTGCCTGTTTTGTGCCATGTCATCTATCTGGCCGTCTCTTCACTAGTAGAAAACGGAGCTTTAAAACCGGTTTGTAAGGGCCTTTAGTGCCGGTTATGGAACCGGCACTAAAGTGTGGGCACTAAAGGGCCCCCCTTTAGTACCGGTTCGGCACGAACCGGCGCTAAAGTGCCACCACGTGGCGTGAGCTCGCGCCCTGGTATGGGGGACCTTTAGTACCGGTTGGTGTTACCAACCGGTACTAAAGGTTTTTTTTTGAAAATTTTGGATTTTTTTGGAATTTTTTTTCGATTTTTAATTTTTCTGAATTATTTGATGATTTAGTCTCTAATCACCTCTCTTAACTGCTCAAGTGTGGATCACTCATTCCAAATCATCTAACTTCCCGACCGGTCACCCATCCCTCTCACTACTCCAGCCCGAGCACGCTTAAATTTCAGGTTCTATTCTCCTTCGTTTCCGAGTCTGCACTTGTTGTTTTCCTGACAATAGTAAGATGTCAATCCTATTAACCCTCAGGAGTTTAGCTTGAGCATGAAGTCACACATTTCACCGTTTGAGTTTGAAACTATTATTTAAAAAAAACAGTAACTATTTAGTAAAGCTAATATTTCTTGAATAAGTTTGACCATAGTTTGACCACAGTTTGACCATAGTTTGACCAAATTTGACCAAAATTCAAAAAATTGAAATAATTATTTAGTAACACTAATATTCTTGAATAATTATGTAGTAACACTAATATTTCTTGAATAAGTAGTTTGACCATAGTTTGACCATAGTTTGACCAGATTTGACCAAAATTCAAAAAAACTAAGATACTTATTTATTAACACTAATAATATTGCGTAATTATTTAGTAACACTCTATATTTCTTGAATCAGTTGTTTGACCGGTTTGACAAGATTTAACCAAAATTCAAAAAAACATAAATTAGAGCATATCTTTTTTCCTTTTACAATTTTGTCATTTAAAAAATTGTCCTAAACCCTAAACCCGGGACTTAAAACGTCGGAATCTCTATGCTAAACAGTAAAAACTAAGGGTTTAAACCATAAAACCTAACCCTAAATTCTGAATCTAAACCCTAGCACTAAACGCTAATAACGTCTAAAACGCCCCAAAACTCTATTTTCCCTTTGGAAGTGATTTTAAAAAATTGTCGAAAGGGAAAACTGGTTGTTTCAGCGGATCAATCTCTTTGTTCTGCAAATTTTGATATATTATATGTATTTTTTTGAATTACGATGATTTAGTTATGATTTTTTCAAGTTTGAAAATTGCCCTATAGTCCCGGTTTGTGACTCCAACCGGGACTATAGGTTAGACCCCTTTAGTGCCGGTTCGTGGCACGAACCGGTACTAAAGGTTGGCCCTTTAGTACCGGTTTGTGCCACAAACCGGGACTAAAGAGGCTCGTGGGGCCCCGGCCTGACGCCAGCCTTCCACCACCCCTTTAGTACCGGTTCGTGCCATGAACCGGTACTAAAGGTTCAACACGAACCGGCATTAATGCAAATCCGTTCGAACCGGCACTAATGGTACCATTAGTACCGGGCCAAAATCAAGCCGGCACTAATGTGCTTCACGTTTGACCCTTTTTCTACTAGTGCCTCGACCATGAAAAGACGTTGAAGTCTTGGTACGATTGGCATATACCGAAGAACACTAACGGGGATTTTGGTCTGTGTCTTCTTACCCATACCGTTGTCTACCACAATATACCTGGAAGACTTGCAAATGGGACAATAGTTCAAGTCCGCATAGTCAAGCCTAAATAACGCACATCCTTTCTCACAGGCATGTATCTTCTCATAGGGCATCTTCAGTGCACGGAGGATTTTGTCCGACTGGTACAGGTTTGCAGGCATTACATGGCCTTTGGGTAGAAAGCGTCCAAATACTGTCATAATTGCGTCATAGCATTCTCTGCCCAAGTTGAACTGAGCCTTCAGAGCCATTACTTGTGAGATGGCATCCAACTGACAAAGCTCAGTGTGCTCGTGGAGCGGACGTTTTGAAGACTCCAACATTTCATTGAAGGCCTTTGCAGATTCCTCCATCTCCTCGTCCGAATCCCGAGCATCATCATAGTCCTGCACCATGTTTTCCATCCTGGTACCATGCTCGTCGGTGCGACGACGATCCACCTCAGCTCGGTCACGTTGGGCAGACTCACCATGAAATGTCCACACCGTATAATCGGGCGTAAAACCACTCTTCTGCAGGTGTTTGCCCATTTCAGCCTCTGTCTTCTTTTCCCAATTGCCGCACCAGAAACAGGGGCACCAGGTTTTCTTTTGGCCATTTGCAAATGCGGCTTGCACAAACCCTTTGGTTTTTGTGAACCATTCAGCGCTCCATTTGTTCTGACCAGTGTGACCGGTATACATCCACGCACGGTCACTCATCTTGACTTTCAGAGCTACTGGACACACAACAATTATATATGTAATTCACCATGTATATATTCATCAGTTGATCTACTTTGTCAATTTTATTACGTCCATGCAACCTACACTCTAATAGGTAATGATAGGTCCTAATCCCACCCGTGTATGTGTAGATTGGGTTCATTTTCCCATGCTATGCTCCGGATCCGACGCAAAATTTCGGCAGCACCTCCCTGCTGTTCTCCTGATACACGTCTCTGCAATAAAAAGAGAGGATGTGTACCCGGAGAACAACAGGGGAGGCACTGACGAAATCTATGCGTCGGATCCAGAGCAAAGCATATGGGAAAACGAACCCAATCTACACATACTCGGGCTGTCCATGGATAGTGTTGGACAATTCGAAAGAATCAAGGTTATAAATATGCAAATGCATGCATATTTATAACTATGACGCTCTCGAACGGGAGACACATATTGGTTACGCATACTGATGATTCAAGACACATATATAGCTAGCTATCAAGTTTCATCGGAATAAATCAAATAATTAATGGGGGAGGAGGACTTGTCATTTGTGCTCACCCACGAACGAAGGGGAAGAGCTCGTCAAATGCACGGCGAGGTCGTCGAACACCAAACCTCGCAGCGATGAAACAACTGCACATTTAAAACTACACGATCAACACAATTATATATGATGTTTTTCATAACAAAATCGAAAAATATATGACCTAACTAATAATTCACAAATATATGACCCCGTCGACTAACTAATAATTCACAAATATATGACCCCGTCGGCCTCTGGAAGGACAAAGAACAACTTTTTGGGAGGTGTCGGGGGTCGGGGTGTCCTGTCGGTGTCGGGGTGCCGTGTCGGGGTCGGGGTGCTGTTTCGGGGTCGGGGGGTCGGGGTGTCGTGTCGATGTCGGGGTAGTGCCGTGTCGGTGTCGGGGTGTTGTTTCGGGGTCGGGGTGTGGTGTCGGGGTCAGGGTGTCGGGTCAGGCTCGGGGTCGGGGTGTCGGGTCAGGCTCAGGGGGTCGGGGTCAGGGTGTCGGGGTCGGGGTGTCGGGTCAGGCTCGGGGTCGGGGTAGGGGTCGGGGTCGGGGTGTCGGGGTCGGGGTCTCGGGGTCGGGGTGTCGGGGTCGGGGTGTCGTGTCGGGGTGCCGGGTCGGGGTCTGGGTACCGTGTCGGGTCGGTTTTTTTTCCTTTTTTTCCTTTTCTTCTTCTTCCTCTTCTTCCTTTTCTTCCTTTTTTTTCTTCTTCTTCTTCCTCTTCTTCTTTTTTCTTCTCCTCCTCCTCTTCTTCTTCTTCTCCTCTCCTCTTTTTCTCTTCTTCTTCTTTCCTAAAACTAGACTAAACCTAAACCTAAAACTAAAAAAAACAGAAAAAGGAAAAAACTAAATCTAAACCTAAAACTAAACTAAAACTAAACCTATAAACCTAAAACGAATCCTAAAACTAAAACTAAAACTAAATCTAAACTAAACATAAACCTAAAACCAAAAAAAACAGAAATAAGGAAAAAAAAGGAGGCAGAGAGCTCACCTGTGGGTGGAGGAGGGGGGCGGGGCGGCCTGGGGCGGCGGAGGAGGGGGCGGGGCGGCCTGGGGTGGCGGCGCCGGGCGGCAGTGGCGACGGGGCCGGGACCGGCCGGGGCGGCGGGGCGCGGGGGTGCCGGGGCGCCGGGGCGTGGTGGCGCCCAGACGGCAGGGCGGCGGAGGAGGGGGGCGGGGCGGCCTGGGGCGGCGGAGGAGGGGGGGCGGGGCGGCCTGGTGCGACAGCGCCGGGCGGCAGTGGCGACGGGGCCGGGACCGGCCGGGGCGGCGGGGCATGGGGGTGACGGGGCACCGGGGTGTGGTGGCGCCCAGACGGCAGGGCGGCGGAGGAGGGGGGCGGGGCGGCGGAGGAGGGGGCGGGGCGGCCTGGGGCGACAGCGCCGGGCGGCAGTGGCGACGGGGCCGGGACCGGCCGGGGCGGCGGGAGGCGGGGGTGGCGGGGCGCCGGGGCGTGGCGGCGCCCAGACGGCAGGGCGGCGGGGGCGACGGGGCGGGGGGGGGGGGCGCCGGGGCGGCGGCGGGGTGGTGGGGCGATGGGGCGGGGGGCGCTGGGGCGGCGGCCGGGTGGTGGGGCGACGGGGCGGCGGCGAGTAACTGGGGAGAGAAAGATAGAGAGAGGGGAGGGGTGGGGCGCGGTCGTTAACGTTAGGGGGGCCCTCCCTCTTTGTCGTCCTCCCCCCTTTGCCGTCCGCCTTTTTGCTCTGTGCCATCCGCTAGCGGACGGCAAAGATGCGGGGCCGTTAGTTTTTTTAGTAGCTTGTCAGTGGGGCCCCTCCCTCTTTGCCGTCCGCTAGCCGATGGCAAAGAATCATTGCCGTCTGCTAGCCGACGACAAAGAACCGGCTGATGGCAAATTAGGTCTTTGCCATCAGCCAGTTCTTTGCCGTCTGCTTTTTGGTAGCTGATGGCAAAGAGCTTATTTGCCGTCCGCTAGCTGACGGCAAAGAGCTAGCAGATGGCAAAGTAGCTGATTCCAGTAGTGGCAGGCACACCATCATCAACAACTCCGTTTTTTTATAAGAGTAGAGATAAAATATATTAAATGTATTATACCATGTTCATAACCACACCATGTGTATCACCGTTATATATATTCACACATCCGTCGGTTTGAAACACTATGATAAATTCTTCAAATATCCGAATTCACTTTTTATAATGAAGTATATATGATCTCTATTTGTCTTTACACCCACACAACCCTCTTATCTTTGTAGCTAGTGCTAAGTTTCTCTTGTGCATGCACACACCCGCATCCCTCTCACCCTCCCTCAACATTCTCTAGCTCCATCGCACAAATTCGTCTTTTCACTTTAGGTCGTTCACCCACGGTGTGTGTAGTCCCCCGGCTCCTTCTTTACGGCACACATCGATCGATATGCCTCTCTAGCCAGGTGTGCCTAGCACAAACACAAGCTTCCCCTCTTCTCTTGTCACCGTCCATGCCTCACTCCCACTACTCTTTTCATCGTTCTCGTACTCGCACACTCCTCCCCCTCGATATAGTATGCCTCTCGTACCACCTCCTACATGCATCCCTCTCTCTCTATCCTTCTCATCGTGCCTCATTTGCTTCTAACACACACATGCATGTATACCGATCGATCTCCCAACATATACCTAGATCGACTTTAACTACCCCCCATCGATCGACGTACCTCACAAGTTATGTCTCTCCTTTCTCTTACAAAGGGCGATTGATCTTCCTATGTAGTTACGTCTGCTTACCACAGCCACATCGTCCCCCTCATCGTTCGTGCATGCCTCCTGACCAGTCTCTCACACGCATGTGCATAGACAACAAGCATCCATCTCCTCTCTTATTGACATTGCGGGCGTGCCCTCCGTTTTTCTAGCAAGCCTATCCCACCATTTGTTAGAAGCAACTCCACTACCACCCCCTCCAACACTCTAGCTCTGTCTCTCTCCCAACATTATTTATCTCCTGCACATATGCATGGATGCCGATCGATCTCCCTTAATACATGAGGCAGATTGATCTCCTTAATACATAAGGTAGGCCTCTCTCCTCCTCCACACATATACCAGCCGTTGTACCTCTATAGTTAATTGGGCCTCCCTCTTCCCCCACCACACACCGATAGTCGAGCACTGCAGGTAGGTATCCATGCCATAGAGACAAACTGCACATGTCCCATCTCACGTTCCAGTAGGCCAGCCACTCTATATCTTTGACGTGGGCACACACAAATTCGATGACACTCTTTATCGATCACGCGCGCACACACACACACACACATCATCCCTCTCTTCGATTCTATAGACACCTCAAGCCGATGATACCTCCACTCTCTTCTCGTGGATCGCCCCCTCTATATATATGTTATATCCAGGACTCTATTTCACACACATTGCATATGTTAAATTTTTTGATTGACCCCCCCACCCCCACAAAAAAACTCTCAAGAACCCACACACTATAGCTCTCTAGGTTTGTATCTCTCTCACACAACCCCACGTAGGTGGTGTACGTATACAAGAAGAGAATAGGTGCACTGTGCACGTACTCACGCTTCGTGCCCAGCCACACCTGCGCGGGTACACGGTGGAGCTCATTTCTTTACGAAATGGCAGCCCACGTGCTAATTTGAACGCCTGTAGCGGTTGTTTACCTAGGGAGGTCGTGTACCACGCGTGCACGAAACAAAGTTCGACTTGATGCGTTGCCACGTTATTTTTAAATAAAGTTATAGCGCTCAATGGCACGTACACAGAATATAAAACAATTTTTATGGAGGAAAAGGTAGTCCGCTCTTCAGAGTATCTCACACAAGGCTCCGGTGGCCTCTCTCTCTCACTGTTGGTCATTGATCCGGCCGCATCCCGTCCACCGGGGGAAAGGGAGTGCGGTGGCCTCTCTCTCTCTCACCGTTGGTCACTGATCCGGCTGCATCCCGTCTGCTGGGGGAAAGGGAGTGCGGTGGCCTCTCTCTCTCTCACCGTTGGTCACTGATTCGGCCGCATCCCGTCCGCCGGGGGAAAGGGAGGATGTGCATCGTTTCTCCGTTCAACGGCGCCGAGGTAGCACGTCCCGATCTGCGGTACATGCCTTTCTGTCTGACCAAGCTCCGGCGTGGCAGGGCCTACGCCACCTAGTTACATCCCGACGACCTCCAGGTATCCCCTCCGGCCTTGCTCCACTGCCCGTTTTCCCACGTCGCTGCATGTGGATCTTCCATAGTTCTTTGCCCAAAACGTAGCTCGTCCGGCGTACTTTCCATATTGCATTCTCGTCCTCACACCGTTTTAGACAAACACAACCGTGTTGTTATCTTCCCTTAGGACAAGGAATATGCTTCTTTTTTGTCGTCGCATGTGTTATCAACTGTTATTGGCCAGTAATTGTTTCCTTTCTACCCCTTTTTTGCAAACAGGGCTATCCATTTCACCTCGTTGCTATTGCGACCTTTTGGTAAACTACACAAATCACTTTTTTCTTAAGAGTGTTTTGTGCAGTTGTACTAACATGTCACACGGGCAACGTCTCTACATTTCAGTGCGACTGCACAAAGGGAGACTGGTTTTGCTCTATCCTCCTCATCCAACTCCGAGCCTAATCTTCTCCAACTAGTTAGTCTTAAGAGAGACTGCAAAGGTGACCGACTTCTATTTGTGTGTTTATTGTTTCATCAACAGTCCTCTATTATCGTAATCACACTTGATATCTTTTGAACAGGGATGCTCAGCTCTATTTTAGTGGAACTGCACAAAATGATCGGAATGTTGCATGCTCCAGACAGCTACTTTTTTCCCAACATGCCTTGTTGATTTAGAAAGAGCTGGGGGTGGACGTTGCTGCCAATGAAAGCATGGATCAATTTTAATTTAACACCTTCTCACACTTTGTCTTTAGTTGTGATGTAATTATTAGCTCTGATCTGCTAATAATTGACATGCATTAGTAAGGAAGTTAGTTTTTTATTGTTTCCGAAAGAGCATCGATGGCAAGACACGCGAAACAAAAGCTGAAAGCTCACACCATTGTACAATTTCATGCCGCTGGAAAATTATTTGTATAGTACGTCAATTATGTAAACAAATGATGGAAGCTTGATAGCATTGCCAGAAGCCTCTTCATCATCCGGGTCCATGTGCCATGCACGAAATTATATTCCTTCGTTCATAATTATTTGTCTTTTTTACAAATTTCAAACGGGCATATTTTAGAGTGTAGATTCACTCATTTTGCTTCGTATGTGTACTCCCTCCGTTCCTAAATATTCTATTCGTCTTAACAGAGATTTCAACAAGTGACTACATACGGCGAAAAACGAGTGAATCTACACTCTAAAATATGTCTATATACATCCGTATGTGCCAGTCCATTTGAAATCTCTAAAAAGACAAATATTTGAGTAGTCACTCGTTGAAACCTCTAGAAAGACAAATACTCCGGAGTATATTTAAGAACCGAGGGGGTAGTGCACAACCTCATGGGAGACTCAGCCCGGTCGTTGCGCCGCATTAATAGTGAGTAATGAGCAGTCAAAGCATAAGCCCCACCTTTCCCATTGTAAGTTGCTCTGAAGAAGCAACCATCAATACGCTCTTCTTTGAATCCGCTCATACTACTCCATCCGTCACTGTTTATACAACGCGCTTCAGAAAAAAAATCTGTGGGACCAAGGCGACTAGCGATCGGCCTGAAAAATAGCATTGGTAGTTATAGCACGGCGTCTATTACTAGAGGGAATAATGCGTACACACATGCATGCAGTGCTTCCACCCCAGGTACACACATGCATGCACTCCATAGTAGTACAGTACATGGAGAGAAAGTTGTGGACTTGATTGCGGTTACCACGCCCTAATTAATTGAGCATTAAACCAAACGCGTCTAAAGTCTCTCTGGTGGTGGAAATGCATTGAGAGAAATGCATCATAATGAAGCGTGCCCTGTAAACTGTGACGGAGGGTGGAGTAGTATGAAGGTGCAAAACCAAGTAGAGTACGTGTACTACTGCGCTTGGCTCTTCGCCCCTTCGTGAAGTCGAACAATGATGGTACTCCGCATGTTGGGTACTACAGTGTATGCCTCTGATAATCTAACACCGAATGGACTGATGCATGTCCACCGAGGGTAGGTTGCATTAGTCAAAAGGCGTAAGCGAGCTTCACCTTGTCCTGCAAGCTTCTCCTCGTTTTGCGAGTTGACGGGACACACCAAAAAGTAGTGCTAGTCCATACTCCCTCCTTTTCGTTTAATATGGCTTAATCTTTTTTGCGGGTAAATGGGAGAGCTTTATTCATATATAAGCATTCTTAGGACAATCAGCCAAGACACTGGTCACTAGGAAGCCAAAAAAATAAGTAGGAAGTGAGGTGTTTCATCAAGACAGCTCTCGGCCACATTCAAAGTGCAGCAAGCACGGTTCACACGAAGATGCGCCGCAAGGTTTGCTGACCTGTTTACATGCTGAATAACAAAAAAAGAGGAAATATTATTGAGCGCTACTATTTGTAACAGGATATGAGCCAGAATTAAGCGAGAATTATGGCCAGTGTTCCATGCAATCAACTTCCATTATCACATGCGAGAACCCTCGAAGAGAACCAAATGTGTTGAAGATTGCTTTATCACATTTTAAAATTTTAATAAGAGTGCAGATGCTCCTCCATCCGATTCCTAGTAGTATAGTGTAGTATGCTTCTGGCAATCTGACACCGAATTAACTGTTGCACGTCCACCGCCTGAGCGAGGGAGAGCTTGCATTAGTCAAAAGTTTCTCCTTGTCCTTCGAGCCACCGCGCGCAAGCTTCTCCCGTCTTGCAACCTTCTCCTCGTTCGGCAAGTTGACGGGACACAACAAAGTAATGCTAGTCCATGTTGCCTCCTCTCCGGTTAACATGGCTTAATTTCAAACGAGATAAATACACTGTCTGTCACTGTATATTTGTAAAAATACGGTCAGTGGACTTCATAATACGCTCATTGCGCTCAATATATATATATATTCCGGTGTTCATACGGTCATTAGCTCACCCTGACTGAGTATGTGTGTGCATGCACGTGTAGGTTGAGCACTTGAGCGTGACCGTGTGTGTTCCTCGTGTGCTCGGACATGCATGCATTAGGGCGTCGCGCGCGTTTTTGCGTCCATGTGTACGTGTGACTGTTGCATACACGTAGGGGGAGTACGTGTAGGGGCCACTAAGGAGGAGTCAAATCACACAGTAAGTTAGTCGGAAGAAGCAACCATCATTTCACTCTTGAATGACACGTACGCTATATAAAATGGTTGATATGGAGAGAAAAATAAAACCACTATATATACACTAGCAGGAGCCTAAGCTACAAGCCTGCTTGCTTAGGTTGCTCTCTTCACAAGCATAGAACGACGGGCCTGATCCCGGAGCTGGGGGAAGGGAACAATGTTCTGCGGAGACGCGGTCGACATCGGCGAGGGAGAAAACCCACAGTCGGTGTGTCCCAATCAGGGGTCACCACGGTATGGGCCGATGCCGCGTCCCAACTGCCCTTCTAGCTACAGCCCGACGTCCCAGGTAGTCCATCTTCCTTTTGGAGCCGGCTTGCTCCACTGCCGTAGCTCCACCTCCATGTCGATCTTTCTCTACTTCTACCGGCTTCTACTTGTGATGAGTTTATGTCTCATGAACTAGTGCCAGTACTATTATTCTGATCACACTTCTTCAATATCTTTGCCATCAGGGATGCTCAGGTCGATTTTAGTGGAACTACACAAAAGCATCGTATGATCCGAGGGTGCCAGCCGTCTTTCCTTCGACAGGTTCTACCTGGCCAGGAAATTAAATCATGTTTAGGGTTTAAGTCGTAGTGACCCCATCAGTAGTTTTTCTTTCGTACACGCTCTCACAACGTTTTTCTTCAGTTGTGAAGTAAATATTGGCTATGATCTGTGAATCATTGAGATGCATCAGCATGCGTGTTAGTTTTGCATTGTATGTGATGGAATGTTGTAACGGGGCAACCTTGGAATAGGAATGAAAATGGAGTGGAAAAATGGAAACGGAGAGAAACCAACATTTCGTTTCATTGGATCGCGCCATCGAGCAAAACCAACGTTTAAATCACGTCTGTCCTGTTCGTGTCTCACCCTCCTCCACGGCTCGACCCATACAGTCGCTCGGCATGCCACTCACCGCAAACCGAGTAGTATACCATAACTTTCCCGCCTGCTTGTCGATGGATCGCGCCATGGAGTACTAGCACTACTGTAGTACGGACTCCCAAGGACTTTTTACATGCATGTTGTAGCCGGCTATTGCGGCCTTTGAACATGGAGCAGCCGCGTGCACCCGGAAGTGGCGCGGACGACGCTCTCTCTGCCGGCGTGCCGCTTCAATGACGGCGCCAGTGAGAGGTCGCGTCCGCTCTGGCCGGGCATGAATGCGACACTGACCGTTTCGGGCGGGAAGCACGCGCGGGTGATGAAGAGGGTTCGGGTTGGTCAGGACCGGCCGTGGCAGCGGTCCGGACGTGCGCAAACAAGAGATGTTGTACGTTAATATTGTTGCTTATATAATTAACAACGTAAATAATGTGCCAGTTGGACAAATATGATTGGAGATGGAGATGGAAATGGAATTTTATGTAAACACGGATATGCATGTCTATGTCTATGTGTGTGTGCGCGATGACTCTCGCGACCTGGAAGCGGGGGCGTGTTTTTGATCGAGTTTTCTTTCTTGATACGTTAGAAAATCAGTTTGTCTAATTCACATCTAGATGTTATTTAAGCATATCACATCTAAGCTCCCACAAGTATATAATGTAGCAACAAGAAACAAAAAAAACTAGGAAAAGACCACAAATAGAGTGGACATCAACTTATATATGACATAAATATGTCACATCTAGATGTGTCCTAGACAGACCCTTAACAAATTGTCCGCCAGTTTTCGTTTCTTTTTTCTGGGAACACGAGTATTCTATTTAAAACCACTGCTATGGAGAGATTTTTTTACTCCATTATAGCCTCTTGTTTGATAGAGTTTCTCGCGTCTCGCTCTCTCACCCTCTCCATATCAAAACAAGATGACAGTGTCCACTCTATCTCTCTCCTCACCGGTGGTCTCAGATCCGGCCGAATCCCGTCCGCTGCAGGAGGTGAGGAGGTGCAGCGTTGACGTTGTCGCCGTCGGCAACGGAGGAAGCCGATGCGCACCATCCTCTCGGAGCTGGCGCTGGCGTGGACGAAGATCCTCCGCGCCCTTGTTCGCTGCCGTCTTGTGGGCAGATCCCGCCCGCCCGGCTAAACGACATCTTGCCCACCTGAGGTATAACTTCTGTACTGCTCCAGCTCCCCAGGTCGCTGCGTGCAGGTTTTCTTCTATGTGACTACTCCCCAGCTCCCCATCCATAGTAGCTAGGGTTCGTCGGCTGGTCCAACATAACCTATTAGTACTACTATTATAGAGGAAATGCCACTCAAAAAGTTGTCCTGATTTATGCCTCGGTGGAGGTATACATGTTGTTTCAACAAAAAGTACATGGTGGTTGTGCGGTCATTGTCCATATGGTGGTAGTACTATCACTGGTTAAATGAAGAAATGTTTTTTTCTCGGGTATCCTGGTTTAGTTCTCATCAAGATAGTATGATGCTTCTGTTTGTTGGTGTACTTTTCATTAGTTGTTATTGACAATTGAGATGTCGTTGCTAACCCTTTTTTATATTTTTGGAAACAACGATGCGTGTCTCCATACCCGGGCATGTCTTCCTCAATTTTAGTGGAACTGCACAAAATTGGATGGCCATTGTTGTTCCGCCTCACTGTCCTCTGCCACGTGGTTCTTCCTTCCTCGAGCTTGATTACTGAGAAGAAACAGACCACAGTGAGGATTTGTCGAACTTGTTAGGTGCCTCACCCAAACTTGATACCAAATGGATGATGCATCACCACGATGACCTATCGATGCTCATGGTTGCGCCTCATGGTTGCGTCGGCTGGTGAAGCTGATCAATTTTCGACGAAAAACAAGCTGTCTTCCATCAGTGCTCTTTGCTTGTTACGCACAAAGATGATATCCTTCGTCAGTTCACCTTGGTTGCGTTGGAGACGCAGTCGTCTTTCACGTTGGTGCAATTTTATCACACAATTGGCTATGAACCAAATGTTTCCTCGAAGAAGGATCGACGTTGGTACTAAGAGCATAAGTTTTGTATTGATTTCTAAGCCTTCTCACAACTTTGTCTCCAGCTCCCCTGTAATTTTATTTGTCCAGCTATTAACTTTGATTTAAAAAATGGTGTGGACTAAAAACCCGGATGGACGTAGTAGCCCTCCATTTTAATTTGCTCCGCATATTAGATTTGACTGAAGTCAAACTTTGTAATACTCTCAAACCTTTCCGATAATTGAAATTAAATTTCGTTATTTGTACACACTCCCACACGTTTCTGATAATTTGGCGCATGTGTGGTTGTTCACTTAAGGGAGGGTAGTGTACAACACGTGAAGGACAGGAAGTGCGACCAGGACGCGTGGGCGTGGATCGTTAGTTCATCGGAAGTAGTACTACTCCCTCCTTTCCGGTTTATAAGGCTCAACTCAAAAAACTCACCAACCAAGGTAGATGGTGAGTGGTGGAATACTTTTTGTAGTTTGCAAAAGCACCCAATTAATGCTCTTGTTTTCCTCAAAAAAGTATGTTTACCAATGCATTAATTGCAATGCATGCATGCATAAATTACATGCATTGATCAATTTTCTCTTAATACTTGCATGCAATGATTTAATGCACCTTGGAATCTGAACATGTGATGGGAAACAACCAAATTGAGACTTATAAAATGGAAAAACTAAAATTTTGAGATAAGCCCTATAAACTGGAAAGGAGGGAGTAGTTTTCTTCACTGTACATTAAATAAAGAGTTTCGTTTCATACTTACACAATTTAAAACGATTGTTATGGAGAGAATAAGAAAACCACTCCACTATATTTTAGTCGTATACACGAGAGTACTATATGGACGCAGCTTCATTGACTTAATGCACCTGCCTTTGGATTTATGACAGGTTGGCCCAAAATGTGGCTGGCTCACCTGTCATACAGCCAAAAGCAGGTGCAGTGAAGGCACCGGAGCTCAGTCCGTACTACAGTAGTATATATATAAGCGGGAGCCTCGGCGCTTGTTCGCTAGGGTTTGCACTCTCCACACGCTCGCCACACTACATATATGTTACATGCTGGAGACTCAGCGTTAATTTGCTAGGGTTTGCTGTATTCATAGTCTCTGACCCTCCCTTCACCAGATCTAAACAAGACTGCGTTGGCCTCTTGTCTCTCTCTCCTCCCTCACAGCTGGTGAAGGAGGCGTCTGTATCCCGTCGCACGGGGAAGGGGAGGAGGTGCAACGTTCACTCTATCGCCTTCGGCGAGGGAGGCAATCCACTGCCGGTTGCGATGTTCTCTTTCACCCAGCGCCAGTGCGGGAGGGCCACCGACCCCTTCTTCCTCGCTACCGTATGTAGTGTGGGCAGATCTGGCCTCCCGCCGCACGCCTTTCCATATCCCGACGACCCTAAGGTATAAGTTTCTTTGAAATCGTCGTTGCTCTAGCTGCATGTGGATCTTTTTCGATCTGTAGTCGAATCTAGGTCTTGGTTCAAAGAGGAAAGAAGGGTGCGGTGGGCTGGAGCAAGAATCTAGGACGTGGTTCAATGAGGAAAGGAGTGGCAGAAAGTAGTATAGACTAGCTATCCAGCCGCTTTGTAAGTCGAAAAGGGAAAAAAGGGGGTAACCCAGTACACACATCTGTAAGGAACCGATCTCTTTGTTGAAAAGGGAAAGAAACTGGGGGTTCGGGTAGTTTGTGCACGACTAGATTTGCTGCCCTTACATAGGAAGAAGGTTCAAAGAGAACAAATATGGGACCAGCGCATATATGCTGCTTGGCTACATACTCTGCATCACCCATTTATACGTGTGGACGCACATGGTGCTGGTATGTCCCATGCAGCTATTTTGCTGTTGTTAATCTCAGAATTAACTACTGATCTGTTTTAAAAGAATTTCTCTATTAATATGAATCAATGCAACCGTTTTAGAAATGCTACTGTCCTATACTTTGTTTTCCATCAAGACAAGGTAGATGCTTCTTTTTGTGGCCACATGTTTCGCCAGTAATTGTTTCCTTTTTTGCCTCTTAAAACAGGGATATCTATTCAACTTGTTGCTATAGAAAACTTAAATGTCACACCGGCAACTTTGCTTGATTTCAGTGCAACTGCACAAAACTTGATTGGATTTCCTATTCGTGTTGCTTGGTCGTCTCATGAAAGGTCAGTACAGGCCTTCATCCACATGATTGTTCATTGTGCTTTGAGATGTTGTGCTACTTGTATTGGTACTGTTTTAAATAAATGGTGAATTGAAGCTATTATATTCCTGTCTTTTCCCATTAAGTAGTGAACAAAAATGGTACCAACCCAGACATGATGCTTGTTGCTTTGTTACAACAAATTCAACATCACGCCCTTTATAAGCCAGTAATTGATGCCACTCTGAGAGTTAACTACTGAATCTTATTTCAAAACTGCAACACTTGTTAGGGATTGGCGGGATTACCATTTTTGTGGCCGCATGTTTCATCCTCCTTTATTAGCCAGTAATTGATTCCTTTTTTGCCTCTGTTTATACAGGGATATCTATTCAACTTGTTGCTATTGCGACATTTTGCTTCGCTATGCGCAACACTTTGCTTGATTTCATTGCAACTGCACAAAACAATATTGGATTTCCTATTCGTGTTGGCAGATTCGTATTTTATCTTGTTCGTCTCATGAAAGGTCAGTACATGCCTTCATCCACATGATTGTGCAGTGTGCTTTGAGATGTTGTGCTACTTGTATTGGTACTGTTTTAAATAAATGTTGAATTGAAGCTATTGTATTGCTGTCTTTTCCCATTAAGTAGTGAACAAAAATGGAACCAACCCAGACATGATGCTTGTTGCTTTGTTACAACAAAGTCTGCATCACCCCCTTTATAAGTAGATGGAAGCACATATTGTTGTTGCACCCACTCTCCCCTGGAACTGTTTATGCTTTTTGTTAATCTAATGCCGCTGGTAAATTTAAGCAATGCCACTCTCAGAATTAATTAACTACTGAATCTTAGTTCAAAACTGCAGCACTTGTTAGGGATTGGCGGGATTACCATTTTTGTGGCTGCATGTTTCATCCTCCTTTATTGGCCAGTAATTGATTCCTTTTTTGCCTCTATTAAAACAGGGATATCTATTCAACTTGTTGCTATTGCGACATTTTGCTTCGCTTAATTTTGGTGGAACTGCACAAAATGAGACCGGATTTCCATATATGTGTTGAGATCTCTCTGAGATCTTCCTCACGAGTTGTTTCAAATCTTGGTCTTGAATGGTCAGTACCGACCTTCCTCAGAATTAACTACTGAATCTTAGTTCAAAACTGCAAACACTTGTTAGGGATCGGCAGGAGTACCATTTCTGTTAGGGATCGGCCGGAGTACATGTTTAAGAAATGTATTGTTCAGATAATGTCTCTGTTATTATATATCAGTTACAGACTTACAGTGTTTTACAAATGGTACTATCCTGCTTTGTAGTTCTTTCTACATGTTTAACCAAGGTATTGTTAAGATAATGTCTCTGTTAAAATGAATCAGTCGCATTGTTTTAGGAATGATACTTATCTGCTTTTCGTTCTTTATACATCTTGAAACAAGGCATTGTTAAGATAATGTCTCAGTTAATATGAATGAATCACACTGATTGAGAATTGCTACTCTCCTGCTTTGTTTCCCATTAAGATAAGGTAGATCAGTAGATGTTTTTCTTCTCGGAGTACAAGTCATCAACCGTTATTTCTTAGTAATTGTTTCCCTTATACCTTTCGTTGCTTACAGGGATATCAAAATTAAAGCTTGGTTTTATTCCTACTTCGATTTTAGTTCAACTGCACAAAAGGAGCCAATGTGTCCAAGGCAAACTGCTGCATTACTGGGTCCAGTTGGTCATTCCACTTTGCAGAAAGAAGCAGTCATTGTTTGCGCTACATTACAGAAGGAATGACCGAGAAGCTTTACAGAGTATTAGGCCTTCCACTATGTAGGCCAAAAGAGGTGCCAATTTCACCTTTTCTTAGTTTGGCACCGAATTCCTCCATTGCTACAGCCGGTGCTATAAATATTAGACACCGGTGACATGACTAGTCTGCAGAGACCATTGGCAATTTAACAACACGTGGAGTGCCCTGGGCAAGAAGTGCCCAAACAAGTACAAGAAGCGACAGGACTCCACGATCATAGGCATTGCATATTTTGAATGGGAAAAGCTTGTCAAAGTTTAATCATTGATGTTAGCAAGAAACGACAGGACTCCACAATCATAGGCATTACATATTTTGAATGGGAAAAGCTTGTCAAAGTTTAATCATTGATGTTAGCAAGAAGATGTTAGTTTAATATATTGGAATTGGAAAACCTTGTCAAAATTTGCTCATTGATGTTAGCCAGAACACATGCTTTTGATATTTTTGAGTGGGACGCCCTTGCTGTGAGTAGCGTCGAGTGTTTTTTCCTATTCCTGTGTTCAGTTTAGAAGTAAATAGTTACTCTGCTGAGATATTCCTGTGTTAAGAGTTTGTTCTGAATATTGTCTATGTAATGCCAGGCCTTGTGTTTTGAGCTTGGAATGTTGTGGCATGCGGCATCACGAGCTATTCACCGTGCCTCCTGAGAATAATGCTTCATATTGTTTTGCATGTCGATCTAATGCCAGTGATTTTCTTATTAAGAAGATCATCCTCTTCTATTGTTTCCGTGCTTAAGAAGTTCATCGTCTGATGTTTCATTCATAGCCTATACGACAAGTCGGGTAGGCTAGACATGAAACCATATGATCTTCCGACCAACTCACGATATTAGGCCATGATTGGATCGTCGTTTTCCAACCAAAACCGCTTGTAAAACTGACGCTTGTAAATTAAAGCAGATGGTCTCGGGCAAAGGCGCTTGGTTGGTCGATTTCGACTAGTAAAATATCGGAAGTACTTGACACACGATAAAAACACTGAACGACACTCGGACGATTGCTAATCCAGCCGTTAGCTGTTGTTTCAGCCTTGCCCATGGATGGCATGATACACACGTCGTGCATGTATCGTCTGGTAATGTCGTCCATATAGCAGTGCTCGTAAAATATACACTAGTCTCTCAAATTACACGCGTAACCCGCCGGTTTTACTTACAGACCTCGGGCCCTCGGTTCCATTACGCCTGTATTTTACGCGTTGTTTTCGATGACGAGTAAACTACACTTGTATGTTAATACAGGTTTGAAATAAACCAGAGCTCCCAAGTGCGGCCTTACCGTTTCATGCCGTCTCAGTTTCCCGAAGGTGCTCATAGGTGTCCGATGATCCTGGCTTCCTGAATGAGTAGCGGGCGCTGTATCAGACCATCCATAGGGCATGCGAGGCCCTCTCCGTTGTCCTTGGAGTTGTTGCGCTCGCCGTGGTGCTGAGCATTGTTAACATCGTCAACGAACATGAGGATTCAGGAGATGACTTTATTTTGACTGGATGACACTAGGGACCCACTAGGGCCATAGTCGTACGCACGCAAGTGCCTCCTTATTATGTACAACTATTTTTTTGCTTTCTCCTGGTTTCCTGACATCACGGTCCCACACCATTGTCAACCTATGTAGTCAATATAAACGAGAGAATTGCACAAGGTGCGGCCGACAATTGGGACCAAGCAGCTCGAGCAGTAGTTGTGTTTTTGAGGCGTGAGCACTGCAGAGGTTTTCTTGGCGATGATTTCGTTGTTTTTCAGCGGAGAGCAGGGTATTAACTGGGCGGGCTGTGGCCCGTCTAGCCCAGGCCAGATATCCAGCCCAGATACTAATTTTTTCAAGATGAAAATGGCTAGCCCAGCTATACGTCTTTTTGAGGAATACCCAGGCAAGGTCAACTTGTTATTCTCCGCCCCGCTGGGTTGCAAATCTTCCCTAGGAGGGATGCATTAGGCTTAACAGGAAAATGGGCTTTAAAAATAATAAATGGGATGTAATTGTAAAAACTGGGCAGTAACTACAAAAAAATGCACCAAACACAAAATTAGTTTATAAAATATTATTTATGGATTTTGAAAATCTTAAATTTTCATTGTTGCGCGCGCAATGTTTCGTTAGATTTTTACGTAACACAAATTTATATTTAATCTGACTAGAAGTTTCGGGATAAAAATATTTCGGAGCCCAACAAAATGTGGGAAATTTTATTGAATTCTGTCTTCAACGGTTGGTTGAAATTATTAATCATTGTCCTAGCTAGAAAATGGGTTGTACTTTTAAGAAACTGTAAATGGGCTGTTGTAAATTCCATTAGAATTCCAAAATGGGTTGTACATTCTTACAAAACGTAAATGGGCTATAAGTTCTCTGCCACACACTTGTGGGCCTACTAAGTGACGCATCCCCCAAAAAAAATAAGCTGACGCGTATGCAAGGCTTTGCCAACTTATTATAGTCAACACACGGTTCTAGCAGCAGTGGCCGTTGGATGTCTATCCAACGGATGTCGTACTTCTTCTTCAATCTCGAATATTCTTAGCTTCGGCCGCCCAAAAAATGATTCCTCCCCCTGACAACTGGGGCGCACCGTTTTGGAGGCTGACCTATGGGCCTACTAAGTTGGAGCGTACCAAGGGCTTTGTCAACTTAGTCAATAATAAACGTTTCTAGCTTCAGTGACCGTACGATGTCCATCCAACGGCCGTAGTGCTTCTTCAACCACTGGTCTTCTTGGTCCAGCCGCCCAAAGCAGCGCCGGTCGTGCCGCCTGCTCCTGCCTCCCGTGGCCGGCTGTGCTGCCGCGGAGGCCTCACCGCCCCCATACTACTCCCACCGCTGGCCAGGCCATCCCTCCACTCACCCACACCCCCTGTTATTCTGCGGCGACGGCAGCCTCACACCGCAGCCGAACCAGTGAACCCTCGTACTCCTCTCCGCCCGGTCTTCCGCTGCCGCGTCTTCCCCGGCTCCGCATCGTCCCCTTCCTAGGCCTCGCCGTCGTCCAGACCACCGCCCTGGTGCTCTCGGCGCGGCGTGGTCAACGTGGTCAATGACCGACTTCCATCAGAAGAGTACTGTACGTGCAGAGGCTGACAGCTGGGTCCAGGCGGCCGCAAGGAAGTGCCTCCTTATTACGCGCAAAATAATTATTCCTCCACCTTATAGCAGGGACCCATCGGACGGGCCACCTTATTTCGCGAAAAAAACGTTTCCCCCCTGACTGCTCGGACCCACCGGACGGGCCAACGTATTTTGCAAAAAAAAAACGTTCCCCCCGCTGTCAGCTCGGACCCACCGGAAGTTCCTCCTTATTACGCACAAAAAATTTGAATACTCCCCCTGCTAGCTGGGACTCACCATGGTGGGAGGCTGACTTGTGGGCCTACTAAGTTGACTAGGACGGGGGCCTTTGTCAACTTTAGTCAATATGAAAGATTCTAGCTCCAGTGACCGTACGATGTCCATCCAACGGCTGTAGTGCTTCTTCAACCTCTGGTCTTCTTGCTCCAGCCACCCAAAGCAGTGCCGGTCGTGCCGCATGATCCTGCCTCCCGTGGCCGGCTGTGGTGCCGCGGAGGCCTCACCGCCCCCTACTATTCCCACCGCTGGCCAGGCCCTGCGGCGACGGCAGCCTCACACCGCAGCCGAACCAGTGAACCGTCATACTTCCTAGGCCTCGCCGTCGTCCACCGTCGGCGCTCTCCGCGCGGGCTTCCACTGCCGCGTCGTCCCCTTCCTAGGCCTCGCCGTCGTCCACCGCCGGCGCCCTCCGCGCGGCGTGGTCAACGTGGTCAAGGAACAATTTCCATTGGAAGAGTACTGTACGTGGAGAGGCTGACAGCTGGGTCCATGGCCACAGCCCAGTTTTTTTGTGATTTGCCAAGCAAGTCGCTTTGTCAGGCCTGTTGGGCTGCAAATCTTTCAAGACGAGGAGAGTTTTCATTCGGCTGGCCGAGAAAATGGCCCATCAGTAATGAGAAATGGGTGTACATTTTTAAAACACATCAAACCGGCAGTTAGTTTCAAATATCTTTTTTTTATTTCAAGATATTAAATTACATTAATTTTTATGCATGGAGAATTTGTTGGATTTTATATTGATATACATTTATTTTTAAAATCAGTTTGAATGTGATTCGAAATTTCGGGATTAAAAACAGTTCGGACCGCACCGAAATATGCAAAATTTCGTATAATTTTTTAACCATGGCCACAATCTGTGCTGTAATGCTAACAAAAAGAATATGGGCTCCAAAAAAACCTTATGAATTAGCAAATGGGCTGAAAATTATTAGAAATAATGGCAGATGGGCTGTATGCTTTCCACAGATTTGAGGCTTTCCTAAAAAAAGATTGACGCACAAGCAGTGACTGTTGGATGTCCATCCAACAGCCGTCGTGCTTCTTCAATCTCTGCTCTTCCTGCTCCATCCGCTCAAACAAGCACCGGCGGGACTGCCTGCTCCCTCCTCCCCGCGGCCGGCTGTGCTGCCGCGCAGGCCTCACCGCCCCACCGTACTCCCATCGCTGGCCTATCCATCCCTCTACTCACCCACACCTGCTGTTATTCTCCGGCGATGGCATACGAACCAGTAAACCCTCGTACAGTCGTACTCCCCTCCGTGTGGGAAACAACTGCCGAGTCTTCACTGCCTCCGTGTCGTTCCCTTCCTAGGCCTCGCCATCGTCCACCGCCCTGGTGCTCTCGGCGCAGCGTGGTCAACGTGGTCAAGGAACGACTTCCATCGGACGTCGACTATAGGTGGAGAGGTTGACAGCTGGGTCCACGGCCGCAGCAAGGAAGTGCCTCCTTATTACGTGCAAAATAATTATTCCTCTACCTGACAGCGGGGACCCACCGGACGGGCCACCAGTATTTTGCGAAAAAAATCGTTTCCCCCTGACTGCTGGGACCCACTAGACGGGCCACCGTATTTCGCGAAAAAACGTTCCCCCCGCTGTCAGCTCGGACCCACCGGAAGTGCCTCCTTATTACGCACAAAAAAATGAATACTCCCCCGGCTAGCTGGGACCCACCTTGGTGGGAGACTGACTTGTGGGCCTACTAAGTTGACGGGGATGAAGGGCTTTGTCAACTTAGTCAATATGAACGATTCTAGCTCCAGTGACCGTATGATGTCCATCCAACGGCCGTAGTGCTTCTTCAACCTCTGGTCTTCTTGCTCCAGCCGCCCAAAGCAGCGCCGGTCGTGCCGCATGCTCCTGCCTCCCGTGGACGGTTGTGCTGCCACGGAGGCCTCACCGCCCCCTACTATTCCCACCGCTGGCTAGGCCTTGCGGCGACGGCAACCTCACACCACAGCCGAACCAGTGAACCCTCGTACTCCTCTCCGCGCGCGCGGGGGCTTCCACTGTCGCGTCTTCCCCGGCTCCCCGTCGTCCCCTTCCTAGGCATCGCCGTAGTCCACCGCCCTGGTGCTCTCGGCGCGGCGTGGTCAATGTGGTCAAGGAATGACTTCCATCGGACGTGGACTATACGTGGAGAGGCTGACAGTTGGGTCCACGGCCGCGGCAAGGAAGTGCCTCCTTATTACGTGCAAAATAATTATTCCTCCACCTAACAGCGGGGACCCACCGGACGAGCCACCGTATTCCGCCCCCCTGACTACTGGGACCCACCAGCTACATCTTTGCACACAAGGAAGTGCCTGACAGTCGGGACCCACCTGATCGAAGCGTACGTAGCGTTGTCATTCTGGTCGCGAACGTGTACATACATATATACTGGTGGATGTAGTACGTACATATATACTGGTGGATGTAGAGGCGTGCACGTGTCGCAGTAGAGACGGCCAGGGTGCAAGAAAGAAAATACGGCCACGTATGTGTACATACAGGCGGGGTCTCGAACGCCTACTCGCACATACGTACGGCGAGGGCTCGTTGACATGGTTGGGTCGGAACGGAGAAACAGCCTCGTCGTCGTGTTCATGGGGAGGCAACGGAATGTGTCGTGTTCATGGGGAGGCAATGGAATGTGTGGTCGTGTTCATCGGGAGGGCTTGGACGGAACAGGTGACGGAAACGAGGCCTGGCGTACCGCAGAATGGAGGAAACGGCCTTGTGTTCGACCGGCCACATTCGAAACGGGATCCTGTTCATCGGGAGGGGTGTGGCGTACCGCAAAACGGAGGAAACGGACCTCCTACGGTTGAAACGTGGGTCCTGTTGATCGGGAGGGGTGTGGCGTGCCGCAAAACGGAGGAAACGGACTTGTGTTGGAGCGCTACGGTCGAAACGGGGGTCCTCTTCATCGGGAGGGGTGTGGCGTACCACAAAACGGGACTCCATTGGATACTGTTCATCTCCACCGTCGACCTCCTCCAGCCTCCACGAGCTACTGTTCATCCACCGTCGACCTCCTCCAGCCTCCACGGGATCCTGTTCATCCAGCCTCCACCGCGCGCTACTCCACCGGCTACTGTTCAACCACCCCTCCACCATCTACTGTTCATCCAGCCCTCCACACCACGGGGTCCTATTCAACCACCCCTCCACGGGCACCCCTCCACCGTCTACTGTTCATCCTGCCCTCCACGGGGTGGTCCTGTTCATCCAGCCCTCCACGGGGTCCTGTTCATCCAACCCCAACCGGCTCGATCGATCGGTGTCCTGTTCATCCAGAGGCAACACCACGGGGTCCTGTTCATCCACCCCCACCGGGACCTATTCATCTAACCCCCCCCCCCCCCGCAACGCTCACTGTTCATCCAGAGGCAGCATCGATCGGCTTCAGTTAGCATCAGTAGCAAAGGAATCGCTCGATCGGGTTTAGTTAACAGCCATCGATCGATCGCTCGGGTTCAGTAACGCGTAGCCTGTAGTGCAATTGCTTGGGTTCAGTAAGAGCCCAACGCCTCGCTCGGGTTCAGTTAGAGCCAACGCCTCACACACACGCGCGTACGTGTACGAGAGAAACGCGCATCGCTCGGCCCCCGACCTCCCACCGTAACCGGGAACTCCCCGAAATTTTCCTCCCCCTTGCTTCTACCACGGTTTTTTCCGTCATGGACGGCCCAAAGAATGTCATGCAGCTGCGTCTCCGGCCCGCCCAGGACGAAAAGCCCATTTTCTGTCATGATTTTCTGTCATAGAAGTAGGAGCCCACCACATCTATGATGATACCGGGTTTTGTCACAATTATCGTCATAGAAGTGTCATATGTGTGACAGAAAAAAATTTCGTTCGGCCCAAAATGTAACGGATGTGTCTTTTTTTTGTAGTGAACTACTCCCACAAGTGCCTAGAGGTTATACATGCATTAAAACTACTTTTGACCATATAAATTTGACTTGCAAGCTCAAGCACAGGGTGACCTAAGCAGCAAAAATTTGCAGTAAATAAAGCACTAGAACAAAAACTAATTGGACCATTGGAGGAGTCACATACCAAAGAACAATCTCCCAAATAGTTTTGTGAATGGAGCTTTGAGCAAAGAGATCGAAAATGGCAGCAAGATGAGCTAGAACACGGGTTTGAGCTATGGGAGGATTTTGTTTGGAGGAAGAAGGGGCCACGTGGGGCCCACGAGGCAGGGGGCGCGCCCCAGGGGGATGGGTGCGCCCTGGACCCTCGTGGTCAGGTGGTGTTGCCCCCAGGTGTGTTCTCATTGCTAAACAATGTTAAATATTTTACAAAAAATCATATTTCATTTTCAAGTCATTTGGAGAACTTTTATTTTTGGGGTATTTTTTATTGCAAGGATAATTCAGAAAACAGACAGAAAAAACTATTTTTGCTTTATTTAATCTAAATAACAGAAAGTAAAAGGAGGGTATAGAAGGTTGTGCTTTCTAACTTCATCCATCTCATGCTCATCAAAAGGAATCCACTAACAAGGTTGATCAAGTCTTGTTAACAAACTCTTTCCGAATGACATGAAACCGGAGAATTTTCGAATAACACTAGGTTACCTTAACAGGGATATGCACATCCCCAACAATAAGAATATCATATTTCTTCATGACAGTAGGAAGAGGGAATTCAAAACCTCCAATAATAATAGTTGGAATTTTTCAAATAGAATTTGATACTATGGACTTGAGGTTGTTTCCTCGAAAAGTCTACCGTATGCTCATTACCATTAACATGAAAAGTGTCATTGCCTTTGTTGCAATCGATAACAGCCCCTGTAGTATTCAAAAAGGGTCTACCAAGGATTACTATCGTCCTCGGGAATATCAAGAACAACAAAGTCCGTTAAAATAGTAATGTTTGCAACCACAATAGGCACATCCTCACAAATACTGACAGGTATAGCAGTTGATTTATCGGCCATTTACAAAGATATTTCAGTAGGTGTCAACTTATTCAAATCAAGTCTACGATATAAAGAGAGAGGCATAACACACTGGCTCCAAGATCACATAAAGCAGTTTAACATAGTTTCTTTTAATGGAGCATTGTATAGTTGGTACTCCGGGATCTCCTAGTTTCTTAGGTATTCCACCTTTAAAAGTATAATTAGCAAGCATGGTGGAAATTTCAGCTTCCTGTATCTTTCTTTTATTTGTAACAGTATCTTCCATATACTTAGCATAAGGATTAATTTTACGCATATCAGTCAAACGCATACGCAAAAAGATAGGTCTAATCATTTTAGCAAAGCGCTCAAAATCCTCATCATCCTTTTTCTTGGATGGTTTAGGAGGAAAGGGCATGGGTTTCTGAACCCATGGTTCTCTTTCTTTACTGTGCTTCCTAGCAACAAAGTCTCTCTTATCATCACGTTAATTCTTTGATTGTGGGTTATCAAGATCAACAGCAGGTTCAATCTCTACATCATTATTATTGCTAGGTTGAGCATCAACATGAACATCATCATTAACATTATCACTAGGTTCATGTTCATTACCAGATTGTGTTTCAGCATCAGAAATAGAAATATCATTGGGATTCTCAGGTGTGTCAATAACAGGTTCACTAGAAGCATCCAAAGTCCTATCATTTTTCTTTTTCTTCTTCCTAGAAGAACTAGGTGCATCAACATTAGTTCTCTGAGAATCTTGCTCAATTCTCTTAGGGTGACCCTCAGGATACAAAGGTTCCTGAGTCATTCTTCCCCCTCTAGTCACAACTCTAAGAGCATTATTATTTTTCTTACTATTTAATTCATTGAGCGAATCATCTTGTGGTTTAAGCACTTGTTCTACTTGAGTGGTAACCATAGAAGCATGTTTACTAATGAGTTTAAGTTCACCTTTAACGCTAGACATATAATCACTCAAGTGTTCAATCATATAAGCATTTTGTTTCAAATGTCTACCAACATAAGCATTGAAGTTTTCTTGTTTAACAATAAAATTATCAAACTCATCTAATTTGCTAGCAGACTTATAACAAGGAATATCACCTTCATCAAATCTATAGAGAGAATTTACCTTTACTAACTGTGTCGGGTTATCAAGACCATGTATTTCTTCAATAGGTGGTAAATTCTTAACATCTTCAGCTTTAATACCCTTTTCTTTCATAGATTACTTTGCCTCTTGCATATCTTCAGGACTGAGAAATAGAATACCCCTTTTCTTTGGAGTTGGCTTAAGAATTGGTTCAGGAAGTGTCCAATTATTATCATTACTTAACATATTATTCAATAGCAATTCAGCTTGATAAACAGTTCTTTCCCTGAAAACACAACCAGCACAACTATCCAGGTGGTCTCTGGAAGCATCGGTTAGTCCAGTATAAAAGATATCAAGTATTTCATTTTTCTTGAGAGGATGATTAGGCAAAGCATTAAGTAGTCAGAGAAGCCTCCCCCAAGCTTGTGGGAGACTCTCTTCTTCAATTTACACAAAATTATATATTTCCCTTAAGGCAACTTGTTTCTTATGAGCGGGGAAATATTTAGCAGAGAAGTAATAAATCATATCCTGGGACTATGCACACAACCAAGAGCAAGAGAATTAAACCATGTTTTAGCATCACCCTTTAATGAGAACGGAAATAACTTAAGGATAGAGTAGTAACAAATTTTTTCCTCATTAGTGAATAGGGTGGCTATATCATTCAATTTAGTAAGATGTGCCATAACAGTTTCAGATTCATAGCCATAAAAGGATCAGATTCAACCAAAGTAATTAACTTAGGATCGACAGAGAAATCATAATCCTTATCAGCAATACAGATAGGTGAAGTAGCAAAAGCAGGGTCATATTTCATTCTAGCATTCAAAGACTTCTCTTTCAGCTTAACTAACAGTTTCTTAAGATCATATCTATCTTTGCAAGCAAAAAAAGTCTCTAGCTGTTTCTTCATCCATAACATAACACTACTAGGAAAAACCTTATACACAGAACTTTAGTAGTAGCGCGTGTTAAAAAAGCACGCTAGTGCTAAGTAGCAGTAGCGCGTTGGTGTAAACCGCGCTACAGATACAATTGTAGCAGTAGCGCGCCTGAAGAAAAAAGCGCTGCTACTAAAATTCCCACTGCTAAGCCGACAGGCTACACATAGTAGTAGCGATCTGCCGCGAACAGCGCTACCACTACTTGGTTTGTAGCAGCGCGTTTAGGCAGAAAGGCGCTACTGCTAAAGGAAATAAAATTAAATTGAAAGCAAATAGAAAAGTAAATGAAAATGAAAGAAATAGAGAAAGGAGAAAAGAAAAAATAAAATGTAAATAAAATAAATGAAAAGGGGAAAAAGAGAAAGGAATAGCAGTAGCGCATATCTTGAAACGCGCTATAGCTAACTTAGCAGCAGCGCACTTCCTGGAACGCGCTACTGCTACTTTTAACTTAACTGCGCGGTTCGTTCCTCCCCACGGTCACTTCCCCCAAATCCAAACTCCTCCGCTGTCGCCGTCGCCGTCGCCCGTCAGCCGCCGCGCACTCTCCCGTCGCTCTCCGCACACCCTCGATGCCGCCCCCGACCCCGGATTCGACGCCGCCTCCGACTCCGACCTCGACGCCGCCCTCTCCCACGCGCTCGAGCCCCGACCCCGACCTCGACGTCGCTCTCCGCCGCGCGCCCGAGCCCCAACCCCGATCTCGACGCCGCCTGCCCCTCCCTCGTCGCAGGCACCCGAGGTGAGCACGCTTGCTCCTCCCCTCCCCTACCTCTGCCTAGGGTTCTTCAAATTTTAATTGCATCAAATTAGTTAGGGTTCATCTAGAGGTGGAAACGAATCGGATGCGGATCGGATAGTGCTCTTACCACTTCCGTTTTCATATTTACAAAGCGAATACGAATGCGAATACGGATGTTATCGGATACGGATGTGGCTCAGATGTTTTCTTGATTCGGAACAGATACAAATAATAGCGACATATTGCTTAAGTGTATTAGGCAATAGCTATATGACATGAAGTATTCAACTTGTGACATACAATAAGTCAATGATAAATAGGTTTGTGAATAAACACTATTGTAATGCATAATAATTTCTAAGATTAATCATAAAACGAGTAAAATTTGACCACTTATTTGACTTTTAAGTTGGATAATTGGAATATCCGATCGAGTACGAATATCGGATATTTCGGATTATCCGCTACCACTTTCCACCCCTAGGTTCATCAAATTAGATGGTAATTAGGGCAGTAGTTCCTAGGTACTAATTAGTTAGTAAGAACTAGGTACTAGTTTATTTTTATTTATAGTAAGTTTATTTTTAGTAAGAACTAGTTGAATTAATAGAACTAGTTGAACATGTCACATTTGTTGTTATTTTCTTAGTTAAAGCAATTATTCCTGCATCGACGTCGACGATGCCTATCCCGCATCCTCGTCGTCGACTCGGAGGACACCTGTTTGACCAGATGGGCCATGTCCGGGACTGGGCTCCGCTAGGCTGGTATTGGGAGGCGCTACCTATCGGTGGCGCAGCTTGGTTGACCTGAACCTTCTTTGGTGGCGGTCGCATGGGCCAATGACGGTGTAGAGGCTTGAGGACCCCGTGGAGGTGGTACGTCATCGTGTCAGCAAGGAGGACGCGCACGTTCGTCGCTACTTGTTTATGTTGGAGCACATGTTCTCCAATACCTGGCAGGTTCTCCAGGGATCTCACTGGAGCTACGATCCTGTGATGGTTCCTTCTCTTTGGGTGTCCACCGCCCGCGCTGATACCAGTCGTGCGCTAGGGTTTTAGTTGTATTAGTGATGTTATATGTATGATACTATTCAGGATGTATTAGTGATAATATTCGACGATGTACGGACGCATGAGATGATTTACTTTTGCTTATTGAATGCATGCTAATTTGAATACTTATTTATTTACGATTTGGTTTTGCTTATTGAATGCTCATGTCAATATGAGTCCTATAAGATATTTTGAAATGTATATCTTGTGTTGCTCTAATAGGATATGTGCTTGCCCAAGTGACCGGTCATGTTTGCAGGTTACACCTCCGAGTGGCCTATGTTTTGCTGGAGTGTTGATTGATTTCCATTCCGGCAAATTTCAGGCGCACGATATGTCCTATTTTAGCAAAGGTCATGCCATATTTTTCCGTGAATTTTGGCATGACTTGTGCCAGAATATGTAGGAAATATCGAATGCCCCGGATTTGTGTGTTGAGTATTCTGGTAGTTGCCTTCGATCGATTTTCAATTAATGTTTCAACTATGAACATACGAAATGTCTGACGACGAAAAGGATTTCGGTATTTGTGAATACTGAGAAGACGAGCGCGGCCTGTGCGACAGATTCTTCCTAGATGATGATAGGTGCTTCAGCATCTAGCTGGACGAGAACTTCGAAGTGGATACAGTAAGTCACAACGACAAGTCTTTTTTCGTAATTAATCATAACATCTTCTTCATTTTCTTCAACTTATTTTTTTTACTATTCTACTAGTGTATCCCCTGCCATGCAAGAGTTCTTGTCTTGGATAAGATAAGTTTCAGTCCTATGAAAACTACTATTTAGGTAAAGAGAGTTTACTTGAAGACCGAGCATGGTTATACTTTCCATGCAAAATTATACAACGCAGACACCTACACCTATTTTGAATGCAAAACTTGGCAAACACTATGCAAGACTTATGCATTTGAGCATGATATGGTTATCACCTTTGATATTACTCTGGAAGATGATATTGAAGGTAATATCGACATCTGGGTCGATGTGCAGACGCCTCCAGTTATACCATTATGTGAGTTTCTGAACCATATTTATGTCTTTGATATTGTTTATTCAAAAATAGTTGACAACTAATTTCTATTGACAGCTTATTTCCGTTCAAGCAAACATGTCCAGCACTTGCTAGACAGGACCTACTACTGTCCCGGGGCTGAACAAAACTGCGAGGAGATAAGTCACTATGTTTCATGGCTTGAGGATCTTGATACTGTCAAGACAAATTATTTTTCTGGACTTAAAAATCTTAGTACTCAAAACGTGCGACCAATAGTGTTCATACTAAACAACAGTAGCATCTATTTAGGAAAGATGGTAAGATTTTTACTATTTGTCCTCAGTGCATCTTTTGCATACATTATTTTCTAAGCTAAACTTCATTGCTAAGTATGTTACTATACGATGTTCTTCAACAGGGACTCCCGATGAATGTTGTGCCTAATTGGATCGAGACTAAAGGTCGCATGAGAATTGTTAGCTTACGGCCAAGATGTCCTACAATGCACTTTAGTGCATTCAGGATTTCTAATAGCGAGGAATGCTTAATAGTGAAAGACTGGAGCAAAATTGTGAACGATCACAGAGAAGTACTAGGGGGCAGCAATCAGAAGCGCAACCCACGATTAGGAGACAGGTTCATCTCCATGCTCCAACTTGATGAAGTAGGAGTGCTACACATGTTTTATGTTATTTTACCTGAGAGAGAGAGAGCAGCAGGAGTGATTAGCTAGCTAGAAATGAGTTTGAATATGATGATGTGCTACAATATGACTATGATGATTAAATAACTACTATTGGTGGTAATGACTATGATGATGATTAAATAGCTTGTGCTGGCGGATTAGATTCAAGTGGAGGCAACATGTGGTGCACATCGAAAGTACTACTAGTCCAAACTAGATCAAGTATGGATTAGTAGTATAATTTTGACATGCACCACATTTTGTCTCCACTTGAACCTAATCCACCTTCATTTGACACACTGTTATGGACATAATGATATAACAACCTCATAACTGGTATTGTACCAAAATTTGTATAACGGCATACAAATACACTAAAAATAATAAAAAAAGAATACTAGTAGCGATGGAGTGTAAACACGCTACTACTAGCTATATTAGCAGTAGCGCGGGAGTGAACAAACGCTGCAGCTATATGTCTTAGCAGTACCGCGTGTCGCACGCGCTACTGCTAAGGAATAGCTGTAGCGCCTTACTAGTAGCGCGGTGTCCCGCGCTACTAGTAGGCATTAAACCCACGCTACTACAATGATTTTCCCTAGTAGTGTAACCCTCAGGCACATCAGGCAATTCATATCTAGGGGGAGAATCTTCATCATCACTTTCATCAATATTATCTGTTTCAATAATTTCATTCTCTCTAGCCCTAGCAAGTTGTTCATCAAGAAATTCACCTAGTGTCACAATATTATCAAGCATAGAAGTAGTTTCATCATAAGTGTCATGCATAGCAGAAGTGGCATCATCAATAACATGCGACATATCCGAATCAATAACACGTGTAGGTGTCACAAATTTACTCATAACAGAAGGTGAATCAAGTGCAGAGCCAGATGGCGGTTCCTTACCTCCCCTCGTAATTGAGGGATAAATCTTGGTTTTTTTGTCTTTCTAGTTCCTCATAGTGATAAACAGATATAAATTCCAAGTGACTCAAAGAATAGAGCTATGCTCCCCGGCAACGGCGCCAGAAAATAGTCTTGATAACCCACAAGTATAGGGGATCGCAACAGTTTTCGAGGGTAGAGTATTCAACCCAAATTTATTGATTCGACACAAGGGGAGCCAAAGAATATTCTCAAGTATTAGCAGTTGAGTTGTCAATTCAACCACACCTGTAAGACTTAATATCTGCAGCAAAGTATTTAGTAGCAAAGTAGTATGGAAGTAACGGTAACGGTAGCAAAAGTAACAGTAGCAGTTTTGTAGTAATCGTAACAGTGGCAACGGAAAAGTAACTAAGCAAAGATCAATATGTGAAAAGCTCATAGGCCTTGGATCAATGATGGATAATTATGTCGGATGCGATTCCTCATGCAACAGTTATAACATAGGGTGACACAGAACTAGCTCCAGTTCATCAATGTAATGTAGGCATGTATTCCGAATATAGTCATACATGCTTATGGAAAAGAACTTGCATGACATGTTTTGTCCTACCCTCCCGTGGCAGCGGGGTCCTATTGGAAACTAAGGGATACTAAGGCCTCCTTTTAATAGAGTACCGGACCAAAGCATTAACACTTAGTGAATACATGAACTCCTCAAACTACGGTCATCACCGGGAGTGGTCCCTATTATTGTCACTTCGGGGTTGCCGGATCATAACACATAGTAGGTGACTATTGACTTGCAAGATAGGACCAAGAACTCACATATATTCATGAAAACATAATAGGTTCAGATCTAAAATCATGGCACTCGGGCCCTAGTGACAAGCATTAAGCATAGCAAAGTCATAGCAACATCAATCTCAGAACATAATGGATACTAGGGATCAAACCCTAACAAAACTGACTCGATTACATGGTAAATATCATCCAACCCATCACCGTCCAGCAAGCCTACGATGGAATTACTCACGCATGGCGGTGAGCATCATGCAATTGGTGATGGAGGATGGTTGATGATGACGATGGCGACGGATTCCCCTTTCCGGAGCCCCGAACAGACTCCAGATCTGCCCTCCCGAGAGAGATTAGGGCTTGGCGGCGGCTCTGTATCGTAAAACGCGATGACTCCTTCTCTCTTATTTTTTTTCTCCTCGAATGTGAATATATAGAGTTGGAGTTGAGGTTGGTAGAGCCTCAGGGGGCCCACGAGTCAGGGGGCGCGCCCTCCATCCTCTTGGACAGGGTGTGGGCCCCCTGGTGTTGATACTTTTGCTAGTATTTTATAATTCCAAAAATATTCTCCGTAAAGTTTTAGGTCATTCTGAGAACTTTTATTTCTGCACAAAAATAACACCATGGCAATTCGGCTGAAAACAGCGTCAGTCCGGGTTAGTTCCATTCAAATCATGCAAGTTAGAGTCCAAAACAAGGGCAACAGTGTTTGGAAAAGTAGATATGTTGGAGACGTATCGGTCATTGAGCTGAACGTGTGCTGAACACGGAGGTGCCGTACGTTCGGTGCTTGATTGGGATGGATCGTGAAGGTGTACGACTACATCAACCGCGTTGATAAACGCTTTCGCTTTGCAATCTTCAAGGGTATGAAGATGCTCTCCCCCTCTCGTTGCTATGCATCTCCTAGATAGATCTTGCATGAGCGTAGGATTTTTTTTGAAATTGCATGCTACGTTCCCCAACAGTGGCATCCGAGCCAGGTCTATGCATAGATGATATGCACGAGTAGAACACAAAGAGTTGTGGGCGATAATAGTCATACTGCTTACCACCAACGTCTTACTTTGATTCGGCGGTATTGTTGGATGAAGCGGCCCGGGCCAATATTACATGACCGCGTTCACGAGACTGGTTCTACCGACGTGCTTTGCACACAGGTGGCTGGCGGGTGTCTATTTCTCCAACTTTAGTTGAATCAAGTTTGACTACGGCCAGTCCTTCTTGAAGGTTAAAACAACACACTTGACAAAAAATCGTTGTGGTTTTGATGCGTAGGTAAGAACGGTTCTTGACAGAAGCCTGTAGCAGCCATGTAAAACTTGAAACAACAAAGTAGAGAACGTCTAACTTGTTTTTGCAGGGCATGTTGTGATGTGATATGGTCAAGACGTGATGAAATATAAATTGTTGTATGAGATGATCATGTTTTGTAGAAGTTATCAGCAACTGGCAGGAGCCTTATGGTTGTCACTTTATTGTATGAAATGCAATCGCCATGTAATTACTTTACTTTATCACTAAGCGGTAGCGATAGTCGTAGAAGCAATAGTTGGCGAGACGACAACGATGCTGCGATGGAGATCAAGGTGTCAAGTCGGTGATGATGGAGATCATGACGGTGCTTTGGAGATGGAGATCAAAGGCACAAGATGATGATGGCCATATCATGTCACATATTTTGATTGCATATGATGCTTATCCTTTATGCATCTTATTTTTCTTAGTACGGCGGTAGCATTATAAGATGATCCGTCACTAAAATTTCAAGGTATAAGTGTTGTCCCTGAGTATGCACCGTTGCGACAGTTCATCGTGCCGAGACACCACGTGATGATCAGGTGTGATAAGCTCTACGTTCACACAAAACGGGTGCAAGCTAGTTTTGCACATGCAGAATACTCGAGTTAAACTTGACGAGCCTAGCATATGCAGATATGGCCTCAGAACACTGAGACCGAAAGGTCGAACGTGAATCATATAGATATGATCAACATAGAGATGTTCACCATTGAAAACTACTCTATCTCACGTGATGATCAGACATGGTTTAGTTGATATGGATCACGTGATCATTCAGATAACTAGAGGGATGTCTATCTAAGTGGGAGTTCTTAAGTAATATGATTAATTGAACTTTAATCTATCATGAACTTAGTCCTGATAGTTTTTGCATATCTATGTTGTAGATCAATAGCTCACGTATAGCTCCCCTGTTTTGTTTTTTTGATATGTTCCTAGAGAAAAATAAGTTGAAAGATGATAGTAGCAATGACGCAGACTGGGTCCATGATTTGAGGATTATCCTCATTGCTGCACAGAAAAATTATGTCCTTAATGCACCGCTAGCTAGGTGACAGATTGCAGGAGCAGATGCCAACGTTATGAACGTTTGACAAGCTCGGTATGATGACTACTTGATAGTTTAGTGCACCATGCTTTACGACTTAGAACCGGGACTTCAAAAACGTTAACGCCACAAAGCATATAAGATGTTCCAAGAGCTGAAATTGGTATTTCAGACTCATGCCCGAGTCGAGAGGTATGAGACCTCTGACAAGTACTTTGCCTACAAGATGGAGGGGAATAACTCAAACAGTGAGCATGTGCTCAGAATGTCTAAGTACTACAATCGCTAGAATCAAGTGGGAGTTAATCTTCCAGATAAGATAGTGATTGACAAAGTTCTCTAGTCACTATCACCAAGTTACTAGAACTTCATGATGAACTATAATATGCAAGGGATGACGAAAACGATTCCCAAGCTCTGCGTGATACTGAAACCGGAGAAGGTAGAAATCAAGAAAAAGCATCAAGTGTTGATGGTTGACAATACTACTAGTTTCAAGTAAAAGGGCAAGGGAAAGAAAGGGAACTTCAAAAAGGAATGGCAAGCAAGTTGCCACTCCCATGAAGAAGGCCAAAGCTAGACCTAAGCCTGAAACTGAGTGCTTCTGCTGCAAAGGGAATGGTCACTGGAAGCGGAACTACCCCAAATACTTGGCGGATAAGAAGGATGGCAAAGTGAACAAAGGTATATTTCATATACAGGTTACTGATGTGTACTTTACTAGTGTTCATGGTAGACCCTGGGTATTTGATACCAGTTTAGTTGCTAAGATTAGTAACTCGAAAGAGGAGTTGCAAAAATGAACAGATACTAGTTGAGCGCGAGGTGACGATGTGTGTTGTAAGTGATTCCAAGGTTGATAAGGTGACCATCGGACACTCCCTTTACCTTACGGATTAGTGTTGAACCTAAAATAAATGTTATTTGGTGTTTGCGTTGAGCATGAATATCATTGGATCATGTTTATTGCAATACAGTTATTCATTTAAGTCAAAGAATAATTGTTGTTATGTTTACATGAATAAAACCTTCGATGGTCATACACCTAATATAAATGGTTTATTGAATCTCGATCGTAGTGATACACATATTCATAATATTGATGCCAAAAGATGCAAAGTTGATAATGATAGTGCAACATACTTGTGGCACTGTCGTTTAGGTCATATTGGTGTAAAGCGCATGAAGAAACTCCATGTAGATGGGCTTTTGGAATCACTTGATGCTTGCGAACCATGCCTCATGGGCAAGATGACTAAGACTCCATTCTCCTGAACAATGGAGCAAGCCACTGACTTATCGGAAATAATACATACCGACGTATGCAGTCCGATGAGTGTTGAGGCTCGCGGTGGGTATCGTTTTTTTCTGACCTTCACAGATGATTTAAGCAGATATGGGTATATCTACTTAATGAAACATAAGTTTGAAACATTTGAAAAGTTCAAAGAATTTCAGAGTGAAGTGGAAAATCATCGTAACAAGAAAATAAAGTTTCTATGATCCGATCGTGGAGGTGAATATTTGAGTTATGAGTTTGGTCTTCATTTGAAACAATGTGGAATAGTTTCACAACTCACGCCACCTGGAACACCATAGCGTAATGGTGTGTCCAAACATAGTAACCTTACTTTATTAGATATAGTGCGATCTATGATGTCTCTTTCCGATTTACCGCTATCATTTTGGGGTTATGCTTTAGAGACGGTTGCATTCACGTTAAATAGGGCACCATCTAAATCGGTTGAGACAACACCATATGAACTGTGATTTGGCAAGAAACCTAAGTCGTCGTTTCTTAAAGTTTGGGGTTGCGATGCTTATGTGAAAAAGCTTCAACCTGATAAGCTCGAACCCAAATCGGAGAAATGTATCTTCATAGGATACCCAAAGGAAACTGTTGGGTACACCTTCTATCACAAATCCGAAGGCAAGATCTTTGTTGCTAAGAATCGATCCTTTCTAGAGAAGGAGTTTATCTCGAAAGAAGTGAGTGGGAGGAAAGTAGAACTTGATGAGGTAGTTGTACCTTCTCCCGAATTGGAAAGTAGTTCATCACAGAAATCAGTTCCAGTGATCCCTACACCAATTAGTGAGGAAGCTAATGATGATGATCATGAAACTTCAGATCAAGTTAGTACCAACCTCGTAGGTCAACTAGAATACGTTCCGCACCAGAGTGGTACAGTAATCCTATTCTGGAGGTTATGTTACTAGACCATGACGAACCTACGAACTAGGAGCACTACTAGGAAAAGGCCTACTAATGGCGCACCAGTTTTGCCTACTAATGGCGCACTACTAGTGCGCCATTAGTATTTTTTAGTAATGGCGCACCGCTGGTGCGCCATTAGTATACCTAGAGGTGCGCCATTACTATCTGACTTAGTAATGGCGCACCACATAGAAGTGCGCCATTAGTAATAATTTTTTTTATTTTTTTCTTAATCTCGGGTCACTATGGCTTAATCTCGGGTCACTATGGCTTAATCTCGGGTCAATATGCTTAATCTCAGGTCAAATCACACTATGTGGTCAAACTTCCCGGAAGGTCACCCATCCTCACAATACTCCAGCCCGAGCACGCTTAACTTCGTAGTTCTATCCAACCCCAGCACCACCTCACTTCACATGCACTTGTTGATATATCTATCATATCAATCCTATTAAACCTTGCTGATGTCTAGGACTTTGTTCATGTTCATGAGTATGATGAAATTTTGAAAAAATATTTCAAACTTCCCGGTTATATTATGTATCATATTTTGAAAAATAATTCCAAAAAAATTTTGAAACCAATTTTTTTCTGTTACTAGTGGCGCACCTAGCATACGGTGCGCCACTAGTAAGTTTGAATTTTTTTTGCCTACGGATCTTAAAAGCCCCGTAACTTTTTTTTCTGTTAGGTTTTTGGGGTTTTTGAAAATTTTTAACGGGGTTCCGCTTGATAAATTCGTATGTAACTTTTCAAGTAGATGATTTTTCATATAGAAAACTTTTTAATCCGAGTTCGTATGCAAAAGTTATGCCCATTTTACAAATTCCAGAGAGATTTTGCAAATAAAGTCAAATTTCATATTTGTAAATTTTCCCAACAACTAGACCACATATCACATGGGAAACTTATTTTCTTTTATTTTTTTGACATTTCCATCAATTTCTTTCATTTTTTTAAACTGAAAAGGCGGTCCAAGGGGGGGTGCATTCGGTGGAAGTTTTGGGCCAAGTTAGTAATGGCGCACCACACCCATGGTGCGCCATTACTAGTTTTGAAAAAAAAACAAATTCTGAATTTTTTTTGAAAAAAACTTAGTAATGATGCACCAGTTGACAGTGCGCCATCACTAGTTTTAACTAGTAATGGCGCACCGTAATGGCGCACTGTCCACTGGTGCGCCATTACTAGTTTTGAAAAAAAAATTGAAATTTTTTTTGAAAAAATTTACTAGTGGCGCACCGTAGATGTGGTGCGCCATTACTAGTTTAACTAGGAATGGCGCACTATCCACTGGTGCGCCATTACTAGTTTTGAAAAAAAATGAAAAAAAATTTGTTACTAATGGCGCACCGTGGATGTGGTGCGCCATTAGTATTTGGACACTAATGGCGCACCAACACATGTTGCGCCATTAGTATATACTAATGGCGCACCACATGTCTGGTGCGCCATTAGTGGCCATATCATCGAGGAAGCGGTGATGAGCCCAGATTCCGCGAAATGGCTTGAAGCCATGAAATCTGAGATGGGATCCATGTATGAGAACAAAGTGTGGACTTTGGTTGACTTTCCCGATGATCGGCAAGCCATTGAGAATAAATGGATCTACAAGAGGAACACAGACGCTTATAGTAGTGTTACTATGTACAAAGCTCAAATTGTCGCAAAAGGTTTTCGACAAGTTCAAGGTGTTGACTACGATGAGATTTTCTCGCTCGTATCGATGCTTAAGTCTATCCGAATCATGTTAGCAATTGCCACGTTTTATGTAATCTAGCAAACGGAAGTCAAAAATTGCATTCCTTAATGGATTTCTTAAAGAAGAGTTGTATATGATGCAACCAGAAGGTTTTGTCAATCCTAAAGGTGCTAACAAAATGTGCAAGCTCCAGCGATCCATCTATGGACTGGTGCAAGCATCTCGGAGTTGGAATATACGCTTTGATGAGTTGATCAAAGCATATAGTTTTATACAAACTTGCGGTGAAGCCTGTATTTACAAGAAGGTTAGTGGGAGCACTACAACCTTTCTGATAAATATACGTGAGTGACATATTGTTGATCGAAAATGATGTAATTTTTTTTGGAAAGCATAAAAGAATGTTTGAAAGGAGTTTTTCAAAGAAAGACCTCAGTGAAGCTGCTTAGATATTTAGCATCAAGATCTATAGAGATAGATCAAGACGCTTGATAAGTTTTCTCAATGAGTACATACCTTGACAAGATTTAGTAATTCAGAATGGAACAATCAAAGAAGGAGTTCTTGTTTGTGTTGCAACGTGTGAAATTGAGTAAAGACTCAAAACCCGACCACGGCAGAAAATAGAAAGAGAATGAAAAGTCATTCCTTATGCCTCGGTCATAGGTTCTATAAAGTATGCTATGATGTGTACCAGACCTATTGTGTACATCACCATGAGTTTGGCAAGAGGGTACAATAGTGATCCAAGAGTGGATCACTGGACAGCGGTCAAATTATCCTTAGTGGAATAAGGATATGTTTCTCGGTTATGGAGGTGACAAAGAGTTCGTCATAAAGGGTTATGTCAATGCAAGCTTTGACACTGATCAGAATTACTCTGAGTCTCAATCTGGATACATATTGAAAGGGGGAGCAATTAGCTAGAGTAGCTCCATGCAGAGCATTGTAGACATAGAAAATTTGCAAAATACATATGGCTCTTAATATGGCAGACCCGTTGACTAAACTTCTCTCACAAGCAAAACATGATCACACCTTGGTACTCTTTAGGTGTTAATCACATGGCGATGTGAACTAGATTATTGACTCTAGTAAACCCTTTGGATGTTAGTCACATGGTGATGTGAACTATGGGTGTTATTCACATGGCGATGTGAACTAGATTATTGACTCTAGTACAAGTGGGAGACTGAAGTAAATATGCCCTAGAGGCAATAATAAAGTTGTTATTTTATATTTCCTTATTCATGATAAATGTTTATTATTCATGCTAGAATTGTATTGACCAGAAACTTGATACATGTGTGGATACATAGACAAAACACCATGTCCGGAGTAAGCCTCTACTAGACTAGCTCGTTAATCAAAGATGGTTAAGTTTCCTAACCATAGACATGTGTTGTCATTTGATGAACGAGATCACGAGAATGGTGTGATGGACAAGACCCATTCGTTAGCTTAGCATGTTGATCGTTCTGTTTTATTGCTATTGCTTTCATGTATGTCAAATACATATTCCTTTGACAATAAGATCATGCAACTCCAGGATACCGGACGAACGCCTTATGTGCTATCAAACTTCACAACGTAACTAGGTGATTATAAAGATGCTCTACAGGTATCTCCGAAGGTGTCTTGTTGGGTTGGCATGAATCAAGATTAGGATTTGTCACTCTGAGTATTGGAGAGGTATCTCTAGGCCCTCTCGGTAATGCACATCATAAGAAGCCTTGCAAGCAATGTGACTAATGAGTTAGTTGCGGGATGATGTATTATGGAACGAGTAAAGAGAGTTGCTGGTAACGATATTGAACTAGGTATGAAGGTACTGACGGTCGAATCTCGGGTAAGTAACATATCGATTATAAAGGGAATAATGTATGTTGTCATAAGGTTCGACCGATAAAGATCATCATAGAATATGTAGGAGCCAATATGGGCATCCAAGTTCCGCTATTGGTTATTGACTAGAGAGGTGTCTCGGTCATGTCTACATAGTTCTCAAACCCGTAGGGTCCGCACGCTTAACGTTCGTTGACGATATAATACTGTATGAGTTATGTATGTTGGTGACCGAATGTTGTTCGGAGTACCGGATGAGATCACGACATGACGAGGAGCTCCGAAATGTTCTGGAGGTAAAGATTGATATATAGGATGATATGGTTCGGCCAAGGGGTGAAGCCCACAGGGCTTTAGGTCGGTGCAAAAGGAGTTTTGCGGAGGCTAGGGGGCCAAACGCCGGAGACCTTGGCGTCTGGCCCTGGGCCAGACGCCAAGGCCCATGGCATCTGGGCCAGACGCCAAGGACCATGGCGTCTAGTCCTGGAAGTCCGGGATGGACTCTTCCTTGCGGGAAAAACCGACTTTGAGGAGGCTTTTACTCCAAGTTTCGACCCTAGGGCTCAACATATAAATAGAGAGGCAGGGCTAGCACCTAGAACCCATCAAGAATCACCAAGCCGTGTGCTGGCAACCCCGTCCCCTCTACTTTATCCTCCGTCATAGTTTCTGTAGTGCTTGGCGAAGCCCTGCAGAGATTGTTCTTCACCAACACCGTCACCACGCCATCGTGCTGCCGGAACTCATCTACTACTTCAATCGTCTTGCTGGATCAAGAAGGCGAGGACGTCATCGAGCTGAATGTGTGCTGAACGCGGAGGTGTCGTGCGTTCGGTACTTGATCGGGACGGATCGTGAAGGTGTACGACTACATCAACCGCGTTTATAAACATGATGACCCACAAGTATAGGGGATCTATCGTAGTCATTTCGATAAGTAAGAGTGTCGAACCCAATGAGGAGCAGAAGGAAATGACAAGCAGTTTTTAGTAAGGTATTCTCTGCAAGCACTGAAATTATCGGTAACAGATAGTTTTGTGATAAGGTAATTTGTAATGGGTAACAAGTAATAAAAGTAAATAAGGTGGAACAAGATGGCCCAATCCTTTTTGTAGCAAAGGACAAGCCTGGACAAACTCTTATATAAAGGAAAACGCTCCCGAGGACACATGGGAATTATCTTCAAGCTAGTTTCATCACGCTCATATGATTCGCGTTCGTTACTTTGATAATTTGATATGTGGGTGGACCAGTGCTTGGGTACTGCCCTTCCTTGGACAAGAATCCCACTTATGATTAACCCCTATTGCAAGCATCCGCAACTATAAAAGAAGTATTAAGGTAAACCTAACCATAACATGAAACATATGGATCCAAATCAGCCCCTTACGAAGCAACACATAAACTAGGGTTTAAGCTTCTGTCACTCTAGCAACCCATCATCTACTTATTACTTTCCAATGCCTTCCTCTAGGCCCAAACAATGGTGAAGTGTCATGTAGTCGACGTTCACATAACACCACTAGAGGAAAGACAACATACATCTAATCAAAATATCGAGCGAGTACCAAATTCACATGACTACTTATAGCAAGACTTCTCCCATGTCCTCAGGAACAAACGTAACTACTCACAAATCATATTCATGTTCATAATCAGAGGGGTATTAATATGCATAAAGGATCTGAGCATATTATCTTCCACCAAATAAACCAACTAGCATCAACTACAAGGAGTAATTAACACTACTAGCAACCCACAGGTACCAATCTGAGGTTTTGGGATAAAGATTGGATACAAGAGATGAACTAGGGTTTTAGAGGAGATGGTGCTGGTGAAGATGTTGCTGGAGATTGCCCCCCTCCCGATTAGAGGATCGATGGTGATGACGATGGTGATGATTTCCCCCTCCCGAAGGGATGTTTCCCCGGTAGAACAGCTGCGCTGGAGCCCTAGATTGGTTTCGCCAGGTTCCGCCTCGTGGCGGCGGTGTTTCGTCCTGAAAGCTTTCTTATGTTTTTTTTCAGGGCGAAAGACTTCATATAGCCAAAGATGGGCATCGGAGGCCTGCCAGAGGGCCCACGATGCAAGGGGCGCACCCAGGGGGTAGGGCCCGCCCCCACCCTCGTGGATGGTGGGTGGCCCCCTCTGGTAGTTTCTTCGCCCAATATTTTTTTTTATTCTGGAACAGACTTCTGTGGAGTTTCAGTACTTTTGGAGTTGCGCAGAATAGGTCTGTAATATTTGCTCCTTTTCCAGCCCAGAATTCCAGCTGCTGGCATTCTCCCTCTTCATGTAAACCTTGTAAAATAAGAGAGAATAGGCATAAGTATTGTGACATAATGTGTAATAACAGCCCATAATGCAATAAATATTGATATAAAAGCATGATGCAAAATGGACGTATCAAAACGCTTCCGCTTTGCGATCTTCAAGGGTATGAAGATGCTCTCCCCCTCTCGTTGCTATGCATCTCCTAGATAGATCTTGCGTGAGCGTAGGATTTTTTTAAAACTGCATGCTACGTTCCCCAACAACTATGTGTGGTGTAGAGAACCCACTATATAAGGAGGTCCCAAACTTCCTCAAGTTCCGGGTGATACTAAACTTTAGAATCACCACTTGCTATTTTTACACATGGGCCACTTTGAGATTTCAAAATTTGTTAATTGGCCAGGCCCATTAATTTCAAGCAGTCCCCCATATGATCTCAAATAACCATTTAGAGATTTTCCTTTTCTCACCACTTGTTTAATATACTAGTGTTTCAGCAGAGACTGTTAAGTTGAACTTCTGCCTAGAGCTTTAAGTTACATCCATCCACAATTTGACAATGGACTATGTCTTGAATTGCTAGTTTTGTGTGAACATGTTTCACTCAAAGTCTTAACCAGTACCTGGCTGCCAGTAGGCTACCCCGCGGTTTGAAGCATATAAGTTGTACTCCCTTCTCTCTTCGTGAACTTACTAGAGATCACCCAAGTCTCATAGATTGTGACGTTTATAGTCAGAGCTCATATAGGTGCGCTCTTTCAAGAATGCTCTGTAGGTCAACATCTTTGTTAATTATAACCAATAGAACCACATTAAGGCATGTTGCCAACCAGCCTTATAGCTTCGAGAGTTTTTCATCTTCACCTACAAACGGTCACATATTACTCTCCTGAGTTAACCAATAGCTTGTTCATCCCAGGTCCAAATTCATGAGATCTCCAATCAGGTTGGGTTACCACTATGGTGTAACATATATGGGTCTCATACCCATTCCCCTGTATGCATTATCTATCACATTTTATAATAGTCCATTTGCAAAGGGATCTGCTAGGTTTTTGTCTGTTTGAATATACGTAATAGTTATTACTCCGGAGTTTCTCAACTTCCTAATAGACTTCAAACGTGTTCATGTGTCTTGATGACTTCACATTATCCTTAGAATTGTTCACTTTAGCGATAACCGTTTGGTTGTCACAATTCATAAGAATAGTCGGCACAAGTTTTTCGACCACAAGCAAGTCCATCAAGAGCTCACGCAGCCATTCTACCTCAACAGTGGTTGCGTGTAACGCAGTAAGTTCTTCTTCGATAGTTGACCTCGTCAATATGACATGTTTGCAAGACCTCCATGACATTGCGCCACCTCCATGAGTAAATACATACCCACTTGTTGTTAGAGTACATCAATATCGGAGATCCAGTTCGAATCACTATATCCTTCTAGCACAGCAGGATGCCCTAAATAGTGAATTTTGTAACTCATAGTACCTCTCAGATAGAGCAAACCCTTTTCTAATGTATGCCAATGGTCATTTCCCGGGTTGGACATGAACCTGCTCAATTTGCTCATAACAAAAGAGATATCTAGCCTTGTTTGGCTAACTACATGAGTGAACTGACAATTTTAGAGTATCTTAATTGATCTCTCATTTCTTTCTTGTTCTTCCGGAGTGTGACGCTAGGATCATAAGGTGTTGGAGAAGGCTTGCTACCCATAAAGCTGAACCAGCTAAAGACCTTCTCAACATTGTAAGATTGCGTTAGAGTAATCTCACCCACATCCTTAATAAGTTTGATGTTTAGAATTACATTGACTTCTCCCAGATCTTTCATGTCAAAGCTCTTTGATAGAAAAGACTTGACCTCATTGATAGCATCAATGTTTGTACGAAAGATCAGTATGTATGTCATCCAGATACAAACATAATATAACACTATTGCCCCCACCACATGGTGATAGTAAACACACGTATCAGCTACTCTAATGACAAATCCTGCAGAAGTCATAGTTCTTTCAAACTTCTCATACCATTACTTAGGTGCCTGTTCCAGACCATACACAGATTTTAACAACTTGCGCACCTTTCTCTCTTCATCCTTTACCACAAACCCATCAGACTTATCCATACAGATTCCCTCTACCAATTCTCCATTTATAAAAGTTGCCTTTATATCCAGTTGATGCGTGATAAGACCAAAGGCAGCCAGGAAAAGTAGCATCCAAATGGTGGTCATTCTAGCAACGGGTGAATAGCTGTCAAAGTAATATTCGCCTTCTTTCTAGGTGTAGCCGTTACCACAAGCCGTGCCTTGTACTTATAAATAGTACCATTAGGCCATATATTCTTTTTGAATATCCACTTATAGCCCATAGGTTTACAACCATAGGGTCGTTCTGTTAGCTCCCGAGTTCCATTAGAAAGAATTGATTCCATCTTATTATGAATAACTTCTTTCCAATCATCGACGTCGGGAGATGCAGCCTGTGCAATAGACTTGGGAGTGTCATCCACAAGCTTAAGGTATACAATGAAATTATTACCAAAGGATTTTGCAATCCTTTGTCTCTTGCTCCTCGCAAGAGCTGCATTGTTATCCTTCTCAAGGACTTCCTCATGTGATTGTTCAAAATACTCATCAGATGCACTAGATTCAGGATTTATCTTAGAAGAAAATCTAGCAATGCTATGCGTATCTTTCATAGGGAATATATTCTCAAAAAATGTTACATCATGAGATTCCATTATATATCAACATGTGTACCAGGTTCCTCATATTTAACCACTAAAAATCTATATGCAATGCTCCGCTCAATGACCTAGAAAGACACAATCCATTGTCTTTGGTTCGAGTTTGCGTTTCTGGTTTCGGAGCTTGTCTGTCGCCGTGAATATCATTTTCACAACGCGTCTCCATGTGGGGCAATCATAGACCCCTTGGGCCTGACCTTGAAGATTTTGATTTAACCAAGAAAGACGACCCCTAAAAATGTATGTATACATCGAAGAAATTGGTGCGCCATTTGAGAAGTGAAGAATTTGAAGCTTGAAGAGTTGCTTTTCAAAGTTTCTTTCTTCTTTATTTAAGTCAATAGATAATACCCTACTGTTAAAGGGGTTCTAGGTGATACATAGGAATATTTCCGAAGTGATGCTCAAACTCAAACCTAGCTATTTCTTCGAGTGAAGACTTTGGAAATCTCTTGCAATGTAGTCGAGTTCTTCTGGTCACTAACAAAACTGGTCTGATTGAAGAGTTGGAAATTCGTCAGTGCGATCCTCCTATCGTGAGGAATTTGAGAGTTCAAATCTCCAACCATTGTTGCGCGAGTGTCAACTGTCGAGTGGATCCTTATCTTGACAACGGTCTTGTCCGATAGGCATGATGGTCAAATCATGTCAGGTTTCCCTGGCTATAAATAGCCACCCCGCAACCATTTGTGGGTTGTCTGCTCAAAGTGATTGATTGACAAATCTCATCTAGAGACCCATCCTCCGACGAATTTGAGAGAAACCTAAGTGAGGAAAAATCCAAACAACCATAGCCCAAAAGTGATTGAGCATCACTAAAGAATTTGTTTTGTGTGATCCGACGCTTGTTATCTTTGAAGACTATGATCTTCTAGACGATTAGGTGTCATGTTCTGAGCAACCAAGAGAAAATTGTGGTGTGCCATAGAACGAGTCTGTGTAGGTTTTGAAAGTCTCACTAGTAGAAAACAGGGCTTTCGTTCGGGCCTGGCCAGCCCATTAGTCCCGGTTCGACACGAACCGGCATCCATGTGCTGCATTAGTCCCGGTTCGTGAGCCCAGGGGGCCGACCAGGGCCTCGTGGGCATTGGTCCCGGTTCGTTTCGACCAATTTGTCCCGGTTCTAGGCACGAAGCGGGACCAATGGGCCTCGCTCCTGGCCCATAGCCATTGGTCCCAGTTCATGGCTCGAACCGGGACACAAAGGGGATCTTTAGTCCCGGTTCCAGCTACGAACCGGGACAAATGAGTTGCCTATATATACCCCATCGCCGCAGCAGAGCACTCCACAGTGCTCTGTTTTTTGCTGACAGGCGGGGGGGGGGCATTGGGCGCTCTAGCTCACCTCCTATGCACATGAGGTGTTTGATGAAATGCCCGAGCCACACTAGTTAAGCTTTATCCTTTTGAAGCTCGACCTCCGAGCTCCATTTTCTCGAGATTTGTCTAGGTTTATATTAGCGGTGCGTCACGCCCCGTCCCCGTCTTCACCGCCATCGATCGCCCGCGCCGATCTCGTCGCCGGCACCACCGTGGTGAGCCTCTTGTTCTTATCTTCTTTTTGAAAGAAAAAAATTCTTACTTTACATAGATACTTGTCTAATTTTCTTACTTTTGACGCACATAATTATATATAATGCATGCAGATGAACCGGCAATGGATGTACGGTGACAGACACACCTCCGAGTACATTAAGGGCGTGCATGATTTTCTCGAAGTGGCTGAGGCAAACAAGCAGAATGGTTTTATGTGTTGTCCATGCCCTAAATGTGGGAATACGAAGTCTTACTCTGACCGGAAAATCCTTCACACCCACCTGCTTTACAAGGGTTTCATGCCACACTATAATGTATGGACGAGGCACAGAGAAATAGGGGTTATGATGGAAGACAGCGAAGAAGAAGAGGACGATGACAACTATGTGCCCCCTGAATACGGTGATGCTACAATGGGGGGAGCTGCTGAAGATTAAGAGCAACCAGACGATGCGCCCAATGATGCTGCAACGGGGGAAGCTACTGAAGATCAAGAGGAACCAGACGATGTGCCTGATGATGATGATCTCCGCCGGGTCATTGTCGATGCAAGGACACAATGCGAAAGTTAAAAGGAGAAGTTGAACTTCGATCGCATGTTAGAGGATCACAAAAAAGGGTTGTACCCCAATTGCGAAGATGGCAACACAAAGCTCGGTACCGTACTGGAATTGCTGCAGTGGAAGGCAGAGAATGTTGTGCTTGACAAAGGATTTGAGAAGCTACTAAAAATATTGAAGAAGAAGCTTCCAAAGGATAATGAATTGCCCGATAGTACGTACGCAACAAAGAAGGTCGTATGCCCTCTAGGATTGGAGGTGCAGAAGATACATGCATGCCCTAATGACTACATCCTATACCGCGGTGCGTACAAGGATTTGAACGCATGCCCGGTATGCGGTGCATTGCGGTATAAGATCAGACAAGATGACCCTGGTGATGTTGATGGCGAGCCCCACAGGAAGAGGGTTCCTGCGAAGGTGATGTGGTATGCTCCTATAATACCAAGGTTGAAACGACTGTTCAGAAACAAAGAGCATGCCAAGTTGATGCGATGGCACAGTGAGGACCGTAAGAAAGACGGGAAGTAGAGAGCACCCGCTGACGGGTTGCAGTGGAGAAAAATCGAGAGAAAGTACTGGGCTGAGTTTGCAGGTGACCCAAGGAACGTATGGTTTGCTTTAAGCGTGGATGGCATTAATCCTTTCGGAGAGCAGAGCAGCAATCGCAGCACCTGGCCCGTGACTCTATGTATGTGTAACCTTCCTCCTTGGATGTGCATGAAGCGGAAGTTCATTATGATGCCAGTTCTCATCCAAGGCCCTAAGCAACCAGGCAACGACATTGATGTGTACCTAAGGCCATTAGTTGAAGAACTTTTATAGCTGTGGAATGGAAATGGTGTACGTGCGTGGGATGAGCACAAACAGGAGGAATTTAACCTACACGCGTTGCTGTTTGTAACCATCAACGATTGGCCCGCTCTCAATAACCTTTCAGGACAGACAAACAAGGGATACCGCGCATGCACACACTATTTAGCTGACACCGAAAGTATATACCTGGACAAATGCAGGAAGAATGTGTTCCTGGTTCATCGTCGATTTCTTCCAACCAACCATCAATGTCGAAAGAAAGGCAAGCATTTCAAAGGTGAGGCAGATCACCAGAAGAAGCCCGCCATGCGTACCGGTGATCACGTACTTGCTATGGTCAATGATTTACACATAATCTTTGGAAAGGGTCCCGGCGGACTAGCTGTTTCGAATGACGCTGAGGGACGCGCACCCATGTGGAAGAAGAAATCTATATTTTGGGACCTACCCTACTGGAAAGACCTAGAGGTCCGCTCTTCGATCGACGTGATGCACGTGATGAAGAACCTCTGCGTGAACCTGCTAGGCTTCTTGGACGTGTATGGGAAGACAAAAGATACAACTGAGGCACGGGAGGACCTGCAATGTTTGCACGAAAAAGACGGCATGCCTCCAAAGCAGTATGAAGTCCTGCCAGCTACGCTCTTACCAAAGAGGAGAAGGAAATCTTCTTTGAATGCCTGCTTAGTATGAAGGTCCCGACTGGCTTCTCGTCGAATATAAAGGGAATAATAAATATTCCAGAGAAAAAGTTCCAGAACCTAAAGTCTCATGACTGCGACGTGATTATGACGCAACTGCTTCCGGTTGCATTGAGGGGGCTTCTACCGGAAAACGTCTGATTAGCCATTGTGAAGCTATGTGCATTCCCCAATGCAATCTCTCAGAAGGTGATCGATCCAGAAATCATACCAAGGCTAAGGAGTGATGTGGCGCAATGTCTTGTCAGTTTCGAGCTGGTGTTCCCACCGTCCTTCTTCAATATCATGACGCACGTCCTAGTTCATCTAGTTGAAGAGATTGTCATTCTGGGCCCCGTATTTCTACACAATATGTACCCCTTTGAGAGGTTCATGGGAGTCCTAAAGAAATATGTCCGTAACCGTGCTAGGCCAGAAGGAAGCATCTCCATGGGCCATCAAACAGAGGATGTCATCGGGTTTTGTGTTGACTTCATTCCTGGCCTTAAGAAGATAGGTCTCCCTAAATCGCGGTATGAGGGGAGACTGACTGGAAAAGGCACGCTTGGAGGGGACACAATAATATGCAGGGATGGATATTCTTGGTCTCAAGCACACTACACAGTTCTACAGAACTCTACCTTGGTGACCCCGTATGTCGATGAAAACAAGAACAGTCTGCGCTCCAAACACCCGGAGCAGTGCGACGACTAGATTACATGTGAACACATCAGGACTTTCAGCAGTTGGTTGGAAACACGTCTCAGAGGTGACAACATTGTTTGCGATGAGCTGTACTCGTTGTCCAGGGGACCATCTTTGACTGTACTGACTTACAAAGGATACGAGATAAATGGGAATACATTTTACATGATCGCCCAAGATCAAAAGAGCACCAACCAAAACAGCGGTGTCCGCTTTGATGCAGCAACTGATGTCTACTACACAACCTTCTTCTTGTAGACATTGTTGGGCCTCCAAGTGCAGAGGTTTGTAGGACAGTAGCAAATTTCCCTCAAGTGGATGACCTAAGGTTTATCAATCCGTAGGAGGCATAGGTTGAAGATGGTCTCTCTCAGGCAACCTGCAACCAAATAACAAAGAGTCTCTTGTGTCCCCAACACACCCAATGCACTAGTTCGGCGAAGATATGGTGATACAAGTGCAATATGGATGGTAGATATAGGTTTTTGTAAACTGAAAATATAAAAACAGCAAGGTAACAAGTGGTAAAAGTAAGCGTAAACGGTATTGCGATGCTAGGAAACAAGGCCTAGGGTTCATACTTTCGCTAGTGCAAGTTCTCTCAACAATAATAACATAGTTGGATCATATAACTATCCCTCAACATGCAACAAAGAGTCACTCCAAAGTCACTAATAGCGGAGAACAAACGAAAAGATTATGGTAGGGTACGAAACCACCTCAAAGTTATTCTTTCCAATCAATCCGTTGGGCTATTCCTATAAGTGTCACAAACAGCCCTAGAGTTCGTACTAGAATAACACCTTAAGACACAAATCAACCAAAACCCTAATGTCACCTAGATACTCCAATGTCACCTCAAGTATCCGTGGGCATGATTATACGATATGCATCACACAATCTCAATTCATCTACTCAAACCAACACATAGAACCTCAAAGAGTGCCCCAAAGTTTCTACCGGAGAATCAAGACGAAAACGTGTGCCAACCGCTATGCATAGGTTCATGGGCGGAACCCGCAAGTTGATCACCAAAACATACATCAAGTGAATCACGTGATATCCCATAGTCACCATAGATGTGCACGGCAAGACATACATCAAGTGTTCTCAAATCTTTAAAGACTCAATCCGATAAGATTACTTCAAGGGGAAAACTCAATCCATTACAAGAGAGAAGAGGGGGAGAAGAAACATAAGATCCAACTATAATAGCAAAGCTCGCGATACATCAAGATCGTGCCAAATCAAGAACAAGAGAGAGAGAGAGAGAGAGAGAGATCAAACACATAGCTACTGGTACATACCCTCAGCCCCGAGGGTGAACTACTCCCTCCTCGTCATGGAGAGCGCCGGGATGATGAAGATGGCCACCGGTGAGGGTTCCCCCCTCCGGCAGGGTGCCGGAACAGGGTCTCGAGAGGTTTTTGGTGGCTACAGAGGCTTGCGGCGGCAGAACTCCCGATCTAATCTCTGTTCTGGAAGTTTTACGGTACATCGGTATATATGGGTGAAAGGAGTACGTCGGTGGACCGAAGGGGGGGGCATGAGGTAGGGGGCGCGCCCCAGGGGGGTGGGCGCGCCCCCTACCGTCGTGAGCACCTCCTTCATCTTCTGACGTAGGGTCCAAGTCTATCCTGTAGGTTTCCTTCCAAAAATAACTTCTCCAGTTGATTTCATTCCGTTTCGACTCCGTTTGATATTCCTTTTCTTCGAAATACTGAAATAGGCATAAAACAGCAAATCTGGGCTGGGCCTCCGGTTAATAGGTTAGTCCCAAAAATAATATAAAAGTGGATAATAAAGCCCAATATTGCCTAAAATAGTAGATCATATAGCATGGAGCAATAAAAAATTATAGATACGTTGGAGACGTATCAAGCATCCCCAAGCTTAATTCCTGCTCGTCCTCGAGTAGGTAAATGATAAAAAGAATTTTTGATGCGGAGTGCTACTTGGCATTATTTCAATCTAACTCTTCTTAATTGTGGTATGAATATTCAGATTCGAAAGATTCAAGACAAAAGTTCATATTGACATAAAAATAATAATACTTCAAGCATACTAACAAAGCAATTATCTCTTCTCAAAATAACATGGCCAAAGAAAGTTATCCCTACAAAATCATATAGTCTGGCTATGCTCTATCTTCACCACACAAAGTATTTAAATTATGCAAAACCCCGATGACAAGCCAAGCAATTGTTTCATACTTTTGACATTTTCAAAACTTTTTCAATCCTCACGCAATACATGAGCGTGAGCCATGGATATAGCACTATATGTGGAATAGAATGGTGGTTGTGGAGAAGACAAAAAGAGGGAAGATAGTCTCACATCAACTAGGCATATCAACGGGCTATGGAGATGCCCATCAATAGATATCAATGTGAGTGAGTAGGGATTGCCATGCAACGGATGCACTAGACCTATAAGTGTATGAAAGTTCAAAAAGAAACTAAGTGGGTGTGCATCCAACTCGCTTGCTCACGAAGACCTAGGGCATTTTGAGGAAGCCCATCATTGGAATATACTCCCTCCGTTCCTAAATAATTGTCTTTCTAGAGATTTCAACAAGTGACTACATACGGAGCAAAATGAGTGAATCTACACTCTAAAACATGTCTACATACATCCGTATGTTGTAGTCCATTTGAGATGGCTAGAAAGACAATTATTTGGGAACGGAGGGAGTATAAGCCAAGTTCTATAATGAAAAATTCCCACTAGTAGATGAAAGTGACAAAATGAGAGACTCTCTATCATGAAGATCATGGTGCTACTTTGAAGCACAAGTGTGGTAAAAGGATAGTAGCATTGCCCCTTCTCTCTTTTTCTCTCATTTTTTTATTTTATTTTTATTTTTTTGTTTGGGCCTTCTCTTTTTTTATGGCCTCTTTTCTTTTCTCTTTTTTTTTTACTTTTTGTACGGAGTCTCATCCCGACTTGTGGGGGAATCATAGTCTCCATCATCCTTTCCTCACTAGGAGAATGCTCTAATAATGATGATCATCACACTTTTATTTACTTACAACTCAAGAATTACAACTCGATACTTAGAACAAAATATGACTCTATATGAATGCCTCCGGCGGTGTACCGGGATGTGCAATGACTCATGAGTGACATGTATGAAAGAATTATGAACGGTGGCTTTGCCACAAATACAATGTCAACTACATGATCATGCTAGCAATATGACAATGATGGAGCGTGTCATAATAAACGGAACGGTGGAAAGTTGCATGCAATATATCTCGGAATGGCTATGGAAATGCCATGATAGGTAGGTATGGTGGCTGTTTTAAGGAAGGTATATTGCTGGTGTATGATACCGGCGAAAGGTGCGCGGTATTAGAGAGGCTAGCAATGGTGGAAGGAAGGAAAGTGCGTATAATCCATGGACTCAACATTAGTCATAAAGAACTCATATACTTATTGCAAAAATCTACAAGTTATCAAAGCAAAGTATTACACGCATGCTCCTAGGGGGATAGATTGTTAGGAAAAGACCATCGCTCGTCCCCGACCGCCACTCATAAGGAAGACAATCAATAAATAAATTATGCTCCGACTTCATCCCATAACGGTTCACCATACGTGCATGCTACGGGAATCACAAACTTTAACACAAGTATTCCTCAAATCCACAATTACTCAACTAGCATGACTCTAATATCACCATATTTATATCTCAAAACAATTATCAAGCATCAAACTTCTCTTAGTATTCAACACACTCATAAGAATTTTCACAAATCATTTATGTTTAGCATATTAGGATTATTTAAGAAAATTACCATGCTATTTAAGACTCTCAAAATAATCTAAGTGAAGTTAGAAAAAAATTCTAATGGCGTGATGCTAATGGCGCACCGGTAGTGCGCCATTAGTAGGCAAAACCGGTGCGCCATTAGTAGGCCTTTTCCTAGTAGTGCCTTGAACCGTTGCATGCCCCTCATAGGGGATACTCGTAGGTACACATATTCACCAGGTTCAAAGCCATAGTGACCTGAGATTAAGAAAAAAACGAAAAAAAATTTGGAAATTTTTTTTTAATTGTTTTTTGAAAAAAAGATTGAAAAAAAAGTGTTACTAATGGCGCACTTCTATGTGGTGCGCCATTAGTATACCAGATACTAATGGCGCACCGTGGGCCATACTAATGGCGCACCAGCAGTGCGCCATTAGAATACCAGATTCTAATGGCGCACCACAGGTGCGCCATTAGAAAAAAATTCTAGTGGCGTGATGCTAATGGCGCACCGGTAGTGCGCCATTAGTAGGAAAAACCGGTGCGCCATTAGTAGGCCTTTTCCTAGTAGTGCCTTGAACCGTTGCATGCCCCTCATAGGGGATACTCGTAGGTACACATATTCACCGGGTTCAAAGCTGACTTCACGGTGTTTCTGATCGTAGTAACTCTTTTGTCGGCTTTGCACTGTCTTGAGTCGGTCCTGGATGAGTCTAACTTTCTCTTCAGCTTCCTTGAGCATGTCTGGGCCGAAGATACGACTGTCTCCGGTTTCTGACCAATTTAATGGTGTATGACATCTCCGTCCGTACAAGGCTTCGAAGGGTGCCATTTGTAGACTGGATTGGTAATTGTTGTTGTATGCGAACTCGGCATATGGCAAGCTTTCTTCCCAACAGGTTCCATAGGTGAGGAGACATGCTCTCAGCATGTCCTCTAGCATTTGATTCACGCGCTCAGTTTTCCCATCAGTCTGGGGGTGGTAGGCTGTACTGAATGCTAGCTGAGTTCCCAGAGCCTGTTGTAAATGATCCTAGAATTTCGAGACAAATTGAGTGCCTCTGCCTGATATTGTAGTCTTTGGAATTCCATGCAGACAAACTATACGGGAGAGATAAATCTTGGCAAGCTTCTGAGTGGTGTGGGTTGTCTTCACTGGGATGAAATGTGCCACCTTGGTTAATCTATCGGTGATGACCCATATGGCATCATTTCCGTGTTGTCACCGAGGTAGTCCGACAATGAAATCCATCCCTATTTCGTCCCATTTCCACTCAGGTGTCCTGTTTGGCTGTAGTAGTCCGGCTGGTTTTTTGTCCTCGGCTTTTATGCGTTGACAAGAATCGCAACATGCAATGAAGGTAGCTATATCCCTTTTCATATTGTGCCACCAAAATCTTTCCTGAATGTCCTTATACATTTCGGTTCCTCCAGGCTGGATTGAATATGGAGCGGTGTGGCTTTCGGTTAGGATTTGCTGTTTGAGGTCCTTTATATTTGGCACGCAGAGTCTGTCTCCGTACCATAATATTCCCTCATCATCTACGACGAATTCTGAGGCTTTGCCCATACTCACTTTTCTTTTTATGCCCTCGATGCTGGGGTGTCCATGCTGAGCTGTCTTAATCTGCTCCACAAGGGTGGCTTGCAATTCCAATTTTGACACAGTGCCTTCCGTGACCATCATCAAGTTGAGTTTGGTGAACTCCTATTGAAACTCAGGTCTCAAGTTTTGTAGACTGTCGTTGTCCGAGCTGGGGTTTCGACTAAGAACATCCGCCACTACATTTGCTTTTCCTGGATGGTAGTGGATGCCAACATCATAGTCTTTCACTAATTCCAACCAGCGCAATTGCCGTAAATTGAGCTCTGGCTGTGTGAAAATATATTTGAGACTTTTGTGGTCCATATATATTTCACAACGATTCCCAAGCAAGAAGTGTCTCCACTCTTTGAGTGCATGAATGACTGCTACCAATTCTAGGTCATGAGTGGGATAATTTTCTTCATGCTTTCGAAGTTGTCTTGAAGCGTATGCGACAACCTTGCCTTCTTGCATCAGCACACATCTGAGGCCTTCCCGGGATGCGTCACAATACACTTCAAAACTTTTGTGTATGTCTGGTATAACTAACACTGGTGTTGTTCTTAATTTCTTCTTGAGTTCATGGAAACTCTTCTCGCAAGCTTCAGTCCACACAAATTTCTTTTCCTTCTTGAGTAACTGTGTCATTGGTTTTGATATGGTGGAGAACCCCTCAATAAACCTTCGGTAGTATCCAGCCATTCCCAGGAAACTGCGGACATCTGTTACGTTGGTTTGCGGTTTCCAGCCAAGTACGGCCTTGACTTTTTCTGGGTCCACGGCAACACCTTCTTGGGTCAATACGTGGCCTAGAAAACCAACCTGTCTTAACCAAAATTCACATTTGCTGAATTTGGCGTATAATTGGTGTTTCCTTAATTCTCCTAGTACAATCCTGAGATGTTCTGCATGCTCTTCTGGTGTCTTAGAGTATACCAGAATGTCGTCAATGAACACCACAACAAATTTGTCCATAAATTTCATAAACACTTTGTTCATGAGGTGGACGAAATATGCGGGGGCGTTTGTTAGTCCAAACGGCATTACCGTAAACTTATATAGTCCGTATCTGGAGGTGAATGTTATCTTGGGGATGTCTTCTGTCCGGACTTTTCATTGATGATATCCTGACCTTAAATCAATTTTTGAGAAAACTTTGGCTTGTGCGAGCTGGTCAAATAAATCATTTTTCCGTGGCATCAGATATTTATTTTTGACGGTGACCATATTGAGTGCTCGATAGTCTATGCATAATCCCAGTGTCCCATCCTTTTTCTTGGCAAATACTACTGGTGAACCCCAAGGTGAGGAGCTGGCTCTTATAAATCCTTTGTCCAGTAATTCTTTTATTTGCTTCTTTAATTCTACCAACTCGGAGGGTGCCATCCTATAGGGTTTCTTGTAGATGGGGGAGGTTCCAGGTGCTAGTTCAATGCTGAACTCTATTTCCCGGTCTGGCGGCATGCCTGGTAGTTCTTCGGGAAATACGGCAGGGAACTCGCACACCACTGGAACTTTGCTTAACTCTGAGGTGTCCACCTTGTTCGATCTTGGTTGTCGTGATCCTGGTCTTTCTTGAGCTACGACTTTTATTGTCTTCCCGTGATGATGAGTGAGGATTACAGTCAGATTGAAGCAATCGATAAATCTTTTGTTGGTGGTTAACCAATCCATTCCTAGGATAACTTCCACTCCTTTATTTTCCAATACGACGAGGTTTGCTTGAAACTTTAGTCCTCTGAGCTCAATAACCACACCTTGGCAGTAACTCTGCGTGATTTGCTTATTCCCGGGGGACTTGATGATCATGGATTTTTCCAAAGGGAGTATCGAAAAATCATGTCGCAAAGCAAAACTCTTCGAAATGAACGAGTGAGAAGCTCCAGAATCAAACAAAACCATGGCAGGTATTGTGTTGACAGGGAACGTACCGAGTACGATATCCGGGGCATTTTGTGCTGCCTCCTTGGTCACATGGTTCAGGTGACCCTTCTTGTGATTGTTGTTGGGGTTGAAATTGTTACGCTTGGGTGCTGAATTGTTCCCATTGTTGTTGGGCTTTGGGGCCGAGTTTCTTGGCTTTGGGCACTGTTTAGCATAGTGTCCTTCCTCCCCACAAGCGTAGCAAGTAACGCCTGGGCGATACGTAAAATCCTTGTCCCTTGTGTGAAAAATTTTGATTGGCCGCGGAACATTGGTTGTGGGTCTATTTGCTCCAACCTTCTGAGGGTCAATCTTGTGCCGGTTGTTGCGAGCATGAGTAACCTGGTCTCTTTTCCGCTTGTGAAATTCCTCCAAGCTGTGGCGCTCATTTTCCAGTGTAATGGCCTTGTCCACAAGCGTCTTGAAGTACGCAAAGGTGTGTACGACCAGCTGGCATTTAAGTGCTGGTGCCATACCATCCAGAAGTTCTCCATCTTTTTGTTCTCCGTCATATGTTCTTCATTGGCATAGCGAGATAATAGGGTAAACTGACTATTGTAGTCGGTCACTGTCATGCTTCGCTGCTTGAGGTCGTCAAATTCCCTTTTCTTGATCTTCATAATGCTTCTAGGAATGTCCGCCCCACGAAATCCTTCTTTAAAATCTTCTTATGTGATATTATTCTCATTGGGGTGCATGTGTAGGAAATTCTCCCACCATGACGCGGCTGCTCCCGTGAGATAGTGAGGTGCATAAAGTACCTTCTCACGGTCTGAACACTGTGCAATAATCAACTTCCTCTCAATGTCTCGAAGCCAATCATCGGCCTCAAGAGGTTTATCAGTGTGAGAGAACGTTGGGGGACGCGTCTTCTGCAATTCAGACAATTTAGAGTGCTGCTGATATGGCTCACGATGATTCCCCATATTGATAACATGGTTCATCATTTCCTGGTGCTGCTATTGGCTTTGCTCGTAAAGGCGGCATACTTGAGAAAATGTTGTTTCACTGCCTTCCCGACTTGACTGTCCCTGTGTGAAGTTGTTACTAGTCTGGGCACCATAATTTTCTTCCGGCAGGTTTGGCATGGAACGAGTCCAGGGACGAGGCATTTTTCACTCTTGGGTAAATTTTGCAAACTCATGAGAAAATTGAGTCATAATAGTAAATAACTTTGTAAAGGCGGAAATTTTAAGAACTCCAACATTTTTCAAGAAAACACTCGATCGCGCATGGAGAAGGACCGCTCAGTACATATCTTACATGCAAGCCATAATTATACAATACATCACTCAGGATGTGCCTACACATTCCTGACATGTTATTTAGGCTAGTGCACTTCTCCAAGATCCTACATGATGCGCAAACAGGCTACTCCTCACCAAACCTATGTACATATAAACATATCCTACAAGCTGGCACATCACACTGCTGCTAGGCGTACTCAGTCGGAGATGGTGAAGACTTCCTTCAGTCTGCCGAGGGTAAGACCCAGTGGTGCTGGAGACTCAATCTCCTCTTCGCTAATAGGCTCAAGGCGCGAAGTACTGGGTTGTGGAGCTGGTGCAGGCGCGGTAGGTCGTGCAGCTCTGACGGGAGTAGGAGCAATGACCTGGTCAAACTCCTCAGTGGTAGTCAGGCGGCGAGCGGTGGCTAAGATGGCCGTTGTATATGATGCTGAGGATGAGACGAACGTCAGTGGTGGTTCCATGTGGAGGAGCTCCCTCCTGTTGGCGGAGCAGCCATGGATGGAATCCATACGAGCAGCTACGATGTCGTCCACGAGGTAGTTGAAAGCTGCCTCTAGTGCCTTGAGGTACTCAACAATCATCTCAATAGCCTCATCTCTTTATCCCCTGGCACAAGCGAATGCATAGTGGCAACTGTATGGCACGTGGCATGGGAGGTAGCGGTAGCGTCGAGTCTTCATTGAAGGAAGAACATCCCGGAGGCGAGCTATGGCCTCACAGGCAGCCATCTGCATGGCATGCCTCTCCGTAGGCATGGCCCTCCCGACGAATTGGAAGCGGCGGAACTCGGTGCGTCCTCCCTTGAACTGAACTTCGGCCTGGTACATGGACAAATTGTCGCTGAGCTTGTGCCGGTAGAGTGTGAACTCCGGGCGGACTGATGCTCCGATCGCGATCTTGGTGATGGAGATGAGGAGCTTGGTAAACCCCTCAGGGACATTGGCGAACACCTGTGACTCACAATCGTTGCTCGCCATCTAAAAAAGTAGACAAAATCCCGAATAGTCAAATCATAAATTTATGATGACCAACAGAAAATTGCTACAATATGCAGAATAATAAAATAAGCTAATAACCGATTAGCTATCACACCTAGTGGCTTCCTACAGTCAGTCTGGCTCTGATACCAAGTTTGTCGGGACTGCCTTTCCAATAAAACATTTATTGAAAAGCCGACCTTTGTAATAACCAGTACAGAAGAATTCTTCTTACTGGCAGACAAAACTTTGATACAAAAATCCAGCAGTACTAAATATTATACATGGTCGAGCTGAGGGTGCTCAACAATTTATTACAAGCACGCCTATATTATACATAAAGGCGGATATGATACAAGGGTATGGTGGCATAACTACTGACTCGTAATAAAGGTGGTGGTGGATATGTCACAGTGAGGTGGGTGACATGACTCTGAAATCTTACAGCTCATCAAGTGTCGGAGTGAGGCTTGATGATTTTTATTCGGGTGGCGGAAGCGTATATAATACAAGTGAACAACTCCAGGGTCGCACGTGACTGACTGGGACTCCTCTAGTCGTCGGACTCGCTATGGAACTCTTCATCCATAAGATCGCCTTCGTCAACATCTTGCCAAATCAACAAGCCAGGTGAGTACTTTGAATGTACTCGCAAGACAGTTCGGACATAAGATATAACGAACGTAAACATGATGCACATGAGTAGGTTAGTATGCACAATCAAATAATAGATTTGCACTGCACGATAAATAAAAGGAAGTCAGGCGGTAGTCATCCCGAAATCCCAATAAAAGTAACTAAAGACCGATCGGGTGTCTGAAGGGACGCCTCGAAAGGTAAAAGTAAATTAACATGCCGCAGTCGGGCGTCGGGGCGACACCACATAAATGTCTTATATTGAAAACTAAATGACAAAACGTGCCACAGTCAGACGTCTGAGCGACATCTCGAAAAGGGCTTATAATGAAAATAAATAACAATGATGCCACATTCGAACGTCTGAGCGACATCACATAAAGGGCTTATATAAAAATTAAATAACAATAATTCCACAGTCGGACGTCTGAGCGACATCACATAAAGGGCTTATATCAAAAGTAAGTAACAATAATGCCATAGTCGGACGTCTGAGCGACATCACATAAAGGGCTTAAAGTTTATCATTCAAATTTAAATCATCACAAGGAAATATTCAGCATATAACAATGAACGGGTTAGTCCGTTCACATGAATAACCTTCAGCCGAGTTTACCACTCTCGGTCTTATGTTTACTCTCCGGAGGCGGTCACCGGGGTTGACACAAAGATTTGACACTGAGACTGACACTGACACTGAGATGATGTCCAAGTCCTTGCTCGAGGACATGGGTACTAGAATGGTTTTGACTCTGCAGAGTTTGTACTCTTTATCACAGCCAACGGATTTCGGTAGTCACAAAGACTAGTTCCGTTTACGGTGTTTTAGGAGAAACACGTCTAACCAGTACACACCCATTCCACATTCCGTTGCCGGGAATCACCCTCGGTAACGTTCAAGAAAAACCTTAAGACGGGGAGGTCACAACCTCGAATAGCATGGGATCAAATTTATATCGCGCGCTCTATGGGGTGCCCCCCTCTCGGTCCCAACCGGAAACACCCATGCCCCCTGACCGGATGACGGGCTTTGATCCAGGGCCATGGAACCCTCATCACGGTCCCTCTGTTTGGTGTGTACAATGAAAGAGGTTTGCAACTTACTAAACCGCACTCTTTGCAGAAAACATGTGGCAGCACGACGGGGAAACAAACGGGATCGAGACTTGATCCACGTTAGAACTGGAGTTAACGGTTGACATAAGACTGGCATGCTTCAACAAAACCAGCTTGCAACCCATCATGCCACCACATGATCGTGTTATCTTATCATCATAAGAACACATCAAACTACAAAGCTCACTTGTAGCTTGTCTTGCATGCACATTACATTCACAAATGCTTATATAAACATGCCATGAGAAACACTACTCGAGCAAACATGCAAAACACTCATCATATCAAAGGTTCAAAAAAGCTTGCCTGGTTCGGAGAAGTCGGAGTCTAGTTCGGCGAACTACGCGTCTCCTTTACCTCCTCCGGTATCTACGTATTAAAGAAAAACCGGATACTACATAAATACCGTGCGTGCACAAAAAGTATTCCAAATATTTTTCAAATAAATATGACAAAAAACTATACAGAAATATAAAGATGGAAGAAAAAGATTCAAGTCAAAATCATCTTTTGTTTAAAAGTTATAAGGTTTTTAGTCCAGGGACCTTTCTGTAATGAAACAGAAAGTTTCCAGGGTTTATTTTATAAAAACAGAAAATGTTTCAGTTAAGAACACGCCAGCCCAGAGGGGAAGACGTATTTTTCCCAAAGGCGTTTTCAGAAAACGTTTCGAAAAAGAGAAAAAGCTGACGGGGAGGTCCCACTCGTCGGGTTTGAAAACTAAAACAGAGCACTGGCGCCCGAGGGCCGCGGTGGTCGCCGGCGGCGATCCACGGCGAGGCAGGGGGATCGGAAGGTACCAACGTGTTCACCGTGTTGTTCCGCACCTGTGGGTGGTGGGGTTGAGCGTCGGCGAGCCCCACTTCGATGGCGGCCCCAACTCCGGCGGACGGTGGTTCGGGCGAGGTTGGTTCTCGTCGAGGAGAGCTGCAGGCGTCGAATTGGGGTTCGGGTTAGAGCATTGGGTGTAGTAGGAGACGACTGGCACGGTCTGGGAGGCGGGGATGGTCTCACCAGAGTGAATCGCGCCAGGCCCGAAGCGGAATGGGGCGACCGGAGACGGAGAAGAAGACCCTCTCGAGGTCCTCCTAGTGGTTGGGCGTGGCTCTGGAGAGGTGGAGGGGTGATGCCTGGTCGAGGTCGAGCTCGAGGCTCCCTTTTATAGCCGGCCCGAGGCGGTGGCCGTGAATGAGATAACGCCGGCGATGATTACGGCGAGGCAGAGGTCGGTCGGGTGGTTTCGGGAGCTAGGCATCACCGCGATGGTCCACTGGTTCCATTCAAGTGCTAAGCTTGGCCTACCTTGGGTGGTACTCCACGTTCTCGATGGAATGGCTCACGGGACTCGTCGGCGGCAGAGAGCATGCTCTGTGCTGCTCAGGCCACGGTGACGGTGCCGCAGCGTGCACAGGCAAGCGGACAGCCACGCGGAGGCTACGGGTGGCTTGCGCGGTGCTGGACGGCGCCGAAAGGTGGTGCGGATCCCTGCTGGCCGCCGCGGGTGGCTCTGCCACCGCAGAAGCTGCCGGCGTCGGCGAGACACGTCACCACCGATGATGGTGCCCGAACAAACGAGTGTGCGGCGCTCTAGATAAGGAGGGGGAACAGGGAGCAAGGCGCCACTGCAGTTACTGGCGAGATCGACGCCGTGTTCTGAAGAAAACGACACTGACGGCGAAACAGAAACACTGAACTTCTGAACTTTCTGAATTTGAACAACAACAGTGCATGCCAGGTGCTCGATGAAATGATTTTGGCATGTGGAGAAATTTTCTGGAGCTGATCTTTGGTGAGGTGACCTCTCAATGCATCTGGGGGCTGCTTGATTTTTGTCAGAATTTTTGAAAAAGGGAAAATATGAATTTCACCAAAAATGACAAATCAGGTCCAAACTTGCAGTGGGCAAAATTTGAAATATTTGAACTGAGGACAAGTGGATCTTCATGGATCTAGGTTGAGGGTACTAAGGACTAGTCAGAGGAGTTTGTTTGGAGTTAAAACTAAAAAGGAAACTTGTAGTTCCTTTGAAAATCACCTAGGTCCAAAATAAATCACAAAAATAGTTTTGTGGTTAAAATAAACTGAATAAAAATAAAAATGGCTTGAAACTTGCTGGAGGTGGGAGTCTTGACTTGATCCAAGGCAGGGATGGGTTTTGGAAGGCAATATCAATGTGTGACATGGGAAAAGGAGAAATTTTTGAATGGGAAAAGAATAAACCCATAATCCCTAGGGTTTCTTTTTAATAGAAGAAATTTAAAAAATGAATTTGTGTAGAGCCAAGACAAAAATGAAAAGCTCTCAAGACCAAAAATCAAGGTTGAGAATAGTACCAAAATTTTTGTCATAAAATTTTTGAGAAGGAGAGTTCTTAAGAAAAAATTTAAATAGTCTCCTTCAAATCAAATAAAGATTTTGATAAAAATCAAATAAAATTTTTTGGAGTGTCACATTACCCGTACTCAATTGAGCCGGCCTCGGGGCCCCACCCTGCATCGTCGATGTAGAGCTTGCCGCGACGACTCTTGGTCATCCGTCCCACGGTGTAACCCTTGAGTCCTTCGAAGTTTCCCTCCAAGAACTTGAAACCATCGTGCGATAGCCCCACGGTGGGCGCCAACTGTCGTGGTTTTGTCACGACAGATGTCCTCTTGAAAGGACTTAGTCGTGGAGCCATCGCTACAGGTTAGCTCGAAGGGGTTAAAGCGGACAAAGGGACGCAAGAGAGTTAATACTAGTTCGGCCCCTTCAATGAAGGTAAAAGCCTACGTCTAGTTGTGATGGAATTGATGGGGTTTCGACGACTAGGGAGCAAACAAGCTTCGCCTAAGTCTCGAGTTGTTGTCTCTTGTCCTGAACTGCCGCCGGGTCGTCCCCTTATATACACGGGTGACGCCCGTCGGTTTACAGAGTCCCGAGACCGGCTCATACACGTGTCCGGTTCGGTCTCCACTATTTCTAACTTACAACACAAGTTACATACTGATGCCGGTTCGCGGCTATGGGCCTTAAACCGGTTCTGGGCCTTGGGCCCCTATATATCATCCTCATCTGCCTTCATGGGCTTCAAGCATACTCAACTACTGATGAAGTTAACCCGGCCTGTCCTGGCCGGTTTACGCCCAGTAGTAATATCCCCAACAGTAACAGATAGTTTTGTGATAAGGTAATTTGTAACGGGTAACAAGTAATGAAAGTAAATGAGGTACAGCAAGATGGCCCAATCCTTTTTGTAGCAAAGGACAAGCCTGGACAAATTCTTATATGAAGGAAAACGCTCCCGAGGACACATGGGAATTATCGTCAAGCTAGTTTTCATCAAGCTCATATTATTCGCGCTCGTTACTTTGATAATTTGGTATGTGGATGGACCGGTGCTTGGGTACTTCCCTTTCTTGGACAAGCATCCCACTAATGATTAACCCCTATTGCAAGCATCCGCAACTACAAAAGAAGTATTAAGGTAAACCTAACCATAGCATGAAACATATGGGTCCAAATCAGCCCCTTACGAAGCAACTCATAAACTAGGGTTTAAGCTTCTGTCACTCTAGCAACCCATCATCTACTTATTACTTCCCAATGCCTTCCTCTAGGCCCAAACAATGGTGAAGTGTCATGTAGTCGACGTTCACATAACACCACTAGAGGAGAGACAACATACATCTCATCAAAATATCGAACGAATACCAAATTCACATGACTACTTATAGCAAGACTTCTCCCATGTCCTTAGGAAAAAACATAACTACTCACAAATCATATTCATGTTCATAATCAGAGGGGCATTAATATGCATAAAGGATCTGAACATATGATCTTCCACCAAATAAACCAACTAGCATCAACTACAAGGAGTAATCAACACTAATAGCAACCCACGGGTACCAATCTGAGGTTTTGATACAAAGATTGGATACAAGAGATGAACTAGGGTTTTAGAGGATATGGTGCTGGTGAAGGTGCTGATGGAGATTGACCCCCTCCCGATGAGAGGATCGTTGGTGATGACGATGGCAATGATTTCCCCCTCCCGGAGGGAAGTTTCCCCGGCAGAATAGCTCCGCCAGAGCGCTAGATTTGTTCCGCCAAGGTTTTGCCTCGTGGCGGCGGTGTTTCGTCCCGAAAGCTTGCTTATGATTTTTTCCAGGATAAAAGACTTCATGTAGTAGAAGATGGTCACTGGAGGCCTGCCAGGGGGCCCACAAGGCAGGGGCGCGTGCCCAGGGGGGTAGGGTGCGCCCCCACTCTCGTGGATGGTGAGTGGCCCCCCTCTGGTACTTTCTCTGCTCAGTATTTTTTTATTAATTCCAAAAATAACTTTCGTGGAGTTTTAGGACTTTTGGAGTTGTGAAGAATAGGTCTCTAATATTTTCTCCTTTTCCAGCCCAGAATTCCAGCTGCCGGCATTCTCCCTCTTTATGTAAACCTTGTAAAATAAGAGAGAATAGGCATAAGTATTGTGACATAACGTGTAATAACATCCCATAATGCAGTCAATATCGATATAAAATCATGATGCAAAATGGACGTATCAGCGAGCACTTGAGGTGACCCGTATAAGAGTTTCGTGGGGAGAACTCCCTCTGCCCCGTAAACCAGGGCAAAGGGTGTCTGGCCAGTAGCTCGATTTGGTGTCGTTCTGATCGACCAATGAACTGTTGGCAACTCATCAACCTAGCGCCTTCCGCACTTGTGTAGCCTGTCAAAAGTCCTAGTCTTGAGGCCTCGCAGCACTTCTGCATTCGCCCTTTCGGCCTGGTCGTTACTTCTGGGATGAGCAACAGAAGCAAAACAGACCTTGCTGCCGAGGTCTTGAATGTACTGCATGAAGGTGCGGCTCATGAATTGCGTGCCATTATCGGTGATGACTCTGTTGAGCACACCAAAACGGCAAACTAGCCCCTTGAAGAACTTGACGGCTGTCTGCATTGTCACCTTTCTCACTGGTTCCACTTCCGGCCACTTTGTGAACTTGTCGACCACGACGTACAAGTACTCAAAGTGCCCGACAGCGCGGGGAAAGGGGCCCAGTATGTCGAGCCACAGACTGAAAATGGCCAGGAAAGAGAGCTTGTCTGAAGAGCTTGGGATGGTTGATGAAGCTTCTTTGAATGGAACTGGCACGCTTCACACTTTGTTACTAGGGCAGTTGCATCCGGGAGGGCGGTGGGCCAAAAGAAGCCTTGCCGGAATGCTTTGCCGGCAAGGGCTCTCGACCCTATGTGGGAGCCACACATGCCTCCATGTTCTCTGCCAACAGCCTCAGTGTGTCTTCCTGAGGAATGCACTTCAACTTCACATCATTCGGTCTCCTTCTGTATATGGCATCATCCACAAACTGGTACATGTTGGACCGATAGACTACTTTCTTTGCTTCTTCTTGCTCCTAAGGAAGCTCCCCTGTTTGGAGGAAACAGACGGTGCGCTGTGCCCATGCCGGAGCCTGAGGCTCGACGACAAGGGCTAAAGGCAGATCTTCAGCCGCAAGGGCAGTTGCCTCTACGGTCAGAGCTCGAGGCTCCGCCGGGGGTTGCTGCTCTCCAGCAAGCTTGGGTCACCCGGCAATTTCCTTGCCGGTGACTCCTGGGAGCTTAGCGGGAAAGTATTTGCCAGGGCCTACCTTCCTTCGCTTGTTCTATCTTGCTGATGGCTTGACGGACGGTTGAGTTAATTAAAGCACAAAGGTACATGGTTCCACAGGCAACTTCAGGGCAGCGCGCTTTGACAGGTTGTCAGCAATGCTGTTCTCCGCTCGGGGAACATGCTCTGCTTGCAATCGGTGAAAACCCTCTTCCAACTTCCTCACTTCAGCCACGTAGGCCTCCATCAACGGGCTCTGGTAATCCTTGTTGACTTGCTTAACGACGAGCTGCGAATCACCTCTGATGATGAGCTTCTTGATTTCGAGGTCTGCCGTGATCCTAAGACCGGCAAGCAATCCCTCGGACTCCGCCATGTTGTTCGTTGATTTTTCTCGGGGAAAGTGCATCTGGACTACGTACTTGAGGTGCTCTCCCATGGGCGTGACGAGTAGCACACCGGCTCCAGCACCTTGAAGTGAGAAAGCACCATCAAAGTAAATAACCCAATCGCGGCAGGTCTCCTTGCCGGGAAGGGTGGTTTCTTGAACCTCTTCGTTGGGCATTGCGGTCCATTCCGCTATGAATTCTACCAACGCTCGGCTCTTGATCGTTGAAGTACTTTCAAACTTGAGGCCAAAGCTCGACTGCTCCAATGCCCACTCCACAATCCTCCCTGTCACATCTGGGTTGTGCAAAATCCGTTGCAAAGGGAGGCGGGTGACGACGGTGATCTCATGTGTTTGGAAATAGTGATGCAGCTTTCTCAAGGCCATGAGGAGGCCGAAAAGTAGCTTCTGCATACCAGAATATCTTGATCTAGCCCCCTGTAAGAGGGAACTGACAAAATAAACGGGGTGCTGCACCACCTTCTTCTTTTGTCCCACTTTGCCCATCTACTCAGACTCTGTCTTGCCGGGACCGGGCCTTGCCGGGGGTTCCGCCTTGCCGGCGTCAGGCTCTGCCGGGGAGGGCCCCGGCCCGCCATCCGATGACTCTGCTGCTACTGCTGCCTCTTCCTCAAGTTCCCTCTGCGCCACTAGCGCAGCACTAACCACATGATTCGTTGCTGCTAAGTACAGCAGCAGCGACTCTTGTGGTTTAGGCGTGACTAGTATTGGTGTGGAGGAGAGGTACCTCTTCAAATCTTGCAACGCTGCCTCTGCCTCTGGAGTCCACTTTACTGGACCCACCTTTTTCAAAACTTTGAAAAAGGGGAGGGCGCGCTCAGCAGATTTGGAGATGAACCTACTCAGGGCAACAACGGAGCCGGCAAGCCTACAGACGTCTTTGACCCGTTTTGCCTTGAGCTTGTCGGGATTTGCTTCAATTCCGTGTTGAGACACAAAGAACCCAAGAAGTTTGCCGGAGGGGACACAGAACACGCACTTCTCTGGGTTGAGCTTGAGGTTGATCTTGTGCAGATTTGCAAATGTTTCTTCTAAATCTTGCACGAGCGTGGCCCTGTCCTTGGTTTTGACCACTATGTCTTCCATATAAGCTTCCATATTTCTATGTAGCTAGGGCTCAAAACCAATCTGGAATGCTCGGGCAAATGTTGAACCAGTGCTCTTCAACCTGAAAGGCATTCGTACAAAACAGTACATAGCACATTGGGTGATGTACGTGGTTTTTTCTTCGTGTTCCTTCATCATGATGATCTAGTGGTATCCTGAATAAGCATCAAGGAATGACAGCAGGTCACACCCGACAGTGGAGTCCACAATCTGGTCGATGCGTAGCAGAGGGAAAGGATCCTTTGGACAGGCTTTATTGATATCTGTGTAGTCAATACACAACCTCCATTTCGCATTTGCCTTATGCACCACTACTGGATTGGCCAACTACGTAGGGTGGAGCACTCTTCTAACTAGGCCTGCCGCCTCTAACTTCCTGATCTCCTCGATAATGAACTCTTGTCGCTCCAAAGCTTGCTTCCTAACCTTCTGCTTGACGGGCCGCACATGAGGACAGACAACAAGATGGTGCTCAATCACCTCCTTGGGAACGCCTAGGATGTCGGATGCTTGCCATGCAAACACATCGACATTCGCCCGCAGGAAGGCGATGAGCGCGCTTTCCTATTTGTTGTCGAGGGTGGAGCTTATAGTGAAAGCCCCGCCCGTGCCATCCTCCTTGATGGACACCTTCTTGGTTTCTAGTGGTGCAACCTTGGACTTCTTGCTCTTGTCGGTGGAGCTCTCTGGCACGTCCTCAATGGGAGCACAACACTCTAAAGAGGCGCGCTTGCCAGAGTGGGTACAAGAGGTCTTGCCGGAAGAGGTCTCGCCAGAAGGGGTCTTGTCGGCCTTCTTCCTTCCCGGGGCTTCAGCGGTAGGAGCAAGTGCCTTGGCGGCAGTTGCTGCAACTGCCTCTTGGTAGAGTTGGTCGGCGCAGATGAGCGTGTCTTTATTGTAGAGGGGACGGTGATGATGGTCAGCAACCCTGGAATCTTCAATGTGTTGTAGGCGTAGTGTGACGCCGCCATGAACTTGGCCAGCACTGGGCGGCCAAGGATCCCGTTACGGCAAGGGGATCTCGACGACATCACAAATGATCTTCTCCGTCCTATAGTTCAGCTCACTCCCAAACATAACCGGCAGTGTGATTTTACCTTTCGGCTGACTCCTTCCCGGGTTGACCACTTGAAACATGCCCGTCTCCTCAAGATCTCCATCAGGAATCTGCAGCTTCTTGATCACAGCGGGCAAGATCAAATTCAGACCGGCCCCATCGTCAAGCAGCACTTTCGTCACCTTGAGGTTGCGATTTGTTGGTGAAACCAACAACGGCAAACACCCGACCGCAGTTGTGCGATCAGGGTGATCCTCGGTGTAAAAAATGATGGGCGTGCGGGACCACTTCAGTGGCTTCTGGGCATCGAACAATGGCTCTGCCGCAGTTACCTCACGCGCCCACTGCTTCAGTTGGCAGTGAGAGGTGTGTAGCGAGGCGACACCGTCGACGCACATGGCCTCTGTAGCTTTCTGGAATTTGTGCTCGTCGGACTCGTCGTCCTCGTCGTGATCATCATCTTCCTCCTTCTTATCACGGCCCCGAGCGGGCCTCTCTTGTTGATTATCTTTTGTCGGAGTAATGGGCTACGGGTAGCCTAACCCGATCCCCCGAACCTTTCAAGACATCGGGGCCGGCTGCGCCCCTCAAGACGCCAAGATAGATCTCCGCCTTCTGAAGGCCGGTTGGCCGAACAGCCGACTGTCCGAAGGTAGCCGAGTTCCAGAAGACGACATCACAACAGGCCGACTCCTAGCGGGCGGCCTCCAGAGAGGCCGGCTGAGGGATTCCTGGATTAGGGGGTGTTCGGATAGCCGAACTATATCTTCAGCCGGACTCCAGGACTATGAAGATACAAGATTGAAGACTTCGTCCCGTGTCCGGAAGGTTCTTTCCTTGGCGTGGAAGGCAAGCTAGGCGTGCGGATATTCAAGATCTCCTACCAATGTAACCGACTCTATGTAACCCTAACCCTATCCGGTGCCTATATAAACCGGAGGGTTGTAGTCCGCAGGACGAACACATCATAACCATCATCATACCCATAGGCTAGCTTCTAGGGTTTAGCCTCCTCGATCTCGTGGTAGATCTACTCTTGTACTACCCATATCATCAATATTAATCTAGCAGGAGTAGGGTTTTACCTCCATCGAGAGGGCCCGAACCTGGGTAAAATAAAGTGTCCCTTGTCTCCTGTTACCATCCGACCTTGACGCACAGTTCGGGACCCCCTACCCGAGATCAGCCGGTTTTGACACCGACATTGGTGCTTTCATTGAGAGTTCCTCTGTGTCATCGCCTTTAGGCCCGATGGCTCCTTTGATCATCAACAACGATGAGGTCCAGGGTGAGACTTTTCTCCCCGGACAGATCTTCGTCTTCGGCGGCTTCGCTCTGCGGGCCAACTCGCTTGGCCATCTGGAGCAGATCGAGAGCTACGCCCCTGGCCATCAAGTCAGGTTTGGAAGCCTAAACTACACGGCAGATATCCGCGGAGACTGGATCTTCGACGGATTCGAGGCACAGCCAAGCACGCCGCACTATCTCGAGGGGCATGATATAGCTCTGCCTCCGAACAGTGTCCTGGAGGCCGCGTACGCTCCGGCCCCGATCCTCGATTCGGAGCCCGCTGCGTTCTTTGAAGATGAACGGTTGGACGTCACCTCGGGGGCGGCGATCTTAAAAGCCATTAAGCCGGACGCAAGCCCCGCGCTCCGCATGGCCTGTGACTCCAAGGATCCGGACTCTTCTCCGAACTTCGGGTCGTCCGTGCCCCCGCCGATCGAATCAGATTGGGCGCCTGTAATGGAGTTCACTGCCGCGGACATCTTTCAGTATTCACCTTTTGGTGATATTCTGAATTCTCTCAAGTCTCTCTCTTTGTCAGGAGAGCCCAGGCCGAACTATGGCCTGCGAGGTTGGGATTCGGACAACGAAGAAATTCAAAGCCCACCCACCGCCCACTTAATAGCCACTGTCGACGATATATCCGACATGCTCAACTTCGGCTCCGAAGACTTCGACGGTATGGACGACGAAGGAGGAGACGAGCAAGAACCAGCACCTGTAGGGCGCTGGACCGCCACCTCGTCATACGACATATACATGGTGGATGCTCCAAAAGATGGAGATGGCGATGGAACAGCGGAGGATGGCACTTCGAAAAAGCCTCCAAAACGCCGACGTCAGCGGCGCCGCTCCAAATCCCGCCACAGCAGAAACGATGATTCCGGCACGGGAGATAACACTACCCCGGACAGCGCCAAAGAACACCAAAACCAGCAGGATTCGGCACAGGAAGATGGAGAAGACCGCCCTCATGAGAGAGCGGCAGAGCGAGAGGTCGAGGACGATAACTACATGCCTCCCTCCGAAGACGAGGCAAGCCTCGGCGACGATGAATTCATCGTACCATCAGACCCCGCCGAACAAGAGTGCTTTCAACGCAGGCTTTTAGCCACGGCGAACAGGCTAAAGAAAAAGCAGCAACAGCTTAGAGCTGATCAAGATTTGCTAGCTGACAGATGGACTGAAGTCCTCGCGGCCGAAGAGCACGAACTCAGACGTCCCTCCAAAAACTATCCTAAGCGCAGGCCGCTACCCCAATCAGAGGAGGAAGCTCAAGACATGGAAGATCGGCCACCTCGCGGCCGCGACAGAGAAGCCTGTCGAACATCCAAACAAGCCATGCCCCGCAGCCGCTTCACCAAGGCACGGGAACACGAACCAGACCTGCGAGACGTCCTGGAGGACAAAGCAAGGCCAACAAGATCGATCTTGTAAGTGCATCTAGTGCCCCTTAGTGATTTTGGTGTATTGAAGACTTATAGGTTAAGCATCTGATGTGTTTATGAGTGTACACAGGTCTATAAGTCTATGAGGAGTTTGATATTTACAGTAAAAGTCGACCCCTAAAAATGAAGTTCTTCGACTGAAGACTTTGATATTCTGAAGACTTTCTGAAGACTTTCTGAAGACTTTGAAAGTGAAGAAATTGGTGTGACCTTGAAGATTTGGTATTCATTCAAGGAACATGAAGCGTGAAGACGTTTGTTTTCGTAGTTTCATTTTCTCTTTCTTGAGTCATAGGAAACACCGTACTGTTAAAGGGGGTCGAGGAAATACTAAGGAGAAAATTTCCATGTGATGATCAACTCAAATCCTACACCTACCAATCCCTTCGAGTGAAGCCATTGGAAATCTCATACAGTTCAGTCAAATTCTTCAGTGACCGAGACACAGTTCTTCTGGTCACTGAGGACTTTGCTCTGACTGAGGAGTTAGGAATTTGCCAGTGCGAATTGCCTACAAGTGAGGAACATGATAGCCCTGAGGAATTTGAGAGTCAAATTTCCGACCGTTGCTGTGCTACGCGCCAGCTGTCCCAAAATATCTTATCCACATAACGGTCATATCATTGAAGGGCATTTATGTCTTATCATGTCGGGCTGCTCCCTAGGCTATAAATAGCCGCCCCCTACAACCACTAGCTGGTTGGCTGCTCCGCGTGAACTTGACACTTGTCATTTGAGAGCAACCCATCTTCCGAGGACTTTGAGCGAAAATCATCAAGTGAGGAAAATCCAAACCCAAACCCAAAACACCTACAAACCCAAAGTGATTGAGCATCACTGAAGAGATTGATCCTGTATGGATCCGACGCTTGTTACCTTTGAAGACTGTGCTTCTTCCAGACGGTTAGGCGTCAAGGGCTAGAGCATCCAAGAGGAATTGTGGATCGCCGAGTGACCAAGTCTGTGAAGGTTTGGAAGTCACCTGAAGACTTACAACGAGTGATTGGACGAGGACTGTGTGTCCTTAGTTCAAGGAGAATACGGTGAGGACTTGGTGTCCCGAGCTGCGTGCTCAGGACTGGGTGTCCGGGACTGTGTGTCCTCGAGTTTAAATACTCAGCCGCTCCAACCAGACGTACAACTGAGACAGCAGTTGGAACTGGTCTACCAAATTATTGTCTTCACCAAGCTTACTGGTTCTATTTCCTCAACACTTTCATTTCCTCATTACTGTGTTGTCTGTTTGTTCATATCTGTGTTTGAAGACTTTGACTAAAGACTTTCTCAATTTCCTCAGTTCAATTTCTTCAGTATGTTTTGTCTTCATCTAGAGTTATCCTGTGTTTACGCTTCCTGTACTCTGTGTTTGTCTTCATTTCATCATGATGACTATGCTTGAATTCTGCTATGTTTTCATCTGAGTACTTATTCTGCTGCAAGTAGTTCTTCGCTAAGGAATTTCCTCAAGAGCAAATTCCTCAGTGAAGAATTTCATAAAAATCGCCTATTCACCCCCCCTCTAGGCAATATAACGCACTTTCAATTGGTATCAGAGCAAGGTACTCCCTTGTTCTGTGTGATTTTGGTTTAACCGCCTGGAGTTTTAGTTATGTCGACCGCAGGTATGATCAAGGTCTCTGCTGGGTGTCCTACCTTCGATGGGACGGACTACCCCTACTGGAAGAATAAGATGCGAATGCATCTTGAGGCAATTGATAACGATCTCTGGTACGTTGTGGAAAATGGTGTTCCCTCCGTCACTCCCTCACTGAACGCTACCGATGTGAAGAGATGTAACGCCCTCGATGCGGCTATATCTCCCACGTGTCGAGGCACGACTTAGAGGCATAACCGCATTGAAAGCAATGTCGCAAGTGAGGTAATCTTCACACAATCCATGTAATAAATAAGGGGAAAGAGATACTAGTTGGCTTACAGTCGCCACTTCACACAATACATAAATAAACATCCATCATTCAAATTACACTCAAGGTCCGACTACGGTACCAAAATGAAGAAGACTACCCCAAATGCTACAAGGATCCCCGGATCACCCCAACTGGGCTCCACTACTGATCATCTGGAAAAGAAACATAGTAACGGCCACGTTCCTCGTCGAACTCCCAAGTGAGCTCGGACGCGTCATCTGCACTGGCATCGTTGGTACCTGCAACTGCTGTGATAATATCTGTGAGTCACGGGGACTCAGCAATCTCACACCCGAGAGATCAAGACTATTTAAGCTTATAGGTAGGAAAGGATTGTGAGATGGATCTGCAGCAAGCAACTAGCATATATGGTGGCTACAACGTAAAAGAGAGCGAGAAGAGAAGGCAAAGCACGGTCGTGAAGCTAGAAGTGATCAAGAAGTGATCCTAGAACAACCTACGTGAAACATTACTCCAACACCGTGTTCACCTCCCGGAACCCGCCGAGAAGAGACCATCACGGCTACACACGCGGTTGATGTGTTTTAGTTAAGGTCAACTTCGGGTTTTCTACAACCGGACATCAACAAATTCCCATCTGCCTCATAACCGTGGGCACGGCTTTCGAAAGATAATACCCTGCAGGGGTGTCCCAACTTAGCCCATTATAAGCTCTCACGGTCAACGAAGGATATTCCTTCTACCGGGAAGACCCGATCAATCTCGGAATCCCGGACTACAAGACATTTTGACAGCAATAAAACAAGTCCAGCAAAGCCTCCTAGATGTGCCGACAAATCCCGATAGGAGCTGCACATATCTCGTTCTCACGGCACATCGGATGAGCAAGACGTCGGGTTGGCATAGACCCTGGTTGCCCAAGGGGCGCCGGACATCGCTCGGTTGGACCAGCAATCGAAGGAGAACTGGCCCGGGGGTTGAAATAAAGATGACCCTTGAGTGTGCAGAACCCAAGGGAAAAAAGGCTTAGGTGGCAAATGGTAAAACCAATGTTGGGTCTTGCTGGAAGAGTCGTATTCAAAGCGAACTGTCAAGGGGGTCCCATAAATCACCCAACCGTGTAAGGAACGCAAAATCCGGGAACATAACACCGGTATGACGGAAACTAGGGTGGCAAGAGTGGAACAAAACACCAGGCAAAAGGCCGAGCCTTCCACCCTTTACCAAGTATATAGATGCATTAATTAAATAAGAGGTATTGTGATATCCCCACAAGTAAACATGTTCCGACAAGGAACAACAAGTCCATGTTCCAACAAGGAACAAACTTCATCTTCACCTGCAACTAGCAACGCTATAAGAGGGGCTGAGCAAAGCGGTAACATAGCCAATCAACGGTTTGCTAAGACATGGATGGTTAGGGGCTGACATGGCAATATAGGAGGCATGATATAGCAAGTGGTAGGTATCGCAGCATAGGCATAGCAAAAGAGCGAGCATCTAGCAAGCAAAGATAGAAGTGATTTCGAGGGTATGGTCATCTTGCCTGCAAGGTTCTCAGAGTTGTCGAAAGCTTGGTCCTCGAAAGCGTTCTCAACAGGTTCCTCGTTCACGTACTCGTCTCCCGGCTCTACCCACAACAAGAACACAAGCAAAGAGGACAAATATCAATCACGATGCAATGCGCAAGCAACATGATGCAAAACAAGGCATGATATGCGAGATGTGATATGCAATGCATATGCATGAAACCAAGTATGCCACTGGATAGCTGAGGTGATTTCGGTTGAAATCGATATAAAGATCACCGGAATCGGATGCACAGTTTGCAAATGACAAGCAATACAAGAATGACAATAATCTGCCACTAACAGCATGATGCTACTTAGCAAGCAACAAGAAATTAGGCTACTGCACCCAAACATATCAACAAAGCATATTACAGTAATCTACTCAAGATGCTTGACAAAATATGAACACTGAGCAACGGCTAACTCACACCACAACAGATTCAAACAAGCATGGCAAAAGTGCAAAAGATAACAGGTTCTCAGACTTGGTGAAAATCACAACATACCAGAAATTAACATGAGGATGACATGTTTAGAGCAATGAAACATCATGCTAAAGGATCAGGACATAGCAAAATAAGCCATGGCATGAATCTACTCAAAGCACTTGTCAAAAGTCCCTTAATGACCATAAGACAAAAAGGATCAGAAAATATGATTACACCCATGTCAAATAAGCAAGTTTCGTTACAGGTTTCAGACAGCAGAAAACTGGACATGTCAAAACAGATAGCAAGTAGGCATGTTCGTGAGCTCGATGCTCTCACTACAGAGCATTGCATGATAAACTAAGCATACATCCATCAAGAAGACATGGCATAGGAACTAGAAATGGCAAGAATAACATCATAGCATGCAAGGATCAACTACCACAAGCTTGGCAAAATCGAATAACACGTAAACAATCTGCCAGCAATATTTTATAGCAAAAGTAGAGCTCGATTGACTCAAGCTATGGCACTCCATAAATACAAACAAAGACATGGATGGATAGAGCAAATCCATATGCCCAAAACACCCTTACTGATCTTGCTCAAAATATGCATAGATCTCTCGGAAACAACATGAACACATGGCATAAAAATAGCAGCAGGCTGGGACTTGGTGAAATTACGAAGTCTCTGAAATCAGCAACATCAAGTGCCCTAGTTTGCATGCTTGTGCTAGTCACCACAAAGATCAAAAAAATACATGGCATAGTTCTCTGAAAAGGTAACATGGCATAGTTCTCTGACTGGTGTGACCATTTCACTTTGAGGAATTTGATTGACTTGTTGCGAGTCTTGCGCTCAGTTGTTTCAAGAATAGCAACGGGGTGCTCATGATAGGACAAATCTTCTTGAAGATCAATCTCTTCGAAGTTGATGGTGCGCTCAGGCGTCTTGAAGCACTTGCGAAGCTGTGACACGTGGAAGACATCGTGCACATTTGCAAAGTTGGAGGGAAGCTCAAGTTGATAGGCGAGATCGCCTCGTTTGCCGATGATCTTGAAAGGACCGACGTATCTGGGGGCAAGTTTTCCCTTGATACCGAAGCGACGAGTTCCTTTCATTGGAGAGACGCGGAGGTAGACATGGTCTCCGATCTCGAAAGCCACCTCTTGGTGTTTGCTATCGTAATAGCTCTTCTGGCGCGATTGCGCGGCTTTGAGGTTCTCACGAATCACCTTGCACATAGCCTCAGCCTCTGAGATCAAATCATTGCCAAGAAGTTGGCGTTCACCGGTTTCAGACCAGTTGAGAGGAGTACGGCACTTTCTGCCATAGAGAATCTCGAATGGGGCTTTGCCCAAGCTGGCTTGAAAACTGTTGTTGTAAGAAAACTCAGCATAAGGAAGGCAATCCTCCCACTTCATGCCGAAAGAGATAACACAAGCTCTGAGCATATCTTCAAGAATTTGGTTGACACGCTCGACTTGTCCACTAGTCTGAGGGTGGAAAGCTGAGCTGAAGCGAATGTTTGTGCCCATGGCCTTCTGAAAAGAATCCCAGAACTTGGAGGTAAAAATGCTGCCACGGTCTGAAGAGATCAATTGTGGAATGCCATGCAAGGAGACAATTCTGGAGGTGTAGAGCTCTGCCAGCTGCGCTGCTGTGATAGACTCTTTGATAGGAAGAAAATGAGCCACTTTAGTGAGCTTGTCGATGACGAAGAAGATAGCATCATTTCCACGCTTGGACTTAGGAAACCCAGTCACGAAGTCCATTTTGATATGAACAAACTTCCATTCAGGAATAGCAACGGGTTGGAGAAGACCAGCTGGTCATTGGTGTTCTGCTTTCACCCTTCTGCAAACATCACACTCATTCACGAATTGAGCAATCTCTCGCTTCATTCGAGTCCACCAATATGACTGCTTGAGGTCATGGTACATCTTCGTACTTCCAGGATGAATTGACAGAAGAGAGTTGTGCGCTTCGTTCAAAATGACTTTACGAAGATCACCCTTTGGAACCACGATCCGGTCCTCGAAGAAAAGAGTATCTCTGTCATCAACTCGATAGCACTTGTATTTGGAAATGCCCTTGTCAATACCACGTTTCACCTTCTTCACCATGGTATCCAACAGTTGTGCCTCACGAATCTGATCTTCCAAAGTAGGAGAGACGATGAGGTTGGCAAGAAAACCTTGAGGGACAACTTGGAGATTCAACTTGCGGAAAACCTCACAGAGATCCGGTTGAAAGGGCTTGAGGATTAAGCTGTTGCAGTAAGCCTTCCTGCTCAATGCGTCTGCAATCACATTAGCCTTGCCTGGAGTATATTCAATACTCGGATTATACTCTTGAATCATTTCGACCCATCGAGTTTGCCTGAGGTTGAGGTTGGGCTGAGTGAAGATATACTTGAGACTCTTGTGATCGGTGAAAATGTCCACTTTCCTTCCCAACAGGAGATGTCTCCATGTTATAAGTGCGTGGACAACTGCCGCCAACTCAAGATCGTGAGTGGGGTAGTTCCTTTCGTTGGGCTTCAACTGACGAGAGGTATAGGCAACAACCTTCTTCTCTTGCATTAAGACGGCACCGTGGCCCTGAAGAGAAGCATCACAGAATACTTCATAAGGCTTGGATTCGTCAGGAGGAGTCAGAACTGGAGCAGTGACGAGTTTCTCTTTGAGAGTGTTGAAAGCAACGTCACACTCAGGAGACCAGACATACTTCACATGCTTCTGGAGGGGGTTGGAAAGAGGCTTTGCAATCTTTGAGAAATTCTCAACGAATCTTCGGCAATAGCTTGCAAGTCCAAGAAAACTGCAAAGCTGCTTGACATTCTGAGGCGGTTCCCAATTCACAACTGCAGACACCTTCTCAGGATTAACAGTGATGCCGTTGGCAGAGATGATATGGCCAAGATAAAGAACTTCATCAAGCCAAAATTCACATTTGGAGAACTTCGCATATAATTTGTACTCTCTGAGCTTGTCGAGTACCAATCGCAAATGTTTGGCATGATCCTCATTATTCTTGGAGAAGACCAAAATATCATCGAGATAAACCAAGACAAATTCGTTGATGTAGGGGTTGAAGATGAAATTCATCAAGCGAGAGAAAGCTGGAGGAGCATTGACAAGGCCGAAAGACATGACAGTATATTCATAAGAACCAAAGCTTGTTCTGAATGCTGTCTTGGGAATATCTTCTTCACGAATGCGAATCTGATGATACCCCATACGAAGGTCAAGCTTGGAGAACACCTTAGCACCTTTAAGTTGCTCAAATAGCTCATTGATGTTGGGAAGTGGGTACTTGTTCTTGATTGTCTTCTTGTTCAATGGACGGTAATCGACGCACAGTCGGTCCGTGCCATCCTTCTTTCGGACAAAAAGAACACCACAACCCCAAGGAGAAGAACTCGGTCTGACCAGACCCAGATGCTCTTGTTTATCGAGTTGTAACTTCAATTCCTTCAACTCATCTGGTCCAAGCTTGTAAGGACGCTTGCAAACGGGTTCCGTGCCAGGCTCAAGATCGATAACGAATTCAACTGGCCGGCGGGGAGGCATACCCGGAAGCTCTTCTGGAAAGACATCTTGGTACTCACAAACGACTGGAATCTGAGAGATAGCCTCCATTTCACCATTCTCATTGAGAGAAAACAACCGAATAGTATCATCACGAGAAGCATAGATGATCACATTGTTAGAAGAGTGAGTCAATTTGATTTCCCTGGCAGCACACTCAAGCTGAGCCTTGTGCTTAGAAAGCCAGTCCATCCTGAGAATGAGATCAATATCAGAGTCACCAAGAACAATTGGAGAAGATAGAAATCTATAGTCGCCCATCTTGATGGAAACATCCGGAACCAAAACTCGAGAAGTCATTTGCTTACCCGGGGACACAATAGACAAAGGTCTCGGCAAAACTTGAGTAATCAAATCATGCATAGCCACAAAAGGTCTTGAAATGAAAGAATGCGATGCTCCAGTATCAAATAAGACTTTTGCAGGAATATCATTAACAGGAAGATTACCCATGATCACTTCAGAAGAATCCTCCGCTTGAGCTGCATTCATCATGTTCACCTTGGCATGTTGGGAATTATGCTTGACCACTGCATTGCTGGAAGATTTCACAGGAGGAGGATGCGGAAGGCGCCTTTGGTTGAAGCACTTGTTCGCATAGTGACCCTTCTGCTGACATTTGTTACAAGTCACCTCTGAGAGCGGAAGATGGTAAGGAGCACTTGGCCTTGGAGCTTGATTCTGAGACTTGTTCTGATAGCCAGGGTTGGGTGGGTGGGAAGATCCACGACCACTTGAGTTCTTCTGCTGATAAGGCTGACAGAACGGAGGAGGAGGAGGCAACCAGAACTTCTGTTGCTTAGCTGCCACAAGTGAAGAAGAAGAAGACTGAGCTGCGTCTCTAACTCTCTTCTTGGATGCCTCACACTTGAGCTGAGCAGCTTCTTGTTTCAGCGCCATGTTGTAGAATTCATCATACTTTAATGGCTCGAAAAGCACAAGAGCAAGTTGCAGATCTTCTCTGAGACCGCGTCTGAACTGGTACATCATACTTTTCTCATCAGGGATGTCTTGCCTTGCAAAACGAGAGAGCTTCTGGAACTGAGTGTTGTATTGATAGACAGACATGGTGCCTTGCTTGAGATTGCGGAATTCCTCACGCTTACTCTCAACAACACTTTCTGGAATGTGGTGCGCTTTGAAGTCACGGCGGAAATCATCCCAGGTAATCACACGACCTCCTCTGGAATCTTTGTATTGCTGGAACCATTCAGCAGCTTGATCTTTGAGTTGAAAAGAGGCAAACTTGACAAAGTCCTCAGGTCTGACATTGCTGCACTCGAAATGCTTGCTGATGTCCACGAGCCAATCATCTGCGTCTATGGCCTCGACACAGTAGCTGAAGGTCTTTGGCTGATTAGCAAGGAACTGGTTGAGTGAAGCGAAATGCGGCTGATTGTTGCCTTGGCCTTGATTCTCTTGATTAGCTTGCCCTTGGTTGCGATCTTGCAAGAGCTGAATCAGAATCTAAGCGTTGGCATTTGTGGCAGTCATCAGCGCTTGCCAAGCCTCCGGAGGCGGAGGTGGTGGCGGAGGGTTAGCCTGACTTCCTTCATTGCGTTCCGGATTCTGACGCGTTGGCGGAGCCATCCTGAAGAGGGTGACATCCATTAGCATCTTGACAGACATATATTGAAGCTGAATCAAAGGAACGAAATTGCAACATATAGTCTTCACAATAAACATTCGAACGAGAATGAACGAATGAATTCCAAAGTACAGCATCACACTTCCATAAGCTGAGAAGCCACTTACAAAAAGCTATGGAATAAAATCAACAAGGTACGGATGTGAACAAATACTTGGTAAGGATTACCCAATCACAAACCAAATATCTGCGGAAGAAATACTATAGCTACATGAATTCCCACTTATAAACTCCCGAAACTTTCTGGTTATGCAATCAGGTGTTGGGGATACAGGGGACACAAAATATATCACCCAAACTAACAATACCTAGATCCAGCTGTATCCATCCTTCAACACATAACCAAGAAATTCTCGGAAATCATCTACCTCAACCTTCAAAAAACATCCATTATACAAGTCATGGCAATACTCCCACACTCGCCTCAGTACTGGGCTATCAGGGTTATCTCACCAACAACTGTACAAAAGAGATTTTCGATGTCGGCGTACTAAACTCAGGTATTCCAAAACCGCAACGATAAAATTATGACGACAACACCTCGGAGCTCAACTCCCCGGGACACCTCCTCTAAAACCCCTGCTGACGGGAGGCAACCAAGACAATGTTGTCATCATAAAACCATCAGAACGATTCTAAGATACCCGCGTGATCCTAAAAAAAATTTAGTGAAATTTGAGAAGAGAAGAGTCAAAACTCTACGTCATGATGCCTTACCAGAGCGATGAGGAGACTGGGAAGTAAAAAGAATTCCTAAACTCTCCGATATATAATTCCTAAATGACTCAAAACATTTTTCTAGACACAACTCGGCCACTAAAGACGATCAAACAGTGGGGGCTCCTAAGGTCGGGGAAGGCTCTGATTACCAACTAGTAACGCCCTCGATGCGGCTATATCTCCCACGTGTCGAGGCACGACTTAGAGGCATAACCGCATTGAAAGCAATGTCGCAAGTGAGGTAATCTTCACACAATCCATGTAATAAATAAGGGGAAAGAGATACATAGTTGGCTTAAAGTCGCCACTTCACACAATACATAAATAAACATCCATCATTCAAATTACACTCAAGGTCCGACTACGGTACCAAAATGAAGAAGACTACCCCAAATGCTACAAGGATCCCCGGATCACCCCAACTGGGCTCCACTACTGATCATCTGGAAAAGAAACATAGTAACGGCCACGTTCCTCGTCGAACTCCCAAGTGAGCTCGGACGCGTCATCTGCACTGGCATCGTTGGTACCTGCAACTGTTGTGATAATATTTGTGAGTCACGGGGACTCAGCAATCTCACACCCGAGAGATCAAGACTATTTAAGCTTATAGGTAGGAAAGGATTGTGAGATGGATCTGCAGCAAGCGACTAGCATATATGGTGGCTACAACGCAAAAGAGAGCGAGAAGAGAAGGCAAAGCACGGTCGTGAAGCTAGAAGTGATCAAGAAGTGATCCTAGAACAACCTACGTCAAACATTACTCCAACACCGTGTTCACCTCCCGGACCCCGCCGAGAAGAGACCATCACGGTTACACACGCGGTTGATGTGTTTTAGGTAAGGTCAACTTTGGGTTTTCTACAACCGGACATCAACAAATTCCCATCTGCCTCATAACCACGGGCACGGCTTTCGAATGATAATACCCTACAGGGCTGTCCCAATTTAGCCCATTATAAGCTCTCACGGTCAACGAAGGATATTCCTTCTACCGGGAAGACCCGATCAATCTCGGAATCCCGGACTACAAGACATTTCGACAGCAATAAAACAAGTCCAGCAAAGCCTCCTAGATGTGCCGACAAATCCCGATAGGAGCTGCACATATCTCGTTCTCAGGGCACACCGGATGAGCAAGACGTCGGGTTGGCATAGACCCTGGTTGCCCAAGGGGCGCCGGACATCGCTCGGCTGGACCAGCAATCGAAGGAGAACTGGCCCGGGGGTTGAAATAAAGATGACCCTTGAGTCTGCAGAACCCAAGGGAAAAAGGCTTAGGTGGCAAATGGTAAAACCAATGTTGGGCCTTGGTGGAAGAGTCTTATTCAAAGCAAACTGTCAAGGGGGTCCCATAAATCACCCAACCGTGTAAGGAACGCAAAATCCGGGAACATAACACCGGTATGACGGAAACTAGGGTGGCAAGAGTGGAACAAAACACCAGGCAAAAGGCCGAGCCTTCCACCCTTTACCAAGTATATAGATGCATTAATTAAATAAGAGGTATTGTGATATCCCAACAAGTAAACAGGTTCCGACAAGGAACAACAAGTCCATGTTCCAACAAGGAACAAACTTCATCTTCACCTGCAACTAGCAACGCTATAAGAGGGGCTGAGCAAAGCGGTAACATAGCCAATCAACGGTTTGCTAGGACATGGATGATTAGGGGCTGACATGGCAATATAGGAGGCATGATATAGCAAGTGGTAGGTATCGCAGCATAGGCATAGCAAAAGAGCGAGCATCTAGCAAGCAAAGATAGAAGTGATTTCGAGGGTATGGTCATCTTGCCTGCAAGGTTCTCAGAGTTGTCGAAAGCTTGGTCCTCGAAAGCGTTCTCAACAGGTTCCTCGTTCACGTACTCGTCTCCCGGCTCTACCCACAACAAGAACACAAGCAAAGAGGACAAATATCAATCACGATGCAATGCGCAAGCAACATGATGCAAAACAAGGCATGATATGCGAGATGTGATATGCAATGCATATGCATGCTCCGGAAGGACAAGGATGAACAAGGCATAATCTTGGCAAACCAAGTACGCCACTGGATAGGTGAGGTGATTTCGGTTGAAGTCGATATAAAGATCACCGGAATCGGATGCACGGTTTGCAAATGACAAGCAATACAAGAATGACAATAATCTGCCACTAACAGCATGATGCTACTTAGCAAGCAACAAGCAATTAAGCTACTCCAGCCAAACATATCAAAAAAGCATATGACAGTAATCTACTCAAGATGCTTGACAAAAGATGAACAATGAGCTACGGCTAAATCACACCACAACAGGTTCAAACAAGCATGGCAAAAGTGCAAAAGATAACAGGTTCTCAGACTTAGTGAAAATCACAACATAGCAGAAATTAACATCAGGATGACATGTTTAGAGCAATGAAACAACATGCTACAGGATCAGGACATAGCAAAATAAGGCATGGCGTGAATCTGCTCAAAGCACTTGTCAAATGTCACTTACTGACCATAAGCCAAAAAGGATGAGAAAATATGATTACACCCATGTCAAATAAGCAAGTTTCGTTACAGGTTTCAGACTTAGCAGAAAACTGGACATGTCAAAACAGATAGCAAGTAGGCATGTTCGTGAGCTCGATGCGCTCACTACAGAGCATTGCATGATAAACTAAGCATACATCCATAAGAAGACATGGCATAGGAACTAGAAATGGCAAGAATAACATCATAGCATGCAAGGATCAACTACCACAAGCTTGGCAAAATCGAATAACACGTAAACAATCTGCCAGCAATATTTTATAGCAAAAGTAGAGCTCGATTGACTCAAGCTATGGCACTCCTTAAATACAAAAAAAGACATGGATGGATAGAGCAAATCCATATGCTCAAAACACCCTTACTGATCTTGCTCAAAAGAAACATAGATCTCTCGGAAACAACATGAACACATGGCATAAAATTAACAGCAGGCAGGGACTTCGTGAAATTACCAAGTCTCTGAAATCAGCAACATCAAGTGCCCTAGTTTGCATGCTTGTGCTAGTCACCACAAAGATCACAAAAATACATGGCATAATTCTCTGAAATGGTAACATGTCATATTACAAAACTCATGTAGGACTCAACTTCATAGGGTGCACACATCAATCATGGCAAAAATGACAAAAGTGCATGTTCAGATAAGATCCAGCAACTAACATCACATAGCCCTCTTATAACAGCATTTCGGGCATCAAAATGAGCTCAAATGAAAACGATGCAAAGGAACGAAATGATGTACTCTTCGAGGCGAACACTTCGACATATTATACGCACGAAACGGAGCTACGGATGCGAAGTTATGGCATGATGAACATGTGACAATAATGTGAAAATCATCACGGGACTTGGCAGAAATTTGAGAGGGGAAGAAAGTCAACCGGGCGCGCGGAAGCCGAGGATCGCCGGGATCTCGCCGGAGCAGCGCGGGGGTGGCGGCGGCGAGGTAGGTCCGGTCGGATCCGGGCGGATCGGGCGCCGGCGACGGCGGGGCGAGGCGGAGGAGGCGCGAGCGCGCTCGGGGCGGCGCGGGCGCGCGGCGGCGAGGCGGCGCGGGGCGGCGGTGGCCGGAGGCGGCGAGCGGCGCGGTGGGGCGTCGGCGGCGGTGACGGGCGCGAGGCGGCGGGGCGCGCGGGCGCGGTCGGGGCGCGGCTCGTGCCGCGGGGGCCGGGAGCGGGCCGCGCGGGCCGGCGGCGCGGGGGCGGCGGCGGAGGACACGTGGCGGCCTCCCGTTGGCTGCGCGCGGCGGCGGACGCGTCCGGCTCTGCCCGGACGTGTCCGGCGGCGGGGAGGGGAACGGGGCTAGGGTTTAGGGTGGTTTTGACCCGGGATTTCGGAGGGGGAGGTATATTTATAGGTAGAAGGAGCTAGGGAGCTCCAAATGGAGAGCGGTTTTCGGCCACGCGATCGTGATCGAACGGTGGTGGACATGGGAGTGTCTTAGATGGGTTATTGGGCTGTTTTGAAGGGGTGTTGGGCTGCAACACACACGAGGCCTTCACGGTTACCCGGTTAACCGTTGGAGTACCAAACGACCTCCGATTGACACGAAACTTGTCAGGCGGTCTACCGGTGCCCGCTATACCAGGGCCGCTTGGCAAACCTCGGTCCATTCCGAGAAAGTTTAATACCCGCTCACGAAGAAATGTAAAAGGAGACACCGGGGGACATAGGAGCGCCGGATTGCAAAACGGATAACGGGGAAAAAGCTCGGATTCATGAGACGAACACGTATGCGAATGCGATGCACATGATGACATGATATGAAATGCATGGCATGAACAAAATACAAAACAAAGGGAAACCCAACCACGGAGAGAATAACATAACACATAGCCGAAAATGGCAAGAGTTGGAATACAAATATGGCAAGTTACATCCGGGGCGTTACAAGAGATTCAAGCAACTTGATTCCCAAGCGAAGAATATCATATGTGGCCATCTAAGTAAAGGACAGTATGGTAGAGTGAGTGCTTTGGAAACTGCTAAGCTTATCTGGGATAGGCTATCCAAGGTCAATGAAGGAGTTTCAACTCAACGTGACTCTCGAGTTGATGTTCTTCGCAATCTCTTTAATCACTTCAAAAGACTCGACAACGAAAATGTGCAGCAAACCTTCGATCGCCTCACTGACATCTCAAATGAGCTTCAAGCACTTGGTGCCACTGACATCACCGACCATGAGGTGGTGAAGAAATTGCTGAGATCGCTTGATTCCTCATTTGACACTCTGGCACTGATGATACAAGAGCGTGGTGATTACAAGTCACTTGACCCCGCTGATATCCTCGAGAGGCTTAACACTCATGAGTTCCAGCTTGCTGAAAAGAGAGATCTCTATGGTTCGAGCTACGGCAGATCACGTGCACTGAAGGCCAAGGCAGTATCAGAATCCGAAGATGAAGACTCTGGTAGCAGCCTTGGTGACCCTGAAGAACTGAGTCGTGATCTAGCACTGCTTGTGAAGAAATTCCAGAAGTTCTCAAGACGTGGTCGCTTTGGAAAACCCTCAAGGAGCAATGATTCCTCATCCAGTGACTATCAGAAGAGGCTTTGTCACAAATGCAAGAAACCAGGACACTACATTCAAGATTGTCCTCAGTGGGAAAAGGAATCAAAGAAGAAGAAATACAAGGATTACAGTTCTGATGATGCGAAGAAAAAGAAAAATTCCTCAAAATCTTCATCGTCAAAATCCTCAAAATCTTCATCTCACAAAAGGAGCAGCTCCAAGAAGGCTCGGGCATTCATTGGCAAGGAAATGGACTCTGAGGCTGAATCTGAAGAAAATGAAGCAGAAGAAGAATCTGATGATTCTGAGTCTGGTGTGGCGAGCCTAGCCCTCGCTACTGCATTCGTCAGCAAATCCATCTTCAACGCTGAAGAAAGTGATCTCACCAACAAGGCTGATGAAGGCAGTGATGACTACGCTCCCACCTATTGCTTCATGGCAAAGGGTGCCAAGGTACTCAAATACGCCTCCTCTGAATCTAGTGATGATGAATCTGATGAAAATCTTAAGCCTAGATACTCTAAACTTGCTAAGATTGCTGTGCAACAACAAAAGGCTTTTGAAAAGGTTTAAAACATGCTAGACAAAAGTGATGATATGTTGGGTGAAGAAATGGATCGCACTAAGGCCTTGACTGAAAATCTTCAGAGACTTCAGACTAAGTTTGACTACCTTCAAAATCATCATAACACTCTCTTATCTGATCATGAGAAGCTTTCTTATGAATATCTTCAAAAGAAGCAAGATCTTGAGACGCTAAGAGTGAGTTATGAAGATCTTCAGAAGGAGCGCGATTCATTACTTGCTCAACAAATCAGCGCTGCTCAGGAAGAATTTATTCCTCCATGTTTAAAATGCATTGAACGAGAATCTGCTAATTCCTCACCTGAATGTTCAAATGCTTCAAATGTTACAAATTCTTCACATGTCTCTACTATCACTAATTCCTCATCTGAGGACATTGCTAGTATTACTAACGATGCAGGACTGAAGGAATTGTACATAACAGGCATGTACAAAAGCCTCAAAGGGCATCAGACTCTTTGTGATGTGCTTAAAAAGCAGATCCTCAACAGGAACCCTAGGAAAGAGGGTATTGCCTTTGAGAGGAAACTCAATGCTGATGGTACATATTGGAAGCCTGAGCAGTACCCCAAAACCTCATGGGTTGCTGCAAAGGGACCTCCAGTTGATCCATCTAATTTATCTGGCTATACATGTGAATCTTCTCATTCTTCTGATGAGTCATTTGACTCCAACTATAAACTGTTCAAAAATCAGAATGGTGAAGTATTTGCTAGATATGTTGGCACTAACTGCAGGAACGGTTCCCCTGTGAAGAAAATCTGGGTTCTCAAAAGTTGCCTTGAAAGTCTTCAGGTGAATGTCCTCATGACACCACCTGTGAAGAAAAGGAACCCCAGATCAAATTCTTCATATGGACCAAATTCTTCATATGGATCCATGTCCTCATACGGACCAAATTCCTCAAGGGGATCAAATTCCTCACATGGATCAAAATCCTCATATGAACGTCATCGTGCTAACAACTCTGTTTCGCAGGGAAGAGCCAAGGGCTATGAATATGAGCATTATTCTTCAAATTATTATGTTCACAAGTCCTCGAAGAATTTCTCTCCTTATGCATATGCTTACCCTAACCCCTCATATGTGAAACGAAATGGTTTGGCTGCTTTGCCACCATTCGCATATGGAGCTCGCAGAATGATGAACTCTTTGCCACCCCTTCAGATGTGGGTGGTGAAGAAAAAGAACTAATCTCTTCTGCAGAGTCAGGTCTCCAGGCGTGCGGTAACGTCTGAAGAATTTGCTGGGGACCTGACAAAACTGCCTGAAAGGATGCAGGCTAACCATGATGAAATGAACTTTCATTTCACACGTCCTCCCTCTGTTTTATCGGTTCTACTGCTTGATGAAATTGATCTGATGAATTGTGATATCATATTCTTCACTACTGAAGTATATGAGGTTCGTAAGTTGCACTAATTCATCTGCAGGATGATCAACCCAAAGCCACTGAATGGGTACTTGATAGTGGATGTACAAATCACATGACAGGTGACAAGAATCTGTTGATGGATGCTCCCTTATCAGCATCACACATGAAGCATATCATCTTCGCTGATAAAAGCAAAAGTCAGGTATTGGGTCTAGGTAAGGTTGCTATCACAAAGGATCGACACATGGACAAAGTCATGCTTGTTGAGTCCTTAGGATACAATCTTATGTCTGTCTCAATGCTTTGTGATCTTGATATGGTTGTTGTCTTCCGCAAGTATCGTTGTGTTGTGATTATGGAAGCTGACAAATCCAAAGTCTTCGAAGGCTTTAGGAGAGGAGACTTGTATATTGTTGATTTCTCTGCAGATTCACAACCTGCCGTGTGCCTACTTGCAAAAGCTTCAGAAGGATGGCTATGGCATCGACGACTTGGTCATGCAGGCATGAGGAATCTGCACACGCTTGCGAAGAAGAAGCATGTCATTGGCATTGAGAATGTCAAATTCCTCAAGGATCACTTATTCGGTGCCTGTGAAGCTAGAAAGATGACCAAGGCCAAGCATCCAGCGAAGACTATCATGGCCACTACTCGTCCATTCGAATTGCTTCACATGGATCTCTTCGGTCCTAACCATTATTCCTCTGTCTCAAATGAAGCATCTCAATATGGTTTTGTCATTGTTGATGATTACTCTCGTTACACATGGGTACACCTTGTCTCCTACAAAACTGAAGTGCAGGATGTCTTCAAACGATTTTCCTCGAGGGCTTCAACTAACTTTGGTGTGAAGATCAAGCACATCAGAAGTGACAATGACACTGAGTTCAAGAATTCGGGTCTTGTTGGGGATATTGCTATTTGGGGTAAACCGGCCTGCAGGGCCCGGGTTAGCTCCGTCAATGGACCCAAGATGTTAAAGCCCAAGGAGAAATAGAAGGGCCCAAGGCCTATAATCGGTTTAGAGGTTTACGGCCGTAAACCGGCCTGAGGTAAACTTGCATTGTAAGTTAGGAATAGAGAGACCAACCCGGGCACGTTTATGAACCGGAGATTGGGACTTTGTAGACCGACGGGCGTCACCCGTGTATATAAGGGGACGACCCGACGGCGGTTTAAGGACAGAGAACAACAACTCGAGGTTTAGGCGAAGCTTATCGCTCCATAGCCCTCGAAATACATCAATCCCATCACAACTAGACGTAGGCTTTTACCTTCATCGAAGGGGCCGAACTAGTATAATTCTGTGTCCTTGCGTCCACCTTAACCCCTTCAAGTTAACCCGTTGCGATGGCTCCACGACTAAGTCCTTTTGCTAGGACATCTGCCGTGACAAATCCACGACAGGTCTCGATGACTATCTTGATGAACTTGGTATTACTCATGAATTATCTGCTCCTTATATTCCTCAATAGAATGGCGTCGTGGAGCACAAGAACAGGACTCTTGCTGAGATGGCTCGCACTATGCTCGATGAGTACAAAACCCCTCGTCGTTTCTGGGTTGATGCAATTGATACTGCGTGCCATATCATCAACAGAGTATATCTTCACAAATTCTTCAAGAAGACTGCCTATGAACTCCTCACTGACAAGAAACCCAATGTGAGCTATTTCAAAGTCTTCGGTGCTAAATGCTGGATTAGAGATCCTCATCACAACTCTAAATTTGCACCGAAAGCACATGAAGGTTTCATGCTTGGTTACGGAAAGGACTCGCACACCTACAGAGTCTTCAACAATGTTCTTCACAAGATTGTTGAAACTGTAGATGTGCGGTTCGATGAAACTAATGGCTCGCAAAGAGAGCACCTACCTTCTGTGTTAGATGAACCAGCACCTGAGGAATCGATCAAGCACAAGGCTACTGAAGATATCATTCCTACTGAAGAATCTGCTGAAGAATTCATTCTAGAACGTGAAGAACGTCGAGCTGATGCACCTGAAGAAAATGCTGAGGAAATTGATGCTGAAGAAAATGCTGATCAAATTCCTCAACGGCAACCAACTCACCCTCGCGTTGCAAAAGAAGTGCAAGTGGAGAAGATCATCGATGACATTAGAGCACCAGGTCCTCTCACACGCTCAAAAGCTTCACATCTATCTAACTTTTGTGGGCACTTTGCTTTTGTCTCTATCACAGAGCCCACTAAGGTAGATGAAGCATTTCTGGAGCCTGAGTGGATTCAGGCCATGCAAGAAGAATTACATCAGTTCAAGCTCAACAACGTATGGGAACTGGTCAATCGTCCCGATCCTCGCAAGCATAACATCATTGGTACAAAGTGGATCTACCGCAACAAGCAAGATGAGGACAGACAACAAGATGGTGCTCAATCACCTTCTTGGGAACGCCTAGGATGTCGGATGCTTGCCATGCAAACACATCGACATTCGCCCGCAGGAAGGCGATGAGCGCGCTTTCCTATTTGTTGTCGAGGGTGGAGCTTATAGTGAAAGCCCCGCCGGTGCCATCCTCCTTGATGGACACCTTCTTGGTTTCTAGTGGTGCAGCCTTGGACTTCTTGCTCTTGTCGGTGGAGCTCTCTGGCACGTCCTCAATGGGAGCACAGCACTCTAAAGAGGCGCGCTTGCCAGAGTGGGTACAAGAGGTCTTGCCGAAAGAGGTCTCGCCAGAAGGGGTCTTGTCGGCCTTCTTCCTTCCCGGGGCTTCAGCGGCAGGAGCAAGTGCCTTGGCGGCAGTTGCTGCAACTGCCTCTCGGTAGAGTTGGTCGGCGCAGATGAGTGTGTCTTTATTATCAGAGGGGACGGTGATGATGGTCAGCAACCCTGGCATCTTCAATGTGTTGTAGGCGTAGTGTGACGCCGCCATGAACTTGGCCAGCACTGGGCGGCCAAGGATCCCGTTACGGCAAGGGGATCTCGACGACATCACAAATGATCTTCTCCGTCCTATAGTTCAGCTCACTCCCAAACATAACCGGCAGTGTGATTTTACCTTTCGGCTGACTCCTTCCCGGGTTGACCACTTGAAACATGCCCGTCTCCTCGAGATCTCCATCAGGAATCTGCAGCTTCTTGATCACAGCGGGCAAGATCAAATTCAGACCGGCCCCATCGTCAAGCAGTACTTTCGTCACCTTGAGGGTGCAATTTGTTGGTGAAACCAACAACGGCAAACACCCGACCGCAGTTGTGCGATCAGGGTGATCCTCGGTGTCAAAAATGATGGGCGTGCGGGAGCACTTCAGTGGCTTCTGGGCATCGAACAATGGCTCTGCCGCAGTTACCTCACGCGCCCACTGCTTCAGTTGGCAGTGAGAGGTGTGTAGCGAGGCGCCACAGTCGACGCACATGGCCTCTGTAGCTTTCTGGAATTTGTGCTCGTCGAACTCGTCGTCCTCGTCGTGATCATCATCTTCCTCCTTCTTATCACGGCCCCGAGCGGGCCTCTCTTGTTGATTATCTTTTGTCGGAGTAATGGGCTACGGGTAGCCTAACCCGAGCCCCCGAACCTTTCAAGACATCGGGGCCGGCTGCGCCCCTCAAGACGCCAAGAAAGATCTCCGCCTTCTGAAGGCCGGTTGGCCGAACAGCCGACTGTCCGAAGGTAGCCGAGTTCCAGAAGACGACATCACAACAGGCCGACTCCTAGCGGGCGGCCTCCAGAGAGGCCGGCTGAGGGATTCCTAGATTAGGGGTGTTCGGTTAGCCGAACTATATCTACAGCCGGACTCCAGAACTATGAAGATACAAGATTGAAGACTTCGTCCCGTGTCCGGAAGGTTCTTTCCTTGGCGTGGAAGGCAAGCTAGGCGTGCGGATATTCAAGATCTCCTACCAATGTAACCGACTCTGTGTAACCCTAACCCTATCCGGTGCCTATATAAACCGGAGGGTTGTAGTCCGTAGGACGAACACATCATAACCATCATCATACCCATAGGCTAGCTTCTAGGGTTTAGCCTCCTCGATCTCGTGGTAGATCTACTCTTGTACTACCCATATCATCAATATTAATCTAGCAGGAGTAGGGTTTTACCTCCATCGAGAGGGCCCGAACCTGGGTAAAATAAAGTGTCCCTTGTCTCCTGTTACCATCCGACCTTGACGCACAGTTCGGGACCCCCTACCCGAGATCCGCCGGTTTTGACACCGACATTGGTGCTTTCATTGAGAGTTCCTCTGTGTCGTCGCCTTTAGGCCCGATGGCTCCTTTGATCATCAACAACAATGAGGTCCAGGGTGAGACTTTTCTCCCCGGACAGATCTTCGTCTTCGGCGGCTTCGCTCTGCGGGCCAACTCGCTTGGCCATCTGGAGCAGATCGAGAGCTATGCCCCTGGCCATCAAGTCAGGTTTGGAAGCCTAAACTACACGGCAGATATCCGCGGAGACTTGATCTTCGACGGATTCGAGCCACAGCCAAGCATGCCGCACTATCTCGAGGGGCATGATATAGCTCTGCCTCCGAACAGTGTCTTGGAGGCCGCGTACGCTCCGGCCCCGATCCTCGATTCGGAGCCCGCTGCGTTCTTTGAAGATGAACGGTTGGACGTCACCTCGGGGGCGGCGATCTTAAAAGCCATTGAGCCGGACGCAAGCCCCGCGCTCCGCATGGCCTGTGACTCCAAGGAGCCGGACTCTTCTCCGAACTTCGGGTCGTCCGTGCCCCCGCCGATCGAATCAGATTGGGCGCCTGTAATGGAGTTCACCGCCGCGGACATCTTTCAGTATTCACCTTTTGGTGATATTCTGAATTCTCTCAAGTCTCTCTCTTTGTCAGGAGAGCCCAGGCCGAACTATGGCCTGCGAGGTTGGGATTCGGACGACGAAGAAATTCAAAGCCCACCCACCGCCCACTTAATAGCCACTGTCGACGATATATCCGACATGCTCAACTTCGGCTCCGAAGACTTCGACGGTATGGACGACGAAGGAGGAGACGAGCAAGAACCAGCACCTGTAGGGCGCTGGACCGCCACCTCGTCATACGACATATACATGGTGGATGCTCCAAAAGATGGAGATGGCGATGGAACAGCGGAGGATGGCACTTCGAAAAAGCCTCCAAAACGCCGACGTCAGCGGCGCCGCTCCAAATCCCGCCACAGCAGAAACGGTGATTCCGGCACGGGAGATAACACTACCCCGGACAGCGCCAAAGAACACCAAAACCAGCAGGATTCGGCACAGGAAGATGGAGAAGACCGCCCTCATGAGAGAGCGGCAGAGCGAGAGGTCGAGGACGATAACTACATGCCTCCCTCCGAAGACGAGGCAAGCCTCGGCGACGATGAATTCATTGTACCATCAGACCCCGCCGAACAAGAGCGCTTTCAACGCAGGCTTTTAGCCACGGCGAACAGCCTAAAGAAAAAGCAGCAACAGCTTAGAGCTGATCAAGATTTGCTAGCTGACAGATGGACTGAAGTCCTCGCGGCCGAAGAGCACGAACTCAGACGTCCCTCCAAAAACTATCCTAAGCGCAGGCCGCTACCCCAATCAGAGGAGGAAGCTCAAGACATGGAAGATCGGCCACCTCGCGGCCGCGACAGAGAAGCCTGTCGAACATCCAAACAAGCCATGCCCCGCAGCCGCTTCACCAAGGCACAGGAACACGAACCAGACCTGCGAGACGTCCTGGAGGACAAAGCAAGGCAAACAAGATCGATCTTGTAAGTGCATCTAGTGCCCCTTAGTGATTTTGGTGTATTGAAGACTTATAGGTTAAGCATCTGATGTGTTTATGAGTGTACACAGGTCTATAAGTCTATGAGGAGTTTGATATTTACAGTAAAAGTCGACCCCTAAAAATGAAGTTCTTCGAGTGAAGACTTTGATATTCTGAAGACTTTCTGAAGACTTTGAAAGTGAAGAAATTGGTGTGACCTTGAAGACTTGGTATTCATTCGAGGAACATGAAGCGTGAAGACGTTTGTTTTCGTAGTTTCATTTTCTCTTTCTTGAGTCATAGGAAACACCGTACTGTTAAAGGGGGTTGAGGAAATACTAAGGAGAAAATTTCCATGTGATGCTCAACTCAAATCCTACACCTACCAATCCCTTCGAGTGAAGCCATTGGAAATCTCATACAGTTCAGTCAAATTCTTCAGTGACAGAGACACAGTTCTTCTGGTCACTGAGGACTTTGCTCTGACTGAGGAGTTAGGAATTCGCCAGTGCGAATTGCCTACACAGTGAGGAACATGACAACCCTGAGGAATTTGAGAGTCCAATTTCCGACCGTTGCTGTGCTACGCGCCAGCTGTCCCAAAATATCTTATCCACATAACGGTCATATCATTGAAGGGCATTTATGTCTTATCATGTCGGGCTGCTCCCTAGACTATAAATAGCCGCCCCCTACAACCACTAGCTGGTTGGCTGCTCCACGTGAACTTGACACTTGTCATTTGAGAGCAACCCATCTTCCGAGGACTTTGAGCGAAAATCATCAAGTGAGGAAAATCCAAACCCAAACCCAAAACACCTACAAACCCAAAGTGATTGAGCATCACTGAAGAGATTGATCCTGCATGGATCCGACGCTTGTTACCTTTGAAGACTGTGCTTCTTCCAGACGGTTAGGCGTCAAGGGCTAGAGCATCCAAGAGGAATTGTGGATCGCCGAGTGACCAAGTCTGTGAAGGTTTGGAAGTCACCTGAAGACTTACCACGAGTGATTGGACGAGGACTGTGTGTCCTTAGTTCAAGGAGAATACGGTGAGGACTTGGTGTCCCGAGCTGCGTGCTCAGGACTGGGTGTCCGGGACTGTGTGTCCTCGAGTTTAAATACTCAGCCGCTCCAACCAGACGTACAACTGAGACAGCAGTTGGAACTGGTCTACCAAATTATTGTCTTCACCAAGCTTACTGGTTCTATTTCCTCAACACTTTCATTTCCTCATTACTGTGTTGTCTGTTTGTTCATATCTGTGTTTGAAGACTTTGACTAAAGACTTTCTCAATTTCCTCAGTTCAATTTCTTCAGTCTGTTTTGTCTTCATCTAGAGTTATCCTGTGTTTACGCTTCCTGAACTCTGTGTTTGTCTTCATTTCATCATGATGACTATGCTTGAATTCTGTTATGTTTTCATCTGAGTACTTATTCCGCTGCAAGTAGTTCTTTGCTAAGGAATTTCCTCAAGAGCAAATTCCTCAGTGAAGAATTTCATAAAAATCGCCTATTCACCCCCCCCCCTCTAGGCAATATAACGCACTTTCAATTGGTATCAGAGCAAGGTACTCCCTTGTTCTGTGTGATTTTGGTTTAACCGCCTGGAGTTTTAGTTATGTCGACCGCAGGTATGATCAAGGTCTCTGCTGGGTGTCCTACCTTCGATGGGACGGACTACCCCTACTGGAAGAATAAGATGCGAATGCATCTTGAGGCAATTGATAACGATCTCTGGTACATTGTGGAAAATGGTGTTCCCTCCATCACTCCCTCACTGAACGCTACCGATGTGAAGAGATGTAACGCCCTCGATGCGGCTATATCTCCCACATGTCGAGGCACGACTTAGAGGCATAACCGCATTGAAAGCAATGTCTCAAGTGAGGTAATCTTCACACAATCCATGTAATAAATAAGGGGAAAGAGATACATAGTTGGCTTACAGTCGCCACTTCACACAATACATAAATAAACATCCATCATTCAAATTACACTCAAGGTCCGACTACGGTACCGAAATGAAGAAGACTACCCCAAATGCTACAAGGATCCCCGGATCACCCCAACTGGGCTCCACTACTGATCATCTGGAAAAGAAACATAGTAACGGCCACGTTCCTCGTCGAACTCCCAAGTGAGCTCGGACGCGTCATCTGCACTGGCATCGTTGGTACCTGCAACTGTTGTGATAATATCTGTGAGTCACGGGGACTCAGAAATCTCACACCCGAGAGATCAAGACTATTTAAGCTTATAGGTAGGAAAGGATTGTGAGATGGATCTGCAGCAAGCGACTAGCATATATGGCGGCTACAACGCAAAAGAGAGCGAGAAGAGAAGGCAAAGCACGGTCGTGAAGCTAGAAGTGATCAAGAAGTGATCCTAGAACAACCTACGTCAAATATTACTCCAACACCGTGTTCACCTCCCGGAACCCGCTGAGAAGAGACCATCACGGTTACACACGCGGTTGATGTGTTTTAGTTAAGGTCAACTTCGGGTTTTCTACAACCGGACATCAACAAATTCCCATCTGCCTCATAACCGTGGGCACGGCTTTCGAAAGATAATACCCTGCAGGGGTGTCCCAACTTAGCCCATTATAAGCTCTCACGGTCAACGAAGGATATTCCTTCTACCGGGAAGACCCGATCAATCTCGGAATCCCGGACTACAAGACATTTCGACAGCAATAAAACAAGTCCAGCAAAGCCTCCTAGATGTGCCGACAAATCCCGATAGGAGCTGCACATATCTCGTTCTCAGGGCACACCGGATGAGCAAGACGTCGGGTTGGCATAGACCCTGGTTGCCCAAGGGGCGCCGGACATCGCTCGGTTGGACCAGCAATCGAATGAGAACTGGCCCGGGGGTTGAAATAAAGATGACCCTTGAGTCTGCAGAACCCAAGGGAAAAAGGCTTAGGTGGCAAATGGTAAAACCAATGTTGGGCCTTGCTGGAAGAGTCTTATTCAAAGCGAACTGTCAAGGGGGTCCCATAAATCACCCAACCGTGTAAGGAACGCAAAATCCGGGAACATAACACCGGTATGACGGAAACTAGGGTGGCAAGAGTGGAACAAAACACCAGGCAAAAGGCCGAGCCTTCCACCCTTTACCAAGTATATAGATGCATTAATTAAATAAGAGGTATTGTGATATCCCAACAAGTAAACATGTTCCGACAAGGAACAACAAGTCCATGTTCCAACAAGGAACAAACTTCATCTTCACCTGCAACTAGCAACGCTATAAGAGGGGCTGAGCAAAGCGGTAACATAGCCAATCAACGGTTTGCTAGGACATGGATGGTTAGGGGCTGACATGGCAATATAGGAGGCATGATATAGCAAGTGGTAGGTATCGCAGCATAGGCATAGCAAAAGAGCGAGCATCTAGCAAGCAAAGATAGAAGTGATTTCGAGGGTATGGTCATCTTGCCTGCAAGGTTCTCAGAGTTGTCGAAAGCTTGGTCCTCGAAAGCGTTCTCAACAGGTTCCTCGTTCACTTACTCGTATCCCGGCTCTACCCACAACAAGAACACAAGCAAAGAGGACAAATATCAATCACGATGCAATGCGCAAGCAACATGATGCAAAACAAGGCATGATATGCGAGATGTGATATGCAATGCATATGCATGCTCCGGAAGGACAAGGATGAACAAGGCATAATCTAGGCAAACCAAGTATGCCACTGGATAGGTGAGGTGATTTCGGTTGAAATCGATATAAAGATCACCGGAATCGGATGCACGGTTTGCAAATGACAAGCAATACAAGAATGACAATAATCTGCCACTAACAGCATGATGCTACTTAGCAAGCAACAAGAAATTAAGCTACTGCACCCAAACATATCAACAAAGCATATTACGGTAATCTACTACAGATGCTTGACAAAAGATGAACACTGAGCAACGGCTAACTCACACCACAACAGATTCAAACAAGCATGGCAAAAGTGCAAAAGATAACAGGTTCTCAGACTTGGTGAAAATCACAACATACCAGAAACTAACATCAGGATGACATGTTTAGAGCAATGAAACGACATGCTAAAAGATCAGGAGATAGCAAACTAAGGCATGGCCTGAATCTGCTCAAAGCACTTGTCAAAAGTCCCTTACTGACCATAAGCCAAAAAGGATCAGAAAATATGATTACACCCATTTCAAATAAGCAAGTTTCGTTACAGGTTTCAGACAACAGAAAACTGGACATGTCAAAACAGATAGCAAGTAGGCATGTTCGTGAGCTCGATGCGCTCACTACAGAGCATTGCATGATAAACTAAGCATACATCCATCAAGAAGACATGGCATAGGAACTAGAAATGGCAAGAATAACATCATAGTATGCAAGGATCAACTACCACAAGCTTGGCAAAATCGAATAACACGTAAACAATCTGCCAGCAATATTTTATAGCAAAAGTAGAGCTCGATTGACTCAAGCCATATGCTCAAAACACCCTTACTAATCTTGCTCAAAATATGCATAGATCTCTCGGAAACTACATGAACACATGGCATAAAAATAACAGCAGGCAGGGACTTTGTGAAATTACCAAGTCTCTGAAATCAGCAACATCAAGTGCCCTAGTTTGCATGCTTGTGCTAGTCACCACAAATATCAAAAAAATACATGGCATAATTCTCTGAAAAAGTAACATGGCATATTACAAAACTCTTGTAGGACTCAACTTCATAGGGTGCACACATCAATCATGGCAAAAATGACAAAAGTGCATGCTCAGATAAGATCCAGCAACTAACATCACATAGCCCTATTCTAACAGCATTTCGGGCATCAAAATGACCTCAAATGAGAATGATGCAATGGAACGAAGTGATGTAATCTTCAAGACGAACAATTTGACTTATTATACGCACGAAACGGGGCTACAGATGAGAAGTTATGGCATGATGAACATGTGACAATAATGTGAAAATCATCACGGGATTGGCAGAAATTTGAGAGGGGAAGAAAGTCAACCGGGCGCGCGGAAGCCGAGGATCGCCGGGATCTCGCCGGAGCAGCGCGGGGGTGGCGGCGGCGAGGTAGGTCCGGCCGGATCCGGGCAGATCCGGCGCCGGCGACGGCGGGGCGAGGCGGAGGAGACGCGGGCGCGGGCGCGCGGCGGCGGCGGCGCGGGGCGGCGAGGCGGCGCGGGGCCGCGGTGGCCGGAGGCGGCGAGCGGCGCGGCGGGGCGTCGGCGGCGGCGACGGGCGCGAGGCAGCGGGGCGCGCGGGCGCGGTCGGGGCGCGTCTCGGGCCGCGGGGGCCGGGAGCGGGCCGCGCGGGCCGGCGGCGCGGGGGCGGCGGCGGAAGACACGTGGCGGCCTCCCGTTGGCTGCGCGCGGCGGTGGACGCGTCCGGCTCCGCCCGCCCGGACGTGTCCGGCGGCGCGGAGGGGAGCGGGGCTAGGGTGTAGGGTGGTTTTGACCCGGGATTTCGGAGGGGGAGGTATGTTTATAGGTAGAAGGAGCTATGGAGCTCCAAATGGAGAGCGGTTTTTGGCCACGCGATCGTGATCGAACGGCGGTGGACATGGGAGTGTCTTAGATGGTTTATTGGGCTGTTTTGAAGGGGTGTTGGGCTGCAACACACACGAGGCCTTCACGGTTACCCGGTTAACCGTTGGAGTACCAAACGACCTCCGATTGACCCGAAACTTGACAGGCGGTCTACCGGTGCCCGCTATACCAGGGCCGCTTGGCAAACCTCGGTCCATTCCGAGAAAGTTTAATACCCGCTCACGAAGAAATGTAAAAGGGGACGCTGGGGGACATAGGAGCGCCGGATTGCAAAACGGATAACGGGGAAAAAGCTCGGATTCATGAGACAAACACGTATGCGAATGCGATGCACATGATGACATGATATGAAATGCATGACATGAACAAAATACAAAACGAAGGGAAACCCAACCACGGAGAGAATAACATAACACATAGCCGAAAATGGCAAGAGTTGGAATACAAATATGGCAAGTTACATCCGGGGCGTTACAACACTCCACCACTACGAGAGGATCTCGTCCCGAGATCTAGGACTGAAAGAACTCCGGATACTCGGAACGTAGGTGATCCTCACGCTCCCAGGTGGCTTCTCTGTCTGACTGGTGTGACCATTTCACTTTGAGGAATTTGATTGACTTGTTGCGAGTCTTGCACTCATTTGTTTCAAGAATAGCAACGGGGTGCTCATGATAGGATAAATCTTCTTGAAGATCAATCTCTTCGAAGTTGATGGTGCGCTCAGGCGTCTTGAAGCACTTGCGAAGCTGTGACACGTGGAAGACATCGTGCACATTTGCAAAGTTGGAGGGAAGCTCAAGTTGATAGGCGAGATCGCCTCGTTTGCCGATGATCTTGAAAGGACCGACGTATCTGGGGGCAAGTTTTCCCTTGATACCGAAGCGACGAGTTCCTTTCATTGGAGAGACGCGGAGGTAGACATGGTCTTCGATCTCGAAAGCCACCTCTCGGTGTTTGCTATCGTAATAGCTCTTCTGGCGCGATTGCGCGGCTCTGAGGTTCTCACGAATCACCTTGCACATAGCCTCAGCCTCTGAGATCAAATCATTGCCAAGAAGTTGGCGTTCACCGGTTTCAGACCAGTTGAGAGGAGTACGACACTTTCTGCCATAGAGAATCTCGAATGGGGCTTTGCCCGAGCTGGCTTGAAAACTGTTGTTGTAAGAAAACTCAGCATAAGGAAGGCAATCCTCCCACTTCATGCCGAAAGAGATAACACAAGCTCTGAGCATATCTTCAAGAATTTGGTTGACACGCTCGACTTGTCCACTAGTCTGAGGGTGGAAAGCTGAGCTGAAGCGAATGTTTGTGCCCATGGCCTTCTGAAAAGAATCCCAGAACTTGGAGGTAAAAATGCTACCACGGTCTGAAGAGATCAATTGTGGAATGCCATGCAAGGAGACAATTCTAGAGGTGTAGAGCTCTGCCAGCTGCGTTGCTGTGATAGACTCTTTGATAGGAAGAAAATGAGCCACTTTAGTGAGCTTGTCGATGACGACGAAGATAGCATCATTTCCACGCTTGGACTTAGGAAACCCAGTCACGAAGTCCCTTTCGATATGATCAAACTTCCATTCAGGAATAGCAACGGGTTGGAGAAGACCAGCTGGTCATTGGTGTTCTGCTTTCACCCTTCTGCAGACATCACACTCATTCACGAATTGAGCAATCTCTCGCTTCATTCGAGTCCACCAATACGACTGCTTGAGGTCATGGTACATCTTCGTACTTCCAGGATGAATTGACAGAAGAGAGTTGTGCGCTTCGTTCATAATGACTTTACGAAGATCACCCTTTGGAACCACGATCCGGTCCTCGAAGAAAAGAGTATCTCTGTCATCAACTCGATAGCACTTGTATTTGGAAATGCCCTTGTCAATACCACGTTTCACCTTCTTCACCATGGTATCCAACAGTTGTGCCTCACGAATCTGATCTTCCAAAGTAGGAGAGACGATGAGGTTGGCAAGAAAACCTTGAGGGACAACTTGGAGATTCAACTTGCGGAAAACCTCACAGAGATCCGGTTGAAAGGGCTTGAGGATTAAGCTGTTGCAGTAAGCCTTCCTGCTCAATGCGTCTGCAATCACATTAGCCTTGCCTGGAGTATATTCAATACTCGGATTATACTCTTGAATCATTTCGACCCATCGAGTTTGCCTGAGGTTGAGGTTGGGCTGAGTGAAGATATACTTGAGACTCTTGTGATCGGTGAAAATGTCCACTTTCCTTCCCAACAGGAGATGTCTCCATGTTATAAGTGCGTGGACAACTGCCGCCAACTCAAGATCGTGAGTGGGGTAGTTCCTTTCGTTGGGCTTCAACTGACGAGAGGTATAGGCAACAACCTTCTTCTCTTGGATTAAGACGGCACCGAGGCCCTGAAGAGAAGCATCACAGAATACTTCATAAGGCTTGGATTCGTCAAGAGGAGTCAGAACTGGAGCAGTGACGAGTTTCTCTTTGAGAGTGTTGAAAGCAACGTCACACTCAGGAGACCAGACATACTTCACATGCTTCTGGAGGAGGTTGGAAAGAGGCTTTGCAATCTTTGAGAAATTCTCAACGATTCTTCGGCAATAGCTTGCAAGTCCAAGAAAACTGCGAACCTGCTTGACATTCTGAGGCGGTTCCCAATTCACAATTTCAGACACCTTCTCAGGATTAACAGTGATGCCCTTGGCAGAGATGATATGGCCAAGATAAAGAACTTCATCAAGCCAAAATTCACATTTGGAGAACTTCGCATATAATTTGTACTCTCTGAGCTTGTCGAGTACCAATCGCAAATGTTTGGCATGATCCTCATTATTCTTGGAGAAGACCAAAATATCATCGAGATAAACCAAGACAAATTCGTTGATGTAGGGGTTGAAGATGAAATTCATCAAGCGAGAGAAAGCTGGAGGAGCATTGACAAGGCCGAAAGACATGACAGTATATTCATAAGAACCAAAACTTGTTCTGAATGTTGTCTTGGGAATATCTTCTTCACGAATGCGAATCTGATGATACCCCATACGAAGGTCAAGCTTGGAGAACACCTTAGCACCTTTAAGTTGCTCAAATAGCTCATTGATGTTGGGAAGTGGGTACTTGTTCTTGATTGTCTTCTTGTTCAATGGACGGTAATCGACGCACAGTCGGTCCGTGCCATCCTTCTTTCGGACAAAAAGAACACCACAACCCCAAGGAGAAGAACTCGGTCTGATCAGACCCAGATGCTCTTGTTTATCGATTTGTAACTTCAATTCCTTCAACTCATCTGGTCCAAGCTTGTAAGGATGCTTGCAAACGGGTTCCGTGCCAGGCTCAAGATCGATAACGAATTCAACTGGCCGGCGGGGAGGCATACCCGGAGGCTCTTCTGGAAAGACATCTTGGTACTCACAAACGACTGGAATCTGAGAGATAGCCTCCATTTCACCATTCTCATTGAGAGAAAACAACCGAATAGTATCATCACGAGAAGCATAGATGATCACATCGTTAGAAGAGTGAGTCAATTTGATTTCCCTGGCAGCACACTCAAGCTGAGCCTTGTGCTTAGAAAGCCAGTCCATCCCGAGAATGAGATCAATATCAGAGTCACCAAGAACAATTGGAGAAGATAGAAATCTATAGTCGCCCATCTTGATGGAAACATCCGGAACCAAAACTCGAGAAGTCATTTGCTTACCCGGGGACACAATAGACAAAGGTCTCGGCAAAACTTGAGTAATCAAATCATGCATAGCCACAAAAGGTCTTGAAATGAAAGAATGCGATGCTCCAGTATCAAATAAGACTTTTGCAGGAATATCATTAACAGGAAGATTACCCATGATCACTTCAGAAGAATCCTCCGCTTGAGCTGCATTCATCATGTTCACCTTGGCATGTTGGGAATTATGCTTGACCACTGCATTGCTGGAAGATTTCACAGGAGGAGGAGGCGGAAGGCGCCTTTGGTTGAAGCACTTGTTCGCATAGTGACCCTTCTGCTGACATTTGTTACAAGTCACTTGTGAGAGCGGAAGATGGTAAGGAGCACTTGGCCTTGGAGCTTGATTCTGAGACTTGTTCTGATAGCCAGGGTTGGGTGGGTGGGAAGATCCACGACCACTTGAGTTCTTCTGCTGATAAGGCTGACAGAACGAAGGAGGAGGAGGCAACCAGAACTTCTGTTGCTTAGCTGCCACAAGTGAAGAAGAAGAAGACTGAGCTGCGTCTCTAACTCTCTTCTTGGATGCCTCACACTTGAGCTGAGCAGCTTCTTGTTTCAGCGCCATGTTGTAGAATTCATCATACTTTATGTCAGGACCCCGATCCTAAGCCACATCGATCCAGCATGTAACACTTCATATCACTTTGCGGCCTCACGCACGGTACTCCCACGGGTGCCACCTTACCTGGCCCGGGACCGTTTGCGCCTTTTGGCTCACGTATATGATAATGTCGCTAGCATCCATATGACAGAGAACCCGGGCCGACATGGCTAGTCGTGAACCCAAAGCGGCGCTAGCCTATGAGGACAGGCAAACATGAATCACATCGAGCATGTCGGTCATCAACGTATCTATTCGGGCTGTAGCACTGGGCTAACAGGACTCCGGTAACCCGGGCTGTAGCAGGCTAGGAAGGACTCCGAATATCAGCGCGTGACATTTCCCCGAAGGGACAGACATAGGAACGACGTGAAACACATGCCAGCCAGTCAAGTGTCCAAGCAGTAGTGCTGGGCTAGCAGGACTCCGGTGAACCGGGCTGTAGCGGACTACTATCGCTCAGAAGCACAAGACTTACATTTCCCCATATGAAAGGCTGCCAAGGATAAACAACTAGATAGTCGGATCCCACTCATACCAAGCATTTCAATCATACACACAATATGCCCGATATGAGTAAATACAATATGGCATCACAACAGTACTCTACGACTCAAGTACTTTATTTAGAAGGCTCCGAGGAGCCATACATATCATCCATACAGATAGGGTTCACATGACCCAACACTCAAGTCATACAAACATACAAGCACATGCGGAAGCAAACTAGTCTGAGTACAGACACTAGAAAGAAAGAAGGCTTGATGTAGCCTGTCTATCTACAACGACCCTTCACAAGTCTTGGATCACCACCTGGGTGATAAGTCACTCGTCAACGTCGAGGTCTACATAGAACCCATCAGAAGGGTTGGTGCAGTCGTCTGAAAAACATGATTAAAGCAACATGAGTACGGAGGTACTCAGCAAGTCTTACAACAGGAACCTATCGTACATGCACATTCTCAAGAAGGTAGTGGGGTTATTGCAGCAAGCCAGCTTTGACTCTTGGCTAAGCTATCCTACGATAGACACCACTTGTAAATCATTTGTCGCACACGAGTCCACTAACACCAACACAATACTCCACCGTGGATCCTCTCTCGCCATCCCACAAGAGGGCCATCCGCGGTACTCACACTTATCTTGAGATTTTTAGTAGTATCCATTTAACTTGTCTATGAACTGATATGAGCGAACCAGAAGTCCATTACCGCGGACACGGCTATTCGAATAGATCATTTATAACCCTGCAGGGGTGTACTTCTTCACACATGTTTCCACCACTTAGCGTCTGCACACGACATGTGCTCGGCAGACTTCAAGCGAAAGCCGACGTGGGTGTAGACCACGACCTACCTAAACACTCAAATCTCTAGTCCAGGTTTATCGCCTATTCGGGTTCCATCCGCAGGGAGTCCGGCCGAGGTTTCCACTAACGGCCCCGAACGATGTGAACAGGGTTCCGAGACACCAAACGGGCGCCCGGTTGACCCGGCCACGTGCCTACCGCAACACAGCCCACCCTGATGGTCAGCGCCGCGTGCGGCCCCCAGCATACTACAAACACCAGAAACTACTTGCAACTCCTGGACAGAGAACAAGGGTGGATAAGAAGTCGAGCGGGGTCATATTTCAGGGCCCAATGTGTGGTAGTAACTTTATCATGGATCACAAACACAGATCTCAGTTCTTAAGGACGGCCTCAATGAAACAACCCACCATGTACTCCTACATGGCCTCTCATCGATTCCTTTACCAAATCGTGTTCAACACTTCACTCTTGTCACCGACACAACCTTTCACTCCAGTTCATCATCCCGATGAGCCAGACCTGACACAACTCTAAGCATAGCAAGCATAGCATGGTAGGAACACACACACATGTAATGGCTCAATCAACTCCTACACATGCTAGTGGGTTTCATCTAGTTACTGTGGCAATGACAGGTCATGCAAAGGAGGTGGGTTCAACTACCGCAACACACAGCAGTTTGAAACGCGTTGTCTTAATGCAGTAAACAAGGGCAGAAGCGAGAACATGGGTTTGTATCGGAATGATCAATGGGTTGCTTGCCTGATGGAGTGGTGGTGGGATACTGCCCTTCAGTTGGATACTCGGAGATATCCTCGGAGGCAGAACCTACCACGATGAACATGTCGGAACACAATCAATACATGGCAATATGCAACAATATGATGCATGCTATGACATGGCAATATGGATGTGCCCTGACCTAGTGTAAGTTATGTCAGAAGGAAATGACCCCATTTGAACCAAAGATTCAAATGGTAGTGCATTTATAAGATCATATTAGTGCAAAATCTCATAATGCCTAAACAGTGGGTTTAACTTGTTTTAACATGCATGAAACCAGTACCAATGGATAGATTGGATTTTTCTGATAATTTTTCATATATAAAACTTTGCATTTGGAGTTATAGATAATTTTCTATGAATTTTTGAAGTTTGAACTATTTTCTGGATTTTCCTGTATAAAAATAAATCCAGCAAAATAGATTACTGCGTCAGCCTGAAGTCATGCTGACCTCAGCAGTCAAACCAGCTGGCTGGTCAAACCTGACGTGTGGGGACCACACGTCAGTGACACAGGGCTAATCCCGGTCAAACCCGCGCTGACTGGGGTTTGACTGGACCCTAGGGCCCACTGTCAGTGACCCAGGGTGGTTATTAGCTGGTGGGGTTAGTTGCTAATGACAGCCACGTCGACTCGCCGGAGTTTCGCCGGCGGCGACCATCCAGTGCGGCGGAGGAAAGTGCAAAATCGCGCTCCGGTGACCAAAAGAGCGGCGGAGGACATCTACAGCTAGCCAAGGGCAAGCCGCGTCTATTGGTGGCGGTGGTTTGTCTCGGGGTCGCCGGAAACAACGCCGGCGACGTGTTTGGCGGCGCCGGAGCTCGGGTCGAAGTGTGAAACGAGCTACGGGGCACGGCGAGGTGCGTGCGGTAGTGCGTTGGCCTCCTAGGGTTGCGGGGAGGCCGTTGGACAAGGTGGGGTGGCCAGTGGCTGGCCGGAGACACGCCGGCGACGTGCTCCGCGGCGGTGCGTGCGGGTGAGCATCGTGCGCTCGCTGTGGTGCACGAGGAAGAGAAAGGAGAGGATGGGGAGGTAGCTGAGCTCACCGCGGTCTCGGAGAAGTGGACGTCGGGGTCGGGGACGAGCTGGTGCGGCGGTGAGGTCGAAGGGGATCTCCGGCGGCCGGAGGTTGAAGATGAGCTCGGGGAAGCACTGTAGAGCGAGCGAGCGCTCGGGGCTCAGCTAGCTCGAAGAAGAGGAGGGCGGTGGAGCTGCTGGACAGGTCGGAGCGGCGCAAGGACGACGGGGAGCGCGACTACGGCGACGGTGCAGCTGCGGTGGCGTCGGCCATGGCGTGGAGGTGCGTGGGAGAGAGGCAGAGGGGCGAATGGCGTGTCCAGGGCGTCGGGGGCGCGACGTGGAGGCCGTCCAGGACAGCGGGGCGGCGAAGCGGCGAGCAGGGAGGCAGGGCGCTGCATGGCGAGCTCCTGCTCCGGCGTCGAGCACCTGCCTGCCTGGCTGGCGAGGCGAAGCAGCTCGCTGGCGCGGCTGGTGGGCTGGGCCGGCCAGGTGGGCCGCCAGGTAAGTCAGTTGGCTTTCAACTTTTGGTTTTTCTTTTTCTATTTCTTCTGCAACTTTGTGGAGTTATTTAAAATACCTAGACCACTCCAAAAATCCTCAAACTGCACATGCTTGCTATTTAAAATATAGACAACATGAAACATTTCTGTTTGAGAATATTTGAACATTTAAAATATTTTTATAAATTTTAAATGCCCAAATTCAAATACTTATGTGTTAATTCAAAAACCTTCTGCTGACCTAGAAAATTGTGCACCACTTTTGTCAAAGGTTTAAACCCAAAACAAAGGGGGTGAACATTTCAGAAGGGCATTTCAGGTTCATTGAAAAAGATTTTAGTAAACCCTAGTTATTTCCAGGGGGGGGGGAAGTGTGTGTTGGGGGTTCTGGCATTTCCCATTTCAAAATTAAATAGAATTTAAACATGATGCACACTCTAATGCATGGCCTAGCTGGGATGTGACAACTCACCCCTACTCAAAAGAATCTCGTCCCGAGATTTAGGTTCCTCCGGAAAGAAGGCGGGATACTCAAGTCGAAGACGATCCTCCCTTTCCCATGTAGCTTCTTTTTCGGAATGGTGTGACCATTGAACCTTGAGAAACTTGATATTGTGGCGTCGAGTGGTACGCTCGGCTTGATCAAGGATACGAATGGGGTATTCCCGATAGGTGAGGTTATCTTGGAGATCAAGCGTTTCGTGGTCCACTCCACGGATAGGATCCGCGAAGCAACGCCTGAGTTGAGAAACGTGGAAGACATCATGAACTCTGGAGAGATGCGGAGGTAGTTCCAGTTGGTAGGCAACTTCCCCTCGTTGGGCAAGAATGCGAAAGGGTCCAATGTAGCGAGGAGCCAATTTGCCTTTGATACCGAATCGATGGGTTCCCTTTAAAGGTGTAACCCGAAGGTAATCCATCTCGCCGACTTCATAAGCCATGGGCTTATGCTTGCGGTCATACTGACTCTTTTGTCGAGATTGGGCGGTCTTCAACTTCTCACGAATAATACGAACCTGCTCTTCTGCATCCTGGATCATGTCCGGGCCAAAGAGTTGTCTCTCGCCGGTTTCTGACCAGTTAAGAGGCGTTCGACATTTTCGTCCATAGAGAACTTCGAAAGGGGCTTTGCCCAAGCTAGCTTGATAACTGTTGTTATAAGCGAACTCGGCGAATGGAAGGCACTTCTCCCAATTCATACCGAAAGAGATGACAGAAGCTCGGAGCATATCCTCCAGAATTTGATTGACTCGTTCTACTTGACCACTTGACTGAGGATGGAAGGCGGTGCTAAAGGAGAGTCGAGTTCCCAAAGCATTTTGGAAACTTTCCCAAAATCGAGAGGTGAAAAGACTTCCACGGTCTGAATTAATTTCCAATGGAACACCATGGAGAGATACTATTCGAGAGATGTACAAATCAGCTAGCTGGCTAGCGGTTATACTCTCGCGAACAGGTAAGAAGTGGGCTACTTTGGAGAGACGATCGACAACAACGAGGATAGCATTATTCCCTCTTTTGGTTCTGGGAAACCCGGTAATGAAATCCATACCGATTTTATCCCACTTCCATTCAGGAATCTCCAAAGGTTGAAGGGTGCCAGCAGGCCGTTGATGCTCTGCTTTAACACGACAACAGACGTCGCAAGTTGCAATGTATTGAGCGATTTCTCTCTTCATCCTAGTCCACCAAAACCTCTGGCGTAGGTCTTGATACATCTTAGTGCTACCGGGATGAATGGTGAGAGGGGATTCGTGAGCTTCCTTAAGGATCAATTGACGTAAATGTTGCTTCTTGGGAACCACCAAGCGGTTCTCAAAGAAGACAACACCTCGTTCATCCATGGAAAAACATTTAGCAACTCCGCTAGCGATGTTTTCCTTAATCCGAGATATGCCTTTATCGCGCTTCTGGGCAGCTATGACTTGATCCATAAGGTTAGGTTTCGCCACCAGGGTGGAAAGGAATCCTCGAGGAACAATGTGAAGGTTAAGCTTATGAAATTCCTCGTGGAGAAGTGGTTGACCTTGTTGTAACATCAGGTTGTTACAATAAGATTTACGACTTAGCACATCAGCCATGACATTGGCTTTGCCTGGGGTGTAAGTTATTCCTAAGTCGTAATCCGAGATCAACTCGACCCAACGTCTTTGCCTGAGATTCAAATCCGGTTGGGTGAAGATATATTTCAAACTTTGGTGATCAGTGTAGATTTCGCAACGATTACCCAGAAGGTAATGTCGCCAGGTTTTGAGTGCATGGACTACCGCTGCAAGCTCTAGATCATGAGTGGGATAATTATCCTCATGTGGACGCAACTGTCGAGATGCGTAGGCAATCACATGACGATCTTGCATGAGTATGCAACCTATTCCTTGTCGCGAGGCGTCGCAATAGATAACAAAGTCCTTAGAGAAGTCTGGTGGTACCAGTACGGGAGCAGATGTCAGGCGTCTTTTCAGTTCCTGAAAGCTGAAATCGCACTGTGGGGTCCACTCGAACTTTTTATCTTTCTTAAGGAGTTCAGTTAGAGGCTTAGCAACCTTGGAGAAATTCTCGACGAAGCGGCGGCAATAGCTCGCTAAACCAAGAAAACTCCGAACTTGCTTGACCGTCTCAGGTGGAGTCCAGTCAAGGACAGCTTGAACTCGCTCGGGATTGACAGCAATGCCCTTGCCAGAGATTACATGGCCCAGATAGGTCACTTCTGGCAACCAGAATTCGCACTTGGAGAATTTGGCATAAAGGCGATGCTCTCGAAGTTTCATCAATACTAGCCTTAGATGTTCGGCATGTTCTTCCTCATTCTTGGAGTAGATGAGTATATCATCGAGGTATACCACGACGAATTTATCCAAGTACTCCATGAAGATCGAGTTCATTAACCAAGAGAAGGTGGCTGGAGCATTGGTTAAACCGAAGGACATGACGGTGTACTCGTATTGGCCGTAACGAGTAACGAAGGCCGTTTTGGGAATGTCCCCGTTCTTGATTTTGATTTGATGGTAGCCCAACCTCAAATCCATCTTGGAAAAGACTGAGGATCCAGCGAGCTGGTCATACAGGTCGTTGATCCTGGGGAGCGGATACTTGTTCTTGATAGTGACCAGATTGACAGGTCGGTAATCTACAACCATCCGATCCGTTCCATCCTTCTTCTTGACGAAGAGGACGGGGCAAGCCCATGGAGATGAACTAGGACGGATGAAACCTTTTTGCAAGGACTCATCGAGTTGTTTCTTAAGCTCAGCTAGTTCTAGGGGTGCCATCTTATAAGGTCTCCTAGAGATTGGAACGGTTCCTGGAACAAGGTCTATCACGAATTCGACATCTCTGTCAGGTGGAACACCTGGCAGTTCCTCTGGAAAAACATCCGGGAAGTCACGGACTACCGGAACATCTTCGAGGTCTGGAAGGGGATTGGCATTTAGAGAGTAGAGCTGACGCTCCGATACTCGGGTCAAAACATTGACTGTCTTGCCCGATGGATGAATAAGTTGAACAGTTCTAGTTGAGCAATCAATCTTGGCGTAGTGAGCTGACATCCAGTCCATACCCAAGATGATATTTATGTCTGAAGACTTGAGAGCTATTAATGACGCAAGGAAAACCAATCTGTCCACAAGAATTTCATTTCCATGGCTGATCCTAGAGGTTTGCCATCTAGAACCGGGAGTTTGAATTTCCATGGAGGTGGGCATGTCACTAAAGGTAGTGTTGTGCAATCGAGCATAGCTCTCAGAAATAAATGAATGAGATGCTCCAGTATCAAAGAGAACAGTTGCCGGATGGCAATTAACAAGGAGTGTACCGAGAACGACGTTGGGGTCCTCTTGAGTTTCTTCAGCTGAAACGTAGTTGACATGGCCACGAGCAGTGGTGGCTGGCTTGGCGACAAGCACTTTTGCTGTTGACTTACCACGGCCAACAGACTTTCCGAACTGGCCGGGGTTGTTCTGGGGACACTCACGGATGTAGTGGCCCGGCTCACCACACTTGAAACAAGTTGTTATATTGGGACGTGGAGCAGCATTGGCAGTGGGGCCACCAAAAGTCTTGGGCGGCACATACTGTTGATTGGGGCGAGGCGCCTCAAAGGATGGCCTCGGGGTATACCTGGGTGGCATAGCAGAATTTGGAATCCAGACCCGGCGCTTCTGAGATCCAGAGCCGGATGAAGATCCATAGTCACGGGAGTGCTTGCGTGAAGCTTCAAAATCATTCTGCCCCGTCTCGGCACTGATGGCCTTATATACTAGCTTCGGAAAAGAAATGCATTCATGCAGACGAAGGTCACGTCGGAGCTCAGGGCTAAGTCCCTTGCGGAACCTTGCCTGCTTCTTGGCATCGGTGGATACCTCTTCGGGAGCATAGCGTGCAAGCTTCCCAAACTCGCGACTGTATGCATCCACAGTCAGCTTCCCCTGGGTGAAGTTACAGAACTCCTCCCTCTTGCGATCCATAAGACCTTCCGGGATATGATGCTCACGGAAAGCGGCACTGAAATCAGCCCAAGTAGTGAGTTGGCCGACCGGACGCATAGCTTCATAATTCTCCCACCAAAGGCTGGCAGGGCCTTCGAGGTGGTAGGCAGCAAAGGTAACTTTATCATCTTCAGCTACGTTGGCAGAACGTAGCTTGTGGGCGATGCTGCGGAGCCAGTCATCCGCATCGAGAGGTTCGATGGAATGATTGAACTTTGGCGGGTACAGCTTGACAAAGTCATTGATGGACACCGAATTGATCCTCTGCTGACGTGCAGTGTTCTGCTCAATCCGCTCTAACAAGCGATTGGTGTCGCGCCTGTTGCGCTCTGCCTCCAGCATCACTTCGGCCAGAGAAGGTGGTTGAGGAAGACTTTCCTCTCTAGGTGCACTAGCTTCCCCCTGCTCCGGAACAGCAGGGTTGCTGCGGGTGTTGACCATCCTGGGAAAACAAAACAACGATTTAAACCAGGATGGCAAAATCTGGTCAAGGAAGTGCGGAATGTAATGGATAACAAGGAATGCAGAGATGATCATCCGTATGACATGGTAATATAGAAACTGCCATATATATACCAACGGTCATACACATCATACATAGTTTAGTACAAGCTCAAGCTGAAGTACAACTAAGACGAGAGACGTTACATCTCATCGAAGGCATTCCAAGCTCCTATACATTATTTTTCTACACCTCCGGAATTGATACACACTAAGTTATATTCCACAATCACGCAGGACGGTGGACATACAACTATTACAATACTAGCGAGACTGCTACTAGCTCAGACAGCTCCGTAGAAGTCCTCATAGAAGTCACCACCCAGACCTGGAAGCGGAACATGGTCATCTGGGAACAGACGGTCCTGCGGTGCTTGTGGACCATAGGGACTTGGGTGCGGCCTCGGTCCAACAGATGGCGGCAGAAGAGGCCCACGAGGAGGGGTGATGCCTCCCACCTCACGCCATTCCATGAAGTCTGGCAGACTAGCCCGCACAGGGTACAAGTCTCTCGTGTCCATGTATCCGGCTTGCACAGCAGGTGCAAACCTCGTCAAGGTGGCCCAATGATCAGCACGAGCATTAAAAAGCTCCATACGCAAGGCCCGGTTTTCACGGTCCTTATCTTCCAACATCTCAGTAGTGGTGCAAAGGAGTGAGTCCTCATGGGATGCATCACTGTACATGCCCTGAAGGTAACCATGCGCCCCAGGGAGGGATGCTGGCATGTAGCGAAATTCAGTGTTGCTCAACAAGGCAGTTCTAGCTCGCATAATGGTCATCATCGAGTAGGCTGCATCTTGAACGGACATCCCAATGGTGATCCCGAGTCCATAAGAACGGTGGAGTGGTTCCGTGGCTCCGGGATAAGACGGATATATTCTGACCGTGCACAGATATTGGCTCTGGTTGAAATCTCTAAACTGCTCTTCGACGGTGTATTCAGGGTACCATCGGTAACCTGCCTCAACCATCACTCGAACCAACATGGCGGTATGACCACATACACCGATGCAACGGGTCAGACGAACCACTTGGTTTTGGGGACGGGTAGCCATCTGAAAGCACAAAATAGTGCAAAGGCATTAGAATTTCTGGATGAAATTGGACAGCATAACGGCTGTAAATGCTCAGGAAAGGAATTGAGACATCCACAACAGTTTGCGAAACCACTCAACAACAACATATCAAGGTTCTGGTTCAATTGGCAACATACTAGACTTTAGTAGAGCTGAACTGGGTTGTAACCAACAATCCTATAAGTTACTACAGATTTAGTAACACGTGAACCTGATAGAGAGAAAAGAGCCTAGTTCCTTAACCCACGTAGAATGAGAAGAGAATGACTCAGAATAGAGGGCATAAGGTAAAGGAGTAAAAGAGCCTTACGTTCCCTCCCACAATCAATTCCCCTACATATATCTAAAGCATTTCTAGACTCGACATCGACCAGTTTGGCTTAGCGAACCTACAGGCAGTCCGGCTCTGATGCCAACGCTGTCAGGACCCCGATCCTAAGCCACATCGATCCAGCATGTAACACTTCATATCACTTTGCGGCCTCACGCACGGTACTCCCACGGGTGCCACCTTACCTGGCCCGGGACCGTTTGCGCCTTTTGGCTCACGTATATGATAATGTCGCTAGCATCCATATGACAGAGAACCCGGGCCGACATGGCTAGTCGTGAACCCAAAGCGGCGCTAGCCTATGAGGACAGGCAAACATGAATCACATCGAGCATGTCGGTCATCAACGTATCTATTCGGGCTGTAGCACTGGGCTAACAGGACTCCGGTAACCCGGGCTGTAGCAGGCTAGGCAGGACTCCGAATATCAGCGCGTGACATTTCCCCGAAGGGACAGACATAGGAACGACGTGAAACACATGCCAGCCAGTCAAGTGTCCAAGCAGTAGTGCTGGGCTAGCAGGACTCCGGTGAACCGGGCTGTAGCGGACTACTATCGCTCAGAAGCACAAGACTTACATTTCCCCATATGAAAGGCTGCCAAGGATAAACAACTAGATAGTCGGATCCCACTCATACCAAGCATTTCAATCATACACACAATATGCCCGATATGAGTAAATACAATATGGCATCACAACAGTACTCTACGACTCAAGTACTTTATTTAGAAGGCTCCGAGGAGCCATACATATCATCCATACAGATAGGGTTCACATGACCCAACACTCAAGTCATACAAACATACAAGCACATGCGGAAGCAAACTAGTCTGAGTACAGACACTAGAAAGAAAGAAGGCTTGATGTAGCCTGTCTATCTACAACGACCCTTCACAAGTCTTGGATCACCACCTGGGTGATAAGTCACTCGTCAACGTCGAGGTCTACATAGAACCCATCAGAAGGGTTGGTGCAGTCGTCTGAAAAACATGATTAAAGCAACATGAGTACGGAGGTACTCAGCAAGTCTTACAACAGGAACCTATCGTACATGCACATTCTCAAGAAGGTAGTGGGGTTATTGCAGCAAGCCAGCTTTGACTCTTGGCTAAGCTATCCTACGATAGACACCACTTGTAAATCATTTGTCGCACACGAGTCCACTAACACCAACACAATACTCCACCGTGGATCCTCTCTCGCCATCCCACAAGAGGGCCATCCGCGGTACTCACACTTATCTTGAGATTTTTAGTAGTATCCATTTAACTTGTCTATGAACTGATATGAGCGAACCAGAAGTCCATTACCGCGGACACGGCTATTCGAATAGATCATTTATAACCCTGCAGGGGTGTACTTCTTCACACATGTTTCCACCACTTAGCGTCTGCACACGACATGTGCTCGGCAGACTTCAAGCGAAAGCCGACGTGGGTGTAGACCACGACCTACCTAAACACTCAAATCTCTAGTCCAGGTTTATCGCCTATTCGGGTTCCATCCGCAGGGAGTCCGGCCGAGGTTTCCACTAACGGCCCCGAACGATGTGAACAGGGTTCCGAGACACCAAACGGGCGCCCGGTTGACCCGGCCACGTGCCTACCGCAACACAGCCCACCCTGATGGTCAGCGCCGCGTGCGGCCCCCAGCATACTACAAACACCAGAAACTACTTGCAACTCCTGGACAGAGAACAAGGGTGGATAAGAAGTCGAGCGGGGTCATATTTCAGGGCCCAATGTGTGGTAGTAACTGTATCATGGATCACAAACACAGATCTCAGTTCTTAAGGACGGCCTCAATGAAACAACCCACCATGTACTCCTACATGGCCTCTCATCGATTCCTTTACCAAATCGTGTTCAACACTTCACTCTTGTCACCGACACAACCTTTCACTCCAGTTCATCATCCCGATGAGCCAGACCTGACACAACTCTAAGCATAGCAAGCATAGCATGGTAGGAACACACACACATGTAATGGCTCAATCAACTCCTACACATGCTAGTGGGTTTCATCTAGTTACTGTGGCAATGACAGGTCATGCAAAGGAGGTGGGTTCAACTACCGCAACACACAGCAGTTTGAAACGCGTTGTCTTAATGCAGTAAACAAGGGCAGAAGCGAGAACATGGGTTTGTATCGGAATGATCAATGGGTTGCTTGCCTGATGGAGTGGTGGTGGGATACTGCCCTTCAGTTGGATACTCGGAGATATCCTCGGAGGCAGAACCTACCACGATGAACACGTCGGAACACAATCAATACATGGCAATATGCAACAATATGATGCATGCTATGACATGGCAATATGGATGTGCCCTGACCTAGTGTAAGTTAAGTCAGAAGGAAATGACCCCATTTGAACCAAAGATTCAAATGGTAGTGCATTTATAAGATCATATTAGTGCAAAATCTCATAATGCCTAAACAGTGGGTTTAACTTGTTTTAACATGCATGAAACCAGTACCAATGGATAGATTGGATTTTTCTGATAATTTTTCATATATAAAACTTTGCATTTGGAGTTATAGATAATTTTCTATGAATTTTTGAAGTTTGAACTATTTTCTGGATTTTCCTGTATAAAAATAAATCCAGCAAAATAGATTACTGCGTCAGCCTGAAGTCATGCTGACCTCAGCAGTCAAACCAGCTGGCTGGTCAAACCTGACGTGTGGGGACCACACGTCAGTGACACAGGCTAATCCCGGTCAAACCCGCGCTGACTGGGGTTTGACTGGACCCTAGGGCCCACTGTCAGTGACCCAGGATGGTTATTAGCTGGTGGGGTTAGTTGCTAATGACAGCCACGTCGACTCGCCGGAGTTTCGCCGGCGGCGACCATCCAGTGCGGCGGAGGAAAGTGCAAAATCGCGCTCCGGTGACCAAAAGAGCAGCGGAGGACATCTACAGCTAGCCAAGGGCAAGCCGCGTCTATTGGTGGCGGTGGTTTGTCTCGGGGTCGCCGGAAACAACGCCGGCGACGTGTTTGGCGGCGCCGGAGCTCGGGTCGAAGTGTGAAACGAGCTACGGGGCACGGCGAGGTGCGTGCGGTAGTGCGTTGGCCTCCTAGGGTTGCGGGGAGGCCGTTGGACAAGGTGGGGTGGCCAGTGGCTGGCCGGAGACACGCCGGCGACGTGCTCCGCGGCGGTGCGTGCGGGTGAGCATCGTGCGCTCGCTGTGGTGCACGAGGAAGAGAAAGGAGAGGATGGGGAGGTAGCTGAGCTCACCGCGGTCTCGGAGAAGTGGACGTCGGGGTCGGGGACGAGCTGGTGCGGCGGTGAGGTCGAAGGGGATCTCCGGCGGCCGGAGGTTGAAGATGAGCTCGGGGAAGCACTGTAGAGCGAGCGAGCGCTCGGGGCTCAGCTAGCTCGAAGAAGAGGAGGGCGGTGGAGCTGCTGGACAGGTCGGAGCGGCGCAAGGACGACGGGGAGCGCGACTACGGCGACGGTGCAGCTGCGGTGGCGTCGGCCATGGCGTGGAGGTGCGTGGGAGAGAGGCAGAGGGGCGAATGGCGTGTCCAGGGCGTCGGGGGCGCGACGTGGAGGCCGTCCAGGACAGCGGGGTGGCGAAGCGGCGAGCAGGGAGGCAGGGCGCTGCGTGGCGAGCTCCTGCTCCGGCGTCGAGCACCTGCCTGCCTGGCTGGCGAGGCGAAGCAGCTCGCTGGCGCGGCTGGTGGGCTGGGCCGGCCAGGTGGGCCGCCAGGTAAGTCAGTTGGCTTTCTGCTTTTGGTTTTTCTTTTTCTATTTCTTCTGCAACTTTGTGGAGTTATTTAAAATACCTAGACCACTCCAAAAATCCTCAAACTGCACATGCTTGCTATTTAAAATATAGACAACATGAAACATTTCTGTTTGAGAATATTTGAACATTTAAAATATTTTTATAAATTTTAAATGCCCAAATTCAAATACTTATGTGTTAATTCAAAAACCTTCTGTTGACCTAGAAAATTGTGCACCACTTTTGTCAAAGGTTTAAACCCAAAACAAAGGGGGTGAACATTTCAGAAGGGCATTTCAGGTTCATTGAAAAAGATTTTAGTAAACCCTAGTTATTTCCAGGGGGGGGGGAAGTGTGTGTTGGGGGTTCTGGCATTTCCCATTTCAAAATTAAATAGAATTTAAACATGATGCACACTCTAATGCATGGCCTAGCTGGGATGTGACACTTTAATGGCTCGAAAAGCACGAGAGCAAGTTGCAGATCTTCTCTGAGACCGCGTCTGAACTGGTAGATCATACTTTTCTCATCAGGGATGTCTTGCCTTGCAAAACGAGAGAGCTTCTGGAACTGAGTGTTGTATTGATAGACAGACATGGTGCCTTGCTTGAGATTGCGGAATTCCTCACGCTTACTCTCAACAACACTTTCTGGAATGTGGTGCGCTTTGAAGTCACGGCGGAAATCATCCCAGGTAATCACACGACCTCCTCTGGAATCTTTGTATTGCTGGAACCATTCAGCAGCTTGATCTTTGAGTTGAAAAGAGGCAAACTTGACAAAGTCCTCAGGTCTGACATTGCTGCACTCGAAATGCTTGCTGATGTCCACGAGCCAATCATCTGCGTCTGTGGCCTCGACACAGTAGCTGAAGGTCTTTGGCTGATTAGCAAGGAACTGGTTGAGTGAAGCGAAATGCGGCTAATTGTTGCCTTGGCCTTGATTCTCTTGATTAGCTTGCCCTTGGTTGCGATCTTGCAAGAGCTGAATCAGAATCTAAGCGTTGGCATTTGTGGCAGTCATCAGGGCTTGCCAAGCCTCTGGAGGCGGAGGTGGTGGCGGAGGGTTAGCCTGACTTCCTTCATTGCGTTCCGGATTCTGACGCGTTGGCGGAGCCATCCTGAAGAGGGTGACATCCATTAGCATCTTGACAGACATATATTGAAGCTGAATCAAAGGAACGAAATTGCAACATATAGTCTTCACAATAAACATTCGAACGAGAATGAACGAATGAATTCCAAAGTACATCATCACACTTCCATAAGCTGAGAAGCCACTTAGAAAAAGGTATGGAATAAAATCAACAAGGTACGGATGTGAACAAATACTTGGTAAGGATTACCCAGTCACAAACCAAATATCTGCGGAAGAAATACTACAGCTACATGAATTCCCACTTATAAACTCCCGAAACTTTCTGGTTATGCAATCAGGTGTTGGGGATACAGGGGACACAAAATATATCACCCAAACTAACAATACCTAGATCCAGCTGTATCCATCCTTCAACACATAACCAAGAAATTCTCGGAAATCATCTACCTCAACCTTCGAAAAACATCCATTATACAAGTCATGGCAATACTCCCACACTCGCCTCAGTACTGGGCTATCAGGGTTATCTCACCAACAACTGTACAAAAGAGATTTTCGATGTCGGCGTACTAAACTCAGGTATTCCAAAACCGCAACGATAAAATTATGACGACAACACCTCGGAGCTCAACTCCCCGGGACACCTCCTCTAAAACCCCTGCTGACGGGAGGCAACCAAGACAATGTTGTCATCATAAAACCATCAGAACGATTCTAAGATACCCGCGTGATCCTAAAAAAAATTTAGTGAAATTTGAGAAGAGAAGAGTCAAAACTCTACGTCATGATGCCTTACCAGAGCGATGAGGAGACTGGGAAGTAAAAAGAATTCCTAAACTCTCCAATATATAATTCCTAAATGACTCAAAACATTTTTCTAGACACAACTCGGCCACTAAAGACGATCAAACAGTGGGGGCTCCTAAGGTCGGGGAAGGCTCTGATTACCAACTAGTAACGCCCTCGATGCGGCTATATCTCCCACGTGTCGAGGCACGACTTAGAGGCATAACCGCATTGAAAGCAATGTCGCAAGTGACGTAATCTTCACACAATCCATGTAATAAATAAGGGGAAAGAGATACATAGTTGGCTTAAAGTCGCCACTTCACACAATACATAAATAAACATCCATCATTCAAATTACACTCAAGGTCCGACTACGGTACCAAAATGAAGAAGACTACCCCAAATGCTACAAGGATCCCCGGATCACCCCAACTGGGCTCCACTACTGATCATCTGGAAAAGAAACATAGTAACGGCCACGTTCCTCGTCGAACTCCCAAGTGAGCTCGGACGCGTCATCTGCACTGGCATCGTTGGTACCTGCAACTGTTGTGATAATATCTGTGAGTCACGGGGACTCAGCAATCTCACACCCGAGAGATCAAGACTATTTAAGCTTATAGGTAGGAAAGGATTGTGAGATGGATCTGCAGCAAGCGACTAGCATATATGGTGGCTACAACGCAAAAGAGAGCGAGAAGAGAAGGCAAAGCACGGTCGTGAAGCTAGAAGTGATCAAGAAGTGATCCTAGAACAACCTACGTCAAACATTACTCCAACACCGTGTTCACCTCCCGGACCCCGCCGAGAAGAGACCATCACGGTTATACACGCGGTTGATGTGTTTTAGTTAAGGTCAACTTCGGGTTTTCTACAACCGGACATCAACAAATTCCCATCTGCCTCATAACCGTGGGCACGGCTTTCAAAAGATAATACCCTGCAGGGGTGTCCCAACTTAGCCCATTATAAGCTCTCACGGTCAACGAAGGATATTGCTTCTACCGGGAAGACCCGATCAATCTCGGAATCCCGGACTACAAGACATTTCGACAGCAATAAAACAAGTCCAGCAAAGCCTCCTAGATGTGCCGACAAATCCCGATAGGAGCTGCACATATCTCGTTCTCAGGGCACACCGGATGAGCAAGACGTCGGGTTGGCATAGACCCTGGTTTCCCAAGGGGCGCCGGACATCGCTCGGTTGGACCAGCAATCGAAGGAGAACTGGCCCGGGGGTTGAAATAAAGATGACCCTTGAGTCTGCAGAACCCAAGGGAAAAAGGCTTAGGTGGCAAATGGTAAAACCAATGTTGGGCCTTGCTGGAAGAGTCTTATTCAAAGCGAACTGTCAAGGGGGTCCCATAAATCACCCAACCGTGTAAGGAACGCAAAATCCGGGAACATAACACCGGTATGACGGAAACTAGGGTGGCAAGAGTGGAACAAAACACCAGGCAAAAGGCCGAGCCTTCCACCCTTTACCAAGTATATAGATGCATTAATTAAATAAGAGGTATTGTGATATCCCAACAAGTAAACATGTTCCGACAAGGAACAACAAGTACATGTTCCAACAAGGAACAAACTTCATCTTCACCTGCAACTAGCAACGCTATAAGAGGGGCTGAGCAAAGCGGTAACATAGCCAATCAACGGTTTGCTAGGACATGGATGGTTAGGGGCTGACATGGCAATATAGGAGGCATGATATAGCAAGTGGTAGGTATCGCAGCATAGGCATAGCAAAAGAGCGAGCATCTAGCAAGCAAAGATAGAAGTGATTTCGAGGGTATGGTCATCTTGCCTGCAAGGTTCTCAGAGTTGTCGAAAGCTTGGTCCTCGAAAGCGTTCTCAACAGGTTTCTCGTTCACGTACTCGTCTCCCGGCTCTACCCACAACAATAACACAAGCAAAGAGGACAAATATCAATCACGATGCAATGCGCAAGCAACATGATGCAAAACAAGGCATGATATGCGAGATGTGATATGCAATGCATATGCATGCTCCGGAAGGACAAGGATGAACAAGGCATAATCTTGGCAAACCAAGTATGCCACTGGATAGGTGAGGTGATTCGGTTGAAATCGATATAAAGATCACCGGAATCGGATGCACGGTTTGCAAATGACAAGCAATACAAGAATGACAATAATCTGCCACTAACAGCATGATGCTACTTAGCAAGCAACAAGCAATTAAGCTACTGCAGCCAAACATATCAACAAAGCATATGACAGTAATCTACTCAAGATGCTTGACAAAATATGAACAATGAGCTACGGCTAAATCACACCACAACAGGTTCAAACAAGCATGGCAAAAGTGCAAAAGATAACAGGTTCTCAGACAGTGAAAATCACAACATAGCAGAAATTAACATCAGGATGACATGTTTAGAGCAATGAAACAACATGCTAAAGGATCAGGACATAGCAAAATAATGCATGGCGTGAATCTACTCAAAGCACTTGTCAAACGTCCCTTACTGACCATAAGCCAAAAAGGATGAGAAAATATGATTACACCCATGTCAAATAAGCAAGTTTCGTTACAGGTTTCAGACTTGGCAGAAAACTGGACATGTCAAAACAGATAGCAAGTAGGCATGTTCGTGAGCTCGATGCGCTCACTACAGAGCATTGCATGATAAACTAAGCATACATCCATAAGAAGACATGGCATAGGAACTAGAAATGGCAAGAATAACATCATAGCATGCAAGGATCAACTACCACAAGCTTGGCAAAATCGAATAACACGTAAACAATCTGCCAGCAATATTTTATAGCAAAAGTAGAGCTCGATTGACTCAAGCTATGGCAATCCATAAATACAAACAAAGACAAGGATGGATAGAGCAAATCCATATGCTCAAAACACCCTTACTGATCTTGCTCAAAAGATGCATAGATCTCTCGGAAACAACATGAACACATGGCATAAAATTAACAGCAGGCAGGGACTTCGTGAAATTACCAAGTCTCTGAAATCAGCAACATCAAGTGCCCTAGTTTGCATGCTTGTGCTAGTCACCACAAAGATCTCAAAAATACACGGCATAATTCTATGAAAAGGTAACATGGCATATTACAAAACTCATGTAGGACTCAACTTCATACGGTGCACACATCAATCATGGCAAAAATAACAAAAGTGCATGTTCAGATAAGATCCAGCAACTAACATCACATAGCCCTCTTATAACAGCATTTCGGGCATCAAAATGAGCTCAAATGAAAATGATGCGAAGGAACGAAATGATGTACTCTTTGAGGCGAACACTTTGACATATTATACGCACGAAACGGAGCTACGGATGCAAAGTTATGGCATGATGAACATGTGACAATAATGTGAAAATCATCACGGGACTTGGCAGAAATTTGAGAGGGGAAGAAAGTCAACCGGGCGCGCGGAAGCCGAGGATCGCCGGGATCTCGCCGGAGCAGCGCGGGGGTGGCGGCGGCGAGGTAGGTCCGGCCGGATCCGGGCGGATCGGGCGCCGGCGACGGCGGGGCGAGGCGGAGGAGGCGCGAGCGCGCTCGGGGCGGCGCGGGCGCGCGGCGGCGGCGGCGCGGGGCGGCGAGGCGGCGCGGGGCGGCGGTGGCCGGAGGCGGCGAGCGGCGCGGCGGGGCGTCGGCGGCGGCGACGGGCGCGAGGCGGCGGGGCGCGCGGGCGCGGTCGGGGCGCGGCTCGGGCCGCGGGGGCCGGGAGCGGGCCGCGCGGGCCGGCGGCGGAGGACACGTGGCTGCCTCCCGTTGGCTGCGCGCGGCGGCGGACGCGTCCGGCTCCGCCCGGACGTGTCCGGCGGCGCGGAGGGGAACGGGGCTAGGGTTTAGGGTGGTTTTGACGCGGGATTTCGGAGGGGGAGGTATATTTATAGGTAGAAGGAGCTAGGGAGCTCCAAATGGAGAGCGGTTTTCGACCACGCGATCGTGATCGAACGGCGGTGGACATGGGAGTGTCTTAGATGGGTTATTGGGCTATTTTGAAGGGGTGTTGGGCTGCAACACACACGAGGCCTTCACGGTTACCCGGTTAACCGTTGGAGTACCAAACGACCTCCGATTGACCCGAAACTTGACAGGCGGTCTACCGGTGCCCGCTATACCAGGGCCGCTTGGCAAACCTCGGTCCATTCCGAGAAAGTTTAATACCCGCTCACGAAGAAATGTAAAAGGGGACACCGGGGGACATAGGAGCGCCGGATTGCAAAATGGATAACGGGGAAAAAGCTCGGCTCATGAGACGAACACGTATGCGAATGCGATGCACATGATGACATGATATGAAATGCATGGCATGAACAAAATACAAAATGAAGGGAAACCCAACCACGGAGAGAATAACATAACACATAGCCGAAAACGGCAAGAGTTGGAATACAAATATGGCAAGTTACATCCGGGGCGTTACAAGAGATTCAAGCAACTTGATTCCCAAGCGAAGAATATCATATGTGCCATCTAAGTAAAGGACAGTATGGTAGAGTGAGTGCTTTGGAAACTGCTAAGCTTATCTGGGATAGGCTATCCAAGGTCAATGAAGGAGTTTCAACTCAACGTGACTCTCGAGTTGATGTTCTTCGCAATCTCTTCAATCGCTTCAAAAGACTCGACAACGAAAATGTGCAGCAAACCTTCGATCGCCTCACTGACATCTCAAATGAGCTTCAAGCACTTGGTGCCACTGACATCACTGACCATGAGGTGGTGAAGAAATTGCTGAGATCGCTTGATTCCTCATTTGACACTCTGGCACTGATGATACAAGAGCGTGGTGATTACAAGTCACTTGACCCCGCTGATATCCTCGAGAGGCTTAACACTCATGAGTTCCAGCTTGCTGAAAAGAGAGATCTCTATGGTTCGAGCTACGGCAGATCACGTGCACTGAAGGCCAAGGCAGTATCCGAATCCGAAGATGAAGACTCTGGTAGCAGCCTTGGTGACCCTGAAGAACTGAGTCGTGATCTAGCACTGCTTGTGAAGAAATTCCAGAAGTTCTCAAGACGTGGTCGCTTTGGAAAACCCTCAAGGAGCAATGATTCCTCATCCAGTGACTATCAGAAGAGGCTTTGTCACAAATGCAAGAAACCAGGACACTACATTCAAGATTGTCCTCAGTGGGAAAAGGAATCAAAGAAGAAGAAATACAAGGATTACAGTTCTGATGATGCGAAGAAAAAGAAAAATTCCTCAAAATCTTCATCGTCAAAATCCTCAAAATCTTCATCTCACAAAAGGAGCAGCTCCAAGAAGGCTCGGGCATTCATTGGCAAGGAAATGGACTCTGAGGCTGAATCTGAAGAAAATGAAGCAGAAGAAGAATCTGATGATTCTGAGTCTGGTGTGGCGAGCCTAGCCCTCGCTACTGCATTCGTCAGCAAATCCATCTTCAACGCTGAAGAAAGTGATCTCACCAACAAGGCTGATGAAGGCAGTGATGACTACGCTCCCACCTATTGCTTCATGGCAAAGGGTGCCAAGGTACTCAAATACGCCTCCTCTGAATCTAGTGATGATGAATCTGATGAAAACCTTAAGACTAGCTACTCTAAACTTGCTAAGATTGCTGTGCAACAACAAAAGGCTTTTGAAAAGGTTCAAAACATGCTAGACAAAAGTGATGATATGTTGGGTGAAGAAATGGATCGCACTAAGGCCTTGACTGAAAATCTTCAGAGACTTCAGACTAAGTTTGACAACCTTCAAAATCATCATAACACTCTCTTATCTGATCATGAGAAGCTTTCTTATGAATATCTTCAAAAGAAGCAAGATCTTGAGACGCTAAGAGTGAGTTATGAAGATCTTCAGAAGGAGCGCGATTCATTACTTGCTCAACAAATCAGCGCTGCTCAGGAAGAATTTATTCCTCCATGTTTAAAATGCATTGAACGAGAATCTGCTAATTCCTCACCTGAATGTTCAAATGCTTCAAATGTTACAAATTCTTCACATGTCTCTACTATCACTAATTCCTCATCTGAGGACATTGCTAGTATTACTAACGATGCAGGACTGAAGGAATTGTACATAACAGGCATGTACAAAAGCCTCAAAGGGCATCAGACTCTTTGTGATGTGCTTAAAAAGCAGATCCTCAACAGGAACCCTAGGAAAGAGGGTATTGCCTTTGAGAGGAAACTCAATGCTGATGGTACATATTGGAAGCCTGAGCAGTACCCCAAAACCTCATGGGTTGCTGCAAAGGGACCTCCAGTTGATCCATCTAATTTATCTGGCTATACATGTGAATCTTCTCATTCTTCTGATGAGTCATTTGACTCCAACTATAAACTGTTCAAAAATCAGAATGGTGAAGTATTTGCTAGATATGTTGGCACTAACTGCAGGAACGGTTCCCCTGTGAAGAAAATCTGGGTTCTCAAAAGTTGCCTTGAAAGTCTTCAGGTGAATGTCCTCATGACACCACCTGTGAAGAAAAGGAACCCCAGATCAAATTCTTCATATGGACCAAATTCTTCATATGGATCCATGTCCTCATACGGACCAAATTCCTCAAGGGGATCAAATTCCTCACATGGATCAAAATCCTCATATGAACGTCATCGTGCTAACAACTCTGTTTCGCAGGGAAGAGCCAAGGGCTATGAATATGAGAATTATTCTTCAAATTATTATGTTCACAAGTCCTCGAAGAATTTCTCTCCTTATGCATATGCTTACCCTAACCCCTCATATGTGAAACGAAATGGTTTGGCTGCTTTGCCACCATTCTCATATGGAGCTCGCAGAATGATGAACTCTTTGCCACCCCTTCAGATGTGGGTGGTGAAGAAAAAGAACTAATCTCTTCTGCAGAGTCAGGTCTCCAGACGTGCGGTAACGTCTGAAGAATTTGCTGGGGACCTGACAAAACTGCCTGAAAGGATGCAGGCTAACCATGATGAAATGAACTTTCATTTCACACGTCCTCCCTCTGTTTTATCGGTTCTACTGCTTGATGAAATTGATCTGATGAATTGTGATATCATATTCTTCACTACTGAAGTATATGAGGTTCGTAAGTTGCACTAATTCATCTGCAGGATGATCAACCCAAAGCCATTGAATGGGTACTTGATAGTGGATGTACAAATCACATGACAGGTGACAAGAATCTGTTGATGGATGCTCCCTTATCAGCATCACACATGAAGCATATCATCTTCGCTGATAAAGGCAAAAGTCAGGTATTGGGTCTAGGTAAGATTGCTATCACAAAGGATCGACACATGGACAAAGTCATGCTTGTTGAGTCCTTAGGATACAATCTTATGTCTGTCTCAGTGCTTTGTGATCTTGATATGGTTGTTGTCTTCCGCAAGTATCGTTGTGTTGTGATTATGGAAGCTGACAAATCCAAAGTCTTCGAAGGCTTTAGGAGAGGAGACTTGTATATTGTTGATTTCTCTGCAGATTCACAACCTGTCGTGTGCCTACTTGCAAAAGCTTCAGAAGGATGGCTATGGCATCGATGACTTGGTCATGCAGGCATGAGGAATCTGCACACGCTTGCGAAGAAGAAGCATATCATTGGCATTGAGAATGTCAAATTCCTCAAGGATCACTTATGCGGTGCCTGTGAAGCTGGAAAGATGACCAAGGCCAAGCATCCAGCGAAGACTATCATGACCACTACTCGTCCATTCGAATTGCTTCACATGGATCTCTTCGGTCCTAACCATTATTCCTCTGTCTCAAATGAAGCATCTCAATATGGTTTTGTCATTGTTGATGATTACTCTCGTTACACATGGGTACACCTTGTCTCCTACAAAACTGAAGTGCAGGATGTCTTCAAACGATTTTCCTCGAGGGCTTCAACTAAATTTGGTGTGAAGATCAAGCACATCAGAAGTGACAATGGCACTGAGTTCAAGAATTCGGGTCTCGATGACTATCTTGATGAACTTGGTATTACTCATGAATTATCTGCTCCTTATACTCCTCAACAGAATGGCGTCGTGGAGCGCAAGAACAGGACTCTTGCTGAGATGGCTCGCACTATGCTCGATGAGTACAAAACCCCTCGTCGTTTCTGGGTTGATGCAATTGATACTGCGTGCCATATCATCAACAGAGTATATCTTCACAAATTCTTCAAGAAGACTGCCTATGAACTCCTCACTGACAAGAAACCCAATGTGAGCTATTTCAAAGTCTTCGGTGCTAAATACTGGATTAGAGATCCTCATCACAACTCTAAATTTGCACCGAAAGCACATGAAGGTTTCATGCTTGGTTACGGAAAGGACTCGCACACCTACAGAGTCTTCAACAATGTTCTTCACAAGATTGTTGAAACTGTAGATGTGCGGTTCGATGAAACTAATGGCTCGCAAAGAGAGCACCTACCTTCTGTGTTAGATGAACCAGCACCTGAGGAATCGATCAAGCACAAGGCTACTGAAGATATCATTCCTACTGAAGAATCTGCTGAAGAATTCGTTCTAGAACGTGAAGAACGTCGAGCTGATGCACCTGAAGAAAATGCTGAGGAAATTGATGCTGAAGAAAATGCTGATCAAATTCCTCAACGGCAACCAACTCACCCTCGCGTTGCAAAAGAAGTGCAAGTGGAGAAGATCATCGATGACATTAGAGCACCAGGTCCTCTCACACGCTCAAAAGCTTCACATCTATCTAACTTTTGTGGGCACTTTGCTTTTGTCTCTATCACAGAGCCCACTAAGGTAGATGAAGCATTTCTGGAGCCTGAGTGGATTCAGGCCATGCAAGAAGAATTACATCAGTTCAAGCTCAACAACGTATGGGAACTGGTCAATCGTCCCGATCCTTGCAAGCATAACATCATTGGTACAAAGTGGATCTACCGCAACAAGCAAGATGAAAATGGTGTTGTGGTGATGAATAAGGCACGACTAGTAGCCCAAGGCTACACACAGGTTGAAGGAATTGATTTCGATGAAACTTTTGCACCTGTTGCTAGACTTGAACCTATTCGCATATTACTTGCTTATGCTAACCATCATGATATCATCTTATACCAAATGGATGTGAAAAGCGCATTCCTCAATGGTAAGACTGAGGAAGAAGTATATTTTGCTCAACCCCCAGGTTTTGAAGATCCAAAACATCCCGACAAAGTCTTCAGACTTAACAAGGCCCTCTATGGCCTCAAGCAGGCCCCACGGGCGTGGTATGACACATTGAAGGAATTCTTCATGAAGAAAGGCTTCACACCCGGTTCACTCGATCCCACTCTTTTTACTAAATCATATGATGGTGAAATGTTTGTGTGCCAAATATATGTTGATGATATCATCTTTGGCTGTACTGACCAACGTTATAGCGATGAATTTGCCTATATGATGAGTGAAGAATATCAAATGTCTATGATGGGAGAATTGAAATTCTTCTTAGGTCTACAAATTCGTCAACAGCACAATGGGATATTCATATCTCAGGAGAAATACCTCAAGGATGTCCTGAAGAAATTCGGCATGCAAGATTGCAAAGGTCTCAAAATTCCTATGCCCACAAATGGTCATCTATGCACTGATGAAAATGGTACTGACTTCGATCACAAGGTATACCGCTCCATGATTGGCTCTTTATTGTACTTATGTGCATCTAGGCCAGATATAATGCTTAGTGTTTGCATGTGTGCACGATTTCAAGCTGCACTAAAGGAATCACACCATACGGCTGTGAAGCATATTCTTCGATATCTAGCTCACACACCAACACTAGGATTATGGTACCCCAAGGGCTCAGACTTTGACCTCATTGGATATTCTGATTCTGACTATGCTGGTGACCGTGTGGATCGCAAGTCAACATCTGGTACTTGTCATTTCCTCGGACGATCCTTGGTCTGTTGGTCCTCGAAGAAACAGAACTGCGTATCACTGTCTACTGCTGAAGCTGAGTACATTGCTGCTGGTTCTTGCTGTGCTCAACTACTATGGATGAAGCAAACACTCAAGGACTATGGAGTCAACGTGAAGAATGTGCCTCTCCTCTGTGACAATGAGAGTGCCATCAAGATTGCTCACAACCCAGTTCAGCACTCGAAGACAAAGCACATTCAGATTCGTCATCATTTTTTTCGTGATCATGTGTCGAAGGGCGACATTTCTATTAAGCATGTGAAGACTGAAGAACAGCTAGCCGATATCTTCACTAAGCCCTTGGATGAGAAGAGATTTAGCAAGTTGCGGTGTGAGCTAAATATCTTAGAATCTTCGAATGTACTTTGAAAATGCACTCATCCTAACACTTATGCATAATTGATGACTTAGATGTGCAACACATGAAGAAACGCTTTTCTTGAATCTATGAAGAATAACACTCTAAGTGTGAAGAAATTAATGAAGAATTTGATTCTCAGAACCCTACGACAATTGTACGCGGTGTCTTAAATCATCATTCTTACACGGTTGGTTACGCCACCACAAAAGTTGAAAATCTTCAATTTGAGTTTTTCCTCAACTTTTGAAATTCTTCAGTTTCTCAAATTATTCAACTTTGCAAATTCTTCACTTGTGCCGTCATTTTTCTTCATTGACTATATATATATATATATATATATATATATATATATATATATATATATATATATATATATATATATATATATATATATATATATATATATATGAGTTTATGTCCTCTACAGCATTCACTTATAGCTATTTCTTCAAGTTGGAACTTTTCTGGTAAGTGAATGTGGTCGGACCCTTCCCCTCTATGCTATACTCAATCCAGTCTATTCACAAATTCTTCATGTGCGTTCTATTTGAAACTCGTTCAAATTCTTCACTGTGTCCTTGTCAGCTGAAGAAATTGCGAACGAAATGTTAAAACTGATCTTATCCAAACTTTCGGATTTGCCGCTCAATCCGTTCCACTTCCCACGATGGATTATCTTACTCACCCATGATCTGACACGATCTCCACTACACAGTACGTGGGTGACACATGTCACAAGAAGGAGAACGGCCAGGGGCACGTTCGTCCCAAATCTTCGGACAAACAGTTTTTCACCGCAGCTATAAATACCCCCTTCGCCATCCTCAGTTCTTTTACCCCGCTCGATCTCACTCCCTCGCTCGAGCTCTCCAAACCCTAGCGCCGTCGCTACTCCATCGTCGCCGGTGAGGAAAAGCTTCACTGCCTCGACCTCATCGCCGACGTACTCGCGCCGACCGCGGGAATCTTCACCTCCGCCGCCGCCGTAGACGTCTTCCTCCGCCAAGTTAGGGCGTGGAAGATCTGAATCGACGAACTTCACTGTTCCAACTCCCAGTTCGTCGTGTTCTTCAATCAGGGTAATTAAAAGCTCATTTTACTGCCCTCGTTGATTCGAAGTTTTTCTACAAAATCTTCAAAGGTGTTTTTATTCTTCAAATCCTCACACACAAAACACCTCACTTATTCTCTGTTCTTGATTCATTTCCCTAAGTCTAAATTTCTTCAAGATTCCTCAATTGTGTGGATTCTCAATCTATACAACTCTGGAACCTAAGATATATATGGCGCTTAGTGAAATTCCTCAAGACGAATCTGGCCAAATTCCTCAAAACTTGTTCTTTATGAAAAACCCTCTGAGAACACATATGACCTCTTCAAATTCCTCGCAACTATACTCTGTTCACAGGTACACATGTCCGCTGATGAATCCTTAGGTTCTCATCAACTTAACTCATTTGCAGCGTTCCTCGAAGAAAAGTTGCATACTTCCTCAGAGAATTCCATTGTTCAAATTCCTCATCTGAAGAAAATGGCTGAAGGTAAAAGGCCATAGAAAGGAGGAAAGAGACCAGAGGTCCTGACTGCATTTGAAATCCCTGAGGACATTTATGCTGGGTACTGCACACCTCCTGAAGAAGATAGAAATCAGCGCAAGGTGCGCATACAGAAGATTGAAAGGAGATGGGCAAGAGAATGGAGGGAGTACAGATATGTTACTCCCAAGTACATGAAGAAATTCGCAGTAAACCATCCATGTCAACGCCCTCCATTGGCACCTGGCCAAGTAGCTGATCCCTCAAGCATCAGAAGAGGTGAGGAATTTCCTCAAGAATGGGCCAAGCGCCAGCGTAAACTGCAAAAGCAGGCAAAAGAAGCAGTGAGGAAATTTAATGAAGAATCTGCTGCTGCTGCTACTGAGGCTTCTACCAAGCCGAGGAAATCAATGATGAAGAAGCCTGCTCATAAGCCAAGTGCTTCACCTTCTATGCCCTCACGGCCAAGTTGCTCAGCCGCGCCCTCACGGCCAGAATCTTCAAAATCTTCAAAGCAAATTCCTCATGCTGCTCCTGCTCCCACAAAGTCCTCAGCTCCTGTGCATCTGGCATCATGCCAAAGGACAACAGGCATCTCTATTGCCTCTGGTGTCTCAGCTAGTTCCTCAGCTGCACCAAAATCCTCAGCTGGACCCTCGTTGCTGAAGAAAAAGGCTACCGCTGGACGCGGCACTCGCCCAAGTCCTAAGAAGCAAGTGGTCTTCTCTGTTCCATCTGATGATGATGATGCTGATGAAGAAGAACTTACTGAAATCATCAGGGACCGCCAAGAAAGGGCTGCTAAAGCCAAAAGCACACCTGTGCCCCTGCTATTAGATCCAAGGGCGATCCTAGACTATGTTGATCTCTGGCATAAGGATCCCAACACACCTATGCCTGATTTCAAGCTGACACTTGGCCAAAGTCACATGTTGACTCACTTCATCCAAGAGGAGAAGTGGAAATATGACAGGGCCAGAGAGATCAAGAAGTCGCAGTACCGAAAAGAGAAGCTGCTGAAGAAAAATGTTGTCAAGATGACACCTCATGAACTTGTCAAGATGCAAGGTGAGATCAAAGCCCTCAGCGACAACTTTGACTCGTACTATGCTGATTGGCAAGGAGCCAAGGTCAGATTTGTGAGGCTAACAGATACTTTCACCAAGGGCAAAGCCTCAAAGCCACAAATTCCTCAAGCTGAAGCATCTGTTCAGCAAACTGAAGAACATGCCAGCACCGCTGATGAAGTTCAGGCTGCTGAAGAAAATGCTAGTTCCAAGGTGATGACTCTGCTCCAGCCGTTGATGAAATTGCCAGGGCATCCACTAGTGGTGCGCCTGAAGAAAATGAAGAGATCAGGGCAACTACATCAGTGGTGCCTGAAGACAATGAACCAAATTCCTCAGCTCCACCTGCACCAACTCCAACTCCAATTCTTCCCTCTGCTTTAGATGTGAAGAAAACCAAGGCTGCAGAGCGAGCTGCAGTGAAGAAAAGGAAGGCATCAGCTGCTTCAGAATCTTCAGCTCCCAAGAAGATGAAGCCAATGACAAGCTCATTTGAAAATCCTATTGATGTTGTTCCTATCTCCTCCATGCCATCAAAGGACCTTGTTCCTTTTGGTGAAGATTATGAGATCCCAAGTGGATCAGATGAAGAAACTCAGTCTGCTGCTTCCCATAGCAGATTGATGAAGAAATTGAAGTGGATATAATCCCTTCAACCCCAATAGTTTCATCACCAATGCCTCAGTTTGATGCTGAAGAGGCTGGTGTTGAAGAAATTGATGATGAAGATGTGGACATTGGAAGCACAACTCCAGTAATGAATGACGACTTTTGGGAAAGTCAGCATCCAAATTCCCCACTCTTCACTCCCCTGCAGCAAATTCCTCACTCTCCTTCACCAACCGTAAAATTGGGCTCTGATGCAACTCATCCCACTGCTTCTGTGAATGAAGAGATTCCAGCCACTAGTGCTGAAGAAACTGCTGCTGCAGCAGACAAGGTGACTGCACCTGAGGAAAATCCTGAAATTCCTCAGCCTGAAGAACCTGAGCTTGTGATTCCTGAGGTTGTGATGCAACTCACTGACACTCCTCTGCCAAGGACAAAGGATCCATTCTCAAGGAAACAGAAATTCAAGGCTGAAGACTTCTATGGCGAGCACGTATTCTTCACTGAATACAATCCTTATGACTCTGCTCGCATAAGGAAGAGGCGTTTCTGGACAGCTAGCCAAGCAAATTTCTATTCCTCAGTGCTTTACAACAAACACAAAGCCTTCGACCATGCACATATTCCTCACGTGGATATGGAATCTATGTCGTGCTTCACGCCAGTCCTCAGTGTTCTTCACGACGCTGGGCTGCTCAACTTCTGCACAGATATATGCGATTGGAATGAAGAGCTTATTCTTCAGTTCTATGCGACACTGCACATCACAGGCAATGCTGAAGATGTCAATTCATGGGTTCTGGACTGGATGACTGAAAACACACATTACAAGGCCCCAGCAACTGAATTGCTTCGCTGCCTTTCTCTAAGTCCACCCACTGAAGATGCGCGTTGCGTGTATGATGAACCTGAACTGTCAAATCACTATATGCAAGTGCTCATGAAGCCTCTGAAGCCAGGGCAATCACCTCGTACCAAATTCCTCGTCAAGGAATTGTTGTATGTGCCTAGGACTGTCTATCGCATTCTGACGAAGACAATATGTCCCATCAAAGGACACAATTCTTCTGATGAAGAAATTGTTGGCATCATGAAGAATATGCTTTTCAACATCATACATGGCGTTCCCATAAACTTCCATGATTTCTTCATGAGGACTCTGGCCAACATTGCTATGTCACCATTTGAGCTGAAGCCTTATGCACCTTGGATTATGAGATTCATCAGGACAAGGTCTTCACTCAACTACAAGGCTGAAACTCTCAACCACTGCAGCTACTTGCCTCCTATTGAAGTCCTCAAAAGGACATTTTCCTCAGCTGATGAAAAGGGAAAGGCCACTGTTGTGATAGATGAAGGCATTCGTCCATTGGATGGTCAATTTCGCAAGGCTGCCTCTTATTCCACCAATGATGACTCTGCCACACATGATTCTGCTGCTAACACTGCCAAGCCAAATCCTCAGGCCATAGCACCCAGGGTGATGACTGATCGTGAGTTACTCCTCAGTCTTCATCAAAAGGTTGATCGCAATCACAAATGGGTCAAGCGTCAGTTTGGTTCAATTCTTCACAACATGACTGCCACACATAATGCAGTGAAGAAAACCCATTACTACCTTCATGAAACCCTCAACCGCACCTGGGCTATTCTATCTCAAGTGTACAGTGCTGAAGATTTGGAGAACATGGGCCTCAAAGAAGAATTTGCCTAGTCGGCACCTCCGCCGAAGAAATTCAAGAAGGTCAAGGTTCCTTCTCTTGTGGCCAGTTCATATTCTTCATCGCGCGACACTGATGAAAATGAAGACTTGGACGACACTGCAGCAGGCCCTACTTCAACAACCGACCCCAACAACACTGGCGCTCCTTCATCAACTTGAATATCTTCAGGGGCGTTAGTCCTCAGTTTCGGTCCTTTTGGTCATTTGATGACAAAGGGGGAGAAATCTGAGTTAGTCTTCAAGCGGGTCTATAATAAGGGCATTTTTTTAACTTGCAACTCTCGTTCTTCCGAAACTTTTATTGGATCGAGTTGTAATCTTAAACCCTATGGTGCTTGGTGCTCTGATACTTTTGTTGCACTATGCTCTGATACTTCGATACATGCTTGAGCTCTAATACTTTTGATGCGCTATTCTGCATGCATATTCCTCATAAATGTTATCGCACGCATGCTGAATTGCATCAGGCACCATATTTCATCATGCATTTCAAATTCTTCATATCATATATCAAATGCGTGTATGAATTACAAGATATAGGGGAGATCTCCATGATTTAACTCTTCAAGTGTGCATTGCTTCAAAAGCAAATTCCTCACTATGCACAACTTCAGGGGGAGTTCTTCTATATCTTGCAATCAAATTCCTCAATATTAGTTTCTACACTTCATATATTTATCCCCGTTGAAAACTTAACCTATATTGTCATCAATCACCAAAAAGGGGGAGATTGTAAGTGCATCTAGTGCCCCTTAGTGATTTTGGTGTATTGAAGACTTATAGGTTAAGCATCTGATGTGTTTATGAGTGTACACAGGTCTATAAGTCTATGAGGAGTTTGATATTTACAGTAAATGTCGACCCCTAAAAATGAAGTTCTTCGACTGAAGACTTTCTGAAGACTTTCTGAAGACTTTGAAAGTGAAGAAATTGGTGTGACCTTGAAGACTTGGTATTCATTCGAGGAACATGAAGCGTGAAGACGTTTGTTTTCGTAGTTTCATTTTCTCTTTCTTGAGTCATAGGAAACACCGTACTGTTAAAGGGGGGCGAGGAAATACTAAGGAGAAAATTTCCATGTGATGCTCAACTCAAATCCTACACCTACCAATCCCTTCGAGTGAAGCCATTGGAAATCTCATACAGTTCAGTCAAATTCTTCAGTGACAGAGACACAGTTCTTCTGGTCACTGAGGACTTTGCTCTGACTGAGGAGTTAGGAATTCGCCAGTGCGAATTGCCTACACAGTGAGGAACATGATAGCCCTGAGGAATTTGAGAGTCAAATTTCCGACCGTTGCTGTGCTACGCGCCAGCTGTCCAAAAATATCTTATCCACATAACGGTCATATCATTGAAGGGCATTTATGTCTTATCATGTCGGGCTGCTCCCTAGGCTATAAATAGCCGCCCCCTACAACCACTAGCTGGTTGGCTCCTCCGCGTGAACTTGACACTTGTCATTTGAGAGCAACCCATCCTCCGAGGACTTTGAGCGAAAATCATCAAGTGAGGAAAATCCAAACCCAAACCCAAAACACCTGCAAACCCAAAGTGATTGAGCATCACTGAAGAGATTGATCCTACGTGGATCCGACGCTTGTTACCTTTGAAGACTATGCTTCTTCCAGACGGTTAGGCGTCAAGGTCTAGAGCATCCAAGAGGAATTGTGGATCGTCGAGTGACCAAGTCTGTGAAGGTTTGGAAGTCACCTGAAGACTTACCACGAGTGATTGGACGAGGACTGTGTGTCCTTAGTTCAAGGAGAATACGGTGAGGACTTGGTGTCCTGAGCTGCGTGCTCAGGACTGGGTGTCCGGGACTGTGTGTCCTCGAGTTTAAATACTCAGCCGCTCCAACCAGACGTACAACTGAGACAGCAGTTGGAACTGGTCTACCAAATTATTGTCTTCACCAAGCTTACTGGTTCTATTTCCTCAACACTTTCATTTCCTCATTACTGTGTTGTCTGTTTGTTCATATCTGTGTTTGAAGACTTTGACTGAAGACTTTCTCAATTTCCTCAGTTCAATTTCTTCAGTCTGTTTTGTCTTCATCTAGAGTTATCCTGTGTTTACGCTTCCTGTACTCTGTGTTTGTCTTCATTTCATCATGATGACTATGCTTGAATTTTGTTATGTTTCCATCTGAGTACTTATTCCGCTGCAAGTAGTTCTTCGCTAAGGAATTTCCTCAAGAGCAAATTCCTCAGTGAAGAATTTCATAAAAATCGCCTATTCAACCCCCCCCCCTCTAGTCGATATAACGCACTTTCAGATCTATGGATCACGCGGACGCCCGACGGCACGTGATAGTTTTCACTCCGGACACAATAAATCCGGCCGGGCCGAACACAACAGGCACAACTCCTCCGAACTGCGTCGTGACATAGCCCAGTACAGGGGCGCCGCACACCCACTATGCTTCACAGACGAAGTAATGGATCATAGAATCCCAGAAGGTTTCAAACCCGTCAATATCGAGTCGTACGATGGTACGACAGATCCGGCAGTATGGATTGAGGACTATCTCCTCCACATCCACATGGCACGTGGCGATGATTTGCACGCCATCAAATATTTACCCCTTAAGCTTAAGGGACCAGCCCGGCACTAGCTTAACAGCCTCCCCGCAGATTCGATCGGCTCTTGGGAGAACCTGGAGGCCGCATTCCTCGATAACTTCCAGGGGACATACGTACGGCCACCGGACGCCGACGACCTAAGCCACATAATCCAGCAGCCAGAAGAGTCGGCCAGGCAGTTCTGGACACGGTTCCTAACAAAGAAAAATCAGATAGTCGGTTGTCCGGATGCAGAGGCCCTAGCAGCCTTCAAGCATAACATCCGTGACGAGTGGCTTGCCCGGCACCTGGGACAGGAAAAGCCGAAATCCATGGTAGCCCTCACGACACTCATGACCCGCTTTTGCGCGGGCGAAGATAGATGGCTAGCTCGCAGCAACAACTTATCGAAGAAGCAAGGTAATTCAGATACCAAGGACAAAGGTGGCAGGTCACGACGGAATAAACAGAAACGCCGCGTCAGCAGCGACAGCAATGAAGATATGGCAGTAAACGCCGGATTCAGAGGCCATAAATACGGTCAGCGGAAAAAGCCATTCAAAAAGAATACCCAGGGCCCGTCCAGTTTGGACCGAATACTCGACCGCTTGTGCCAGATTCACGGCACCCCCGAAAGGCCAGCCAATCACACCAACAGGGATTGTTGGGTGTTCAAGCAGGCAGGCAAGTTAAGAGCCGAACACAAAGACAAGGGGCTAGACAGCGATGACGAGGAGGAGCCCAGGCCGCCGAACAACAACGGACAGAAGGGGTTTCCCCCACAAGTGCGGATGGTGAACATGATATACGTGACTCATATTCCCAAGCGGGAGAGGAAGCGTGCGCTACGGGACGTATACGCGATGGAACCAGTCGTCCCAAAGTTCAACCCATGGTCCTCCTGCCCGATCACCTTCGATCGAAGGGACCACCCCACTAGCATCCGTCACGGCGGCTTCGCCGCATTGGTTCTTGACCCAATCGTTGACGGATTTCACCTTACAAGAGTCCTCATGGACGGCGGCAGTAGCCTGAACCTGCTTTACCAGGATACAGTGCGGAAAATGGGCATAGATCCATCAAGGATCAAGCGCACAAGGACGACCTTTAAAGGCGTCATCCCAGGTGTAGAGGCCAATTGCATAGGCTCCATAACACTTGATGTGGTCTTCGGATCTCCGGACAACTTCCAAAGTGAAGAGTTAATCTTCGACATAGTTCCGTTCCGCAGTGGCTATCATGCTCTGCTTGGACGAACCGCATTCGCTAAATTCAATGCGGTGCTGCACTACGCATATCTCAAGCTCAAGATGCCAGGCCCTCGAGGTGTAATCACCGTCAGCGGAAACACCGAACGCTCCATCTGTACGGAGGAGCACACGGCGGCCCTCGCAGCAGAGGTACAAAGCAGCCTGTTAAGGCAACTCTCGAGTCCGGCCGCTACAAAGCCGGACAAAGCAAAACGCGCCCGGAGTAACCCGCAGCAAGACCGACTGGCGCGTTCGGAGCACGCGTAGCAATACGGCCCCAACCCCAGCCATTGCTACATAGCGGAGCTAGTACCTCGAGTACACAATTATGCCCTTAAAATTCCATGGGCATAGGGGAAGGGGCACATCAAACGGCATGCCAACAATACGGCGTCAAACGTACTAGGGGCTGCCGGATTCTTCTTTTCTTTCAGGACTCCATACTCTGGATAAAGTGTTCGGCCTCGCCGCCGCACAAACGATACAGGACCCAGGAAAGCAGACAAAACAACGCCGCATCATGGAACTCTGAGGTGGTCTCTATTTCGAGCGATATATCTGTTTCTAAATTCCGCGGCCTGCGCCTGGTCAGGACATGTTAAATAGTCTAAATTTTTTTTATCGCACTACTTGTATCGTTCGGCTTGAATAAACAGCCTCCTCATAAACAATGCATAGCTTTTTGTCTATTTTTTGCATTATCTTCTTTTAATATACATATGTTTATTCAAATAACATGATCGCACCCGTACACCATGGTACGGCAAACCACGCCAAGGGCTTTATTACCCTTCTATCTGGTGTGAGAAGTTCGTCCACTTTCACAAGTGCGGCACCCCGAACTTATAGCACTATATGCATCGGCTCCGAGTCATGATTTTGGTCAAATGTTGGGTTTGCCCGGCTCCTATGTTTTGGTGCCTTACGTTCCGCTCTATCGGCTAAGGTAGCACTAGGAGAACCACTTCGATTGTGCCCCAGATCAGGTGGGTGAGCACCTCAGTGGAGAAAGCTAAAATAGACTGTCATGATAAGGCGCGAGACCGGTCGCTGTTCGAGAGGTTTTTCGAGTCCCTAAAGGCTTATGCCGCTTCGAGCGGAGAGCTGGTTAAGTCCGGCTAAAGGCGTGGATAGTGCCCCGAATTCGGCCTTCCGAATTAGGGGCTTCGCCGAAATTTAAAATTATAACGTTCTATGGCTAAGTGAGAGTGTTCAAGCATTATAGTCCGATTGCCTGGTTCGCTGTGCTGAGCGCCTCCCTCGAAGGACCCAACTATGGGAACAAGAGCCCTCAGGTTTATCCCGAACACCCCAGCACTAGTTGCATGGGGGCAGAAGCTGACGACTCGCCATCTCTTAGTTATTGATAAACGGCCGCACAGAAAATAATATTTTAAATTCAGAAAGAATTGCTTAAGCGCATATGAACAAGTTTTCAGCGCACAGGATACAAACGAGCGAGTTCATTGAAATATTACATCTTTAGCACACTCATCCGCGACAAGGCGAGCTCCAGCAAGAACTTCCTTGTAGTAGTTCTCGGGCTTGCGATGCTCCTTCCCCTGCGGCGGCCCATCCTTCACCAGCTTCTCTCCGTCCAGCTTGCCCCAGTGTACCCTTACACGGGCAAGGGCCCTCCGGGCACCTTCTATGCAGACGGAGCGCTTGATGACCTCAAGCCGTGGACAGGCCTCCACCAGCCGCCGCACCAGCCCGAAGTAGCTCCCAGGCAGGGCCTCTTCAGGCCACAGCCGAACTAGTAAGCCCTTCATGGCCTGTTCGGCCGCCTTGTGGAGCTCGGCCAGCTGCTTCAGTTGATCGCTCAAGGGCACAAGGTGTCCGGCCTCAGAATACTGAGACCAGAACACACTCTCCGTTGAGCTGTCCTCTTCAGCTCGGTAGAATGCGGCGGCATCGGATGCGCTGCGGGGAAGATCGAAGAACGCCCCTGGAGAACTCCGGATTCGGGTAAGTAATATGTATTTCACCTTTATATTCCTACTTTGCATTAAGAATGCCTTACCAGCTGCTATCTTTTTCACATCCTCCAACTCTTGGAGGGCCTTTTGGGCTTCGGCCTTGGCACTCTTGGTGGTCTCAACAGCCGAAGCGAGCTCGGATGCTTGCGTTTTTGCCTCAAGCTCCAAACCCTCATGTTTCTTCATGAGAGCTTGCGGCTCTTGCTGCACCTCGCCGACTTGGACCCGAAGCTTTTCTCGCTCGGCGCGCTCCTCGGCCGCTTTCTTCTCGGCCTCAGCCAGCGCCTGCTTCAGGGTTGCCACCTCGGTTGTGGCCCCTACAATAAGCAGTACAATCCTGTTATTTCTTTTTGCAATCAAGCCTCTCTATAGGCACCTTTTTTAAGGGGTATTTCTTACCTTCCTTTTCCACGAGCTGCCTTTTGGCAAGGCCGAGCTCTTGCTCGGACCGCTCGAGGTCCTTTTTCAGGACTTCCACCTGCGCAGTCAGTGCGGCGGTGGACAGCAGGGAAGCCTGCATACGCATATTCGACTTTTTATTATTAGACTCCTGCGAAAATTATTAGATCCTCTATTCAGCTTTTCTTTCCGAACACCGAACAGAGCATCAGGGGCTACTGTCTATGCGGTAATGAATTTAGCATTTTTTTTTGCTTACCTGGAAGCCTGTTAGAAGGCTAGCGCAAGCTTCATTCAGTCCGCTCTTGGCGGACTGAACCCTTTGGACCACCGCACTCATAACGGTACGGTGATCCTCGTCGATGGTGGCGCCTTCAAGCGCCTCCAACAGACTATCCGGCGCCTCTGGCTGGACAGAGGTCGCCGGCTCAGACGGCCTACTCCTCTTGGAAGGAGTTCGCCAACCGCGAGCCAGGACGGTTGAGTCCGGCGCGGTGTCCGGCACAAAGCCGGACTAGGAGCCCTGGGGGGTTTCATCCCCTTTACTCCTGGGGTCCTGAGGATTGCCTTGCGGCTCCTCCAGGACCACCTCCTCCTGCCCTGTTCGGCGGGACGCCGCTTCGGCGCCGCCCGCGTTGCTGGGGGAGACCGCGGGCGGGACAAAGTCCATGTCCGACGAATCCAGGGAGCCGCTCGACGAATCATCGAGTGCGGCTCGGGGCGGGCTGCGCAAATAACATTCGACATTAGGGTAAGCTGCGCACTTGAAGATACTATGAGTCATTCTGGTATGTAAATACTTACGATATCGCCGGGCGCTTGGTTCTGTCCGGCCACTCCTTTCCGCCCTCTTCGGCGTTGGGGGAGTAGTCCGGCGGAGGGGTCTTCCTTTTCCTCGACCCCTCGGCCTCCCCCGATGGGGCGGCCTTCTCCTTTTTCTCTTCCCTCGCTGGAGGGGGAGAGCTTCCTTGTTCCTCCTCCTCGTTTTCACGAGAGGAGGGCGTCGCAGACTCGCCAGATGACGAGCTCGACACCACCACATTACGGGCACTCTTTCGAGTCCCGGTGGTCTTCTTCTTCTTGGCCTTCTTCTCCGGCACCACATAAGGCGCCGGAGTCAGCAGCTTCTCTAAGAGAGCTGGGGCTGGGTCTTCAGGTAGAGGAGCCGGACAGTTGATTGGTCTGGCTATCTTCAGCCACGCCTGTCAAAGGCAAAGGGAGTTTTTAGATCCCACATAGAGTTAATCTATGTAGAAAAGCTTAACGAACCTGTGAAAGGTATAAATAGCTTACCTCGCCAGCGTTGCGCTGCGAGCTGTATCCGCAATCCTCGGACGCGGATGTGGGGCACTCGGCGCCTTTGGTTAGTATCTTCCAGACGTCTTCATACGTCGTGTCGAAGAGCCTATTAAGGGTTTGGTGCTGCGCCGGGTCAAATTCCCACAAAGTGAAATCCCGTTCTTGGCACGGGAGGATCCGGCGGACGAGCATGACCTGGATGATATTAACATGCCGGATAGGCTTGTTCATCAGGGACCGGATGCAAGTTTGCAATCCGGTCACTTCTTCCTCGTTACCCCATGACAGGCCCATCTCTTTCCAGGACATGAGCCGCGTGGGGGGTCCGGATCGAAACTCAGGGGCCGCGACCCATTTCGAGTCGCGTGGCTCGGTTATGTAAAACCACCCTGCCTGCCAGCCCTTTAAGGACTCCACAAAGGAGCCATCGAACCAGAGGGCGTTGGCCATCTTGCCGGCCATAGCACCTCCGCACTCCGCCTGGGTGCCGGACACCACCTTGGGCTTGACGTTGAAGGTCTGGAGCTAGAGGCCGAAGTGGGGGCGGATGCGGAGAAAGGCCTCACACACGACGATAAATGCCGAGATATTGAGGATAAAGTTCAGGGCCAGATCGTGGAAGTCCAGGCCATAGTAGAACATGAGCCCCCGGACAAAAGGGTGAAGTGGAAAACCCAGTCCGCGGAGGAAATGGGGGAGAAAAACTACCCTCTCATGGGGCCTTGGGGTGGGAAGAAGCTGCCCCTCCGCAGGAAGCCGGTGCGGGATGTCCTTGGACAGATATCCGGCCTTCCTAAGCTTTTTGATTTGACCCTCCGTAACGGAGGAAGCCATCCACTTGCCACCCGCTCCGGACATCGCTGGAGCAGGTTGGGGAAGAAAGAGCGAACTTGGGCGTTGGAGCTTGAGTGTGCAGGAGATGGATGGGCAAAGGAGGAAGAAGGCGTAGGTGAAAGAGGTGGATCTTTATCCCCTTATATAGGCTGATGCCGTTATGCGTCCCCACCTACCTAATAAAATTCGCTTGCCGCTCACACGCCGTGGTAAATGGCGCGGTTGGGTTACCCACATCCGTATTAATGAGAATCCCGTTAAAAGGGGCACACGATCTCTGCTTCGACAAGACGTGCCAAGGAAATTGCCTCGTTGAACGTGTTGCGGTGGAACAACAAAAAATAATCCATACAGAAGGCTTGGTCGCAGTGTTATGACGCACTATGGAATACGTCAGCAGATTTGATTTGTGTTTGTATTATTCTCTATATGCAATACGTGGAAACTTGTTTTGCAGAGCCGGACACTATTTTTTGGTGTTTATTATCTTCTAGAAGAATTTGGAGGAGGAACCCGCCTTGCAATGCCGAAGACAATTTGCGTGCCGGACTCGTCGTCATTGAAGCCTGGTTCAGGGGCTACTGAGGGAGTCCTGGATTAGGGGGTGTTCGGATAGCCGAACTATATCTTCAGCCGGACTCCAGGACTATGAAGATACAAGATTGAAGACTTCGTCCCGTGTCCGGAAGGTTCTTTCCTTGGCGTGGAAGGCAAGCTAGGCGTGCGGATATTCAAGATCTCCTACCAATGTAACCGACTTTGTGTAACCCTAACCCTATCCGGTGCCTATATAAACCGGAGGGTTGTAGTCCGTAGGACGAACACATCATAACCATCATCATACCCATAGGCTAGCTTCTAGGGTTTAGCCTCCTCGATCTCGTGGTAGATCTACTCTTGTACTACCCATATCATCAATATTAATTAAGCAGGAGTAGGGTTTTACCTCCATCGAGAGGGCCTGAACCTGGGTAAAATAAAGTGTCCCTTGTCTCCTGTTACCATCCGACCTTGACGCACAGTTCGGGACCCCCTACCCGAGATCCGCCGGTTTTGACACCGACACCGGCCGCTAGCAGTCGGCCCGTGGCGCCCTCAAAGTCTGCGCCCTCATCAAGGTGACAAGACAGGGTATGGCTACAGCGCAGCACATCCCCCCGAATCTAGGGCCGGGCGTGGCCACAGTGCCCCATTGTCACGACCAGTTTTCCGGGCATTAATTTCCAGAAAATGGTCATTGTGCTCACCAGCCCCAGGATTACTGTTAGCTGATGAGACACCAACTTGATACAGAAATTCCAAGCAAGAGTGCAAAATATGTAGTACAAGACCATTGTGGCTTATGAGTACAACAAATGGTTTCTAGAGGTTGAGGGCGGAAGCGGTTTGTGGATCACCACGGCTGTGGGACTCCATTTCCCACGGGAACAGCTGACCAAGTAACTCCTATCTTCGCGAGGCTGCTAACACCGTTGCTTAGGTTTCGAGGCGGTCGTCACAATGCTCCTCTCCAAGCAATCAATCTGGCCAAGACAATACCCAGGGACAAGCCAGTGAGTACTTTGAATGTACTCGCAAACATTAAGAACACAGGTATATTATAGCCACAGATAAACATGTTTCAAAATACTATGTGATTACTCTGAACATTATGGAATAAGGTTCATGATGTATGCGAGTAAATATTTAAGGAATGCACGGGAAATCAAACAAGTAAATGAAATAATAAAATGTGCCACAGTCGGGCGTCTGGGCGACACCACCTAAAGGGCTTTAAGAGAAATGCCTCAGTCGGGCGTCTGAGCGACACCACATAAAGGGCTTTAAAAGAAATGCCGCAGCCGGGCGTCTGAGCGACACCACATAAAGGGCTTTAAAAGAAATGCCGCAGTCGGGCGTCTGAGCGACACCACATAAAGGGCTTTAAAAGAAATGCCACAGTCGGGCGTCTGAGCGACACCACATAAAGGGCTTTAAAAGAAATGCCGCAGTCGGGCGTCTGAGCGACACCACATAAAGGGCTTTAAAAGAAATGCCGCAGTCGGGCGTCTGAGCGACACCACATAAAGGGCTTTAAAAGAAATGCCGCAGTCGGGCGTCTAAGCGACACCACATACAGGGCTTTAAAAGAAATAACACAGTAAATATCCAGGAGGTAGAACCATCACGGGGATATTTGAATAAAACCAATGATATCACAGGTTAGTCAATAATAATAATAATCATGAATAACGCAAGTCTCAAATCATGATCCCAGTTTCTGGTTTAACAGTTTCTCCTCCGAAGACCGACACTAAGACCGACACTTGACCCATCCCAGACTGTAATCCTTAACCATGGACACGGCTATTCGAATAGGTTCAATCTCTGCAGAGGGTGTACTCTTTACCCACGAGTAACGGATTCCTTTAGTCCATGGGGACTAATTCCGTCTACGGTCTTTTAATTGAAAACACACCTGACTTGCACACACCAGCTTCACTTACCGGTGTCTGGAATCACCCACGACACCTGTCAAGCAAACTCTAAGTGGGGAGGCTACAACCTCGACGTAGCATGGGATCACAAAATTTATACCGCGCGCAAACTGGGGGAGCTACCCCCTTCGGCTACAACCGAAACACCCATGCCCCCGGAACAGGTGGTATGCCTACCGGATGCAACCGGTATCTTCCACCATGGCCTCTCTGTACGGTGTGTGCCAAGACAAGGGTTAACAACTTACTGAACCATACCCTACTTACGGTAGGGACCTGTGGCAGTACGAAACAAGTATGGGGGTTACCGGAACAAGACTCGATCTACGGTCGACTCAGGAGGTAGTAATACTTCCTGCAAGGTTAGCATAACAATGCATATACTTCAACCAACAGATAGAAACACCACACGACATACCCCATCATGCCATACCGGACACGACCGTCTCAACGGAGAACTAGGATCAGGACCGCGTCTACCCAAGACAGAGGCCTACCCAGCATTCTATCCGGTATGCATGAAATGTGTATGGCGGTGATTTCCATCACGAAACATGTCAACTCCATGTGCATGAAATTCACTAATATTCACTTATGAATGGGATCTCATCCTCACATAAAATGACGCATGCACGTGCCGGGATGGTGTTGTCTCCGAGTCAAACAACACACCCAAGAAAATTACACCAGGGTTCAGAATGCTTGCCTTTAGGTCATGGAAAAGAAGGGTGCATCCAAAACATCTTGAAATCTTCAAAAATCCTATTTAAAAGGATATGTATGAATTAACACATACAACCAAAACAGCACAAAAAGTTGTTTGGAAATTTTTTCAAATAAATCTTAAAATAAACTAGACAGAATTTAAGAGATGTAGGAAAAAGAATCAATTCATTTGGAGTTATATTTAAAGAGTTATAGTCAGTCAAAGTTTAGTCAAATCTGTTATTTAAATTAAAACAGAAAAGAAAACGTTTCAGCCTCGAATACGCTTTCGGTGTAGGGTTACGTACTTGGGCTTTTACGCCTCCACTTATCCAGCGTGGACGGCGTGGAGTGTCACTCACAGTGGGTCCGGGGTCCACTAGTCAGGTTTGACTAGTCCACCCCTCCTTCTTCCTCCTTCGTCCGAATGGTGGCGGGGCGACGGCGACCAACGCCGGCGAACGGCTGCTCCCCGCGGGCTCCAGAGGGTCGGGATGGAACCGCAAGACCGGGGTGGTCCTCACGGTGGTCGATGGGTCGGTGGGGGTGGAGGGAGTCGCCGACGGTGAGCTACGCGGCGGAGGAGGCCTCGGGTGCGAAGTGGTTTTGGGGCTGCGGTGGCTCCCGATCGGAATCAAGTAGGGGGAAAGATTCACGGGAGGGAGAGGTTGTTTCTGGTGAAGAGAACGGAGAGGGGAGGGCTCTGGTGGCACCGTACTGGCCGGGGTAATGGCGGCGGCCGAGGTTGCCGAAGAGGAAGAAGACGACATTTTCCTCTTCAATTCACGGCCAATGGGGCTCTAGGAAGGTGGCTTGGGGTCGTCTCTGTGCGGAGATGAGCTCGGGGCTCCTTATATAGGCGTTGGTGGTCGGTCTGAGGTGGCCGGAGATAAGAACGGCGGCGAACCGCCTCTCTGTGCTTGCAGGGCAACGTGGCGGCGACGAATGCTAGGGGACGAAGTTGTGGATGAGCACGCACTGCTCCAGGAGGCAGGTGGCAAGCGCTGGGAGCTTGGGCGGCGCTGGCTAGCGCAGGCGTGGTCGGGCGACGGGCGCGGCCGCGGGCATGCCGCCAAATGGCCTCTGACGGCGGCGCTGTAGGGCGCCAGGGAGCGGTCGGGGCCTTTTGGCGTGACGCGGCGAGGAGGGGAGTGCGAGGCGAGGTTCTGCCGTGCGGTTCAAGCCAGGGGCGCGCGACGCGGCGGCTCAGTGCGCGGCTGCAGTTGGCGCGCTCTGGGCGCGCCCAGTGCACGCGCAGGACCTGTTTGACGAAATGCCAGGGCGCGCTAGAGGTCTCGGGTGAGACTGGGAATTAGCAGATCCATGTTAGGAGTAGTGAGGAGTCTATTGGACAAGGTAGCTAGGCAAGGGAAGCAAGATCACAATGCAAGCTAAAACTCATGTCAAAACTGGTCATGCCTACAGGGTGTTCGACAGAATGCCACATGCACCTAGGCACCTCTTGGGGTGGCCAAAATTTCCAGAGTGGGGTCTTTATGGAAGTATGAGAGGGTGGTGTAGTTAGTTTGCAAAAAGGAGAAACTTGCTAGTGCAAGTTTTGCAAAACTACACTTCTGGACAGGAAGCAAATGGCATCACAACATGGACCAGAAAAGTTCCAAAGAGTGCATGCTCCTGGACTTAGGGGTTTGGTAGGGTTGGCTACAAGAAGAAAAAGAAATCATGGGTAAAGGAGCAACTAAAAATGTGGTTGCTGTACAAACCAGCAAGTTGGGCCAGAATGAAGATGAGGTTGATTCACTCAAATTTTTCAAAGGACCTCACTGGGTTTTTGCATAAAGTTGAATCATATGCTGCTACTAACATCCCATAATTTTCGTGGAGGCTAGAAAGGAATATCTAATTGGGTTGTAGTGCAAAAATGCCCACTGGACCAGAGAAGAAATTTAGGTGTAGAGCTCAACTTATTTCAAGAATAAAAGATATTTTTGCATAAAAGTGATTTAATAACATCACATGACATCTCCAAATTTTGGTGGGATTTATGAGATAATTTATCACATGGTTGTAGTTCAAAATATGGCCATATAGACAAGGGAAAACATTTTTCAAGAAAATAAAGACCAAGCAATTTAATTATGTAATAGGTCCTGCTAAAAGAACAGTTTTTCTTGAGAGGTTTAAACAAGTTCAATCACATGTTTGAAAATTTTTCACTTTGGGGGAAAACTCTATAATAACCAAGTTCAAAATCAAAAGGAAGCTCAGAAAATAAAAGTTTTAATTCCTGGCAAAATTTTAATTAACAAAACATGGTCAAAAAAATTTTGGGTGTCACACCCATACAGGCGGAGATCTCCGCACAGCGCGGCACTGTTGCCTCTCCCCCCTAATCCTCACTCCTGACAGGCGGAGCCCTGTTCCCACGACGGCCTGTCAATACAGCTTGTAGACGGCGGGCCCTAACAGGCAATGAGAGCCCTGAAGACGGAGGAAGCAGGGGCAGCCGGACCTGAGGGAAGTCGGCTTCCAGCAAGCGGCTTATCCCTCCCTCGGGCCCCGTGCGCCATCAACCAGATGAGACATGGTGTGGCTACAGTAATCGCCCGCCAGGCGGCGGGACTGTAGCCACGCTCCCCTGACCAAGCCTGCGTCATTAGCATCGCGGCTACAGTGATAAGAAGCCAGCAAGACCCGCGAGCGACGGGAGCGGCCTGTCGGCTCCGTACCAGACCAGTCGGCGGGGCCCACCGGGTGGCGGGCCCCAGCAGCCGGCGGAGAAGCCGGCGACCAGAGAGACTGACAGTCGGGTCCTACACCCAGCTGGATTACCATTGTACCCCTGGGGGGTAGGCCTATGTAAACCCCCCAGGGGACCCATGCAAAAGGTTCGAACCTGTTAGAACTAGACTCACACCTAGAGGAGGAGAGAGCGCGCCTGCCTTCTTCCACCTCTAGCAAACAGCTCAAGGAGCACCATTGTACCACTAGTGCCTTAGTGATCATGCGGAGACCCCGCAGAGCAGAACTAGGGGTATTATCTCCACGGAGAGCCCTGAACCTGGGTAAAGTTTGCCGGCGTATGTGTCTATGCCTCATCCCACTTCCACGCGCCGGCGACGTTCTACTCGCTCCCACCATGATAAGCCATCCTATGGCATATGTCGCACCCAACCCCCGACATTTGGCGCCCACCGTGGGGTGAGGTGCACCGTCTCCCGGAGACTTGCTCTGGACAGGAACCATGTTCCTTCCTAGCGAGCGCAGTCAGCCCGGCACGCCAGACGGCGTCTGCACCGACGCGCTGCGCGGCGAGCTGCCTCGGCGATCTTGTTGGCGAGATTCGCCTCTCCGACGATCCCGTGTCTGATGCAGGCACCAATGGCCCTGGGAGCCGCCTCGCGAGCCTCCTCGATCAGCTCCACATCACCAGCAAGCCTGCTGCTGACTTGGAGTCGGTTTGCTCCACCGACCCGATGTTGGTCGACTTCGACACGGCGTCGCTCGACGCGTTCCCGACCAACGTGGTGGTCTACGATGAGCCGCTTCCTCGCGCGGACAGCGGCGATAGCACCGTCACGGAAGTGCTCGTCATCAGCCACGGCGAGCACTCTTGCAGAGGTGGCCAGGACCCGTTGTAGATGGCAATGCAAGACCTGGCTGCGCCTATCCCAGAAAACGCTGACGCCAATACGCTGGAAGCGCGCCGCGTCGAGCTCGTCGAGAGCGCCAACCGGCTGGCCAACATGAGACGCCTTTCAGAGGCCTACAGCGGGAAATGGACCATGCCGTCGACGGCATGCCGGCTCCTGGTGGGCCTAGCCGCATTGGCTTGGCCTGGCAGCATGGCACGACCATCACCAGCATGTTCCGGACAGATCGTCCTGTCTACGCCACACCTGCGGAGAACATACGAGCTGCCCAGGCGGCAGCAGACGAGTTAGACAAGCTCGAGGGCGACGAGCGTCGCCACATGACGGAGCGAGTTCAGCAGCTCCTCGACGCGGTTGCTGAGCAGCAAGATGCCGGGTGGCGGAATGAAGCGCCCAACCAGCGAAATGATGATCCGCCTCCTCGATGAGACCAAGGCGCGATATCCTGGACGCCGACTGGTGGCGTCCGTGACAGAAGAGACAAGGAGCCGGCTGCCAGCCGCAGCCGGACTCGCATCACCATCGAGCATGACCAAGACGGCCGCCCAAGATCAGTGCAGCGATGAGATGACTGTCCGCCTCCTCCTCCCCGTAGGTAGAGGCGCATTTCCCCGCCGCCTGTTGATCACCCGTCACTCGGCGACCGCCTTGGCCGCCGAGAAGGAATCGGGGAAAATGACACCCGCCATCGGATCGATCGCCTTAATCGATCCTTGGCGCTAGAAAAAGAAGATTAGCTGGGTCCACCTTGCTTCAGCCCCCGCATCTGAGACGAACCTTACCCCAAAGGGTTCACGCTCCCGAGAGATACACCCAAGTACACCGGCTTCGTGAAGCTGGAGGACTGGCTGGTCAACTACTCCACAGCCGTCAGCATCGCGAACGGCAACAAGCGCGTTGCCGTGAAGTACGTTCCGCTCATGCAACAGGGCACGACCCGGACATGGATGAATAGCCTGAAGCCCCGCGGCATCAACAGCTGGGTTGATTTCACTGAAGCATTCATTCGCAACTTCAACAGCACGTACAAGCGGCCGCCCAAGCCTCGCCGACTCTCCTTGTCCGTCCAAGGCCCCAACGAGCCGACTCACGAGTACCTCACGCGCTGGGCCGAACTACGCAACTCTTGTGAGGGCGTGCACGAGGTGCAGGCCATCGAGTATTTCACTGCCGGATGCCGATAAGGCACCCTCCTCAAGCACAAGCTCCTCTACGACGAGCCGGCGACCCTCGACGAACTGCTGATCATAGCCGACAAGTACGCCACAGCCGGCTCCTCCATGAAGAAGGAGATCCAAGTCAATGTGTCGGGCAAGGTGGCCCCTCAAGAACCTTGGACCCCGGCTGGTGACGCCAGTCGGAGACAGCAACCAAATGACAACAAGCGCAAGGCCATGCAGCCGACTTCCTCAAGCCGGCAGATGGCAACGGTCGAAGATCAGCAGCCGGAAGGGCAGCCACCCCCCAAGCGCCAGAAGGGCGGCAAGCCCAACTGGTTGCCCGCCTTCTCATACAAGAAGACCCTTGATGCACCCTGCAAATTCCACAGCGGTGCGAAGCCGTCCAACCATACAACTCGGAAGTGCCACTGGCTCACCAGGATCGCCAAGGGTGATGGACTCCAGCCCACTCCGCCTGCCGGCCCGCCGCCTCCTCCTCCTCAGCAGCCGGCGGCCCGGCCAGTCGGCGCCATACAAGATGAATACCCTGAAGAGCATGGAGCCTATGTAGTGTTCACCAGCGTGGCTAACGACAGGCACAACAGACGACAACAGTAACAAGAAGTGAATGTGGTAGCATCGGAGGCCCCCGAATTCACGCACTGGTCTGAGAAGGCCATCAGCTGGAGCAGAGCCGACCACCCGGAGGTGATGCCAAATCCCGGCTCTTATGCCTTGGTGTTGGATGCCAGCTTTGCCACCGAGAGGTGAGCCGCTCGTTTTTCCCGATTTCAGATAGATGGCGGTGGCAGCATCAACATCCTGTACAAAGATACCATGGAGAAGTTGGGAATCAAGGAGAGACATCTTCAGCCCAGCCGGACTGTTTTCCATGGCATAGTTCCTGGCCTTTCCTGCTCACCAATCCGCAAGACTTAGATAGATGTCCTCTTCGGGGACAAAAATAATTTCTGCCGAGAGCCAGTCTGGTTTGAGGTGGTGGACCTTGAGAGCCCCTATCATGCACTGCTTGGCCGGCCCGCTCTGGCCAAGTTCATGGAGGTCCCCCACTATGCCTACCTCAAGATGAAGATGCCGAGCTCCAAGGGAACCTGACTATAGCAGGAGACTACAAGAAGTCGTCTGCCTGCGCAGCAGAGAGCAGCCGGTTAGCCGAGTCCCTGGTGATCGCGGCTGAGAAGCGGCTCCTTGACCGGGTTGTGGCAATGGCAGGCAAGCAGCTGGAAATGTCACCCGACCTCAAGGAGTCGGAAGCTGAGGGCTCGTTCAAGCAGGCCAAAGAGACAAAGAAGATACCCTTGGACCCGTAGCGAACCTTGAGAGCAAATAGCAAGGCGAGCTCGTCGATTTCCTCCATGAGAATCGGGACATCTTTGCATGGTCCCCCAAGGACATGTCGGGTGTTCCGACGGAATTCGCCGAGCACAAGCTACATGTCCGGTCAGAGGCCAAGCCAGTCAGGCAGCCCTTGCGCCGCCTGTCGAAGGAGAAGAGAAGAGTTGTTGGACAAGAGATAGCTCGACTTCTAGCAGTCGGCTTCATCATGGAGGTATTCTTTCCATAGTGGTTAGCTAACTCGGTCCTAGTGCTGAAGAAGAACAAGCAGTGGCGCATGTGTATTGATTATACCAGCCTCAAGAAAGCATGCCCCAAAGACCCCTTTGCCTTACCAAGGATTGACTAAGTGATAGACTCCACAGTCGGATGCGAGTTGTTGAGCTTTTTGGATGCATACTCAGGGTATCATCAGATCAAGCTAAAACCGGCCGATAGGCTGAAGACCGCCTTCATCATGCCGTTCGAAGCCTTTTGCTACCTGACCATGACGTTCGGCTTGAGAAACACTGGCGCCACGTTTCAACGGTGCATGCAGAAGTGTCTCCCCAAGCAACTCGGCAGAAACGCCCATGTCTATGTGGATGATGTGGTGGTGAAGACGGACAAGCGTGGGACACTACTAGAAGATCTCAAGGAGACCTTTGAGAATTTGCGCAGATTTCAGATCAAGCTCAACCCAGAGAAATGCGTCTTTGGAGTACCAGCCGGCCAGCTTCTTGGCTTCTTGGTCTCAGAGCGCGGCATATAGTGCAACCCTATGAAGATCAAGGCCATCGACAGGATGGAGGTGCCCACCCGACTGCTAGACGTGCAAAAATCCACTGGCTGCTTGGCATCCATCAGCCGTTTCATCAGTCGGCTGGGAGAGAAGGCTCTTCCCCTGTACCAACTCATGAAGAAGACCACTTTTTTCAAGTGGAACGACAAGGCTGATGAAGCTTTTCTCTAGCTCAAGAAAATGTTGACCACTCCGCCTGTCCTGGCGGCCCCGACTCCTAAGGATCCCATTCTCCTCTACATCGCTGCTACCAGCCGGTTGGTCAGCACAGTCATAGTGGTGGAACGCAAGGAAGAAGGCAAAGCCCTACCAGCCCAAAGGCCGGTGTATTACCTGAGCGAAGTACTATCCGCTTCCAAGCAGAACTATCCCCACTACCAGAAGATGTGCTATGGCGTACACTTTGCTGCCAAGAAACTGAAGCCATACTTCCAAGAGCACCCAATCACTATGGTCTGCACAACTCTGCTTGCCGAGATCATTGGAAGCCGAGATGCTTCAGGCCGAGTGGCCAAATGGGCCATAGATTTGGCCCCTAATACCATCTACTACCAGCCTCGCACCCCCATCAAGTCACAAGCACTGGTCGACTTCCTCGTTGATTGCGCCGAGACCCAGTACCTGCCGCCTGCGCCAGACTCCACCCATTGGCGAATGCACTTTGATGGTTCCAAGATGCGCACCGGTTTGGGAGCCGGCATCGTCCTCACCTCTCCCAAAGGTGGCAAGCTCAGATATGTGATGTAGATCCATTTCGCCACCTCCAACAACGTCGCTGAATATGAAGCACTCATTCACGGGCTCCAGCTTGCCAAGGAACTCGACATTCGCCGGATCCTGTGCTATGGTGATTCCGACTTGGTGGTCCAGCAGTCGTCAGGCGACTGGGACGCCAAGGATGCAAATATGGCGAGTTACCGTTTCCTCGTGCAGCAACTCAGTGGATACTTTGAACGGTGCGAGTTTCTCCATGTGCCAAGGAATGACAATGAGCAAGCAAATGCCTTGGCATGAATCGACTCCACCCGCAAGCAATACCAACCGGCATCGCCCTACAACGCCTCCTCAAGCCATCTATCAAGCCATCGTCAGAGTCGGATTCCATCTTTGTGTCGGCTCCTCCTGAAGCAGTCGGATCCGACTTGAGGACCCTAGCAGCCGGCACAAGGAATTCGGTCGGCGACCCGGGGACTGCAGCAGCCGCACCCGGTCCGGAGACTTCAGAGCCCAACCCGGGGACTACAGCAGTCGGCCCGGGGACTTCGTCGACTCAGCAAGCGACAGCTGACTCCAACCCGCCGCCTCCCGGCCCAACCGCCCTCGTGCAAGTAGCCGTCTTAGCAATCGAAGAAATCGCAGGGCCTTCGTGGGCCAAGCCCATCCTCAACTTCCTGGTGAACAAAGAGCTGCCGACTGATGAGATCTCGGCACGGCAAGTGCAACGCCGGGCAGCAGCATACACCATAGTCAACAAAGAGCTTGTAAGGCACAGTGTCACTGGTGTCTACCAGCGCTGCGTGGAGCCGGAGCAAGGCCAAGCAATCCTCAAAGGTATCCATCAAGGCGAGTGTGGTCACCTTGCGGCTTCAAGAGCACTTGTTGCCAAAGCTTTTCTCCATGGTTTTTTCTGGCCGACTGCTCTAGAAGACACCAAAGACTTGGTCCAGAAATGCAAAGTGTGCCAGAAGTTTTGCTCCAAGCCTCATCAGCCGGCTTCTGCACTCAAGACTATCCCCATTGCCTGACCCTTTGCTGTCTGGGGCCTGGACATGGTGGGACCATTCAAAACAGCACGAGGTGGCATGACTCACCTGCTTGTCGCAGTGGACAAGTTCACCAAGTGGATAGATGCAAAACCAATCAAGAAATTGAATGGTCCGACTGCTATGACTTTTATGTCCGACATCACCATCTGGTTTGGCATACCACACAGCATCATCACCGACAATGGCACGAACTTCGCCAAAGGCGCCTTGGCCCGTTTTTGCGCGACGCAGGGCATCCGGCTGGACTTAGCGTCTATAGCCCATCCGCAGTCAAACGACCAAGTGGAGAGAGTAAACGGCCTTATTTTGTCCGGCACCAAGCCCTAACTGGTCGAGCCTCTGGAGCGTTCAGTCGGCTGCTGGCTCGACGAGCTACCGGCCGTCCTCTGGAGCCTGCGCACAACCCTGAACAAGTCAACCGGATTCACTCCTTTCTTCCTCGTCTACGGTGCCGAAGCCATCATCTCGACGGATATAGAATTCGACTCCCCTCGAGTCACCATGTACACCGAAGAGGAGGCAGAAGAAGCACGACAAGACGGCATCGATCTGCTGGAAGAGGGCCGATTGTTGGCACTCAGTCAGTCCACCATCTACCAGCAGAGTCTGCACCGATACTACAACCGAAAGATCAAGCCAGGATCCTTCCAAGAAGGAGACCTTGTGCTCCGGCTGATCCAGCGAACAGTTGGCCAGCATAAGCTCTCGGCACCTTGGGAAGGCCCCTTCATCATCAGCAAGGTGTTGGGCAACGACTCCTACTACCTCATCGACGCTCAGAAGCCTCGAGCACGCAAAAGAGATGACTCCGGCAAGCAGACAGAGTAACCATGGAATGCGAATCTCCTTCGAAGGTTTTACAGTTAAAGTAGTATTACCACACCAACTTTTGTATTAAGTATGAAGACTCCGGGTCCCCCGAGAAGACCTCGGGGATTGCCCTCTTTTATCTATATAATAAGTATTACACATGTCCTTTGTGTTATCCCATTAGACCGTCTGGCACCGGGTTCGACCAGTCGACCCGGGGACTTGCCGCGTTGTACTATGAAATGCTTCCTGCTGTCGGACAAGTAATGTGTTGGCACCTTAACTTTCACCTGCCAGAGGCCGCAGCTCGCAGAGCGACTGTTCGGTCGGCAGGAGCTAAGGCGAAAAGGGTGTCTGCATGAAAGTATCACCGACTGGTTGCCGAGCAGCCGGCCGGCCGACTTCTACTTAACTTGCCAGAAAACTCTAGCCAGCTAAGTACTTGCCTTCCCGAAAGTGGCTAAGTACTTGGCCCAACCATAGTCCGCAGAGCGGCTGTTCGGCTGGCAAGACGGCAACCAAGGGAAGGCGGCAAAGGAAACAAGCCAAAGAACAGAAAGCAAGGAAAGATAGAACTCGACTAAAATTTTTTACGTCAAAAGGCCCTTGGCCGACATCCAACAGGAGTTTGAAATACACACCGCGGGTGGAATTGTGCAAAGTTAACAAAGTTTGTCAAGACTGATAGATAGGTAAAAACAAAGATAAACTGGCGGCCTAGGGAGCAGCAGACGACTTTGGTGGAGCGTAGGAGTCGGTGGTGCCGGTTGGTGGAGAGGCCGGCTGGTCAGTCGCCGCTTGGTCACCTTTAGTAGCAGCCGGCTCGCTCGGATGTGGCTCGTTGCTGGAGGCGCGGTCGAGCTGAGGTTGGTCGTCCGCTCCGACCTCTGGCGCCTCCTCTTCACCTTCCTCTTCCTCCTCATTTTCTTCCTCGCCGCTGGAGTCGATCACCTCGGCCAAGTCCTCGCCGTCCTCTGGGTTCAGCCCGAACCACTCTGGTGGCGCCTCGGCGCTGTTCTCGGCCCGCTGCGGGATAAAGACGCTGGTGTTGGTGTACTCGGTGATTGCCGCCGCACGCTTGACAAGGTCATCCTCTACTACCACCAGCTCCTCCTGGGCCTCTTGCCGAAACGTGGTCAACTGGGCTAGATTTAGCCCAGGGTACCACGCCTTGACAAACTCCAAGACCCGGCGCGCTCTAGCTCGGGCCGAGGAGCCCTTCCAGGCCTCAAGATGGCCGGCCGCCACCTCCAGCTAGTCGGCAGTCCGACTAGGAGTGCGCGGTGCCAGAATGTCCGGCCACAGGGCGACGATCGCCTGGGCGCCAACACGCTGAAGAAGGCACGGCATCCGGTGAGCCGGCCGAAGATGGGCCTCGATGCTCAGGAGCTGCTCGCTAAGGGTCCGGGGGGCGTTGGCAGCAATCTGCGCACCTTCCACCCACTGTACTTCACGATCAGCTTCAATGGCTTGATTGGCGGCGTCAGAATGACCAGGGAAGAAGTCTGCCAAAACAGAAAGCAAAGAGCCAAAGTTAGAAATGAGAGGCCGGCTCGACCAGCAGGCGGCAGATCAAAGAAGGAAAAAGAGGGCAGATCACCATCAACTATGTCTTCAACCTCGCCAAAGCCGGCAGTCAGCATCGCCTCCTTGTCAGTCCAGGCGGAGCGTTCGGTCGCGAACTCAGCAAGGAGGCTGGTCTCCTTGTCCTCCGCCTCCTTCTGGGCCTTCTTGAGAAGGTCCGCCTATTCCGCCAGTTGCGTGACCAGCAGGTCACGCTCTTCGACCAGCTTGTTGCATTCCGCTTCTTTGGCACGCAGCGCGGTGTTGGCTTCACCCAGCTACTACTGAAGGGTGGCGTTGGCCTCTGTGAGAGCATAAAAAGAAAAAGGCGTCAGTAACCAGCAGAGAAGAAGCATAGTTGCCAGGGAGATCCGGCCCGACTGCTCAGCAGTCGGCCCGAATCTCGGGGACTATAGCCTGCGGGTGCGCCAGCGCGCCCCCGCGGAGAAAGAAGTCGTCATTATCAACCCAAAGAAGATCAATCACCAAGAAGATCCGGCCCGACTGCTCAGCAGTCGTCCCACATCTCGGGGACTACAGCCCGCGGGTGCGCCAATGCGCCCCCGCAGAGAAATAAAAAGACTTACTCCGGCTCTCCGACAAGTCGACGACACGTTGATCCAACTCCTGGACTTTGGAGTTGAAGGTGGCTGCACGGAGGTGATGATAATCTTGCAGCAAAGACATTAGCACTCGGAACTTGCCAATTAAAGTTCCAAGCCGCCTGCTCAGCGACCGGCCCAAAACTCGGGGACTACACCCAGTGGGTGCGCTGGCGCGCCCCCATGAAGCAATACAAGAATTAAAAATGAAGAAGCAAGAAGCGTACCCGGATGGCCTCTCGCAATTCCAGGAATGCCTTGTTGAAGTGGTTGAGAGCGCCGGCCTCGGCGCGGAGTTTGGCTTGAACGTCCAGGATCGCCTTGTTCAGAGGGCCCGTCCCGCCTCCCCGCACCCACCCAGTGGGCGCGGCGCTGGTTGCCTCGATGTCTGGGATCGAGGAGCTTGCGGCACCAGTCTCCAGCGGGCGTGGCGCCGAGGCCGCCTTCGCGAGCCGGCGGCGTAAGGGTGTGCGGACCCCGGGAGTCGGGCCCGTCACCATCTCGTTTCCGGCTGGTGGCGCCGGCGGGTCGGCCCACTGCTTGTCTCGCGCCTCCTCGCAAGGTGGTGGCGGGGGCACGATTACGTCCGGCATGGCGACGTCACCGCTGTCCCTCTCCATGATAGGATGCTCGCCGCGGGCTTCCCCAGTCTGCGCCACGAACTCTGGTGGTGGCGGCGTGGAGTTCAGAGGGGTGACAAACATCGCCGATTGAAGGCGTGCGACTTCCTCGGCTTGCTTCTTCTCCGCGGCGGCGGCCTTGGCGTACGCCAGCTTCTTCAAAGAGGCAGCCTCTGCCCAGTCTGCCTCCGCCTTCTCCAGGGGGGCGGCTTCCTACTTCTCGCGCGCCTCGCACGCGTTCCGCTCCGTCGCCTCCCGGAGGTCGGCGGGGATCGATCCACCGGGTGGTGGTGGAAGTCTCCGCCGACCACACGATGGAGGCGGCGGCCGACTTCTCAAGAGAGAGCGGGGCCCTAGATCAAGGGAAACAAAGCGAAGAAACTCAGACAAGATCAGCAAGGAAGGAGAAAGTATGAGAGGAAGGCAGTACTTACGCGGAAACCAGCTGCGGCTCCTTCACCGCCTTGCGGAAGCAGATGGCCTTCGCGGCCGCTCTTCATCCCGCTTAGCCGCGGCGGCCGAGCCCCTGGTCTTCTTCGATCAGCTGCCGAACAGGCTCGGCGCGGCCCTGCGCTTGTGCGCACCACCTCGGGCTGCCGGCGTGGCAGATAAGCTCGCGCCCTGCTGGTTGGACCCCGGCTGGCGGCGTGGGATGACTTCCCCCACGTCGCCGTCTGGCCAGTCCTCGAGGCTGGATCCGAGGCCTGAGCCGCCTGCTGCGCCGCCCCCTCCCTCGGCGTCGTCCACCAAGGCCGCCGCTCCCAAGTCGGGGTCATCCACATCACTCTCCGCACGGTCAGGGAGAAATTGATGCTCCGGCCCCGCGGCGCCGACTGCCGGCTGGAGGAGGGAGCTCTACTCAAATAGCCGGTTGGTCAGGTTAGACAAACAGAACTCGGCAAAAAGAAAGAGAAAGAGAAGGAAAGGAAATTTACCATAGGCGGGGGGCGGCGCAAGAATACGGCTCCTTGCTGAACCGCCACTCTTCCGTGAGCTTGCAGTTCGCAAGGTAGTTCACCATATGAGCTACCTCTGCGTGAGGCATCTCCTTGGTGCACAGCCGGCTTGGGTCCTGATGCCCGCTCATCTGACAGATCATGTGAGGGCAGCCCTGGAGCGGGAGCACCCGGCGCGCCACGAAGGCGGATAGCAAGTCGGGCCCGGTCAGGCCCTCTGACTGTACCAACAGCCGGAGCCGCGCGATGGCGGTGGCTCCAGAAGGCGATAGTGTCTTTGCCCTGTACGACTAGTTGGGCCGCCTCCTGGCCGGCGGGCCGGCAGCATAAGCCGGCAGGTTGACCCAGTCACCCTCCGCGAAGATGCTCTTCACGTAGAAGTACGACTGCTTCCATATCTTCACCGACTGGATCAGCGTGATTGGAGGAAATAGATTGTCGCCTGCCGGCCTCCGCATTGAGCCGGCACGCCCGCAATGACGGTGCTGATCTTGGTGTAGAAAAAGTCCCCCCAAAGCTCGATAGTGGGGAGGACAACGAGGAAGCCTTCGCACAGAGTGACGAAAGCGGACAGCAGCACCACCGCGTTCGGGGTGAGGTGGTGCGGCTGGAGATTGTAGAATTCCAGGAGGGCCCGGAAGAAGCCACTCGCCGGTAGGCCGAGGCCATGCAGGCAGTGCGAGCGGAAGACGACCCGCTCGCCCTCCTCCGGCACCGGCGAGATCTCCCCCTCCGGCACGAGGCGAACCCTCACGTAGTCCTTGCTGGGCAGCCGCCGCGTCTGGCGGAGGAAGTCGATGTGGTCTTCGTGGACTGTGGGGCTGTCCCAGGCTCCGGAGCCCGCCATGGGGGCGAGAGGTTGACGGACAGACTCGACGAAGACGAACTGCGGCAGCGCTTCGGCGGGGCCCGAGGCGCTGCGGTGAGAGGAAGAAGAAGGGAGAGTGGGGTGGAGGGGCACGCGTGCTTCGCCGCTCCCTGTCCTCTCCCTAGTTATAGCCTACGAGCTACGAAGCCGAGGGGTGGGCGTGGGATCGTGGGACTAAATGTGCCCACGACCCCATGCTTCTACCTTTACCGCGCGGGTTACGGCGTGCAGTAACTCTGCGGGGAAACCCAACCGCCCACCTGGGCCGCAGCGGATCCGCTCGCAGGCCGAGGCCCGATGGTGGCGGGCCCGGCCTGCGATCGCGTTCCATCACGCGAGTGGGCTGGCAGGCCGACCCGGCTGGCTGGCGCCATGTGGCACGCCCACAACAGGCGGCGGGACGAGAAGCTTAGCAAGCACGCCACCTGGTTCCCGCCGATGCATTCGAAATTCCAGAGGGATCCGACTAGACGTACCAGACTCCTGCCAACCGGCTCCGCAGAAGTCAGATGGAGCTTCCTTCGTAGCACCCGGAGGAGGAAACTGTTGAGGCTCCCCGGCTCCTCAACCGTGGCCCCTCACCAGCTTCAGGAAGTACTGTAGGAGTAATGGGCCATGGGTAGCCTAACCCGAGCCCCCGAACCTTTCAAGACATCGGGGCCGGCTACGCCCCTCAAGATATCAAGATAGATCTCCGCCTTCTGACGGCCGGTTGGCCGAACGGCCAACTGTCCGAAGGCGGCCGAGTTCCAGAAGATGGCATCACAACAGGCCAACTCCTAGCAGTCGGCCCGTGGCGCCCTTAAAGTCTGCGCCCTCATCAAGGAGACAAGACAGGGTATGGCTACAGCGTAGCCCATCCCCCCGAATCCAGGGCCGAGCGTGGGCACAGTGCCCCGTACAGGCGGAGATCTCCGCACGGCGCGGCACTGTTGCCTCTCCCCCCTAAGCGTCACTCCTGACAGGCGGAGCCCTGTTCCCACAACAGCCTGTCGGTACGGCTTGCAGACGGAGGGACCTACCAGGCAGTGAGAGCCCTGAAGATGGAGGAAGCCAGGGCAGCCGGACCTGAGGGAAGCCCGTTTCCAGCAAGCGGCTTATCCCTCTCTCGGGCCACGTGCGCCATCAACCAGATGAGACGCGGTGTGGCTACAGTAATCGCCAGCAAGGCGGCGGGACTGTAGCCATGCTCCCCCGACCAAGCCTGCATCATTAGCATCGCGGCTACAGTGATCAGCAGCCGGCAAGACCCGCGAGTGGCGGGAGCGGCCTATCGGCTCCGAACCAGACCAGTCGGCAGGGCCCACCGGGTGGCGGGCCCCAGCAGCCGGCGGAGAAGCCGGCGTCCAGAGAGACTGACAGCGGGTCCTACACCCAGCTCGATTACCATTGTACCCCTGGGGGGTAGGCCTATATAAACCCCCCGGGGCACCCATGCAAAGGGTTCGAACCTGTTAGACCTAGACTCACACCTAGAGGAGGAGAGAGCGCGCCTTCGTTCTTCCACATCTAGCAAACAGCTCAAGGAGCACCATTGTACCACTAGTGCCTTAGTGATCATGCGGAGACCCCGCAGAGTAGGACTTGGGGTATTATATCCACGGAGAGCCCCGAACCTGGGTAAAGTTCGCCAGCGTACGTGTCTACGCCTCATCCCGCTTCCAGGCACCGGCGACATTCTACTCGCTCCGGCCATGGTAAGCCACCTATGGCATATGTCGCACCCAACCCCCGACATCTTTGTCGCAGCGACCTCCTTGGCCTCCACGCTTCTTGCCGGACCCCTCAGCACAATCATGACCCTTCTCCTTGTCCCGCCTTTTATATTCAGCTTTCTGCTTTTCTGCAAGCAGCTCAACCTGTCGGCAGTTCTGGAGGTCATGACCCTTGATGTGGTGGATCTTGCAGTACTATTTGTCGGAGGCTCCTGGCTTGTCGGCGGCCGCCTAGGCCCGGCAGGCGGCGCACCCGGCAACCTCCTTGCCGGGGTCGTCAGCCTTGGCCTTTTTGGCAGCGCCGGGGTCGCCGGATCCCTCAACGGCAAGCACAGTCTTGCCCTTACGCTTCCTGTTGCGGCGCCGACCCTTCTTCGTCGGGGCGGAGGCGTCTTCGTCTGTGGAGTCGGTTTTCGTGCTGGCATCTTTGCCGAGATACTTCCTTCCTTCCTCAGCCCGAGCACATCTATCAGCCAGAACATAAAAGTTCGGCTACATCCTTGACCTTGTTCATCACCAGCTCTTCACGCATCTTGCGGTTGCGTACGTTCTGATGGAACACACTGATGACAGCGGCGGGATGAACATCTAGGATGCTGTACTGCACACGGCAAAATCGTTGTATGTACTTACGCAGGGACTCAACATCCTTCTGGGGGATGACATGCAAGTCACTTGCCTGGCCAGGAGCTTGGTGGCCTCCGGTAAAGGCGCCAACAAACTTGTGGCACAGATCCGACCAGGAAGAGATGGAATCCACTGGCAGGTGCATCAACCACGACATTACGTTGGGCTTAAGCGCCACCAGAAAGTAGTTGGCGAGCACCTTGTCGTCGCGAGCCCCGGCGGCTTGTATTGCGATGGTGTAGATGCTGAGGAACTCCGACGGGTGAGTCTTGACATTGTACTTTTCCCCATCATCAGGCTTGAACGTGTTGTGGGAGTGAGGGAGTCGTGGACTAAGGGGTCCTCGGGCGTCCGGCCTGTTAGCCATGGGCCGGACTGATGGACTGTGAACCAAAGACTGCACCCGTGTCCGGAGGGGACTCTCCTTGGCGTGGAAGGAAAGCTTGGCGACCGAATATGTAGATTCTTTTCCTTTGTAACCGACCTTGTGTAACCCTAGATCCTCTCGGTGCCTATATAAACTGGAGGACTTTGTCCGGAAAGGACAAATATTCATTACCATAGTCATACAGGCTAGACTTTTAGGGTCTAGCCATTACGATCTCGTGGTAGATCAACTCTTGTAATACTCATATCCATCAAGATCAATCAAGCAGGAAGTAGGGTATTACCTCCATAGAGAGGGCCCGAACCTGGGTAAACATCGTGTTCCCTATCTCCCGTTACCATCGACCTTAGACACACAGTTCGGGACCCCCTACCCGAGATCCGCCGGTTTTGACACCGACGTTGGTGCTTTCATTGAGAGTTCCGCTATGCCATCGACAACAGGATCAATGACTCGCCTCGTCCTTAAATAAAATATCACTATCGGAGGAGAACTGGCCCCAGGCCAAACCCTCCTGTTGGGCATCTTTACCATGACCACCCGTTCGGCCGTTAAGCCGACGATGACCTCTCGGGCCATCGAAAATCCTCTTCGTAACGAACCCAATCACTCCAAGCAAATGGATCCAGCGGAGTTTTCGTCTTTAAACGAGCTCCATGATTGTATCGCTGCCCTGGGAATCGCCACAGATTACGATCGGATCGGGCTTAAACCCGACCAAAGAGAAATCAAATCTCCATCGATCACCCACCAGATAGCGGTAGTAGAGGAGCAAAACGGCGACTCTTCCCCTATACTAAAGACGGACTGCGTCCGGATCACCGACCCTACAGAGCCGGATACCCACCCGCAAAAGGAGGTGACCGGCCTTCCGAACATAGAATCGGATGGCGGGCATAAGGCAACCAGAAGATACTCCGGAACCCGGACTGTTAAGTGTGGAAAAATTTCAGACTCCGGATCATCAATCGGGTCAGGGTCCAGACCCAATTCCACCCACCCACCCAGACATAAGCGCTTTCACGAGCATACAACAACAGTCTCAGGAAACGGTCCACCACTTCTGGGCCATATTCCTCCTTGTCAAGGACAAGGTTAAAGATTGCCACGACGAGGATGCGATATCAGTGTTCTGCAACAATTGCCTGAATGAACGAATCATCAACGCCATTAATCGCCGCCGCATACTACACTTCGCTGACTTGGCAACTATCATACAGAAGTACAATGCAATGGAAAGCGCCTGGAGGGATCAGGCAGCTTGTTGGGAGCCATCGCTCCCAACTCAACCACTGGTCCAGGCGAAAAGGGCTCATCCTCGTGATGCGCCCAGTCCAGTAGCCAAGAAATACAAACCCATTGCGCGGCGCGGAACCATTCTGGAGGGATGGCTCGATGGCCCATGCAAAATACACACAGCACCGGATACCATACCAACCCACAGCCTTAGAGCATGTTGGATACTCCGGCAGGTAGCCAAAAGCGGTGAGGACATCCTTACCAAAAACACCCCAGAGCAACACCCTCTAGAAGACGATGACCCCAGAGTACTTACGGTCTTTGAGACATTCGCTTCAAACAATAAACGCAAAAGGGCACTTCGCGGCCTTGCCGAAGTTTATCAAATCGCCACAGTAAACCCTTGGAATGACACGGCTATAACCTTTAATGCCGGCGATGAACCAAAATACAGGACAGTCCGAGCACCAGCCGCTTTAGTCCTCAGTCCCATCGTGGACGGCTTTCGACTCACCAAGGTCCTCATGGACAGTGGCAGCGGACTAAACCTCACCTATGAGGATACACTCCACAAAATGGAAATAGACAGGAGCCGCATCAAGCAAAGCAGCACGACCTTCTGAGGAATCATTCCCAGTCGGGAGGCGCGGTGTGCGGAAAAAATCAAACTTGACGTGGTATTTGGCACGCAGGAGAATTATCAGTCTAAAGAGATCACCTTCCAAGTGGCTCCTTGTAGCAGCGGATACCACGCCATGTTGGGGCGGGGATGCTTTTACACGCTTCCAAGCTATACCTCATTACGGGTATATGAAACTCAAAATGCCCGAACCAAACGGCATAATCACTCTTGTCAGTGATCCGGACATAGCACTCCGCGCCAAAAACAAAACCGCATCCCTGGCCCTTGAGGCGTTATCTGAAGCCCTCGCCGCCGAAGAATTAACCGCACTGCGCTCCACGGTGGATAGGGACGATGTGATTTTAGACAAACGACCCAAATCCACCTCCTTCAAACCGGCAGAAGAAATAGTCAAATTCCAGGTCCACCCAACGGACCCCAAGAAGCGAGCATCTATTGGAACACAACTTGACCCAACGGTCGACGCTGCACTAAGGGATTTCCTTCATGAAAACTGGGATATATTCTCCTGGCACCCTTCTGACATGCCTGGAATCCCACGTGAGCTGGCCGAACATAGCCGTAACATCCTAAAGGGATACAAACCAATCAAACAAGCATTGTGGCGCTTTTCCGAGCCCAAACGCCAAGCTATGGGGGAGGAGCTAGCCAAGCTAATTGAGGCCGAATTCATCAAAGAAATAAAATATCCTGGCTAGCTAGCAAACCTGGTGATGGTACCAAAGAAGGACAAATCATGGCGGTTGTGCATCGATTTTAAAGACCTCGATAAGGCTTGCCCTAAGGATCCCTTCCCCCTCCCCCACATTGATCAAATCATTGATGTTACCGCAGGACACGACTCACTGTGTTTCCTTGATGCATATTCCGGATACAGTCAAATCAAAATGAAGGAGACAGATCAAGCTGCAACAGCATTCATTACCCCGTATGGGCCATTCTGCTTCAACACCATGCCCTTTGGGATCAAGAACGCAGGCGCCACATACCAACGCATGATTCGAACATGCCTGGAGAAGCAGATCGGCAAGACACTTGAAGCTTATGTGGACGACGTCGTCATCAAGACTAGGTGCATCGAAACACTAATAAACGATTTACGTCTCACATTTGATAACCTCCGCGCGTATGACATTAAAATCAATCCGGAAAGGTGCGTTTTCGGCATCCCCGCTGGAAAACTGCTGAGCTTCATCGTTTCCAACAGAGGAATTGAAGCAAATCCAGCCAAAATCCGAGCTCTGTCACAATTGGCTACGCCAACAAACCTTAAACAAGTCCAATAGCCCGTGGGTTGCGTGGCAGCTCTAAGCCGCTTTATCTCCAGATTGGGAGAAAAAGCACTACCACTCTATCGCCTTCTACGGCGAACCTATCACTTCGAGTGGACGGACGCGGCAACAGCCGGACTGGAGGAAATAAAAACCATTCTTGCGAGCAACCCAAACCTGGCCGCGCCAAACATCGGCGAACCGATGTTATTATACATATCGGCAACACATCAGGTGGTGAGCGCCGTGCTCGTCGTTGAACGAGAACAGGACGAACACAAATTCCTGCTTCAAAAGACAGTATACTACGTATCCACGGTCCTTACACCATGCGAATCCCGGTACGCCCATTATCAAAAGATAGCATACGCGGTCTTGATGGCATCCCGAAAGCTCCGTCACTACTTCCAGGAGTGTTCGATCATGGTGGCTTCCGAAGTACCACTCAATGACATTATAAACAACCGCAATGCCATGGACCGGATTGCCAAATGGGCCATTGAGGTCCTTCCATTTGATATTACATACAAACCACGTCGAGCTATTAAATCCCAAGTACTGGCTGACTTGGTCGCCGAATGGACAGAGGCCGAACTCCCTAAAGAGTACAGCACATATTCCAATTGGGTTGTGTATTTCGATGGCTCCAAAATGCTGGCGGGGCTAGGGGCGGGCGTCGTTTAACGTCACCTACTGGAGACGTAGTTCAGTACATACTCCAAATACTATACACAGACTCCAACAATGCAGCCGGATCCGAGGCCTTATTGCATGGTCTCCGGATGGCTGTCTCCATGGGCATACAACGCCTAGAAGTGCACGGGGACTCAAACCTTGCAATATCTCAAATAAATGGAGACTTCGACACCAAAGATCCGAAGATGGCAGCCTATCGTAATGCCGTCATAAAAATGTCGGCCCGGTTCGAGGGGCTCAAAGTTCCATCATGTGGCTCCAGAAAGTAATCAAGCAGTGGACGTTCTTGCTCGTATCAGCGCTAAGCGCGACCCCGTCCCGCCTAATATCTTTCTGGAAAGGCTTTTCAAGCCATCCGTCGTGTGGCAGGGGGAAAACGACAACACTAGCCCGGATCCGAACATAACCCCAGATTCCGAGAACACTGACATCATCGGAGGCTCGGCCACCGAAATAACACCGTCGGCACATCTCATCATGGCAGTCATTGCCCCATGGAACGAACCCTTCATGGCCTACCTTAACGGGAAGGAGCTTCCCGAGGACCAAAATGAGGCCCGCCGCATTGTCCGGCGTTCAAAGGCCTACATGGTTCATGACGGAGAGCTCTATAAGAAAAGCACTACCGAAGTCCTTCTATCGGTGTCAAAACCGGCGGATCTCGGGTAGGGGGTCCCGAACTGTGCGTTTAGGCGGATGGTAGAAGGAGACAAGGGACTCAATGTTTTTACCCAGGTTCGGGCCCTCTCGATGGAGGTAAAACCCTACTCCTGCTTGAATAATATTGATGATATGGGTAGTACAAGAGTAGATCTACCACGAGATCGGAGAGGCTAAACCCTAGAAGCTAGCCTATGGTATGATTGTTGTTGTCCTACGGACTAAAACCCTCCGGTTTATATAGACACCGGAGGGGGCTAGGGTTACACAGAGTCGGTTAGAATGGGAGGAGATCTACATATCCGAATTGCCAAGCTTGCCTTCCATGCCAAGGAGAGTCCCATCCGGAGACGGGACGAAGTCTTCAATCTTGTATCTTCATAGTCCAACAGTCCGGCCAAAGGTCATAGTCCGGCTGTCCGGACACCCCGTAATCCAGGACTCCCTCAGTAGCCCCTCAACCAGGCTTCAATGACGACGAGTCCGGCGCGCAGATTGTCTTTGGCATTGCAAGGCGGGTTCCTCCTCCGAATACTTCATAGAAGATTTTGAGCACGAGGATCATATCTGGCTCTGTAAAATAAGTTCCACATACCACCATAGAGAGAATAGTATTTTCACAAATCTAATCTGCTGACGTATTTTGTAGCGTGACATCACACCACAGCCAAGCCTTAATTCAAATCATTTTTGTTGTCCCACATCAGCGCGTTTTGCGAGGCGGTTTCCTTGGCATGTCTTGTCGAAGCAGAGATCGTGTCCCCTTATCACGGGATTCTCATCAATATGGGCGTGGGTAACCCAACCGTGCCATTGATTACGGCGCTTGGGGGATAAGCAAGTTTTACCAGGATGGTGGGGACGCATAGCTTCGTCCGCCCATATAAGGGGATAAGGATTCACCCTTTTATCCATGCCTTCTTCCTCCTTTGCTCATCCATTTTCGCACACTCAAGCTCCAGCGCCCAAGTCCGCATTTCCCACCTCAACCTTCTCCAACCATGTCCGGAGCGGGAGGCAGGTGGATGGTCTCCTCCGTCACGGAGGGACACATCAAGAAGCTGAGGAGAGCCGGATACCTGCCCGACGACATCGCGCACCGGCTCCCAGATGAGGGGCAGCTCATCCCCAGCCCCAGGCCCCATGAGAGGGTAGTGTTCCTCACCCATTTGCTCCGCGGACTGGGCTTCCCTCTCCACCCATTCATCCGGGGGCTCATGTTCTACTATGGCCTGGACTTCCACGATCTGGCCCTGAACTTTATCCTCAACATCTCGGCGTTTATCGTCGTGTGCGAGGCCTTCCTCTGCATCAAGCCCCACTTCGGCTTATGGCTAAAGACCTTCAACGTCAAGCCGAAGGTAGTGAGCGGCCGCCAGGCAGAGTGCGGAGGCGCCATGGTGGGCAAGATGCCCAATGTCACATGGCTCGAGGGCTCCTTCATGGAGACCATAAAGGGGTGGCAATCGGGGTGGTTTTACATCACCGAGCCGCGTGACCCTGAATGGGCAGCGACCCCGAGTTCCGATCTGGCATCCCTACCCAGCTCACCTCCTGGCAAGAGAAGGGCATGTCTTTGAAAAAACACACGAGGATGCCTGGAAGGTGCTATTCAAGAGTGCCGAGGTTCCTCCTCCCCTTACCAAGGATCGTGGATTCAGCGCGAAGCGCCAAGACAACGCGGTAAGCGGCTTTACCTTTTACAGGATACTCATCTTTCATAGTTTGACTCCATGCGGGATCTAAGCTCCCGTACCTTTGACAGGATTGGCAGGAGACGTCCGGATAGATCAACTGTCTGGCTCCTTTGCCCGAAGGCCCAGCAGACGCCCGCTTGGCGGAGCTGCTGGTTCCGGCACCCTACATGGTGCCGGAGAAGAAGGCCACGGGAACCCGAAAGAGTTCCCGATGCCCGGTGGTGTCGGACTCATCGTCCGATGACTCCAAGGCGCACTCCTCCAATGAAGACGAGGAGGACGAAAGAGAGGTTTCTTCCCCAGCAGGGGGAGAAAAGAAGAGGAAGGCTGCCCCAACTGGGGAGGCTGGAGGGTCCAAGAAGGGAAGGACCCTTCCTCCGGACTACTCCACCAACTCCGCCGACAGCGAAGAGGAGTGGCCGCCTAGGGCCAAGCCCCTGGCGAAGTCGTAAGTATTCGGACACCAGAGTGACTCATAGCGTTCCTTTGGTGCACAGCTTCTCCTGACGCCGAACATAATCATGCAGTCCGCCCTGAGCCCGGCTCGACGTGTCGTCGAGCGGTTCGTTGGGTTCGTCGGATGTGAATAGCATTTCACTTTCGGCCGCCTCCTCCCCTCATCCTACGGACAATGCTGAGGTATTGTCTCAGGGGGGTTCCCAACCGAGGGGAGGTGGTCCTGGAGGCGCCGCAAGGCGACATCCCAGACTCCCGGTGCAAAGGGGGCAAGACTCCCCAGGGCTCCAAGTCCGGCCCTAGGCCGAACACCGCACCGGAACCTTCAGCGGTTCCGGAGTCTGGCAGGCGGCCCCCTACTAAGAAGGGCAAGCCTACAGCGCCGGTGACCTCCATCCAACCGGAGGCACCAGATAACTTGCTGGAGGTGCTTAACGGCACCTCCATCGACGAGGAGCACCGCACTATTATGAGTGCCGTGATCCAGAAAGTTCAGTCCGCCAAAAGCGGGCTGACTGAAGCTTGTGCCAGCCTTCTGACAGGCTTTGAGGTAAGTAAAAAATATATGAATATGTTACCGCATAGACAGTAGCCCCTGATGCTCTGTTCGGTGTTCACAAAGAAAAGCCGAATCGAGGATCTAATAATATTCGCAGGAGTCTAACATAATTATGTCGATATGCGTATGCAGGCTTCGCCGCTGGCCTCTGCCGCACTGACTGCGGAGGTTGACGCGCTGAAGCAGAGCCTCGAGCGGTCCGAGCAACAGCTCGGCCTTGCGAAGAAGCAGCTCGAGGAGAATCAAGGTACGTAATGCCTTATCCGTGTGTGTATATAAAAAAGATGCAATTGCAAGAAATTATAGGATCGTTATTGGTGTGCTAGGGGCCACGACCGAGGTGGCAACCCTGAAGCAAGCGCTTTCCGAGGCCGAAAAGAAGGCGGTCGCGGAGCGCACCGAGCGGGAGAAGCATGAGGCACGGGTTGGCGAGGTGCGGCAAGAGCTCCATGCTCTCGTGAAGGGGCATGAGACTTTGGAGCTGGACTCGAAGACTCGAGAGTCCGAGCTCGCTGCGGCCCTCGAAAGCGCCAAGTCTGCCAAGGCCGAAGCCTAAAAAGCACTCCAGGAAATCGAGGTGATAAAGAAGATAGCGGCGGGTAAGGCATTCTTTATGCAAAGCAAGCACGTGAAAGTGAATTACTTGTTACTTACCCGAGTCCGGATCTCTCCAGGAGCATTCGCAGATTTGCCCCGTAGCATGTCAGATGCCGTCGCCTAACTCCCGGGCCGAGGAAGGGAGCTCAACAGAGAAGGTGTTCTGGTGTCAGTATGCTGAGACCGGACACCCGGTGCCCTTGAGCGACCAGCTGAAGCAACTGGTCGAGCTCCATAAGGCGGCCGAACAGGCCATGAAGGGTCTCATAGTCGGGTTGTGGCCTGCAGAGGCCCTGCCTGGGAGCTACTTCAGGCTGGTGAGGCGGCTGGCTGATGCATGTCCGTGGCTTGAAGGCATCAAGCGCTCCGTCTGCATCGAGGGCGCCCGTAGGGCGCTTGCCCGTGCTAAAGTACACTGGGGCAAGATGGATGCTGAGAAGCTGGTGAAGGACGGGCCACCGCAAGGCAAGGAGAATCGCCACCCCAAGATGTATTATGAGGGCGTCCTGAAGGGTGCCCGCCTTGTGGTAGATGAATGTTCCAAGGATGTTATATTTGAGTAAACTCGCTCGTGTTATCCTGTACGCTGAAAACTTGTTCATATGCGCTTATGCAATGATGGTTTGAATTTAAAATATTACCTTCTATGCGGCCGTTTATGAAATCTGAGAGATGGCGAGTCGTCGGCTTCTGCCCCCGTGCCACGAGTGCTGGGGTGTTCGGAATAAACCTGAGCACTCCTTTTCCCATTCTTGGGTCCTTCGAGGGAGGTGCTCAGCACAACGAACAAGGCCATCGGACTATAATGCGTTATCACTCTCACTTAGCCAGAGAATTCTATAATTTTAAATTTCGGCGAAGCCCCTAGTGTTTGGAAGACCGAGTTCGGGGCGCTATACACGCCTAGGCCGGACAAAGCCGACTCCTTGCTCTAAGCGGCATAAGTCTTTAGGGACTCGAAACCTCTCGAACAACAACCAGCACTCGCCCTATCATGACAGTCAGTTTTAGCTTTCTCTACTGAGGTGCTTAGCCCAGCTGAACCAGGGCATAATCGCAGTAGTTCTCCCAGTGCTACCTTAGCCGATATAGCGGAACGTAAGGTACCAAAACATGGGAGCCAGGCAAACCCAACTATTGACCAAAGACATGATTCGGAGCTGATGCATATAATGCTATAAGTTCGGAGGGCCGCACTTGTGAAAGTGTTCGGGCTTCTCACGCCGTATTATGGGGTGCTTGAGCCCCTGGCCTATTGGCCGTACCAAAGTGTACGGGTGCTAAATGTCATGACTGAACATATATAAAAAAGGAGTGAATGGAGAATGCAACAATAAGCTGAAGCTAAGCATTGTTTATTCGAAAAAGGTGCATTAAAAGCAGAACGATACAAATAGTGCGATAAGCAGGAAATGGGATTATTTGACATGTCCCCTCCAGGGGCGAGCTGCGGGACAGTATTTAAGACAGGTGTTTTGCTCGTTATAGACACCACCTGGGAGTTCCATAGTGTGACGTAGCTTTCTGCCTCCATGGTTGTTGCATCGTGTGTTCGGCAATTGTACTGCCGAGCAGGTCTTCCGAAGATCGAAGTCCTGAAAGTGAGAAAAAATGACAAAATCGGTAGCCCCTAGTGCAGTTGAGCCGCGTTTTGGGCGTGCCGTGGTCGCGCCCCTCCCCCAGTGCCCATGGTATTTTCAGAGCGTAATTATGTACGCGTAGCACCGATTTCGCCGTTTCACGAGGGCTGGGGTTGGGGCCGCATTGCTATGCTTGCTCGGAACATGCCAGGCGGTCTTGTTATAGGTTACTCCGGGCGCGCTTGACGGCGTCCAGACGTTTATCGCCGGGCTAGAGAATTGCCTTGAAACGCTGCCTTGTACTTCCGCAGCGAGGGCCGCCGTGTGCTCCTCTGTTTGGAGAGAGCGTTCGGTGTTTCCATTGACTGTGATGACTCCCCGAGGTCCTGGCATTTTGAGCTTGAGGAATGCGTAGTGCGGCACCGCGTTGAACTTCGCAAATGCAGTTCGCCCGAGCAGTGCGTGATAGCCACTGCGGAACGGGACTATGTCGAAGATTAACTCCTCGCTTCGGAAATTATCCGGGGATCCGAAGACCACTTCAAGTGTAACTGAGCCTGTGCAGCTGGCCTCTACACCTGGTATGACGCCCTTAAAGGTCATTTTTGTGGGTTTAATCCTTGAGGGATCTATGCCCATTTTCCGCACTGTGTCCTGATAAAGCAGGTTCAGGCTGCTACCGCCGTCCATAAGGACTCGAGTGAGGTGAAATCCGTCAATGATTGGGTCTAGAACCAATGCGGCAAATCCGCCATGGCGGATACTAGTGGGGTGGTCCCTTTGGTCGAAAGTGATCGGGCAGGAGGACCATGGGTTGAACTTTGGGGCGACTGGCTCCAACGCGTATACGTCCCTTACGCACGCTTCCGCTCCCTCTTGGGGATGTGGGTTGCGTATATCATGTTCACCGTCCACACTTGTGAGGGGAAACCCTTCTGTCCTCTATTGTTCGGTGGCCGGGGCTCCTCCTCGTCGTCGCTATGTAGCCCCTTGTCTCTGTTTTCGGCATTTAACTTGCCGGCCTGCTTGAACACCCAACAATCCCTGTTGGTGTGATTGGTTGGCTTTTCGGGGGTGCCATGTATTTGACACGAGCGATTGAGTATACGGTCCAAACTGGACGGGCCCGGAGTGCTTCTTTTGAATGGCTTTTTACACTGACCAGGCTTGGAGCCTCTGAATCCGGCATTAACTGACGTATCTTCAGTATTGTCGCTATTAATGCGGCGCTTGTGCTTGTTGCGACGTGACCTGCCATTGCTGTCCTTGGTAACCGAATTACTGGGGTTCTTTGACATGTTATTGCTGCAAGCCAGCCAGCTGTCTTCTCCCGTGCAAAAGCGGGTCATGAGTGTCGTGAGGGCTGCCATAGATTTCGGCTTTTCCTGTCCAAGGTGCCGCGCAAGCCACTCGTCGCGGATGTTATGCTTGAAAGCCGCTAGGGCCTCTGCGTCCGGACAGTCGACGATTTTATTTTTATGGGTTAGGAACCGTGTCCAGAATTGTCTGGCTGATTCCTCTGGCTGCAGAATTATGTGGCTCAGGTCATCGGTTGTCGGATCATGGGTTCCGGCAGACCCTTATGGTTCAAACTCTGGGGTGCGCGCGGAGATGATGCCCTCTACCTCTCCGTCTCGCAAGGATCTAAACTACAGAAAGAACAACACAAGAGACACAGGGTTTATACTAGTTCGGGCCACCATTGTGGTGTAATACCCTACTCTAGTTTGTGGTGGGTGTATTGCCTCTTGGGCTGATGATGATGAACAGTACAAGGGAGAACAGCCTCGCGAGGGTCTGTTCTTGGCTAGGGGGATGAACTGCTAGGGGAGTTCAGCCGCCCTTCTCTCTCTTTCTCTACTTGTTCTTTGCTTGCTCTGAATACTCTCCTCGATCTCCAGATTACTAGATCGATGCCTCTACCCTGGGGGTGGCTAGTCCTATTTATAGGCAAAGGCCCTGGGCCTCTTCCCAAAATTTGAGCGGGAAGGGCGCCAACAATTGGCCAATTCGAAGGGGAACATCTGGTACACTTATCCTGACTAAAGATGGTCTTCGCCTGCCAAAGCCCCTGTGGTGACGCCGTTCTGGGCTCCATGGTGACCTCCTTCCCACCGTTGGACTGGTCTTGGTCTCGTTGCACCGAAATGGATGCCTTTGCTTGATCCTCTTGCTTGCGCTTGCCCCCTTTGCACCAAAGAGGAGAGGGAGGACACTGCGCGGTCTGGCGCCCGCCTGGCACCCTTGGTCGTCATGGCTTACGTCATGGGCACCTCGCGAGGTACCCTGCCTTGATCTCTCCGCCTCCTCGCGAGCCATCCTGAGGAGGCCGCGCTTGAGGAAGCACTGTGTCGTCCGCCCCGCGAGGCTTGGCCCCTCGCGAGGGTCTTGAGTCTTGTGTTGATGAAGATGGGCCGTGTTGGGCCCCCATTTGCGCCACACTGCACGCCGCAGGCAGGCAAGTCTGGGGACCCCCATTCCCAGAACGCCGACAGTAGCCCCCGGTCCCAAGGCGCGCATGGACTAGGCCGTGCCGAGAGGCGAAAGGGCAAGGGCGAAGCGCCGCAGGCCCTAACAGCCTGTGGCCTTGGGCGCCTCGTGGCGGTTGATTGGACGTGGGCGCCTCTACAACTGCGCTGGTTATTAAAGGCATGGCATCTGCTCCGGCTTTGCTTTTCTCTTTCCCCTGTCGCTGGTCAGATCCCCTTTCTTGCGCCTCTCCTTCCTTCCTCCAAACTCCCAGATCTGCTCCCCTGTGACCTTGGAAGACATGGCGCCGCGTCAGCCACCTGCTGAAGCTTGGTTCTCGCCGGCCCTGGACTCGGCGAATGTGTCGGTGGCGAGTCTTGCCCGGCTGCGTCGGATGGCGGCGGCATGGGGCGTCGACGGAGCACGAGTGTTCACGGTCGGGTCCGCCACACCTGAGGGCCGAGGAAGCACCTTCTATCCTCTCTTTGTAAGCTCCATTACTGCGGGCCCGGTGCCTCCTTTCTCCGAGTTCTTCCTCTCTGTCCTCCGCCACTATGACTTGCAAGCTCTGCATCTCCACCCCAACTCCATCCTTCTCCTAGCGATCTTCGCCTACTACTGCGAAGCTCATGTGGGGGTGCAACCCTCAGTGGCCTTGCTGCGCCACTACTTCTACCTCCGGGTCACCCATGGTTTCCCTTCAGCATGCGCGAGTTTCGTCGCGTGTGGCGGCGCCATTGCCATATCAAATCCCGGGAAGAGGATTGAGGGCTTCAGGAGCAAGTGGGTCTTGGTGGATGCCGAGCGCATCCACCCTCGGCTGATCCTACCCACGGAGCAGCCCGTGAGTTCCGGCGACTGGTCCCGGGAGGAGCTTACGGACCCCCGCGCGAAGCCGGTTCTGGAGAAGATGGACGCGGACCTGAAGCCGGCCGGTACGGCGGCGGCGAGGCTGACCGGCGCGTCGCTGCTGAGGGAGTTCCTGGAGCACCAGCTGGCCCCGCTTCGGCGGTACTCACCTCCGATGTGGAGGCCTCACCCGAGTCCTGCGATCTTGGGCGACGAGGATGTGACCGTGGCGCTCCAATCCCTGGTCGGGGGCGAGGTGGCACGGCTGGAGGGCGCGCCTGCGCCCTTGTTCCTTCGCGACGACTGGAAGCAGGTGGTGGAGTCGATGCCCGTCTTCAACGGGGACGGGCCCGTGCCTGTGGTGGCTCCCGAGGGACTGGTGGACGTGTCCTCCGGCGACCCCAGCGGAGAAGGGGGCGAGGAGGAGAGGGAGGAGGGCCCTGACTCCGAGGCAACTGACGGAGAGTCAAGGGCTCCCCTCCCCCGGCGCAAGTCCCGTACTCTCCGCCTTTCGCCGAGCGATGACGATGATGATGACGATGACGTGCTGGGTAGCGGGAGCTCGCCCCCGATCCCGAAGAAGGGCAGGACTGGGTTGATCCCCCGCGGGTCCGCTCCGGCTCCGGGGCGATCCGCAGACGCGCCTTCTGCTCCTGAGGCTGATCCCTCCAGCCGGCTCTCAGGCTTCAAGTATGGCCGGAGGCAGCTCGAGCTTTCTGGCGACGACCTATAAGTGCTTGCTTCTTGATCCTTTGTTTCTCGTTCTGCCGATGAGGCTTGACGATTGCTTCTCTTGGATAGGCCGGCGCCCACGGCGAAGAAGCCGAAGGGAGCTCCCGAGGCCCCATCCGCGGCGATGCCTCCGCCTGCAGGAGGAGGTGATGCGTGGGCTTCTCCTGCCCGCTCATCCTTGCGGGGCCTGGCTGAGCTGGCTGGGGCGAGCCCAGCCCCCGTGGCTCAAGTGACCCCCGAGGTACCCTCGTCTGGCGCCGCCGCTACGGCTGCGGAGGCGCAGCAAACTCCGCCTCGTGACACTGCGGCCTTGCCGCCGCTACCTTCTCCTCCCGTTCCTCCGACCGCTGCTTCCCCGACTCCTCCTGTTGTCTTGGAGCGCACCGATGTTTCTCCTCCTTCTTCTTCCATCCTGGAGCGCGCCGTTGTTGAACTGGACCGGCTGCGGCAGGATCTTCTCGGCGCTGACCCTCGCCTGGTGGCCGGGCGCCTGGAACTGGTTTCGGGGCGGATTCGCTCTGATGCCTCGATTCAGGCGGCGTTGGTTCAGGCCTCAACGGCCTGTGACGGAGAGAGGGAGGCCACCCTCAAGGCGAAGCTGCCCGAGACGTGGCCCTGGGAGAGGTGGTCGGAGTCGGTGGTCGCTGCAAGGAGTTGGAGGACGAGCTGCAAGGCTTGTGAGGCCTACTTGCGGAGGAGGTCCGCCTTCGCCAAGAGCAGGAAAAGGGGGCGAAGGCTCGCGAGGCGGCGCTCGAGGACTGGGAGGCCAAGCTCAAGAAGCGTCACGGCCACCTAGGCGCATTGAAGATGGAGCTGGAGGTGACGAAGGCCGAGCTGGACGCCAAGGCCCGGGTCCTCACCGAGGATCGCGTGGCCTTCGCGGACATGGAGAAAGATGCCCGCGCTTCGCTGAAGACGCTTTACGAGAGCGGCCTGGATAGCCCGCTAGCCGGTGAAGGGGGCGGCCCCGGCAAGCTGCTTCCCTTCCTGGTGAAGGCCCTTGGAGATGTTGCCCTTGGCCTCGGCCCCACGACCGAGGCCGAGGCGCGCGTCCTGTCTTCCGCTGCGCTAACGCGGGTCTTCGCCCACATCTATCTTCGCGATCCCAGCGCCGACCTCGACAACCTGCTGGAGCCGGTGAGCGGCGAGGGTGCTGCCGCCGCTGTCGAAGCCGTGAAGGGGCGCGCGGAGGCGCTGTTGGGGAAGTTCCGGGCCTTCAGCACCAGGCCAAAGCGAGGCGCTACTGGCCCTGCTGCTTCACAAGGCGAAGCCCCTCCACGCAGCTCCACCACCGACAAGTGACTCCGTTTCGGTCCCTGTTCTTCTTTCAATTCCTGCATATGCACCACGCCTCGGGGAGGCATTTAATCTTGCGTTTGGTACTAGGACGACAGTATGGACTGTAATATTTGCTTTTAAATTCCTTGAGTTTTATGCTTTTCTTCCCTACTTGCTTGTGTTCTACGCCGGCAGAGCCCGGCCCCGCGCGTGCCTCACCCAACATTAGCCCCGACCGGAAACCAGGACGGGACCAAAGGAGTGAGGGGCTACGTGACAAGTTAGGCTCCTGAGTCGCGATGCTCAGGAGTCCCCCTTGGCGCACGAACAACAAGTAGGGAAGCGTGATGTAGGTGTATCTTCCGTTCTACGTCTGCAGAGCCCGACTCCGCGCGTACCTCACCCAGCATAGCCTTTCGGAACTAAGGAGTGAGGGGCTACGGAGTCAGTTAGGCCCCTGAGTCGCGATGCTCAGGAGTCCTCCTTGATGCGCAAACAGCGGGCGGTGAGGTGAGAGGCGAGTGGGACCACCGTTCTACGTCTGCAGAGCCCGGCCCCGCGCGTGCCTCACCCAGCATAGCCTTTCGGAACTAAGGAGTGAGGGGCTACGGGACCAGTTAGGCCCCTGAATCGCGATGCTCAGGGGTCCCCCTTGACGCTCAAATGGCCTTCGTACCTTGGCTCCGCTCAGGGAGAGACGCGCGACGAACCAGGCCCGAGGGGCCTGGCTGGGTGGCGTACGCCTGGGCGTGACCCAGTCGTAGCCCCCGTGCCTAGCCCCCTCGTGCGGCACTCCCGAGGGGAGGTGTTGCGATGAGGCTAGACACTGAGCTCTGGGCTCCCTGAGGTTGATGCGGCCCGGAGGCCACCCTCAGTTGTTTATCACCAGCGCGGAGCATAGCGCTTCCGTATGTGTACGGGCATAGCCGCTCCTCGGCAGTGTCGTCAGCCAGCGCGGAGCATGGTGCTTCCACTGGTACGTGGGAGGGGGCTCCCCTCCGGAGGAGCCCCCGGGGCGTGTACAGCCCCGCCCTGAGACGTGGCCGGCACGGTAGGGCTAGGTGAGGTGTATCTGGGCACCCGTGAGCCAGCGCAGGACTCACGAGGCCCTACCTCTAGGAGGGTTGCGCCTGGCACTGGGCCGTATCTTGAGATGGGTTCCTGCAAAATTTGGTTAGATGCCGGCACTCTACGTCCTCGGGTCCCGGCCCTCGAGCTTGTCTCAGCCGTCGCTAGTATGCCAGGTCACGATGCCGTGGACAAGGCCAGAGGGTGAGGGCTGGAGGGCCAGTAAGAGCCCTGAGTCGCGATGCTCACGCACCCCCCCTTTAACGCGCAAGTGGTCGACATGGAGAAGAAGAGGTGCCGTGGACAGGCATCAAGTAATCAAGCATGATAGGCGAATGCATAGTTGGAAATAAACGCGAGGGAGATACACGCCGCTGGGCCTAGCCCGAGCGGCCTGGGGATGATGCAGCCCGAGGGGAGCCCCCAACAAAGCAAGCTAACGACCGAAAAATAAAAAAGGGATACACGCCGCAGGGGCGGACCCACGCGGCCTGGGAGTGATGCAACCCTGGGAGGGCACTCCCAGCTGGGAATGAAGCTTGAAAGATGTCACCTGGGGTTGTCGCAGATGAAGTGGTGTTCGTGTAGCAGACTCGGTGGGCTGCGGAAGCCGATCCTCACGAGCCCCCAGGCCCTGGGGCCTCGGGAGGCTCCGGAGGCACTGGTGGCTCCTCGTGAATCATCTCCATCTCCGCCAGGACTGCGGAACGCTTGTCTTCCTGAGTCTCCATGATGCCCCTCATGAGGCGCTGGTACGCAACAGCCACGCTCGGCAAGCCGTAAGGCATGCGAACATAGCTGTGGGGTGGACCTCCACAACGCCCCACTTGCGAGGGCCAGAGGCGCTCTGTCATGGCGATCTGATTGAGCCCTGGTACGTCGATGCAAACACGCAGCCCACCATCCTCGCCTGGATGGGGAGCCACAGCTGGTGGACGACGGCAACCTCTCATGATCCTTGACTCCTATAGTTCTTGAATGGCCTTGTTAACGAACTCCTGCTGGTCTGACCTTCCTTGCCTCGCTCCTTCTTGAGGGAAACGTGCTTCGAAGCACGCCTCCACATGGTGCCCAAGCGCCTCCCTTGTGACCCTGGCTAGGTCGGTGGCCCTCAAGGTGAGAGCCCCCGAGCCCTGCCTGAGGAGGGCGTCGGGCGCACTTTCCTATGCGATGGAAGGAGGGTCCCCCTGGGTAGGCACAGGCCCTGAAGGGCCTGCCTCCTGAGGGGCTGGGCCTGACGACGTCTTCTTCTTCTTGGGTGTGGTCTCGGGAAGCCTCCTGCTTCCGCGATCTGGGTCTTCTAGCGACGCGGCCTGAAAGGCTCGCTCTAGGGAACAGACTGCATCCTTCTCTTCCCATGGCACCGTGATGACGCCGCCACTCCCTGGCATCTTGAGGACATTGTAGCCATGGTGAGTTACGGCCATGAATTTGGCCAGCGCTGGGTACCCGAAGATGGCGTTGTACGGCAGGCGGATGTGGGCGACGTCAAAGTCGATGAGCTCGGTGCGGTAGTTGCTGCGGGCCCTGAAGGTAACAGGGAGGCGGACCTGCCCGATCGGGATTGTGGAACCGTCGGTGACTCCGGAGAAAGGCTTGGTTGGCTGAAGCTGGTCATAGGGCACTTGGAGGTTGTTGAATGTTTCCACGGACAGGACGTTGAGCCCTGCTCCACCATCGATGAGGGTCCTGGTGACCAGTACGTTTTTTTTAGGGGAAAATAGTAGGAAAGGCTCCTACTGTGTTTTCATATATATGTATATGGACAGGGTGTTACAAGGGTTTGTATATATGGTGTTGCCTTTTTTGCCATCCTGCCCAGACAGATTGGACCAGGTAGGCGAGGGGTGGTACTACTAGTTTAACTCAGAAATAAAAGATGAAATAAAGGCAGGATGACCCCCCCTAGTCCTATGTTGGAGGAGATCAAAATCGTCCTTGAATCTCTTCAGCCACCCACTGACAGTTGGTGCAATCCTCCTGAAATGTTTATTGTTTCTTTCCTTCCAAAGACTCCAGGCAGCCACCAGGAAGATTTCAAAGAATAATGGGCGGCCCCAGGAGTTTTTAGCTTGTTGAAGAAGTTGTAGGCGGCAGGCGTAGGGCGGCCAGCTAATCCCAAGTTTACGCCAGCATGTTTGACTGAATGTGCAAGTAAAAATCATATGGTCCACGGTTTCTTCGTCGTGACTGCCGCAGAGCAAGCAACTGTGGTCGTCTCCTATGTCATAATGCCGACGCTTGAGCATGTCGCGTGTATTTAGTCGGTTGACCATCAGCAGCCAGCCGAAGACCTTGATCCGCATGATGCAACGAGAGCGCCAGAGTAAGGAGAAGGCTGGGTGGGCGTTGGCGTCTCGAAAGAAGAATCTGTAGTAGTCAGCCGGCTAGTAGACAGTTTTTCCCCAGGTATAGCACCAGATATCATTGCCAGACATGGACGGGTGGATACGCGTGGAGATCTGTTGAATGTCTCGAACTTCGGTCAGGGCTTGCGGAGAGAGTGGTAGGTGAAAGGTTTCCGACAATGCCGTGCTCTCCAAGAAATTTTTGACAGTCTCGTCCTCGTGTATGGCGAAGGAGAATGCATGGGGGTGTGAGTTCTGTAGAACATCCGGCGCCCAGAGATCTTTCCAAACCAGAGCAGTAGTGCCCGACACGACACGGACTTGCGAAATCCCTCGAAAGACAGGCGTGAGCTTGAGGATTTGGCGCCACCAGAAAGAGGCCACAGGGTCAGTGGCGTGAGGGACTTTATCAGTATAGTATGAGTTCCAAATGAGATGTACCCAGGGGATATCAAGCTTGTTGTAAAACTTGTGTAAAAATTTCATGAGCAGAGCATCATTTTGCACCTTAATGTTAATAACCCCAAGGCCGCCATGCTTTTTGGGTTTACAAACCATATCCCACGCGGCAAGGGAGTTGCACTTGTCCCCATGTTCTGTCTTTTTGGTCCAGAGACATCTCCTTCTGATTTTATCAAGCATCTCAATTAGCTTGGGCGAAAATTTGAGAGTGCACATGGCGTAGATGAGTAGAGATGTGACGGTAGCGTTAAGCCAAGAGAGCTTGCCCCCATAGGACATCATTGAAATCGTGGAGGTGAGCCCGCCGAGAGGCAATCCAAGATAAGTAAAGGGCATGGATCCGACTATACATCCAAAAAGGTTCGCAAGCGTCAAGGCATCCTCCTGAGTCATGTCGATTGGGATTAGTGTTGACTTGTGGAAATTAATTCGGACGCCGATGGAAGAAGCATAGTCCACAAGGATTTGTTTGATGACTGCAGCTTGCTGAGGGCATGCAGGCATGGCCAGGATGGTGTCGTCGGCGTATTGGATTACCGGGTAGTCCGTTTGGCCGATGCATGGAAAGGGCAGTTGGATTTTACCATCTCTAAAGGCGTCGTTAAAAGCTGCTTGAAGGAGGTCAGCCGCAATGACAAAGATTAAAGGGGAGAGTGGGTCCCCCTGTCGAACACCGGTGCGGCAATGAAATTGTCTGCCGGGAACACCATTCAGTAGAACCGATGAACGCCCAGTCGAGAATATGCAATTAATCCAGGATAGCCACTTGTCATTGAATCCCAGGTGTTTCATGATGGTCAGCATGGAAGCGTGTTCAATTGTATCAAAGGCTTTAGCGAAGTCCAGTTTCAGCAAGATAATTTGCTTCTTCGATGCATGGCATTGATGTATATATTGGAATGCCCAGGCCAGGCAATCTTGTATCGTCCTCCCTTTTATAAACCCATATTGGTTCTTGTGGATAACCTTTAGGATGACTCGTTGCAGACGGTTAGCAAGCAGTTTTGTAATTAGCTTAAGACAGCAGTTGAGAAGGGTGATCGGGCGGTAATCATTGACAGTTTCTGGTGAGATGGTTTTTGGAATCAGTGTGATGAGGCCATCATTTATACTGGTGAGATCCAAGTCTCCTCGGTGGAAATATTCATAGAGGTTATAAAAATCATGTTTGATAACAGGCCAGCAAGCTTTAAGGAATGCACCACTGAATCCATCCAGGCCAGGAGCACGATCAGCTGGCATTTCTTTAATAACTGCATCAATCTCCTCGCGGGTAAAAGGCTCAGTCAGCTGGTCTAGGTCATCGTGGTACTGCAGAATATTAGGCAAATTAAATTTCATTTGTGCAGGCCGCGAAGTACCCAGGCGATCAGTATATGTATGAAACAGAAGTGCTTCTTTTCCATCGTGACTATCAATGAGTGAGCCATCCTCTTTTCTGAAGGTTGCAATGTTGTTGCGGCGATATCTTTCTGTGGCAACAACCTGGAAAAATTTGGTATTCTCATCCCCGAACTTGATCCATCGAATTGTGCAGCGTTTTTTCCAGTACTGGTTTTGGTATTTAAGGAGGCGCAAGAGGTGTTTATTGATGATATTCTGGAAATTTGCTTCAGGAATAGATAGGGCTCTGTTATTCTCAAGTTCATCTAGGTGTGCCAAGGTCTCGTTGCAATTAGCAATGGCTACAGACAGTCGGTAGAGATTTTTGCTCCAAATTTTTAGGGCGTGTCGCAAGGCTTTAAATTTTCGACAGAGAATGGTCGCAGCGTTTTGTGCTCTTACCGGTCTATTCCAAACATCTTGGACAAGATCCATGAAGCCAGGGTGCAGGATCCAGAACAGCTCAAATCAGAAGACCATGCTACGAGGGATGCAAGTTTGGATGGAGATAATGCAAGGTACATGGTCAGAGACAGGCTTACCTAGAGGCTTGACCATGGTGTTGGGGTACACGTTGGTCCAATGCAACGAGGTAAAGAACCAGTCGAGCTGTTCAAGCAGTGGATCTTGTTGCATATTGCTCCAAGTGTATGATCGGCCCTTGATAGGAAGCTCAATAAGGCTTTGCTTGCGGATAATATCGTTGAATGTGCACATGTCGGCCGGGCACCCCCCCCCCCCCGGCTTATTTCTATTATCAGGCGCACGAATGTAATTGAAATCGCCAACTAGGAGCCAGTCCTGTGAGCTGGGTATATCCAGATTATAAAGCCAATTGGTAAACGTAATACGCGCGTCACCCGAGCATGGGCCATATATATTAACGAGCGTCCATGAATGAGATGATAACGTGCTAGTAAAATTAATGACCAAGGCAAAATCAGACGAGAAAACCACATCGCCAGTAAACAGAGAGCTTTTCCAAATGGTAAGCAAGCCACCCGAGTTTCCTTGAGAGGGGACATAGCCAAATTGATCAAATTGTCTAGGACAGCATAACTTAATAAAGGATAAATCAAAAGTGGTTTTCTTTGTTTCTTGGATGCAAACAACCGAGCAGCCACTAGCTCTAATGGCGTTATTCAGTGCAAGCTGTTTATCGTCAGAGTTGATTCTGCGTATGTTCCAACAGAGCACTTCCCAACTACGCAAAAGGGGCATGGGGAGAAAACGAACTAGGCCCTGGAGGGGCCATCCTCAGCAGGTGGGACATCATTGGCCGGAGTACCTGGGTGGTTAGATGCAGCAGTAGATGGAGCAGGTGCCGCCGTGAGGATATCTTCAGTCAGTTCAGCCGCTGGAACAGCACATTTGTTAATACCAATGGACTGCAGAACATGGACAGGAGTAGGAGGAACATCTTCAGAGTTTGATTCTATGGCCGAAGAAGAAGATCCAATCGAGGGCACCAGCCGGGGCTTAACCTTGGAGTTGGCGGTGCGGGTTTCAATCACCGGATTGACCTTGAAGCCTTTATATTTGTTGGAACGATTGCTTCAACGCACTTCCACAGTGGAGATAGGAGCAGGTGCCCGAGCCCGACGACCACGAGTCACAACAGAAGGACTTGCCAGTGCCATGATGGAGTTGACAGCAGCAAGACCAGCAGGCTCGGCAGAGGGGTTGATCACAGAGGTTATGCCCTGCAGAGCCCTGTCGTTGGAATTGTCAGTCTGGGCCGGTCTGTTGTCAGGTTCAGTGATCAGGGGCACAGGTTGAAAATCAGCCAGAGGGGTAGCTTCAGGTTGCAAAGGGGCAGTCGGAGCAGGCAACAGGAGCTGGCTATTCTGTGTAGGATCTTCAGAGATATCTTCTAGGACCACAGAAGACCGTGGAGGATCTAGCAGCTGAGACAGAACAATGCCATTGACATCAGAGGAAACCAGCACAGAGACTTGCACATTTGCAGAGTGCATACCATAACCTGAACTCCAAGGGCCAATGGTGGCCAAAGCAGGGCGTAGAGCGTGAAAGATGAAGCTATTCAACCGCTGCCTGGGAATTGGGTCCGATAGCAGAAGGTTCAGGAGATCTGATCCATTGGCCGAAAGGCCAAACTGAATTCCAGTGTTGTGCATGCTAACAGTAATATTCAGAGCATCTTGGGCTTCAGGCGGGGCAGGTTCAATATTAGGAAACACTAGCAGAGCATGGTCAGAAGGAGCAGAGCTGCCATCAGAGGAGGAAAAGGTGTCATTCCAAGCCTCCATTGGATTATTGGAAATATTGTCCTCTGGCACTATACCATCCTGGAAGGTGAGACCTTGAGCTGCAAGCCATGCTTGGTAGTTGACAAGATGCTATGGAAGGGGGGCAGAGGATGAGCCGGAGGAGCTGCCCATTGTCCCCAACCAGCATGTTCCTGAGGAGGTGCATTGCCCTGGTTCTCATTTTCAGCATTGGGAGCTCCATTTTGCACAAGCCAATTATGCACCTGCTGCTGGTAAAGTTGCTCAGCAGTCATTTCAGGACCAAAGAGAGGATGAGGATTTCCATCCGCAGGAGGATCTTCTTCGCCAGGGGGAGCGCTTCAGGTAGTAATCCATTCCAGTCATTGCTTCTGAGGATGGTGATTTGAACAGTCCAACAATCCCTGGCACCCCCCAGCTGCCAGACGACGAAACTTTTGGGGATCAGACGGAGACGAAGAACGCGGGCTTTGATGAGCATGAACCTCCTATCCTGCCGCGGGTTGTACCAGCTGACAAGGGAACCATAACCACCCAGAGCCTTAGTGTTATAGTAATCCGTCTGATAGTCATACGGAAAACAGAACTACATGAGCCAAACTTCAGGCCCAAAAGAGGTGGTGCGTCTGTTCAGAGCTTCATTGTGCGGCACAAAAGTTATCAGAAGATCCTCTTCTTCAAGTTCCAGGGGAGTATTGACCGCATAATCACGCAAGAAAGAATCCGCAAAACCAAAGATACCAATGCCAAGAGGGTGGTCGCTTACTTCAGTGGTAAAAAGCTGTGATTCATGGAGCAGACCTTGGATCATGTTGTGGATGGCCGCGCGGCGATGCAGCGGAACATACGCACTGGCTTCCGCGATGGCGAGGGGTGACCAGTACGTTGCTGATGACTGGGGAGCAAAGCATCGGGAGGACCCCGGCTGTGGCCGCGCACTTGAGCTGATCCGCTGACCTGAACGTGATTGCGCACGCCGACCACTTGAGGGGGCGCGTTGCTTCGAGCTTGGGGAGGACTGCATTCACTTCACGGGAAAACTGCTTGAAGATGCGTTGAGAGGCTGGGGCTTGAGCTCCGCCCAGGATGCAGGCGATTGCGCGCGGCTCTTGGAAGCCCCCAGCCCCCTCGTCTTGATGGCGGTCCTCGTTCCTCCTTGGCTGATGCGGCAGTGGAGGGAGGCCTGTGTTGCCCTATAGGCGATCCTCACGAGGCTAATCCCTCCAGCCCCCCTCGCGAGGCAGGTCCCGCCAGCGGTCCTCGCGAGGTTGGTCGCGCCACCCTTGGCGCGGGCCGCGATCTTCCCAGCGTCCTGGGTTTCTTCCTCCTCCTCTGCCGTAGCCCCGGTCAGCGCGGTCAGGGCGACGGCCGATCCTTCCTTCTCGCACGGCGCGGAGTTCTTGACATTCGTTGGTGTTGTGGGTGTGGAGGTCGTGGTACACACAGTACCGGCTGCCCCTGGAGGATTCGGGCAGATCCTTGCCCCGCTTGGTGTCCGGTTCTGCTGCGAGTACGGCAGCCCCCTTGCGCTTCATGTCCTTGGCCTTGGGCTTTTTCTCTTATGGGTCTACAGCTGGCAGCTCGAGGAGGGAGAGACGTCCCTCCTCAGCCCTGGCGCACTTGGTCGCCAAGTTGAACAGCTCCAGGGAGGTGCAGAGGTCTTCATGCATCGCCAGCTCCTCCTTCATCTTGACGTCGCGCATGCCATCGGAGAAGGTCGAGATGATGGCTTCCTCGGACACCTTGGGGATCTTGAGGCGCGCACTGTTGAAGCGCTGGATGTACTTTTGCAGGGTCTCCCCAGGTTGCTGCTTGATGCAGCGCATGTCGCTCACGGCGGGCGGCCGGTCGCGAGTACCTTGGAAGTTGGCGATGAAGCGGGTGCGCATCTGGTCCCAGGAGGAGATCGTGCCTGGAGCCAGATTCAGGAGCCAGGTGCGAGCTCCTTCTTTCAGCGCCATGGGGAACCAGTTCGCCATGACCTTTTCATCCCCGCTGGCAGCTTCGATGCCCAGCTCGTAGAGCTGGAGGAACTCTGCGGGATCAGTCGTGCCGTCGTAGCGAGGAGTCTGGTCTGGCTTGAACTTGCCGGGCCACGCGACGTTACGCAGCTCGGTGGTGTAGGCGCGGCAGCCTGCGGTGGCCACGGGAGGCTTCGGTTGAGGGAGAGCATGGCCTTGTGGGTCCCCTTGCGCTGCAGCTGGGATCTGCGCGGGGTCTTGACGTGCCGGAGCTGGAGCAGGGTCGCGGCGAGCCGGAGCAGGAAGCGCTCGGGCAACCTCTTGCGATCGAAGGACTTCTTGGCAGCTCCGTTCGTGCTGGGCTGGTGCCTGACGGAGAGGGTTCCGCCCAGGGGCCATGCGCCTTGGAGCCATGGCGTCTTCTTGGAGTGGGTGTGGCTGGTACGCCCCCGGAGCTTCATTGCCCGCGTGGGGCGGGGTGCAGCGCAGCGGAGCGGACGGTGCAGGAGAGCCCCCTGCGGCGCGGACGAGCTCGGCGACGCGGTCGAGCCACTCTTCGTAGACGTCGTCGACGGGACGGTAGCGCAGGAGCTCGTTTGCCGCGATGAGCGCAGCTCGAGCCTCCAAGGGAGCGCGGAGCGCGTGGGACGAAGAGCCAGCTGGCGTGAGCGACGGAGTAGTGGTGCGGCCGTCTCGCCACACAGACAGGTGCTGACACGATGCTTGCTGTTCGTTCCCCGCCGGGCCGGTGGCGGCGCTGATGGCGGGCGACGGGGAACGACGAGGACGCCCACCGACGGGAGCCGTCCGGGCGACGCGGGAGGCGATGGCGGCCCGGTGCTCGGCGCGGGCCCGACGAGCATCAGACATGGATGCGACGGTCGGAGGAGAGCGGAGAAATGGAAGACAGATTCCGGCGCACCCCTACCTGGCGCGCCAAATGTCGGATCACGGGTTCCGGCAGACCCTTATGGTTCGAACTCTGGGGTGCGCGCGGAGATGATGCCCTCTACCTCTCCGTCTAGCAAGGATCTAAACTACAGAAAGAACAGCACAAGAGACACAGGGTTTATACTAGTTCGGGCCACCATTGTGGTGTAATACCCTACTCTAGTTTGTGGTGGGTGGATTGCCTCTTGGGCTGATGATGATGAACAGTACAAGGGAGAACAGCCTCGCCAGGGTCTGTTCTTGGCTAGGGGGATGAACTGCTAGGGGAGTTCAGCCGCCCTTCTCTCTCTTTCTCTACTTGTTCTTTGCTTGCTCTGAATACTCTCCTCGATCTCTAGATTGCTAGATCGATGCCTCTACCCTAGGGGTGGCTAGTCCTATTTATAGGTAAAGGCCATGGGCCTCTTCCCAAATATTTGAGCGGGAAGGGCGCTAACAATTGGCCAATTCGAAGGGGAACATCTGGTACACTTATCCTGACTAAAGTTGGTCTTCGCCTGCCAAAGGCCCTGTGGTGACGCCGTTCTGGGCTCCATGGTGACCTCCTTCCCACCGTTGGACTGGTCTTGGTCTCGTTGCACCGAAATGGATGCCTTTGCTTGATCCTCTTGCCTGCGCTTGCCCCCTTTGCACCAAAGAGGAAAGGGAGGACACTGCGCAGTCTGGCGCCCGCCTGGCACCCTTGGTCGTCATGGCTTATGTCATGGGCACCTCGCGAGGTACCCTGCCTTGATCTCTCCACCTCCTCGCGAGCCATCCTGAGGAGGCCGCGCTTGAGGAAGCACCGTGTCGTCCGCCCCGCGAAGCTTGGCCCCTCGCGAGGGTCTTGAGTCTTGTGTTGATGAAGACGGGCCGTGTTGGGCCCCCATTTGCGCCACGCCGCACGTCGCAGGCAGGCAAGTCTGGGGACCCCCGTTCCTAGAACGCCGACATCGGCGTCTGGCGATCGCACATAGGTGCCATGGAAATTGTCGAGGAATGCGGCTTCCAGGTCTTCCCAACAGCCAATGGATTCTGCTGGCAAGCTGTTAAGACAATGCCGAGCTGGTCCTTTAAGCTTGAGTGGGTGGTATTTGATGGCATGTAGATCATCGCCACGGGCCATGTGGATATGGAGGAGATAGTCCTCAATCCATACCGCAGGATCTGTCGTGCCATTGCATGATTCGATATTTACGGGTTTGAAACCCTCTGGGATATGATGATCCATTACTTCATCTGTGAAGCATAGCGGGTGTGTGGCACCTCTGTATTGGGCTATATCATGATGTAGCTCGAATGAGCTTTGTCTGCTGTGTTCGACCCGGCCGGATTTACTTTTGCTGTATCCGGCGTGACGGTTATCGTCTCGTGTCGTGGGGAGCCCACGCGATCCATAGATCGATCTTGTTTGCCTTGCTTTGTCCTCTAACATATCTCACATATCTCACAGGTCTAGTGCGGTCTTTGAAGGAATCAGACAAGTACTGGGTTGAGGAGCTAGTACTCTGGGGGCTGCGGTCCACTCCCAATCGCACTACCGGATACACACCCTTTTTCATGGTGTACGGCGCAGAGGCAGTACTACCCTGCGACTTTATTCATGACTCACCTCGAGTGCGCATGTACGAAGAGAGAGAGGCCGAGCTCGATCAGGAGGACAGCTTAGACGCACCGGAGGAGGAGCGCAATGTCGCAAAAGCCCGCTCTGCATTTTATCAACAGCAGGCTCGCAGGTATAAGAGCAGAGAAGTGCGGGCCAAAACTTACAACGTCGGCGAACTCGTTCTACTCCTGCCGGAGAAGAAAAAGGACAAAATCAAGCCCAAATGGGAGGGTCCCTTCATCATCGACGAAGTTCTCACCGGAGGAGCGTACCGCTTGCATGATGCGTCACACAATTGACTAGAACCGAATCCCTGCAACGCGGCCAGACTCTCAAGATTCTATGCCTAGCGCCGAACTCTTTGTTCGTCTCCTTCCTCTTATTGTTTTCTTTATTTTTTTCTCTCTTTTCGTTTTTTCTCTTTAGCCTTGAAGGCTTTCATACGGTTAGACCGTGTACCACCGACGCATACATCTTCAAGTATGTACGTCTATCATACCTGGGGGCTTCTTGGACAGAAGCTTGCTATTTCTATTTTCTGAGCATAAAGTTCATCACATATGCGTTTTCTCCCATATGTACCATTTCTTTGCCATTATATGCATCGATATGACTTAAGTTTTGGCCAAGCTGGGTTGCCTGGCTCCTGTGCTTATGCCCTACGTCCCCATTAGTTCGGCTAGGGCATAAAGGGAGCACCTCTGCGATTGTTACTGCCGGGTCATCCGGATGTGTACCTCAGACTGGGCGAAGCCGAAAGCTAGCGTTCTTAAGGGAATATTCGGTCGGCGAACTAAAGATGTTTTTGCACTCGCTCCATTATGAACCCCCAGAAGTTATACACACTGTGATTGTTTCATCACAGTCCGGACATGCACATAGATGCATGCACACCCAGGGAAAGGAACCCTTAACGGAACTATTCTCTCTGGAAGATGTTTCTTACAATTTCAATGCAATATAACATAACTAGCTGGATACAACTTGTCTGTTCAAGCACCTATGGACCCTACGCTAGGTTTCCATGCATACCCCGGTTTCTTTTGTCGTTCAGGTATTTGAAAACACTCCGCACCTTCGGGTCGAGATATTGAAGCGAAAAGGTCGGCCATGACAATCGTTTTACAATCCAGCTAGAAGGAAAAAATACATAGTCACTTAGGACTTATAATTTCCTCTTCTATACCGTCCAACAGGCGGTCTAATTTACAATCCTGTTGGGAGTATCTAGCAGCCACCTCTACTTGGCCATATACTAAACTAACGGGAATTTCTTCCCCATTTGACCCTAGCGGTCCAACCCGGTCCATGTGATTCGGATCTAGCTTCGTATATCGTGTTTTTACCATGGCCCAGGCCTCTCGCGGACCCTCTCGGCAAGCTGATATCTTCCATAGTTGGATACGCCGCCGCGCTCCCTTGAACAGCTCTACAAGCTTCTCCATACTCCCTGGAGAGGAGTCGGATGGCCATAAGGCCTTGGCTACACTTCGCATTGCCTGCCGAGCTTGCTCGTGCAACTGCGACAGCCCTTGCAGGAGATCACTTGATGATCCGGACACCTCCTCTTCGGGACGGCCCGTCAACATACCTGCAATCATAGCTATATCACCTACTTTTACCTACAAATTATTATAAGGTAAGATCCGGCCCCGTACTGAATATGTCGTCTCTTAACTTTTTATTCTCCTTCACGGACTCGCCTAGCTGGGCCCGCACATCTTTCAGTTCTTCGCCCAGTTTGGTGTTTGAGTCCTGGAGTTTGTTTTTCTCCTCTCTGACTCAGGCCAGGATACGCTCGCCTGCGGCGTGTAGTCTTTTTGCCTCTTTCTCTCCCGCTTGAGCGGTTTTCAACTTCTCTTCCAGTTGACCTGATGATCCTATTATGAGATAAGCAACAGTATTAGCACAGCTACTGTATAATTGTTATTCCTCGATGGAGGGGATCCTTACCAGAAGATGCCTTCTTGGACTCTTTCAGTTCGGCGGTAGAAGCATTTAGGTGTGTCCAACACTACTCCAGCTCTTGAGCTAGCAGGTTGTTCCTCTCCGTCAGAACCTGGTTATACATCGATCCTTAAATCACTTGTGCCAACTGCTTTCAGTCTCGGGGGCTACTAGCATGTGCTTATCCTTCTCGGACAAAATAAACCTTACCTGCACATCCGTTAAATGCTGCTTTGTGGCTCTGGCAAGCCCATCTCGAGCAGCTCGGATGTATGCGTCAGCCGAGATGAAGGCATCAAACGCCTCTTTCGAACAATGGGGGCCTTGTAAAATGGCCCTCCAGCGCCGATGATTCATGGAGCTCTCCACTTCAGAGTTGGTTACGGACATATTTTCTTATCCCTCCGCCGAAGGACAGTCCGGTATCACTCCCATATCGACCCCCGTCCCCTCAGCTGGGGCTGGATCCTGGCTGCTGGGAGTATTACTGCCCGGACCCCCGGACACAGTCCGGCGGACTCTTTTCCTAATACAGGATGAACATGAAAGTCACAGTTGGATGCGGCTATTAAAAAACATATTTGCAAACCCGTACCTCTTTGATGAGGGCCCGACCGTGTCTTCGCCTGCCTTCCTCTTCGAAAGCTTGCCCGGTGCGGGAGCCGCTCTCTTTGGAGTCACTCCTAGAGTAGCACGGTATGTCGAACGCCTCCCCTTCGAAGCACGAGATAGTGCAGTGTGTGAGGCGGAGCGAGGGAATCCTTTCGGAGAAGATGTCTCCTGACTACTTACGTGTGAAGTGGGAAGAAGACCGGGATAGTCGACGATGATGGCCACCTCTGTGCCGTCATAGCTCGTTTGGTAAAATGTCCCATTCTCCAGCACCACAAATATATCCGGATCCTCTTCGAATCCGCGGTCAAGGTCCCGATTGTGGCCCTCGGTCTGCGGGGCGGGGCTGTAAAGCCCCTCGAAAGTCTTTCGCCAGTGCTGTTATAAATGGACGGGTTAATAAAGCTCAGGGAGAGAAATGAGTGGAGCAAAAAAGTTGGGGGCTCACCTAGCTAGGAGATTTGTACATGGAATATCCTTCTCTGTGCGTGATGCGCAGGAACTCCTCTTCCTCACCTTTGAACAGTTCGGCGGTGAAATCTAATAGCCGACGGACCGTCGGGTATTACCGTAATAGCCGACGGTAGTTATAATTGCCGACGGTTACTGTCAACTCACGAGTATTACCACTAATACCCGACGGTATACTAGAATGCCCGACGGCGAAAATTCACCCCTCAGATATCCAACTTAATGCCCGACGGTTCATTGTAAAGCCCGACGGTTTTTCCTACACCCACGGGGATTACATGTAATGTCCGACGGGTTTCCCTACACCCACGGGGATTACATGTAATGCCCGACGGGTTTCCCTACACCCACGGGGATTACATGTAATGTCCGACGGTTTTTGGTACACCCTCGGGGATTACATGTAATGCCCGACGGTTTTTGCCACACCCACGGGGATTACATGTAATGCCCGACGGTGAACTTTAATAGCCGAAGGTGAAAACAAAACTCTCACCTATGAGAGGACATGGCCGGCAGTAGATATGTGCCTCTTGGTTATTTGAGAAAATACCCGACGGTGTATAGTGATAACCGGCGTTTGACTTTCCCTCTCGATGATATGTTTCAATGGACAACATATGTAGAATGACCGATATTATATTCCAGATAATTCAGTATAGGAAGATTCCAAGAACTAACATCTAGCATTGCTATTGTAAGCGAGTGCATTATATTATGTTCTTTTTCACAATTAATATCTAGGATGCTTAAAAAATTGGTACAAGATAATACAAATATGATGTTTAAAAAAATTGCACTTACAAAAGTACTAGTTTGGTAATTTCTTGGTCATGTACTTCTGTAACTTGCCTGGAACATATCTTTAGTTTTTCTAATAAATGCAACTTTGTCCAGAAGGACCCCGACCTTCATGTATATTATTAATTAAATGTAAATGTGTCGTGAAGTATTAATAACATCTTGAATTATAACGAAGAGGAGTGTTGTATTTCAAAATTAAGAAAGTGGAATGCTATGCATACGATCCTATACGTACATATGATCCTTTTTGTCCGAAGCAGTGCGACCATTCTTTTTCCTCCCAACTAAGAAAGTAAAAGGGAGGCATCACCCTTTCTACAAAGAGTCTGCCACATGGAGCCACAGAGTTATTACCGTTTCAAAGTGCTGCCGTCCCCTGCAACGGTGAGGCTATGTTCGTACAATATAAACACGTATGGCTGGTCATGAAGTACTAGTACTATCGTGACATACTAGCCCGAGTTCCGTATTTCAAAACTAAAAAAGATTCATTATATATACATATGATTCTTTACGTACAATCCTTATCAGACACCACAAACACAACAAATCAACCATTAAGCGGTGGTCATTCTTTCTTCCTCGGGAAGAAAAAGGGCGATCTCGCCAGCGCCTCTCCCAAGGAGAGTTCCTTCGATCGTCGCCGTCCTTCGGCGGCTCCCCTCCGCCGACGACCTCGATCGTCGGTGCTAGGGGGGGTTGCCGGATCCATGTGTGTGTGTGTGTGTGTGTGTGTGTGTGTGTGTGTGTGTGTGTGTGTGTGTGCGTGCGTGGATAGTTTTAGGCTAAAGCGGCTTTGTTTTTAGGTTGCTCATCGTCTTCAGATCCTTCCCCGACAAGTCGATCGACCCTATGGTTGGGGGTGGTTTTGAAAACCAGCCTTTTGAACCAAGGATGGTGTGGCGGCGGCATCCTCGTGGTGGACATGTGTCCCCGGGCCGGCGTCTGCCCCAACATCGGTGCGGAGCTTGGAAGGTACGTAGTTCAGGAGCGGATGTAGATTGTGGACTGCATCGACGACATCTGGTGGACGGAATGTGTGCTGGGTTCATGGTTGATGGATGGAAAGTGTGGTTTCCTCTTTCAGTGTCTTAGTCGTGGTGGGGTGCCAGACCTTGAGTTCGATAGGGTGTCCGGGGGTGTTGCCCAGATCTGATTCATTCAACGACAATGACTTCAGTTTTGGTGAGCCACCTTGGAGGTCCACAAAGCTGCATATCAGCGATGGAGCCGCGTCGAGTTTGGGTGAGGAGGTGATCCGTCGTTCTTCTTTTCGGTGGTTGTTGTGGTCGTGCTGGGGGCAGGTGACGGAGCGTCGGTGTCTAGCTCAGAGATGTTTTGCTATCTTTTCAGTTTTGTCATGTCGATCCTTACGTGGCTTGTACTTTGATCTTTATGATATGAATGAGACACGTATTACCATGCAAAAAAACTGATGCGCGGTGGAACCAAATACAACACACCAATGGATCATCCAAGGTATTATGGCCATTTTTCGCAAGAAATGTATTATGATCATACCAAGAATCGTGTATGTGCCATGTAAAAAAAGGAATCATGTATGTGCCAAACGAACTGTGAGAAATCTAAGAATAAAAATAGGATTTAAAAAACAAATGGCCCAAAAAATAAAAGTTAAAAGTCGATCGGCCCTATGGTTGGGGGTGGTTTTGAAAACCAGCCTTTTCAAGCAAGCATGGTGTGGCGGCGGTATCCTCGTGATGGACATGTGTCCCCGGGCCGGCGTCTGCCCCAACATCGGTGCGGAGCTTGGGAGGTACGTAGTTTAGGAGCGGATGTAGATTCTGGACTGCATCGACGACATCTGGAAGACGGAAGGTGTGCTGGATTCGTGGTTGATGGATGGAAAGTGTGGTTTCCTCCTTCAGTGTCTTAGTCGTGGTGGGGAGCCAAACCTTGAGTTCGATAGGGTGTCCGGAGGCGTTGCCCAGATTTGATTCGTTCAACGACAATGACTTCAGTTTTGGTGAGCCACCTTGGAGGTCCACAAAGCTGCATATCAGCGATGGAGCCGCGTCGAGTTTGGGTGAGGAGGTGATCTGTCGTTCTTCTTTTCGGTGGCTGTTGTGGTCGTGCTGGGGGCAGGTGACGGAGCATCGGTGTCTAGCTCAGAGATGTTTTGCTATCTTTTCAGAGATGTTTTGATCTTTATGATATGAATGAGACACATATTACCATGCAAAAAAACTGATGCGCGGTGGAACCAAATACAACACACCAATGGATCATCCAAGGTATTATGGCCATTTTTCGCAAGAAGAAATGTATTATGATCATACCAAGAATCGTGTATGTGCCATGTAAAAAAAAGGGAATCATGTATGTGCCAAACGAACTGTGAGAAATCTAAGAATAAAAATAGGATTTAAAAAACAAATGGCCAAAAAATAAAAGTTAAAAGTTATTGTACTCCTATATGATTTCATACGTACTAATAATTAATTAATAACGCGTGTGCAAAATTAAGTGCACCGCATGGTTCGAACCCAAGATCAAACAAGCTAGCCTAGCGTGCTATACCAGGTGGACATCAAAAAAGTTGTGACATATACCTCCTCAGATCTTATCTATACTAGACCTTCTGAAAGCACCGTTGACCAGCCCCGCCGCTTATAACCCCTCAGTCCTGCGGCTCACATTCACCTCTCTCTCAACGCCGGTCGCCGCCTAGATGTGTCACCTGACTTGCCACCGTCCTCCACTCTCGTCTCAGATTTGACCCCAAAGTCAAGCGGCAGGCAGCAGCAGCAGGTTCCCGTGTCGCCATGAGCTGGATGGGGAAGCGGGGGTTGGGTGGGGAGAGCCCGCACTGGCGGAGAAGACGAACGAGGGCTGGCGGCCCCGGAGCTAAACTCCACTACCTCGCCGCCGCGTCTAGTCCGACCCTACCTCCTGCAAGCACGGCGACTTCTTCGACACCGTCTGGGCGGGCCACGAGCTAACCACGCCCAATCTCTTCAGGTCAGTACAGTACAGTAGGCAATTTGGGATTTTTTTTTTTTGAAACTGAAATTGAGGAAATTTTGACACAATTGAGTGTGGAGACCGAGTTGTTTGGTTAATTAGTTTTTTTTGTTTGGTTAATTAGTTAACCAGCACGTACACCAGAGACAATTTGTTGCAACATTGACACGATTATGTGATGTAGAGATAATGAGATATGCTCATGTTTTACTGCTACTCGAACCCTGATATGTACCGTGGTTTTCATGGGATTATATAACTGAGTCCGTTCAATCCGTTGAGGAGGCCTCGTGGTTATCTATTTTTTTTCACGTTTCTCGCGTAGTGGTTAGTGCCCACCTCGCAGCCGTGGACTCCTGTTACCGAATTATTTGGCGATCAGGCGCTGATTTCTTGGCGCGGCCACCAAAAAATTCTAACGCGCCGGCGCACCACGCACCAAATCAGGTCCTAAACTAACCGCCATAGTCTCCTGGTCCTCTTTGAAAACAAACACGTCCTTGTTCTCCAAACCAATCTAGCTTGAGGGGTGCCCGACGTCCCTCTGCTTCCACTCCGACGGGTGGTCAGGAGTTCCTCTGCTTCCTCTCCGATGGCCGATCAATCGGCACGCAGCGATCACAGTGGGGCGCCACGGTATCATTCTCTTCTCCCTCCCCATTCCCCTCTCTCCTCGTCTCTGTCACACCCCCTTGAGTACTTTTCTTCTTTTCTGTCTTGCGTGATTGTGCTGATTGTCCATTATTTGTACATTGCATTTTCTTTTCTGCACGATCCATCAGTATTGGTTTGTTGGCGGTTCATAATTTTAGTCTGGCAAGTTTTCTTGTAGTACGAGTTGATCTTGTTTTCTTTCTTTTCTTTCTAAACCATGTTAGCCGGGAACTAATTATGTAAGAAACGGAGAGAATATTTGTAGAACCTTAAATCTAGGATTCAGCTGGTATGCTCACAAAAGGTTATGTTTTATGTGTTTACTACAGTAGCAACTTATGTCCAACTAGTATGTGCTTCTGATGGCCATGAATAACCTGAACAGTTCCCTCAGTTTCTGGTTCAGAAAGTTGAAATAGGTATTAATAAACTTGCACATTAGTTAGCTTGTTTGGATAGAGCTCCTAATGACCATCTTGTTAGTTTTTCTGTAGATGGTGGCAAATTTGTTGATGAATCTACTGAGCCAAGAAAGGAGTCAGATGATGTGGAGCTTGATCCCTCTGAAATTTATGTAATAGAAAATCAAGGCAATAATTATGAGGGAGAAGAATCTTCATAAGATGAATTGGACGAGAGTACTGATGAGGAAGAAGAAGATTTACCTGAAGAGGAAGGACAAGAAGAGACATATGAGACCGAAGATGAGGATGATGCAATAGAGCATGACTCTGAATATGACGATGATGATTACTGAACATTTATAGCTTTTGCACTTCATTTTCTGTCTTGGTACCAATAAATATTATATAGTGGCACAACTAGTGAATAATATAGTATGTTTACTATTGGTAGTAATACATATTACATAGTGATTTAGTGACAACTATTGAACAGTATATTATGGTTGATACTATTTCTAGTTTAGTTGTTACATAATGTTTTCTGTTGTTTTCTTCTTCTACTGTCATGCCTTTGGTAATCATCTACTAATTATTTTTTTATGTAGCTAATAAGAATGTATTTGTCACTATGTAAATAGGATGACCCGCTTGCATCATAGGCGTGTCTCAATGGCTAGGTCGAACAGGTCTTCTTCTAGTGCCTCCGTAGTTAACAATGGATCAACTCAGTCAACTGCACAGGCTAAAAAGCCTAGAACACCAAGAACAAGGACTTCAGCCGGTCTCAGACTAGAGGAAATTGACTGACCGCTTATAGTTCCCGTTGGCATGTAAGTATTAAATATTCCAATTGCTTTACTTGTTGGAGCAATGTTCATGTGCTAACTACATCTGATCTTTATTTATAACAGGGCATGGGAAAGGCACCCATACAATGCTCGTGATCCATCAACGGTGCTAGGTGCCTTAGCGCGCCATATGTATCCACCGCCAATTGGTCCAAAAAATGATCAGAAACCGGTATTGTGTTGGGAGGACTACAAGTGGTCCCCTGGTCCAGAAGTAAGAACAGCAGCTTCCAAAATAGTGGAAGAATTTTGGGCAAGTATATGCACACACACACACACACACACATACTTTGAGAATTTTGAATCAGTTCTTCTAGTACTTAGAATTCTGAAACAGAGGTGAACATATTATATTTAGACAAAAGAAGTCTAAAACTGGTGGATGGGTGGTAGTTAAAATTCTTTATTCACAACCATGACAAAACTACTTGGTTTATCTATGAAGTGTTGGAAGCTTTGATGATTGTGCATATGCTCACTTCCACAAATGCACTAGTAACTAACAAAAAATATTTTGGGATTGTTTTTGGCAGTGGCGTTTCAAGTGCGACCCATCAGAGCAAGAGAAGGCAGATGGTGTTTTGGAGGAGAACTTAACTAGGAAAGTGAAGCAGATGCTACATGAGGAAAAGGCGGCAGCCATCAAAAAGATTAAAGAAGAAGGGACAATTGCCTACAGAACTAACAGAAGAGGATGAGGATGGTAACCGCTAGCCAACTAAGGAAGCTTTAATTTGTGCAAAGAGAGTTGACTTTGGTACAGACGTTGGTTGGTGTCTACAATGTGAGCACTGGAGTAGTACTGAATTTAGAGGGTTATCTTTAACCAACAAGAGGAACAAACTTGCTAATGGGGACACGGTCTTCCATTGCAGTGGTGCTAGAAATGTTGTCGCCACGCATCAATTTCTGGTACTATTTTCATCAAACATCTTTCTGCTTACTGTTTAATAAGGAAGTTTCATTTACATTTGATGATGTGTCACACTCTTGAAATGCAGAAACTCAAAACCGGGAAAGACCCTGGAATTTCTGGTGCTTGGCTTCACACGCACAAATTGCATCGAGGGACTGATGAAGAGTAGATATGCAGTCAAAGAACTGCTGATCATTGGGTCAGTAAAATATTGCAACTTAGTTCATTATAATCATCATGAGAACTATGTGCATAACACTGCAGTTTACCATTAATTTTTAATTTGAAAAGGAGGATTTTGATAAGGGAATGAAAAATGCCCATGGAGAAAATTGGGAAGAGGAGCACCTGGATTTAGATGGACAAATCATCTATGAAGCAGCAGGCAGAATGCCACATGGCAGGCTGGGAATTGCTAATGAGTTGTTTAGCAAAGCAGAGAAGGCGAAGTTTAAGTCTAAAAGGGCGATGGCCTCACAGCCGGTGCAGTCTGCTAAGGAGGAGCGTCTAGAAAGAGAAAACAAACATTTGAAGCAGGAGATCAAGCGTCTTCGAGGCATTGAGCTTATTGTTCAGGTAATCTTGTCTTCTCCTGTAAATTGGAGTTTGAGTGAATAGGTTTGTGCTGACATGCTAATGTTTGTAGTCTTTGGCTGAGAAAGGGGGAGTCGACTTTGATGGCATAATGCAATCAGTAGCAGATGACTTGGTAAGTTATACCCATCTCAATGGTAGGCTTTCAGCAATTGAACCATTAAGTAATGTTTCTTTTGTGTATGATACATAGTCTCCATCATATTCTGAAGGCGGACTTCAAAGGGGACGAGGTGATGTGCCTCAACACCAAACCGAAAAGGTTAGTTCATTGGCGTCGTGCTCTCAAGTCTGGGGATGTCCTCTCCTTGTTCCACCATTTATGTGTTTGTATTTGCATATGTATTAGCACATCAAGAAACAATTTGTGTGTGCAAGTCAGGTGCATGATTTTTGGTCATGGAAAGTAGCAGCAGATGCAGATCCTTCATATATTTTAATTACAGATTTAGAAAAGAAATGCATGGTTAACTATATAGGCGCATTCCTCTAAAGGATTATATCACCCAAGAGAAATGATTGATGCTGCATGTAAATACTTGATGGTTGATAGAACAAGTTTATCTGCACATCTATGAGAAAAAAATGCAGTGAAGACGACGCTTGATAGCCTAATGCCCTGTTTGCTTGTTTCTCTGTACATATGCCTTGTTTGCTTGCATATCTAAATTTGCTATCATTGCTTATGTGCAAAACTAGATAAACTGAACCATGTTAATTCAAAAATAGGAAAAATATGGTAGTATGAACAATAATTTATTTGTACTTCATGTATAATTTATTCAGGTCGCAGGGAACGAATTATTAGACATGATAGAATTTAGGCTAACCATCCAGAATATTTTTCTTACGGATACTCTTCCTTTATCTAAGCATTGTTGAACCATGTTCGGTGAAGCCTCTGTACATATGCATTTCAATTATAACACATATACATGCAAATATTATTTCACCTTGGGGCGCATGCTGCTAGTTTATGCTTTTTGTACATGCCATTCTTAATTAGTTTACTATATGCCCAAACTAGCCAATAGTGGTCTGTTAGTTTACTCGTACGGCTTTGTCATGTCACTGTGAAATGTAAACAATGTTGATAGTGGGGTCGTAGATAGATATGCATAGTAATTGGAAAATGTGTATGGAATATTTGTTCCTGCTGATTCATGTTTCCTCTGAAAATTTCATGTGAAGGATCGAAAGGTGAATAAGCATCATAATGCTGGATAATCATACTGTTATATAGCAGCTAGCAGATAAACTGTCAATTATAACAATTAAGTTTGATCCCTATAGGTCACTTAAATTTCAGCTACATTATACTGACAACTAGTCTTGTCATTACTTAGGGAATGGGAAGCAGGACTTGAGGCAGTACGAGTCATGGAAATGATGATGAGGATGACTACTATGGCAATGGGGGATATGATAACTATGGCGAGGGTGATCTGTATGGTGATGAGCACTATGATCACTATGGCCATGGGGAATATGATGACTATGGAGATGAGGATGACTATGGCTATGGCTATGGCGGTGGTGGTGGCGATGGCGATGATGATGATTGGCTATAAAAGTCTAATGATATTCAAGTCATGCCAAAATGTAGTTATGTTAGATATTTGAAACACTTTATTATCTTATGGACAAATTTGTCTTAGTGGACAATTTATCTTATGCAAAATGTGGCCTATCTCAGTTACTATTTTTTTCTGCATTCGACATTTGTTAATTATGGTTAATGCAATTTGGATGCAACTCAATACCTTGTGCTTGTGTATGAGATACATTTGTTGGAATGCCGATATTCTGAATTATTGCTATGGAATGAAACACCCATTGGTGAAAGAAATATATGAAGGTTGAGTAATGACCTATGGTGGAAAATATGTCTCGGTTATACAGAATGCCAATGGGGACTTCAGACTGTTGGTGAATTTATACATTGACGGTGTTTGCTCACCCTCGACTAACAGGTTTTCTGGCAGTGTTCGCTCACCCTCGGTTAACAGGTTTCCTGAAAGGCCGTATACACTGTCGACCATCTAACGAGCTGACGGTTTGGTTCTCCTCATGGTCATAACTAAGTCCAGCGGGACAAATGTACCGTCGACTATTTTGACTATTTTGAAAACCGACGGGAAGCAATAACCGTCGGAGAGTAAGTGCCCGACGAGGAACCGTCGGCTATTAATGTCGTCGGGCTAAGGTGAGCCAACAGGTCACAATAACATGCCCGACGGCTCAGCGTCGGTTTATTACCGTAGGTGATAATATTACCCGACTGTACTGTCGACCATTACTGTAATGGCCGACGAAGCAAGGCCGATGGTAGATGGCCGATGGTGTACCGTCAGTTTTAGTAATAGTTGACGGTGATAAAAAATATTCGACGGTGATTGGACCCTCGGTTATAATGAAATATCTAGTAGTGACTCCGTACTCTGGGGGCTGCGGTCCACTCCCAATCGCACTATCGGATACACACCCTTTTTCATGGTGTACGGCGCAGAGGCAGTACTACCCTACGACTTTATTCATGACTCACCTCGAGTGCGCATGTACGAAGAGAGAGAGGCCGAGCTCGATCAGGAGGACAGCTTAGACGCACCGGAGGAGGAGCGCAATGTCGCAAAAGCCCGCTCTGCATTTTATCAACAGCAGGCTCGCAGGTATCAAAGCAGAGAAGTGCGGGCCAAAACTTACAACGTCGGCGAACTCGTTCTACTCCTGCCGGAGAAGAAAAAGGACAAAATCAAGCCCAAATGGGAGGGTCCCTTCATCATCGACGAAGTTCTCACCGGAGGAGCGTACCGCTTGCATGATGCGTCACACAATTACTAGAACCGAATCCCTGCAACGCGGCCAGACTCTCAAGATTCTATGCCTAGCGCCGAACTCTTTGTTCGTCTCCTTCCTCTTATTGTTTTCTTTATTTTTTTCTCTCTTTTCGTTTTTTCTCTTTAGCCTTGAAGGCTTTCGTACGGTTAGACCGTGTACCACCGACGCATACATCTTCAAGTATGTACGTCTATCATGCCTGGGGGCTTCTTGGACAGAAGCTTGCTATTTCTATTTTCTGAGCATAAAGTTCATCACATATGCGTTTTCTCCCATATGTACCATTTCTTTGCCATTATATGCATCGATATGACTTAAGTTTTGGCCAAGCTGGGTTGCCTGGCTCCTGTGCTTATGCCCTACGTTCCCATTAGTTCGGCTAGGGCATAAAGGGAGCACCTCTGCGATTGTTACTGCCGAGTCATCCGGATGTGTACCTCAGACTGGGCGAAGCCGAAAGTTAGCATTCTTAAGGGAATATTCGGTCGGCGAACTAAAGATGTTTTTGCACTCGCTCCATTATGAACCCCCAGAAGTTATACACACTGTGATTTTTTCATCACAGTCCGGACATGCACATAGATGCATGCACACCCAGGGAAAGGAACCCTTAACGGAACTATTCTCTCTGGAAGATGTTTCTTACAATTTCAATGCAATATAACATAACTAGCTGGATACAACTTGTCTGTTCAAGCACCTATGACCCCTACGCTAGGTTTCCATGCATACCCCGGTTTCTTTTGCCATTCAGGTATTCGAAAACACTCCGCACCTTCGGGTCGAGAGATTGAAGCGAAAAGGTCGGCCATGACAATCGTTTTACAATCCAGCTAGAAGGAAAAATACATAGTCACTTAGGACTTATAATTTCCTCCTCTATACCGTCCAACAGGCGGTCTAATTTACAATCCTGTTGGGAGTATCTAGCAGCCACCTCTACTTGGCCATATACTAAACTAACGGGAATTTCTTCCCCATTTGACCCTAGTGGTCCAACCCGGTCCATGTGATTCGGATCCAGCTTGGTATATCGTGTTTTTACCATGGCCCAGGCCTCTCGCGGACCCTCTCGGCAAGCTGATATCTTCCATAGTTGGATACGCCGCCGCGCTCCCTTGAACAGCTCTACAAGCTTCTCCATACTCCCTGGAGAGGAGTCGGATGGCCATAAGGCCTTGGCTACACTTCGCATTGCCTGCCGAGCTTGCTCGTGCAACTGCGACAGCCCTTGCAGGAGATCACTTGATGATCCGGACACCTCCTCTTTGGGACGACCCGTCAACATACCTGCAATCATAGCTATATCACCTACTTTTACCTACAAATTATTATAAGGTAAGCTCCGGCCCCGTACTGAATATGTCGTCTCGCAACTTTATATTCTCCTTCACGGAGTCGGCTAGCTGGGCCCGCACATCTTTCAGTTCTTCGCCCAGTTTGGTGTTTGAGTCCTCGAGTTTGTTTTTCTCCTCTCTGACTCAGGCCAGGATACGCTCGCCTGCGGCGTGTAGTCTTTTTGCCTCTTTCTCTCCCGCTTGAGCGGTTTTCAACTTCTCTTCCAGTTGACCTGATGATCCTATTATGAGATAAGCAACAGTATTAGCACAGCTACTGTATAATTGTTATTCCTCGATGGAGGGGATCCTTACCAGAAGATGCCTTCTTGGACTCTTTCAGTTCGGCGGTAGAAGCATTTAGGTGTGTCCAACACTGCTCCAGCTCTTGAGCTAGCAGGTTGTTCCTCTCCGTCAGAACCTGGTTATACATCGATCCTTAAATCACTTGTGCCAACTGCTTTTAGACTCGGGGGCTACTAGCATGTGCTTATCCTTCTCGGACAAAATAAACCTTACCCGCACATCCGTTCAATGCTGCTTTGTGGCTCTGGCAAGCCCATCTCCAGCAGCTCGGATGTATGCGTCAGCCGAGCTGAAGGCATCAAACGCCTCTTTCAAACAATGGGGGTCTTGTAAAATGGCCCTCCAGGGCCGATGATTCATGGAGCTCTCCACTTCAGAGTTGGTTACGGACATATTTTCCGAGCCCTCGGCCGAAGGACAGTCCAGTATCACTCCCATATTGACCCCGGTCCCCTCAGCTGGGGCTGGATCCTGGCTGCTGGGAGTATTACTGCCCGGACCCCCGGACATAGTCCGGCGGACTCTTTTCCTGATACAGGATGAACATGAAAGTCACAATTGGATGCGTCTATTAAAAAACATATTTGCAAACCCGTACCTCTTTGATGAGGGCCCGACCGTGTCTTCGCCTGCCTTCCTCTTCGAAAGCTTGCCCGGTGCGGGAGCTGCTCTCTTCGGAGTCACTCCTGGAGTAGCACGGTATGTCGAACGCCTCCCCTTCGAAGCACGAGATAGTGCGGTGGGTGAGCCAGAGCGAGGGAATCCTTTCGGAGAAGATATCTCCTGACTACTTACGTGTGAAGCGGGAAGAAGACCGGGATAGTCGACGATGATGGCCACCTCTGTGCCGTCATAGCTCGTTTGGTAAAATGTCCCATTCTCCAGCACCACAAATATATCCGGATCCTCTTCGAATCCGCAGTCAAGGTCCCGATTGTGGCCCTCGGTCTGTGGGGCGGGGCTGTAAAGCCCCTCGAAAGTCTTTCGCTAGTGCTGTTATAAATGGACGGGTTGATAAAGCTCAGGGAGAGAAATGAGTGGAGCAAAAAAGTTGGGGGCTCAACTAGCTAGGAGATTTGTACATGGAATATCCTTCTCTGTGCGTGATGCGCAGTAACTCCTCTTCCTCACCTTTGAACAGTTCGGCCAATATTTTGGCTAGGGCGGCAGGGGAGTCTGGACCTTTCCTGCCGCAGCGGGAGGTGTCATCTTCCCCATTGTAATTCCACATGGGAAGTCCTCTGTATTGGAGTGGCTGAACTTCCCGTGCTATGGAGGTCGCCATCACTTCGACTATTGTATACCCGGACTGGGCAAGCGTCCTGATCTTGCTCAAGAGTTGGCGAACTTCCGCACTATCTTCCTTCTTGAGGCTCCGAGGGCGCCAGCTGTGGCGCTTCTTCAGAGGAACACACGCAAACTCGGGGAGACCTCTCTGGACTAGATCTGGAAGTACGACATCATCAATGTTGAACCACTCGGAGGTCCACTCCTCGGAAGCTTTCTTTGGTGTGCTGGATAGGTATCCAGTCTCAGCAATACGCCATATTTCAGCCCCGCCCACTTCAAATATCGATCCCTCGTGGTCGCGCGGGACAATGCAAAACAACTTTCTCCACAGATCAAAATGGGCCTCACAACCCAGGAATAGTTCGCATAAGGCGACGTAGCCTGCGATATGCGGGACGGAGGCTGGGGTAAAATTGTGCAACTGGAGGCCATAATACTTCAGAAGCCCTCGGCGGAATGGGTGAATTGGAAATTCCACGCCCCTCAGCAAATAGGGGACGAAGCACACTCATTCTCCCGCAGATGGATTGGGGAAATCCTCCGCCTGGGTTTTGCTGTTGAAGGAGGCCAATCCTGCTCGAACAGGGACCAAATCTGCAGGAGGGAGAAATCCCTGTGTTTGCAACTTCTCCAATTGGCAGTGGGACACATAGCACCTCTCCCACTCGCCTCTCTCGAGGTTGGAACGGGAAGAGGGGATGGGAATGTTAGCCATCTTGGAATGGTCTTTCTTGGCAGTCTCTGAGGATTTTCTCCGCGTGGTGCCGAATGGATCTGAGATCCAAATCTCTTTAAATAGACGCTCTTTCTGGCATGGTTAGGGTGCTATTTGCAAAAAATACCCTGACCAACACATGGAAGATGAAGTCATAGATACACAGAAGCCAAGGTATGCGGCATTGAATTAAAAGCTGAATACATTACTTGGAAGCCGTCGGAGGGGGAACCCGCCTTGCAATGTCGAAGACAATCTGCGCGCCGCACACCTCGCCATTGAAGCCTAGTTCGGGGGCTACTGAGGGAGTCCTGGACTAAGGGGTCCTCGGGTGTCCGGCCTGTTAGCCATGGGCCGGACTGATGGGCTGTGAAGATATGAAGACCGAAGGCTGCACCCGTGTCCGAAGGGGACTCTCCTTGGCGTGGAAGGCAAGCTTGGCGACCGAATATGTAGATTCTTTTCCTTTGTAACCGACCTTGTGTAACCCTAGATCCTCCCGGTGCCTATATAAACCGGAGGACTTAGTCCGGAAAGGATAGATACTCATTACCATAGTCATACAGGCTAGTCTTCTAGGGTTTAGCCATTACAATCTCGTGGTAGATCAGCTCTTGTAATACTCATATCCATCAAGATCAATCAAGCAGGAAGTAGGGTATTACCTCCATAGACAGGGCCCGAACCTGGGTAAACATCGTGTCCCCTGTCTGCTGTTACCATCGACCTTAGATGCATAGTTCGGGACCCCTTACCCGAGATCCGCCGGTTTTGACACCGACAGGGAGGTCCACTGGAACTGCCGCAACTCTCGGGTAAAGGCCGAACAACCCACCTCGTAAGGTAGGTTGCCAGAGCCCCCCGGTGCTGGGTGGTCCATAGCATGCCCCGCACGCCGATCCGACTGATGGAGCGCCTCTCGCCGTTGCTCGATGGTAGTTCGAGCATCTTCCTGAGCTCGCTCTCGAAGAACTCGACGTTTGTCGCAGCGGGTTCGCGGGTCGGACGACGTTGTGGAAACGTTCTCACAGGCGCTGGCCCGACAAGCCAGTGGCTAGTGTCGCGGCCGTGGGGGAGGACAGTGCACCATGGTCGCAGCATTTCCGGTCCTCCCACCACCGGCATGCACTGGCTCGACAGAACGCTAGCATGAGGGTCCCGCTAGGAGTGTCTCGTCTTTGTTGGCGAAGCTGATGAGGCTTCGGATGGTGGCCCTCCACTCGTCGAGCTTCTCCGCAGCACGGGGAAGTCGAGGAGCAATTGCACACAAGCCAGCGCTTCTGCTGGCGTGGGCGGTGGTGAAAGGTGTGTTGACCGTGACGCGCTCCGACTTCTAACCAAGTTAGAAGGAGCTCTGTCACGGTCTCGCGCTCGCACGCCGCTTCCGCCGGCGTCCGGGCGCGCACGCCGGCCTAGTGCGTCCTGAGAGTGTCGCACAGTGCTCTTCCCACGGCGGTGCCCGGGAGCTCCGGCGTCGCGGTGTCGCTCATCGCGCGCGGCCTGGGAAGGCCGTGGCGCGGGTGCCAGCTGGGGCGCCGTAGAGGTTGCCGCACCACCCGTGGGTAGCACGGCCCCGCCTCCGGACCCAGCGGCGTGCGGCTTGTCGTCTCAAACTCAAACAACACCGCTCGCCTGGCTCCGATTGCCAGAGTGTCGTGGATGCTCGCGGGCCACGTCTCCGGCACCATCCGTGTCCACCAGGTCCCGTGCTCGCGCTGGCACGGACGGGCCAGATTCGGATGACCCGATCGCTCTGATCCCCTTTTTCTTGGGGGCCATGGTGATGATGAAGTCGATGCGCTAACTCCAAAACCGGATTTTCACAGCTTGCGTCCCCTACCTGGCGCGCCCAAGATGTCGGTGGAAATGACACATATGGGATCACGGGAAATCCCTTCTACAGTCGGCGGGTGCGGGGCTGTGGAAAGAGTGGGTTTAGAAGATCGACACGGGGAATTTATCCAGGTTTGGGCCGCAAGTGATGCGTAATACCATACTCCTGCTGGTTTGTGTTTATCCGGTGTTCTTGGACTAGCTACAAAGCATGGAGTGTCCAAATAGTCCGAATCCTTCTCCAGTATGCCTCGGGCCTCCTTTTATAGCCAAAAGGGGTCGCCACAGTGGCACACAGGAGGTGGAAAGTTTGTACTGTACATAAGTCTATCGCTTGGCACCGTAGGACAAACGCATTTAATGCGCTGCCGACGTGCCCTCTTACTTTATCGGGGACGGCAAGGAAGCTCATCTCGTCCATCACCGCCTTGCCTCGCTCTGACGTGCGTCCAAGCTGACTAGGCATGCAACGCCATGCTGGCTAGCTGCTGAGTTGATGCGGTGGCAGAGTCTTCTCAAAGATCTGCATGCCACCACGCAGGTGCTTTCTGAGTTGGCCTGGAAGCTGCACGTCGCCACGCAGGTGCCTGCCTTGTTGGCGGGTTGACTGCTGTATTGGAACAACGGTGGAGCCTTGGCAGGTGGGGGCCTGGCTGCGGCCCCGCGGATGTCCTCGGCAAGGGTCTTGCCCAAGGTTGTCAGAATCGCGATTCTGTTGTACGATTCTACGACTTTACGATTCAAACTAACCCCTCTGATTCTACGATTTTGGTTCATAGAATCTACGTTTTTACGATCCTGATAGTGAAGATTCTATGATTTGCGATCGTGCCATCGGAGCTCCGATCCGATTCAGAATCACGATTCTGACAACCTTGGTCTTGCCGGGGCTCCGGCAAGGGCAATGCCGGATCTCGCAGGCGTCCCCGACAAGGGTCTTGCCTGGGGTTTTCGTCTTTTGGTCCTCATCTAGTATTGTATGTCCTTGGTCTTCACAAAGATCTGCATGCCGCCATGCAGGCGCCTCCCGAGCCTTGGTTCCAACGTTGTCGATGGTGTCGGAATTCTTAGGCTCAAAGGTGGCAGCTCCCCTGGTGTTGGGCAAGTTGCCCCGGCAAGGCTCTTGCCGGGGCTATGTAAGTTGCCCCGGCAAGGCTCTTGGCGGGGAGATCCCACCTTGTCCCTTCGCTCCTCGCGCCTCTGTCTTGGCGTTGCTCTGGTAGTCTTATGTCTTTGCTTCCTCTTCTTTCCCGCAAAGCGCGGCCGCAGGCATGTGGCTGCGTCTGCCTGCGCACAAGTAAAGGGGTACAAAAAGGACCCCTACTTTTGTACACCGACACCATCGAAATTAATTCATTAGAAACATACATACAAACATCCATTCGGTATACGATACCATAGGTATATCCAATTATACAATAGGAAACAAAAAATTATTGGGTATATACATACCCGCGTATGTACATACTTCCGTTAGTAAGTATAGGATACCCATTTTAGATAATTAGAAAACAAATAATGTAATAATTTTTTAGAACAAAATGTAATAGTTTGAAAAAAATATTATTGAATATATATGTACCTACGTATACATTTAATTGGGGTTTTTTACATCTCTGCCCCTGGTTCCTTAGTCATACTCATTCATCCCCACGCTCTTAACTTTTGCTCACTTTTCCCCACTCCCTTGCCCGAAACCGTCAGAACTGGCCACAAACGGTGGATGCCGATGGGTCTGTGCTTTGACCGTTAACTCTGACGAGTGGGGCCGCCCTGACTGTGTTGCTCGTTGGACCTGATGAGTGGGGTCGCGGCGGACAGTGCCGCGGTTAGCCCGTTGTGCCGTGGTTAGACTTTGGCCGTGCGCGTGCCGCATCGATAGAAGCCTGTTATGCATGCATGACATGTCCAGCTAGCCTGCATGCATGCACGTAGCTAGCCTACCTGCATGCGCCGCCGCCAGCCGCCATGATGCGCTGACCGGCCTCTTTTTTGCGCGAGCCGCCAAAGACGCTGACCGGCCTCATTTTCACATAGCCGCCACGAATGTAGGGATGGTCGCTGCCGCTGGTTCATATCATCTCCCACATGTGTCTCCTCGATGTAGAGCATTGTTTCACACTTTTCGATCCACTCACATCTATTCAATGTGGCAATTAAAACCTGTTGGCAATTAAAGTGGCATATCGATCGACGCGGCTCGTTTGAACATAGCAAATCCAAAGCGCGCCCGGTGCCACTCCCCTTCCCTTCTCCTTTCCCTATTTAAACCACCACCCCTCCACCTATTCTCCACACATCCATTTGCGTCGCCCCCTTCTCTTCTTCACCCAAACCCAGAGCACTCTCAAAGCGAGGCAAGGATGCAGTACAACGGCCCCACCTTCGAGCTCCCACCGACCGTGTCGGCGAGACGGTATCTGGCCGGCGTCGTCATGGAGAGGACGCTCCGTGTGTGGGCGTTCTCACGCTGGAGAGGTGCAAGGGGGTTCGCCGGGTGGTTCCTTCGTGCGGGCTACGCCAACCTCCCGGCAGGCTCGTCGGTGATGTTCTGATTGGAGGAAGTGCGTCCAAACTCCAGGACTCCGCCGATAGGGCTCACCATCACCTTCACCAACAGATTTGATGCGTACTACCTCCTCGGCAAGGTGTTTTGGTGTGGATGCGAATTCATCGCATTCACAACCCACAACATCTTCACAAACTTCGACTGCATCTTCCCCACCCGTGATGGTATGCACAGCCTCCCCTACTACATCGGCCAGGACGGCATGGAGAGGGAGCAGTAAAGAGAAGGCGCAGTGAAGATGGTGGTGAAGTCCCGTTCTCGATCGTGAGCTTGTCTTGCCCTAGGGTGTTAGGGCATTTTATCTTTTATATATTTCTACCTTAATTATGTCATTGATTGTACCATGAACTTTTAATCTCTGTCGTGTTATCCCCTAAGAACTTTGTTATACTTGCTACCCTTATTTGATATGTCGTTGGTTATCAGTGTTTTTGCTTGCTATTTCTATCTTATTTGACGTGAGATAAATTGCTAGATGGATATGGTGCCGTACACGAGCCCTTCTGCTAAATCAATCAATGATTGAGTATTCCTCAATGAAAACCAGCAAGTTTTCGCCCATTTAGAGTAGGTCAAGTTTTCGCACACGTGAATAATGGAGTAGTTGAAGTGTCAAAAAGGAAACTAAAGCTAGAAAAATGAGCCATGTTGATGTTGAAAAGAATAATAAGAAAAGCTAATTTTTTTGAATTGTTGGTGGCCCTATTCCGTATATTGTATGAACAAAAACAAGCTAATTTTTGAATAGTTGTGGACTATGCTAAGGTTTAGGGTACCCTATGTTTTATGTAAGAAGTATGCTATGGTTGCTACTTTTTATGTTATGGGTGTATGCTTGCTACGTGAGATAGCGGTCGATGGATATGGTGCCGTAGCCGAGCCATAGGCAAGCTCTCTAGATGGATATGGTGCCATAGCTGAGCCTAGACATGCTCTCTAGATGGATATGCTGGCTAATGGTGCCACCGGACTTTATTTTAGACGTGGTTTCAGATGGATATCATGATCTACATAATTAGGTCTGACATGTTCTTAATAAAAACAAAAACAAAAAATCATGTATACAATATTTTTCTTGCAACAAAAACTTGTTTATAATACCCGCATGTCAAAAAATGAAAGTGTCGCGCCGTAGGCTATATACAGAAGGAAATTGCCATGATATGTACAAATAAATTTGACATGTGCAAGTCCAACAATAAATCGATTTACCATCATGCACTATTTTTGTTCGGCATGGCAATAAATGTATTACCATGGTAATAATCAAGGGAAAAAACAGAGCCAGCGCGTGGGCCTTCGACACTCAACGCAATGAGACGGCCCAACCAGAGCTTAGTTTCAATTTGGGCCCTAGAACTATGTTTTCTCTCTTCTGTGGTCGGTGTTGTCTGACAAAACTGAAGAAACTGAAAGTGTACAAAACTGACGAAACTGACGGGTACCCGAAACTGACATGATCCACAAATTAAGCAACACAGAGCATAGAGCACATGATCCACAAATTAAGCAACAGAGAGCATAGAGCACATGATCCACAAATTTAAGCAAATCGTAGAGCACATGATCCACAAATTTAACCAAATCCTAGAGCACATGACACCACACTAATAACATCTCTAACGAGTGATGACCAGCAAGTAAGCAAATCCTATAGCAACTACACAAAATTAAAAGGGATAAAATCCTAAAGCTACCAGATTCGCCTGGTTGTTCAATTGAATCATCTGCTTCAAGTTCTTGTTCATCTTCTTTATTTCCCCCTTCAGATCTGCATCCCCAACTATCAGAGCAGCACTTTAAGAGACCAAATTCGTTGTGGCTAACGGCAGATTGAGCTCCCGGGTTGGGGCCCCATTGAATTGAATCTGCTTAACATAGTCATCCAGCCATTCAAAATGTGTGCATTTCTTCACGATCTGAATTGAAAAAATGAACCCTAAATCCCAGATCGAAAAATAATTAAAATCAAATAGAAAAACAAATCAGAGAAAAATCATGATATCTAACCTGCCCCTCTGGCTTGCTCTCGCATTTCACGAACTCGCGCCCATAGTTGCCATTCTTGACCTCCTTCGAACTCAACCGTATCAGTGGCGCGCTGCGTGGGCAGTCAGGACATCGCTCCATGGGAAGTGGACCATACTGGGTCCATGAGGGGCGGGAGGCTGAAGTGGAGCTCGACATATCGCCCAAAGTCGCCGGAGAAGAAGAAGCAGAGGAGTGGCTTCTCTCATCGCCAGAGAAGAAGTAGCAAAGGAGGAGTGGCTCCTCTCACCGCTGCAGAATAAGCACCAGAATAAAGGGGGCACCCAAAGAAAGGGGAGGCACAACCAACAAGTCTCGCGGATTGCCCCACGATCCAACGATGCAGAGCCGTCCATGTGATCCAACGGCGCGGAGCCTGGTCGCAGCCTACCCTCGGAATTACTTCTAGAAGACCACATCTGAGGGCTGTCGCTTGGCGCTAGGGTATGATCGGATGGCTGACGTTCGGAGCTAGGGTTAGGCGAAACCCCGCGGGGTTTAGAGGGGTTTTGAGCTGGTCAACGGGGTTTCAAAGGCTTTGACCGAGCATAAATAATTTAAAAAAAATCGAAAAACTATGAAACCTTCACCGTTCGTCGTTTTATAGGACACACTAACAAGGAAAAATACTAAACTTGGTATACGTACATTTAGAGGAAAAAAAACCTAGCTAGCACGATCGAGGTAAAATGGGCACCATTAATTAAAAAAATCAAAAAAGTATAAAACCTGCGCACAATGTTGTCTTGTGTGACATGTTACCAACCAAAAATCATAAACTTTGTCTATGGACATTTTCATCAAAAAACCTTCACACATATGAGCTATCATGTACAACGTTTCATAGAGTCCAAGGAGAGGAGGTAGGGTTTCCCTTCGGTTTTTGAAATTAAAAAAAACAAAAAATCACCAAAGCTTGATTTCAAAGTGAATAAGAAGGATGTGAACTTAGTTTTCCATTTTCATATGGTAAACGTGGTTTTTAATGGTTTTTCTATTAAAGTATATTTTTTGAAAAAAAAGTAAAAATAGAAAGATTAATTCAATAAATAGTGATTCTTCGAATCTACACTATATAGATAGATTTGGCGTTAATAAAAAATATTTGTCTCATTTGGAGTAGGTCCAAAAAAAACTTGATTACAAATGGGGTTGTTTACCCTAGCTTGGGAGCTCATTTGGAGCACATTTCTCATGACTACAAGTTTTGTAGACGCAAAAGAGATCGGATTGATCACCCTAACGTTTATAATAGTTCAGCAAACTGTCCAACTCACACCACAGGGGAATGGACTGAAATGTTGGTTCAAATTCAAAGTTTGCCTAAAATTCAAAGTTTGCCTCAGTAGTTCAAATTCAAAGTTTACATATAGACTTATTACACCTTACAAATTTTCACAGTACTTCAAATTGACGACAGAATCCTTATTACAAATCTTTAAAGTTCAAAGTTTATGACTTGCATTCAAGTTCAAATTCAAATCTTTGCCTTGCTCCTTGTGTTCCGGGATGGGTTAACCGTCTTGCTTCTGGTTTCCCTGGCTGGGATATTTGTGCTTTTGAAAGCTTTGTCTTGTTGCTTCTGATCTTCACTTCTGGTGGTGGCGGTTTTGTTGAGCTTTGACTGATCGAGCAAGTGATGACCAGTTGACAGTCATCTGTGGGCTCACTAATCTTTAAAGGAACTTCAGACAAAATAACTTCCTCCTCTCGTATAGCTTCAAAACCTTCGTAAGCCATGGTTTCAAATTCCGCATCAGATGATGGTTCAACCAAAGTTTATTCCTCTCTAGGTCTTTTCTGTCTTGTGCCTCTGATTATCCTAGAGCTGGGTCAAATACAAATAAGCTTAGCCATCGATAAAAAGGAGAAAAAATGCAAAAATGGAAAGATTGCACACATACCAAGCTGCTACTTCAGTTGCTTCATTCTCTAAACTTGTTGCATTCTCCTCTGCTGCATTATCCTCTAAACTTTCTGCATTCTCCTTTGTTGTTGCATTCTCCTCTGCATTTTCTGTTACCCATTGTTCCTCTTCTCCAAATGATGCATCAACTGGATTGGTACAATGCTACCTCTTGAGCACTGCGTTGGTTTTTCCCTTGAAGAGGAAAGGGTGATCCAGCAAAGTAGCGTAAGTATTTCCCTCAGTTTTGAGAACCAAGGTATCAATCCAGTAGGAGACCACAAGCAAGTCCCTCGTACCTAAACAAACAAATAAGAACCTTGCAACCAACGCAATAAAGGGGTTGTCAATCCCTTCACGACCACATGCAAAAGTGAGATCTGATAGAGATAATAAGATAAATATTTTTGGTATTTTTATGATATATAATGAAAGTAAAGATTGCAAAGTAAAAATAGATTGGAACTTATATGATGGCGAATAGACCCGGGGTCCATAGGTTTCACTAGTGGCTTCTCTCAAGATAGCATAAGTATTACGGTGGGTGATCAAATTACTGTCGAGCATTTGATTGAATAGTGCATAGTTATGAGAATATCTAGGCATGATCATGTAATATAGGCATCATGTCTGCGATAAGTAGACCGAAACGATTCTGCATCTACTACTATTACTCCACACATCGACCGCTATCCAGCATCCATCTAGAGTATTAAGTTCATAAGAACAGAGTAACGCATTAGGCAAGATGACATGATGTAGAGGGATAAACTCAAGCAATATGATATAAACCCCATCTTTTTATCCTTGATGGCAACAATACAATGCGTGTCATTTCCCCTTATGTCACCAGGGTCGAGCACCGCATGATTGAACCCAAAGCTAAGCACTTCTCCCATTGCAAGAAAGATCAATCTAGTAGGCCAAACCAAACTGATAATTCGAAGAGACTTGCAAAGATATTAAATCATACATAAAAGAATTCAGATGAGATTAAAATATTTTTCATAGATAATCTTGATCATAAACCCACAATTCATCGGATCTCGACAAACACACCGCAAAAAGAGTTACATCGAATAGATATCCAAGAAGATCGAGGAGAACTTTGTATTGAGATCCAAAGAGAGAGAAGAAGCCATCTAGCTAATAACTATGGACTAGAAGGTCTGAGGTAAACTACTCACACATCATCGGAGAGGCTATGGTGTTGATGTAGAAGCCCTCCGTGATCGATGCCCCCTCCAGCGAAGCGCCAGAAAAGGCCCCAAGATGGGATCTCACGAGTACAGAAGGTTGCGGCGGCGGAAATAGGGTTTCGTGGTGCTCCTGGATGTTTTTGGGGTATGTGGATATATATAACAGGAAGAAGTAGGTCGGTGGAGCTGTGTGGGGGGGGGGGGATGAGGGTGGGGGCGTGCCTCCCTGCCTTGTGGCCTCCTCGCTTCTTTCTTTACGTCCACTCCAAGTCCCCTGGATCACGTTTGTTCCAAAAAGTAACTCTCCCGAAGGTTTCATTCCGTTTGGACTCCGTTTGATATTCCTTTTCTGCGAAACACTGAAATAGGCAAAAAAACAGCAATTTGCACTGGGCCTTCGGTTAATAGGTTAGTCCCGAAAATAATGTAAAAGTGCTTAGTAAAGCCCATTAAACATCCAAAACACATAATATAATAGCATGGAACAATAAAAAATTATAGATACATTGGAGACGTACCAAGCACCCCCAAGCTTAATTCCTGCTCGTCCTCGAGTAGGTAAATGATAAAAACAAATTTTTTTTATGTGGAATGCTACCTAGCATATTTCTTAATGTAATTTTCTTTATTGTGGCATGAATGTTCAGATCCGAAAGATTCAAGATAAAAGTTTAATATTGACATGAAAATAATAATACTTCAAGTATACTAACAAAGCAATCATGTCTTCTCAAAATAACATGGCCAAAGAAAGTTATCCCTACAAAATCATATAGTCTGGCTATGCTCTATCTTCATCACACAAAATATTTAAATCATGCACAACCCCGTTGACAAGCCAAGCAATTGTTTCATACTTTTGATGTTCACAAACTTTTTCAATCTTCACGCAATACATGAGCGTGATCCATAGACATAGCACTATATGTGGAATAGAATGGTGGTTGTGGAGAAGACAAAAAAGGAGAAGATAGTCTCACATCAACTAGGCGTATTAACGGGCTATGGAGATGCCCATTAATAGATATCAATGTGAGTGAGTAGGGATTTCCATGCAACGGATGCACTAGATCTATAAGTGTATGAAAGATCAACAAAAGAAACCAAGTGGGTGTGCATCCAACTCGCTTGCTCACGAAGACCTAGGGCATTTTGAGGAAGCCCGTAATTGGAATATACAAGCCAAGTTCTATAATGTAAAATTCCCACTAGTATATGAAAATGACAACATAGGAGACTCTCTATCATGAAGATCATGGTGCTACTTTGAAGCACAAGTGTGGTAAAAGGATAGTAACATTGTCCCTTCTCTCTTTTTCTCTCATTTTTTTATTTGGGCCTTTTCTCTTTTTTTGCCTCATTTTTCTTTTCCTTTTTTCCTTTTTTTATTTTCATCCGGAGTCTCATCCCGACTTGTGGGGGAATCATAGTCTCCATCATCCTTTCCTCACTTGGGACAATGCTCTAATAATGATGGTCATCACACTTTTATTTACTTACAACTCAATACTTAGAACAAAATATGACTCTATGTGAATGCCTTCGGCGGTGTACCGGGATATGCAATGAATCAAGAGTGACATGTATGAAAGAATTATGAATGGTGGCTTTGCCACGAATACAATGTCAACTACATGATCATGCAAAGCAATATAACAATGATGAAGCGTGTCATAATAAACGGAACGGTGGTAAGTTGCATGGCAATATATCTCGGAATGGCTATGGAAATGCCATAATAGGTAGGTATGTCATACGTCTCCATCGTATCTACTTTTCCAAACACTTTTGCCCTTGTTTTGGACTCTAACTTACATGATTTGAATGGAACTAACCCGGACTGACGTTGTTTTGAGCAGAATTGCCATGGTGTTATTTTTGTGCAGAAATAAAAGTTCTCCGAATGACCTGAAACTTCACGGAGAATATTTTTGGAATTAATAAAAAATACTGGCGAAAGAATCAAGGCCAGGGGGCCCACACCCTGTCCACGAGAGTGGGGGCGCGCCTACCCCCTGGGCGTGCCCCCTGCCTCGTGGGCCCCCTGGTGCTCCACCGACCTCAACTCCAACTCCATATATTCACGTTTGGGGAGAAAAAAATCAGAGAGAAGGATTCATCGCGTTTTACGATACGGAGCCGCCGCCAAGCCCTAATCTCTCTCGGGAGGGCCGATCTGGAGTCCGTTCGAGGCTCCGGAGAGGGGAATCCGTCGCCGTCATCATCATGAACCTTCCTCCATCACCAATTTCATGATGCTCACCGTCGTGCGTGAGTAATTCCATCATAGGCTTGCTGGGCGGTGATGGGTTGGATGATATTTATCATGTAATCGAGTTAGTTTTGTTAGGGTTTGATCCCTAGTATCCACTATGTTCTGAGATTGATGTTGCTATGAGTTTGCTATGCTTAATGCTTGTCACTAGGGCCCGAGTGCCATGATTTCAGATCTGAACTTATTATGTTTTCATGAATATATGTGAGTTCTTGATCCTATCTTGCAATTCTATAGTCACCTATTATGTGTTATGATCCCTTAACCCCGAAGTGACAATAATCGGGATACTTACCGGTGATGACCGTAGTTTGAGGAGTTCATGTATTCACTAAGTGTTAATGCTTTCGTCCGGTACTCTATTAAAAGGAGGCCCTAATATCCCTTAGTTTCCAATAGGACCCCGCTGCCATGGGAGGGTAGGACAAAAGATGTCATGCAAGTTCTTTTCCATAAGCACGTATGACTATATTCGGAATACATGCCTACATTACATTGATGAATTGGAGCTAGTTCTCTGTCACCCTATGTTATAACTGTTGCATGAATAATCGCATCCGACATAATTATCCATCACCGATCCAATGCCTACGAGCTTTTCACATATTGCTCTTTGCTTAGTTACTTTTCCGTTGCCACTGTTACAATTACTAGAAAACTGCTACTGTTGGTTTTGCCACCGTTACCGTTACTTCCATACTACTTTGCTACTAAATACTTTGCTGTAGATATTAAGTTATCCAGGTGTGGTTGAATTGACAACTCAACTGCTAATACTTGAGAATATTCTTTGGCTCCCCTTGTGTCGAATCAATAAATTTGGGTTGAATACTCTACCCTCAAAAATTGTTGCGATCCCCTATACTTGTGGGTTATCAGTATGGTGGCTGTTTTGAGGAAGGTATATGGTGGGTGTATGATACCGGCGAAGTATTAGAGAAGCTAGCAATGGTGGAAGGGTGAGAGCGCGTATAATCCATGGACTCAACATTAGTCATAAAGAACTCACATACTTACTGCAAAAATCTATTAGTTATCAAAACAAAGTACTACGTGCATGCTCCTAGGGGGATAGATTGGTAGGAAAAGACCATCGCTTGTCCCCGACCGCCACTCATAAGGAAGACAATCAACAAATAAATCATGCTCCGACTTCATCACATAACGGTTCACCATGCGTGCATGCTATGGGAATCACAAACTTTAGAACATGTATTTCTCAAATCCACAACTACTCAACTAGCATGACTCTAATATCACCATCTTCATATCTCAAAACAATTATCAAGTATCAAACTTCTCATAATATTCAATGCACTCTATATGATAGTTTTTATTATACCTATCTTGGATGCTCATCACTTAAGTACTAAAATTTTAACCAAAGCAAATTACCATGCTGTTCTAAAAGACTCTCAAAATAATATAAGTGAATCATGAGAGATCAATTATTTCTATAAAATAAAACCACCGCCGTGCTCTAAAAGATATAAGTGAAGCTCTAGAGCAAAATTTTCTAGCTCAAAAGATATAAGTGAAGCACATAGAGTATTCTAATAAATTCCTTCATGTGTGTCTCTCCCAAAAGGTGTGTACAGCAAGGATGATTGTGGTAAACTAAAAATCAAAGACTCAAATCATACAAGACGCTCCAAGAAAAACACATATCATGTTGTGAATAAAATATAGCATCAAGTAAAGTTGCCGATGGACGAAGACAAAAGAGAGGATGCCTTCCGGGGAATACCCAAGCTTAGGCTTTTGGTTGTCCTTGGATTTTGCCTTGGGGTGCCTTGGGCATCCCCAAGCTTAGGCACTTGCCACTCCTTGTTCCATAATCCATCAAATCTTTACCCAAAAACTTGAAAACTTCACAACACAAAACTCAACAGAAAATCTCATGAGCTCCGTTAGCGAAATAAAACAAACCACCACTTTAAGGTACTGTAATGAACTCATTATTTATTTGTATCGGTGTTAAACCTACTGTATTCAACCTTCTCTATGGTTCATAACCTCCGATACTAACCATAGATTCATCAAAATAAGCAAACAACACACGAAAAACAGAATCTGTCAAAAACAGAACAGTCTGTAGTAATCTGTATCTAACACAAACTTCTGGAACTCAGAAAAATATACCAAATAAGAAGACCTAGATAATTTTTTATTGATCTTCTGCAATTGGAATCGGTATTTTATCACGTTCCGGTGATTTTTAACAATTTTTTCCGTGAGCAGAAAGTTTCTGACTTTTTCAGCAAGATCAAATAACTATCATCCAAGAAGATCCTATAGGTTTTACTTGGCACAAACACTAATTAAAACATAAAACCACATCTAACCAGAGGCTAGATCAAATATTTATTACTAAACAGAACCAAAAAGAAAGAAACAAAAAATAAAATTGGGTTGCCTCACAACAAGCGCTATCGTTTAACGCCCCTAGCCAGGCATTGATAATTTTAATGATGCTCACATCAAAGATAAGAATTAAAGCACAAAGAGAGCATCATATAACACGTGATAAACACATATAAGTCTAACATACTTCCTATGCATTGGCATTTTATAGGAAAACAAATTAGCAAGACAAGCAAGATCTAGCATATGCAAGGAAGAAGAAAGAATCAATAGCAATCTCAATATAACGAGAGGAAATTTAGTGACATGAAAATTTCTACAACCATATTTTCCTCTCTCATAATAACTACATGTAGGATCATAAGAAAATTCAACAATACAGCTATCACAAAACATATTCTTAACACGATCCACATGTATGCAAAGTTGACACTCTTCCAAAATAGTGGGATTAACACTAAGTAAAGGCATGACCTCTCCAAACCCACTTTTATCAAAAACTTCATAAGATTGAACATTCTCCAAATATGTGGGATCTAAAGTTGACACTCTTCCAAAACCACTTTCAATATTATTATCAATCTCATATTCATCCTGAGGCTTAAATAAATTTTCAAGATCATAAGAAGAATCACCCCAATCATGATCATTGCAACAAATAGTAGTCATAGCAAAACTAGCATCCCCAAGCTTGAGGTTTTGCATATCATTAACACAATTTACATTAAGAGAACTTATTAAAACATCATTGCAATCATGCTTTTCATCGAAGGAACTATCAAGTATGGGTGCAATAGCAACGATCTCATGTTTAACATAAGGAACTATAGCAAATTCAGCTTCATAAATATTGGCATCATGGCCACAAGAATAGGAAGCATCATGTTCATCAAGGGATATTTCAATCAAATCATCGGAATCGTAGTTATCTATAGATTCATGCATATCATTATTTTCTTTAGAAGCAACGGTCATTCTATCAATAAATTCTTTGACATAGACATTATGAGCATAGTTTTCATAGCAATATTTAAGTATGTCAAAATTTTCAGATTCGTAGAGAGTAATATCATAATTTTCAATTAAAGAAGCAAATTCATAAGCACCCTTAAAAGCAACAAATTCTTCAATTTGTTCAATATCGTAGTAACTATAAACACCCTTTGCGTAAGAAGATAAGATTTCATTATCATTAAACTCACATAGGTAGGGGAGGTGTTTTTAGGGTTCTTAGAGCAACAAGTAAAATCATAAATTTCACAAAGATTCCAAGCATAACACATCAATCTGTTTATTTGATCCCATAAGAGTCTCCCTTTTTCAGACAAACGGTGACGCACCAAATGAGCATGCTCATCTAAAGATTTCCCATCAACTACGCTAGTTGGGGTTTTAGCAGGAGCGCATAAGGATCGAAGATGATCCAAGTAGAACACTTTAAGTGGATCCATATCACTAGATTTTTAGAAAGCAAAGATGCAAGCAAATAGAAGGCACATGGAAACACAAACAAAGACACATACGGGAAGAAGGCGAAGAAAAGGCAAAGGTGAAGTGGGGGAGAGGAAAACGAGAGGCAAATGGCAAATAATGTAATTCGAGGGATAAGAGTTTGTGATGGGTACTTGGTATGTCTTGACTTGTGTGTAGATCTCCCCGGCAACGGCGCAAGAAATACTTCTTGCTACCTCTTGAGCACTGCGTTGGTTTTTCCCTTGAAGAGGAAAGGGCGATGCAACAAAGTAGCGTAAGTATTTCCCTCAGTTTTGAGAACCAAGGTATCAATCCAGTAGGAGACCACACGCAACTCCCTCGTACCTACACAAACAAATATAAACCTTGCAACCAACGCGAAAAAGGGGTTGTCAATCCCTTCACGACCACTTGCAAAAGTGAGATCTGATAGAGATAATAAGATAAATATGTTTGGTATCTTTATGATATAGAATGAAAGTAAAGATTGCAAAGTAAAAATAGATTGGAACTTATATGATGGAGAATAGACCCGGGGGCCATAGGTTTCACTACTGGCTTCTCTCAAGATAGCACAAGTATTACGGTGGGTGATCAAATTACTGTCAAGCAATTGATAGAATAGTGCATAGTTATGAGAATATCTAGGCATGATCATGTAATATAGGCATCACGTCCGCGACAAGTAGACCGAAACGATTCTGCATCTACTACTATTACTCCACACATCGACCGCTATCCAGCATGCATATAGAGTATTAAGTTCACAAGAACAGAGTAACGCATTAGGCAAGATGACATGATGTAGAGGGATAAACTCAAGCAATATGATATAAACCCCATCTTTTTTTCCTCGATGGCAACAATACAATACATGTCGTTTCCCCTTCTGTCACTAGGATCGAGCACCGCATGATTGAACCCAAAGCTAAGCACTTCTCCCATTGCAAGAAAGGTCAACTAGTAGGCCAAACCAAACTGATAATTCGAAGAGACTTGCAAAGATATTAAATCATACATAAAAGAATTTTGAGGAGATTCAAATATTATTCATAGATAATCTTGATCATAAACCCATAATTAATTCATCGGATCTCGACAAACACACCGCAAAAAGAGTTACATTGAATAGATCTCCAAGAAGATCGAGGAGAACCTTGTATTGAGATCCAAAGAGAGAGAGAGAAGAAGTCATCTAGCTAATAAATATGGACCCGAAGGTCTGAGGTAAACTACTCACACATCATCGGAGAGGCTATGGTGTTGATGTGGAAGCCCTCCAAGATCGATGCCCCCTCCGGCGTAGCACCGGAAACGGCCCCAAGATGTGATCTCACGGGTACAGAAGGTTGCGGCAGTGGAAATAGGGTTTCATGGTGCTCCTCGATGTTTTCGTGGTATATATATAGGAGGAAGAAGTAGGTCGGTGGAGCTGCAGGGGGCCCACGAGGGTGGGGGTGCGCACAGGGGGCAGGTGCGCCTCCCTGCCTCGTGGCCTCCTCGCTTCTTTCTTGACGTCCACTCCAAGTCCCCTGGATCACGTTTGTTCCAAAAAATAACTCTCCCAAGGTTCATTCCGTTTGGACTCCGTTTGATTTTCCTTTTTTGCGAAACACTGAAATAGGCAAAAAAAACAGCAATTTGCACTGGGCCTTTGGTTAATAGGTTAGTCCCAAAAATAATGTAAAAGTTCTTAGTAAATCCCATTAAACATCCAAAACAGATAATATAATAGCATGGAACAATTAAAAATTATAGATATGTTGGAGACGTATCATACAACGCCTAGGAATATGCCCTAAGATACCACATCTTTTGCACTTACGCTGTTTTTTTACACGACCCTCTTCACCAACTCTTATCATGTTTTGCCTTGGTCTTCCTGGTGGTCTAGTCAGTACAGGAGAATGGAGTTTGAACCCTGGGTCTACTATGTTCCATTGGTTTTTTCCCAAGAGTGTAGGCACATTTTCAGCAGAAGCAGCCATAAATTTGGCAACAGAGAAATATTCAGATCAATACTGATCAACTTCACCATCTTCACCAGTCATGAGATGTAGGGCATGTATGCACGGCTTCCCGCGGATCTGCCATTGCCTATAGCAGCATTCATTGGTTGCAAGGTTCACTGGATATCTCCATTCCCTATTTTTACTGTCAGTGTATGTCACCTCAGCCTCGTTTGTCGACGGTCGAATGCATTTCATTCTTAGTCCTCTTGCTTTGGCATGCAATGACTTAATCAGAGATGGGAGCATAAGATGGCCAACATATTGTGTTTCTGCAATTCTTTTACGAAGAGCCATCTTTACCATGATCATCTGCCTGATCTTATCAAATGCTTGCCACAACAAAAGCCCTTTCACTGACTAGAACTTTGCATTGAAACACTCAACGAGGTTATTGGTCACATAGTCTACTTTGCAGATTTGATTGAATTTGCTTCTTGACCACAGCTTTCCATGATGTTCATCCATGTACTCCTTCACCAAAGGATTATGAGCATACAACACTCTCAAATGGTGCTCATGCTTCCTCAAGCTGCTTGTGTATGATGCTGGCCATATATTCTCATCGTAAACATTGCCTTTGAATTTCTTTTTAAAATTCTGCGCTAGGTGTCACATACATTCCCTATGTTCCACTCCAGGGAATACAAACTGCAGTTTCTAAACCCTTGCAAGCATCTGCGTGTATAACAAAACCTGAGGGTGTACCTATAATGTTGCGCAACTGCTGCAGAAACCAAAACCAAATCTCCTCACTCTCTACCTCCAACACACCAAATGCAACTGGGAATAGCCAATTGTGTCCATCAACTGCAGAAGTTGCTGCTAGCTCGCCTCCATCTTCCATTCAAAGCAGTCACATCGACAGCCAAATAGGGCCTACAACCATTCAGAAACCCCTGCCAGCAAGCCTTGAAACAACAAAAGCCCTCCTGAAGAGCTCCTTCTCTATTGCCTTCCCTTTTAATTTGTACTCAATTGTATGCTTGTCAATCGATACAACACTCCCTGGACTAGCCGTCTCCACTTCAGCTTTGAAGGTGTAAAGCAACTGAAAACTCTCATTCCATGGACCATTAATCCTATCAAGAGCCCTTTCCTTAGCATAGAAAATCTTCATGTACTGTACATTAATCTTGTACTTCTCAAATAGCTTCCCATGGAGTGTTGTTGGACCAATTGTTGGTGTTTCCCTCACCCAATCCAGCAAGATTGCATCTGCCACCCACCTAGTCATTGCAAGCTTAGATTTGTCCTTTCCCCCTCCCCCTCCAGGTGGGCAAGTGTGCCCGTGTGGGTTGCTTTTTATCTGAAACAAAATGAAAAATGATGTCAAATACAATTAAGAAATAGTACACATGATCTGAATATAGAATGGATAAATAATCTGATAACAATATTCAGTTGTAATACCTGAATCAATTTGCTCTTTCGCATAGTGGATGCATGCAACCTCCACCTGCACCTATCATAAGGGCAATAAACAGTGAATCTTCCTGGCTAACTCCTATCAGCCTCATAAGATTTTTCAGTAAGAATGCAATATATAGTCACTGCATTACGATAGTCCACCGTCGACTCAAATACGGTTCCTGGAGTAAGGTCAGGATTTTCCCTGTTCCACTCAATTATTGGCATGTCCTCACCATAATATTCTTGTAAAACTAAGGAGTGGATGTTCTCCTCCCTCTCTTCATCATCAGTGTCATAAAATCTAGCACGGCTGCTACGCTCCTCTGCACATTCATCTTCCACTGCCTGTTGACTGACTCTATCTACCAGTTCAGTGAATAGAATCTCATCCTCATCATCATGTCGAGGCACTTCCTCATCAGGCTCTGCATCTACTTCTACATCAGGTGCAGAAGGGAGAGGAGAAGTGGCAGAATTAGCGGCAGCCGACATGTTGTTGCTTTCAGAACCACTAGGTTTACTTGGTCTCGACCTACAAGGAGTGCGAGGACGCTCGCTGTTAGCAGAGACAGATGATGTCTGAACACCCTTCGGGATACGTTGTTTGCGTGCGTGAAGCACACCAATATGGATTTTACCGAAACGGCTGTCAGCATTCAATCTAAATAGCAATCCCAGATGCTCATCACAAGTTAATGGGAGAAATCTCTGCTTGGTACTATCGAAATATCTTGGTTCAGCAGCATCGGCAAGGCTCCGCGGATACTCACAATAGAGTGCCTCGCGGAAATCTCTGAACAAAACGCTGGTTTCTACAACTTTAGGATAGAAAATTCCAGAAATCACACACGGTTTAGTTCCACGCAGCTTGCTAGTTTCCATTCTAACCGCCAGTCGAAAAGCAAGTGCAGGATCAACCATATTCGATTGAAATAAGATAAAGGGCGCAGCTAGGCCGAAAAATTTCAGATAAATTGCGCTGATTCACGCCAACGGTGGTCAAATACAGCCTAATTTATGGATCTCCTAATCAATTTGAGAGGAAAAAGATGCTTACCCAGGTGGAATCCATGAATTATCAGCCTCTGATTCGACCCAATCATCTCCACGGTCGATGGGCCGGACGGGGTGCCCCCCGACCGTTTCCTAATCCTAGATGGGGAGAGAGGGTAGATGCGGCGGAGGCGGCATGACTGCGGCGGAGGCGGCAAGAGTGCGGCGGAGGGGGCGGCGCGGAAGCGACTAGATCTGATTCAGGTTACCGTGAGTGTTAATTTCGTGGCCCCACTGGTTACCACGTAACGGTCAAAATGTGGACTCCGTCCTACGCGGCCCCACTAGTCAGAGTTAACGGTCAAGCCATTGACCCGATGGCAACGTCCGCTGTGACTAGTTCTGAGGGTTTCGGACAAGGGAGTGGGAAAAAGTGAGCAAAAGTTAAGAGCGTGTGGATGAATGAGTAGAACTAACGAACCAGAGGCACAGAAATAAAAATCATTATTTAATTTTGTGGGTATAAATTAGATACCCGTATTAGGAAACAAAAATACGCGTATTAGATACCCACATCAATTCAAAACAAATCGACATTAATAAGATTTATTTTATGGCAAGTCTTGCATTCCTAATATTTAGAAAACAAAAATAAAATGTAAGCATGAAAAGTCTTGCATGAAGAATAGTTAGTAAACAAAATTAGATATACCATGGTTTCCAAAACAATCAAGCTGCCCAGGCATCTAGGTGCCCCATCTATTTTATCCAGGGTGCAGAATAAGTTATTCTTCACCCGAGGTAGTGTTACAATAATTTCATAAATAAATTACATTTCAAATAAAAATAGTTACATTCAGATTGATTCACTGCGTAAAATTTGGCATAAGAAAAAAATATAGGTTATAAAACTAGAAAAATTGCATTTTATGTACATTTTACACTTGTTTTTACATTTACAATTTTACGTAATATATATTTTTTACGAGGATTATATAATTTCTTACGTTCTTTTTTTACATCTGAAATAAGACAAACCTTATGAAACTTAAAATTACGATGCATTGATGTTAAAACAAAGGGGGACGAAGAATAATTATTTCTTACTCAAGGTGACGAGTATATGTGTGTGTGTGTATTATTCTGCGGTCCGACCACCACGCACACCAACGAACTAAACTAAACCGTCACACGTGCCTACACCCACCGTAAAAGCAACCACTTCATTGATAGTAAAAGTGCAGCATTGTGTAGTAAACCAATTACCTTGTAGTAAATCTAAACAACCCAATCATAAAATGATTACTATGTAGTAAAGTTTCAGAAATATTTCTTTCTGGTCGATGATATTTCCATAAACTTCTAAACCTTGTCCGGAGGCTAAAAGAACTGCACTGCTAGCAAAACTGCATTGCAATGTTAGCAGAAAAAACTCCATGCCCTTTTTTGATACTCTTTGCGATACAATATTCAAAAATGGTGGGCCTCCGACAAGTGGCAGCGAGCGTATTTTGGTGTTTTTTTTCATATCGCTCGTCAGAATGATGCAAATCATACACAGTTGGAAAGAATCGTCGAGGCGCAACTTTTATATATGAATAGTCTCTGTAATTCTTTATGGTTTAAGAACAGTTTCAAATTTACCGGAACGCAAAAAACTCTGCTTTTCAATTTTTGCGATTTTTTGGTATAATTTTTGCTGCAGTTTTCTAACCATTTGTCGAAACCAGGCATGCGAGACAACATTTGAAAGCTATGGAATAGGCACAACTTTAATATGTAGGACACTTTGTGATATTCCTTATGATTTTAAATGAATTTTGAAAATGGTGGGACATCCGATGAGTGGCAGCAACCGTTTTTTTGTGTTTTTGACAAATCGCTCGTCGAAATGATGCAAATGATACGCCGATGGAAATATATCAACGAGGCGAACTGTTTCATGTAGTAAATAAATGCCACGTTGTACATATGCTTGACATAATCTCCACAATAAATTCTTGCCATTTAACCAAATTATGTATTAATGCATCCTTATGTGCATTGTGTTAATGTTTCCTTATCCTCATTAATATCCACTTCTAAAGGGGGAATTGGTAGTCTGGCCTCACTCCCACCAACCATAATGCAAACCTTATATTACGCCCGCGACAGTCATGCAAACGACCTTTTTGCTGAAGTGCAACCAAGTTGGGCCAACCCATTTGACGTGTGCATTAACTCAATCAAATTGGCACATTCCCAAAACAACGTCATGTGTTAACTCATCCAAATCAAATCATAACAAAATCTCAACAAAATCCAAAATTTACTTGTCTTCCACTACTCATACCAAAATCAAATCAAATCTTACCAAAACATCGGCTATAGTCAAAATTGGCTGCCCATTTGGCACGTTCGCACCTTTTTTTCTTCTATGTTTCACTTTTTGGTTTTCCTTTTTTATACTTCGTTTTTTGTAAGACCAACAAATTATTTTGTTCTCAGCACTTTCACATGTTCTTCTAAAAAATGAAGTATAAAAAGTGTTGATTTTGTTTTATAAGACCAATAAAGTGTTGATTTGAATTGTCATGCTGGTCTTATAGTATCTCAAAAAGTGTAAAATGGGCAGCCAATTTTGACTATGAAGCCAATACAGTGAAGTTTTTTTATAGTCAAAATGTGTTGATTTTGTTTTATATGGCCAACATATTATTTTTCTTCTATTTTTCATAAGACCAAGATACTATTAGAATCAACACTTTCGAAAACAAAATCCAAACAAATCGGCACTTTCCCAAAGCAATATCATGCATTAACTCAATCAAATCAAATCTCAAGAAAATATCAATGAAATACAAACTTCCACTACTCATACCCAAATCAAATCTTGCCAAAACATCAACTATAGTCAAAATTGGCCGGCCCATTTGAGACGCGCGCGTGTATTTTTTTCATTTTTCTGCTATGTTTTATTTTTTCCGTTTCCTTTATTATGTTTCTTTTTTTATGACCAACATATTATTTTGTGCTCGGCATACTATTAGAATCGACACTTTCCGAAAACGAAAACAAAACAAATCAGCACTTTCTCAAAACAACGTCAAGCATTAACTCAATCAAATCAGATCTTAGCAAAATCTCAACTATACCAAACTTTCCTTGGCTTCCATTACTCATATCCAAATCAAATCAAATCTTACGAAAAAATCAACTATAATCAATGTTGCCGACCCAGTTGACGCGTGCACATGTTTTTTTCTTCAAAGTTTGCATTTTTATTCATTTTTTCTATGACCAACCTATTACTTAGTGCTTGACATGTTACAAGAATCAACACGGACCTATATGCCATGATGAGTTGGTAGCGTCGCCTCCATTCCGGTTAAACTTCCACCACCAATTTTTAACCAGCTTTTAGCCCACTTATGTACTTAATACAGTTTTTACCTTCCAATTCTACAAAAATAATGAAGATCAATCTTTGATATATTTAGTAATGCCATTATCAAAAGAAATCAATCTCGCTAATCATTTTTAAAAAAACTAAATATACAAAAAGGACTCAGTGTTTGGTAAAACAATGCTACATTGGTGGAAAGGAATCAATCACATGTCTATAATCTCTCTCTTTATTATTAAGGGCAATCTATTATGAAATGGCAACGCATAGTAGTCCTTGTTAGTTTCCACAACTCCCATCGAACGAATGGATACCCCACTGATCTTTTTATTGTTCCCCTCCCATTGGTTTAACTGAATTTTTTATTCCTAATTTAGCATGCATCGCATGAGCCTATCTTTCGTCTCTCTTTAGCGGTCGATTCCCGACCGCGTAGGGATCCTCCTACAGAATGAGGTTGCGGCTCCACCGCTCGATTCCTCCTTTCCCCTTGACTAGGGTTTCTATATCATGCCGCTTAAACCACCATGTGCACCTACCAATGCATGTTATCCTTCTTCCACCATGTTGAGCGACCCCGAACCTCGAGAATGACGTTTGCCCGCTCTACAGCGGGTCAAGGACCAGGCAGGAAGGAGCAGGTGGAGGAGTTGTGGCATCACACTCGCCCCCGACGATTTAAAGTCATGGGTGTATGATGTACTCTTATCGTCATTGGGTACAACCCGATCGTAATTTTTATTTAAATGTCATATACCTTGAAAATTAATTCATTAGAAACATACATACGGACATCCATTGGGTATATGATACCATAGGTATATCCAATTATACCTAATAGGAAAAAAAATATTGGGTATATACATACCCGCGTATGTACATACTTCCGTTAGTAAGTATAGGATACCCATTTTAGATAATTAGAAAACAAAAATGTAATAGTTTTTCAAAACAAAATGTAATAGTTTGAAAAAAATATTATTGAATATATATGTACCTACGTATATATTTAATTTCATTGGTATATATTAGATACCCTTATTAGGAAACAGAAATACGCGTATTAGATACCCACATCAATTCAAAACAAATCGACATTAATAAGATTTATTTTATGGCAAGTCTTGCATGCCTAATATTTAGAAAATAAAAATAAAATGAAAGCATGAAAATTCTTGCATGAAGAATAGTTAGGAAACAAAATTAGATATACCATGGTTTCTAAAACAATCAAGGTGCCCAGGCATCTAGGTGCCCCATCTATTTTATTCAGGGTGCAGAATAAGTTATTCTTCACCCGAGGTAGTGTTACAATAATTTCATAAATAAATTACATTTGAAATAAAAATAGTTACATTCAGATTGATTCAGTGCGTAAAATTTGGCATAAGAAAAAAAACATAGGCTATAAGACTAGAAAAATTGCATTTTATGTACATTTTACACTTGTTTTTACATTTACAATTTTACGTAATATATATTTTTTACGAGGATTATATAATTTCTTACGTTCTTTTTTTACATCTGAAATAAGACAAACCTTATGAAACTTAAAATTACGATGCATTGATGTTAAAACAAAGGGGGACGAAGAATAATTATTTCTTACTCAAGGTGACGAGTATGTGTGTGTGTGTGTATTATTTTGCGGTCCGACCACCACGCACACCAACGAATTAAACTAAACCGTCACACGTGCCTACACCCACCGTAAAAGCAACCACTTCATTGATAGTAAAAGTGCAGCAATGTGTAGTAAACCAATTACCATGTAGTAAATCTAAACAACCCAATCATAAATTGATTACTATGTAGTAAAGTTTCAGAAATATTTCTTTCTGGCTGATGATATTTCGATAAACTTCTAAACCTTGTCCGGAGGCTAAAAGAACTGCACTGCTAGCAAAACTGCATTGCAATGTTAGCAGAAAAAACTCCATGCCCTTTTTCGGTACTGTTTGCGATTCAATATTGAAAAATGGTGGGCCTCCGACAAGTGGCAGCGAGCGTATTTTGGTGTTTTTTTTTCATATCGCTCGTCAGAATGATGCAAATCATACATAGTAGGAAAGAATCGTCGAGGCGCAAGTTTTATATATTAATACTCTCTCTAATTCTTTATGCTTTAATAACAGTTTCAAATTTAGCGGAACGCAAAAAACTCTGCTTTTCAAATTTTGCGATTTCTTGGTATAATTTTCGCTGCAGTTTTCTAACCATTTGTCGAAACCAGGCATGCGAGACAACATTTGAAGGCTATGGAATAGGCACAACTTTCATATATAGGACACTTTGTGATATTCCTTATGATTTTAAATGAATTTTGAAAATGGTGCGACATCCGATGAGTGGCAGCGACCGTTTTTTTTGTGTTTTTGACAAATCGCTCGTCGAAATGATGCAAATGATACGCCGATGGAAATATATCGACGAGGCGAACTTTTTCATGTAGAATACTCTATATAATAGCTGAGTCCATGGGGTTGAAAGAGGTTTCGGGTTATACCCACAGTTGGAGTCCTACTCCAAGTCCTCTAAATCCACCATGCTTTCAAAGTTGGGGTTCTCCATCTTGTATTTGGACTCCTTGGCAGAATTTCGTGTAAGTCCAGGTCCTGTAGCAAGCCGGGTCAAGATTGTAGCCAGGTCATGATTGTAACCGGCCGACTTAACTCCAGAGATGACATTCCTCAGAGTCGTGTCTAGCCACGGGTAACTCCCCGACGGTTCCTCCCCCCCCCCCCCCCCCCGCGCCTGCATAGGGGTGCTCGCTGGCCATCGACGCATTTTTGGAGGCAACCTAGGATTTGTGATAGCTTGCACATGCGGCAGGATCCACTCGAGAAGGGGGGACTGGAAAAGGTTGTGGGGAGATTGGGCCGATAGTGGGAGGCGGTCTCGGATCCACACTGGCAGCAGCGTGGGCGCCTAAGGGCGGCACACTAGGATCCACGCTGACAGCCGTGTCGGGCGCCTTGGGGAGGCGCCAACTGGGTCCATCTTGGCAGCCGTGCGAGGCGCCTGGTGGTCGCACACCTAGATCCACGCCGGCAGCCGCGGGAGATGCCTAGGATGGTGTGGCCGGATCCGCACCGGTAACCATGGGAGGCGTCTGGTATGGTGCGGCCGGATCCGTGCCGGCAGCCTGGAGGGGACTGTTAGTGGTGGGGCAGCGGTGGAAGGTTGGGGTGGGCGGTGGGCAGTGTGGGGAGGGGTCAGATCTGGTGGCTTGGGTGACAGGGGGCGCTAGATGGCTGGGAGCGTGGGTGGACTGCGGGAGACGAAGAAGATGGCGGCGATTTGGGGTGCGGTTGCGAGGGTTTGTGGGGAGTGGGGCTTGGGGACGACCGTGCGGGGAGGGGTGGGGAGTGAGATAGTTGGACGAGTGGGTCATGTGGTGTGTTTATTCTCTTTCCATGGTGCGCCTCGGGGGTCAGTTCGGTGGGTGGGTGTGCAGAATAAGCTTTTTGTTGTTAGAATACGGTCTTAAGGGGTGTTGTTATAATAGACCCACCCTATATATATGGCTTGTTCCCTGTAATGACTACGATCAAGAATATTCTATGGTTTGTTCCATAGTGGTGTGAGACTTCCAATCTTTTTGATTAATTTCTCATTATTTGACATGATAATAATGATTTATTTTGGTATGTGATGGCGATAAAATAATTTTATGGTCATAATGGAAAAACATATACTAAAACAACAATTATCAATAGCTTATCATTAATTGTTTTGTATGAACTGAATAAGTTTCACACAAACAATATAAGCGTTCACCTTCATGCAATATATCTAGTACATATATAAACTCATTTCATGGTACTCAGTTCTTTCCGCAGCAACATGTGCCACTACTTCCTTCAACGCAACTGCTCTTATCCTTGTCATAACCTCGGTTAACACAGTTAGCCTTGCACGCAATGTTGCCACTAGCTCGGACTGGTGGCGAACAATACTCCACAGATGTACACAGGTCAGTATCTATGCACAAAGCATAATAGAGATATATATTACCCATCAGGAAAATATGTGTTTGTGTATCCAAATACAAGTGAAAAGATCAGGAAAGGAAGAAGAAAACCATACCTATGTAACGCTCTGCTGCATGACCTGAGAAGACAGTGGCGGCCATGGCTACAAGAGCTACGAAGCATAGGGCCCGTGTGTAGTTCTGCATACGTGCCATGGGAGATAGTTAGCTATTCCATTCCTTCTAATGTTGTGTGTTGATTTTTCCGAATGCATGTTCTTTGCGTGGGTGCTTGTGTTTATATTGAGGGAAAGCTAGCAGTGTTGGAGATTAACACGGAAGAAAATTTTGGAGTGAATTTATTTCTTGCCTTCTATAGTTTTGTAGTTAATAAATGCCACGTTGTACATATCCTTGATATAATCTCCACAATAAATTCTTGCCATTTAATCGTATTATGTATTAATGCATCCTTATCTGCATTGTGTTAATGCTTCCTTATCCTCATTAATCTCTACTTATAAATGGGGAGTTGGTAGTCTTGCCTCACTCCCATCAACTATAATTCAAACCTTATATTATGCCCGCGACCGTCATACAAACGACATTTTGCTGAAGCGCAACCAAGTTGGGCCAGCCCATTTGATGCGTGCATTAACTCAATCAAATCGGCACTTTCCCAAAACAACTTCATCCGTCAACTCATTCAAATCAAATCATAAAAAAATCTCAACGAAATCCAAAATTTACTTGTCTTCCACTACTCATACCCAAATCAAACCAAATCTTACCAAAACATCGGCTATAGTCAAAATTGGCTTCGCAGTTGGCATGTTCGCACCTTTTTTTCCTTCTATTTTTGTTTTTTGGTTTTCCTTCTTTTATACTTCGTTTTTATAAGATCACCATATTATTTTGTTCTCGGCACTTTCAGATGGTCTTATAAAAAATGAAGTATAAAAAAGTGTTGCTTTTGTTTTATAAGACCAATAAAGTGTTGATTTGAATTGTCATGCTGGTCTTATAGTATGTCAAAAATTGTAAAATGGGCAGCAAATAAAGTGACGTTTTTTATAGTCAAAAAGTGTTGATTTTGTTTTATAAGACCAACATATTGTTTTTTCTTCAATTTTTTATAGGACCAAAATACTATTAGAATCAACACTTTCCGAAAAAAAATCCAAACAAATCGGCACTTCCCCAAAAAAATGTCATGCATTAACTCAATCAAATCAAATCTTAAGAAAATCTCAATGAAATACAAACTTCCACTACTCATACCCAAATCAAATCTTGCCAAAACATCGACTATAGTCAAAATTGGCCGGCCCATTTGTGACATACGCGTGTATTTTTTTATTTTTCTGTTATTTTATTTTTTTGTTTCCTTTATTATGTTTCTTTTTTTATGACCAACATATTATTTTGTGCTGGGCATACTATTAGGATCGACACTTAAAAAAAACGAATCAACACTTTCTCGAAACAACGTCAAGCATTAAGTCAATCAAATCAAATCTTAGCAAAATATCAAATAAAACCAAACATTCCTTGCCTTCCATTACTCATAACCAAATCAAATCAAATCTTACGAAAAAATAACTATAATAAATGTTGCCGACCCATTTGACACATGCACGTGTTTTTTCTTCAAAGTTTCCTTTTTGGTTTCCTTCTATATTCATTTTTTCTATGACCAACCTATTATTTTGTGCTCGACATTTTATCAGAATCAACACAGACCTATATGCCATGGTGAGTTGGTAGCGTCGCCTCCATTCCGGTTAAACCTCCACCACCCATTTTTCTAAACCAGCTTTTAGCCCACTTATGTACTTAATCCGGTTTTTACATTCCAATTCCACACAAATAATGTAGATCAATCTTCGTTATAGAAATCAATCTCGCTAATCATTCTTTAAAGACCAAATCTACGGAAAGGAATCAATGTTTGGTAAAACAATGCTACATTGATGGAAAGGAATCAATCACATATCTACAGTCTCTCTCTTTATTATTAAGGGCAATCTATTATTAAATTGCAATGCATAGTAGTCCTCGTTGGTTCCCACAACTCCCATCGAATGAAGGGACGCTCCATCGATTTTTTTATTGTTCCCCTCCCATTGGTTTAACTGATTTTTTTATTCGTAATTTAGCATGCATCCCATGAGCCTATCTTCCGTCTATCTTCAGTGGTCGATTCCCCACCGTGTAGGGATCCTCCTACAGAATGAGGTTGTCGCTCCACCGCTCGATTCCTCCTTTCTGCTTGACTAGGGTTTCTATATCAAGTTGCCTACACCACCATGTGCACCTACCAATGGATGTCATCCTTCCTCCACCATGTTGAGCGACCCCGACCCTCGACAGTGACTGTTGCCCGCTCTGTAGCTGGTCGAGGACATGGCGGGAAGGTGGAGGTGGAGGAGTTGCGGCATCAAACTCTCCCCCGGCGATTTAAAGTCATATGCTCTGCAGCACCCGCTTGCACTACAAAAAAAAGACACATCCATGACATTTTGGGCCGAACGAAAAAAAATTCTGTCGTACATATGACACTTCTTTGACGATATTTGTGACAAAACCCGGTATCATCATAGATGTGGTGGGCTGTGAGGGAGTCCTGGATTAGGGGGTGTCCGGATAGCCGGACTATAACCTTTGGACGGACTCTTGGACTATGAAGATACAAGATTGAAGACTTTGTCCCGTGTCCGGATAGGACTTTCCTTGGCGTGGAAGGCAAGCTTGGCGATACGGTTATGTAGATCTCCTCCCATTGTAACTGACTCTGTGCAACCCTAACCCTCTCCGGTGTCTATATAAGCCGGAGGGTTTTAGTCCATAGGACGAACAACAATCATACCATAGGCTAGCTTCTAGGGTTTAGCCTCTCTGATCTCGTGGTAGATCTACTCTTGTACTACCCATATCATCAATATCAATCAAGCAGGAGTAGGGTTTTACCTCCATCGAGAGGGCCCGAACCTGGGTAAAAACATTGTGTCCCTTGTCTCCTGTTACCATCCGCCTATACGCACAGTTCGGGACCCCCTACCCGAGATCCGCCGGTTTTGACACCGACATTGGTGCTTTCATTGAGAGTTCCTCTGTGTCGTCACTATTAGGCGCGATGGCTCCTCCGATCATCAACAGCGACGCGGTCCAGGGTGAGACTTTTCTCCCCGGACAGATCTTCATATTCGGCGGCTTTGCACTACGGGCCAACTCGCTTGGCCATCTGGAGCAGATCGAAAGCTACGCCCCTGGCCATCAGGTTAGATTTGGAAGTTTGAACTACATGGTTGATATCCGCGGGGACTTGATCTTCGACGGATTCGAGACACAGCTGAGCGCGCCGCACTGTCATGATGGGCATGATCTAGCTCTGCCGCCGAACAGTGCCCTGGAGGCCGCACCCATGTCCGCTCCTACCCTTAGCTCGGAGCCGACTGCGCCAATCGAGGATGGGTGGCTGGACCCTGCCTCGGGGGCTGCAATCTCTACGGCGACTGAGCCGAACACCAGCCATGTCCTTTGCGAAGCCCGTGACTCAGAGGTGCCGAACTCCTCTCCGGACTCCGAACCCTCCGCGCCCCTGCCAATCGAATCCGATTGGGCGCCGATCGTGGAGTTCACCTCCGCGGACATCTTTCAGCACTCGCCCTTCGGCGACATTCTAAATTCACCAAAGTCTCTCTCTTTATCAGGAGAGTCCTGGTCGGACTATGGTCAGCAAGGTTGGGATGCGGATGACGGAGAAATTCGACGCCCACCCACCACGCACTTCGTAGTCACTGTCGATGATTTAACCGACATGCTCGACTTCGACTCCGAAGACATCGACGGTACGGACGCCGATGTAGGAGACGACCAGGAACCAGCGCCTATAGGGCACTGGAAAGCCACCTCGTCGTATGACATATACATGGTGGACACCCCAAAAGAAGGCAATGGCGACGGAACAACGGGGGATGACCCCTCCAAGAAGCAAACCAAGCGCCGGCGTCAATAACGGTGAAACCGGCATGGGAGACAATAACACCCCGGACAGTGCCGAAGACAATCCCCTCCAGCAAAACTCAGCGCAGGAGGATGGAGAAGCCAGCCCTCCTAAGAGGGCGGCAGACAGAGAGGAAGAGGATGATAATTACATGCCTCCCTTCGAAGACGAGGCAAGCCTCGGCGACGACAAATTTGTCGTGCCTGAGGATCCCGCCGAACAAGAGCGCTTTAAGCACAGGCTTATGGCACGGCGAGTAGCCTTAAGAAAAAACAGCAACAACTTAGAGCTGACCAAGACTTGCTAGCCGACAGATGGACTGAAGTCCTTGCGGCCGAGGAATATGAACTCGAATGCCCCTCCAAGAGCTACCCAAAGCGCAGGCTGCTACCCCGATTAGGGGAGGAATCGCTTAAACCTACATCACCAGCGCATGATGCGGCTGACTGGCCACCTCGTGGCCACGACAGAGAGGCCTCACGACCCTCCGCTCAAGCCGCACCCCGGCATCGCTCAAAAAATACCAAGGCATGGGGAACGCGCTAGACCTGCGCGATATGTTGGAGGACAAGGCAAGGCAAACAAGATCGATCTACGGATCGCATGGGCGCCCCACGACACGAGACGATAACCGTCACGCCAGATACAGCAAATCCGGCCGGTCCGAACACAACAGACAAAGCTCATTGGAGCTACGCCATGATATAGCCCAGTACAGAGGCGCCGCACACCCACTATGCTTCACAAATGATGTAATGGATCATCAAATCCCCGAGGGTTTCAAACCCGTAAATATTGAATCATATGATGGCACAACAGATCCTGCGGTATGGATCGAGGATTATCTCCTTCATATCCACATGGCCCGTGGCGATGATCTACATGCCATCAAATACCTCCCACTCAAGCTTAAAGGACCAGCTCGGCATTGGCTTAACAGCTTGCCTGCAGAATCAATTGGTTGTTGGGAGGACCTGGAAGCCGCATTCCTCGACAATTTCCAGGGCACCTATGTGCGACCACCAGACACCGATGACCTAAGCCACATAATTCAGCAGCTAGAGGAATCGGCCAGACAATTCTGGACACGGTTCCTAACCAAGAAAAATCAAATCGTCGACTGTCCGGACGCAGAGTCTCTAGCAGCCTTCAAGCATAACATCCGTGACGAATGGCTTGCCCGGCACCTAGGACAGGAAAAGCCGAAATCTATGGCAGCCCACACGACACTCATGACCCGCTTTTGCGCGGGAGAGGACAGCTGGCTGGCTCGTAGCAATAACATGACCAAGAGCCCTGGTAATTCAGATACCAAGGACAACAATGGCAGGTCGCGTCGCAACAAGCACAAGTGCCGCATTAACGGTGACAATGCTGAGGATACAACAGTTAATGCCGGATTTATAGGCTCTAAACCCGGTCAGCGAAAAAAGCCATTCAAAAGAAATACCCCGGGCCCGTCCAGTTTGGACTGAATACTCGATCGCTCGTGCCAGATACATGGCACCCCCGAAAAGCCAGCCAATCACACCAACAGGGATTGTTGGGTGTTCAAGCAGGCCGGTAAGTTAAATACCGAAAACAGAGACAAGGGGCTGCACAACGACGAGGATGAAGAGCCCTGGCCGTCGAACAATAGTGGACAGAAGGGCTTCCTCCCACAAGTGCGGATGGTGAACATGATATACGCAACCCACATCCCCAAGAGGGAGCGGAAGCATGCGTTAAGGGACTTATACGCGTTGGAGCCAGTCGCCCCAAAGTTCAACCCATGGTCCTCCTGCCCAATCAATTTCGATCGAAGGGACCACCACACTAGCATCCGTCATGGCGGATTCGCCGCATTGGTTCTAGACCCAATCATTGACGGATTTCACCTCACTAGAGTCCTCATGGACGGCGGCAGCAGCCTGAACCTGCTTTATCAGGATACAGTGCGGAAAATGGGCATAGATCCCTCAAGGATTAAACCCACCAAAACGACCTTTAAAGGCATCATACCAGGTGTAGAGGCCAATTGTACAGGCTCAGTTACACTTGAAGTGGTCTCCGGATCCCCGGATAACTTCCGAAACGAGGAGTTAATCTTCGACATAGTCCCGTTCCGCAGTGGCTATCACGCACTGCTCGGACGAACCGCTTTGCAAAGTTCAATGCGGTGCCGCACTACGCATACCTCAAGCTCAAGATGCCAGGCCCTCGAGGAGTAATCACGGTCAATGGAAACACCGAACGCTCTCTCCGAACGGAGGAGCATACGGCGGCCCTCGCGTCGGAAGTACAAAGCAGCCTCTCAAGGCAATTCTCTAGTCCGGCTATTAAACGTCCAGACACTGTCAAGCGCGCCTGGAGTAACCTATAACAAGACCGCTTGGCACGGTCCGAGCAAGCGTAGCAAAGCGGCCCCAACCCCAGCCCTCGCGAAACGGCAAAATCAGTGCTACGCGTACATAATTACGCTCTGAAAATACCATGGGAAAATGGGAAGGGGCACCATCATGGCACGCCCGCAACGCGGCTTAACCGCACTAGGGGCTGCCGTTTTTGTCATTTTTTCTTACTTTCAGGACTCCACTCTCCGGAGGACCAGGTCGGCAGTACAACTGCCGCACAAACGATACAACAACCAGGGAAGCAGAAATCTACGTCGCACTATGGAACTCCTAGGTGGTCTCTATAACAGGCAGTATACCTGTTTCACATGCCATTCCTCAACCTGCCCCTGGAGGGGATATGTTAAATAGTCCCATCTCACGCTTACCGCACTATTTGTATCGTTCTGCTTTTTGCAGCAGCCGTTTAAAATAAAGTAATGCTTAGCTTCAGCTTATTATCGCATTCTTTATTCATTCCTTTTTTAATTCATATGTTCAATTATGACATGTAGCACCCGTACAGTTTGGTGCGGCCAATACGCCAGGGGCTCAAGCACCCCATAATACGGCGTGAGAAGTTCGAACACTTTCACAAGTGCGGCCCTCCGAACTTATAGCTGTAACATCCTAAATTTTCAATTTGGAATGTTATACATTAGAGCATCATTGCATATCATATTTCTTTTGCTTTTGGTTTTGATCCTAGAAATTCTACGCAACTCAAGGACCCACGGAGAGAGTTGGGGATTTCGTTATTTTCATATTTGAGTTTTCTCAAATTTTGAGAATAGGATCATTTGATTTTAATTATTTTATCATCAAATATTTGTATTACAAAAATAAGAGAAAGGGAATAAAATGACTTTCCCAAAATAAAGAAATATTGAGGATTTAATAATAAAATCAAATAAGATTTTATTTCGGAGTTTTTTCGCTATTTTATTAGAATTTAGGAAAAATATGCGTTTTTCAAAATTGCATTTAGGCCCCAAATAAATGTTCACTTTGTCCGGCTTGATTTTAGAAGTCGGGAAAAATTTATTTCAGGATTTTTGGAGTCTGTTTAGTATTTATTTTAGTTTTTTCCGCACGTTATTGTTTTAAAAAATGCAACCGACCTAACCGGGCCGTGTCCGACTAGGACTCTGGCCCGGCAGGCTTTATAAGCCGGCCCACCCCGGACCGAAACCCTAGCCCCAGCCCCGCCCGAGAGCCGCACCGCCGCCGGCTCGCGCCGCCGCCGCCTGCACGCCGCCGCCACCGCACGCCGCGCCGCACGCCGCCTCCCACCGCCGCGCCGCCACCTGCCGTCGCCGAAGCTGCCGCCCGCCGCCTCGTCGCCCGCCGCCCGAGGTCCCCTCGAAAGCCTAGCCCCAGCCCCGCCCGATCCCCGCGCCGCCACCCGCTCGCGCCGCCGCCGCCGCACGCCGCCCGCACGCGCCGCCGCCGCACGCCGCGCCGCACGCCATCGCGCCACCGCCTGCCGCCTCGTCGCCCGCTGCCCGAGGTCGCCTCGAAAACCGCGCCGCCGTTTTTTCAAAAAACCGTTCGGTTTTTCCATCGGTTTTCGTCGGTTTTTTAGTTTCCGTTTTTTTTATTTAGATCGGTTTTTTTGGTTTAGGTTAATTAGCGAGCGTTCGCTCGTTCGTTCGTTTTAACGAACATGTTCATCGTTTAGATCCAGATAACAAACGTTCGTTCGTTAATCTGTTCGTCGTGTTTCTTTTTCTCGGATTTTCCGTGATTATTTGCTGATCGCGATTTCTGATCCGATTTTTGTTTTAGTATAACTTTTCGCTCGTTTATCGGAATCAGGCGATTCATACGCCTAGAGTTTCGTCTCGAAACCTTCTATCCATTTAACCAACTTAAACAAGTTTTTGTTTCTGTAAAATTTGACTTAGATCCAGATTATTAGAACGAAGTTGTTTTCTTTCGCCGTTTGACTTTCGTTGCTTCGTTCGATTTGATTCTTTTTGCAAACCGGAGTTCTTAACTTGAACTTTATGGTTAGTTCTCTTATTTGATTTTTACCCGTGCATTAGATAAGTACTTATTGTATGCTTGTTTGTTTGTCTGCGATAGAATACCCGAAGTGCGCCGCATGTTACTTCGAATCTCTAGGTTTCGCGCATCATCATCAAGGCAAGTAACACTTTGATCATACCTCTTTTACTACCCAGTTTTTTTATTGCATTAGATCAATCCTCAAATATTGCATGATTAGGGTCTAATTAAACAGTGGGATGGGAAGTAGATGAGGTAGTACCTATTACCTAATTTATTATCAAACCTTTGGGAGTTACTTCTACGTTTGTTTATTATGCCATGCTATGCTGGTAGACGTGGATTGGGTGAGTGATATCCATGACAGATGTGAGATTGTTAATTAATGGTTCATCTAAGGTGGCAACTTAAACACACATCTGGGTGGATTGAGGTACCTGGTTTCCAGGATTTGCCTATTTCTTTTAGACCGCCAACCAGGCTCAAAGGGATCATGAGATTATTCATACTAGAAACTTGTGTGCAGCCACAAGCCATTATGGGCTCTGGCATTGTTGAATAAGTCGTGCGAACTCTTACAATGGTAGACTAGCAGATGTAGGGGATGTAGGTGGTACGGTCTACCCGATCGTAAGGTGCTAGCGCTTCTGAAAGACTATGTCTCGGTCATTCGTTTCTCAAACACCATGTAGTGCGAGAAATCCAACGGAGGCGATCGAGTCTTATGGGGAAAAGTGCACAAACCTCCGTAGAGTGTACAAGCTAATCATGGTTAGCCGTGTCCCCGGTTATGGACGTTTTGAGTATCTAGTACTTGGATATCCTATGAATCTCATCATGTTACTTTAATTAATTTTGTTGGGTTTTAATGATGATTACTTTAATTGGGATTGAGGATGCTGTCAACCATTCTCAATGTTTAACAACCACCATGATAGTTAAATAAATTTATTCCTTTGCAGTAGGGAAAAATTGGCTTAACGCAATACTGTAACCATAGAGCTTTCCACCAGCCATATATGCATGTAGTATAGGCTTAATCTTTCATTACTCTCGATGTGTTACATTGCATATACGCATATTGACTTACTTTTATTAGACTCCTGCGAATGTTATTAGATCCTCTATTCGGCTTTTCTTTCCGAACGCCAAACAGAGCATCAGGGGCTACTGTCTATGCGGTAATATTTTCACGTATTTTTTACATACCTCAAAGCCTGTTAGCAGGCTGGCACAGGCTTCAGTCAGCCCACTTTTAGCGGACTAAACCTTCTGGATCACCGCACTCATAATAGTGCGGTGCTCCTCGTCGATGGAGGCGCTGTTAAGCACCTCTAGCAAATTATCCGGTGCCTCCGGTTGGGCGGAGGTCACCGGAGTCGTAGGCTTGCCCTTCTTACTAGGGGGCCGCCTGCTGGACTCCGAAACCCTTGAAGGTTCCGGTGCGGTGTCTGGCCCAGGGCCGGACTTGGAGCCCTTGGGGGTTTTGTCCCCTTGGCGCCTAGAGTCCGGGAGGTCGCCTTGCGGCGCCTCCAGGACCACCACCTCCTGGCTTGGAACCTCTTAGGACAACACCTCGGCGTCGTCCGTAGGGCGGGGGGAGGTAGCGGTCGGAAGCGAATTCACATCCGACGAATCCAGGGAACCGCTCAACGATACGTCGAGCCGGTCTTTGGGCGGACTGCATAATTATATTCGGCGTCAGGAAAAGCTATGCAATAAAGGAACGCCATGAGTCATTCTGGTATCCGAACACTTACAATTTTGCCACGGGCTTGGTCCTGTGCGGCCACTCCTCTTCGCCGTCGTCGGCGTTGGTGGAGTAGTCCGGAGGAAGGGTCCTTCCTTTCTTGGACCCTACGGCCTCCCCAGTTGGGGCGGCCTTCCTTTTCTTCTCTCCCCCCGCTGGGGGAGAGACCTCTCTTTCCTCCTCCACGTCTTCGTGGGAGGAGTCTGCCTCGGAGTCATCGGACGATGAATCCGACTCCACCGGGCGTCGGGAACTCTTTCAGGTTCCCGTGGCCTTCTTCTCCGGCACCACATAGGGGTCCGGAACCAGCATCTCCGCCAAGCGGGCGTCCGCTGGGTCTTCGGGCAAAGGAGCCGGACAATTGATCTGTCCGGACGTCTCCTGCCAATCCTTTCAAAGATAAGGGAGCTTAGATCCCGCATAGAGTCAAACTATGAAAGATAAATATCCTGTAAGAGGTCAAAACAGCTTACCGCGTTGGCTTGACGCTGCGCGCTGAATCCACGATCCTTGGTAGCGGATGGGGGAGCCTCAGCGCCCTTGAATAGCACCTTCCAGGCATCTTCGTACGTTGTGTCGAAGAGCCTTCTCAGAGTTCGGTGCTGGGCCGGATTGAACTCCCACAAGCTGAAAGCCCGTTGTTGGCACGGGAGGATCTGGCGGATGAGCATGACCTGGACTACATTGACAAGTTTGAGCTTCTTGGTCACTAGGCTTTGGATGCATGTTTGGAGTCCGGTCAGCTCTCTTTTTTCCCCACGGCAGGCCCTTCTCTTTCCAGGAGGTGAGCCGTGTTGGGATTCCGGATCGGAACTGTCAGGACCGGTTTTCCAATAAAACATTTATTGAAAAGCCGACCCTTGTGCTGACCAGTACAGAAGAATTCTCCTTACTGGCAGACAAAACCTTGATACAGAAATCCAGCCGTACTAAATATTATACAAGGTTGAGCTGAGGATGCTCAACAATTTATTACAAGCACGCCGATATTATACATAAAGGCGTATACGACACAAGGGTATGGTGGCATAACTACTGACTCGTAATAAAGGTGGATATGTCACAGTGGAGTGGGTGACACGACTCCGAAATCTTACAGCTCATCAAGCGTCGGAGTGAGGCTTGATGATTATATTTGGGTAGCGGAAGCATATATAATACAAGTGATCAATTCCAGGATCGCACGTGACTGACTGGGACTCCTCTAGGCGTCGGACTCGCTATCGAACTCTTCATCCATAAGATCGCCCTTCGTCAACATCTGGCCAAATCAACAAGCTAGGTGAGTACTTTGAATGTACTCGCAAGACAGTTTGGACATAAGATATAACAAATGTAAACATGATGCACATGAGCAGGTTAGTATGCACAATCAAATAAATAAATTTGCACTGCACGATAAATAAAAGGAAGTCAGGCGGTAGTCCTCCCGAAACCTCGATAAAATAACTGAAAACCGATCGGGTGTCTGAAGCGACGCCTCGAAAGGTAAAAATAAATAAACATGCCGCAGTCGGGCGTCGGTGCGACACCACATAAAGGGCTTATATTGAAACGTAAATAACAGAGCATCCACAGTCGGACGTCTAAGTGACATCTCGAAAAGGGCTTATAACGAAATTAAATGACAAGAGTGCCATAGTCGGTCGTCTGAGCGACATGACATAAAGGGTTATATCAAAAGTAAACAACAATAATGCCTCAGTCGGACGTCTGAGCGACATCACATAAAGGGCTTATATCAAAAGTAAACAACAATAATGCCTCAGTTGGACGTCTGAGCAACATCACATAAAGGGCTTATAGTTTATCATTCAAATTGAAGTAGTTTGTGAATTTAAATTATCACAAGGAAATACTTAGCACATAATAATCGACTGGTTAGTTCATTCATAGAAATAACATTCAGCTGAGTTTACCATTCTCAGTTTCAAACTTATTCTCCGAAGATTGTCACTGGGTTGACACTGAGACGAACACTGACACTGAGATGATGTCCAAGTCCTTACTTGTAGACATGGATACTCGAATGATTTTGACTCTACAGAGTTTGTACTCTTTAACCACAGCCAACGGATTTCAGTAGTCACAAGGGCTAGTTCCGTTTGTGGTGTTTTAGAACAAACACGTCTAACCAGTACACACCCATTCCACATTCCGCTGCCAGGAATCACCCTCGGCAACGTTCAAGAAAAACCTTAAGACGGGAAGGCCACAACCTCGAATAGCATGGGATCAAATTTATATCGCGCGCTCTAAGGGGTGCCCCCTCTCGGTCCCAACCGGAAACACCCATGCCCCCTGACCGGATGACGGGCTTTAATCCAGGGCCATGGAACCCTCATCGCGATCCCTCTGTTTGGTGTGTACACGGAAAGAGGTTTGCATCTTACTAAACCGCACTCTTTGCAGAAAACATGTGGCAGCACGAAGGGGAAACGAACGGGATCGAGACTTGATCCTCGTTGACACTGGAGTTACACGGTTAACGTAAGGCTGGCATGCTTCAACAATACCATCTTACAACCTATCATGCCACCACAGGCTCAGGTTGTCTTATCATATGAACGTATCAAACTGCGAAGCTCACCGGTAGCTTACCTTGCAAGTAACATAACATTCACTAATGCTTATATAAACATGCCATGAGAAAGGACTACTCGAACAAACATGCAAAACACTCATCATATCAAAGGTTCAAACATGCTTGCCTGGTTCGGAGTAGTCGGAGTCTAGCTCGGTGAAGTTTCGTCTCCTTTATCTCCTTCGGTATCTACGTATTAAAAGAAAATCGGATACTACATAAATACCGTGCGTGCACAAAAAGTATCTCAAATATTTTTCAAATAAATATGACAAAAAACTAGACATAAAAACAAAGATGACAGAAAAAGATTCAAGTCAAAATCATCTTTTATTTAAAAGTTATAAGGGTTTTAGTCCAGGGGCCTTTCTGTAATGAAACAGAAAGTTTCCAGGGTTTATATTATAAAAACAAAAAATGTTTCGTTAAGGAATACGCCATCCAACAGGGAAAACGTATTCTGCCCGAAGGAGTTTTTAGAAAACGGTTCGAAAAAGAGAAAAAGCTGACGGGGGGTCCCACCCGTCAGGTTTGAAAATCAAAACAAGGCACTGGCGCCCGAGGGCCGCGGTGGTCGCCGGCGGTGATCCACGGCGAGGCAGGGGAAAAGGAGGGTACCAGCGTGTTCACCGAGTTCTTCCGCACCTGAGGGTGGCGGAGTTGGTCGTCGGCGAGCACCACGTCGACGGCGGCCCCAACTCCGGCGGACGGCGGCTCGGGTGATGGTGGATCTCGTCGGGGAAGGCTGCAAAAGCCAAATTTAGGCTTAGGTTAGGTGATTGAGTGCCCTAGGAGGCTACTGGCGGGGGTTGTATTTCTAAATTTGACACAGTGCCTTCCGTGACCATCACCAAGTTGAGTTTGGAGAATTCGTGTTGATATTCAGGTCACAAGCTATGTGGACTGTCGTTGTCTGAGCTGGGGTTCCGACTAAGAGCATCTGCCACTACATTTGCTTTTCCTGGATGGTAGTGGATGCCAACATCATAATCTTTCACTAATTCCAACCAGCGCCGTTGCCGTAAGTTGAGCTCTGGCTGTGTGAAAATATATTTGAGACTTTTGTGGTCCGTATATATTTCACAACGATTTCTAAGCAAAAAGTGTATCCACTCTTTGAGTGCATGAATGACAGCTGCCAATTCTAAGTCATGAGTGGGGTAATTTTCTTCATGCTTTCGAAGTTGTCTGGAAGCGTATGCGACTACTTTACCCTCTTTTAATAGCACGCATCCGAGGCCTTTTCGGGATGCGTCACAATACACTTCAAAACTTTTGTGTATGTCGGGTAGAACCAATACTGGTGTTGTTGTTAATTTTCTCTTGAGTTCTTGGAAACTTTTCTCGCAAGGGTCATTCATACAAATTTCTTATCCTTCTTGAGTAACTGTGTCATTGGTTTCGCTATGGTGGAGAACCCCTCAATGAACCTTCGGTAGTATCCATCCATTCCCAAAAAACTTCGGACATCTATTACGTTGGCTGGTGGTTTCCAGCCATGTACGACCTTGACTTTTTCTGGGTCCACGGCAACACCTTCTTGGGTTAATACGTGGCCTAGAAAACCAACCTATCTTAACCAAAATTCACACTTCCTGAATTTGGCGTATAATTGGTGCTTCCTTAATTCTCCCAGTACAATCCTGAGATGTTCTGCATGCTCTTCTGGTGTCTTAGAGTATACTAGAATATCATCAATGAATACCACAACAAACTTGTCCATAAATTTCATAAACACCTTGTTCATAAGTAGGATAAAATATGCGGGGGCATTTGTTAGTCCAAACGGCATTATTGTAAACTCATATAATCCGTATCTAGATGTGAATGCTGTCTTAGGGATATCCTCTGTCCGTACTTTTAATTGATGATATCCTGATCTTAAACAAATTTTTGAGAAAACTTTAGCTTGTGCGAGCTGGTCAAATAAGTCATTTATCCGTGGCATCGGATATTTATTTTTGATGGTGACTATGTTGAGTGCTCGATAATCTATGCATAATCTCAGTGTCCCATCCTTTTTCTTGGCAAATAATACTGGTGAACCCCAAGGTGAGGAGCTGGCTCGTATAAATCCTTTGTCCAGTAATTCTTTTATTTGCTTCTTTAATTCTACCAACTCGGAGGGTGCCATCCTATAGGGTTTCTTGTAAATGGGGGTGGTTCCAGGTGCTAGTTCAATGCTGAATTCTATTTCCCGGTCTGGCGGCATGCGTGGTAGTTCTTCGGGAAATACGTCAGGGAACTCACATACCACTGGAAGTTTCCTTAGCTCTGAAATGTCCACTTTGTTCAACTTTGGTTGTCGTGATCTTGGTCTTTCTTGAGCTGCGACTCTTATTGTCTTCCCGTGGTGATGAGTGAGAATTACCGTCTGGCCGAAGCAATCGATAAATCCTTTGTTGGTGGTTAACCAATCCATTCCTAGGATAACATCCAGCCCTTCATTCTCCAATACAATGAGATTTGCTTGAAACTTTAGTCTTTCAAACTCAATAAACACACCTTGGCAGTAACTCTGAGTGATTTGCTTATTCCCGAGGCACTTGATGATCATGGATTTTTCCAAAGGAAGCATCAAAAAATCATGTTGCAAAGCAAAACTCTTTGAAATGAACGAGTGGGAAGCTCCAGAATCAAACAAAATCGTGGCAGGTATTGTGTTGACAGGGAACATACCGAGTACGATATCCGGGGCATTCTGTGCTCCCTCCTTGGTCACATGGTTCAGGTGACCCTTCTTGTGATTGTTATTGGGGTTGAAGTTGTTATGCTTGGGTGCCGAGCTGTTTCCATTGTTGTTCAGTTTTGGGGCCGAGTTTCTTGGCTTTGGGCACTGTTTAGCATAGTGTCCTTCCTCTCCACAAGCGTAGCAAGTAACACCCGGGCGATATGTAAAGTCCTTGTCCCTTGCGTGAATTTGTTTGTTTGGGCGTGAAACATTGGTTGTGGGTCTGCTCGCTCCAATCCTCTGAGGGTCAGTCTTGTTCCGGTTGTTGCGAGCATGAGTAGTCTTGTCCCTTTTTCGCTTGCGAAATTCCTCCAAGCTGTGGTGCTCATTTTCTAATGTAATGGCCTTGTCCACAAGTGTTTTGAAATCCGGAAAGGTGTGTACGAACAGCTGGCATTTAAGTGCTGGTGCCAGACCGTCCAGAAACTTCTCCATCTTTTTGTTCTCCGCCCTATGCTCTTCGTTGGCATAACGAGATAATAGAGTAAACTGACTATTGTAATCAGTCACTCTCATGCTTCTCTGCTTGAGGTCATCAAATTCCATTTTCTTGATCTTCATAATGCTTCTGGGAATGTGCGCCCCACGAAATCCTTCTTTAAAATCTTCCCATGTGATATTGTTTTCATTGGGGTGCGTGTGTAGGAAATTCTCCCACCATGATGTGGCTGCTCCCATGAGATAGTGAGGTGCATAAAGTACATTCTCATGGTCTAAACACTGTGCAGTAATTAGCTTCCTTTCAATGTCTCGAAGCCAATCATCGGCCTCAAGAGGTTTATCAGTGTGAGAGAACGTTGGGGGACGCGTCTTCTGTAGTTCAGACAATTTGGAGTGTTGTTGATATGGTTCACGGTGGTTTCCCATATAGATAACATGGTTCATCATTTCTTGATGCTGTTGCTGGCTTTGCTCATAAAGGCGGGATACTTGAGAAAATGTTGTTTCACTGCCTTGCTGACCTTACTGTCCCTGTGTGAAATTGTTACTCATCTAGGTACCATAATTTTCTTCCAGCGGACTTGGCACGGAACGAGTCCAGGGACGAGGCATATTCCACTCTGGGGTATTTTTGCAAAAACTCATGAGAAAAACCTAAGTGGCATAAATAAATAATTTTATAAAGGCGGAAATTTTAAGAACTCCAACATTTCCAGGAAAATACTTGATTGCGCAAGGAGAAGGACCGCTCAGTACATATCTTACACGCAAGCCGTAATTATACAATACATCACTCAGGATGTGCGTACACATTCCTGACATGTTATTTAGGCTAGTGCTCTTCTCCGAGATCCTACATGATGTGCACACAAACTACTTCTCACCAAACCTATCATACAAGCTGGCACATCGCGTGGTTGCTATGCGTACTCAGTCGGAGATGGAGAACACTTCCTTCAGCCTGCCGATTGTAAGACCCAGTGGTGCTGAAGACTCAACCTCCTCCTCGCTAATAGGCTCCAGGCGTGAAGTACTGGGTTGCGGAGCTGGCGCGGGTGTGGCAGGTGGTGCAGCTCTGACTGTAGTAGGAGCAATGACCTGGTCAAACTCCTCAGTGGTAGGTAGGCGGCGAGCGGTGGCTAAGATGGCAGGTGTATAGGATGCTGAGGACGAGACGAATGTCTGTGGTGGTGCCATATGGAGGAGCTCCCTCCTGTCGGCGGAGAAGCCATGAATGGAATCCATACGGGCTGCTACAAAATCGTCCACGAGGTTGTCAAAAGCTGCCTCAAGCGCTTTGAGGTACTCAACAAGCATTTCAATAGCCTCATTTCTCTCTCCCCTAGCGCAAGCGAATGCATAGTGAAAAGTGTATGGCACGTGGCATGGGAGGTAGCGGTAGCGACGAGTCTTCATGGAAGGGAGAACATCCCGGAGGCGGGCTATTGCCTCACGGGCAGCCATCTGCATGGCATGCCTCTCCGTAGGCATGGCCCTCCCAACAAATCGGAAGCGGCGGAACTCGGAGCGTCCTCCCTTGAACTGAACCGCGGCCTGGTACATAGACAAACTGTCGTTGAGCTTGTGCTGGTAGAGTGTGAACTCTGGACGAACTGATGGCCCGATCGCGATCTTGGCGATGTAGATGAGAAGCTTGATGAACCCCTCAGGAACATTGGCGAACACCTGTGACTCACAGCCATTGCCAGCCATCTACAAAAGTAGACAAAAATTCCGAATAGTCAAGTCATAAATTTATGATGACTAATAGAAAATTGCTATGTTTGCAAAATGCTAAAGAGCACTTATTACGCTAATAACCGATTAGCGATCGCACCTAGTGGCTTCCTATAGTCAGCCTGGCTCTGATACCAAGTTTGTTAGGACCGGTTTTCCAATAAAACATTTATTGAAAAGCCGACCCTTGTGCCGAACAGTATAGAAGAATTCTCCTTACTGGCAGACAAAACCTTGATACAGAAATCCAGCAGTACTTAATATTCTACAAGGTTGAGCTGAGGATGCTCAACAATTTATTACAAGCACGCCGATATTATACATAAAGGCAGATATGACACAAGGGTATGGTGGCATAACTACTGACTCGTAATAAAGGTGGATATGTCACAGTGGAGTGGGTGACACGACTCCGAAATCTTACAGCTCATCAAGCGTCAGAGTGAGGCTTAATGATTTTATTTGGGTAGCGGAAGCGTATATAATACAAGTGATCAATTCCAGTATCGCACGTGACTGACTGGGACTCCTCTAGGCGCCGGACTCTCTATCGAACTCTTCATCCATAAGATCGCCTTCGTCTACATCTGGCAAAATCAACAAGCCAGGTGAGTACTTTGAATGTACTCACGAGACAGTTTGGACATAAGATATAACAAATGTAAACATGATGCACATGAGCAGGTTAGTATGCACAATCAAATAAATAAATTTGCACTGCACGATAAATAAAAGGAAGTCATGCTGTAGTCCTCTCGAAATCCCGATAAAATAGCTGAAAACCGATCGGGTGTCTGAAGCGACGCCTCGAAAGGTAAAAATAAATAAACATGCCACAGTCGGGCGTCGGGGCGACAACACATAAAGGGCTTATATTGAAACGTAAATAACAGAGCATGCCATAGTCGGATGTCTAAGCGACATCTCGAAAAGGGCTTATAACAAAATTAAATGACAAGAGTGCCACAGTCGGACGTCTGAGCGACATCACATAAAGGGCTTATATCAAAAGTAAACAACAATAATGCCTCAGTCGGATGTCTGAGCGACATCACATAAAGGGCTTATATCAAAAGTAAACAACAATAATGCCTCAGTCGGACGTCTGAGCGACATCACATAAAGGCCTTATGGTTTATCATTCGAATTTAAGTAGTTTGTGAATTTAAATTATCACAAGGAAATACTCAGCACATAATCATCAACTAGTTAGTTCATTCATAGAAATAACATTCAGCTGAGTTTACCATTCTTAGTTTCAAACTTATTCTCCGGAGATTGTCACAGGGGTTGACACTGAGGTCGAAATTGAGACGAACACTGACACTGAGATGATGTCTAAGTCCTTATTCGTAGACATGGATACTCGAATGATTTTGACTCTACAGAGTTTGTACTCTTTAACCACAGCCAACGGATTTCAGTAGTCACACGGACTAGTTCCGTTTACGGTGTTTTATAAGAAACACGTCTAACAAGTACACACCCATTCCACATTCCGCTGCCAGGAATCACCCTCGGCAACATTCATGAAAAACCTTAAGACGTGGAGGCCACAACCTCGAATAGCATGGGATCAAATTGATATCACGCGCTCTAAGGGGTGCCCCCCTCTCGGTCCCAACCGGAAAACACCCATGCCCCCTGACCGGATGACGGGCTTTAATCCAGGGCCATGGAACCCTCATCGTGATCCGTCTGTTTGGTGTGTACACGGAAAGAGGTTTGCAACTTACTAAACCGCACTCTTTGCAGAAAACATGTGGTAGCATGAAGGGGAAATGACCGGGATCGAGACTTGATCGTCGTTGACACTGGAGTTACACGGTTGACCTAAGACTGGCATGCTTGAACAATACCATCTTACAACCTATCATGCCACCACAGGCTTAGGTTGTCTTATCATATGAACGTATCAAACTTCGAAGCTCACCGGTAGCTTACCTTGCATGTAACATAACATTCACTAATGCTTATATAAACATGCCATGAGAAAGGACTACTCGAACAAACATGCAAAACAATCATCATATCAAAGGTTCAAACATGCTTGCCTGGTTCGGAGTAGTCGGAGTCTAGCTCGGTGAAGTTTGCGTCTCCTTTATCTCCTTCGGTATCTACGTATTAAAACAAAATCGGATACAACATAAATACCGTGCGTGCACAAAAAGTATCTCAAACATTTTTCAAATAAATATGACAAAAAACTAGACAGAAAGACAAAGATGACAGAAAAAGACTCAAGTCAAAATCATCTTTTGTTTAAAAGTGATAAGGGTTTTAGTCTAGGGGCCTTTCTGTAATGAAACAGAAAGTTTTGGGTTTATATTATAAAACAGAAAACGTTTCGTTAAGGAATATGCCATCCAACAGGGAAAACGTATTCTTCCCGAAGGCATTTTCAGAAAACGGTTCCAAAAAGAGAAAAAGCTGACGCGGGGGGGGGGGGGGGGGGTGATCCACCCGTCAGGTTTGAAAATCGAAACAGGGCACTGGTGCCCTAGGGCCGCGGTGGTCGCCGACTGCGATCCACGGCGAGGCAAGGGAAAAGGAGGGTACCTGCGTGTTCACCGAGTTCTTCCGCACCTGAGGGTGGCGGAGTTGGTCGTCGGCGAGCACCACGTCAACGGCGGCCCCAACTCCGGCGGATGGCGGCTGAGGTGATGGTGGATCTCGTCGGGGAAGGCTGCAAAAGCCAAATTGAGGCTCGGGTTAGGTGATTGAGTGCCCTAGGAGGGTAGTGGCGGGGCTTGGGAGGCGGGGGTGCCCTCACCGAAGTGGATCGTGCCGGAGCCCGAAGAGGATCGGGGCGGCCGGAGTCGGAGAAGAAGACTTCCTCGGGGTCCCTCTAGGGGTCAAGCATAGTTCTGGCGAGGTGGAGGGAGTGGTGCTAGTCGAAGGCGGGCTCGGGGTTGCTATTTATAGCCGGCCCGAGGCGGTTGCCGAGAACTTGGAAACTCCGGCGAGTGATTACGGCGATGCAGAGGTTGAATGGGTGATTTAGGTGACTGGGCAGCTCCGCGATGGTCCACTGGTTCTACTCAAACACTAATATAGGTTGGATCTGACTTGCTCCGCGGTTTCGACGGAACGGAGCTTCGCGGGCTCGTCGGCGGAAGAGAGCGTGCCCTGTGCTTGCCAGGCCACGTCGACGGTGCTGCGGCGTGCGCAGAGGCGGGGGTGGCCACGCGGAGGGTCCGGGTGGCTTGGGTGGTGCTGGACGGCGCCGAAAGGCAGGGCCGGCCCCTGTTGGCCGCCACGGGTGGCTCTGCCACCGCAGAAGACGTCGGCGTAGGCGAGACACGTCGCCACCGACGCCCGCACCCGGCCAAGCGACCTTGCGGTGCTCTAGATAAGGAGGGGGAGCAGTGAGCAAGAGGCCAGCGCGAGCACTGGCGAGATTGATGCCAAGCTCTGAAGAAAACGACGCCGCTGACTGAACTTGACACTGAACTCTGAATTTTTTCTGAACTTTGACAGAAATAGTGCATACCAGGTGTTCAATGAAATGTTTTTGGCATGAGGAAAATTTTTTTGGAGCTGATCTTTGGTGAGGGGGTCTCTTGATGCATCTGGAGGCTGCCTGATTTTCATCAGAATTTTTGGAAAAGAAAAAGTATGAATTTCACCAAAAATGGCAATTTTGGTCCAAACTTGCAGCAAGCAAAATTTGAAAATTTTGAACTGAGGACAAGTGGATCATGATGGATCTAGGTTGGAGGTACTAAGGACTAGTCAGAGGAGTTTGTTTGGGACCAAAACTCAAAAGGAATCTGGTAGTTCCTTTGTAAGTCACCAAGGTCCAAAATAATTGATAGAAATTGTTTTGAGGATAAAATAAATAGCATAAAAATCAAAAAATGGGTTGGAACTTGCTGGAGTTGGATATTTGACTTGAACCAAAGTAGGGGGTGGATTTGGAAGAAGATATCAACATGTGACATGGCAAAAGAGAAATTTTTGAATGGGAAAAGAATAAACCCATAATCCCTAGGGTTTCTTTTTAATAGAAGGAATTTCCAGAACTTTCAAAAATGAATTTGTGTTGAGTCAAGACAAAATGAAAAGCTCTCAAGACTAAAAATTAAGGTTGAGAAGAGCACCAAAAATATTTGTCATAAAAGTTTTGAGAAGGAGAGGTTTTAAGAAAATTTTTAAATAGCCTCCTTCAAATCAAATAAAGAATTTGATAAAAACCAAATAAAAAATTTTGGGGTCTCACAACACCTTCCCCCTTAGGAAAAATCTCGTCCCCAAGATTTCAGCTGATCCTCAAATAGGTGTGGGTACTCTGCCCGGAGAGAGTCCTCTCTTTCCCATGTCACTTCATCCTCGGTGTGATTGCTCCATTGAACCTTGAAAAACTTAATTGTTTTCTGACGGGTCCTCCTTTCAGACTCTTCTAATATTTTTATTGGACGCTCCCTATAGGTGAGGTCTGGTTGCACGTCAATGCTCTCATGTGACACTTGCTTCTCCGGGTTGCTTACGCATTTCCTCAACTCTGAGACGTGGAACACGTCGTGGACGTCTGACAGCTCTTTGGGTAGGTCTAGCTGGTAGGCTACTGTGCCTCTCCGTGCAACCACACAGAAGGGTCCAATAAATCTTGGTGCTAGCTTTCCTTTAACTTTGAACCGTTGCAGGCCCCTCATTGGGGATACTCGTAGATACACATATTCACCGGGTTCAAAGCTGACCTGACGGTGTTTTCGATCGTAATAACTCTTTTGTCGGCTTTGAGCTGTGTCTTGAGCCGGTCCCTGATTTGTCTAACCTTCTCTTCAGCCTCCTTGAGCATGTCTGGGCCGAAGATACGACTGTCTCCTGTTTCTGACCAATTTAATGGAGTACGACATCTCCGCCCATACAAGGCTTCAAAAGGTGCCATTTGTAGACTGGATTGGTAACCGTTGTTGTATGCGAACTCGGCATATGGCAAGCTTTCTTCCCAACTGGTTCCATAGGTGAGGACACATGCTCTCAGCATGTCCTCTAAAATTTGGTTCACGCGTTTAGTCTGTCCATCAGTCTGGGGGTGGTATGCTGTACTGAAGGCTAGTTGAGTTCCCAGAGCCTGTTGTAAATGATCCCAGAATTTTGAGACGAACCGGGTGCCTCTGTCGGATATTATAGTCTTTGGAACTCCATGCAGACAAACTATACAGGAGAGATAAAGCTTGGCAAGCTTCTGAGTGGTGTAGGTTGTCTTTACTGGGATGAAATGTGCCACCTTGGTCAATCTATATGTGATGAGCCATATGGCATCATTTCCGTGTAGTGACCGGGGTAGTCCGACAATAAAATCCATTCCAATTTCGTCCCATTTCCACTCGGGTATCCGGTTTGGCTGCAATAGTCCCGCTGGTTTTTGATGTTCGGCTTTAATGCGTTGACAAGAATCACAACATGCAATGAAGGTGGCTATATCCCTCATCATACCGTGCCACCAAAACCTTTCCTGAATGTCCTTATACATTTTGGTTCCTCCAGGGTGGATTGAATATGGAGCGGTGTGGCCTTCAGCTAGAATTTGCTGTTTGAGGTCCTTTATATTTGGCACGCAGAGTCTGTCTCCGTACCATAATATTCCCTTATCATCTACGATGAATTCCGAAGCCTTGCCCATACTCACTTTCTTTTTTATGCCTTCGATGATGGGGTATCCATGCTGAGCTTCCTTAATCTTCTCCACAAAGGTGGGTTGTATTTCCAAATTTGACATAGTGCCTTCGTGACCATCACCAAGTTGAGTTTGGAGAATTCCTGTTGAAATTCAGGTCTCAAGCTATGTGGATTGTCGTTGTCTGAGCTGGGGTTCCGACTAAGAGCATCTGCCACTACATTTGCTTTTCCTGGATGGTAGTGGATGCCAACATCATAATCTTTCACTAATTCCAACCAGCGCCGTTGCCGTAAGTTGAGATCTGGCTGTGTGAAAATACATTTGAGACTTTTGTGGTCCGTATATATTTCACAACGATTTCCAAGCAAAAAGTGTCTCCATTCTTTGAGTGCATGAATGACTGCTGCCAATTCTAAGTCATGAGTGGGGTAATTTTCTTCATTCTTTCGAAGTTGTCTGGAAGCGTATGCGACTACTTTACCCTCTTGCATTAGCACACATCTGAAGCCTTTTCGGGATGCGTCACAATACACTTCAAAACTTTTGTGTATGTCTGGTATAACCAATACTGGTGCTGTTGTTAATTTTCTCTTGAGTTGTTGGAAACTTTTCTCGCAAGCGTCAGTCCATACAAATTTCTTATCCTTCTTGAGTAACCGTGTCATTGGTTTCGCTATGGTGGAGAACCCCTCAATGAACGTTCGGTAGTATCCAGCCATTCCCAAAAAACTTCGGACATCTGTTACGTTGGCTGGTGGTTTCTAGCCAAGTACGGCCTTGACTTTTTCTGCGTCCACAGCAACACCTTCTTGGGTTAATACGTGGCCAAGGAAACCAACCTGTCTTAGCCAAAATTCACACTTGCTGAATTTGGCATATAATTGGTGCTTCCTTAATTCTCCCAGTACAATCCTGAGATGTTCTGCATGCTCTTCTGGTTTCTTAGAGTATACTAGAATATCATCAATGAATACCACAACAAACTTGTCCATAAATTTCATAAACACCTTGTTCATAAGATGGACAAAATATGCGGGGGCATTTGTTAGTCCAAACGGCATTACTGTAAACTCATATAATCGGTATCTGGATGTGAATGCTGTCCTAGGGATATCCTCTGTCCGTACTTTTAATTGATGATATCATGATCTTAAATCAATTTTTGAGAAAACTTTAGCTTGTGCGAGCTGGTCAAATAAGTCATTTATCCGTGGCATCGGATATTTATTTTTGATGGTGACCATGTTGAGTGCTTGATAATCTATGCATAATCTCAGTGTCCCATCCTTTTTCTTGGCAAATAATACTAGTGAACCCCAAGGTGAGGAGCTGGATCGTATAAATCCTTTGTCCAATAATTCTTTTATTTGCTTCTTTAATTCTACCAACTCGGAGGGTGCCATCCTATAGGGTTTCTTGTAAATGGGGGTGGTTCCAGGTGCTAGTTCAATGCTGAAATCTATTTCTCGGTCTGGCGGCATGCGTGGTAGTTCTTCGGGAAATACGTCAGGGAACTCACATACCACTGGAACTTTCCTTAGCTCTGAAATGTCCACTTTGTTCAAATTTGGTTGTCTTGATCTTGGTCTTTCTTGAGCTGCGACTCTTATTGTCTTCCCGTGGTGATGAGTGAGAATTACCGTCCAGTTGAAGCAATCGATAAATCCTTTGTTGGTGGTTAACCAATCCATTCCTAGGATAACATCCAGCCCTTCATTCTCCTATACAATGAGATTTGCTTGAAACTTTAGTCTTTCAAACTCAATGAACACACCTTGGCAGTAACTCTGAGTGATTTGCTTATTCCCGGGGGACTTGTTGAACATGGATTTTTTCAAAGGAAGCATCAAAAAATCATGTTGCAAAGCAAAACTCTTTGAAATGAATGAGTGGGAAGCTCCAGAATCAAACAAAATCATGGCAGGTATTGTGTTGACAGGGAACGTACCGAGTACGATATCCGGGGCATTCTGTGCTCCCTCCTTGGTAACATGGTTCAGGTGACCCTTCTTGTGATTGTTATTGGGGTTGAAGTTGATACGCTTGGGTCCCGAGCTCTTTCCATTGTTGTTCGGTTTTGGGGCCGAGTTTCTTGGCTTTGGGCACTTTTAGCATAGCGTCCTTCCTCTCCACAATCGTAGCAAGTAACACCCGGGCGATATGTATTGTCCTTGTCCCTTAAGTGAAATTTTTTGTTTGGGCGTGAAACATTGGTCGTGGGTCTGCTCGCTCCAATCCTCTGAGAGTCAGTCTTGTTCCGGTTGTTGCGAGCATGAGTAGTCTTGTCCCTTTTTCGCTTGCGAAATTCCTCCAAGCTGTGGCGCTCATTTTCCAATGTAATGGCCTTGTCCACAAGTGTTTTGAAATCCGTAAAGGTGTGTACGACCAGCTGGCATTTAAGTGCTGGTGCCAGACCGTCCAGAAACTTCTCCATCTTTTTGTTCTCCGTCCTATGCTCTTTGTTGCAATAACGAGATAATAGAGTAAACTGACTATGTAATCAGTCACTGTCATGCTTCTCTGCTTGAGGTCATCAAATTCCCTTTTCTTGATCTTCATAATGCTTCTGGGAATGTGCGCCCCAAGAAATCCTTCTTTAAAATCTTCCCATGTGATATTGTTTTCATTGGGGTGCGTGTGTAGGAAATTCTCCCACCATGATGCGGATGCTACCGTGAGATAGTGAGGTGCATAAAGTACCTTCTCACGGTCTGAACACTGTGCAGTAATTAGCTTCCTTTCAATGTCTCGACGCCAATCATCGGCCTCAAGAGGTTTATCAGTGTGAGAGAACATTGGGGGACGCGTCTTCTGTAGTTCAGACAATTTGGAGTGTTGTTGATATGGTTCACGATGGTTTCCCATATAGATAACATGGTTCATCATTTCTTGATGCTGCTGCTGGCTTTGCTCATAAAGGCGGCATACTTGAGAAAATGCTGTTTCACTGCCTTGCTGACTTGACTGTCCCTGTGTGAAATTGTTACTCATCTGGGTACCATAATTTTCTTCCGGCGGACTTGGCATGGAACGACTCCAAGGACGAGGCATATTCCACTCTGGGGTATTTTTGCAAAAACTCATGAGAAAAAACTGAGTGGCAAAAATGAATAATTTTGTAAAGGCGGAAATTTTAAGAACTCCAACATTTTCCAGGAAAATACTTGATTCCGCAAGGAGAAGGACCGCTCAGTACATATCTTACACGCAAGCCGTAATTATACAATACATCACTCAGGATATGCGTACACATTCCTGACATGTTATTTAGGCTAGTGCACTTCTCCGAGATCCTACATGATGCGCACACAAACTACTTCTCACCAAACCTATGTACATATAAACATATCATACAAGCTGGCACATCACGTGGTTGCTATGTGTACTCAGTCAGAGATGGAGAACACTTCCTTCGGCCTGCCGAGGGTAAGACCCAGTGGTGCTGGAGACTCAACCTCCTCCTCGCTGATAGGCTCCAGGCGCGAAGTACTGGGTTGTGGAGCTGGCGCGGGTGTGGCAGGTGGTGCAGCTCTGACTGGAGTAGGAGCAATGACCTCGTCAAACTCCTCAGTGGTACGCAAGCGGCGAGCGGTGGCTAAGATGGCAGGTGTATAGGATGCTGAGGACGAGACGAATGTCAGTGGTGGTGCCATATGGAGGAGCTCCCTCCTGTTGGAGGAGCAGCCATGAATGGAATCCATACGGGCTGCTACAAAATCGTCCACGAGGTTGTCAAAAGCTGCCTCAAGCGCTTTGAGGTACTCAACAAGCATTTCAATAGCCTCATCTCTCTCCCCTAGCGCAACCGAATGCATAGTGACAAGTGTATGGCACGTGGCATGGGAGGTAGCGGTAGCGACGAGTCTTCATGGAAGGGAGAACATCCCGGAGGTGGGCTATTGCCTCACGGGCAGCCATCTGCATGGCATGCCTATCCGTAGGCCTGGCCCTCCCAACAAATCGGAAGCGGCGGAACTCGGAGCGTCCTCCCTTGAACCGAACCGCGGCCTGGTACATAGACAAACTGTCGCTGAGCTTGTGCTGGTAGACTGTGAACTCTGGACGAACTGATGGCCCGATCGCGATCTTGGCGATGGAGATGAGAAGCTTGATGAACCCCTCAGGAACATTGGCGAACACCTGTTACTCACAGCCATTGCCAGCCATCTACAAAAGTAGACAAAAATTCCGAATAGTCAAGTCATAAATTTATGATGACTAACAGAAAATTGCTACGTTTGCAAAATGCTAAAAAGCACTTATTACGCTAATAACCGATTAGCGATCGCACCTAGTGGCTTCCTATAGTCAGCCTGGCTCTGATACCAAGTTTGTCAGGACCGGTTTTCCAATAGAACATTTATTGAAAACCCTACCCTTGTGCCGACATTATACGTAAAGGCGGATATGACACAAGGGTATGGTGGCATAACTACTGACTCGTAATAAAGGTGGATGTGTCACAGTGGAGTGGGTGACACGACTCCGAAATCTTACAGCTCATCAAGCGTCAGAGTGAGGCTTGATGATTTTATTTGGGTAGCGGAAGCGTATATAATACAAGTGATCAATTCCAAGATCGCACGTGACTCACTGGGACTCCTCTAGGCGTCGGACTCGCTATCGAACTCTTCATCCATAAGATCGCCTTCGTCAACATCTGGCCAAATCAACAAGCCAGGTGAGTACTTTGAATGTACCGCAAGGCAGTTTGGACATAAGATATAACAAATGTAAACATGATGCACATGAGCAGGTTAGTATGCACAATAAAATAAATAAATTTGCACTGCACGATAAATAAAAGGAAGTCACGCGGTAGTCCTCCCGAAATCCCGATAAAATAACTGAAAACCGACCGGGTGTCTGAAGCGACGCCTCGAAAGGTAAAAATAAATAAACATGCCGCAGTCGGGCGTCGGGGCGACACCACATAAAGGGCTTATATTGAGACGTAAATAACAGAGCATGCCACATTCGAACGTCTAAGCGACATCTCGAAAAGGGCTTATAACAAAATTAAATGACAAGAGTGCCATAGTCGGACGTCTGAGCGACATCACATAAAGGGCTTATATCAAAAGTGAACAACAATAATGCCTCAGTCGGACGTTTGAGCGACATCACATAAAGGGCTTATATCAAAAGTAAACAACAATAATGCCTCAGTCGGACGTTTGGGCGACATCACATAAAGGGCTTATAGTTTATCATTCGAATTTAAGTAGTTTGTGAATTTAAATTATCACAAGGAAATACTCAGCACATAATGATCAACTAGTTAGTTCATTCATAGAAATAACATTCAGCTGAGTTTACCATTCTTAGTTTCAAACTTATTCTCCGGAGATTGTCACCGGGGTTGATACTTAGGTCGACACTGAGACGAACACTGACACTGAGATGATGTCCAAGTCCTTACTCGTAGACATGGATACTCGAATGATTTTGACTCTGCAGAGTTTGTACTCTTTAACCACAGCCGACGGTTTTCAGTAGTCACAAGGACTAGTTACGTTTACGGTGTTTTAGAAGAAACACGTCTAACCAGTGCACACCCATTCCACATTCTGCTGCCAGGAATCACCCTCGGCAACATTCAAGAAAAACCTTAAGACGGGGAGGCCACAACCTCGAATAGCATGGGATCAAATTTATATCACGCGCTCTAAGGGGTGCTCCCCTCTCGATCCCAACCGGAAACACCCATACCCCCTGACCGGATGACGGGCTTTAATCCAGGGCTATGGAACCCTCATCGCGATCCCTCTGTTTGGTGTGTACATGTAAAGAGGTTTGCAACTTACTAAACCGCACTCTTTGCAGAAAACATGTCGCACCACGAAGGGGAAACGAACGGGATCGAGACTTGATCCTCGTTGACACTGGAGTTACACGGTTGACGTAAGACTGTCATGCTTCAACAATACCATCTTACAACCTATCATGCCACTACAGGCTCAGGTTGTCTTATCATATGAACGTATCAAACTTCGAAGCTCACCGATAGCTTACCTTGCATGTAACATAACATTCACTAATGCTTATATAAACATGCCATGAGAAAGGACTACTCGAACAAACATGCGAAACTATCATCATATAAAAGGTTCAAACATACTTGCCTGGTTCGGAGTAGTCGGAGTCTAGCTCAGCGAAGTTTTTGCGTCTCCTTTATCTCCTTCGGTATCTACGTATTAAAAGAAAATCGGATACTACAAAATATCGTGCGTGCACAAAAAGTATCTCAAACATTTTTCAAATAAATATGACAAAAAACTAGACAGAAAAAAAAGATGAGAAAAAAAGATTCAAGTCAAAATCATCTTTTGTTTAAAAGTAATAAGGGTTTAGTCTAGGGGCCTTTCTGTAATGAAACAAAAAGTTTCCAGGGTTTATATTATAAAAACAGAAAACGTTTCGTTAAGGAATACGCCATCCAACAAGGAAAACGTATTCTACCTGAAGGCGTTTTCAGAAAACGGTTCGAAAAAGAGAAAAAGCTGACGGGGGGGTCCCACCCGTCAGGTTTCAAAACCAAAACAGGGCACTGGCGCCCGAGGGCCGCGGTGGTCGCCGGCGGCGATCCACGGCGAGGCACGGGAAAATGAGGGTACCACCGTGTTCACTGAGTTCTTCCGCACCTGAGGATGGCGGAGTTGGTCGTCGGCGAGCACCACGTCGATGGCGGCCCCAACTCTGGCGGACGGCGGCTCGGGTTATGGTGGATCTCATCGGGGAAGGCTGCAAAAGCCAAATTGAGGCTAGGGTTAGGTGATTGAGTGACCTAGGAGGCTACTGGTGTGGTTTGGGAGGCGGGGGTGCGCCCACCGGAGTGGATCGTGCCGGAGCCCGAAGCGGATCGGGGCGGCCGGAGTCGGAGAAGAAGACCTCCTTGGGGTCCTTCTAGGGGTCGAGCATAGTTCTGGCGAGGTGGAGGGAGTGGTGCTGGTCGAAGGCGGGCTCGGGGTTGCTATTTATAGCCGGCCCGAGGCGGTTGTCGAGAACTTGGAAACTCTGGCGAGTGATTACGGCGATGCAGAGGTTGAACGGCTGATTTAGGTGACTGGGCAGCTCCGCGATGGTCCACTGGTTCCACTCAAACACTAATCTAGGTTGGATCTGACCTGCTCCGTGGTTTCGATGGAACGGAGCTTCGCGGGCCCGTCGGCGGCAGAGAGCGCGCCATGTGCTTGCCAGGCCACAGCGACAGTGCTGCGGCGTGCGCAGAGGCGGGGGTGGCCACGCGGAGGCTCCGAATGGCTTGGGCGGTGCTAGACGGCGCTGAAAGGCAGGGCAGGCCCCTGTTGGCCGCCACGGGTGGCTCTGCCACCGCAGAAGACGCCGGCGCAGGCGAGACACGTCGCCCCCGACGCCAGCGCCTGGCCAAGCGACCTTGCGGAGCTCTGGATAAGGAGGGGGAGCAGTGAGCAAGAGGCCAGCGCGAGCACTGGCGAGATCGATGCCAAGCTCTAAAGAAAACGACGCCGCTGACTGAACTTGACACTGAACTCTGAATTTTTCTGAACTTTGACAGAAACAGTGCATGCCAGGTGTTCGATGAAATGTTTTTGGCATTAGTAAAATTTTTCTGGAGCTGATCTTTGGTGAGGGGGTCTCTTGATGCATCTGGAGGCTGCCTGATTTTTGTCAGAATTTTTGGAAAAGAAAAAGTATGAATTTCACCAAAAATGGCAATTCTGGTCCAAACTTGCAGCAAGCAAAATTTGAAAATTTTGAACTGAGGACAAGTGGGTCATGATGGATCAAGGTTGGAGGTACTAAGTGAAGGAAATATGCCCTAGAGGCAATAATAAAGTTATTATTTATTTCCTTATATCATGACAAATGTTTATTATTCATGCTAGAATTGTATTAACCGGAAACATAATACATGTGTGAATACATAGACAAACAGAGTGTCACTAGTATGCCTCTACTTGAGTAGCTCGTTGATCAAAGATGGTTAAGTTTCCTAGCCATAGACATGAGTTGTCATTTGATTAACGGGATCACATCATTAGGAGAATGATGTGATTGACATGACCCATTCCGTTAGCATAGTACTCGATCATTTGGTATGCTGCTATTGCTTTCTTCATGACTTATACATGTTCCTATGACTATGAGATTATGCAACTCCCGTTTATCGGAGGAACACTTTGTGTGCTACCAAACGTCACAACGTAACTGGGTGATTATAAAGGTGCTCTACAGGTGTCTCCGAAGGTACTTGTTGGGTTGGCGTATTTCGAGATTAGGATTTGTCACTCCGAATGTCGGAGAGGTATCTCTGGGCCCTCTCGGTAATGCACATCACCTAAGCCTTGCAAGCATTGCAACTAATGAGTTAGTTGCGGGATGATGTATTACGGAACGAGTAAACAGACTTGTCGGTAACGAGATTGAACTAGGTATTGAGATACCGACGATCGGATCTCGGGCAAGTAACATACCGATGACAAAGGGAACAACGTATGTTGTTATGCGGTCTGACCGATAAAGATCTTCGTAGAATATGTAGGAGCCAATATGAGCATCCAGGTTCTGCTATTGGTTATTGACCGGAGACGTGTCTCTGTCATGTCTACATTGTTCTCGAACCCGTAGGGTCCGCACGCTTAAGGTTTCGATGACATTTATATTATGAGTTTATAAGTTTTGATGTACCGAAGGTTGTTCGGTGTCCCGGATGTGATCACGGACATGACGAGGAGTCTCGAAATGGTCGATTCATAAAGATTGATATATTGGACGGCTATATTCGGAAACTGGAAGTGTTCCGGGTGATTTCGTAGAAAACCGGAGTGCCGGAGGGTTACCGGAACCCCCCGGGAAGTATTGGGCCTTAGTGGGCCTGAGGGGAGAGAGAGGGCAGCAGCCCAGGAGGTGGCGCGCCCCCTCCCATGGGGATTCCGAATTGGACTAGGGGAGGGGGCGCGGCCCCTCTTTCCCTCTCCCTCTCCCTCTCTTTCCTTCCCCCTTCTCTCTTCCTGGTTGGACTAGGAAAGGGGAGTCCTACTCCTACTAGGAGGAGGACTCCCCCCTCATTGGCGCACCCCTAGGGCCGGCCGGCCTCCCCACTTGCTTCTTTATATACGGGGGCAGGGGGGCACGTCTAGACACACAAGTTGATCATCGTGATTGTTCTCTTAGCCTGGTGCGGTGCCCCCCTCCACGATAATCCTCGATAATATTGTAGCGGTGCTAAGGCAAAGCCCTGCGACGGTAGAACATCAAGATCGTCACCACGTCGTCGTGCTGACGGAACTCATCCCCGACACTTTGCTGGATCGGAGTCCGGGGATCGTGATCGAGCTGAACGTGTGCTAAAACTCGGAGGTGCCGTAGTTTTGGTGCTTGATCGGTCGGGCCGTGAAGGCGTGCGACTACATCAACCGCGTTGTCATAACGCTTCCACTGTCGGTCTACGAGGGTACGTAGACAACACTCTCCCCTCTTGTTGCTATGCATCACCATGATCTTGCGTGTGCATAGGATTTTTTTTGAAATTACTACGTTCCCCAACAGTGGTATCAGAGCCTAGGTTTTATGTGCTGATGTTACATGCACGAGTAGAACACAAGTGAGTTGTGGGCGATATAAGTCATACTGCTTACCAGCATGTCATACTTTGGTTCGGCGGTATTGTTGGATGAAGCGGCCCGGACCGACATTACGCGTACGCTTACGCGAGACTGGTTCTACCGCCGTGCTTTGCACACAGGTGGCTGGCGGGTGTCAGTTTCTCCAACTTTAGTTGAACCGAGTGTGGCTACGCCCGGTCCTTGCGAAGGTTAAAACAGCACCAACTTGACAAACTATCGTTGTGGTTTTGATGCGTAGGTAAGAACGGTTCTTGCTAAGCCCGTAGCAGCCACGTAAAACTTGCAACAACAAAGTAGAGGACGTCTAACTTGTTTTTGCAGGGCATGTTGTGATGTGATATGGTCAAGACATGATGCTATATTTTATTGTATGAGATGATCATGTTTTGTAAACGAGTTATCGGCAACTAGCAGGAGCCATATGGTTGTCGCTTTATTGTATGCAATGCAATCGCCCTGTAATGCTTTACTTTATCACTAAGCGGTAGCGATAGTTGTAGAAGCATAAGATTGGCGAGACGACAACGATGCTACGATGGAGATCAAGGTGTCGCGCCGGTGACGATGGTGATCATGACGGTGCTTCGGAGATGGAGATCACAAGCACAAGATGATGATGGCCATATCATATCACTTATATTGATTGCATGTGATGTTTATCTTTTATGCATCTTATCTTGCTTTGATTGACGGTAGCATTATAAGATGATCTCTCACTAAATTTCAAGATAAAAGTGTTCTCCCTGAGTATGCACCGTTGCCAAAGTTCGTCGTGCCCAGACACCACGTGATGATCGGGTGTGATAAGCTCTACATCCATCTACAACGGGTGCAAGCCAGTTTTGCACACGCAGAATACTCAGGTTAAACTTGACGAGCCTAGCATATGTATATATGGCCTCGGAACACTGAGACCGAAAGGTCTAGCATGAATCATATAGTAGATATGATCAACATAAAGATGTTCACCATTGAAAGCTACTCCATTTCACGTGATGATCGGTTATGGTTTAGTTGATTTGGATCACGTGATCACTTAGAGGATTAGCGGGATGTCTATCTAAGTGGGAGTTCTTAAGTAATATGATTAATTGAACTTAAATTTATCATGAACTTAGTACCTGATAGTATCTTGCTTGTCTATGTTGATTGTAGATAGATGGCCAGTGCTGTTGTTCCGTTGAATTTTAATGCGTTCCTTGAGAAAGCAAAGTTGAAAGATGATGGTAGCAATTACATGGAATGGGTCCGTAACTTGAGGATTATCCTCATTGCTGCACAGAAAAGTTACGTCCTGGAAGCACCGTTGGGTTCCAGGCCTGCTGCTGATGCAACTGATGACGTTAAGAACGTCTGGCAGAGCAAAGCTGATGACTACTCGATAGTTCAATGTGCCATTCTTTACGGCTTAAAATCGGGACTTCAACGATGTTTTGAACGTCATGGGGCATATGAGATGTTCCAGGAGTTGAAGTTAATATTCCAGAAGAATGCCCGGATTGAGAGATATGAAGTCTCCAATAAGTTCTATAGCTGCAAGATGGAGGAGAATAGTTATGTCAGTGAGCATATACTCAAGATGTCTGGGTATTGTAATCACTTGATTCAACTGGGAGTTAATCTTCCGGATGATAGCGTCATTGACAGAATTCTCCAATCACTTCCACCTAGCTACAAGAGCTTCATGATGAACTATAATATGCAAGGGATGGATAAGACAATTCCCGAGCTCTTCGCAATGCTAAAGGCTGCGGAGGTAGAAATCAAGAAGGAGCATCAAGTGTTTATGGTCAACAAGACCACTAGTTTCAAGAAAAAGGGCAAAGGAAAGAAGAAGGGGAACTTCAAGAAGAACAGCAAGCAAGTTGCTGCTCAAGAGAAGAAACCCAAGTCTGAACCTAAGCCTGAAACTGAGTGCTTCTACTGCAAGCAGACTGGTCACTGGAAGCGGAACTGCCCCAAGTATTTGGCGGATAAGAAGGATGGCAAGGTGAACAAAGGTATATGTGATATACATGTTATTGACGTGTACCTTACTAGAGCTCGCAGTAGCACCTGGGTATTTGATACTGGTTCTGTTGCTAATATTTGCAACTCGAAACAGGGACTACGGATTAAGCGAACACTGGCAAAGGACGAGGTGACGATGGGCGTGGGAAATGGTTCCGAAGTCGATGCGATCGCAGTCGGCACGCTACCTCTACATCTACCTTCGGGATTAGTATTAGACCTAAATAATTGTTATTTGGTGCCAGCGTTGAGCATGAACATTATATCTGGATCTTGTTTGATGCGAGACGGTTATTCATTTAAATCAGAGAATAATGGTTGTTCTATTTATATGAGTAATATCTTTTATGGTCATGCACCCTTGAAGAGTGGTCTATTTTTGATGAATCTCGATAGTAGTGATACACATATTCATAATGTTGAAGCCAAAAGATGCAGAGTTGATAATGATGGTGCAACTTATTTGTGGCACTGCCGTTTTGATCATATCAGTGTAAAGCCCATGAAGAAACTCCATACTGATGGACTTTTGGAACCACTTGATTATGAATCACTGGGTACTTGCGAACCGTGCCTTATGGGCAAGATGACTAAAACGCCGTTCTCCGGTACTATGGAGAGAGCAACAGATTTGTTGGAAATCATACATACAAATGTATGTGGTCCGATGAATGTTGAGGCTCGTGGCGGATATCGTTATTTTCTCACCTTCACAGATGATTTAAGCAGATATGGGTATATCTACTTGATGAAGCATAAGTCTGAAACATTTGAAAAGTTCAAAGAATTTCAGAGTGAAGTTGAAAATCATCGTAACAAGAAAATAAAGTTTCTACGATCTGATCGTGGAGGAGAATATTTGAGTTACGAGTTTGGTCTACATTTGAAACAATGCGGAATAGTTTCACAGCTCACGCCACCCGGAACACCACAGCGTAATGGTGTGTCCGAACGTCGTAATCGTACTTTACTTGATATGGTGCGATCTATGATGTCTCTTACAGATTTATCGCTATCGTTTTGGGGTTATGCTTTAGAGACGGCCGCATTCACGTTAAATAGGGCACCATCAAAATCCGTTGAAACGACCCCTTATGAACTGTGGTTTGGCAAGAAACCAAAGTTGTCGTTTCTTAAAATTTGGGGCTGTGATGCTTATGTGAAAAAGCTTCAACCTGATAAGCTCGAACCCAAATCGGAGAAATGTGTCTTCATAGGATACCCAAAGGAGACTGTTGGGTACACCTTCTATCATAGATCCGAAGGCAAGACATTCGTTGCTAAGAATGGATCCTTTCTAAAGAAGGAGTTTCTCTCGAAAGAAGTGAGTGGGAGGAAAGTAGAACTTGATGAGGTAACTGTACCTGCTCCCTTATTGGAAAGTAGTACATCACAGAAATCGGTTTCTGTGACACCTAAACCAATTAGTGAGGAAGTTAATGATGATGATCATAGAACTTCAGATCAAGTTGCTACAGAACTTCGTAGATCAAATAGAGTAAGATCCGCACCAGTGTGGTACGGTAATCCTATTCTGGAAGTCATGCTACTCGATCGTGATGAACCTACGAACTATCAACAAGCGATGGTGAGCCCAGATTTCGCAAAATGGCTTGAAGCCATGAAATCTGAGATGGGATCCATGTATGAGAACAAAGTGTGGACTTTGGTTGACTTGCCCGATGATCGGCAAGCAATAGAGAATAAATGGATCTTCAAGAAGAAGACTAACGTTGACGGTAATGTTACTGTCTACAAAGCTCGACTTGTTGCAAAAGGTTTTTGACAAGTTCAAGGGATTGACTATGATGAGACCTTTTCACCCGTAGCGATGCTTAAGTCTGTCCGAATCATGTTAGCAATTACCTCATTTTATGATTATGAAATTTGGCAAATGGATGTCAAAACTGCATTCCTGAATGGATTTCTGGAAGAAGAGTTGTATATGATGCAACCAGAAGGTTTTGTCGATCCAAAGGGAGCTAACAAAGTGTGCAAGCTCCAGCGATCCATTTATGGACTGGTGCAAGCCTCTCGGAGTTGGAATAAACGCTTTGATAGTGTGATCAAAGCATTTGGTTTTATACAGACTTTTGGAGAAGCCTGTATTTACAAGAAAGTGAGTGGGAGCTCTGTAGCATTTCTGATATTATATGTGGATGACATATTACTGATTGGAAATGATATAGAATTTCTGGATAGCATAAAGGGATACTTGAATAAGAGTTTTTCAATGAAAGACCTCGGTGAAGCTGCTTACATATTGGGCATTAAGATCTATAGAGATAGATCAAGATGCTTAATTGGACTTTCACAAAGCACATACCTTGACAAAGTTTTGAAGAAGTTCAAAATGGATCAAGCAAAGAAAGGGTTCTTGCCTGTGTTACAAGGTGTGAAGTTGAGTAAGACTCAATGTCCGACGACTGCAGAAGATAGAGAGAAAATGAAAGATGTTCCCTATGCTTCAGCCATAGGCTCTATCATGTATGCAATGCTGTGTACCAGACCTCATGTGTGCCTTGCTATAAGTCTAGCAGGGAGGTACCAAAGTAATCCAGGAGTGGATCACTGGACAGCGGTCAAGAACATCCTGATGTACTTGAAAAGGCCTAAGGATATGTTTCTCGTTTGTGGAGGTGACAAAGAGCTCATCATAAATGGTTACGTTGATGCAAGCTTTGGCACTAATGCGGACGATTCTAAATCGCAAACCAGATACATATTTACATTAAACGGTGGAGCTGTCAGTTGGTGCAGTTCTAAACAAAGCGTCGTGGCGGGATCTATGTGTGAAGCGGAATACATAGCTGCTTCGGAAGCAGCAAATGAAGGATTCTGGATGAAGGAGTTCATATCCGATCTAGGTGTCATACCTCGTGCATCGGGTCCAATGAAAATCTTTTGTGACAATACTGGAGCAATTGCCTTAGCGAAGGAATCCAGATTTCACAAAAGAACCAAGCACATCAAGAGACGCTTCAATTCTATCCGGGATCTAGTCCAGGTGGGAGACATAGAAATTTGCAAGATACATACGGATCTGAATGTTGCAGACCCGTTGACTAAGCCTCTTCCACGAGCAAAACATGATCAGCACCAAGGCTCCATGGGTGTTAGAATCATCATTGTGTAATCTAGATTATTGACTCTAGTGCAAGTGGGAGACTGAAGGAAATATGCCCTAGAGGCAATAATAAATTTATTATTTATTTCCTTATATCATGATAAATGTTTATTATTCATGCTAGAATTGTATTAACCGGAAACATAATACATGTGTGAATACATAGACAAACAGAGTGTCACTAGTATGCCTCTACTTGACTAGCTCGTTGATAAAAGATGGTTAAGTTTCCTAGCCATAGACATGAGCTGTCATTTGATTAATGGGATCACATCATTAGGAGAATGATGTGATTGACAGGACCCATTCCGTTAGCATAGCACTTGATCATTTAGTATGCTGCTATTGCTTTCTTCATGACTTATACATGTTCCTATGACTATGAGATTATGCAACTCCCGTTTACCGGAGGAACACTTGGTGTGCTACCAAACGTCACAACGTAACTAGGTGATTAGAAAGGTGCTCTACAGGTGTCTCCGAAGGTACTTGTTGGGTTGGCGTATTTCGAGATTAGGATTTGTCACTCCGAATGTCGGAGAGGTATCTATGGGCCCTCTCGGTAATGCACATCACCTAAGCCTTGCAAGCATTGCAACTAATGAGTTAGTTGCGGGATGATGTATTACGGAACGAGTAAAGAGACTTACCGGTAACGAGATTGAACTAGGTATTGAGATACCGACGATCGAATCTCGGGCAAGTAACATACCGATGACAAAGGGAACAACGTATGTTGTTATGCGCTCTGACCGATAAAGATCTTCGTAAAATATGTAGTAGCCGATATGAGCATCCAGGTTCCGCTATTGGTTATTGACCGGAGACGTGTCTCGGTCATGTCTACATTGTTCTCGAACCCGTAGGGTACGCACGCTTAGGGTTTCGATGACATTTATATTATGAGTTTATAAGTTTTGATGTACCGAAGGTTGTTCGGAGTCCCGGATGTGATCACGGACATGAAGAGGAGTTTCGAAATGGTCGAGACATAAAGATTGATATATTGGACGGCTATGCTCGGACACCGGAAGTATTCCGGGTGATTTCGGAGAAAACCGGAGTGCCGGAGGGTTACCGGAACCCCCGGGGAAGTATTGGGCCTTAGTGGGCCTCAGGGGAGAGAGAGGGCAGCAGCCCAGGAGGTGGCGTGCCCCCTCCCATGGGGAGTCCGAATTGGACTAGGGGAGGGGGGCGCGGCCCCTCTTTCCCTCTCCCTCTCCCTCTCTTTCCTTCCCCCTTCTCTCTTCCTAGTTGGACTAGGAAAGGGGAGTCCTACTCCTACTAGGCGGAGGACTCCCCCCTCCTTGGCGTGCCCCTAGGGCCGGCCGGCCTCCCCCTTGCTCCTTTATATACGGGGGCAGGGGGCACCTCTAGACACACAAGTTGATCTTCGTGATCGTTCTCTTAGCCATGTGTGGTGCCCCCTCCACGATAATCCTCGATAATATTGTAACGGTGCTTAGGCGAAGCCCTGCGATGGTAGAACATCAAGATCATCACCACGCCGTCGTGCTGACGGAACTCATTCCCGACACTTTGCTGGATCGGAGTCCGGGGATCGTCATCGAGCTGAATGTGTGCTAAAACTCGGAGGTACCGTAGTTTCGGTGTTTGATCGGTCGGGCCGTGAAGACGTACGACTACATCAACCGCGTTTTCATAACGCTTCCGCTGTCGGTCTACGAGGGTACGTAGACAACACTCTCCCCTCTCGTTGCTATGCATCACCATGATCTTGCGTGTGCGTAGGAATTATTTTGAAATTACTACGTTGCCCAACACTAAGGACTAGTCAGAGGAGTTTGTTTGGGACCAAAACTCAAAAGGAATCTGGTAGTTCCTTTGTAAGTCACCAAGGTCCAAAATAATTGACAAAAGTTTTTTTGAGGATAAAATAAATAGAATAAAAATCAAAAATGGGTTGGAACTTGCTAGAGTTGGACATTTGACTTGAACCAAAGTAGGGGGTGGATTTGGAAGAAGATATCAACATGTGACATGGCAAAAGAGAAATTTTTGAATGGGAAAAGAATAAACCCATAATCCCTAGGGTTTCTTTTTAATAGAAGGAATTTCAAGAACTTTCAAAAATGAATTTGTGTTGAGTCAAGACAAAATGAAAAGCTCTCAAGACTAAAAATCAAGGTTGAGAAGAGCACCAAAAATATTTGTCATAAAAGTTTTGAGAAGGAGAGGTTTTAAGAAATTTTTTAAATAGCCTCCTTCAAATCAAATAAAGAATTTGATAAAAACCAAATCAAAATTTTTGGGGTGTCACAGGAACTCGAGGGATGCGACCCATGCAGGGACGCGCGGCTCGGTGATATAGAACCACCCCGATTGCCACCCCTTTATGGTCTCCACGATGGAGCCCTCGAGCCATAGGACATTGTGCATCTTGCCCACCATGGCGCCTCCGCACTCCGCCTGGCGGCCGCCCACTACCTTCAGCTTGACATTGAAGGTCTTCAGCCATAAGCCGAAGTGGGCCTAGATGCAGAGGAAGGCCTCGCACATGACGATGAACGCCGAGATGTTGAGGATGAAGTTCGGGGCCAGATCATGGAAATCCAGGCCGTAGTAGAACATGAGCCCCCAGACAAAGGGAAGCCTAGTCCACGGAGGAAATGGGTGAGGAACACCACCCTCTCATGGGGCCTGGGGGTGGGGATGAGCTGCCCCTCTTCGGGGAGCCGGTGCGCGATGTCGTCAGACAAGTATCCGGCCTTCCTCAGCTTTTTGATGTGTCCCTCCGTGATGGAGGAGACCATCCACTTGCCTCCCGCTCCAGACATGGCTGGAGAAGGTTGAGGTGGGAGTGCGAACTTGGGCGCTGGAGCGCGAGTGCGCGAAAATGGATGAGCAAAGGAGGAAGAAGGCGTAGGTGAGAAGGTGGATCCTTATCCCCTTATATGGGCGGACGAAACTGCGTGTCCCCACCCGCCTGGTAAAACTCGCTTATCTCCCAAGCGCCGTAATCAATGGCACGGTTGGGTTACCCACGCCCGTATTGATGAGAATCCCGGAATAAGGGGACACGATCTCTGCTTCGACAAGACGTGCAAAGGAAACCGCCTCGCTAAACGCGCTAAGGTGGGACAGTAAAATGATTCAATAAAGGCTTGGCCGTGGTGTGATGTCACCCTACGGAATACGTCAACCGATTAGATTTGTGTAAATAATATTCTCTCTATGGCAATATGTGGAATTTATTTTGCAGAGCCGGACACTATCCTTGTGTTCAAAAAATCTTCTATGGAGTATTTGGAGGAGGCACCCGCCTTGCAATGCCGAAGACAATCTGCGCGCCGGACTCGTCATCATTGAAGCCTGGTTCAGGGGCTACTGAGGGAGTCCTGGATTAGGGGGTGTTCGGATAGCCGGACTATAACCTTTGGCCAGACTCTTGGACTATGAAGATACAAGATTGAAGACTTCGTCCCGTGTCCGGATAGGACTTTCCTTGGCATGGAAGGCAAGCTTGGCGATACGGATATGTAGATCTCCTCCCATTGTAACTGACTCTGTGCAACCCTAACCCTCTCCGGTGTCTATATAAACCGGAGGGTTTTAGTCCATAGGACGAACAACAATCATACCATAGGCTAGCTTCTAGGGTTTAGCCTCTCTGATCTCGTGGTAGATCTACTCTTGTACTACCCATATCATCAATATTAATCAAGCAGGAGTAGGGTTTTACCTCCATCGAGAGGGCCTGAACCTGGGTAAAAACATTGTGTCCCGTGTCTCCTGTTACCATCCGCCTAGACGCACAGTTCGGGACCCCCTACCCAAGATCCGCCGGTTTTGACACCGACAGGCTCCTACTTCTATGACAAAAAATCATGACAGAAAATGGGCTTTTCGTCCTGGGCGGGCCGGAGACGCAGCTGCATGACATTCTTTGGGCCATCCATGATGGAAAAAACCGTGGTAGAAGCAAGGGGGAGGAAAATTTCGGGGAGTTCCCGGTTACGGTGGGAGGTCGGGGGCCGAGCGATGCGCGTTTCTCTCGTACACGTATGCGCGTGTGTGCGAGGCGTTGGCTCTAACTGAACCCGAGCGAGGCGTTGGGCTCTAACTGAACCCGAGCGATTGCACTGCAGGCTACGCGTTACTGAACCCGAGCGATCGATCGATGGCTGTTAACTGAACCCGATCGAGCGATTCCTTGGCTACTGCTGCTAATTGAAGCCGAACAATGGGATGAACAATGAGCGTTGCGGGGGTGGGTTTGGATGAACAGTGAGCGGTGGTGTTGCCTCTGGATGAACAAGACCCCGTGGTGTGGTGGAGGGCTGGATGAACAGTAGACGGTGGAGGGGTGCCCGTGGAGGGGTGGATGAAAAGGACCCCATGGTGTGGAGGGTAGGATGAACAGTAGACGGTGGAGGGGTGCCCGTGGAGGCGTGGTTGAACAGGACCACGTGGTGTGGACGGCTGGATGAACAGTAGACGGTGGAGGGGTGGTTGAACAGTAGCCGGTGGAGTAGCGCGCGGTGGAGGCTGGATGAACAGGAGCCTGTGGAGGCTGGAGGAGGTCAACGGTGGATGAACAGTAGCTCGTGGAGGCTGGAGGGGGTCGACGGTGGAGATGAACAGTATCCCGTGGAGTCCCGTTTTGCGGTATGCCACACCCCCCGATGAACAGGACACCCGTTTCGACCGTAACGCTCCAACACAAGTCCGTTTCCTCCGTTTTGCGGTACGCCACACCCCTCCCGATCAACAGGACCCCCGTTTCGACCGTAGGAGGTCTGTTTCCTCCGTTTTGCGGTACGCCACACCCCTCCTGATCAACAGGACCCCCATTTCAACCGTAGGAGGTCTGTTTCCTCCGTTGTGCGGTACGCCACAGCCCTCCCGATCAACAGGACCCCCGTTTCGACCGTAGAGGTCTGTTTCCTCCTTTGTGCGGTACGCCAGGCCTTGTTTCCATCGCCTCTTCCGTCCAAGCCCTCCTGATGAACATGACCACGCATTCTGTTCCGACCCATGAACACGACGACGACGCTGTTTCTCCGTTTCGACCCAGCCATGTACACGAGCCCTTGCCGTACGTATGCGCGAGTAGGCGTTCGAGACCCCGCCCGTATGTACACATACGTGGACGTATTTCCTTTCTTGCACCCTGCCGCCTCTACTACGACACGTGCGCGCCTCTACATCCACCAGTATATATGTACATACACGTTCGCGACCAGAATGACAACGCTACGTATGGTTCGACCAGGTGGGTCCCGACTGTCAAGCACTTCCTTGCTTGCGAAGATGTAGCTGGTGGGTCCCAGCAGTCGGGGGGCCGGTGGGTCCCAGCAGTTAGGGGGAGAATCATTTTGATTTCCTTTTTTTTGACCGGACGCACTTCCTTGCGTGCGAAGATGTAGCTGGTGGGTCCCAGCAGTCAGGGGGGCGAAATACGGTGGCCCGTCCAGTGGGTCCCCGCTGTCAGGTGGAGGAATAATTATTTTGCATGTAATAAGGAGGCACTTCCTTGCTGCAGCTGTGGACCCAGCTGTCAGCCTCTCCACGTACAGTCCACGTCCGATGGAAGTCGTTCCTTGACCACGTTGACCACGCTGCGCCGAGAGCACCAGGGCGGTGGACGACAGCGAGGCCTAGGAAGGGGACGACGGGGAGCCGGGGAAGACGTGGTAGTGGAAGCCCGCGCCCACGCGGTGAGGAGTACGAGGGTTCACTAGTTCGGCTGCGGTGTGAGGTTGCCGTCACCGCAGGGCCTGGCCAGCGGTGGGAATAGTAGGGGGCGGTGAGGCTTCCATGGCAGCAAAGCCGACCACGGGAGGCAGGAGCATGCGGCACGACCGGCGCTGCTTTGGGCGGCTGGAGCAAGAAGACCAAAGGTTGAAGAAGCACTACGGCCATTGGATGCACATCGTACAGTCACTGGAGCTAGAATCGTTCATATTGACTAAAGTTGACAAAGGCCCTAGTCCCAGTAAACTTAGTAGGCCCACAAGTCAGCCTCCCACCATGGTGGGTCCCAGCTAGCAGGGGGAGTATTCATCTTTTTGTTCGTAATAAGGAGGCACTTCCGGTGGGTCCGAGCTGAGAGCGGGGGGAACGTTTTTTTCGCGAAATACGCCGGCCCGTTCGGTGGGTCCGAGCAGTCAAGGGGGCAACGTTTTTTCGCGAAATAAGGTGGCCCGTCCGATGGGTCCCTGCTGTAAGGTGGAGGAATAATTATTTTGCGCGTAATAAGGAGACACTTCCTTGCGGCCGCCTGGACCCAGCTGTCAGCCTCTCCACGTACAGTACTCTTCCTATGGAAGTCGGTCATTGACCACGTGGACTACGCCGCGCCGAGAGCACCAGGGCGGTGGTCTGGACGACGGCGAGGCCTAGGAAGGGGACGACGAGGAGCTGGGGAAGACGCAGCAGTGGAAGCCCGCGCGGAGAGGAGTACGAGGGTTCACTGGTTCGGCTGTGGTGTGAGGCTGTCGTCGCCGTAGAATAACAGGGGGTGTGGGTGAGTAGAGGGATGGCCTGGCCAGCGGTGGGACTAGTAGGGGGCGGTGAGGCCTCCGCCGCATCGTAGCCGGCCACCTGGAGGCAGGAGCACGAGGCACGACCGGTGCTGGTTTGGGCGGCTGGAGCAAGAAGACCACAGGTTGAAGAAGCACTACGGCTGTTGGATAGACATCGTACAGTCACTAGAGCTAGAATCGTGCATATTGACTAAGTTGACAAAGCCCTTGGTACGCCCCAACTTAGTAGGCCCACAGGTCAGCCTCCGAAACAGTGCGACCCAGATGTCAGGGGTAGGAATAATTTTTTGGGCGGCCGAAGCTAAGAATATCCGAAATTGAAGAAGAAGCACGACATCCGTTGGATAGACATCCAACGGCTACTGCTGCTAGAACCGTGTGTTGACTATAATAAGTTGGCAAAGCCTTGCATAGGCGTCAACTTATTTTTTTAGGGGACACGTCACTTAGAAGGCCCACAAGTGTGTGGCAGAGAACTTATAGCCCATTTACGTTTTGTAAGAATGTACAGCCCATTTTGGAATTCTAATGGAATTTACAGGAACCCATTTACAGTTAAAAGTACAACCAATTTTCTAGCTAGGACAATGATTAATAATTTCAACCAACCGTTGAAGACAGAATTCAATAAAATTTCCCACATTTTGATGGGCTCCGAAATATTTTTATCCCGAAATTTCTAGTCAGATTAAATATAAATTTGTATTACGTAAAAATCGAACGAAACATTGCACGCGCAACAATGAAAATTTAAGATTTTCAAAATCCATAAATAATATTTTATAAACTAATTTCGTGTTTGGTGCATTTTTTTATAGTTACTGCCCATTTTTTATAATTACATCCCATTTATTATTTTTAAAGCCCGTTTTCCTGTTAAGCCTAATGCATCCCTCCTAGGAAAGATTTGCAGCCCAGCGGGTACTCCTCAAAAAGACGTATAGCTGGGCTAGCCATTTTCATCTTTAAAAAATTAGTATCTAGGCTGGATATCTGGCCTGGGCTAGACGGGCCACAGCCCGCCCAGTTAATACCCTGCTCTCCTATGAACAACAACGAAATCATCGCCAAGAAAAACTCAGCAGTGCTCACGCCTCAAAAACACAAATACTACTCGAGCTGCTTGGTCCCAGCTGTCGGCCGCACCTTGTGCAATTCTCTCGTTTATATTGACCACATAGGTTGACAATGGTGTGGGATCGTGATGTCAGGAAACCAGGAGAAAGCAAAAAATATAGTTGTACATAATAAGAGGGAACTTGCGTACATACAGCTATGGCCCTAGTGGGTCCCTAGTGTCATCCAGTCAAAATAAAGTCATCTCCTGAATCCTCATATTCGTTGACGATGTTAACAATACTCGGCTCCACGGCGAGCGCAACAACTCGAAGGACAACGGAGAGGGCCTCGCATGCCCTACAGATGGTCTAATACAGCGCCCGCTACTCATTCAGGAAGCCAGGATCATCGGACACCTATGAGCACCTTCGAGAAACTGAGACGGCATGAAATGGTAAGGCCGCACTTGGGATCTCCGGTTTATTTCAAACCTGTATTGACATACAAGTGTAATTTACTCGTCATCAAAAACAACACATAAAATACAGGCATAATGAAACCGAGGGCCCGAGGTCTGTAAGTAAAACTGGCGGGTTACGCGTGTAATTTGAGAGACCAGTGTATATTTTACGAGCACTGATATATGGACGACATTACCAGACGATACATGCACGACGTGCGTATCATGCCATCCATGGGCAAGGCTGAAACAACAACTAACGGCTGGATTAGCTATCGTCCGAGTGTCGTTCAGCATTTTTATCGTGTGTCAAGTACTTCTGATATTTTACTAGTCGAAATCGACCAACCAAGCGCCTTCGCCCGAGACCATCTGCTTTAATTTACAAGCGTCAGTTTTACAAGCGGTTTTGGTTGGAAAACGACGAACCAATCACGACCTAATATCATGAGTTGGTCGGAAGATCATATGGTTTCATGTCTAACCTACCCGACTTGTCGTATAGGCTATGAATGAAACATCAGACGATGAACTTCTTAAGCATGGAAACAACAGAAGAGGAAGATCTTCTTAACAAGAAAATCACTGGCATTAGATCGACATGCAAAACAATACGAAGCATTATTCTCAGGAGGCACGGTGAACAGCTCGTGATGCCACATGCCACAACATTCCAAGCTCAACTTTGCAATCAAACACAAGGCCTAGCATTACATAGACAATATTCAGAACAAACTCTTAACACAGGAATATCTCAGCAGAGTAACTATTTACTTCTAAACTGAACACAGGAATAGGAAAAAACACTCGACGCTTCTGGCTAACATCAATGAGCAAATTTTGACAAGGTTTTCCAATTCCAATATATTAAGCTAACGTCTTCTTGCTAACATCAATGATTAAGCTTTGACAAGCTTTTCCCATTGAAAATATGTAATGCCTATGATCGTGGAGTCCTGTCGCTTCTTACTAACATCAATGATTAAACTTTGACAAGCTTTTCCCATTCAAAATATGTAATGCCTATGATCGTGGAGGCACTCCACGCGTTGTTAAATTGCCAATGGTCTCTGCAGACTAGTCATGTCACCGGTGTCTAATAATACTCTGTAAAGCTTCTCGGTCATTCCTTCTATAATGTAGCGCAAACAGTGACTGCTTCTTTCTGCAAAGTGGAACGACCAACTGGACCCAGTAATGCAGCAGTTTGCCTTGGACACATTGGCTCCTTTTGTGCAGTTGAACTGAAATCGAAGTCGGAATAAAACCGAGATTTAATTTTGATATCCCTGTAAGCAACAAAAGGTATAAGGGAAACAATTACTGAGAAATAACGGTTGATGACTTGTACTCCCAGAAGAAAAACATCTACTGATCTACCTTATCTTAATGGGAAACAAAGCAGGAGAGTAGCAATTCTCAATCAGTGTGATTCATTCATATTAACTGAGACATTATCTTAACAATGCCTTGTTTCAAGATGTATAAAGAACGAAAAAGCAGAAAAGTATCATCCCTAAAACAATGCGACTGATTCATTTTAACAGAGGCATTATCTTAAGAATACCTTGGTTAAACATGTAGAAAGAACTACAAAGCAGGATAGTACCAGTTGTAAAACACTGTAAGTCTGTAACTAATATATAATAACAGAGACATTATCTGAACAATACATTTCTTAAACATGTACTCCGGCCGATCCCTAACAGAAATGGTACTCCTACCGATCCCGAACAAGTGTTTGCAGTTTTGAACTAAGATTCAGTAGTTAATTCGGAGGAAGGTCGGTACTGACCATTCAAGACCAAGATTTGAAACAACTCATGAGGAAGATCTCACAGAGATCTCAACACATATATGGAAATACGGTCTCATTTTGTGCAGTTCCACCAAAATTAAGCGAAGCAAAATGTCGCAATAGCAACAAGTTGAAAAGATATCCCTGTTTTAACAGAGGCAAAAAGGAATCAATTACTGGCCAAAAAAGGAGGATGAAACATGCTGCCACAAAAATGGTAATCCCGCCAATCCCTAACATGTGTTGCAGTTCTGAAATAAGATTCAGTAGTTAATTCTGAGAGTGGCATCAATTACTGGCTTATAAAGGGGGTGATGCTGAATTTGTTGTAACAAAGCAACAAGCATCATGTCTGGGCTGGTACCATTTTTGTTCACTACTTAATGGGAAAAGACAGCAATACAATAGCTTCAATTCAACATTTATTTAAGACAGTACCAATATAGGTAGCACAACATCTCAAAGCACACTGCGCAATCATGTGGATGAAGGCCTGTACTAACCTTTCATGAGACCGACAACTATAAAATATGAATCTGCCAACACGAATAGGAAATCCAATCTTGTTTTGTGCAGTTGCACTGAAATCAAGCAAAGTGTTTCGTGTAGCGAAGCAAAATGTCGCAATAGAAACAAGTTGAATAGATATCCCTCTATAAACAGAGGCAAAAAATGAATCAATTACTGGCTAATAAAGGAGGATGAAACATGCGTCCACAAAAATGGTAATCCCGCCAATCCCAAACAAGTGTTGCAGTTTTGAAATAAGATTCAGTAGTTAATTCTCAGAGTGGCATCAATTACTGGCTTATAAAGGGGGTGATGCTGAATTTGTTGTAACAAAGCAACAAGCATCATGTCTGGGTTGGCTCCATTTTTGTTCACTACTTAATGGGAAAAGACAGCAATACAATAGCTTCAATTCAACATTTATTTAAGACAGTACCAATATAGGTAGCACAACATCTCAAAGCACACTGCGCAATCATGTGGATGAAGGCCTGTACTAACCTTTCATGAGACCGACAACTATAAAATATGAATCTGCCAACACGAATAGGAAATCCAATCTTGTTTTGTGCAGTTGCACTGAAATCAAGCAAAGTGTTTCGTGTAGCGAAGCAAAATGTCGCAATAGAAACAAGTTGAATAGATATCCCTCTATAAACAGAGGCAAAAAATGAATCAATTACTGGCTAATAAAGGAGGATGAAACATGCGTCCACAAAAATGGTAATCCCGCCAATCCCAAACAAGTGTTGCAGTTTTGAAATAAGATTCAGTAGTTAATTCTCAGAGTGGCATCAATTACTGGCTTATAAAGGGGGTGATGCTGAATTTGTTGTAACAAAGCAACAAGCATCATGTCTGGGTTGGTCCCATTTTTGTTCACTACTTAATGGGAAAAGACAGCAATACAATAGCTTCAATTCATCATTTATTTAAAACAGTACCAATACAAGTAGCACAGCATCTGAAAACACACTGCACGATCATGTGGATGAAGGCAAGTACCAACCTGCCATGACGCACACAAGCTAAAATACGAATCTGACAACACGAATAGGAAATCCAATCTCGTTTTGTGCTGTTGCACTGAAATCAAGCAAAGTGTTACGCGTAGCGAAGCAAAATGTCGCAATAGCAACAAGTTGAATAGATATCCCTGTATGAATAGAGGCAAAAAAGGAATCAATTACTGGCTAATAAAGGAGGATGAAACATGCGGCCACAAAAATGCTAATCCCGCCAATCCCTAACAAGTGTTGCAGTTTTGAAATAAGATTCAGTAGTTAATTCTGAGAGTGGCATCAATTACTGGCTTATAAAGGGGGTGCTGCTGAATTTGTTGTAACAAAGCAACAAGCATCATGTCTGGGTTGGTCCCATTTTTGTTCACTACTTAATGGGAAAAGACTGCAATACAATAGCTTCAATTCATCATTTATTTAAAACAGTACCGATACAAGTAGCACAGTATCTCAAAGCACACTGCACAATCATGTGGATGAAGGCCTGTACTAACCTTTCATGAGACGACCAAGATAAAATACGAATCTACCAACACGAATAGGAAATCCAATCAAGTTTTGTGCAGTTGCACTGAAATCAAGCAAAGTTGCCGGTGTGACATCTAAGTTTTCTATAGCAACAAGTTGAATAGATATCCCTGTTTTAATAGGCAAAAAAGAAAACAATTACTGGCCAATAAAGGAGGATGAAACATGCGGCCACAAAAAGAAGCATCTACCTTATCTTGATGGAAAACAAAGTATAGGACACTAGCATTTCTAAAATGGTTGCATTGATTCATATTAACAGAGAAATTTTCTTAAAACAGATCAGTAGTTAATTCTGAGAGTGGCATCAATTACAAGCTTATAAAGGGGGTGATGCTGAATTTGTTGTAACAAAGGAACAAGCATCATGTCTGGGTTGGTCCCATTTTTCTTCACTACTTAATGGGAAATGACAACAATACAATAGCTTCAATTCATCATTTATTTAAAACGGTTGCATTGATTCATATTAACAGATACACTCTCTTGAAACAACATTTGTTAAAAAATGTAATTTACTTTTAACAGTGGCATTCTTAGATTAACAACAGCAAAATAGTTGCATGGGACATGCCACCACCATGTGCGTCCACACGTATAAATGGGTGATGCCGAGTATGTAGCCAAGCAACATATATGCGCTGGTCCCATATTTGTTCTCTTTGAACCTTGTTCCTATGTGAGGGCAGCAAATCTATTCGTGCACAAACTACCCGACCCCCTAGTTTCTTTCCCTTTTCAACAAAGAGATCGGTTCCTTACAGATGTGTGTACTGGGTTACCCTCTTTTCCCCTTTTCGACCTACAAAGCGGCTGGATAACCAGTCTATACTACTTTCCGTCCCTCCTTTCCTCATTGAACCACGTCCTAGATTCTTGCTCCAGCCCACCGCACCATTCTTTCCTCTTTGAACCAAGACCTAGATTCGACTACAGATCGAAAAAGATCCACATGCAGCTAGAGCAACGACGGTTTCAAAGAAACTTATACCTTAGGGTCGTCGGGATGTGGCAAGGCGTGCGACAGGAGGTCGGATCTGCCCACACAACGTACGACAGCGAGGAAGAAGGGGTCGGTGGCCCTCCCGCACAGGCGCTGGGTGAAAGAGAACAGCGCAGCCGGCAGTGGATTGCCTCCCTCGCCGAAGGCGATAGAGTGAACACTGCACCTCCTCCCCTTCCCGGTGCGATGGGATACGGACGCCTCCTTCACCAGCTGTGAGGGGGGAGAGAGAGACAAGAGGCCAACGCAGTCTTGTTTAGATCTGGTGAAGAGAGGGTGAGAGACTATGAATATAGCAAACCCTAGCAAATGAACGCTGAGCCTCCAGCGTGTAACATATATGTAGTGTGGCCAGCGTGTGGAGAGTGCAAACCCTAGCGAACAAGCGCTGAGGCTCCCGCTTATATATATACTACTGTAGTACGGACTGAGCTCCGGTGCCTTCACTGCACCTGCTTTTGGCTGTATGACAGGTGAGCCAGCCACATTTTGGGCCCACCTGTCGTAAATCCAAAGGAAGGTCCACTAAGTCAATGAAGCTACGTCCATATAGTACTCTCGTGTATACGACTGAAATATAGTGGAGTGGTTTTCTTATTCTCTCCATGACAATCGTTTTAAATTGTGTAATTACGAAACGAAACTCTTTATTTAATGTACAGTGAAGAACACTAGTACTACTTCCGATGAACTAACGATCCACGCCCATGCGTCCTGGTCGCACTTCCTGTCCTTCACGTGTGGTACACTACCCTCCCTTAAGTGAACAACCACACATGCGCCAAATTATCGGAAACGTGTGAGAGTGTGTACAAATAAAGAAATTTAATTTCAATTATTGGAATGGTTTGAGAGTATTACAAAGTTTGACTAGCTACTCATGGAAGGCAGCTTGTTTTCCGTCGAAAATAGATCAGCTTCACCAGCCGACGCAACCATGAGGCGCAACCATGAGCATCGATAGGTCATCGTGGTGATGCATCATCCATTTGGCATCAAGTTAGGGTGAGGCACCTAAGAAGTTCGACAAATCCTCACTGTGGTCTGTTTCTTCTCAGTAATCAAGCTTGAGGAAGGAAGAACCACGTGGCAGAGGACAGTGAGGCGGAACAACAATGGCCATCCAATTTTGTGCAGTTCCACTAAAATTGAGGAAGACATGCCCGGGTATGGAGACACGCATCGCTGTTTCCAAAAATATAAAAAGGGGTTAGCAACGACATCTCAATTGTTAATAAGAATTAATGAAAAGTACACCAACAAACAGAAGCATCATAATTATCTTGATGGGAACTAAACCAGGATACCCGAGAAAAAAAAGCATTTCTTCATTTAACCAGTGATAGTACTACCACCATATGGACAATGACCGCACAAACACCATGTACTTTTTGTCGAAACAACATGTATACCTCCACCAAGGCATAAATCAGGACAACTTTTTGAGTGGCATTTCCTCTAGTAGTAGGTGATGTTGGACCAGCCGACGAACCCTAGCTACTATGCATGGGGAGCTGGGGAGTAGTCGCATAGAAGAAAACCCGCACGCAGCGACCTGGGGAGCTGGAGCAGTACAAGAAGTTATACCTCAGGTGGGCGAGATGTCGTTTAGGCGGGCGGGCGGGATCTGCCCACACGACGACAGTGAACAAGGGCGTGGAGGATCTTCGTCTGCGCCAGCGCCGGCTCCGAGAGGACGGTGCGCATTGGCTTCCTCCATCGCCGACGGCGACAACGTCAACGCTGCACCTCGTCACCTCCCGCGGCGGACGGGATTCGGCCGGATCTGTGACCACCGGTGAGGAGAGAGATAGAGTGGACACTATCATCTTGTTTTGATATGGAGAGGGTGAGAGAGCGAGTTGCGAGAAACTCTATCAAACAAGAGGCTATAATGGAGTAAAAAAATCTCTCCATAGCAGTGGTTTTAAAATAGAATACGTGCGTTCCCGGAAAAAAGAAACGAAAACTGGCGGACAATTTTTTTTGGGTCTGTCTAGGACACATCTAGATGTGGCATAGTTATGTCACATATAAGTTGATGTCCACTCTGTTTGTGGTCTTTTCCTAGTTTTTTTTGTTTCTTGTTGCTACACTATATACTTGTGGGAACTTAGATGTGATATCCTTAAATAACATCTAGATGTGAATTAGACAAACTGATTTTCCAACGTACCAAGAAAGAAAACTCGATCAAAAACACGCCCCCGCTTCCAGGCCGCGAGAGTCGTCGCGCACACACACATAGACATAGACATGCATATCCGTGTTTACGTAAAATTCCATTTCCATCTCCATCTCCAATCATATTTGTCCAACTGGCACATTATTTACGTTGTTAATTACATACGCAGCAATATTAACGTACACCATCTCTTGTTTGCGCATGTCCGGACCGCTGCCACGGCCGGTCCTGACCAACCCGAACCCTCTTCATCACCCGCGCGTCCTTCCCGCCCGAAACGGTCAATGCCGCATTCATGCCCGGCCAGAGCGGACACGACCTCTCACTGGCGCCAGCATTGAAGTGGCGCGCCGCCCGAGAGAGCGTCGCCCACGCCGCCCGAGAGACCGTCGCCCGCGCCGCTTCCAGGTGCACGCGACTGCTCCATTTTATATTGCGTACGTGTCATTCAAGAGTGAAATGATGGTTGCTTCTTCTGACTAACTTACTGTGTGATTTGACTGCTCCTTAGTGGCCCCTACACGTACTTCCCCTACGTGTATGCAACAGTCACACATACACATGGACGCAAAAACACGCGCGATGCCCTAATGCATGCATGTCCGAGAACATGATGGAACACACACGGTGACGCTCAAGTGCTCAACCCACACGTGCATGCACACACATACTCAGTCAGGGTGAGCTAGTGACCGTATGAACACCGGAATATATATATATTGAGCGCAATGAGCGTATTATGAAGTCCACTGACCGTATTTTTAAAAATATACAGTGATAAACGGTGTATTTATCTCATTTGAAATTAAGCCATGTTAACCGGAGAGGAGGCAGCATGGACTAGCATTACTTTGTTGTGTCCCGTCAACTTGTCGAACAAGGAGAAGGTTGCAGGACGGGAGAAGCTTGCGCGCGGTGGCTCGCAGGACAAGGAGAAACTTTTGACTAATGCAAGCTCTCCCTCGCTCAGGCGGTGGACGTGCAACAGTTAATTCGGTGTCAAATTGCCAAAAGCATACTACACTATACTGGAATACTAGGAACCGGATGGAGGAGCGTCTGCACTCTTAATATAATTTTAAAATGTGATAAAGCAATCTTCAACACATTTGGTTCTCTTCGAGGGTTCTCGCATGTGATAATGGAAGTTGATTGCATGGAACACTCACCACAATTCTCGCTTAATTCTGGCTCATATCCTGTTACAAATAGTAGCACTCAGTAATATTTCCTCTTTTTTTGTTATTCAACATGCAAACAGGTCAGCAAACCTTGCGGCACATCTTCGTACGAACCGTGCTTGCTGCACTTTGAATGTGGCCGAGAGCTGGCTTGATGAAACACCTCGCTTCCTACTTCTTTTTTTGGCTTCCTAGTGACCAGTGTCTTGGTTGATCGTCCTAAGAATGCTTATATATGAATAAAGCTCTCTCATTTGCCCGCAAAAAAGATTAAGCCATATTAACCGGAAAGGAGGGAGTATGGACTAGCCCTACTTTTTGGTGTGTCCCGTCAACTCACAAAACGAGGAGAAGCTTGCAGGACAAGGTGAAGCTCGCTTACGCCTTTTGACTAATGCAACCTACCCTCGGTGGACATGCATCAGTCCATTCGGTGTCAGATTGTCAGAGGCATACACTGTAGTACCCAACATGCAGAGTACCATCATTGTTCGACTTCACGAAGGGGCGAAGAGCCAAGCGCAGTACTAGTACGCATACTTGGTTTTGCACCAACATACTCCCTCCGTCTAGGTGAGTAAGTCACCTTAGGAGTAGCAGCGCGACCTAGGTGGATTTAGATTGGGCAATGAGGAGCACCGGGATGAGCTAAACTTCCAATCACAGCACCGGGACAAAGGAAAGCAAAATCAACATTTAATCCCATGCCTTTTCAGCTCTCCATGCAGGCCCACGTACTCCCTAATCAACGCATGCATGCAAAACCGTCTTCAATCTTTTCCCTAATCAACGCACAGCCGCAATGCATGCAGTGGTTTCCACGGGGAGGAGAACGAGGCAGAGGAGGAAAACGAGTAGGAAAGAGAGCGCTTGTGAATGAGCCTAGGAGGGGATCGAGAAGAATTCAATGTTACACGCCTTATGGTTTTGGGAAAATCTGGATTTCGTAAGATGACTTACTCACCTAGACGGAGGGAGTACTACTCCACCCTCCGTCACAGTTTACAGGGCGTGATTCATTATGATGCATTTCTCTCAATGCATTTCCACCACGAGAGAGACTTTAGACGCGTTTGGTTTAATGCTCAATTAATTAGGGCGTGGTAACATCAATCAAGTCCACAATTTTCTCTCCATGTACTGTACTACTACGGAGTGCAAGCATGTGTGTACCCGGGGAGCAAGCACAACATGCATGTGTGTACGCATTATTCCCTCTAGTAATAGATGCAGTGATATAACTACCAATGCTATTTTTCAGGCCGATCGCTAGTCGCCTTGGTCCCACAGATTTTTTTTCTTTTTTCTGAAGCGCGTTGTGTCGGGGGAAATCTGCCTGCACGAACACCTATGGGGACCGAGCCCCTTTCTGGTTCGGCGGGGGGCGGAGGTCGCGCGAAGAGCGGATCGAGGCGATGCACACAAGGGGTTTACCTAGCTTCGGGCCGCACGGATGCGTAAAACCCTACTGCTGCTTTATGGTTTGTATTGTGTTCTTGCTCGGGAGCGCTGAGTGCTACAGTACACTCAGGCAACTAATCGGGCCGAGCGCGAGTGGCCACCTCTCCCTCTTTTCTACGTTGCGCATGGGGCCTCCTTTTATATGCGCAAGGGGTTTCCCACAGGTGGCGACGTAGGTGGGGGTAAAACTGGAAAACGTTGTGTTGGGTACAGCTGTTTGCACAGTGCTATCATACCTAACTCTGACGGCAGGGGACAAGGGCATTAAATGCCCGTCTGGGTCGCCCAAATAGTGCAGAAAAGGGGCCGTCAGGGGCGCCACCGTTTGCCACGACGGCTATCCTGTCAGCGTTGCTTTGCCACCGCATGCCCCTGGCTGCGCAGCCTCTCGCCACGTACGCCTGGAATGGCCCCAGAGCGACACGTGGGTGGATGAGCTAGAACGCAGGCGCGGGGTGGTTACTTGCCGCGGCAAGCGTCTTGCCGCGGTTGATGCCTTGTCGCGCCCGGGAGCTTGTCGCTCACTGGTCCTTGCCGGGACGCGTCGCGTGTTGCAGCAAGTCTCTTGTCGTGCCCTGGTCGGCCTTCCTGGCAAGCTCCTCTTGCCGGGGCCTTGTGCTTCGAGCGGCCGTCCCGGCAAGCTCCTCTTGCCGGGGCCTTGCTCTCTTCGGGTGGCCTTCCCGGCAAGCTCCTCCTGCCGGGGCCTTGGCTCAAATACTTTGTTCTTGGATGGCCCAAAAAGGGACCATGGAGAGTTTTGGCGATCGCCTGGCAAGCCTTGCCGCGGGGTGCTACGACTGCCCGTGCACAAGTTCGGGTAACTAAGGTACCCCTACTTTAGTACACCAACAGGAGCCCCCGGGCCTGGGCCATACACGGTGCCGAGCGCTATTGGACCAGGCCCAAAACAGTGCACGGGCACGCGCGGCCTGGGTCATGCTGCATATTTTTCTGCGTCCACCACGCCCTCCCCGAACGTCATGCATTGAACGCGGCATCGTGGGGAGAGGCTTGCGTGACGTGGGCGGCGTGCGCGGGGCTGAGCCCCGCAGGCACGCGTCACGTCGCAATAAAGGGGGGGCGGTTCGCGCCATCTCCATAAGTGGAGGGAGGCGTGGAGGCGTGGCTCGTTTGCTGGACGAGGCCGAGGCACGGTTTCCGAGGCGTCCGCTCTCCATGATCACGGGGTGGGGGGAGGTCGCCTCGGTCCTGCACGCCAGCCATGCGGCTTCCATGCGCCTGGAGTTGCGGACGGTGGAGGCAGGAAACCGGGCCGTCGCGGGTCGAGGCAGCAGGCCGGTCCCAGTCGCCTGCTCTTCCTGCGTCTTGATTGGCTGAGCGGGGCGGCCGGGCCCCCACCCTGCTCCTTTATAAAGAGCAAGAGGGGGCGACGAAAACCCACACTCCTTCATCTTTTCTTCCCTTCAGCTTCTGATCCCTTCTCTCCATTCGCCATGGAGAAAGGGAACCCTGGTCCTTCATCGGTGGCGGCGAGGGTCGCTGCTAGGCAACGCGCCCCTCCTCGCCTTGCACCTGCGGTGGCAGAGCCAGCTGTAAGGGGAAGGGGGAGGGGGCGAGGTCGTGGATGAGGCCGAGGCGCTCGGGGACGAGGCGGACAGGGCGACGCGCCGGCCTCGCCTCCGCCAGCGGCTCCTCTTCTCACGACGGTCCACATCGGGGATGACCCTTGTGAGTTCTTCGTCAGGCTGCGCCTGGCGCCTCGTCGTCGCCTCCGTCTCCCGGCTCCCTTCGCAAGCGTGATGGAGATGGAGCAACCCGAGACGCTAAGACTGCGCATGAGGGGCTGCGAGATCAGCGGCACGCGGGTCCACGTTGAGTCCCTAGCCCCCGGCGTGATGTATCTTGGCCGAGGGTGGAAGATGTTCGCCCGTATCCACAGCTTGATGGAGGGGTTCACCCTCCATTTTAAGTTGATGGAGGGCGATCTCCTCTCCGTCAAGGTCTTCGGGTGCTACGGGACCCGGGCCCGGTGCTGCGTGGATAGCTCCTCCGACAGCGAAGGCTCCTCCTCGAGCGAGAGCGACGAGGAGGGGAACGACAGCGACGATGAGGGTAGCGGTCGTCGGGATGATGGGTCCGACTAGGCGCCGGTTGTCACAGCCCTAGATTTTGATTGCATATGGTAGCTCAAGCATCCATGCATCATGTCTAACTTTAATTGAAATTTGAAATGGGGATTGGTAAACCCTAGCACCAAATTTAATTCAAATAGGTTCAAATAAAATATTTTTCAATGACCCGGAATGCCCTTCATAAATGTTCACCATCTTTGGTCCTGGCTAAACCCTCTGCCAAAAATGGTTTCATATTTTTGGAGGCTGTTCTGGATTTTTGAATTAAATCATAAGTATTTGAATTTGGACATTTAAATTCTATAAAATATTTTAAATGTCCAAATAATCTTGAAAGCATTTGAGGGCTAATGGAAATAGTTTCAAAAGTACCCACAATTATTTGCAGGATTTTACAAAATGAATTGGTATTTTTACTAATTCAAAACAGAGAAAATAAATAGAAAACAAAAACAGAAATAAGAGAGAGAAAGAGAGAAGCCCAACCACTTACCTGGCACTGTTAGCCTGCTGCTGGCTGGCCCAGCCCACCAGGCCCAGGTGCCAGCCGTCCCCAACCTCCTGCCAGTGGGCAGGAGGGCGTGTGGTCGCCGCACGCGCGCATGCGCCGGCCACCTCCTCCCTCCCTGCCTGCCTGTTGCTTCGCCGACTCCTCGGACGTCGACACGCACCCCCGCGGACCTCTCTCACTCTCTCTCGTGCTCTCCCCTCCTCTGTTTCTTTCGCGCGCAGCCTCCGAGCGAGCTCGTGGCCACTGACAAGCACTGCCGTGGCCACAGCCACTGCCTCGCCCCGTCGATGCTCTCAGAGGCTCCGCCGCAACCTCTTCTCCCTCCTCAACGAGCTACACGAGCCAGGACGGCCCCAAGACGACGCATGTGGCCTTCTTCCCTGACCACGGCCGCCGGATGCCGCCGTCCGATTCGCCGTCTCCGTCGCCTCCCCGAGTCTGCTGAGCTCCGCTTCGACCTCGCTGTGAGCCCCGCCGTATTTCCCCCTGCTCCCCGAGCTCGTCCTCGTTCCCTAGCCGCACTAGACGTCGGAGTCGAGAGCTCACCGCCGCCGGCCATGGCGCCGCCGTAGCTAGAGCGCATCCACGACGCATCCGAGCCCACCCCCGTGCTCAGCGAGTCCGCAGGAGCCCGTAGCCACCATCAGCTAGTCCTCCCGTGCACCGCAGCGCCGTTGCCGAGCTTGCCCGAGCTCCGGCCGCCGCGCTTGCCATCGCCGCCGTCGTTGCGGTCCACTCCGGCGTGAGCTGATAGCTTCGTTGGATGCGGACGAGCACCACCTTAACGCCAAGCCAAACCGCCGCTCGTTTCGTCGCCGATGCTGCGTTTCCGAACCGCGCCGCTGTCTCGGGCCTCGCCGGCGTCATGTCGCCGGTGGGTTTGACCCGTTTGACCAAGTGGGTCTCGCCCCCTGGTCAAACCTAGATTAGGAGTTAATCTAGTACTAATTTAGTTAGTTAGACTAATGACACTGACAGTGGGCCCCGCCGTGAGTCAAAGCACGAGTCAACGCGGGATTAGCACCTCTCTCACTGACCAGTGGGCCCGACAGGTCAGGTTTGACCTGGAGGCGCCCTGTTGACCTGCTGACGTCACACAGACGTCATGCTGACGCAGTAACTCATTTTTCTGGATTTATTCTTATATAGGAAATTCCAGAAAATGTTGCAAACTTCAAAAATTCATAGAAATTCAACCGTAACTCCAAATCAAAAAATTTATATATGAAAAATTATCAAAAAATCCAATCTATCCATCTGTACTGGTTTCATGCATGTTATAACACAATAACCTTGCTGTTTAGGTGAAACAAGTTAATGCACTAATATGACTTCATATAATGGGTTGGCATTTGAATCTTTGGGTCAAATGGACTCATTTCAATCTGTTCTAGCTTGCATTAGCCCAAAACACACTCATTTTGCCATGTCATATTCATGCATCATATTGTTGCATAGCATTGATTGTGTTTTCTCTGTGTTGCCGGTATTTGTCCCCTCTCAGTAGACGTTGCTTTGACGCCGTGATCGATGACACCGATGAAGAACTATATTATCTTCAGAAGTGCCAGGCAAGCAAAAACCCCTTGTTCATTCCGATACAATCCCACTCTCTCGCTCCTGCTCTCTTTTACTGCATTAGGACAACAACGATTCATCTGTTACTTGTTGCGGTAGCTGAACCCCTTTATCCTTTGCATGACCTGTCATTGCCACAGTAAATAGATGAAACCCACTAGCATGAGTAGGAGTTGTTTGAGCCCTGATGTGCCTACTCATTCATGCTTGTTTGTCATGCCTGCTACTGCTTAGAGTTGAGTCGAGTCTGATTCATCGGGAATGAATTGGAATGTGGTGAACATATCCTACTGTTGAGAGCTAAGTGTGGGAACACGATTTGGTAAAGGTAGAGGTGAGAGGCCATGTAGGAGTACATGGTGGGTTGTCTCATTGCAGCCGTCCTCAGGAACTTAGTTCTGTGTTTGTGATACATGAACAGTTACTACCACACATTGGGTTCCGGTAACTCAACCCCTCTCGACTTATTAATCAATTTGATCTCTGTCCAGGAGTTGCAACTAGTTTTTGGTGTTTGTAGGTAGTGTTAGTAGTCTACCAAGTGGCACCCGGTACAGGTGGGCTTGGGACAGACTAGGCACAGTGGCACGGTGTACCAAGTGGCACCCGGTTGGTGGGCTTGGGAACCCTGCTCACATCGTTTGGGGCCGTGAGCGACACCCCGGCCGGATCTCCTTGCGGATGGAACCCGAATAGGCGATAAACCTGTACGAGAGACTTGTGTGGTTAGTCAGGTCGTGGCCGACTCCCTCGCCCGGCTTCCGCTTGAAGGTTGCCGAGGTACATGACGTGTACAGGGCGATAAGTGGCGGGAGCGTGTGTGAAGAAGTACACCCCTGCAGGGTTATCATTATCTCTTCGAATAGCCGGATTCCTCGGATATGGAAACTTGGACCCCTTGCATAGTTCATAGACAAGTGAAAGTGGATACTCTAAAATGCACAAGATAAGCATGAGAGCTATGGATGGCGTTCTCGTAGGAAGACGGGAGCGGATCCATAGTGGTGTATTGATATGGTGAATATGTGGACTCGTGTGCGCCACCTCAAAAGAGTTATTTGCAGTCGTTGTTCAGGTTAGCCACTGAGTCAAAGCTGGCTTGCTGCAGTTAAACTCCACCACCCCCTTTATTGATACTGATGCATGTGTAGCTAGCTCTGATGTAAGTCTTGCTGAGTACATTTGTACTCACGTTTGCCTATTTTATGTTTTTGCAGAGAGACTTCAGTCTCGCTAGTAGTACCGCTTGGACTTCGACGTTTAGCTTGATACCTCAGCTACGATCTTGTGCCCTCGGCAGGATCTGGTAGATAGTCAGGCTTCTCAGCCTTTTTCTTTTGTAGATGTCTGTACTCAGACATGTTAAGCTTCTGCATGTGTTTTGACTTGTATGCTCTGAATGTTGGGTCATGAGACCCATGTTTGTAATATCTCGCTCTTCGGAGCCTAATGAATAAATACATGAGTCATAGAGTCTTGTTGTGATGCCATGTTGTATTTACACATATCGAGCATATTGTGTGTATGATTGAAATGCTTGCTATGTGTGGGATTCGACTATCTGGTTGTTTATCCTTGGCAGCCTATCATATGGGGAAATGTAGTCTAGTGCTTCTGAGCGATAGTAGTCCGCTACAGCCCGGTTCACCGGAGTCCTGCTAGCCCAGCACTACTGCTCGGAACACTTGACTGGCCGGCATGTGCTTCACGTCGTTCCTGTGTCTGCCCCTTCGGGGAAATGTCACGCGGTGTTATCCGGAGTCCTGCCTAGCCTGCTACAGCCCGGGTTACCGGAGTCCTGTTAGCCCAGTGCTACAACCCGGATTTATACCTTGTTGACCGACATGCTCGATGTGATTCATGTATGCCTGTCCTCATGGGTTAGTGCCGCCTTGGGTTCACGACTAGCCATGTCGACCCGGGTTCTCTGTCATATGGATGCTAGCGACACTATCATATACGTGAGCCAAAAGGCGCAAACGGTCCCGGGCCAGGTAAGGTGGCACCCGTGGGAATACCGTGCGTGAGGCCACAAAGTGATATGATGTGTTACATGCTAGATCGATGTGGCTTAGGATCGGGGTCCTGACAGCGTTGGTATCAGAGCCTGACTGCCTGTAGGATTACCAAGCCAACTGGTCAAAGTTGAGTCTAGAAATGCTTTAGTTATGTAAGGGAATTGATTGTGGAAGGGAACGTAAGGCTCTTTTTACTCCTTTACCTTATGCCCTTCTGATCTAAGTCATCCTCTTCTCTTCTACGGGGATTAAGAACTAGGCTTCTCTTCTATCTCTCAGGATGCCGTGTTACTAAACCATAGTTGCCTAGGATTGATGAGTTCAAGCCTCTGTTCAGTTTCTACTACTTTAGTATGTTGTCAGTTGATCTCAGAACCTTGATATTGTGATGTTGCGTGGATATGCCACAATTTTGCAGGATGTCTCAAATCATTTTGAGCATTTACATCCGTTATGCTGTCCGAGTCATCCCAGGTCTCTACATAGTCTGATGCATTTGCAAATCCTTTCTTTCCGTTTCCGATGTCCTTATGGTCAGAATAAGCACACTAACCGGTCAGTTGAGGTACTCTATTGCCTCGACATATATGTTGGAGTTATTATTATGACCCTAGGTGTTTTAGGGAGTCACCTAGTAAACTAGCCATGTTTTGTGTTCCCGGTGTGATGATTCTGGCCATTATTCTCGAAAGCATCCCATGATGCCATTTAGCAGTAGGTATTCTACTCTTGGGTTCTTGAACCCGAGATTCACCCTACTTACCTCATGTCGATAGTGCTTGCTAGTTCCTTTAGGATATTAGTAACATTTGCGATAGTCCTCAAGGTTCGTGGTACATCCTTCTTCCAATTACCACGAACCATTCTTGGCAGGAGTTCTTTGAACCGAAGGATCACAATCAGAGTACTCTTGAGGAGTTCTCCATTCTTAATTATGAATCTGCCAGTTCTACCTTTCCGCATGGGTTATCTGGAAGAAATGTTGAGCTTCGCTCGACATACTAATCTATGCATCCACAACTCAGAAAAGATATATGTACCTTTGAGTTGTCCCTCCTTAGTTGTGTTCTGGCCCTCGTCTATCAATTGATAGTCAGGAGTGGTCGTGCATTCGTGTTCATCGATCCTAGTATTCTTGTGGTTTGTCAAGCCATTCTGTTCTGGAATGACTAGGAGAAACAAACTCCAGTACCTCGTCCATATCTAGGATTGGGTCAAAGCAATTGTACTTCGCAGATCAAAATGCCAATCCAGCTTTTGTTCTGTTCTACCTCGGAGTATTACCCCCTTCATGTCAGGATGGTCATGAGAATTGCACCACCTCTTATGAATTCTTGACGCAGTGATACTTCCCGCCATCATCATTCGCTCCTCGGTTCCGCGTTATTGCAACCGAAATGCCGACTAGTGAATCGTGATGTGTGAAATCAATACTCCTAGCAACCTCGTTGCTTGGTAGTTAATGGACAATACTCTCATTCTTAGTGTGTTGGTTATTAAATCATCATCCTAAGATTGGTCATGCTACCTAGTCCTTATTTCCGGTGCGCTCTTTGATCAATGAGTTGGGATTATTCAATCCCTTGCTTATTTGACCATATCATCTTGCCCTGAAAAGCAAGATTGTTCTCGAGCTTAGTAACATACCGGTGGTTCGTGATGTTCCGAATATCTTCTCAGAAGTATTACCAGGTTGTCACCTGACCGCTATGTTGAGTTCGTGATCATGTTGGTTTCCTCTAAACCACCCATTCTCCAAGATTCCGTGTTGGATACCCCTGAGCTAGTCCGATAAGCTAAACAACAACTTGGAGAGTTGGAAGATAAATGCTTGCCTGACTTAGTTCTTCACTAAGGGATATCTTGTGTGTGGGTGTGTGTGTTGAAGAAAGATGATATCTCCATCGATTGGTCCTCGTGATCAGTTGTTGGATCTATTGCCTTGTCAAAACTTTGACTTGAGTATGGGCTATCGTCAAGTCAAATCAGAACCAGCGATGTTCGTAATGTTGTCTTACTCGTGGTTGATCCCTCGAGCATACACCATTACATCTTTTGGTCTGACCAATGCTATCACCGTGTTCACATGATGGTGGAAGTCTAGTGATATGGAAATTCCGATGAGTTGTTGTTGAGCCCATCAACAGCATTTTGTCTCCCCCATGAATCATGTTGAACATTACACTAGTATTGGAAACTTTGTAAATAATGCCTTTGTGTTCCGTCCATGAGGTATACGTTTGGATGTGTGAAGTGACTTTCTCTGATTCACGTGCATTTGGTGCAAGTTGCCGCCGTGAGTTCGAGAAAGATTGTTTTTGTTTCCTCTGGTTCCATCCCAAGTCAGCCATGCACGTGCAAGTATTCTGTGGTCTGTTAGACTGATCATCTTCGTTCCATATGAATTCCGTAGCACACCAAGCCACTGATTGATCTGTTCAAGGAAAAGAAGTTCCTTCTTAAGAGCAAGACTTATACAAGGACTTCGGTATCCTCGATGATGATTCCCCACTTGAACTCGGTAGTGTTTTATTATAAGACTACCACGTGGTCACGCTTGTCTGGGACAGTGTGTTCACAGATGTGTAGCAAAACCTGCTCATGTTTTGGAGCCTGCTATCGTAGTTCATTTCCTGAGAATCTCGCAACGTTACCTCGTCGACTTGTGTTGCAACCTTTCTTTTCTGGACATGTTGTCTGAAAAATCCTGTTACCAGCCAGATCTGAATCTCAGGCAGGTATGATGGCTGGAACATTTCCAAGATCTATGATATAGGTCCCGACGAGGTTGATGTTCTGGCCGACACACCTAGCCGGAAGATCTGTTATTGTAGTATCTTGAACGAGCAATTCGACCATATTCTCCATGAGGATTTGGTACGACTTATTCCACAAGTTGTTCCTTATGGGATTTTGTGCCCCTGAAGTCCGACCTTTACTTGATGGCCATGTTGATGCTTTTAAGCATTGACCGTGGTACCTAGTACATCAAGGAGAACATTAGAAGCGGAGTGCTAAATGTCTCTCGGTCTATCATCCAGATTTTGTTCCCTTGGCCTCACTAAGGTGAAATATGAGAAAGGGGTGTCTTTCTATCCATCTGCATTGTCCATCACTATTCGTCAAGGTAGAAAGATGTGTTGCCAGGATCCTCGACGCGGATGTTAGTAGAACCTTGATGAATATGGAAATGCTCAAGTTCTTGAGAGCATGCGCAAGCAAAATCATCCATTGCGTTGTCTTCAACAAGGTAGTCCACATCGTCCATTCTAGTATGGGTATGCCATTCTTTCGAATTCATTCAAATGATCAATTGTGATTTTCCTTAGGCTGGTATAGAGAGTTTCAATGATCTCTGTATCAAAAGTAATTATTTTTTCCACTTAAGGGAATAATTCTACGAGTCACCTTCCCCGAGGTGTCCCGTTATGGTATCATGGGCAACTGAACTCCTCGCTACTTTGAGACCCCCCTCACCATCTATTTAAGCGTCGAGTTGTTGCCTGCCAATTTGAACCTTCTTCATCTATTTCTTTCCATCCACCTGATGTGTGTTTTTATGTCTCAACTCAAGAGATGTTCCTACATCTCACTCCATGAGTTGATCTTGAGTTTCTCGATCTTCAAGAAGATCGATTCTTGTACAGCTTCTTTCTATCTTCATCGTGTTGGATGAAGATCTCAAAAGCAAAGACGTCAAAGATCAATATGAAGCAATGAATCAACATCATCGAGAAGGACAGTTGGATCGTGAAGACTGTGTCGGCTTTGTGTCCCCTCTGTCTTCTTACCTCATGTCTTGAATCTCGGGACGAGATTCTTGTTCAGTAGGGGTGAGTTGTCACAGCCCTAGATTTTGATTGCATATGGTAGCTCAAGCATTCATGCATCATGTCTAACTTTAATTGAAATTTGAAATGGGGATTGGTAAACCCTAGTACCAAATTTAATTCAAATAGGTTCAAATAAAATATTTTTCAATGACCCAGAATGCCCTTCATAAATGTTCACCATCTTTGGTCCTGGCTAAACCCTCTGCCAAAAATGGTTTCATATTTTTGGAGGCTGTTCTGGATTTTTGAATTAAATCATAAGTATTTGAATTTGGACATTTAAATTCTATACAATATTTTAAATGTCCAAATAATCTTGAAAGCATTTGAGGGCTATTGGAAATAGTTTCAAAAGTACCCACAATTATTTGCAGGATTTTACAAAATGAATTGGTATTTTTACTAATTCAAAACAGAGAAAATAAATAGAAAACAACAACAGAAATAAGAGAGAGAAAGAAAGAAGCCCAGCCACTTACCTGGCACTGTTAGCCTGCTGCTGGTTGGCCCAGCCCACCAGGCCCAGGTGCCAGTCGTCCCCAACCTCCTGCCAGTGGGCAGGAGGGCGTGTGGCCACCTCCTCCCTCCCTGCCTGCCTGTTGCTTCGCCGACTCCTCGGACGTCGACACGCACCCCCGTGGACCTCTCTCACTCTCTCTCGTGCTCTCCACTCCTCTGTTTCTTTCGCGCGCAACCTCCGAGCGAGCTCGTCGCCACCGACAAGCACTGCCGTGGCCACAGCCACTGCCTCGCCCCGCCGATGCTCTCAGAGGCTCCGCAGCAACCTCTTCTCCCTCCTCGCCGAGCTACATGAGCGAGGATGGCCCCAAGACGATGCATGTATCCTTCTTCCCCGACCACGGCCGCCGGATGCCGCCGTCCGATTCGCCGTCTCCGTCGCCTCCCCGAGTCTGCTGAGCTCCGCTTCGACCCCGCTGTGAGCCCCGCCGTATTTCCCCCTGCTCCCCGAGCTCGTCCTCGTTCCCTAGCCGCACTAGACGTCGGAGTCGAGAGCTCACCGCCGCCGGCCATGGCACGGCCGTAGCTAGAGCGCATCCACGACGCATCCAAGCCCACCCCCGTGCTCAGCGAGTCCGCAGGAGCCCGTAGCCACCATCAGCTAGTCCTCCCGTGCACCGCAGCGCCGTTGCCGAGCTTGCCCGAGCTCCTGCCGCCGCGCTTGCCATCGCCGCCGTCGTTGCGGTCCACTCCGGCGTGAGCTGATGGCTCCGTTGGATGTGGACGAGCACCACCTTCACGCCAAGCCAAACCGCCGCTCGTTTCGTCGCCTGTGCTGCGTTTCCGAACCGCGCCGCCGTCTCGGGCCTCGCCGGCGTCATGTCGCCGGTGGGTTTGACCCGTTTGACCAAGTGGGTCCCGCCCCCTGGTCAAACCTAGATTAGGAGTTAATCTAGTACTAATTTAGTTAGTTAGACTAATGACACTGACAGTGGGCCTCGCCGTGAGTCAAAGCACGAGTCAACGCGGGATTAGCGCCTCTCTCACTGACCAGTGGGCCCGACAGGTCAGCTTTGACCTGGAGGCGCCCTGTTGACCTGCTGACGTCACACAGACGTCATGCTGACGCAGTAACTCATTTTTCTGGATTTATTCTTATATAGGAAATTCTAGAAAATGTTGCAAACTTCAAAAATTCATAGAAATTCAACCGTAACTCCAAATCAAATAATTTATATATGAAAAATTATGAGAAAAATCCAATCTATCCATCTGTACTGGTTTCATGCATGTTAGAACACAATAACCTTGCTGTTTAGATGAAACAAGTTAATGCACTAATATGACTTCATAAAATGGGTTTGCATTTGAATCTTTGGGTCAAATGGACTCATTTCAATCTGTTCTAGCTTGCATTAGCCCAAAACACACTCATTTTGCCATGTCATATTCATGCATCATATTGTTGCATAGCATTGATTGTGTTTTCTCTGTGTTGCCGGTATTTGTCCCCTCTCAGTAGACGTTGCTTCGACGCCGTGATCGATGACACCGATGAAGAACTATATTATCTTCAGAAGTGCCAGGCAAGAAAAAACCCCTTGTTCATTCTGATACAATCCCACTCTCTCGCTCCTGCTCTCTTTTACTGCATTAGGACAACAACGATTCATCTGTTACTTGCTGCGGTAGCTGAACCCCTTTATCCTTTGCATGACCTGTCATTGCCAAAGTAAATAGATGAAACCCACTAGCATGAGTAGGAGTTGTTTGAGCCCTGATGTGCCTACTCATTCATGCTTGTTTGTCATGCCTGCTACTGCTTAGAGTTGAGTCGAGTCTGATTCATCGGGAATGAATTGGAATGTGGTGAACATATCCTACTGTTGAGAGCTAAGTGTGGGAACACGATTTCGTAAAGGTAGCGGTGAGAGGCCATGTAGGAGTACATGGTGGGTTGTCTCATTGCAGCCGTCCTCAGGAACTGAGTTCTGTGTTTGTGATCCATGAACAGTTACTACCACACATTGGGTTCCGGTAACTCGACCCCTCTCGACTTATTAATCAACTTGATCTCTGTCCAGGAGTTGCCACTAGTTTCTGGTGTTTGTAGGTTGTGTTAGTAGTCTACCAAGTGGCACCCGGTACAGGTGGGCTTGGGACAGACTAGGCACAGTGGCACGGTGTACCAAGTGGCACCTGGTTGGTGGGCTTGGGAACCCTGCTCACATCGTTTGGGGCCGTGAGCGACACCCCGGCCGGATCTCCTTGCGGATGGAACCCGAATAGGCGATAAACCTGGACGAGAGACATGTGTGGTTAGTCAGGTCGTGGCTGACTCCCTCGCCTGGCTTCCGCTTGAAGGTTGCCGAGGTACATGACGTGTACAGGGCGATAAGTGGCGGGAGCGTGTGTGAAGAAGTACACCTCTGCAGGGTTATCATTATCTATTCGAATAGCCGGATTCCTCGGATATGGAAACTTGGACCCCTTTCATAGTTCATAGACAAGTGAAAGTGGATACTCTAAAATGCACAAGATAAGCGTGAGAGCTATGGATGGCGTTCTCGTAGGAAGACGGGAGCGGATCCATAGTGGTGTATTGATATGGTGAATATGTGGACTCGTGTGCGCCACCTCAAAAGAGTTACTTGCAGTCGTAGTTCAGGTTAGCCACTGAGTCAAAGCTGGCTTGCTGCAGTTAAACTCCACCACCCCCTTTATTGATACTGATGCATGTGTAGCTAGCTCTGATGTAAGTCTTGCTGAGTACATTTGTACTCACGTTTGCCTATTTTATGTTTTTGCAGAGAGACTTCAGTCTCGCTAGTAGTACCGCTTGGACTTCGACGTTTAGCTTGATACCTCAGCTACGATCTTGTGCCCTCGGCAGGATCTGGTAGATAGTCAGGCTTCTCAGCCTTTTTCTTTTGTAGATGTCTGTACTCAGACATGTTAAGCTTCCGCATGTGTTTTGACTTGTATGCTCCGAATGTTGGGTCATGAGACCCATGTTTGTAATATCTTGCTCTTCGGAGCCTAATGAATAAATACTTGAGTCATAGAGTCTTGTTGTGATGCCATGTTGTATTTACACATATCGAGCATATTGTGTGTATGATTGAAATGCTTGCTATGTGTGGGATTCGACTATCTGGTTGTTTATCCTTGGCAGCCTATCATATGGGGAAATGTAGTCTAGTGCTTCTGAGCGATAGTAGTCCGCTACAGCCCGGTTCACCGGAGTCCTGCTAGCCCAGCACTACTGCTCGGAACACTTGACTGGCCGGCATGTGATTCACGTCGTTCCTGTGTCTGTCCCTTCAGGGAAATGTCACGCGGTGTTATCCGGAGTCCTGCCTAGCCTGTTACAGCCCGGGTTACCGGAGTCCTGTTAGCCCAGTGCTACAGCCCGGATTTATACGTTGTTGACCGACATGCTCGATGTGATTCCTGTATGCCTGTCCTCATGGTTTAGTGCCGCCTTGGGTTCACGACTAGCCATGTCGGCCCGGGTTCTCTGTCATATGGATGCTAGCAACACTATCATATACGAGGCGCAAACGGTCCCGGGCCAGGTAAGGTGGCCCCCGTGGGAATACCGTGCGTGAGGCCGCAAAGTGATATGATGTGTTACATGCTAGATCGATGTGGCTTAGGATCGGGGTCCTGACAGCGGTCGCGGCTCCGGGCGGCACCGGCGATCCCATCATTCGCGTCGCCGGCTCCTTGAGCTTCTCGGGGTCGTCTCCTTGGCGGCTGCCGTAGGGAGGCTGCGAAAGAGGAAGAGGGCGGGCGGCAGGGCCGTCAACTCGGAGTACGGGGGCACGGTGCCCTCGACAGCGTGCTGACGTCCTTCCGCCTCGTCGAGCCCTGCTTCCGGCGCCGCCGTCACCGTCCAGCTTTCGGACGGCCCCCGGGGTGTTCTCTTGGTGTCTTCTGCCACCCGTAGCTCGCCTAGGCGCCCCTTTTGCCCTTCTCGCCTCCTTGTCCTACCTCCTGAGGAGAGAGACAAGAAAGGGATTACGGGCACCTTATCTCTTTTTAACTTGTAAGCCCTCGGGCTTTAGTTGCATTTAAAGCTTGTAATCCCATCTCTCATGTTTTTCATTCTCTCTGAACTGTACCTGAGCGGAATGTTTTTTTAATGAAAAGGGGATGTTTGCCGGGCCATTTGTCCCGCGGGTAGAACCCACGCCAAGGAGCGAATCCTTTATATCGTTAAGATAGACAATTCTTTGCCCGGCAACAGGCCCTGCAGTCTTCCCATGCCACTCGACCTTTCTCACGCCTTTGGCGGAGGTAGGGATGAGGCGGGTTCAGGCTCCTCATGTAATGCCCCGGATGTAACTTGCCATATTTGTAATCCAACTCTTGCCATTCTCGACTATGTGTTATAATATTTCCCTCCGTGGTTGGGTTTCCCTCCGTTTTGCATTTTTGGTCATGTCCTGCTTTTCATATCATGTCATCATGTGCATCGCATTCGCATACGTGTTTGTCTCATAAATCCGAGCATTTTCCCCGTTGTCCGTTTTGCAATCCGGCGCTCCTATGTCCCCCGGCGTCCCCTTTTACATTTCTTTGTGAGCGGGTATTAAACTTTCTCGGATTGGACCGAGGTTTGTCAAGCGGCCTCGGTATAGCACCGGTAGACCGCCTGTCTAGTTTCGGGTCAATCGGAGGTCGTTTGGTACTCCAACGGTTAACCGGGTAACCGTGAAGGCCTCGTGTGTGTTGCAGCCCAACACCCCTTCTAAACAGCCCGATAACCCATCTAAGACACTCCCATGTCCACCGCCGTTCGTTCACGATCGCGTGGCCGAAAACCGCTCTCCATTTGGACCTTCCTAGCTCCTTCTACCTATAAATATGTGGCCTCCCCCGAAATCCCGCAGTCCAAACCCTAGCCCCGCTCCTCTCTCCGCGCCGGACATGTTTGTCCGCCGCCGGACGCTTCGCGCCGCCGCCTCGAGCCAGTGAGGCCCCACCACGTGTCCTGCCTCCGCGCCCGCCGCGCGCCCATGCCCCGCCGCCTGCGCGCCGCCCCGCCGCCGCACGGGCTCGCCGCCGTCACCGCCGCGCAGCCCGGCCCCACCGCCGCGCCGTCGTCCCGCTCGCCGCCGTCCTCCTCCGCCGCCTCCCGTCGCCGCCCGCGCCCCTCCTCCTCCGGATCCGGCGAAGAGCGCTCGGATCCGGCCTTCTCCGGCAAGATCCTGCCATCTCCGTCGGTGGTCCGGCCAGATCCGCCGCCGTCCTCGAACCCCGCGCCGCGTTGACTTCGTTCCGAGGTCGTAATTTCGTCTAAGTATTTTTATTCTGCAGATTTTTGTTGCATCGTTCATCGCATCATAACTTTGCATCCGTTGCTCCGATTCGTGCGTATAATATGTCAAATTGTTCGCCTCGAAGAGTACATCATTTCATTCCATTGCATCATTTTCATTTGAGGTAATCTTGATGCCCTAAATGCTGTTAGAAGAGGGCTATGTGATGTTAGTTTCTGGATCTTATCAGAACATGCACTTTTGTCATTTTTTTCATGATTGATGTGTACCTCCTATGAAGTTGAGTCCTACATGAGTTTTGTAATATGCCATGTTACCTTTCTAGAGAATTATGTCATGTATTTTTGTGATTCTTGTGGTGACTAACACAAGCATGCAAACTAGGGTACTTGATGTTGTTGATTTCAGAGACGGTAATTTCAGTCCCTGCCTGCTGTTATTTTCATGCCATGTGTTCATGTTGTTTCAGAGAGATCTGTGCATATTTTGAGCATGATCAGTAAGAGTGTTTCGAGCATATGGATTTGCTATATCCATCCATTCCTTTGTTGGTATTTATGGAGTGCCATAGCTTGAGTCAATCGAGCTCTACTTTTGCTATAAAATGTTGCTGGCAGATTGTTTACATGTTATTCGATTTTGCCAAGCTTGTTGTAGTTGATCCTTGCATGATATGATGTTATTCTTGCCATGTATAGTTTCTATGCCATGTCTTCTTGATGTATGTATGCTTAGTTTATCATGCAACGCTCTGTAGTGAGTGCATCGAGCTCACGAACATGCCTACTTGTTAACTGTTTTTGACATGTCCAGTTTTCTGCTAAGTCTGAAACCTGTAATGAAACTTGCTTAATTGACATGGGTGTAATCATATTTTCTGATCCTTTTTGGCTTATGCTCAGTAAGGGACTTTTGTCAAGAGCTTTGAGTAGATTCATTCCATGCCTTACTTTTCTATGTCCTGATCCTGTAGCATGTTGTTTCATTGCTATGAACATGCCATCCTGATGTTAATTTCTGGCATGTTGTTATTTTCACCAAGTCTGTGAACCTGTTATCTTTTGCACTTTTGCCATGCTTGTTTGAATCTTCTGTGGAGTGGTTTAGCCGTAGCTCAGTGTTCATCTTTTCACAAGCATCTTGAGTAGATTACTGTCATATGCTTTGTTGTTATGTTTGGGTGCAGTAGCTTAATTTCTTGTTGCTTGCTAAGTAGCATCATGCTGTTAATGGCAGATTATTGTCGTTCTTGTATTGCTTGTCATTTGCAAACCGTGCATCCGGTTCTAGTGATCTTTATATCGATTTCAACCGAAATCACCTCACCTATCCAGTGGCATAATTGGTTTGCCAAGATTATGCCTTGTTCATATTTTCCTCCCAGAGCATGCATATGCATTGCATATCACCTCTCGCATATCATGCCATGTTATGCATCATGTTGGTTGTGCATTGCATCATGATTGATGTTTGTCCCCTTGTTTGTGTTCTTATTGTGGGTAGAGCCGGGAGACGAGTACGTGAACGAGGAACCTGTTGAGAACGCTTTCGAGGACCAAGCTTTCGACAACTCTGAGAACCTTGCAGGCAAGATGACCATACCCTCGAAATCACTTCTATCTTTGCTTGCTAGATGCTCGCTCTTTTGCTATGCCTATGCTGCGATACCTACCACTTGCTATATCATGCCTCCTATATTGCCATGTCAGCCCCTAACCATCCATGTCCTAGCAAACCGTTGATTGGCTATGTTACCGCTTTGCTCAGCCCCTCTTATAGCGTTGCTAGTTGCAGGTGAAGATGAAGTTTGTTCCTTGTTGGAACAAGGACTTGTTGTTCCTTGTTGGAACATGTTTACTTGTTGGGATATCACAATACCTCTTATTTAATTAATGCATCTATATACTTGGTAAAGGGTGGAAGGCTTGGCCTTATGCCTGGTGTTTTGTTCCACTCTTGCCACCCTAGTTTCCGTCATACCAGTGTTATGTTCCCGGATTTTGCGTTCCTTACACGGTTGGGTGATTTATGGGACCCCCTTGACAGTTCGCTTTGAATAAGACTTTTCCAGCAAGGCCCAACATTGGTTTTACCATTTGCCACCTAAGCCTTTTTCCCTTGGGTTCTGCAGACTCAAGGGTCATCTTTATTTTAACCCCCCGGGCCAGTTCTCCTTCGATTGCTGGTCCAAACTAGAGCCACTTGCGGTGCCGCCCCTAGGCAACTTGGGGTATCTTCGGTTGCCGTACGTAGTGTTCATCCGGATGTGCCCTGAGACCGAGATATGTGCAGCTCCTATCAGGATTTGTTGGCACAATCGGGCGGCTTTGCTGGACTTGTTTTATTGCTGTCAAAATGTCTTGTAGTCCGGGATTCCGAGATTGATCGGGTCTTCCCGGTAGAAGGAATATCCTTCGTTGACCGTGAGAGCTTATAATGGGCTAAGTTGAGACACCCCTGCAGGGTATTATCTTTCGAGAGCCGTGCCCGCGGTTATGAGGCAGATGGGAATTTGTTGATGTCCGGTTGTAGAAAACCCGAAGTTGACCTTAACTAAAACACATCAACCGCGTGTGTCGCCGTGATGGTCTCTTCTCGGCGGGGTCCGGGAAGTGAACACGGTGTTGGAGTTATGTTTGACGTAGGTTGTTCTAGGATCACTTCTTGATCACTTCTAGCTTCACGACCGTGCTTTGCCTTCTCTTCTCGCTCTCTTTTGCGTTGTAGCCACCATATATGCTAGTCGCTTGCTGCAGCTCCACCTCACTACCCTTTCCTACCTATAAGCTTAAATAGTCTTGATCTCACGGGTGTAAGATTGCTGAGTCCCCGTGACTCACAGATTCTACCACAACAGTTGCAGGTACCAACGATGCCAGTGCAGATGACGCGTCCGAGCTTACTTGGGAGTTCGACGAGGAACATGGCCGTTACTACGTGTCTTTTCCAGATGATCAGTAGTGGAGCCCAGTTGGGGTGATCCGGGGATCTATGTAGCATTTGGGGTAGTCTTCTTTCATTTTGGTACCGTAGTCGGACCTTGAGTGTAATCTGGATGATGAATGTTTATTTATGTATTGTGTGAAGTGGCGACTGTAAGCAAACTATGTATCTCTTTCCCTTTATGTATTACATGGGTTGTGTGAAGATTACCTCACTTGCGACATTGCTTTCAATGCGGTTATGCCTCTAAGTCGTGCCTCGACACGTGGGAGATATAGCCGCATCGAGGGCGTTACACCTCATTCCGTCCCTTTGCCGCCGCAGCTACTACCAAAACTGGCCCCAGGAACGCGCTCTGGGACCTAGAGTTAAGGGAGCACGGTAGCTTTTTAGGAAGAAACAAGGTTTTCGCATTCCTCGGTCCATAAGAGAATGCATGACAAGGGATGAAAAAATTATCTGGGATTGCAGCCCCCGGCAACTTTGGCTTGCCGTGGGCGAATCTTTGTACTTGCAGCCCCTGGCAACGCTGGTTTGCCGGGGACCAGATGTTGGTCCGCCCTTCTTCTCTTCTTCGTCCTTAAGCGGTCCGGTCAGGATATGCAAAACCCTACGAACCAAGGGAAACGAAAGAACAGGAAAAAGGACGCAGACTCGACCTCTAAGCTAGGGGTTAGCAGCTGTTAGGCACTATCAACCATAACCAAGGACGAGACTCGACTCAGCATGCATGCTAAAACTTAGGGCGCCAGCGCTTCATTTACTGCTGCTCAGGGTCTGCGCCTGGCTTTGTACAAAGGATTACATGCAACAACGGCAAGACTTGTACAAAAGGGTGGTTGCCGGACGGGGTCCGACAACCGCGCCTTACGGGTAAAACTTACGAAGATGCTCAATATTCCAGGAGTTGCTCACCGGAGTGCCATCTTCGGTCTCAAGGCGGACAGCGCCGGGCCTCGTGACTCATCTCGCCCGGTAAGGGCCTTCCCACTTCGGCGTCAACTTGTTGCGATTCTTGGCGGACGGAGTGTGCCGAAGAACAAGGTCGCCTTCCTCGAAGCTTCTGGCTTTAACTTTGCGGCTATGGTAGCGACGCAAAGCTTGCTGGTAGCGAGCGGCTCGCACAGCAGCCTGAAGACGATCTTCCTCAAGGAGCAGCGCGTCAACTTCACGCAGCCGCTCTTGCTCAAGCTCATCATAAGCGAGCACTCGAGGTGACCCGTATACGAGTTCCGTGGGGGTAACTGCTTCTGCTCCATAGACTAGAGCAAATGGTGTCTGGCCAGTGGCTCGATTTGGCGTCGTTCTGATCGACCAAAGAGCCACAGGCAGCTCCTCGATCCAGTTTCTTCCGCACTTGTGCAGCCTGTCGAAAGTTCTGGTCTTGAGCCCGCGCAGCACTTCGGCATTGGCCCCCTACGCTTGACCGTTGCTTCTGGGATGAGCAACAGAAGCGAAGCAGACCTTGGCGCCGAGATCTTGGACGTATTGCATGAAGGCGCGGCTCGTGAATTGCGTACCGTTGTCGGTGATGATCCTGTTGGGGATCCCGAAGCGGCAAACAATCGACCTGAAGAACTTGACTGTTGACTGCGCTGTCACCTTCCTCACTGGTTCCACTTTCGGCCACTTTGTGAACTTGTCGATTGCGACGTACAAGTACTCAAAGCCCCCGACAACTCGGGGAAAAGGGCCGAGGATGTCGAGCCCCCAGACCGAAAATGGCCAGGATAAAGGGATCGTCTGGAGAGCTTGAGCTGGCTGGTGTATCTGCTTGGAATGGAACTGGCACGCTTCACACTTGGTTACTTGTGCAGTTGCATCCTGGAGGGCTGTCGGCCAGAAGAAACCTTGCCGGAACGCTTTGCCGGCAAGTGCTCTTGCGCCAATGTGGTGACCACATATGCCTCCATGTATCTCTGCCAACAGCTTTTGTCCGTCTTCCCGGGGAATACACTTCAATTTCACACCGTTGCGCCCTCTTCTGTACAGTGTGTTGTAGACGAACTGGTACATACTTGAGCGCCGGGCTACTCTTTCCGCTTCTTCTTGTTCTTCGGGAAGTTCTCCGTTCTGGAGGAACCGGACAGTCTGCTGCGCCCAAGCTGGAGCATGTGGCTCGACAACAGACTGAAGGCACATCTGCTGCTCCGGGAACGTCCGCTTCTACGGCGAGGATCTGGGGCTCAGCCGGAGCTTGACGTTCCCCGGCAAGCTTGCCGGAGCAAAACTTGTCGGGAGCGCCTGCTTCTACGGAACAAACCCTAGGGTTTGTCGGAGCAGACTGCTCCTCAGCACTCTTGGCGTCGATCTTGGGGACCTTCTTGGCGGAGGCTCCGGGGAGCTCTGCCGGAAGATAGTCGCCGGAGACCAACTTCCTCTTCTTGCTCCGTCCGGTTGATGGTGTTACGGATGGCTGAGTCAGCTTGAGCACAAAGGTTCCTGGCTCCACAGGTAACTTAAATGCCGCGCACTTTGACAGGCCATCGGGATGTCGTTCTCAGCTCTTGGAATGTGTTCCATTTGCAGGCCGTCAAAGTGCTCTTCTAGCTTCCTCACTTCATCAACGTACGCTTCCATCAACGGACTCTGGTAATCTTTGTTCACTTGGCGGACGACAAGCTGCGAGTCACCCCTGACAATGAGCTTCTTGATCCCAAGTTCTGCCGCGATCCTGAGACCGGCAAGCAAACCTTCATACTCTGCAGTATTGTTGGTTGCTTGCTCCTTGGGGAAGTGCATCTGGACTATGTACTTGAGATGCTCTCCGGTGGGCGCGATAAGCAACGCGCCAGCACCGGCGCCTTGCAGCGAGAAGGCACCATCAAAATACATCAACCACTCTTTGCTTGCTTCTTTGACGGGGATGCTCGTCTCTGGGATTTCTTCGTCTGGTGTCGGTGTCCACTCCGCTATGAACTCCGCCAAAGCTCTGCTTTAGATAGTCGAGGTGCTCTCAAACTTGAGACCGAAGCTCGACAGTTCCAGTGCCCACTCGATAATCCTGCCTGTTGCTTCTAGATTCTACAGTATCCTCTTCAGCGGAAAGCGGGTGACAACTGTAATCTCATGTGCTTGGAAGTAATGGCGCATCTTTCTTGAGGCCATGAGAAGGCCGAAAAGCAATTTCTGCACACCAGAGTACCTTGACCTAGCCCCCTGCAGAAGGGAGCTGACAAAGTAAACTGGGCGCTGCACCATTCTCTTCTTCTGCACCTCCACTCGCTCCTAAGCAGATCCATCCTTGTCGGGGCCAGAGCTTGTCGGGGAAGCCCCCTGCTTGTCGCTGGACGCGCTTGCCGCGGTTGCTAGCTCATCATCTGCCTCCCTCTCTGCTATTAACGCAGCACTAACCACTTGATTGGTTGCCGCCAGGTACAGCAGCAACTTCTCTTGTGGTTTAGGCGCGACAAGTATTGGAGCGGAGGACAGGTATTTCTTCAAGTCCCGCAGCGCAGCCTCCGCTTCCGGAGTCCATTTCACTGGACCCGCCTATTTCAAAACTTTGAAAAATGGCAGGGCGCGTTCTACAGACTTGGAAATAAACCTACTGAGAGCCGCCACGCAGCCGGCAAGCCTTCGTACATCCTTGACGCGTGTTGGTGCTTCAATCTGTTCGATGGCCTTGATTTTGTCTGGATTGGCTTCGATCCCCCGCTGAGACACGAAGAACCCGAGAAGCTTGCCGGAAGGGACTCCAAACACGCACTTCTCGGGGTTGAGCTTGAGGCTCATCTTGCGTAGGTTCGTGAAGGTCTCTTCTAAATCTTGAATCAGGGTTGCCCTGTTCCTGCTCTTGACCACTATGTCATCCATGTAGGCTTCCACATTTCTGTGGAGTTGTGGCTCAAAAGCGGTATGGACAACCCTCGCAAACGTCGAACCAGCATTCTTCAAACCGAAAGGCATCCGTACGAAACAGTACGTGCCACATGGCGGTCTTTTCCTCATCTTCTTCAGCCATGAAGATCTGATGGTATCCTGAGTACGCATCAAGAAATGAAAGCAGGTCACATCCGGCCGTGGAGTCAACAATCTGGTCGATGCGCGGCAAGGGAAAGGGATCTTTGGGACAAGCTTTGTTAACATCAGTAAAGTCGATGCAAAGCCTCCATTTCCCATTTGCTTTGCGCTTGACAACAGGATTGGCCAACCACGTCTGATGGAGCACACCTCTGACAAGGCCTGCCGCTTCCAACTTCTTGATCTCTTCTGCGATGAACTCTTGGCGCTCCACTGCTTGCTTCCTGACTTTCTGCTTGACGGGCCGCGCATGAGGACAGACGGCGAGGTGGTGCTCAATCACTTTCCTTGGAACGCTGGGGATGTCAGATGGTTGCCAGGCAAACACATCGACATTCGCTCGCAGGAAAGCAATGAGCGCGCTTTCCTATTTGGGGTCGAGGGTGGCACTGATGGTGAAGGTACCACCAGTGCCGTCCTCCTTGGTGGACACCTTCTTGGTCGTTGGCGGGGCTGCCATTGACTTCTTACTCTTGCCGGTGGAGCTCGATGGCGCGTCCTCGACGGTAGCGTAGCACTCCGAAGAGGTGCGCTTGCCGGAGTGGGCACCAGAGCACTTGCCGGGCTTGGTCTTCTTCTTCCCTCCGGGAGCTTCAGCGGCAAGCGGCTTGTGATCCGTTGCGGCTGCTGCTTCTCGGTAGATCTTGTCAGCACAGATAAGGGCATCCTTCTTGTCGCCGGGGACAGAGATGACGCTTATCGGGCCTGGCATCTTGAGCATGTTGTATGCGTAGGGAGAGGCCGCCATGAACTTGGCGAGCGCTGGACGACCGAGAATTCCATTGTAGGGCAATGGAAAATCAGCAAAGTCAAAAGTAATCCTCTCTGTCCTGAAGTTCAGCTCGCTGCCAAACGTCACTGGCACGTTATCTTCCCCTTCGGCTTGATCCTTCCCGGGTTGATTCCTTGGAACGTGCCGGTCTCTTCAAGCTCGCTGTCGGGGACTTGGAGTTTCTGGAGCACAGCGGAGGAGATCAGGTTCAAGACGGCCCCGCCGTCGACTAGCATCTTAGTGACCTTGAGGTTGCGGACTGTTGGTGAGACCAACATCGCCAAGCACCCGATCACAGTTGTGCGGTCAGGGTGGTCCTCAATATTGAAGATGATAGGCGTGCTGGACCATTTTAGAGGCTTGCGTGACTCGACGGGTGGTTCCGCTGCATTGACTTCCCGCGCCCACTGCTTGAGCTGGCAGCGAGAAGTATGCAGAGAAGCACCGCCGTCTACGCACAAGACCTCCGTGGCTTTCTGAAACTCCTGCTCACTGGTCTCGACATCATCCATGTCTTCGTCTTTGTCGTCGTCTTCGTCCTTGTCGCGGCCGCGGGGAGGTCTGTCTGCTTGCCGCTGCTTGTCCTTGTCGCGGCGCCCTCCCTAGCCGGGGCGCTTCGTGCTGGATCCTCCGCCACCTCCCTGGGATCTCTCCTTGTCGCGTCGCTCGTACTCGGCCTTTTGCACCTCGGCGAGCCGCTCAACCTGTTTGCAGCTCTGGAGGTCATGGCCCTTGGTGCGGTGGATCTTGCAGTACTGTTTGTTGGTGCCGTCCCGCTTGTCGGCGACCGCCACAGGCAGTTGGTGCATCCGGCAACCTCCTTGCCGGAGCTACCAGCCCGGGCCTTCTTGGCGACGCCTTCATCACCGGACTGCTCAACAACCAGTACTTCTTGGCTCTTCTTCTTCTTGTTGCTCCGCCGCCGGTTCTTCCTTGCCGGGGCGGTATCCTCACTGTCAGATTCTCCTGCTCCAGTGTTCTCTCTGGGCAGTTTCCTCCCTTCCTCAGCACGTGCACACTTGTCAGCCAGGGCATATAGCTCACTGACGTCTTTGATCTTGCACATCGCCATCTCCTCCCGCATCCTGCGGTTGCGCATGTTCTGATGGAACGCGCTGATGACCGCGGCTGGGTGGACGTCTGGGATGTTGTAGTGTATGAGGCTGAATCTCTGGATGAACTTGCGTAAGGGTTCCCCTTCCTTCTGGACGAGCAGATGAAGGTCGCTCGCTTGGCCATGGGGTTTGTGGCCGCCTGTAAAGGCGCCAACAAACTGATGGCACAAGTCTGTCCAGGAGGTTATGGAGTTGTCCGGCAAGTGCATGAGCCAGGATCTGACGTTGGACTTGAGTACCAGCGGGAAGTAGTTGGCAAGGATCTTGTCGTCTCGCCCCCCAGCAGCCTGCACCGCAATGGTGTAGATGCTGAGGAACTCCGACGGATGTGACTTGCCGTCGTACTTCTCTGGTACGTCTGGCTTGAAATTCTTCGTGCTGGGCCACTGGACTTGCCGCAGCTCACGGGTGAACGCGGGGCAGCCTACCGCGTATGGCAGGTCGCCTGATCTCCTCGGCGCATGCATGTCGACAGGGGGCTCAGCGCGCTGGTCTGATTGACGCCGCGCTTCTCTTTGACGCTAGATGCGAGTACGAGCGTCCTCTTGCTTTCGTTCGTGAAGAACTTGGCGTTGATCGCGACGAGTTCACGGATTTGACGACGCGGTGGAGTCGTTGTCGTGATGGTTCCGGTGAGTCGGCGATCTTGGCCTTTGGGGCGGGGAATGCACGGTGGTCGCACCCCCACCGGTCTTGGCGCCATCGGTTCTCGCCTGGCCGACCTGCCGCGGCTGCGACGCACTGTGCTGCCGCGGGGTGTCCGCCGTTGGAGGGTAGCCTAGGAGCAGTCGAGCTCGTGCTAGAGCTTCTGCTGGAGTGGAGGGCAGCGGTGACGAACGGCGCATGGAGCGGGATGTGCTCGAACTTCTAACTATGTTAGAAGGAGCAGCACCCGGTCCAGGCAGTCGCGCCACGCTCACGTCAGCACGTTGGTGTGTATGCTTGCCTTGAGCACCCTGGGGTCTGCCAGCTCGATCTGGGTCCAGCGAGCGTATGGTACCATGAGTGCCAAGACGCTGCTGGTCCCGTGCCTCCTGAGAGGGGCGCGGTGCATGTCCGGACGCCGTGGCACCAGGAGCTGGCTCGGCGACGTCCGTTCCGCCGCCGGTGCCGTCCCCACCACCCGTTTGCTCCAGGGGCGGTGGGTTCGACGCGGACGGACCAGCCACCTCCGGAAACTTCTTCTTCGGTGGCATGTCGATGAAGATGATGGAGATCTAACCTGTGTAGACGCCGGATCAGGTTCACACAACCTTGACGCCCCCAACCTGGCGCGCCAAAGATGTCGGGGGAAATCTGCCTCCACGAACACCTATGGGGACCGAGCCCCTTTCTGGTTCGGCGGGGGGCAGAGGTCGCACGAAGAGCGGATCGAGGCGATGCACACAAGGGGTTTACCCAGCTTCGGGCTGCACGGATGCGTAAAACCCTACTGCTGCTTTGTGGTTTGTATTGTGTTCTTGCTCGGGAGCGCTGAGTGCTACAGTACACTCAGGCAACTAATCGGGCCGAGCGCGAGTGGCCTCCTCTCCATCTTTTTTACGTTGCGCATGGGGCCTCCTTTTATATGCGCAAGGGGTTTCCCACAGGTGGCGATGTAGGCGGGGGTAAAACTGGAAAACGCTGTGTTGGGTACAACTGTTTGCACAGTGCTATCATACCTAACTCTGACGGCAGGGGACAAGGGCATTAAATGCCCGTCTGGGTCGCCCAAACAGTGCAGAAAAGGGGCCGTCAGGGGCACCACCGTTTGCCACGACGGCTATCCTGTCAGCGTTGCTTCGCCACCGCATGCCCCTGGCTGCGCAGCCTCTCGCCACGTACGCCTGGAATGGCCCCAGAGCGACACGTGGGTGGATGAGCTGGAACGCAGGCGCGGGGTGGTGACTTGCCGCGGCAAGCGTCTTGCCGCGGTTGATGCCTTGTCGCGCCCGGGAGCTTGTCGCTCACCGGTCCTTGCCGGGACACGTGCCGCGTCGCAGCAAGTCTCTTGTCGTGCCCTGGTCGGCCTTCCCGGCAAGCTCCTCTTGCCGGTGCCTTGTGCTTCGAGCGGCCGTCCCGCCAAGCTCCTCTTGCCGGGGCCTTGCTCTCTTCGAGTGGCCTTCCCGGCAAGCTCCTCCTGCCGGGGCCTTGGCTCAAATACTTTGTTCTTGGATGGCCCAAAAAGGGACCACGGAGAGTTTTGGCGATCGTCTGGCAAGCCTTGTCGCGGGGTGCTACGACTGCCCGTGCACAAGTTCGGGGTACTAAGGTACCCCTACTTTAGTACACCGACACGTTGTATAAACAGTGACAGATGGAGTAGTATGAGCGGATTCAAACAAGAGCGTATTGATGGTTGCTTCTTCAGAGCAACTTATAGTGGGAAAGGTGGGGCTTATGATTTGACTGCTCATTACTCACTATTAATGCGGCGCAACGACCGGGCTGAGTCTCCCATGCGGTTGTGCACTACCCCCTCGGTTCTTAAATATACTCCGGAGTATTTATCTTTCTAAAATATGTTGAAATCTCTGTTAAGACGAATAGAATATTTAGGAACGGAGGGAGTACACATAAGAAGCAAAATGAGTGAATCTACACTCTAAAATATGCCCATTTGAAATTTGTAAAAAGACAAATATTTAGGAACGAAGGAGTATAATTTCATGCATGGCACATGGACCCGGATGATGAAGAGGCTTCTGGCAATGCTATCAAGCTTCCATCATTTGTTTACATAATTGACGTACTATACAAATAATTTTCCAGCGACATGAAATTGTACAATGGTGTGAGCTTTCAGCTTTTGTTTCGCGTGTCTTGCCGTCGATGCTCTTTCGGAAACAATAAAAAACTAACTTCCTTGCTAATGCATGTCAATTATTAGCAAATCAGAGCTAATAATTACATCACGACTGAAGACAAAGTTGTGAGAAGGTGTTAAATTAAAATTGATCCATGCTTTCATTGGCAGCAACGTCCCCCTAGCTCTGTTTAAATCAACAAGGCATGTTGGGAATAAAAAATAGCTGTCTGGAGCATGCAACATTCCGATCATTTTGTGCAGTTCCACTAAAATAGAGCTAAGCGTCCCTGTTCCAAAGATATCAAGTGTGATTACGATAATAGAGGACTGCTGATGAAACAATAAACACACAAATAGAAGCCGGTCACCTTTGCGGTCTCTCTTAAGACTAACTAGTTGGAGAAGATTAGGCTCGGAGTTGGATGAGGAGGATAGAGCAAAACCAATCTCCCTTTGTGCAGTCGCACTGAAATGTAGAGACGTTGCCCGTGTGACATTTTAGTACAACTGCACAAAACACTCTTAAGAAAAAAGTGATTTGTAAAGTTCACCAAAAGGTCGCAATAGCAACAAGGTGAAATGGATAGCCCTGTTTGCAAAAAAGAGGTAGAAAGGAAACAATTACTGGCCAATAACAGTTGATGACACATGCGACGACAAAAAAGAAGCATATTCCTTGTCCTAAGGGAAGATAACAACACGGTTGTGTTTGTCTAAAACGGTTTGAGGACGAGAATGCAATATGGAAAGTACGCCGGACGAGCTACGTTTTGGGAAAAGAACTATGGAAGATCCACATGTAGCAACGTGGGAAAACAGGCAGTGGAGCAAGGCCGGAGGGGATACCTGGAGGTCGTCGGGATGTAACTAGGTGAGTGGCGGCGGGCGGAATCTGCGAGCAGGTGGCGTAGGCCATGCCGCGCCGGAGCTTGGTCAGAGAGACCGATGTGTACCGCAAATTGGGATGTGCTGCCTCGGCACCGTCGAATGGAGAAACGATGCACTTCCTTCCTTTCCCCCGGCGGACGGGATGTGGCCGAATTAGTGACCAACAGTGAGAGAGAGAGGCCACCGCACTCCCTTTCCCCCAGCGGACGGGATGCGGCCGGATCTGTGACCAACGGTGAGAGAGAGAGAGAGAGGCCACCGCACTCCCTTTCCCCCGGCGGACGGGATGCAGCCAGATCAGTGACCAACGGTGAGAGAGAGAGAGAGAGGCCACCGGAGCCTTGTGTGAGATACTCTGAAGAGCGGACTACCTTTTCCTCCATAAAAATCGTTTTATATTCTGTGTACGTGCCATTGAGCGCTATAACTTTATTTAAAAATAACGCGGCAACGCGTCAAGTTGAACTTTGTTTCATGCACGCGTGGTACACGACCTCCCTAGGTAAACAACCGCTACAGGCGTGCAAATTAGCACGTGGGATGCCATTTCGTAAAGAAATGAGCTCCACCGTGTAACCGCGTGGGTGTGGCTGGGCACGAAGCATGAGTACGTGCACGGTGCACCTATTCTCTTCTTGTATACGTACACCACCTACGTGGGGTTGTGTGAGAGAGATACAAACCTAGAGAGATATAGTGTGTGGGTTCTTGAGAGAATTTTTTTTTGGGGGGGGGGTCAATCCAAAAATTTAACATATGCAATGTGTGTGAAATAGATTCCTGGATATAACATATATATAGAGGGGGCGATCCATGAGAAGAGGGTGGAGGTATCATCGGCTTGAGGTGTCTATAGAATCGAAGAGAGGGATGATGTCTGTGTGTGCGCGCATGCGATCGATAAAGAGTGCCATCGAATTTGTGTGTGCCCACGTCAAAGACATAGAGTGGCTGGCCTACTAGAACGTGAGATGGGACATGTGCAGTTTGTCTCTGTGGCATGGATACCTACCTGCAGCGCTCGACTATCGGTGTGTGGTGGGGGAAGAGGGAAGCCCAATTAACTATAGAGGTACAATGGCTGGTATATGTGTGGAGGAGGAGAGAGGCCTACCTCATGTATTAAGGAGATCGATCTGCCTCATGTATTAAGGGAGATCGATCGACATCCATGCATATGTGCAGGAGGTGAATAAGGTTGGGAGAGAGACAGAGCTAGAGTGTTGGAGGGGGTGGTAGTGGAGTTGCTTCTAACAAATGGTGGGATAGGCTTCTGTATAGTTTAGACATCATATACACAATATTCAACACCATGTTCTTAGTTCAGACATCATATCGAATGCCCTCTGTTTAGCATATAAATCACATATGTGAATTAAATGATGCGATCCTGATTACTTAGATAACATGTAGGTGAATTATGTCATGCGATCCTGTTTAGTTATTCATCATATCTTTGAATTATGTTGTGCTATGCTATCCAGTTTAGATAGCCATCATATATGTGAAATTATGTCATGCTATCCGTTTTAGTTAAACAATATACATGTCAACTATTTCATGCCCTCTTTTTTCCACACTATCTATTGCATCTGTCTCTCATACAATGTATGTACATTCAACTATGTTTCCTGTTTATCAGCCATTTGAATTGGAGCGGGTGATGCCAGTATCTAGCGGACTAAAAACACGGTCTTCAAATAAAACAATGCGACCTCTTGGTGGAGATAGCACCCCAGTTGTACATGCATAAGAACCAGCCCTACCACACATAACCCAAACTCTTGCAGATTGTACCCCTACTACGATGGACAGAGAACCAGCTTCACCCAATCTAACCCCAACCCCAGCCGATAGTAACCCAGTTCCTGTTGACACAGCACCATCTCCACCACAGAGCTCCCAAACAAGAGCAGTTAGTAAGGCAGCTCTAGTTCCCAAAGGGCAAGCACTATCATGGCGAACCCCAACTCCACCAGTTAGTACGCCTATTCCTGTGGAGGAAGCACAACCAACTAGTCGTAGTTTAGCATCTATCGCATTTGATGTTGTTAAATCGTATGTGTGTATCTTCCCATCTTGGAAATATTATACTGAAGATGAAGGAAAATGCCAGTTGCAGGTGTTTGTCCAGGAGTTATGTGTAAGTAATGTTATTCATGGCAATTACTTTGCTTTGTCCCATACATCCTACCTCCATGATGGTTATAATACAGCAAATTTTCCCATTTTTCTCTATAGAGAAGGACTGATTTGGAAACTCAGGATGAGGTAACCTGTGCTAATACCTCTGCTATCTTCAAGAATGCTTGGTGGCAGTATCGGAATTACCTGAAGAAAACGTACTTCATCGGCAAAGAAACTCATCAAATTCCCTTACGTTCTCCTGAGACACATTTTTTGGACGATGACTGGGAACGCCTTGTTCTGTACTGGTCCCGAACCAAGAATGTGGTAAGGTCTGTGAGATCATTTTCTATTTTTAATTATGATATTCTTGCGTCTTACTGCACTCTGTTCATGTAGAACAAGTGCCTAAACCTGAAGAACAACTGTTCTAATTTAAGATTCCATTGCTACCATAGGACATAGATATATGTTTGTTTGATGCTTTTGTTATGTACTAGTACTTGGCAATAGAAGACTTGGTAGTTTAATCCTGTCCACCTTACTAATGAACTGGTTCAGCGAAATAAGTTTCATATAGTAGTACATGCTAAACTTGTTATGTGTCTGCTTGTTTCTTCTTTTAGAATGTTGACAGAATATTGGGGAAGAGTGCCTTATTAAGCAACGGTAAAGGAAGTAATGCAGATAAGGTTCAGGATAGTGAAACATCCTGTCTTGGTTTATTGTTGGAGTTACTGGCCACTACTGCTTGCACAAGCTATTCAAAATCACTGTCTGAATCAGTTCGGTTTCTTGAGTCTCAACTACAAGCTGAAAGACATCGATCAGCTGTGCTGCGACAAGAAGCGGAAGGACTGCGGAAATCCCTGGAGCATTCAGATGCATACTTTCTGGTGCAACAGCAAACGTTGGAGGATTTTAGCGGCAAACAAGACAAAGCTAATCAGCTTGCTAAGCTTATTGCCAGCATGGTGGATACCCAGGATTATGTTTCTTGAGCTCTTCTGAAGTTGTTTCAGTTATGCTCTTGTTTTGCTACCGCGTTTATTTGCACTGTTGGCCAATTTTGACGGCCAGTGTATATGATATGCTGCTTTGTTCCATATATTTGCACTGGTGGCGAACTTTGATGCCAAGTGGATGTAATATGTGTAATAGCCGTGATAGCCTAGCGTTAGTTGCTTGCTTATTTATTTCCTTGTTTTCTTGTTTATTTGTTTGCTTGTAGTCATTGCAATTCTTTTTCCGCGGTTAACTGTGGCTGCAATAACCTATTTTTTAAAACTAGGCCACAATAACCATGGGCTAATATTTACTGTAGTGACAGTGGGCCTCCTACGGGCCGTAGAAACAGTGGGCCTTCTACGGGCCATAGAAATAGTAGGCCTTCTACGGGCCGTAGAAACAATGGGACTTCTACTGGTCGTATCATCAATGGGCCTTATACGGGCTGTATGATCGATTAGCCAAACATAGGCCAATAAAAGGCCGCATTATGGCCGTAAACAGTCTAGAGTTGGAATCGTCCGTTCATGGGCCGACCGTAACGGGCCATCATTAATAGGCCGTATTTGATGATGCTATGAAAACGGCCCAACGTATTAACGGACCACAAACGGGCCGATTGTAACCACGGGCCGAATTTGGCCCACAAGCAGAAAATGACAGTAACGGGTCGTAAGTAAACGAATGCTGGAAATGAGCCCAAGAATAAATGGGCTCTGAGAAGGCCGAAAGATAACATGGGCTGGAAACGGCCCAACGAAATAACGGGCCGTTAATGGGTATAAAGTGATACACTGTTCATTACGGGCCAGTTTCACCACGGGCCGTTAATGGGTGTAAAGTGATACACTGTTCATTACGGGCCAGTTTCACCACGGGCCGTTAATAGGCCAAGAGTTACATAGGGCCTCATATCGGCCGAAAGACGTCATGGGCCATACATCGGCCAGAAGTGAAAAAGGGCTGGAATCATATTGGATGGACCAAATGACGCTACTGGGCCTAATTCGGATAGGGCGTAACGGGCCTTGGGTTAGCGGGCTGTAAATTGGCTATATTCGAGCAGGCCGTTAACAGGCTTTCCATGGGCTGGCCCGCCAGCTTTTGACCAAGTCAAATGGGCCAGCCTTTACACATGAATGGGCCTCTGTTGGGCCGTGCCATGTGTCGACGTATCCTAGGTGCCTATCTGACCCACTGACGAGCTGACACGTGTTTCGTCAGGCCAATAAGAATTTTACACGTGGAAATTTCCCATTGGTCGGGGCTGTTAACGGGTTATCGGATCCAAAACCCGACCCGATAGCTTAACGGCGTTCCGTTACGGTGGATGCCACGTGTCGGTCACCCTTGATGAAAGCACTTCTGTGATGCGCGATTTATCGTCATGGAAGTGGACACTTCCATGATGATAAATTTGGTAATGTCATGGAACACTTCTACGACAGCACAGGTATGACTATCTTGATTCTGTCATAAATTTGTCATAGATGTACATGCATGACAAAAAAGCGACCTACTGTGACAAACACGTATCATCACGGAAGTGTATTTTTCTTGTAGTGTTGATTCGGCTCGTCCACACTCGGTCCTTCTGTTCTTGATGTGTGACAAGAGCCTCCATGGAAGCGGCATTCGGAGAATGTGAAATTTGATGTATTACGGTAATAGGATTATTGTTGATTAAACCTCTTTGTGTTTTTTGAAATTAAAGCAATAAAGTAAGAAATTTGAGTATGGCGGTTGTTCAACCAAAAATAATCTGGCGAACAATAATAAAATGAAGAATGGCTTCCTGGACATTCCTCGCGGTGGTGGTGGCCACAGCGGCATCGCGAAGCATCGGGTGGCGATTGCGGGGACCACAACATCTCGAAGCGGTAGGTGGCGGTGGCGGCCCTCGGCCAGTGAGTGGGCGGAGGTGCCCCTCACAGCCAACATCTGGATCTGCTCCATTCAGCTATGCCCGAGCTTCCAGGTCATTCCTCGTGACATAGGTGGTGACCTACCCATGGATGTCACCCTTCTTCTGCCATGGTGAGCGACCTTGACCCCGCCCAAACAGTGACATCAACCTACTCTGTGGTAGCTCGAGGACAAGGGGGAGGAAGTGGTGGAGCATTTGTAGCGTCGCGCTCTCCCCCAACAATTTAAAGTCATCCGCACTATAGAACCTGCTCGATTTGGCTCCTCCACACTCGGTACTTCTATTGTTGAGGTGTCATAGGAGCCTCCACGGACGTAGCGACCGACAAATATGAACTTTGATGTATGACAATAATAGAACTGTTGTCGATTAGACCTCTTTGTGTGTCTTGAAATTGAATGGTTTGTCATAGAATATGGAATTTGAGTATGACGGTTGTTGAACTAAAAATAATCTAGTGAGCGGTAATAAAATGAGGAATAGCTTCTTAGACATTCCTTGTGGTAATAAAATGAGGAATAGCTTCTTAGACATTCCTTGCGGTGGTGGCAGCCATAGGATCATCGAGAAGCAGTGGGTGGCGCCGGCGGCGACCGCAACATCTTGGAGCTGTAGGTGGCGGCGTCGGTCCTGGGCTAGCGCTTGGGCAGAGATGCTCCTCACAGTCGGTGTTTGGATCCGCTCCATTCAGCCGTACCCGAGCTTCTTGGCCGTTCCTCGTGACGGAGGCAGCGACCGTGGCATCGTGGAGCGGCGGGTGGCCGCGTCCGGCATCCTAGGTCCTGCGCGCGAGCCGACATGCTATTTAAGAGGTTTTTTTTTCACAGGATATTATTTAAGAGGGTCTATGCTTCTGAAGAAAAAAGAATTTATTCTTTTATTTCTATACAAGATTTTGCATCGAAGAAAGGCCATCATGGCCTCTTGCATTATTTATGAGATCACATCGAAGAAAGGGGTTCACGACCCAGTATGATGTTTCTTATAATCAAAACAAAATACATCTAACTCTTGCATCATATGTTTTACTTCACTTTGGAAGTGGTTTAATTTGGCATTCCCATTAGATTGTAAAAACTTAAGCATGCTAGGGAATCACAGTGGTCAACAGAAAGGTGGGATATGGGAGAGGAACTTTAGTGCTTGTTGTAACATGCTCGTGACATTTCCCGCCTTCTGCCCATAATAACACATGGTCATTTCTTTGCCACTGTAGACCCATGGTGAAGGTGAGGTGGGCATCATCCGGATTTAAAGCAGAGAGCTCCAGCAAGAAATGTCCTGCTACGGCAGGAAACTAAGCAGGCAGGGGAGAGTCAGGCAAGAAACCAAAGGGTGCATTGTGGGGTGGTGTTTTTGTGTACGGCAGGTGAGGGAGTCCTGGATTAGGGGGTGTCCGCATAGCCAGACTATGACTTTGGTCGGACTGTTGGACGATGAAGATACAAGATTGAAGACTTCGTCCCGTGTCCAGATGGGACTTTCCTTGGCGTGGAAGGCAAGCTTAGCAATACGGATATGTAGATCTCCTCCCATTGTTACCGACTCTGTGTAACCCTAGCCCCCTCCGGTGTCTATATAAACCGGAGGGCTTAGTCCGTAGAAGAACAACAATCATACCATAGGCTAGCTTATAGGGTTAGCCTCTCCGATCTCGTGGTAGATCTACTCTTGTACTACCCATATCATCAATATTAATCAAGCAGGAGTAGGTTTTTTTTTACTATACACAGTAGGGCAAAACCCCACTGTCATTTTTATTAATTAATAAAGAGAAGCAAGGGTCCAAAAGTACAAGGGCTTGAGGTAATCCCTAAAAAGAAAGAAAGAAAGAAAACTATCTAAAACAAACAAACAAACAAGATTACATAACAAAGTTGTCAAGCCAAGTACAGAAAGCCCTTTTTAATTCTGAATCTGAGCAAATTAAGCTCTTCAAGCAAGATTGCTTTCCACCTCTGAACTGAAGGTTGAATTGCTTGAAAGATGAGATTATTCCTTGAGATCCAGATGGCCCATGAAGCTAGGATGATTATTTCCATGAAGAATGGTACATGTAGTTTCTGCCTGAGATCATCAAAAGCTTCAAGCACAGAAACATTAGCTTGTCTTGTAGGGCATAAAAGGTCCCAACACTGGGAAGCAAAAGGGCAGGTCCAAAAGAGATGCCGCAAGGTTTCCTCCTGAGGACAATTATTGACGGCACAGTTGTAACTTCGAAATGGAGTAGGGTTTTACCTCCATCGAGAGGGCCCGAACCTGGGTAAAAACATCGTGTCCCTTGTCTCCTGTTACCATCCGCCTAGACGCACAGTTCGGGACCCCCTACCTGAGATCTGCCGGTTTTGACACCGACATTGGTGCTTTCATTGAGAGTTCCTCTGTGTTGTCATCATCAGGCTTGATGGCTCCTTCGATCATCATTAGCGATGCAGTCCAGGGTGAGACTTTTCTCCCCGGACAGATCTTCGTGTTCGGCGGCTTTGCACTGCGGGACAATCCGCTTGGCCATCTGGAGCGGATTGAAAGCTAGGCCCCTGGCCATTGGGTCAGGTTTGGAAGCTTAAACTACACGGCCGATATCCGCGGAGACTTGATCTTCGACGGATTCGAGCCCCGACTGAGTGCGCCGCACTGCCATCACGGGCAAGATCTAGCTCTGCCGTCGGACAGTGCCCTGGTGGCCGCACCCGCGTCTGCCCCGACCCTTAATTCGGAGCCAACTGCGCAGACCGAGGGCGGGTGGCTAGACCCCGCTGCGGATGCCGCAGCCTCAATGGCGATCGAGCTGAACACCAACCGTGTCCTTCGCAAGGCCCGTGACTCCACACTACCGGACTCTTTTCCGGACGCCGAACCCTCCGCGCCCTTGCCAATCGAATCTGATTGGGCGCCAATCATGGAGTTCACCGCCGCAGATATCTTTCAGCACTCGCCTTTTGGCGACATATTGAATTCACTAAGGTCTCTCTCGTTTTCAGAAGAGTCCTGGCCGGATTATGACCGGCAGGATTGGGATGCGGACGACGAAGAAATTTGACGCCCACCCACCACCCACTTCATAGCCACTGTCGACGATTTAACCGACGTGCTCGATTTCGACTCCGAAGACATCGACGGTATGGACGACGATGCATGAGACGAACAGGAACCACCGCCTATAGGGCACTGGACAGCCACCTCATCCCACGATGTATACATGGTGGACACACCCAAAGGAAACAACGACGAGGAACGGGAGGACGCAACGAAGGATCGTTCCTTCGAAAAGCAGTCAAAGCGGCGGCGTAAGCGCCGCTCCAAACCCCGCCTCGACAAAGAGAGCGGCCATACGGACCCAGCCACAGAGCAGGGCGAGCCGGCGGACGACCAACATGGCATCAAGCAACCGTCCGAACAAGGGAACTTAGATAACCAAATCGAACAACCCATCCCCGGCAAAGATAACAGTCCGGATGACCTCATGCCGGACGAGTTCCTGGAACAAAAGAACCTCCACAAAAGGCTCGTCACCATCGCGCGTAGCCTTAAAAAGCAGAGGCGGAAGCTCAAGACTGCGGAAGATGCACTCAGAATCAGATGGAGCAAAGTACACAACACCGCCCACAAATATGGCGGCAGTCGCCACACAAAGAGCTACCCGAAGCAAAAGCTACTGCCAGAATTTGATGAGGAGGCCTTAGAGCCCCCGCAATCAAAAGTAAAGCAACCAGCCGATCGGATAGACGACCTCATGGCCAACACAGAGTGGCAAACGATATTGCACACAAGCCAGCACGTGATCCACACGAGGATCCGCGTCAAAAATATGGCCCAGCCAGATCTATCTACGGGCCAAGAAAGCAAGCTCTAGCAAGCAATGCGACACTCCATATATCCGAACACCACGGCACACCCAAATACAGGGGTGCCGCACACCCCCTATGTTTCACTGACAAGGTGGTGGACCATGAATTCCCAGCGGGATTCAAACCCGTAAACATAGAGGCATATGACGGAACTACAGACCAGGGGGTCTGGATTGAGGATTATATCCTCCATATCCACATGGCTCGAGGAGATGACCTCCACGCCATCAAATACTTACCCCTCAAGCTCAAAGGGCCAGCCCGGCATTGGCTTAAAGGCCTTCCCGAAAACACCATCGGAAGTTGGGAAGAGCTCGAGGACGCTTTTCGGGCAAACTTCCAAGGGACTTATGTCCGACCACCGGACGCAGACGATTTAAGTCACATAACTCAACAACCCGGAGAGTCAGCCCGGAAGCTCTGGAACAGATTTCTCACTAAAAGAATCAAATAGTCGACTGTCCGGACGCCGAAGCCTTAGCGGCTTTCAAACATAGCGTTCGGGACGAATGGCTCGCCAGACACCTCGGCCAAGAAAAGCCAAGAACAATGGCCGCATTAACAAGCCTCATGACCCGCTTTTGTGCGGGCGAGGACAGCTGGTTGGCAAGACGCAGCACCAATGACCCAAGTACGTCCGAAGTCAGGGACGGAAATGGGAAGCCACGACGCAGCAAAGACCAGCGCCGGAATAAGGGAAACAGTCCGAAGAGCATGACAGTTAACGCCGTATTTAAAAGCTCTCGGCAGGGTAAGCAAGAGCTGCCCCTCAAGGATAACAGGGACGAACTGTCTAACCTAAATAAAATCCTGGACAAGATATGTCAAATCCACAGCACCCCTGGGAAGCCTGCAAACCATACCCACAAAGAATGTTGGGTCTTCAAGCAATCCGCAAACTCAATGCCAAACACAAGGGGCTGGAAATACCAAGTGAAGACGATGATGAACCCCACAAACAAAGCACTGGGGAACAAAAGAAATTCCCACAAGAAGTCAAAACAGTAAATGTATTGTACATTTCAAAGGGAAGAAACAAAGTGGCGCTCACAGAGACACGTGCCATGCGGCCTATCACAAAGGAGTTTTGCCACTGGTTGTCAAAACCGATCACCTTCGACCATGGGGACTACTCCGAATGTATCCGGCACGCAGGCTAGGCTGCCTTGGTATTAGACCCGATAATCGACGGATACCATTTCACGCGAGTCCTAATGGACAGCGGAAGCAGTCTAAACCTGATATATCATGACACAGTCCGCAAAATGGGGATAGACCCAACAAACATTAGCCACAGAAATGTCGGTGTACTAAAGTAGGGGTACCTTAGTATCCCGAACTTGTGCACGGGCAGTCGTAGCACCCCGCGGCAAGGCCTGCCAGGTGACCGCCCAAACTCTCCATGGTCCCCTTTTTGGGCCATTCAAGAACAAAGTATTTGAGCCAAGACACAAGGCCCCGGCAAGGGGAGCTTGCCGGGACGACCGCCCGAGGGGAGCAAGGCCCTGGCAAGAGGAGCTTGCCGGGACTGCCGCTCGAAGCACAAGACCCCGGCAAGAGGAGCTTGCCGGGAAGGCCGACCAAAGCGCGACAAGAGGCTTGCCGCGACGCGCCCCGCGCTCCGGCAAGGTCCGGAGAGCGACAAGCTCCCAGACGCGACAAGGCATCGACCGCGGCAAAGCGCTTGCCGCGGCAAGTTACCACCTCGTGCCTGCGCTCCAGCTCACCCACCAACGTGTCGCTCTGGGGCCGTCCCAGGCGTACGTGGCGAGAGGCTGTGTAGCCAGGGGCATGCGGTGGCGAAGCAACGCTGACAGAGTAGCCATCGTGGCAAACGGTGGCGCTCCTGACGGTCCCTTTCCTGCACCGTCTGTGCGATGCGGACGGGCATTTAATGCCCTTGTCCCCCGCCGTCAGAGTTAGGTATGATAGCACTGTACAAATAGCTGTACCCAACACAGTGATTTACAGTTTTACCCTGACCTGCGTTGCCACCTGTGGGTAACCCCTTGATCATATAAAAGGAGGCCCCAAGCGCAACGTAGAGAGGAGGAGGCCACCCACGTTCGGTCTCGCCAGCGGCTCGTGTGTACTGTAGCACCACATGCTCCCGAACAAGAACACAATACAAAACCACAAAGCAGCAGTAGGGTTTTACGCATCCTTGCGGCCCGAAGCTGGGTAAACCCCTTGTGTGCATCGCCTCGATCCGCTCTTCGCGCGACCTCCGCCCCCCGCCGAACTAGAAAGGGGCTCGGTCCCCATAGGTGTTCGAGGAAGCCGATTTCCCCCGACATCTTTGGCGCGCCAGGTAGGGGATGCGGGTGGTCACAGGTAAGCCCAGGTATGGCCAGGTACCTTTCCGCTCCGGTCCATGGAGTGGGGGCAGTTCTCCTCGCGGACTCGTATACGGCCCACCTCGAGTGCTCGCTCACGCTGAGCTTGAGCAAGAGCAGCTGCTCCTAGAGGGGGATCGTCTTCAGGCTGCTGTGCGAGCAGCTTGCCTCCAGCAAGCTTTGCGCCACTTCTATAGCCGCAAAGTTAGCGCCAGAAGTTTCGAGAAAGGCGACCTTGTTCTTCGGCGCGCTCAATCCGCCAAGATTCCAACAAGTTGACGCCGACCATGGGGAGGCCCTTGCCAGCGGGGTTGTCGGAACCCGTTCCGTCAACCACCCTCTTTGTCCAAGTCTTGCCGTTGTTGCATGTAATCCTTGGTACAAAGCCGGGCGCAGATCCCGTGCATAGCTCATGTGCCTCGCACATCTTGTCAATTTCATGCTTTCTTCTTTGTGCATGTGCTATCTGACACGTTGTGCAGCACTTACCCCCGGTGAGCAATAGCGAGCTGCGAAGCCCCGTACCTTTATCTTCCCTTCTCTCTCTTTTCTATCGAGAAAAGGGAGAGTCCCTCGCCCACAAGTTTACCAGGGAGGGGGGAGGAGAAGATAACGGTGTGGGCCAGGCGTCGTCCAAGAAAACATTGCCTTGCCGGGCAGCAAACGACAGAAAAGCTAAGTTGCCAAAGTTTGAGCAATTAAGTTTTTAAATTTTTGAGTTATCTCCCTTGAACGACCGCACTTTGTATGAAAAACCTGTGCGCGGAGGGACCGGCTCGTGGCTAGTTGCGCCCTTACTTCGTTTCGAGTCCGCTCAACGACTTAAGTGTGCTACAACCAGAGTGGCATCCTTACTTTGTTTCGAGCTCGCACGGCAGCTTAAGTGTGCTGCGACTGCATTCGCAACACTTACTTTGTTTTGAGCCTGCTCAACAATTTAAGTGAGCTGCAGCTAGCCGCGGCAAGGTTTCTTGCCGGTAACAGCGCCGCTGGCGGGTTGCTGATGTCCCGCACTCAGCGCCCGCGGCAAGGTGGAGGCCTACGCCGGCAAGTCCCCAAGAGCGTAGGGCAAAAGCATACAAAGCGCGGAATCAAGTAGAGGGGATAACAGTGCAATCACCACCTAAGACAAAGTTATATTACAAGATAGTTTGTCGCGGCCCTAATGAATCGCTTTCATAACTTGGCCAGCAGCGACAAGAAAAGAAATTGGCAGGCGGCCTAATCCACACGGTCGCCCTCGATCCTCTTGATCCCGGCCACCTTCTCCACAATGGGCGCGATGAGGGCCCTGATCTCCTCCAGATCAGCGTCTGGTGGCAGGGATTTGAGGGCGTTGGTGAGCCTGATGCTGGGGTTGCGGAAGACGATCTTCACCAGCACCTTCTCGAGGGCTCCGGCGATGGCATCACGCGTCTCGTCGGCCAGCTGCTCCGGGATCGCTTTTCGGAGATGCTGAAGGGCCGCCGCCATGCCTTTGAAGAACAAAGTGAGCTTGGCGCTGGGAGGGACACTTTCGCCAGAGGGATACTCGTGACCCTCCATCCCCAGCAGCGTCAGCTCCTTGTCGATGGCGGCGGCGATGTCCACGAGACCCTCAGTCCACTGCTCCACCGTCGCCCTGAAGTTGTTCTGGGTAACTGCGGCGCTTTCCAGCAGCACCTCATTGTCCGCGACCTCCTTCCGCAAGGTTGTCTCCTGGTCCTTGGCGCTCTCCAGCGCCTTGGTCAAGGTGCCCATCTTCGGCCCGAGATCAGCGTTGGAGTCCTTGGCGGCATCAAGCTCCTTGATCTTCTCGGCGAAGCGGCCGTGCAGCTCACCGAGGGTGTGGGCACCCTTCTCGCGCTCCTGTTTGAGCGCGGCGAGATCCTCACCGCTCGCCTTGAGATCAGTGTCGAGCTGCACCACCTTCGCCTCCAGCGCCTTCTTGGCGGTCTCGGCAGCCGCGGCGGCATCCTGCGCTTTCTTGAGGGCCCCGCTGAGCGCTTGCTCGCGCGCGGCAACCTCCTCCTCGTGGCTGGCGAGGCTGGCTTTCTACTGCACTAGTTCACCTTCCCGTGCAGATAGCCCCGCGGCGGCAAGCCTTTGCTGCTCTTCGGCTTCTGCCTTCTCGAGGATGAAGGCCGTCCACGCCTCCTCGAGCTGCCTTCGCTCCTCCGCCAAGGATCGAAGGGCCTCCTGGTTGAGCTCCCGGAGCTCCCCGGCGCGCTTCTCCATGTCTACTCCCGCCTTCGCGACGAGCGCTTCCTAGCGCTCCACCTTAGCTTGCCGGGCGCGGTAGAGTGACACTAGCTTTCGGAGCAGCCGCTCCTCCTCGGGCTCGCCGCTGCTGCTGCTTGGTGTATCGACCAGTGTCAGCCCCGCGGAGGCGAGCACCTCCCCGTCCAAGGTCTCTCCCTCGACCGGTGCCTTGGAGCTCGACTCCCAGGGAAGCTTGATGAAGACATCGTTGCCGGCCTTCAAATAGACGCCTAGCTAGGGCTCCTCGGGGGCCGACGTTGTGGCAGCCGCAGGATCGGCGGTCGGTGAAGTGCTTGGCGCTCCTGCGGCCCCGGGGCCATCAGTACGGTCGCCGGTCCCCTCGCCAGCTGCTGCAGCGGCGGCCTTGGCGGCCTCGGCATCTCCGTCACCGACAGAATCATCAGCGCCATCCGCTTCTTCGATGACGATGACGTCGTCGGCATCGCCACGCGCGCCCTCCTCGACGACGACCTCGGTCTCCATCGGGTCCATGGCGGACGGGTCTGATGGCCGGAGAAGGGAGAGAAGTCAACCGACCACCCGACAAGAAGATCAAAATAAAGAAGAGCCAAGGGAAGTTTCCGCGTGGGGAAGGTTACCGGTGGCAGGATCTGCAGCCGCGGCCTCCGTTGTCGGGGGGTCATTGGTGTCGTCCCTCGCCGGAGAATCTTCCCCTGCCGGAGAGCTCCCCCTTGCCGGAGAGATCTCCCCTGCCGGGGGCTCCTCCCTTGCCGGAGAACTCTCCCTTGGCGGTGTAGTCGACGCAGACGGCGCGGCGGGAGTGCTCTCCGGGCGCTCCTGCTGGGGCTGCTCTGCTCCTACACGAAGCAACAGCTTGATATCAACAACAAAAGAGAAGAGGAACTCCCACGCGCGCCAAACAGCAGAAGTGAACCATATACTTATGCTGGGGGCTGCACTGGGGGCTGCTCTGAAGATCGGCTGTCGGGTCCGGCATGGTCGTCCCAGGCGCACCCCCTGTTGCCGGGGCGGGTTCATCCTCGAGGACGACCAGCGGGGCCTTGGCCCTCTTTGCCTTTCTCTGGGCCAGAGTCCTGGGAAGGAACAGATTCAGAGAAAGGCAAATCAGCTGCAAGACAAGACAACAGAAATTGAAAGGATACAAGCTCGACAAGGGACCTACTCTTCTTCCTCTTCGTCGTCGGAGCTGAGTGCGGAGAAGTCGAAGACCGGCTTGCTCCTGGCGCGGGGAGGCGGGGGAGTAGGCTCCCGTGGCCGCTTGGCGAGAGCAGTGGATGGCTCCGCCCCAGCTGCCGTCGCGGCGCGAGAAGCGGCAGGAGCAGAAGCCACGGCCCGCGAAGACCCCGCTCCTGCTGCCTCAGAGGAGCATGTCACGCGGCGCTGCGGTTGTTGGCTCGTCTGCCGCACCACCTCCCCAGCCTTGCGGAGACGCCTCCTTGGCTGGGCAGGGGGCTCTGCTTGCGACGAGCTGCCCGGAGGTCGGGAGGAAGAGGCGCCAACCTCCGGCAAGCCACTCGTTTCCTGGGCGGGCTCGCCTTCGGCGCCGTGCTCGGCGGGCTCTTCCTCGCCGACGAACTCCGCTCGGTCGGCAAGGCTCGCCACCTCCGCCGCGTCTTCCTCAGCCGCGGTGAATCCGAATGCACCTGCGGCTGCGGCGACCGCTGCCTCCTCCATCCTGGAGGCAATATACGCCAACTCGTTGGCGGTGGTGTCCCGAGTGAGACCTTTCTTCTCGTCAGGATTGACGGGCACCTCCACCAAGTCATCGAAGAACGCCTGCACGACGTCGTCTGCAGGCTCCCGCCAGGTCGCGTCGATCCCATGCGAGTCGCACAGCGGCATCATTGCGAGGATGCGGCTGAGCGACGAGTTGTTGCATAAGGGAACGACGCCCTGCGGCAGCCTGAACCATTCGGGATGCTTAGGGTCGTGCTTGAACAGCTCCCTGAGCGTCCCCTCAAGCTCCAAGACAGTAAAGTTGAAATTATGGCCCGGACGCAGCCTCATGATATCCGACGCGTTCTGGAACTCCCAGGCAGGTCTCCCCTTCTCCTGCAGGGGGGCGATGTGGCGGCGGAGGAAGTCCGCGCCAACAGCGCCGACAGTGAGCCCGGCAAGCCTGAGGCGCAGGATCCGGGCAACGGCAATCTCCAGCTTGGCGTCGTCCGGAGCCACGTCGCTCCAATCGCGGCCGCGCACCACTAGAGCTCGGCGCACGGCAGTGAATGGCTGCGGCTGCTCCTAGACGATCAAGCACCAATCCGCTCTCCACTCCTCCCATCTGCTGCGGAGCTCCCCCTCCAGATAAGCCTCCTTCTTGCTTGTCTTGGAGATCCAGGCGACCCCGCCGGATAAAGGCTCTCCTTTCTCCACCCGAGGAGAAAAGAAATGGCGACAGAGGGCTACGTTGGGATGGACCCTGACAAAGTTCTCACAGAGGTGTGCGAAAACCGCCATTGTCAGAACAACGTTGGGGGTGGAGTCGAGGAGATGGAAGCCATAGGTATTCATGATGTCGCAGAAAAATTCAGAAAAGGGCGGGCAAAGCCCGCAATAGAAGAACACAGCAAAGAAGGGGTACCCGGTCGGATACTCCTTCTGGGCGACGGCGGGAAGAACCCGCGTGCGCGGATGCGCTCGCGTCACCGTCGACCAGAAGAGATAGAACCTATCCCTCAGGTCCACCGCGTCGAGCTGAGGGGGGAAAGTCGCCCGCTCCCTCCGCAGCGCCTCGAGCCGCAGCGCCTCGGCCGACTTCACGGCTTTCCCTCTCGCGATCTTCGGAGCCATGGAGGAGGTGGGGAGAGAGGCCGACGGCGATGGCGGTGCTGGTGACGACGGGGGTGGAGCGCTGCTTTCTCTTGACGAAGGAAGTGGCGGAGATTTCTGAGGAATCACAACTGGCGGGTGGGTGGACTACCCCTGTTTCCCCTGCTTATAAGGGGGAGAGGGGGGGCGTTTCGCCTTTCCGAGTAAGAAATCGCCTGCGACGTGACGCATGCCTGCAGGGCTCAGCCCCGCGCACACCACCCACGTCACGCACGCCTCTTCCCACGACGCCGCGTTCGACGCGTGCCATTTGGGGAAGGCGCGATGGATGCGGAGTTAAGATGCAGCGTGACCCAGGCCGCGCGTGCCCGTGCACTGTTTTGGGCCTGGCCCAACAGCGCTCGGCACCGTGTATGGCCCAGGCCCGGTGGCTCCTGTCGGTGTACTAAAGTAGGGGTACCTTAGTACACCGAACTTGTGCACGGGCAGTCGTAGCACCCCGCGGCAAGGCCTGCTAGGTGACCGCCCAAACTCTCCATGGTCCCCTTTTTGGGCCATTCAAGAACAAAGTATTTGAGCCAAGACACAAGGCCCCGGCAAGGGGAGCTTGCCGGGACGACCGCCCGAGGGGAGTAAGGCCCTGGCAAGAGGAGCTTGCCGGGACTGCCGCTCGAAGCACAAGACCCCGGCAAGAGGAGCTTGCCGGGAAGGCCGACCAAAGCGCGACAAGAGGCTTGCCGCGACGCGCCCCGCGCTCCGGCAAGGTCCGGTGAGCGACAGGCTCCCGGGCTCGACAAGGCATCGACCGCGGCAAAGCGCTTGCCGCGGCAAGTCACCACCCCGTGCCTGCACTCCAGCTCACCCACCAACATGTCGCTCTGGGTCGTCCCAGGCGTACGTGGCGAGAGGCTGTGTAGCCAGGGGCATGCGGTGGCGAAATAACGCTGACAGAGTAGCCATCGTGGCAAACGGTGGCGCTCCTGACGGTCCCTTTCCCGCACCGTCTGTGCGATGCGGACGGGCATTTAATGCCCTTGTCCCCCGCCGTCAGAGTTAGGTATGACAGCATTGTACAAACAGCTGTACCCAACACAGCGATTTACAGTTTTACCCTGACCTGCGTTGCCACCTGTGGGTAACCCCTTGAGCATATAAAAGGAGGCCCCAAGCGCAACGTAGAGAGGAGGAGGCCACCTACTTTCGGTCTCGCCAGTGGCTCGTGTGTACTGTAGCACCACACGCTCCCGAACAAGAAGACAATAAAAAACCACAAAGCAGCAGTAGGGTTTTACGCATCCTTGCGGCCCGAAGCTGGGTAAACCCCTTGTGTGCATCGCCTCGATCCGCTCTTCGCGCGACCTCCGCCCCCTGCCGAACCAGAAAGGGGCTCGACCCCCATAGGTGTTCGAGGAAGCCGATTTCCCCCAACATCTTTGGCGCGGTGTACTAAAGTAGGGGTACCTTAGTACCCCGAACTTGTGCACGGGCAGTCATAGCACCCCGCGGCAAGGCCTGCCAGGTCACCGCCCAAACTCTCCATGGTCCCCTTTTTGGGCCATTCAAGAACAAAGTATTTGAGCCAAGACACAAGCCCCGGCAAGGGGAGCTTGCCGGGACGACCGCCCGAGGGGAGCAAGGCCCTGGCAAGAGGAGCTTGCCGGGACTGTCGCTCGAAGCACAAGAACCCGGCAAGTGGAGCTTGTCGGGAAGGCCGACCAAAGCGCGACAAGAGGCTTGCCGCAACACGCCCCGCGCTCCGGCAAGGTCCGGTGAGCGACAAGCTCCCGGACGCGACAAGGCATCGACCGCGGCAAAGCGCTTGCCACGGCAAGTTACCACCCCGTGCCTGCGCTCCAGCTCACCCACCAACGTGTCGCTGTGGGTCGTCCCAGGCGTACGTGGCGAGAGGCTGTGTAGCCAGGGGTATGCGGTGGCGAAATAACGCTAACAGAGTAGCCATCGTGGCAAACGGTGGCGCTCCTGACGGTCCCTTTCCCGCACCGTCTGTGCGATGCGGACGGGCATTTAATGCCCTTGTCCCCCGCCGTCAGAGTTAGATATGATAGCACTGTACAAACAGCTGTACCCAACACAACGATTTACAGTTTTACCCTGACCTGCATTACCACCTGTGGGTAACCCCTTGAGCATATAAAAGGAGGCCCCAAGCGCAACGTAGAGAGGAGGAGGCCACCCACGTTCGGTCTCGCCAGTGGCTCGTGTGTACTGTAGCACCACACGCTCCCGAACAAGAAGACAATAAAAAACCACAAAGCAGCAGTAGGGTTTTACGCATCCTTGCGGCCCGAAGCTGGGTAAACCCCTTGTGTGCATCGCCTCGATCCGCTCTTCGCGCGACCTCCGCCCCCCGCCGAACCAGAAAGGGGCTCGGCCCCCATAGGTGTTCGAGGAAGCCGATTTCCCCCAACATCTTTGGCGCGGTGTACTAAAGTAGGGGTACCTTTGTACCCCGTACTTGTGCACGGGCAGTCATAGCACCCCGCGGCAAGGCCTGCCAGGTCACCGCCCAAACTCTCCATGGTCCCCTTTTTGGGCCATTCAAGAACAAAGTATTTGAGCCAAGACACAAGCCCCGGCAAGGGGAGCTTGCCGGGACGACCGCCCGAGGGGAGCAAGGCCCTGTCAAGAGGAGCTTGCCGGGACTGTCGCTCGAAGCACAAGACCCCGGCAAGTGGAGCTTGCCGGGAAGGCCGACCAAAGCGCGACAAGAGGCTTGCCGCAACGCGCCCCGCGCTCCGGCAAGGTCCGGTGAGCGACAAGCTCCCGGACGCGACAAGGCATCGACCGCGGCAAAGCGCTTGCCACGGCAAGTTACCACCCCGTGCCTGCGCTCCAGCTCACCCACCAACGTGTCGCTCTGGGGCCGTCCCAGGCGTACGTGGCGAGAGGCTGTGTAGCCAGGGGCATGCGCTGGAGAAGCAACGCTGACAGAGTAGCCATCGTGGCAAACGGTGGCGCTCCTGACGGTCCCTTTCCTGCATCGTCTGTGCGATGCGGACGGGGATTTAATGCCCTTGTCCCCCGCCGTCAGAGTTAGGTATGATAGCACTGTACAAACAACTGTACCCAACACAGCGATTTACAATTTTACCCTGACCTGCGTTGCCACCTGTGAGTAACCCCTTGAGCATATAAAAGGAGGCCCCAAGCGCAACGTAGAGAGGAGGAGGCCACCCACGTTCGGTCTTGCCAGCAGCTCGTGTGTACTGTAGCACCACACGCTCCCGAACAAGAACACAATACAAAACCACAAAGCAGCAGTAGGCTTTTACGCATCCTTGCGGCCGAAGCTGGGTAAACCCCTTGTGTGCATCGCCTCGATCCGCTCTTTGCGCGACCTCCGCCCCCCGCCGAACCAGAAAGGGGCTCGGTCCCCATAGGTGTTCGAGGAAGCCGATTTCCCCCGACATCTTTGGCGCGGTGTACTAAAGTAGGGGTACCTTAGTACCCCGAACTTGTGCACGGGCAGTCGTAGCACCCCACGGCAAGGCCTGCTAGGTGACCGCCCAAACTCTCCATGGTCCCCTTTTTGGGCCATTCAAGAACAAAGTATTTGAGCCAAGACACAAGGCCCCGGCAAGGGGAGCTTGCCGGGACGACCGCCCGAGGGGAGCAAGGCCCTGGCAAGAGGAGCTTGCCGGGACTGCTGCTCGAAGCACAAGACCCCGGCAAGAGGAGCTTGCCGGGAAGGCCGACCAAAGCGCGACAAGAGGCTTGCCGCGACGCGCCCCGCGCTCCGGCAAGGTCCGGTGAGCGACAAGTTCCGGGCGCGACAAGGCATCGACCGCGGCAAAGCGCTTGCCGCGGCAAGTTACCACCCCGTGCCTGCGCTCCAGCTCACCCACCAACGTGTCGCTTTGGGCCGTCCCAGGCGTACGTGGCGAGAGGCTGTGTAGCCAGGGGCATGCGGTGGCGAAATAACGCTGACAGAGTAGCCATCGTGGCAAACGGTGGCGCTCCTGACGGTCCCTTTCCCGCACCGTCTGTGCGATGCGGACGGGCATTTAATGCCCTTGTCCCCCGCCGTCAGAGTTAGGTATGATAGCACTCAGCTGTACCCAACACAGCGATTTACAGTTTTACCCTGACCTGCGTTGCCACCTGTGGGTAACCCCTTGAGCATATAAAAGGAGGCCCCAAGCGCAACATAGAGAGGAGGAGGCCACCCACGTTCGGTCTCGCCAGCGGCTCGTGTGTACTGTAGCACCACACGCTCCCGAACAAGAACACAATAAAAAACCACAAAGCAGCAGTAGGGTTTTACGCATCCTTGCGGCCCGAAGCTGGGTAAACCCCTTGTGTGCATCGCCTCGATCCGCTCTTCGCGCGACCTCCGCCCCCCGCCGAACCAGAAAGGGGCTCGGCCCCCATAGGTGTTCGAGGAAGCCGATTTCCCCCGACATCTTTGGCGCGGTGTACTAAAGTAGGGGTACCTTAGTACCCCGAACTTGTGCACGGGCAGTCATAGCACCCCACGGCAAGGCCTGTCAGGTGACCGCCCAAACTCTCCATGGTCCCCTTTTTGGGCCATTCAAGAACAAAGTATTTGAGCCAAGACATAAGGCCCCGGCAAGGGGAGCTTGCCGGGACGACCGCCCGAGGGGAGCAAGGCCCTGGAAAGAGGAGCTTGCCGGGACTGCCGCTCGAAGCACAAGACCCCGGCAAGAGGAGCTTGCCGGGAAGGCCGACCAAAGCGCGAGAAGAGGCTTGCCGCGACGCGCCCCGTGCTCCGGCAAGGTCTGGTGAGCGACAAGCTCCCGGGCGCGACAAGGCATCGACCGTGGCAAAGCGCTTGCCACGGCAAGTTACCACCCCGTGCCTGCGCTCCAGCTCACCCACCAACGTGTCGCTCTGGGGCCGTCCCAGACGTACGTGGCGAGAGGCTGTGTAGCCAGGGGCATGCGCTGGAGAAGCAACGCTGACAGAGTAGCCATCGTGGCAAACGGTGGCGCTCCTGACGGTCCCTTTCCTGCACCGTCTGTGCGATGCGGACGGGCATTTAATGCCCTTGTCCCCCGCCGTCAGAGTTAGGTATGATAGCACTGTACAAACAGTTGTACCCAACACAGCGATTTACAATTTTACCCTGACCTGCGTTGCCACCTGTGGGTAACCCCTTGAGCATATAATAGGAGGCCCCAAGCGCAACGTAGTGAGGAGGAGGCCACCCACGTTCGGTCTCGCCAGCAGCTCGTGTGTACTGTAGCACCACACGCTCCCGAACAAGAACACAATACAAAACCACAAAGCAGCAGTAGGGTTTTACGCATCCTTGCGGCCCGAAGCTGGGTAAACCCCTTGTGTGCATCGCTTCGATCCGCTCTTCGCGCGACCTCTGCCCCCCGCCGAACCAGAAAGGGGATCGGTCCCCATAGGTGTTCGAGGAAGCCGATTTCCCCCGACATCTTTGGCGCGGTGTACTAAAGTAGGGGTACCTTAGTACCCCGATCTTGTGCACGGGCAGTCGTAGCACCCCGCGGCAAGGCCTACCAGGTGACCGCCCAAACTCTCCATGGTCCCCTTTTTGGGCCATTCAAGAACAAAGTATTTGAGCCAAGACACAAGGCCCCGACAAGGGGAGCTTGCCGGGACGACCGCCCGAGGGGAGCAAGGCCCTGGCAAGAGGAGCTTGCCGGGACTGCCGCTCGAAGCACAAGACCCCGGCAAGAGGAGCTTGCCGGGAAGGCCGACCAAAGCGCGACAAGAGGCTTGCCGCGACGCGCCCCGCGCTCCGGCAAGGTCCGGTGAGCGACAAGCTCCCGGACGCGACAAGGCATCGACCACGGCAAAGCGCTTGCCGCGGCAAGTTACCACCCCGTGCCTGCGCTCCAGCTCACCCACCAACGTGTCACTCTGGGGCCGTCCCAGGCGTACGTGGCGAGAGGCTGTGTAGCCAGGGGCATGCGGTAGCGAAGCAACGCTGACAGCGTAGCCATCGTGGCAAACGGTGGCGCTCCTGACGGTCCCTTTCCTGCACCGTCTGTGCGATGCGGACGGGCATTTAATGCCCTTGTCCCCCGCCGTCAGAGTTAGGTATGATAGCACTATACAAACAGTTGTACCCAACACAGCGATTTACAGTTTTACCCTGACATGTGTTGCCACCTGTGGGTAACCCCTTGAGCATATAAAAGGAGGCCCCAAGCGCAACGTAGAGAGGAGGAGGCCACCCACGTTCGGTCGCCAGCGGCTCGTGTGTACTGTAGCACCACACGCCCCCGAACAAGAACACAATACAAAACCACAAAGCAGCAGTAGGGTTTTACGCATCCTTGCGGCCCGAAGCTGGGTAAACCCCTTGTGTGCATCGCCTCGATCCGCTCTTCGCGCGACCTCCGCCCCCCGCCGAACACGAAAGGGGCTCGGTCCCCATAGGTGTTCGACGAAGCCGATTTCCCCCGACAAGAAATATTTCCCTTAAAGGAATAACGCCAGGCCCAGGGGCTCATTGCACGGGCTCCCTCCTACTAGAAGTTACGTTCGGTTCACCCGATAACTTCCATAGCGAAAAGCTGATCCTCCACATCGCTCCATTTCACACTGGTTATCAAGCACTACTGGGACGCGACGCTTTCGCTCGCTTTAACACAATACCGCACTATGCGTCTCTCACGCTTAACATGCCCGGTCCACAAGGCATCATCTCAGTAAAGGGAAACATTGAGCGTTCCCTGCGCGCGGAAGACTGTGCGGCTGCCTGGACAGCCACTCACTAAAACTGCCCCACCAACCAGAGCGCCTAATAGGTCGTTAAGACCATGGATACGGCTGGACGAGTCCGGCGTAACTATATAATTACTAACGGTTTGATGGTTATACATCCCTACACAAGGGGCTCCGCGCAAGCAGCAACAAAACTCAATTCTACAATTATACTTTGTTTATTTATTATAACATACATTTTTGCACGACTACTTTTCAACTAAGTTCCTCTCTTTTACAGATGAACATCGTGCTACACCCGTCCAGGACACGGCACAACGGAGGCACAGGCGCAGACGTGCAGCAGGGACCCATTCCAAGGATTCTCTTTAGATTAAGACCCTGCGTAAACCTTTTTTACTGTCTCTCATTGATATATATCTCCCGGATTCTCTGTACAACCGAGAAGGGGGCTGGCGTCTTGGCATGTGGCCATGTCAGAATATTGCACGTACCTGGACACTATGGGCTTATTACAAAGGGCACTCTTCAGCCCGCTTACAATCATAAAGACCGAATACCTTAGGGAGTGTTCGGCGTCGCGAGATTGGCCTTATATGCATCAGCTCCGAATCATATCTTTGGTCAAATGTTGGGTTTGCCCGGCTCCTGTGTTTTGCTACCTTATGTTCCGCTCTATCGGCTAAGGCGGCACAAGGAGAACTACTGCGATTGTGCCCCAGTTCACCCAGGCGAGCACCTCAGTAGAGAAAGCCGAAAACTGACAATCATGATGTAGCGCGAGACTGGTCAACCACTCGAGGACCTATCGGAATCTTCGGGACTCCTCCGCATTGATGAAGGGCCGTTTCCCGGCCAGACACACACGCGCCCCGAATTCGGGCGAGCGCGGCGCCACCAGGGGCTATATAGTAGCTCCATTGTCAAACTCCTATGGCTAAGTGAAAGTGATAAAGCATTATGATCTGGTTGCCTAGTTCGCTGCGCTACCACCTCCTTAATGGACCAAGACGTTTGATCAAGTGTGATGATGTGCCTTCTACGAACACCTCCGCATTATATGCGTGGGGGCTGAAGCCAACGACTGCCATCTTTCAGGTTATATGTACATATACGTAAACGGCCGCACAGGAGGTATTATAATTCTTGCAGGCACAAGTATAAAAATCTTCTACATTTCAGCAAAATATTGTTTTCAATAAGAATACATGTTATTCGAACATAATATCCTTCGAGCACTGCGTCTCTATTAAACGAGCGCCCTCCAGGACATCTTGAAAGTAGTGCTTGGTAGGTACTCGGCTTTTTCCTGAATCTCGGGCTGCAATAGCGGGGGCTTCCATCTCCGCCCAGCATGTATTGACACGGGCAAGGGCCATCCGCGCACCCTCCACGCACGCTGACCTCTTCATCGCGTTGATATACGGCACCGCACCAAGGAACTGCTGCACCAAGATAAAATAATTGTTCGGCTTTGGCCTTTTCGGCCACAGGTGATCCAGGACATACCTCATGGCAAGTCCGGACAACCTATTGAGCTCGGCCCATTCGGCCAAACGATCGGTCAATGGAAGAGGACGCTCCGGATTATGGAACTGTGACCAGAACAGCTTTTCCACTTCGCGATCCTTCTGATCTCGGAAGTGTTCGACCGCATCAGCAGCGCTTGCCGCTAAATCTAGATACGCGTCCGCCGAACTCCACATCCGGTCTAACGGAGCATATTGAGGATCCCCGAACTTCATCCGCAGCATAAAGGGCTTCCCAGCCGCGATATCTCCGGCCTGACGCAGCTCCTCCTTCATCGGTCTCATCGCAGAACGAGCATCCTTGGCTGCCGTTGTGGCCTTCTCCTGGTCTGTCTGCTCCACCCGGTCTTCCTTTTCAAGAAGCTTACAGCGATCAGCTGCGTTCTTCAACTTCACAGCCATCTCGGCCATTTTTTCCTTGCTTCGGCAGTGAGCAGCCTGTTCGGCTTTTAGCTCTTCAACCGCCTTTAAGGCAGCCGCGTCGCTTTTCCTGGCCTGTTCTTTAGCCCGGGAAAGCTCGGCCCGAAGTTTCTCCACGGCGGTAGTCCCATCTACGTCAAGGACACACGTTATAATATACGGGCATCAAGCTCCTCTTACCAGGCGTGTCCGGAGAAATTACATACCTTGTGCCTCGTCAAGCCCCTTGTTGACAAGCGCGATGTCGGCATTGGCCACGTCAAGTTGCCGTGTTTGCTCGGGAAATTCATCTGTCTGGATGGCCACCGGACACTTAGCCACCTGCATATGAAGGCGGCAAAATTATACTTGGGATTACGATCCTCCATGTGTCGTCGTCCTCGAGAGCACCTAGAGTCTCAGGGGCTACTATCTACACAGGGCGCATAGTAAAAGTATGCGACACTGTCCTAAAGTATGCGACTCTGTCCAAAAAAGTGGCAGCGAGCGTATTTTGGTGTTTTTTTCGTATCGCTCGTCAGAATGATGCAAATCGTACATAGTTGGAAAGAATCGTCGAGGCACAACTTTTATATATGGCTTAAGAATAGTTTCAAATTTACCGGAACGTAAAAAACCCTGCTTTTCAAATTTTGCGATTTTTTGGTATAATTTTCGCTGCAGTTTTCTAACCATTTGTCGAAACCAGGCATGCGATACAACATTTGAAAGCTATGGAATAGGCACAACTTTCATATGTAGGAAACTTTGTGATATTCCTTATGATTTAAATGAATTTTGAAAATGGTGCGACATCCGATGAGTGGCAGCGACCTTTTTTGTGTTTTTTGACAAATCGCTCGTCGAAATGATGCAAATGATACGCCGATGGAAATATATCGACGAGGCGAACTTTTTCATGTAGAATACTCTATATAATAGCTGAGTCCATGGGGTTAAAAGAGGTTTCTGGTTATACCCACAGTTGGAGTCCTACTCCAAGTCCTCTAAATCCTCCGTGCTTTCAAAATTGGGGTTCTCCATCTTGTATTTGGACTCCTTGGCAGAATTTTGTGTAAGTCAGGGTCCTGTAGCAAGCCGGGTCAAGATTGTAGCCAGGTGATGATTGTAACCGGCCGACTTAACTCCAGAGATGACATTCCTCAGAGTCGTGTCTAGCCATGGGTAACTCCCCGACGGTTCCTCTCCCCCCCGCCTGCATAGGGGTGCTCATGGCACGCTGGCCATCGACGCATTTTTGGAGGCAACCTAGGATTTGTGATAGCTTGCACACGCGGCAGGATCTACTCGAGAAGGGGGGACTGGAAAAGGTTGTGGGGAGATTGGGCCGATGGTGGGAGGCGGTCTCAGATCCACGCTGGCAGCAGCGTGGGCGCCTAAGGGCGGCACACCAGGATCCACGCCGAGAGCCATGTCGGGCACCTTGGGGAGGCGCCAACTGGGTCCATCTTGGCAGCCGCACGAGGCGCCTGGGGGTCGCACACCTAGATCCACGCCAGCAGCCGCGGGAGATGCCTAGGATGGTGTGGCCGGATCCGCACCGGTAGCCATGGGAGACGTTTGGTATGGTGCGGCCGGATCCATGCCGACAGCCTGGAGGGGACTGTTAGTGGTGGGGCAACAGTGGAAGGTTGGGGTGGGCGGTGGGCGGTGTGGGGAGGGGTCAGATCTGGTGGCTTGGGTGACAGGGGGCGCTAGATGGCTGGGAGCGTGGGTGGACTGCGAGAGACGAAGAAGATGGCGGCGATTTGGGGTGCGGTTGTGAGGGTCTGTGGGGAGTGGGGCTTGGGGACAACCATGCGGGCGGGGAGAGTGAGATAGTTGGACGAGTGGGTCATGTGGGGTGTTTTTTCTCTTTCCATGGTGCGCCTCGGGGGTCAGTTCGGTGGGTGGATGTGCAGAATAAGGATTTTGTTATTAGAATAAGGTCTTAAGGGGTGTTGTTACAATAGACCCACCCTATATATACAGCTTGTTCCCTATAACGACTACGATCAGGGATATTCTATGGTTTGTTCCATAGTGGTGTGAGACTTCCAATCTTTTTGACTAATTTATCATTATTTGACGTGATAATAATGATTTATTTTGGTATGTCATGGCGATAAAATAATTTTAGGGTCACAATGGAAAAACATATACTAAAACAACAATTATCAATAGCTTATTATTAATTGTTTTGTATGAACTGAATAAGGTTTCACACAAACCATATAAGCATTCACCATCATGCAATATTTCTAGTACATATATAAACTCATTTCATGGTACTCAGTTCTTTCCGCAGCAACATGTGCCACTACTTCCTTCAGCGCAACTGCTCTTATCCTTGTCATAACCTCGGTTAACACAGTCAGCCTTGCACGCAATGTTGCCACTAGCTCGGACTGGTGGCGAACAATACTCCACAGATGTACACAGGTCAGTATCTGTGCACAAAGCATAACAGAGATATATATAACCCATCAGGAAAATATATGTTTGTGTACCCAAATACAAGTGAAAAGATCAGGAAAGGAAGAAGAAAACCATACCTATGTAACGCTCTGCTGCATGACCTGAGAAGACAGTGGTGGCCATGGCTACAAGAGCTACGAAGCATAGGGCCCATGTGTAGTTCTGCATACGTGCCATGGGAGATAGTTAGCTATTCCTTTCCTTCTAATGTTGTGGTTTTGATTTTGCCGAATGCATGTTCTTTGCGTGGGTGCTTGTGTTTATATTGAGGGAAAGCTAGCAGTGTTGGAGATTAACACGGAAGAAAATTTTGGAGTGAATTTATTTCTTGCCTTCTATAGTTTTGTAGTAAATAAATGCCACGTTGTACATATCCTTGATATAATCTCCACAATAAATTCTTGCCATTTAATCGTATTATGTATTAATGCATCCTTATCTGCATTGTGTTAATGCTTCCTTATCCTCATTAATCTCTACTTCTAAATGGGGACTCGGTAGTCTCGCCTCACTCCCATCAACTATAATGCAAACCTTATATTACGCCCGCGACCGTCATACAAACGACATTTTGCTGAAGCGCAACCAAGTTGGGCCAGCCCATTTGATGCGTGCATTAACTCAATCAAATCGGCACTTTCCCAAAACAACTTCATGCGTCAACTCATTCAAATCAAATCATAAAAAAATCTCAACGGAATCCAAAAGTTACTTGCCTTCCACTACTCATACCCAAATCAAACCAAATCTTAACATCGGCTATAGTCAAAATTGGCTTCCCAGTTGGCACTTTCGCACCTTTTTTTCTTCTATTTTTGTTTTTTGGTTTCCCTTCTTTTATACTTCGTTTTTATAAGACCACCATATTATTTTGTTCTCGGCACTTTCAGATGGTCTTATAAAAAATGAAGTATAAAAAAGTGTTGATTTTGTTTTATAAGACCAATAAAGTGTTGATTTGAATTGTCATGCTTGTCTTATAGTATGTCAAAAATTGTAAAATGGGCAGCAAATAAAGTGAAGTTTTTTATAGTCAAAAAGTGTTGATTTTGTTTTATAAAACTAACATATTGTTTTTTCTTCAATTTTTTATAAGACCAAAATACTATTAGAATCAACACTTTTCGAGAACAAATCCAAACAAATTGGCACTTTCCCAAAACAATGTCATGCATTAACTCAATCAAATCAAATCTTAAGAAAATCTCAATGAAATACAAACTTTCACTACTGATACCCAAATCAAATCTTGCCAAACCATCAACTATAGTCAAAATTGGCCGGCCCATTTGAGACATACGCGTGTATTTTTTTTCATTTTTCTACTATTTTATTTTTTTTGTTTCCTTTATTATGTTTCTTTTTTTATGACCAACATATTATTTTGTGCTGGGCATACTATTAGAATCGACGCTTTTCGAAAAGAAAAACGAATTAGCACTTTCTCAAAACAACGTCAAGCATTAAGTTAATCAAATCAAATCTTAGCAAAATATCAAATAAAACCAAACTTTCCTTGCCTTCCATTACTCATAACCAAATCAAATCAAATCTTACGAAAAAATAACTATAATAAATGTTGCCGACCCATTTGACGCATGCACGTGTTTTTTCTTCAAAGTTTCCTTTTTGGTTTCCTTCTATATTTTCATTTTTTCTATGTCCAACCTATTATTTTGTGCTCGACATTTTATCAGAATAAACACAGACCTATATGCCATGGTGAGTTGGTAGCGTCGCCTCCATTCCGGTTAAACCTCCACCACCCATTTTTTTTAAACCAGCTTTTAGCCCACTTATGTACTTAATCCGGTTTTTACATTCCAATTCCACACAAATGATGTAGATCAATCTTCGATATAGAAATCAATCTCGCTAATCATTCTTTAAAGACCAAATCTACGGAAAGGAATCAATGTTTGGTAAAACAATGCTACATTTATGGAAAGGAATCAATCACATGTCTACAATCTCTCTCTTTATTATTAAGGGCAATCTATTATTAAATGGCAATGCATAGTAGTCCTCGTTGGTTCCCACAACTCCCATCGAATGAAGGGACACCCCATCGATTTTTTATTGTTCCCCTCCCATTGGTTTAACTGAATTTTTTATTCCTAATTTAGCATGCATCCCATGAGCCTATCTTCCGTCTATCTTCAGTGGTCGATTCCCCACCGTGTAGGGATCCTCCTACAGAATAGGTTGTGGCTCCACCGCTCGATTCCTCCTTTCCCCTTGACTAGGGTTTCTATATCAAGTTGCCTACACCACCATGTGCACCTACCAATGGATGTCATCCTTCCTCCACCATGTTGAGCGACCCCGACCCTCGACAGTGACTGTTGACCACTCTGCAGCTGGTCGAGGACATGGCGGGAAGGTGGAGGTGGAGGAGTTGCGGCATCAAACTCTCCCCCGGCGATTTAAAGTCATATGTTCTGAAGCACCCACTCGATTCGGCTCGTCCACACTCGGTCCTTCTGTTCTTGATGTGTGACAAGAGCCTTCATGGAAGCGACATTCGGAGAATGTGAAATTTCATGTATTACGGTAATAGGATTATTGTTGATTAAACCTCTTTGTGTTTTTTTTAAATTAAAGCAATAGAATATGAAATTTGAGTATGGCGGTTTTTCAACCAAAAGTAATCTGGCGAGCAATAATAAAATGAAGAATGGCTTCCCGGACATTCCTCGCGGTGGTGGTGGCCACAGCGGCAACGCGAAGCATCGGGTGGCGATTGCGGGGACCACAACATCTCGGAGCGGTAGGTGGCGGTGGCGGCCCTGGTCCAGTGAGTGGGCGGAGATGCCCCTCACAGCCAACATCTGTATCTACTCCATTCAGCTATGCCCGAGCTTCCAGGTCATTCCTCGTGACATAGGTGGTGACCTACCCATGGATGTCACCCTTCTTCTGCCATGGTGAGCGACCTTGACCCCCCCCCCCAACAGTGACATCAGCCTGCTCTGTGGTAGCTCGAGGATAAGGGGGGGGAGGAGCTGGTAGAGCATTTGCAGCGTCACGCTCTCCCCCAACAATTTAAAGTCGTCCGCCCTATAGCACCTGCTCGATTTGGCTCCTCCACACTCGGTCCTTCTATTGTTGAGGTGTCATAGGAGCCTCCACGGACGCAGCGACCGACAAATATGAACTTTGATGTATGACAATAATAGAACGGTTGTCGATTAGACCTCTTTGTGTGTCTTGAAATTAAATGGTTTGTCATAGAATATGGATTTTGAGTATGATGATTGTTGAACTAAAAAAATCTAGCGAGAGGTAATAAAATGAGGAATGGCTTCTTAGACATTCCTTGCGGTGGTGGTAGCCATAGCATCATCGAGAAGCAGTGGGTGGCGCCGGTGGCGACCGCAACATCTTGGAGCTGTAGGTGGCGGCCTCGGTCTTGGGCTAGCGCTTGGGCAGAGATGCTCCTCACAGTCGGCGTATGGATCCGCTTCATTCAGCCGTAGCCGAGCTTCTTGGCCATTCCTCGTGACGGAGGCAGCGACCATGGCATCGTGGAGGGGCGGGTGGCCGCGTCCGGCGTCCTAGTTCCTACGCGCGAGCCGACATGCTATTTAAGAGGGTTTTTTCCATGGGATATTTTTTAAGAGGGTCTATGCTTCTAAAGAAAAAAGAATTTATTCTTTTATTTCTATACAAGATTTTGCATCGAAGAAAGGCCATCATGGCCCCTTGCATTATTTATGAGATCACATCGAAGAAAGGGGTTCACGACCCAATATGATGTTTCTTATAATCCAAACAAAATACATCTAACTCTTGCATCATATGTTTTACTTCTCTTTGGAAGTGGTTTAATTTGGCATTCCCATTAGATTGTAAAAACTTAAGCATGCTAGGGAATCAAAGTGGTCAACAGAAAGGTGGGATATGGAGAGGAACTTTAGTGCTTGTTGTAACGTGCTCGTGACATTGCACGCCTTCTTCCCATAGTAACACATGGTCATTTCTTTGCCACTGTAGACCCATCATGAAGGTGAGGTGGACATCATCCGGATTTAAAGCAGAGAGCTCCAGCGAGAAATGTCTTGCTACGGCTGGAAACTAAGCAGGCAGGGGAGAGTCAGGCAAGAAAACAAAGGGTGCATCGTGGGGTGGTGTTTTGTGTACGGCGGGTGAGGGAGTCCTGGATTAGGGGGTGTCCGGATAGCCGGACTATGACTTTGGCTGGACTGTTGGAGTATGAAGATACAAGATTGAAGACTTCGTCCCGTGTCCGGATGGGACTTTCCTTGGCGTGGAAGGCAAGCATGGCAATACGGATATGTAGATCTCCTCGCATTGTAACCGACTCTGTGTAACCCAAGCCCCCTCTGGTGTCTATATAAACTGGAGGGTTTAGTCCGTAGAAGAACAACAATCATACCATAGGCTAGCTTCTAGGGTTAGCCTCTCCGATCTCGTGGTAGATCTACTCTTGTACTACCCATATCATCAATATTAATCAAGCAGGAGTAGGGCTTTAGCTCCATCGAGAGGGCCCGAACCTGGGTAAAAACATCGTGTTCCTTGTCTCCTGTTACCATCCGCCGGTTTTGACACCGACATTGGTGCTTTCATTGAGAGTTCCTCTGTCTCGTCATCATCAGGCTTGATGGCTCCTTCGATCATCATTAGCGATGCAGTCCAGGGTGAGACTTTTCTCCCCGGACAGATCTTCGTGTTCGGCGGCTTTGCACTTCGGGCCAATCCGCTTGGCCATCTGGAGCAGATTGAAAGCTACGCCCCTGTCCATCGGGTCAGGTTTGGAAGCTTAAACTACACGGCCGATATCCGCGGAGACTTGATCTTCGACAGATTCGAGCCCCGACCGAGTGTGCCGCACTGCCATCACGGGCGAGATCTAGCTCTGCCGTCGGACAGTGCCCTGGAGGCTGCACCCGCGTCCGCCCCGACCCTTAATTCGGAGCCAACTGCGCAGACCGAGGGCGGGTGGCTAGACCCTGTTGCGGATGCCACAGCCTCAACGGCGATCGATCCGAACACCAACCTTATCCTTCGCAAGGCCCGTGACTCCACACTACCGGACTCTTTTCCGCACTCCGAACCCTCCGTGCTCTTGCCAATCGAATCTGATTAGGCGCCAATCATGGAGTTCACCGCCGCGGATATCTTTCAGCACTCGCATTTTGGCGACATATTGAATTCACCAAGGTCTCTCTCTTTTTCAGGAGAGTCCTAGCCGGATTAGGACCGGCAGGATTGGGATGCGGACGGCGAAGAAATTTGACGCCCACTTACCACCCACTTCATAGCCACTCTCGACGATTTAACCGACGTGCTCGACTTCGACTCCGAAGACATCGACGGTATGGACGATGATGCAGGAGACGAACAAGAACCAACGCCTATAGGACACTGGACAGCCACCTCATCCCATGATGTATACATGGTGGACACACCCAAAGGAAACAACGATGAGGAACCGGAGGATGCAACGAAGGATCGTTCCTTCGAAAAGCAGTCAAAGTGGCGGCGTAAGCGCCTCTCCAAACCCCGCCTCAATAGAGAGAGAGGCCATACAAACCCAGCCATAGAGCAGGGTGAGCCGGCGGACGACGAACATGGCATCAAGCAACCGACCAAACAAGGAGACTTAGATAACCAAATCGAACAACCCATCCGCGGCAAAGATAACAGTCCGGATGACCTCACGCCGGACGAGTTCCTGGAACAAAAGAACCTCCACAAAAGGCTCGTCGCCACCGCGCGTAGCCTGAAAAAGTAGAAGCGGATGCTCAAGACTGCGGAAGATGCACTCAGAATCAGATGGAGCAAAGTACTCAACACAACCGACAAATATGGCGGCAGTCGCCACACAAAGAGCTACCCGAAGCGAAAGCTACTGCCCGAATTTGATGAGGAGGCCTTAGAGCCCCCGCAATCAAAAAACAAAGCAACCATCCGGTCGGATAGACGACCTCATGGCCAACACAGAGCGACAAACGGTACCGCACACAAGCCAACACGTGATCCACATGAGGATCCGCGTCAAAATGATGGCCCAGCCAGATCTATCTACGGGCCAAGAAAGCAAGCTCTAGCAAGCAATGCAACACTGCATATATCCGAACACCATGGCACACCCAAATACAGGGGTGCCGCACACCCCCTATGTTTCACCGACGTGGTCCTGGACCATGAATTCCCAACGGGATTCAAACCCGTAAACATAGAGGCATATGACCGAACTACAGACCCGGGGGTCTGGATTGAGGGTTATATCCTCCATATCCACATGGCTCGAGGAGATGACCTCCACGCCATCAAATACTTACCCCTCAAGTTCAAAGGGCCAGCCCGGCATTGGCTTAAAGGCCTTCCCGAAAACACCATTGGAAGTTGGGAAGAGCTCGAGGACGCTTTTCGAGCAAACTTCCAGGGGACTTATGTCCGACAACCGGACGCAGACGATTTAAGTCACATAACTCAACAACCCGGAGAATCAGCCCGGAAGCTCTGGAACAGATTTCTCACTATAAAGAATCAAATAGTCGACTGTCCGGACGCCGAAGCCTTAGCGGCTTTCAAACATAGCGTTCGGGACAAATGGCTTGCCAGACACCTCGGCCAAGAAAAGCCAAGAACAATGGCCGCATTAACAAGCCTCATGACCCGCTTTTGTGCGGGCGAGGACAGCTGGTTGGCAAGACGCAGCACCAACGACCCAAGTACGTCTGAAGTCAGGGACGGAAATGGGAAGCCACAACACAGCAAAGACCAGCGCCGGAATAAGGGAAATAGTCCGAAGAGCACGGCAGTTAACGCCGGATTTAAAAGCTCTCGGCAGGGTAAGCAAAAGCTGCCCCTCAATAATAACAGGGACGAACTTTCTAACCTAAATAAAATCCTAGACAAGATATGTCAAATCCACAGCACCCCTGGGAAGCCTGCAAACCATACCCACAGAGAATGTTGGGTCTTCAAGCAATCCGGCAAACTCAACGCCGAACACAAGGGGCTGGAAATACCAAGTGAAGACGATGATGAACCCCACAAACAAAGCACTGGGTAACAAAAGAAATTCCCACAAGAAGTCAAAACAGTAAACGTATTGTACGTGACAAAGGGAAGAAACAAAGTGGCGCTCACAGAGACACATGCCATGCGGCCTATCACAAAGGAATTTCGCCACTGGTTGTCAAAACCGATCACCTTCGACCATCGTGACTACTCCGAATATATCCGGCACGCAGGCTGGGCTGCCTTGGTATTAGACCCGATAATCGACGGATACCATTTCACGCGAGTCCTGATGGACGGCGGAAGCAGTCTAAACCTGATATATCAGGACACAGTCCACAAAATGGGGATAGACCCAACAAACATTAGCCATAGCAATATTTCCCTTAAAGGAATAACGCCAGGCCTAGGGGCTCATTGCACGGGCTCCCTCCTACTAGAAGTTACGTTCGGTTCACCTGATAACTTCCATAGCGAAAAGCTGACCTTCCACATCACTCCATTTCAAAGTGGTTATCAAGCACTACTGGGACGTGACGCTTTCGCTCGCTTTAACGCAATACCGCACTATGCGTCTCTCACGCTTAAGATGCCCGGTCCACAAGGCATCACTCAGCAAAGGGAACCATTGAGTGTTCCCTGCGCGCGGAAGATTGTGCGGCTGCCTGGATAGCCACACACTAAAACTGCCCCACCAACCAGAGCGCCTAATAGGTCTTTAAGACCACGGACACGGCTGGACGAGTCCGGCGTAACTATATAATTACTAACGGTTTGATGGTTATACATCCCTACACAAGGGTCTCCGCGCAAGCAGCATCAAAACTCAATTCTGCAATTATACTTCGTTTATTTGTTATAACATACATTTTTGCACGACTACTTTTCAACTAAGTTCCTCTCTTTTACAGATGAACATCGTGCTACACCCGTCCAGGACACGGCACAACGGAGACACAGGCGCAAACGTGCAGCAGGGACCCATTCCAAGGATTCTCTTTAGATTAAGACCCTGCATAAACCGTTTTTACTGTCTCTCGTTGATACATATCTCCCGGATTCTCCGTACAACCGAGAAGGGGGCTGACGTCTTGGCATGTGGCCACGTCAGAATATTGCACGTACCTGGACACAATGGGCTTATTACAAAGGGCATTGTTCAGCCCGTTTACAATCATAAAGACCCAATACCTTAGGGAGTGTTCGGCGTCGCGAGTTTGGCCTTATATACATTAGCTCCTGTGTTTCGCTGCCTTATGTTCCACTCTATCGGCTAGGGCGGCACCAGGAGAACTACTGCGATTGTGCCCCGGTTCAGCCAGGCGAGCACCTCAGTCGAGAAAGCCTAAAACAGACTGTCATGATGTAGCGCGAGACTTGTCAACCACTCGAGGACCTATCGGAATTTTCGTGATTCCTCCGCATTGGCGAAGGGCCTTTTCCCGGCCAGACACACACGCGCCCCGTATTCGGGCGAGCGCGGCGCCACCAGGGGCTATATAGTAGCTCCACTGTCAAACTCCTATGGCTAAGTGAAAGTGATAAAGCATTATAGTCCGGTTGCCTAGTTCGCTGTGCTACCACCTCCTTAATGGACCAAGACGTTGGATCAAGTGTGATGATGCGCCTTCTACGAACACCTCCGCATTATATGCGTGGGGGCTGAAGCCAACGACTGCCATCTTTCAGGTTATATGTACATATACGTAAATGGCCGCACAGGAGGTATTATAATTCTTGCAGGCACAAGTATAAAAAGGTTCTACATTTTGGCAAAATATTGTTTTCAATAAGAATACATGTTATTCGAATATAATATCCTTTGAGCACTGCATCTCTATTAAACGAGTGCCCTCCAGGACTTCTTGAAAGTAGTGCTCGGCAGGTACTCGGCTTTCGCCCAAATCTCGGGCTGCAATAGCGGGGGCTTCCATCTCCGCCCAGTATGTCTTGACATGGGCAAGGGCCATCCGCGCACCCTGCACGCACGCTGACCTCTTCATCGCGTTGATATACGGCACCGCACCAAGGAACTGCTGCACCAAGCTAAAATAATTGTTCGGCTTTGGCCTTTTCGGCCATAGATGATCCACGACATACCTCATGGCAAGTCCGGACAACCTATTGAGCTCGGCCCATTCGGCCAAACGATCGGTCAATGGAAGCGGACGCTCTGGATTGTGGAACTGTGACCAGAACATCTTTTCCACTTCGCGATCCTTCTGATCTCGGAAGTGTTCGACCGCATCAGCAGCGCTTGCCGCTAAATCCAGATACGCGTCCGCCGAACTCCACATCCGGTCTAACGGAGCATATTGAGGATCCCCGAACTTCATCCGCAGCATAAAGGGCTTCCCAGCCGCGATATCTCCGGCCTGACGCAACTCCTCCTTGTAACGCCCTCGATGCGGCTATATCTCCCACGTGTCGAAGCACGACTTAGAGGCATAACCGCTTTGAAAGCAATGTCGCAAGTGGGGTAATCTTCACACAACCCATGTAATACATAAGGGAAAGAGATACATAGTTGGCTTACAATCGCCACTTCACACAAATACATGAATAAAACATTACATCATACAGTTACAATTAGGGCCCGACTACGGAGCCAAAATAAAAGAAGAAACCCCAAAAGCGACAAAGGTCCACGATCGACCCCAACAGGGCTCCACTACTGATCGACTAGAACGAAACAACACAATGAACAAGATCTTCATCAAGCTCCTCCTTGAGCTCGTGTGCGGCACCAGCACGGTTTCATCGGCACCTGCAAACTGGTTTGGAAGTATCTGGTGAGTCACGAGGACTCAGCAATCTCACACCCGCGAGATCAAGACTATTTAAGCTTATAGGTAGGGTAAAAGGTATGAGGTGGAGCTGCAGCAAGCGACTAGCATATATGGTGGCTAACATACGCAAATGAGAGCGAGAAGAGAAGGCAAAGCACGGGCGAACAACTATGATCAAGAAGTGATCCTGAAACTACTTACGTCAAGCATAACTCCAACAACCGTGTTCACTTCCCGGACCCCGCCGAGAAGAGACCATCACGGTTACACACGCGGTTGGTGTATTTTAATTAAGATCAACTTCGGGTTTTCTACAACCGTACATTAACAAATTCCCATCTGCCCATAACCGCGGGCACGGCTTTCGAAAGTTCAAACCCTGCAGGGGTGTCCCAACTTAGCCCATGATAAGCTCTCGCGATCAACGAAGGATATTCCTTCTCCCCGGGAAGACCCGATCAGTCTCGGAATCCCGGCTACAAGACATTTCGACAGTAATAAAACAAGTCCAGCAAAGCCGCCCGATGCGCCGACATCCTGATAGGAGCTGCACATATCTCGGTCTCAGGGCACACCGCATGAGCAAGACGTCGGGTTGGCATAGACCCTGATTGCGCAGGGGGCGCCGGACATCGCTCGGTTTGGACCAGCACTTAGAGAAGCACTGGCCCGGGGGGGGGGGGGGGGCTAAAATAAGATGACCCTCAGGCTGATCAGGCCCAAGGGAAAGGGATAGGTGGTAGGCAAATGGTAAAACCAAGGTTGGGCCTCGCTGGAAAAGTCTTATTCAAAGCGAACTGTCAAGGGGGTCCCATAAATCACCCGACCGCATTAGGGATGCAAAATCCGGGAACATAACACCGATATGACGGAAACTAGGGTGGCAAGAGTGGAACAAAACACCAGGCATAAGGCCGAGCCTTCCACCGTTTACCAAGTATATAGATGCATTAATTAAATAAGATATATTGTGATATCCAAACAAGTAAACATGGTCCAACAAGGAACAACATCTCCATGTTCCAACAAGGAACAAAACTCCATCTTCACCTGCAACTAACAACGCTATAAGAGGGGCTGAGCAGAGCGGTAACATAGCCAAACAACGGTTTGCTAGGACAAGGTGGGTTAGTGGCTTGGTTTAACAATATGGGAGGCATGATAAGCAAGTGGTAGGTATCGCAACATAGGCATAGCAAAAGAGCGAGCAACTAGCAAGCAAAGATAGAAGTGATTTCGAGGGTATGGTCATCTTGCCTGAGATCCCGCAAGGAAGAAGAACGAGTCCATGAAGAAGATAAACGGACGTAGACGAACGGATCCTCACAATCGCAACGATATCGGAACTAACCCGAAGAAGCAACACCGGAAAGAAGCAAACAACAAAGTAAACAACCACCACATAAACATGGCATGATATGCGAGATGTGGTATGCAATGCATATGCATGCTTCGGAAGGAAAAAATGAACAAGGCATAATCTTGGCAAACCAAGTATTCCACTGGAAAGGTGAGGTGATTTCGGTTGAAATCGATATAAAGATCACCGGAAACGGATGCACGGATTGCAAATGACAAGCAAAGCAAGAATGACAAGATTCTGCCATTAACAGCATGATGCTACTTAGCAAGCAACAAGAAACTAAGCTACTGCACCCAAACATGTCAACAAAGCATATGACAGTAATCTACTCAAGATGCCTGACAAAAGATGAACACTGATCTATGGCTAAATCACACCATAACAGCTTCAACCAAGCATGGCAAAAGTGCAAAAGATAACAGACTTAGTGAAAATAACAACATGCCAGAAACTAACATCAGGATGACATGTTTAGAGCAATGAAACAACATGCTACAGGATCAGGACATAGCAAAGTAAGGCAAGGCATGAATCTACTCGAAGCACTTAACAAAAGTCCCTTACTGACCATAAGCCAAAAAGGACTAGAAAATATAATAACACCCATGTTAATTAAGCAAGTTTCGTTACAGGTTTCAGACTTAGCAGAAAACTGGACATGTCAAAAACAGATAACAAGTAGGCATGTTCGTGAGCTCGATGCACTCACTACAGATCATTGAATGATCAACTAAGCATACATACATCAAGAATAAATGGCATGGAAGCTATACATGGCAAGAACAACAATATATCATGCAAGGATCAACTACAACAAGCTTGGCAAAATCGAATAACATGTAAACAATCTGCCAGTAACATTTTATAGCAAAAGTAGAGATCGATTGACTCAAGCTATGGCACTCCATAAATACAAACAAAGGCATGGATGGATAGAGAAAATCCATATGTTCAAAAACTCTTACTGATCATGCTCAAAAGAGGCATAGATCTCTCTGAAACAGCATGAACACATGGCATAACAATAACAGCAGGCAGGGACTTAGTGAAATTACTAAGTCTCTGAAATCAGCAACATTAAGTTCCCTAGTTTGCATGCTTGTGCTAGTCACCACATAGATCACAAAAATACATGGCATAATTATATGGAAAGAAGGCATGGCATATTACAAAACACATGTATTACTCAACTTCATACGATGCACACATCAATCATGGCAAAAATGACAAAAGTGCATGTTCTGATAAGAATCAGAAACTAACATCACATAGCCCTCTTCTAACAGCATTTCGGGCATCAATATGAGCTCAAATGAAAATGATGTAATGAGATGAAAATATGTACTCCTCGAGGCGAACAATTTGACATATTATACGCCCAAAACGGAGCAGGGGATGCAGAGATATGGCATGATGAACATGGCAATATAATGTAAAAATCTCCAGGACTTGGAAGAAAAACGGGGGGGGGGGGGGAGAGAAGTCAACCTCTCCAAAATCTAGATCCGGACGGGGCGGCCGGCGACGGAGCTGGGCGGCGCGGGCTCCGGCGGAAGGAGGGGCGCCGGCGGGCGGCGGAGGTGGCCGCGGCGCGGAGGCGGTGCGCGATGCGAGGTGCGGCGGCGGCGAGGCGCACCGGCGACCGGGGCGGCGGCGCGCGGGCGACGGGATCCGCGCCGGAGGCGGCGGCAGCCAGCGGGCGAGGCGGCGTCGCGGGGTCGGGCGCTCTAGGTTGCGGCTCGGCGACGGCGCAGGTGGCGGGGTGGCGGCGCAGGCGCGGGGGCGCGCGTGGGCCCGGGCGGGCCGGCCTCGGGCCCCGCGGGCAGCGGCGGCGGAGGAGAGAGGAGGGGGGCCGGGAAGGCCACGTGGCGGCGCGGGGTTGGGCGCGGGAGGCGGTGGAGCTGAGGTGGCGGCCTCCGATTCGTCGGAGCGACGTGGCGGCGGGGGTGGACACGTCCGCCGGCGAGCGGACATGTCCGGCGGCGCGGAGGGAAGTTAGGGTAGGGTTTGATCTGCGCGAAAAAATCCGAGGGGGAGCACATATATATAGGTAGAGGGGGCTAGGAAGCTCCAAATGGAGTGCGGTTTTCGGTCACGCGATCGTGATCCGACGACCGAGAGGATGGAGATGACTTAGATGGGTTTTGGGCCACTTTGAAAGGGGTGTTGGGCTGCACCAAAAGAGGCCTTTACGGTTACCCGGTTAACCGTTGGAGTATCAAACGGACTCCGATTGGCCCGAAACTTGACAGGTGGTCTACCGGTGCTATACCAAGGCTACATGTCAAGCCTCGGTCCATTCCGAGAAAGTTTAATACACGCTCATGGAAAAAGCTAAAAGGGGACGCCGGGGGACATAGGAGCGCCGGATTGCAAAACGGACAACGGGGAAGATGCTCGGATGCATAAGACGAACACGTATGCGAATGCGATGCACATGATGACATGATATGAAATGCAGATGATGACATGGCAAAGTGCAACACGCAAGCACATGACATGGCAATGATGACGAATAACTGGCGGACACCTGGCGCATCAGATCTGGGGCGTTACACTCCTTCATCGCTCTCATCGCAGAACGACCATCCTTGGTTGTCGTTGTGGCCTTCTCCAGGTCTGTCCGCTCCACCCGGTCTTCCTTTTCAAGAAGCTTACAGCAATCAGCTACGTTCTTCAACTTCACAGCCATCTTGGCCATTTTCTCCTTGCTTCGGCAGTGAGCAGCCTGTTCGGCTTTTAGCTCTTCAACCGCCTTTAAGGCAGCCGCGTCGCTTTTCCTGGCCTGTTCTTTAGCCTAGGCAAGCTCGGCCCGAAGTTTCTCCACGTCGGCAGCCCCATCTACGTCAAGCACACGCGTTATAAGATATTGGCATCAAGCTCCTCTTACCAGGCGCGTCCGGAGAAATTACATACCTTTTGCCTCGTCAAGGCGCTTGTTGACAAGCGATGTCAGCATCGGCCACGTCAAGTTGCCGCGTTAGCTCGGCAAATTCATCAGTCCGGATGGCCACCGGACACTTCGCCACCTGCATATAAAGGCGGCAAAATTATACTTGGGATTATGATCCTTTGTGTGCCGTCATCCTCGACAGCACCTAGAGTCTCAGGGGCTACTATCTACTCAGGGCGCATCGTAAAAGTATGCGGCACTGTCCAAAAAAGGTGCTTCATTTCACGTACCTCAAAGCCCGTCAGTAGACTCATGACAGCTTCTTGCAACCCGCTTTCCGCGGATAAAATCTTTCCTATTACTGCACCCATCAACGCACGGTGCTCTTCTGAGATAGACGCTCGCCCTAGCAGATCCTTCAGTACCTCCAACCATGCACCAGGCGGTGCCAGACTCATTCGATTGTCTCTCCGAGAAGCCGGACACGGAGGACTTCGGGTGGCCATATCACTACCTTCCAGCCTTACCGGATCAGGAGAAACCCTCCGCGACGACACCTCGGGGTCGCCCGCCTCATGAGGCGGTATGGCAGGGGGAGGCGTTCCGCTCTCCATCATCTCCGAAAGAAGATCCCCCGAAGACGAGCTCTGCTGAGAAGGGCTAAGATCCGACCTACAAGGTAAATTTTCGGTTATTTCCATCAGAAGTAAAGCAAGGATTTATCTCATTATTAAACACCTTTTCTACTTACGGCTCGGTGGAGGGCTGATCCCCTTGAGGGCCCTGTATGGCCGGGGTATCTCCCGGCACAGGACCCTCTGGCGAAGAATTCTTCCCCCGCTTTGAGATCATTGTCTCCGGGTCTTCAGAGGCGGTCCTTTTCCTCCTCAGAGGAGAGGAATTTTCGATTCCTCCCTTCCGGACAACCTCCTCCACGAAGGCAGTAGCTTCCTTGTTCCCCCCTTCGTTTTCTTCCAAAGGCACGATCTCCAGCATCCTGGTTAAAACGGGATCTGGTGAGGACTCGGGAAGGGGGGCCGGACACCTGATTAACTTCGCCTTCGCTATCCACTCCTGTTTCAAAGAACAGCTCTCTTAAAGGCGATGTTGTGATAAATAAACAGATGACATGTCCGGGCACAAGGCTACTTACTTGGGTATCCGGACGATTGCAGCTCAGGCATGCGTCCTCCGTAGAGTCCGGACACACTACCTGTGGTCCGAAAAATAAATTATACATCTCCGCGGGTGTCATGCCTAGAAAATGTTGGAGAGCTCGCAGTCCCTCCGGATTGAACTCCGACAGGCGGAGGGGCCGACGTTTTCCGGGCAGGACTCGACAAATTAACATGACCTGCGTCACCACGACCATACTGACGTCTCTCTCCAGGAGATCTCGAATGCGGCTCTGAAGTAGGGGCACATCCTTTGCTGGCCCCCAATCCAGCCCCTCATTGACCCATGACGTTAGTCAGGGTGGGGGACCCGAGCGAAAAGAAGGCGGCGCCACCCACTTGGTACCCCTGGGAGCCGTGATATAAAACCACTCTTGTTTCCTTAAGCTGGACTCCTCTTGGAAAAAGCCCTCGGGCCATGGAGCGTTGGCATCCTTGCTTATTACAGCGCCTCTGCACTCTAGCTCGATCATCTTCGGCTCTACTTTGAAGGTCTTAAGCCACAGTCCGAAGTGAGGAGTAATACGGAGGAAAGCTTCACACACAACAATGAACGATGAGATGTGGAGAATAGACTCCGGAGATAAGTCATGGAATTCCATCCCATAATAGAACATGAGCCCCCTCACGAAGGGATCCGGCGCGAAGCCTAGCCCTCGGAGGAAGTGGGACACGAACACGACGCTCTCACAAGGCTTGGGAGTGGGAATAACCTTCCCTTGAGCAGGCAACCTATGCGGGATTTCGCCGGTCAAATACCTGGCTGTTGGAAATATGCCCTAGAGGCAATAATAAATTAGTTATTATTATTATATTTCCTTGTTCATGATAATCGTTTATTATCCATGCTAGAATTGTATTGATAGGAAACTCAGAGACATGTGTGGATACATAGACAACACCATGTCCCTAGTAAGCCTCTAGTAGACTAGCTCGTTGATCAATAGATGGTTACGGTTTCCTAACCATGGAAATTGGATGTTGTTGATAACGAGATCACATCATTAGGAGAATGATGTGATGGACATGACCCAATCCTAAGCCTAGCACAAGATCGTGTAGTTCGTATGCTAAAGCTTTTCTAATGTCAAGTATCATTTCCTTAGACCATGATATTGTGCAACTCCCGGATACCGTAGGAATGCTTTGAGTGTACCAAACGTCACAACGTAACTGGGTGGCTATAAAGGTGCACTACGGGTATCTCCGGATGTGTCTGTTGGGTTGGCACGAATCGAGACTGGGATTTGTCACTCCGTGTGACGGATAGGTATCTCTGGGCCCACTCGGTAGGACATCATCATAATGTGCACAATGTGACCAAGGAGTTGATCATGGGATGATGTGTTACGGAATGAGTAAATAGACTTGCCAGTAACGAGATTGAACAAGGTATCGGGATACCAACGATTGAATCTCGGGCAAGTATCATACCAGTAGACAAAGGGAATTGTATACGGGATTGATTGAATCCTTGACATTGTGGCTCATCCGACGAGATCATCGTGGAACATGTGGGAGCCAACATGGGTATCCAGATCCCGCTGTAGGTTATTGACCAGAGAGATGTCTCGGTCATGTCTGCATGATTCCCGAGCCCGTAGGGTCTACACACTTAAGGTTCGATGACGCTAGGGTTATAGGGAAGGTATGTACGCGGTTACCGAATGTTGTTCAGAGTCTCGGATGAGATCCCGGACGTCACGAGGAGTTCCCGAATGGTCCAGAGGTGAAGATTGATATATTGGACGAAGGGTTTTGGAGTCCAAAAGTGTTCTGGAGGTACCGGGTGATGACCAACATGACCGAAAGGTGTTTCGGGAGCCCCAGCAAGTGTTGGGGGGCCTCATGGGCCAAGGGAAGGGGGCAAACCAGCCCACTAAGGGGCTGTGCGCCCCCCCCCCCCTCACCTATTCCCACGTGACCAGGGTGTTTGGGGCGCCCCATCTAGGGTTCCCACCTCCTGGCCTGGGGGCCAAGTCACCCAAAGGGGAGATCCCATCTGCCCTGGCCGCCGCCCCCCTAGGGGAAACCCTAGGGCGCCTCCCCCTCCATGGCCCCTATATATAGAGGAGGTTTTGGGGCTGCCCAACACACGAATCTCTCTCACCCAAGGCGCAGCCTTACATCTCTCCCTCCTCGTCTCTCGTAGTGCTTGGCGAAGCCCTGCTGGAGTACCGCGCTCCTCCACCACCACCACGCCGTCGTGCTGCTGCTGGACGGAGTCTTCCCCAACCTCTCCCTCTCTGCTTGCTGGATCAAGGCATGGGAGACGTTACCGGGCTGCACGTGTGTTGAACACGGAAGTGTCGTTGTTCGGTACTTAGATCGGAATCGACCGCGATCTGAATCGCCACGAGTACGACTACCTCATCCTCGTTCTTGCAACACTTCCGCTTAGCGATCTATAAGGGTACGTAGATACACTCCCCTTCCCCTCGTTGCTAGATTACTCCATAGATTGATCTTGGTGATGCGTAGAAAATTTTAAATTTCTGCTACGATCCCCAACAGTGGCATCATGAGCTAGGTCTATACGTAGTTTCTATGCATGAGTAGAACACAAGTTGTTGTGGGTGTCGATTTTGTCAATTTACATGCTGTTACTAGTCTTATCTTGATTCGACGGCATCGTGGGATGAAGAGGACCGGACCGACCTTACACATACTCTTACGTGAGACAGGTTCCACCGACTGACATGCACTAGTTGCATAAGGTGGCTCGCGGGTGTCTGTCTCTCCCACTTTAGTCGGATCGGATTCGATGAAAAGGGTCCTTATGAAGGGTAAATAGAAATTGGCATATCACGTTGTGGTTTTGGCGTAGTTAAGAAAAGTTCTTGCTAAGAAACCTATAGCAGCCACGTAAAATTTGCAACAACAATTAGAGGACGTCTAACTTGTTTTTGCAGCATATGCCGTGTGATGTGATATGGCCAAAAGGATGTGATGAATGATATATGTGATGTATGAGATTGATCATGTTCTTGCAATAGGAATCACGACTTGCATATCGATGATTATGACAACCGGCAAGAGCCATAGGAGTTGTCTTAATTTATTTATGACCTGCGTGTCAACATAAACGTCATGTAATTACTTTACTTTAGTGCTAACCGTTAGCCGTAGTAGTAGAAGTAATAGTTGGCGACACAACTTCACAAAGACACGATGATGGAGATCATGGTGTCATGTCGGTGACGATGATGATCATGGCGCCCCAAAGATGGAGATCAAAAGGAGCAAAATGATATTGGCCATATCATGTCACTATTTGATTGCATGTGATATTTATCATGTTTTACATCTTATTTGCTTAGAACGACAGCAGCTTAAATAAGATGATCCCTCGCAATAATTACAAGAAAGTGTTCCCCCTAAGTGTGCACCCTTGCAAAGGTTCGTTGTTTTGAAGCACCACGTGAAGATCGGGTGTGATAGATTCTAACGTTCGAATAAAACAGGTGTAAGCCAGATTTACACACGCAATACACTTAGGTTCACTTGACGAGCCTAGCATGTACAGACATGGCCTCGGAACACGGAAGACCGAAAGGTCGAACATGAGTCATATAGAAGATACGATCAACATGAGAATGTTCACCGATGATGACTAGTCTGTCTCACGTGATGATCGGACACGCCCTAGTTGACTCGAATCATGTATCACTTAGATGACTAGAGGGATGTCTATCTGAGTGGGAGTTCATTATATAATTTGATTAGATGAACTTATTTATCATGAACAATAGTCTACGTTGTCTTTGCAAAAAAAGGTTGTAGATCAATAGCTCGCATTGTAGCTCCCTGTTTTAATACGTTCCTAGAGAAAGATTAAGGTGAAAGATATTGTAAGCAATGATGCGGACTAGGTCCATTGCCTGAGGAGTGTCCTAACTGCTATACAGAAGGCTTATGTCTTTGATACTCCGCTCGGTGTGCCAACCCCTCCAGCGTCGTTTGTGGATTGTCGGTGTCAAAACCGGCGAATCTCGGGTACGGGGTCCCGAACTATGCGTCAAGGTCGGATGGTAACAGGAGACAAGGGACACTTTATTTTACCCAGGTTCGGGCCCTCTCGATGGAGGTAAAACCCTACTCCTGCTAGATTAATATTGATGATATGGGTAGTACAAGAGTAGATCTACCACGAGATCAAGGAGGCTAAACCCTAGAAGCTAGCCTATGGTATGATTGTGTATGATGATGGTTCGTCCTACGGACTACAACCCTCTGGTTTATATAGACACCGGCTAGGGTTAGGGTTACACAGAGTCGGTTACAATGGTAGGAGATCTTGAATATCCGTACGCCTAGCTTGCCTTCCACGCCAAGAAAAGATCCTTCCGGACACGGTACGAAGTCTTCAATCTTGTATCTTCATAGTCCTGGAGTCCGGCTGAAGGTATAGTTCGGCTATCCGAACACCCCCTAATCCAGGACTCCCTTAGTAGCCCCTGTACCAGGCTTCAATGACGATGAGTCCGGCGCGCAGATTGTCTTTGGCATTGCAAGGCGGGTTCCTCCTCCAAGTTCTTCAAGAAGATTACAAACACCAAAAATAGTGTCCGGCTCTGCAAAACAAGTTTCCACATATTGCCATATAGAGGATAATATTAGCACAAATCAAATCTGCTGATGTATTCCGCAGTGCGTCATAACACTGCGGCCAAGCTCTTTATATAAATTGTTTTCATTGTTCCACCTCAGCGTGTTTAGCGAGGCGGTTTCCTTGGCACGTCTTGTCAAAGCAGAGATCGTGTGCCCCTTTTAACGGGATTCTCATTAATACGGACGTGGGTAACCCAGTCGTGCCCGTTAGCATGTTTTGCCTTAATTAAAGGCTAGTCCAAGATGGTTACGGGGAGGGCTCTTGGCATTCTGCCTCTTATAAAGAGACCAAGACCCTGTTCCCCCCTTCTATTCTCAAAACGAGCTCGCCCGTCGCCTCGAGTTCCAACACCCTAGGTTTCCAGATTCCAGGCGCACTGGACCTTCGACAATGTCCGGCTCCGACCTCCAAGGCCGATGGCTGCCCTCCTCCGTTACAGAGGAGGACGTATTAAGGTCGAGGGAAGCTAAATTCCTGACCGGCGAGATTTCGCACAGGTTACCTGTTCAAGGACAGGTGATCCCTAGCCCCCAGCCCGGTGAGAGTGTGGTATTCATATCCCACTTCGTTCGGGGATTAGGCTTCCCAATGGATCCCTTTGTAAGGGGGCTGATGTTTTATTATGGGCTGGAATTCCATGATTTAGCTCCGGAGTCCATCCTCCATATCTCCTCGCTCGTTGTTGTGTGCGAAGCGTTCCTCCATGTTACCCCTCACTTTGGATTATGGCTCAAGACCTTCAAAGTAGAACCGAAGATGATCGAGGGGCGCCACGCAGAGTGCGGAGGTGCTGCTGTAAAAGAAATGCCGATGCTCCATGGCCCGAGGGCGCTTTTCAAGAGGAGCTTGGCTTATGGCAACAGGAGTGATTCTATATCACCGCTCCTCGGGGCACCGCATGGGTGGCGCCTCCTGCCTTTCGCTCGGGTCCCCCACCGCGGTTAGCATCGTGGATCAACACAGGGTTACATCGGGGCTTACCCAAAGACGTACCTCTGTTGCAGGGCCGCATTAAGGATCTCTTGGAAGGAGACCTCAACCTGGTCTAGGTGACACAAGTCATGCTGATTCGCCGGACACTGCCCGGCCAACGTCGCCCCCTTCGTCTGTGGGATTTCAATCCAGAGGGACCACGAGTTCTCCGGGATTTTATGGGCGTGACGCCCGCGGAGATGTATAAACTATTCTTTGGATCACAAGAAGTGAGTCCGGATTTGACCGAGGATGTGGGTTTAAGCCGCAATCGCCCGGATACTCAAGCAAGTGACCTTGTGCCCGGACCTTCTATCCGCATAATTGACGTGCTCTTAACAGCGCTTCTCCTTTTAAGTAGGAGTGGATAGCGAAGGCGAAGCTGATCAGGTGTCCGGCTCCCCTTCCCGAAACCAGGCTGGATCCCATGCTAGTCAGGATGCTGGAGGTAGTGCCTTTGGAGGGAAATAAGGGGGAGGACAAGGAAACCATGTCCTCCTCGAAAGAGGCCCTTCCGAAGGGGGGAATCGATAATTCCTCTCCTAAGGGAAAGAAAAGGGCCGCCTCTGACGACCCGGAGACTGTAGCCTCGAAGTGGGGGAAAGAATCCTTGTCAGAGGGCCCGACGCCGGGGAGCCCCTCGGCCGAACTAAACCCTCAAAGGGACCAGCTCTCCAGCGAGCCGTAAGTAGAAGAAGAGTTTTTCTTTTAAGAGAAATTCTTGATTTATATCTGAGAAGTTTTAACCGAAACCTTACTTTGTAGTTCGGACCTCAGCCCTTCTCAGCAGAACTCATCCTCGGGGGATCTTCTTCCGGAGATGATGGAGAGCGGAACGCCTCCTCCTTCTGTATCGCCTAGCAAGGCGGGCGATGCTGAAGTGTCGTCGCGGAGGATTTCTCCGGATCCGACAGGGGAGGAAGGTGGCCATGTGGCCCCCCGAGGTTCTCCGCGTCCGGCCTTTGAGGGAGGCCATGGGACGAGTCCGGCACCATCTGGTGTTCGGCCGAAGGAGCTAAAGATTCTGCTGGGGCGAGCCTCTGTCTCAGAGAAGCATCGTGCGTTGATGAGCATGGTGATTGAAAATATTTCATCCGCAGAAAGCGGATTGCCCGAGGCCGTCAAAAGTTTACTGGCAGGCCTTGAGGTATGTTTTAAATAATGTACACTTGTGTTAGTTGCGCGTAAATAAAATGTGCCCTGTGTAGATAGTAGCCCCTGAGACTCTGTGCGTCGTTAAAATTGACGGCGCGCAGAGGATCTTAATCCCAGGTCCTTTAAGTGGCACCTTTATATGTAGGTGGCGGATTGTCCGGAGTCAAGCCGGACTCGTGAATTTGCCGAACTGAAGCGACAACTTGATGAGGCAGAAGCCGACATCGCGCTTGTTAACAAGCGGCTTGATGATGCTCAAGGTATTGAAATCATCGGGCGATGGTTAGTAAGAGGAGCTTTATGTCAATATCTTACCGTGTGTATGCTTGACGCAGATGGTGCGGCCGCCGTGGAGGGTCTTAGGGCCGAACTCGCCCGAGCGAAGGAACAAGCCAGGAAAAGCGATGCGGCGGCCGTGAAAGCCCTTGAAGAGCTGAATGCCGAACAGGCTGCCCATTGCCGAAGCAAGGAGGAGATGGCGGATATGGCCATAAAGTTAAAGAGTGCTACTGACCATTGCAAGCTTCTTGAAGAAGAGGGTCGGGTGAGGCAAACGAGCTTAGAGAAGGCTGTTGCTGACGCCAAGGACGCCCGCTCTATAATGAGAGCGGCAAAGGAAGAGCTGCGTCAAGCCGGACTAATTGCGGATGGAAAGCCCTTCTCGCTGCGGAGAAAATTTTGTGATCCAAAGTTTGCCCCGTTAGACCCGATGTGGAGTGTAGAGGACACCTATCTGGATTTGGCGGCTAGTGCTGTTGATGCGACCAAACACTTTCGAGATAAAAAGGATCATGAAGTGGAGAAGCTCTTTTGGTTGCAATTCATCAATCCAGAGCGTCCACTAGCAGTGGACGATCGCCTGGCCCAATGGGCCGAACTGAATAGGTTGTCCGGACTCGCCATGAAGTACGTCATGGATCATCTGTGTCCGGGGAGATCGAAGCCGAAGGGTTATTTCAGCTTGGTGCAGTAATTTCTAGACGTGGTGCCACGTGTTGATACTATGAAGAGGTCAGCGTGCGTAGAGGGCGCTCGGCTGGCTCTTGCCCGTGTCAAGACATACTGGGCAGATATGGAGCCCACCCTTGTTGTGTCCCGGGATTCGGATAAAAGCCGAATACCTTCCAAGCACTATTTTGAGGAAGTTCTCGAAGGCGCTCGCATAATAGAGATGCAGTGCTCGAAGGATGCTATATTATGATAGCATATGTAATCATAAAACAGTATTTGGATAAATTGTAGTGGCATTTTTTAAACTTGTGCCTTCAAGTATTAAGAACACCTCCTGTGCGACCGTTTTAATATATAAATTCTGAAAGATTGCAGTCGCTGGCTTCAGCCCCCACGCACATAGTGCGGGGGTGCGCGCAGAAGATGCATTTTCACACTTAACCCAACGTCTTGGTCCTACAAAGGAGGTGATAGCGCAGCGGGCAAGGCCACCGGACTATAATGCTTTAAGACTTTCACTTAGCCATAGGAGCTTGACAGTGGGACTCTTTAGGTAGCCCCTTAGTGGCGACTGCGCTAGCCCGACTTCAGGGTGCGTACGTGCCTGACCGGGAAACGGCCCTTCGTCAAAGCGGAGGAATCCGATAAATTCCCATAAGTCATCGAGTGGCGACCAGTCTCGCGCTACATCATGACAGTCGGTTTTCGGCTTTCTCTACTGAGGTTCTCACCCGGCCGAACCGGGGCACAATCGCAGTAGTTCTCCTTGTGCTACCTTAGCCGAAAGCGGAACGTAAGGTAGCCGAACTCAGGAGTCGGGCAACCCAACATTGACCAAAGACATGATTCGGAGCTGATGCATATAGTGCCAAAACTCGCGACGCCGAACACTCCCTAAGGTGTTCGGTCTTTATGAGTGCGGGTGAATCAACACCCTTAAAAAAAAGAGCCCCTAGTGTCCAGGTACTAGCAAAAATTCTGGCGTGGCCACATGCCAAAACGCCAGCCTCCTCCTTGGTTATAGTAGAAAAAACCAGGGGATGTATAGCAGCAAGAGACAGTAAAAAAGGTTTACGCAGGGTCTTAATCTAAAAAGAATCCTTAGGACGGGTCCCTACTGCACGTCTGCACCTGTGTCTCCGCTGTGCCGTGTCCTGGACGGGCGCCGCACGACGTTCATCTGTAAAAGAGAGGAACTGAATTGAAAATGGGTCGTGCGGAACAAAAAGATAATAAACAAAATATAAAGTAAAAAATATATAAAGTTGAGCTTTATTGTCTCTGCGTATAGTCCCCGGTATGGGGGTATATGGCGGTTGAAGCCTGTGTTAATGATGGACTTGTGCCGAACTCATTTAGTCCGGGTCCGTGGCCTTTAATGACTTATATCGAAAAGGTCTTTTGGCTGGCGAGGCCACTTTATTGTGCGGCTGTTTAAGCGACCGCGCAATCCTCCATTTGTAGGAGGCATATTTTAGTGCGCTCCCTTTACAGAGATGATGCCTCGTGGACCGGTCATCTTAAGCGTGAGAGATGCATAGTGCGGTATTGCGTTAAAGCGAGCGAAAGCTCCGCATCCCATTAGTGCTTGATGGCGACTTGAAAACGGGACGACATGGAAGCTCAGCTTTTTGCGACGGAAGTTATTGGCGGATCCAAATATGACTGCAAGCCGGAGAAAACCCATACAATGGGTGTCCGGGCCCGGTGCTACCCCTTGAAAGGAGGTTTTGCTGTGGCGGATTCTTGCTGGGTTTATGCCCATGTGGTGGATTGTATCCTGATATATCAGGTTTAGTCCACTGCCGCCGTCCATAAGGACATTGGTAAACTGGAATACGTCAATTATTGGATCGAGTATCAGGGCGGTCCGGCCTGCGTTTTTGAGAATTTCTAGAATAATCTAGCTGATAAAAAATGATTGGTTTTAATAACCAGTGGCGGGACCCCTGAGGGATAGGTTTTATTGTGCATACCTTTATGGGTGCCACACGTTTTGTTACGTGAAGTGAGCTCACTGTTTTAACTTCTTGTGGGAAGTTCTTTTGTTTCCTGGTGTTCTGCTTCTGGGGTTCGTCCTCGTCTTCGCTTGGTGTATCGAGCCCCTTGTGTTCGGCGTTAAGCCTTCCGGATTGTTTAAAAACCCAACAGTCTCTGTGGGTGTGATTGGCAGGCTTCCCAGGAGTACCGTGTATCTGACATATTCTGTCCAGTATTTTGTTTAAGCTGGACGGATCCTCCCTATTATCCTGAAGGGGTGGTTTTGTCTGATTTTGTCGTGAGCTTTTGAATCCGGCATTGACTGCCGTGCTCTTCGGGCTTTTTCCTTTGGTTCGGCGACGGTCCTTATTTCATCGCAGTTTTCCGTTTCCATCCCTGATTTCGGATGTACTTGGGTCGCAGGGGCTGCATCGTGCCAACCAGCTGTCCTCTCCTGCGCAAAAGCGGGTCATGAGGCTTGTGAGTGCGGCCATTGTTCTTGGCTTTTCCTGGCCGAGGTGTCTGGCGAGCCATTCGTCTCGGACATTATGCCGGAAACTGCTAAGGCTTCGGCGTCCGGACAATCCACTATCTGATTCTTTTTAGTAAGGAATCTGTTCCAGAACTGCCGAGCTGATTCTCCGGGCTGTTGAGTTATGTGACTGAGATCGTCAGCGCCCGGGGGGCGGACATAGGTCCCTTGAAAATTTGCTCGGAAAGCATCCTTGAGCTCTTCCCAACTTCCAATTGTGTTTTCGGGAAGGCTTTTAAGCCAGTGCCGGGCTGGCCCTTTAAGCTTAAGGGGTAAATATTTGATGGCGTGGAGATCATCTCCTCTAGCCATATGTATGTGGAGGATATAATCCTCGATCCAGACTCCGGGGTCTGTTGTTCCATCATACGCCTCTATGTTGACGGGTTTGAATCCCTCTAGAAATTCATATTCCAGGACCTCATCGGTGAAACATAGGGGGTGTGCGGCGCCCCTGTATTTGGGTGTGCCGGATTCTGATGATGGCTTTTTTGCATTGCTTGTGAGAGCTTGCTTTCTTGGCCCGTAAATGGACCTGGCTGGGCCATGATGTGAGTCTTTAATTGGGTGGCATGCCGCATTGAGTGCGGCGCCGCTTGTCGTTTTATGGTGGCCGTGGGGTCGTCTATCCGACCGTGTGGCTTTTTTATTTTTTGAATGAGAGGGCTCTAGGGCCTCTTGGTCGAATTCGGGCAGTAGTTTTCTCTTTGGATAGCTTTTAGTGCGGCGGATGCCGCTGTATTTGTCTGCGGTCTTGATTACCTTGCTCCATCTTATTCTGAGTGCATCTTCCGCCGTCTTTACCTTCCGCTTCTGCTTTTTCAGGCTGTGTGCTGTGGCAACGAGCCTTTCGTGGAGATTCTTCTGCTCCGTGGTTTTATCCGGCGTGAGATCGTTCGGAGTTCTGTTATGGCCGGGGGAGGGCTGTCTGTCCTCTCTATCCGCGTTGCCCTGTTCGGACGGTTGCTCTGAGGCATGCTCGTCGTCTACCGGCTCATCCTGCTCTATGGCTGGGTCTTGATCAAGGCGGGGCTTGGCTCGGCGTTTTCGTCGCCGCTTTGATTGCTTTTCAGAGGGTTTATCCCTTTTTCCGTCCCCTTTTTCCTCGTTGTCGTTTCCTTTAAGGGTATCCACCATGAATACATCATTAGGTGGGGTGGCGGTCCAGCGCCCTATAGGTGCTAGTTCCTGCTCGTCTCCATCTTCGTCGTCCATACCGTCGAAGTCTTCGGATCCGAAGTCAAGTATGTCGGTTAAATCATCAATAGTGGCTATTAAGTGGGTGGTGGGTGGGCTTTGAATTTCTTCGTCGTCCGAATCCCAACCTCGCAGACCATAGTCCGGCCTGGGCTCTCCTGATAGAGAGAGAGACTTGAGAGAATTCAGGATATCACCGAAAGGTGAGTACTGAAATATGTCCGCGGCGGTGAACTCCATTATAGGCGCCCAATCGGGTTCGATCGGCAGGGGCACGGGAGGCCCGGAGTTCGGAGAAGAATCCGACTCCTTGGAGTCATGGGCCATGCGAAGTGCGGGGCTGGCGTTCGGCTCGATCGCCTTCAAGATCGCAGCCCTCGAGGTGACGTCCAACCGTTCATCCTCAAAGAACGCACCGGGCTCCGAGTCAAGGATCGGGGACGGTGCGTGTTGGGGATATTGCTATTTGGGGTAAACCGGCCTACAAGGCCCGGGTTAGCTCCGTCAATGGACCCAAGATGTTAAAGCCCAAGGAGAAGTAGAAGGGCCCAAGGCCTATAATCGGTTTAGAGGTTTACGGCCATAAACCGGCCTGAGGTAAACTTGCATTGTAAGTTAGGAATAGAGAGACCAACCCGGGCATGTTTATGAACCGGAGGTTGGGACTTTGTAGACCGACGGGCGTCACCCGTGTATATAAGGGGACGACCCGACGGCGGTTTAAGGGAGAGAGAACAACAACTCGAGGTTTAGGCGAAGCTTATCGCTCCCTAGCCCTCGAAATACATCAATCCCATCACAACTAGACGTAGGCTTTTACCTTCATCGAAGGGGCCGAACTAGTATAACTCTGTGTCCTTGCGTCCGCCTTAACCCCTTCAAGTTAACCCGTTGCGATGGCTCCACGACTAAGTCATTTTGCTAGGACATCTGCCGTGACAAATCCACGACAGTTGGCGCCCACCGTGGGGCTATCGCGAGATGGTTTCAAGTTCTTGGAGGGACGCTTTGAAGGACTCGAGGGTTACGCTGTGGGCCGGATGACCAAAAGTCGTCGCGGAAAACTCTACATCGACAGCACAGGCTGGGGCCCCGACGCCGGCTCGATCGAGTACGGGTACCGGGTCCCCTTTGGCGGCATCCATGTTTTCATCGGCAAGATCGGTGAACCGGGCCCGGAGCTGGGCGTCTGCACCGACCTCGTCGAGACGGCTCAGTGCACGAGATCGACTCTGGCTAAACCGACCGGGAAGCGCGCCTTCGTGGGAGTCATCCACGGAGGAAGCTACGAGGAAGTATCCGAATCCGGTGGCGAAACCGCCATCTACTCCAGCGATGAAACGTCAACCGGGGAAACCGAGTCTCTATACCGGCTACAAGACGATCGGATTGGGGGCAGCTCCGATGGCGACAGTATTCCGGACCCCTCTGATCTGCCCTATCGAGTTGGGATCTTCATGGCTGGAACACAGGCGGCGCCACATTCATCAACTGCGGCAGCAGTGATCTCCGGATTGGCAGCGGCAACAGCTGCGCGGGCAGGAGGCCCTGCGGAGTCACCAGCCCAAGTATTGTCAGACCTGTTTGACGCACTGGCAGCGCTCATGGCGGAAACCAACCCGGTGGATCAGGAGGTTCACAATGCTGAGATTGCCAAAGTGAGAGAACAGATCACTCAAGCTAAAGCGGAGCTGGCAGCAGAAGAGGCCAGGATGACGGCGGAGCGCGCCGCTTTAGATGCACAGGCTTACAGGCTCATGATGGACCAGAATGCGTCTCAGGAAGTCCTGAAGAGGAAATTCCGATCTTGATTGCCCGCAGCCCTCGATGCCCGAAATCTCTTCAACACCCCGGGGGTAAACCGTGCGGAGGCAACAGTTGGCGCCCCGGTTCAGCACCGGATAATAAACCTGCCTCGTCACAACACTGGTACACCACAGGCCGTGCCAACACCGTCGGGCCATTATTCCAACCCGATGGATAACCTCGTCGCGGCGGCAGCTCGGTTGGAAGCCATTCCGATCGAAGGCGATTCACCGCAGGATGTAGAGACACGCCGGGTCAAGGAGCTCCTTAGGACCGCGTTGGCCCAACAAGAAGCATATTCGCAAAGCCGTGATCGGATTCATTCCACCCCTCGCCCCAGCGGGAGCTATAGTAGGCGCATGGAGGAGCCGGCTATTTCAAGTAATGCCAGGCGTGAAGCGCTCCGCGGCAACAATCCGGCGGGCGTCGACAATGCTCAGGAGAATGTGGATCGCGCCCGTGCGCGGGAGGCCGGATTAGCAGCGCAGCATCAGGCTCGTCAGCTTATACCTATCTTCCCAGCTGCTACGGTTGAACCGGGGGTGGTTTCTAGTTCTTTGGGAGTACCGTGCCTTGTTCCCGCTTTGCGCAACGTACGCCTGCCCAAAGACTTCAAGGGCCCCCGCAAGGTACCAAACTACACGGCAGATCAGCCTCCGGAGACATGGGTGGAGAGCTATGAGATGGCTATGGAGATGCTGGATGTGGATGACACGGCGTGTGCCAAGTATTTTACTATGATGTTAGAAGGAACGGCCCGGACTTGGCTAAAGAGCTTACCGCCTAATTCCATTAATTCGTGGGCCCAGTTGCGCGCCCGGTTTATCAAGAATTTCAAGGACACGTGCAAACAGCCAATGTCGATAGTTGACCTAGCAGCTTGCGTTCAGCAAGAAGGGGAATCAACTACCCATTGGGTACGCCGGGTATTAGAAGTTTTGCACTCGTCAGATCGCATCAACGCAGACACCGCCGTGGTGCTGTTGGAAAGCAACTGTCGGTTTGGCCCTTTGAAGCTAAAGTTAGGCCGGATGAAGCGTGATTGCACGGATATGGGAACGCTCATGACCGCTTTAGTGAAGTATGCGGATTCTGACAGTACCAAGGATCCTAACTCTGGTGACGACAAAGCAGGGAAGGGAAAGAAGAATAGCAACACCAAAGGCCAGCAGCATCGACCAACAGGTAATGGAGGCGGAGGTAAGCGTAAACCGGATGGGAGCATTGATTTCGTGGCCAACACAAGTGCACAGAATAAGGGCCAGCGACGTAAGGGGAAACAGCCAAGTTTTCGCGGAAATCCCGGTCCTAATCCGGAGCGTTTGAACTTTTTCTTAAGCCAGCCCTGTCCGAAGCACGGAACAAAAGAGGAGCCAGCAACCCACCTTTGGAAGGATTGTTACATCATGAAGGAATTCAAAAGCTCAAACACTTTCCAGTATGATCACAGCTCTGGCGGCGGTTCAGGTTCCGGATCAGGATACGGCGGCGGAAATTCCGGTCCAGGGTTCCATGGTAATCCGGGCGGACAGGACAGCCAAAATAATCAAGGTAATCAAAGTGGTTACGGACAGCAGCAATCAGGTTATCATAGCAACCCGAAACAGTTGAGTGGTGGACAGTATCATGTCTTTACTACAAGCTTGGATAAACGGGATAGAAAGCTTCAGAGGCGGGCAGTTAGTGCCGTTGAACCGGCCACGCCTCAATATCTGCGCTGGTCGGAACAACCGATCATATGGAGCCGAGAAGATCATCCTCCCAGGGTTTATAATCCGGGTCAATTAGCATTGGTGGTGGCGCCTCAGGTGGGAGGTTATAAGCTCACCAAGGTACTCATGGACGGAGGAAGCAGCATCAACATCTTGTATTATGAGACCTTCCGTCGCATGGGACTGGCAGATAAGGATCTCAAACCGACCAATACAGTGTTCCACGGGGTGGTGCCTGGCAAGTCTGCGTACCCGGTTGGTAAGATAGCCCTTGAAGTAGTCTTCGGCGATAGTCATGATTCCAGATCGGAGACGCTGACGTTCGAAGTGGTTAAAATCCAAAGTCCATACCACGCTTTGTTCGAACGACCAGCCTATGCAAAATTTATGGCACGGCCCTGCTATGTATATCTGCAACTCAAGATGCCGGGTTACAAGGGCACTATAACGGTTCATGGGAGCCGTCGAATCGCTTTGGAATGCGAGGAAGGAGATGCGACTTATGCAGAATCGGTTTGTGCTACGGAGGAGCTAAAGCAGTACAAAGACAGTGTTGATCCGGAGGACATGACTTCGTTAAAGAAGCCAACTACGGACCACGATACAGCCTTGAAGTTCAAATCGGCTGCCGAAACTAAGCTTGTTGACTTCATACCTGGCGACTCGTCCAAGCAGTTCAGCATCAGTGCAAACCTGGATCCAAAATAGGAAAGCGCACTCATCGAGTTCATCCGTGAGAATCGGGACATCTTTGCATGGAAGCCGTCTGACATGCCTGGTGTACCGAGGCGACTCGCTGAGCACACCCTTAATGTGGATCCTAAGTATAAACCGGTAAAACAGTTCTTACGCCGGTTTAACAAAGAAAGACGTAAAGCGATTGGTGAGGAAGTGGCCAGGCTCCTGGCAGCTGGGTTTATTATCGAGGTTTTTCATCCCGAGTGGCTTGCTAATCTGGTGCTGGTTCTTAAGAAAAACGGCACCTGGCGCATGTGTGTGGATTACACAGACTTGAATAAAGCTTGTCCAGCGGATCCTTTTGCTCTCCCCCGGATTGATCAAATCATTGATGCTACGGCAGGTTGCGAGCGGTTGAGTTTTTTGGATGCCTATTCGGGTTATCATCAGATCAAGATGGCAGTTAAGGACCAGGAGAAGACGGTGTTCATTACTCCCTTTGGAGCCTTCTACTATGTTTCTATGCCCTTCGGGCTTAAGAGTGCGCAGGCTACTTATCAACGGTGTGTGCAAAATTGCCTCCACGAACAGATTGGTCGTAATGTACATGCTTATGTGGATGATATTGTGGTCAAGTCACGAAAGAAGGAGACCCTGGTTGATGATTTGAAGGAAACCTTCGATAACTTGAGAGTGTACCAAATGATGCTCAACCCAGCTAAATGTGTTTTTGGTGTACCTGCAGGCAAGTTGTTGGGATTCTTAGTGTCCCATAGAGGAATTGAGGCCAATCCGGAAAAGATCACAGCCATCACCTCACTGGCCAAACCGAAATGCGTCAATGATGTTCAGCGCATGGCCGGACGGATTGCAGCGTTAAGCCGGTTTATCAGCCGCCTCGGTGAAAAGGCGATCCCCTTGTATCAAATGCTCAAGAAGACAGATCAATTTGTCTGGAGTCCGGAGGCTGATAAAGCGTTTGAGGACTTGAAGCGACAGTTAGTCAATCCGCCAGTGTTGGCAGCCCCTGTAGATAAAGAGCCACTCCTGTTATATGTTGCTGCGAACGCCAGAGCGGTCAGTGTGGCGATGGTGGTAGAACGCAAGGAGGCTGGGAAGGAGCATCCGGTTCAGCGACCGGTTTACTATATCAGCGAAGTGCTTATCGAGTCCAAACAAAGGTATCCGCATTGGCAGAACCTGGTATATGGTGTTTTTATGGCAAGCCGGAAGCTGAGGCAATATTTTCAAGGACACCCCATCACGGTGGTCAGTTCTGCTCCTTTGGGTGACATCATACAGAACCGGGAGGCGACCGGTCGGATTGCCAAGTGGGCTATCGAGCTTGGGCCGCACGGTTTAAGATACGTACCCCGGACGGCCATAAAGTCACAAGCACTTGTCGACTTCATAAACGATTGGACAGAGTTACAAGCACCTGAGGAGAAGCCAGATAACACATATTGGACTATTCATTTTGACGGATCCAGACAATTGGAAGGCTCGGGGGCTGGAGTCGTTTTAACTTCCCCACGAGGAGATAAGTTTTGTTATGTCCTCCGTTTAATGTTCCCCTGTACAAATAATGCGGCTGAATATGAAGGTTTGCTTCATGGTCTTCGGATGGCTAAGGAGATGAATCTGAGCCGAGTTAGGTGCTTTGGTGATTCGGATCTAGTGGCTCAGCAGGTATCTGGCACCTGGGATTCTAAGGACCCGCTCATGGCTGCATACCGTCGTGAAGTAGATATGGTGGCTGGGTATTTCAAAGGCTATCAAGTGGACCATGTGGACCGCAGAAAGAATGAGGCAGCGGACGCTTTAAGCCGCTTGGGCTCTCAGCGTAAACCGGTCCCACCCAATGTTTTCTTGGATGTGTTGTATCACCCATCGGTACAGCTACCCGGTGAGCTGGAGTTGGCTATTCCTGATCCGGAGGCTCAATTAGTGGCGGCTCTTCACGTCACCCCGGATTGGACGCTTCCTTATCTGGCATATATGAACCGGGGTGAGTTGCCAGAAGACGAAACCTTGGCTCGCAGATAGTACGGCGGTCCAAGTCTATGACCATTCTCAAAGGAGAGCTACATCATCGCAGCGTGTCAGGAGCGCTGCAACGATGCGTATCCCCTGAGGAGGGGTGCGAGATATTACGTGAAATACATGAAGGGGATTGCGGCCACCACGCCGGTTCAAAGTGATTGGTGGCTAAAGCGTTCCGCCACGGTTTCTACTGGTTAACTGCTCATGCTGATGCAGAAGACCTGGTCAGGTTATGTGATGGTTGCCAGAAATTTTCCAGACGAGCGCACATACCGGCTCAAGAATTGAGGATGATTCCAATTACTTGGCCGTTTGCGACTTGGGGGCTCGATATGGTTGGACCTTTTAAACGTTCCAAAGATAAGAAGACCCACCTATTGGTGGCGGTTGACAAATTTACAAAGTGGGTGGAGGCAGAACCTGTCAGTAAATGTGATGCGGCCACGGCGGTGCGGTTTATAAAGAAGGTGATCTTCCGGTTTGGCTTTCCACACAGCATCATCACAGATAATGGTACCAATCTATCCAAAGGTGCCATGAAAGAGTTCTGCGCACGTGAGCATATACGGCTTGATGTTTCTTCAGTAGCTCACCCACAGTCTAATGGTCAAGCAGAACGAGCGAATCAAGAGATCTTGAGAGGTATCAAACCCCGGCTTCTGGTCCCTTTGCAAAGGACGCCGGGTTGTTGGGTTGAGGAGCTACCGTCTGTATTATGGAGTATCAACACCACGCCTAACAGATCCATGGGGTTTACGCCGTTCTTTATGGTCTATGGAGCAGAGGCGGTTCTCCCTAGTGATATACGACATGATTCACCTCGTGTGGCAGCTTATGTTGAAGCGGGCAACGAGCAGGCACGGCAGGACGCTCTTGACTTGTTGGATGAGGAACGTGAATTAGCAGCTGCCCGTTCAGCGATTTACCAGCAAGATCTTCGTCGTTACCACAGCCGTCGGGTTAAGACCAGAACCTTTCAGGAGGGGGATTTGGTGCTTCGGCTCATCCAGGATCAGTCTGATCAGCATAAATTATCCCCGCCTTGGGAAGGACCTTTTGTGGTCAGCAAGAATCTGAATAATGGGTCATACTACCTGATTGATATTCGAGAGCGCAAAGATTCACGCACATCAGAGGAGGAGACCAGCAGGCCGTGGAACATAGCTCATCTTCGACCTTATTATACATGAGCCTTGCGCTCTGTTTATGTACATATCATGACCATGTATATATTATGATCAATACAATAAACCGGAGCCTCGAGTAAAGCGGGGTCTCTGCTGTTCTTCACATCATGCGTGGTTACATGGAGTTGATTCGCTTTAATGCAACTTCTGGTTTACCCCTTGAGGTCGCTTCACAGAAGATCAAAATGAAGATTCCGGTTTAAAATCCGGTTCAAGGCAAAGATGTCTCCCACAAAGCTTTGAAGCTCTTAATATCCGGTTCAAGATCCCGGTTCAAGAAAAATTTATCTCTTGCAAAAAAGTTAAAAATTACTGAAGAGGACCTGCTGACATGATGCACGGTTCAAACATGGGGCTTCCTATTCAAACATAGGTCGTATTCGAACCAAAGAGAACATAGCTATCCTTACAAAGTCAGTTGGGGACCTAGTCGACCTGAACCGTAGCTACACCTCCGGGGAGCTTGGTCATGTCTTGACGACGGTAATGCCTTCTGGCTAGCATATTTGCCACTAAGTCAGTTGGGGACCTAATCGACTTGAACCGTAGTTACACCTTATGGGAGCTCGGTCATGTCTTGATGATGGTAATGCCTTCTGATCGGCTTTTAAACAGCCAATAAGTCATTTGGGGGCTTGGTCGTGTCCGAACCAATGCAATGCCACTTGATCGGCCCTAGGCCACTGAGTCACTTGGGGGCTTGGTCGAATCCGAACCAATGCAATGCCATTTGACCGGAATATTTGCCACGATTCAGTTAGGAACCTAGTCGACTTAAACCGTAGCTACACCCCTGGGGGGCTTGGTTTAACTTTGTCTTGACGATGGTAACGCCTTCTGAACGGTTCATAGCAACCACCCTTTGCATGCGTTTTACTATTGCGTTTTCCTCTCGTATTTGGTTGTTTGTTATCTTTCTTCTTTTGGTGTTTTTGTTCTTTGGAACGACAGGTGCATTTAAACCGATTCAGCTGATACAGCCTGGTCCATTTTTTAACCCGGAGGCAAGTGGCCCGGTTTGGCAAAAGGCGCAGCACGGTTCGTGTGGTCGAAAGACCGTCCTTTGTACCCAGTAAAGACAGGAAACACAAGTTGGAAAAAGTCATGGCAAGGGCATCAGTACCCGTGCACAAAGATGCATTCAAAAGCAGAGGTATTAACTACCTTATTACAAGGCAGCGTAGTGCCTGAATATATTGTTTTTTGACGGATTAACGTCACCAATTAAGGTGAACCGGAGCTTTGATTACGCCTGTTCGCCGCCTCGGTTCGAAGGTTGTGGATCATCTTGCGCCGCTTCAGCCTTCTCTTGGCTACCCAGTGGCTGGAAATCAGCAGTGGTCCAGTCGATTCCCATTAACGCTTGAAAGATAGCTTCTTCATGAATCAGCAAAGACGGTTCAATGTCAGGGGCGTAGGTATGCTTACGGATTGGAGGAATAAGGTTTTCCGCTTCAGGGACCGGGGCAGCTACTCGCTTGTTCTGGTTATCATATTGGGCCTGATAATGTGTCAGATCTGCTTCTTAAGCCAATTGACAAGCTAGGGGGCGCACCGCCCGGTTTATCGCCCTCAAGTCATTTTCGCCGAAATCTGAACCGTCTTCTTTCAAGCTGGGGTATCCTTGGGCCGCTTCGACAGGATCAAAATCTGGTACCCACGCTTTGGCCCGGATCAAGGCGGTGATGGCTCCGGCTCGAGCAGCTGATCTTTTTAACTCTTCAATCCGGGCTGGAAGCATGGATAACCTTTTTAACGTGTCTTGAATCAGAGACGGTGCAGGGTTGTTATGCGATGCAGTGGTGATAGCTCTCTGTGCTCCGGTATACAACTGTTCAATCAAAGTATAAGCAGCTTTGAGTTTCATCCGCACATCAGAACCCAAGTGTCCAATACGTGTGCCTGAAGTGTTTCAAAATGGATTACAAACCGGACATAGGATATAGCAGACAAGGTGCAAATTGGAAGAAGGGCATCGAAAGAAATTTACCAAAGACGGCAGAGGTCATGGAGTGTATTTGTCGCTTTACGGTGGATAATTCATCAACCACCGGTTTGAGAGCAGCTTCGGCATTTTCAGCCCTTTTCATCAAAAGAGCCTTTTCAGTAGCCCAATCAGCTTGTTCCTTTTTGCGGCTTTCTTTCAGCTGTTCCATAACGGTTAAGGCATTGGTCAATTCTTCCTTCGCTTTTGCAGTTTCAGCCTGCTGGGTTTTTAGGATTTCCTGAAGGTCCGAGACTTGTTTCTCTTTGGTCTTCAGATCCCCCTGCAGCAGGTTGTCAGCAGTGTTCAGAAAATATTGCACGATTTGGAAGTATCAACCACACAAGCAAGTTATGTGCTCGATACTTGGGGGCTAATGCATACTTGATCTTAACGCATGTTTTACATTACAATAGTCCCAGGATTAATACAAGTATTTAAACATGGTACTTGGGGGATAATGGTTATTTGATGATGTTTTTCGGTTAACGGCCTATGTTGAAGCCCTGGGTTTTTAAACCGGGCCTTAGTTGTCAAGGCAGCATGATTCGGATTTCCATCTCGGATTGGAAAAAATTGAGAAGCTAAGTTGCAACAGAATGAAGCACAGGAGAGTTACCTCAAGTTTCTCTTTCATCATCCTGATCATACCAGCTTCATAATCGCGACTGGTGTACAGTCGGTTCAGGTACCCAGAATAAAGATCTTGGGCGCTTAAAGTGACGTACGTTGAGGAATCAACGTCCCATTTGCCCTTTATGGCCGAGATTTCTTCCTTGGCGGTATGCTTGGCTAAAGTAGCAGAGTTCCCCGGTTCAGAGCGACCAATGCCGGTAATCACAACATCATCATTTTTGGAATCGCTGCTCTGCATTGGCACTGTCGGTTTATCAACAGTTCCAGAAGGGGGGATGGATTCCTCAACCCGAACAGGACTGGCAGGCTGATCAGTACGGCTGGCAGGATTGGTAGGCCTTTCTTCAGCATAGGCGTCATCTTGTGGAGGTAGATAATTCTGAATGTCTTCACGAACTAGAGCATCAGCACCTGGAGTTTTCTCCGGTTCAGGAGCGGCAGTTCCTTCGGCCGGATTATCCAGACGAGCCTTCTTGCTCGGTCTAGGTTTAGCCCTGGGAAAGACCCAAAGATTGAAAGAACAGTGTAAGATGGATTAAGAAACCCATATAGAAACATGTTTTGATCGGTCCAACTAACCCAATAACTGTCTTTAGCGGTGGCAGTTGAGTGGCTGAAGATTCACCAGAAGATGAATGGGAAGTGACCTGATAATCGGAGTCAGATGGATTAAGAGGCTGACGAATTAAACCTGCTTTAGGAGGAAAGCTAGCGCATAAATCGGAGACCTCTGAGCGGCGTTTCCGAACCGGGCTGTTCGGTAAACCGGCGGAGGTAACTACCTGGCCACTATGCCGGGTGGTGCGACGAGCTTCATGTTGCTGGGTCTTCACAAGAAATTTGGGATCCAAGTAAGCAAGAGGATGAGAAAATTTAACTTTCCGGTTTGCTTGGCGAGGTTTTTTCAAAGGCAAAGGAACTGTATCAGAAGAAAGAATAGTTAACTCTGGGCCTTCAGCATTACTCGCTTCAGCGTCGTCCTGACAAATATCATCATCAATAAGACGTATAAAAAGTAAACCAACTGAATCGAGGTCTACCTCAAGGTCCGGGTTACCCACATCATCCTCATCAAAATCCGGGGTAGAGGAAGCGGTGTTCCTTTTCTTCTGAGCAGGCTTCTTCACCCTTGTTTTGGGTCGGGTTACCTTTTCTGTTGGCTCTTGAAACTTCTTGCTCCAAAATGGATCATCTCCCTGTCTCAGAAAGGACTGGAGTTAACAATGTGTATATAAGGAGATCATAAATTCGATAACAAACAGAGGTGAGAGGCTTACAGCAGGTGGTTTATTTGTAGCACAAAAGGGAAGCAGGCCAGTTCGGGCGCAAACATATTCAGGTTCATTCAGCATCTTTTTCACAGCTTCAGTAACTCCGTCTTCCGTCAGCTGAATGTTGCAGTGCCTCAAAGGATCATTAACCCGGCCCGTGTATTGGCACATTAAACCGGAGCGGATGCTAAGGGGCAGGATGCTCCATGAAATCCAGCAACGGGCAAGATCTACCCCCGTTAAACCGTTAGCCATGAAGGCTCGGAGCTTGGACAGCTGAGGGGCGTACTTACTCCTCTCTTTGGCGGTTAGCCTTGGGGGGAAGGGGTGTGTATTGCTAAGTCTCTCTGGACGGAAGCCAGGCAGAGGATTTTCTTCGGCAGGGGAAGTATCCTTGCAATAGAACCAAGTGTGATTCCATTCTTGCGGATGGCTATGCAACTTGGCGTGAGGATAAGTCACTTCTTTCCTCTTTTGAATCGCCATACCACCCAGTTCCATATTAGGGCCGTCGGTGAATTCAGTACGTCGGTTCAAATGAAAACAGTCACGGAACAGCTCTACAGTAGGTTCCTCCTGGAAGTACACCTCACAAAGCACTTGAAAATGGCAGATATTCGTGACTGAGTTTGGACCAACATCTTGTGGGCGCAACTTAAAATTAGCCAGGACGTCCCGATAAAATTTTGAACCGGGTGGATTAAAGCCCCGGGCCAGGTGATCCGCAAACACCACCACTTCCCCTTCCTGTGGGGTAGGAGGACATTCATCCCCTGGAACCCTCCAATGGATGGCATTTTTGCTACTCAAGGTGACAGTCAGAACTAAGTTGTTTAATTGGGTCTCGGTGACGCGAGAGGGAACCCAGTTGCATTCGTATACCTGTTTTGCCATGAGGAAATCTACAAGACAAAGGTATTCCGGTTTGAGAACAGGTGTGATTGTAAACCGAAGATGCTCTTATATAGAACGGAGTTATCTACAATGATATCATCTGGCGGTTCATCAAGGGGACTAATGGATATATGGTTTGGGTTGTTCGCTCTGCTAAAAGTTAAACCGACCAGATCTAACAGTTGTGAATATGAAAGCAGAAACAGATCCCGTACGGATTCTTTCAAGACAATGGATCTACAGCTAGGGCAAAAAAGAAGTAAAAATATGAGGTTTGGCTCACAGCAGAACAGCATAAGTTCGACAAGCAGGGAAATGAGTGGGATCTAAGGAGATGAGTACAGATTTATGGCGAATACTGAGAGTGACTACAAATCACAATATAAGTATCATAATCTGTTCATAAAAGCTGCTATGGAGATGAACAGGGAACAGTGGCAGGATGACGAACCCTAGAAAAGATCTAAAGCAAGAAGAACAGGAGCCTTACCGGGATCCAAACGGATGTGGAGGGTCGCCGCGGTACTCTGGTCCGGTCAGGTTGATGCAGCGGCCGGAGTCGATGCAGTAGCTGACGGCGGCAGCGGAGCTCCGAAGTCTTGGTCGCGAGGAAGACGAAGAAGGGGACGAAAGGGAGGAAAGGAAGGTGGCCTTCAAGTCCTATTTATAAGGCGCGGCGCGCGTGCTAGGCGCGCGAATCCAGGGGCCGGTGATTTCGGGAACCCAGCCGTCGCCCTGATTATTGCGGATTAGCAAAAAGAGACGGTAACTTTGCGCTGACGTCATATCGGTTTGCCGCAGCAAGAGGAGACGAAGAAACGGCGGTTTAACAGTTACTGGAAGACATTTGAAGACAGAAATTCTTATTAAGGATTGACATGAACCTGTTCAAATCAATCTGGGGCCTAATGTTGGGGATATTGCTATTTGGGGTAAACCGGCCTACAGGGCCCGGGTTAGCTCCGTCAATGGACCCAAGATGTTAAAGCCCAAGGATAAGTAGAAGGGCCCAAGGCCTATAATCGGTTTAGAGGTTTACGGCCGTAAACCGGCCTGAGGTAAACTTGCATTGTAAGTTAGGAATAGAGAGACCAACCCGGGCACGTTTATGAACCGGAGGTTGGGACTTTGTAGACCGACGGGCGTCACCCGTGTATATAAGGGGACGACCCGACGGCGGTTTAAGGGAGAGAGAACAACAACTCGAGGTTTAGGCGAAGCTTATCGCTCCCTAGCCCTCAAAATACATCAATCCCATCACAACTAGACGTAGGCTTTTACCTTCATCGAAGGGGCCGAACTAGTATAACTCTGTGTCCTTGCGTCCGCCTTAACCCCTTCAAGTTAACCCGTTGCGATGGCTCCACGACTAAGTCCTTTTGCTAGGACATCTGCCGTGACAAATCCACGACAGTGCGTGTGCGGCCTCCAGGGCACTATTCGGAGGCAGAGTTATATCATGCCCCTCGAGGTAGTGCGGCGCGCTTGGTTGTGGCTCGAACTCGTCGAAGATCAAGTCTCCACGGATATCTGCCGTGTAGTATAAGTTTCCAAACCTGACTTGATGGCCAGGGGCGTAGCTTTCGATCTGCTCCAGATGACCAAGCGAATTGGCCCGCAGAGCGAAGCCGCCGAAGACAATGATTTGTACGGGGAGGAAAGTCTCACCCTGGACCTCATCGTTGTTGATGATCAAAGGAGCCATCGGGCCTAAAAGCGACGACACAGAGGAACTCTCAATGAAAGCACCAATGTCGGTGTCAAAACCGGCGGATCTCGGGTAGGGGGTCCCGAACTGTGCGTCAAGGTCGGATGGTAACAGGAGACAAGGGACACTTTATTTTACCCAGGTTCGGGCCCTCTCGATGGAGGTAAAACCCTACTCCTGCTAGATTAATATTTATGATATGGGTAGTACAAGAGTAGATCTACCACGAGATCAAGGAGGCTAAACCCTAGAAGCTAGCCTATGGTATGATTGTGTATGATGATGGTTCGTCCTATGGACTACAACCCTCCGGTTTATATAGACACCGGCTAGGGTTAGGGTTATACAGAGTCGGTTACAATGGTACGAGATCTTGAATATCCGCACGCCTAGCTTGCCTTCCACGCCAAGAAAAGATCCTTCCGGACACGGGACGAAGTCCTCAATCTTGTATCTTCATAGTCCTGGAGTCCGGCTGAAGGTATAGTCCGGCTATCCGAACACCCCCTAATCCAGGACTCCCTCATGGATGTTATGAACATCTGACAGATACGTCCTGATAACTACTTGATAGTTAAGTGCACCATACTTTACGGCTTAGAATCGGGATTCCAATGACGTTTTGAACGCCATAGAACATATGAGATGTTCCAAGAGCTGAAATTGGGATTTTAGGATCATGCCCGTGTTGAGAGGTGTGAGACCTCTGACAAGTTCTTTGCCTACAAGATGGAGGAGAATAGCTCAGCTAGTGAGCATGTGCTCAGAATGTCTGGGTGCTACAATCACTTGAATCAAGCGGGAGTTAAACTTCCAGATAAGATAGTGATTGATAGAGTTCTCTAGTCACTATCACTAAGTTACTAGATCTTCGTAATGAACTATCACATGCAAGGGATGGAGATGATCCCGGAGCTGTTCGCAGTGCTTAAGACCGCAAAAAGTAGAAATCAAGAAGGAGCATCAAGTGTTGATGGTTTAACAAGACCACTGGTTTCAAGAAGGGCAAGGGCTAGAAAGGAAACTTCATGAATGGCAAACCAGTTGCCGCTCCAGTGAAGGAACCCAAGGTTGAACCCAAACCCGAGACTAAGTGCTTCTATTGTAAGGGGAACGGTCACTGGTAGCGGAACTACCCCAAATGCATGGTAGATAAGAAGGCTGGCAACTTCAACAAAGTATATACGTGTTATTAATGTGTACCTTACTAGTACTCCTGGTAGCACCTGAGTATTGGATACCGGTTCAAGTTGCTATTATTGGTGACTTGAAACAAAAGCTACAGACTAAACGGAGACTGGCTAAGGGCGAGGTGCCCTTGGGATCGATAAACCTTTGGGATTTTATTAACCAAAGAGATATGACTTTGGGCTATGGTTAGCTCAGCTCCAATCAAGAATCCCCAAGGGACCCCAAGAATTCTTGGTATACGCTCATTCCAATCCTCAATTCTCCTTTCGAGATTCGGGGATAATGAATCAATTGAACGGAAAGTTGATGAGATCACCATCACACGCTCCATCTTCCTTCGGGGTTAGTACTGAACCTAGATAAATGTTATCAGGTGTCTGCGTTGAGCATGAATATGATTAGATCATGTTCATTGCAATACGGTTATTCATTTAAGTTAGAGAATAATGGTTATTCTGTTTACATGAATAATACCTTTCATGGCCATGCACCCTATGTGAATGGTTCATTGAATCTCGGTCGTGGTAATACACATGTTCACGCCAAAAGATGTAGAGTTAATAATGATAGTACCACTTTCTTGTGGCACTGCCGCTTGGGTCATATTGGCGTAAGATGCATGAAGAAACTCCATGTCGATGGATATTTGGAGTCACTTGATTTTGAATCGCTTGACACATAAGAGCCATGCCTCATGGGCAGGATGACTAAGACCCCGTTTTCAGGTACAGTGAAACGGGCAAGTGACTTGTTGGAAATCGTACATGCTGATGTGTGTGATCCAATAAGAATTGAGGCGTGCGGTGGACATCGCTATTTTCTCATCTGCATTGACGATTTGAGTGGATATGGGTATATTTACTTAATGAAACACAAGTCTGAAACGTTTGAAAAGTTCAAGCAATTTCAGAGTGAAGTTAAGAACCATCATAACAACAAGATCAAATTCCTACGATCTGATCGATGGAGAATTTCTGAGTTATGAGTTTGGCAATCACTTAACACATTGTGAAATTGTTTCACGGTTGACACCACCTAGAACACCACAGCGTAATGGCGTGTCCGGACGTCGTAATCGAACCTTATGAGATATGGTGCGATCTATGATGTCTCTTACCGATCTACCGCTATCATTTTGAGGTTATGCGTTAGAGACAGCTGCATTCACTTTAGATAGGTCACCATCTAAGTCTATTGAGATGACGTCGTATGGACACTGGTTTGGCAAGAAACCAAAGTTGTCGTTTCTTAATATTTGGTGTTGCCACTACAGGAATCAGCTACTTTGCCGTCTGCCATGGCGGACGGCAAAGGCATGAACAGCGGACGGCAAAGGCCTTTGCCGTCAGCCACGGACGGCAAAAGGCTCCGGCAACGTAGGCTACGGTAAACAGCTACTTTGTCGTCTGCCACTGATGGCAAAGTCTTTGCCGTCCGCCGCGGACGGCAAAGAGAGCGCGGCAGACGGCAAAGAGAGCGGACGGCAATAATTGCGCTGTCAGTCCGTTAAGTGGCTAACGGCAGGCCTTTGCCGTCCGCCACTGTCTTTGCCGTCTGCCACTGATGGCAAAGTCTTTGCCGTCTGCCACTGATGGCAAAGTCTTTGCCGTCTGCCACTGATGGCAAAGTCTTTGCCGTCTGCCACTGATGGCAAAGTCTTTGCCGTCTGCCACTGTAGGCAAACTGGCCAAATGGGTCAGCTCCCAGGAAGCACAGCTGGATGCCACGTGTCTTCTTTGCCGTCCGCGGCGGACGGCAAAGAGGCCGTTGCCGTGTGTGGCAGACGGCAAAGAGCCTGCATATTGGGTTTTTTTTCTGTTTTTTATTAAATCCCACAATTTGCACAGAAAATATATATGACATATAGATATATTTCACAGGCATTCATAAGCAAGTTCATGTATTTCACAGGCATTCATAAGCAAGTCCATAAGCAAGTTCCATCCGTACATATTACATAAGCAAGTTCCATCCATCATTTCATACATAAACAAGTTCCATCCATCATTTCATACATAAACAAGTTCCATCCATACATAAACAAGCACTCCATAGCTAAGGTGACTAGAATGAGAAGACAAGAACAAGAAGAGTAGAACAAGCACTCCATCCAGCACATAATGAAATCTGCAAAATGGCAAAATAAGAAAGTTAGAAATGGATCTTTTTTAGCTCACTTAGGTGAAATGGATCGTTTTTGAGGCAACTAAGGTGAAATGGATCGTCTATGGGTCATTTTTTGAGCTAACTTGGATGAACTGGATCATTTATAAGCTAACCTAGGTAAAATGGGTCATTTTAGAGCTAACTTAGGTAAAATGGATCGTCTATGAACTAACTAAGCTAATTATGCAATTTTTGACATAAGTAAGCTAAGTACAGATCGTTTTAGAGCTAACTTAGGTAAAATGGATGGTTTTGGAGGTCAGTAAGCTTATTAAGTCATTTTGGAGGAGAAGAAGCTAAGTCTAGGTCATTATGGTAAGCATTGGAGGAAATAAAGCTAAGTCTAGGTCTTTATGCATGTGTTAAGCAAAACACTAGATAAACTTACCAAGATCCAGGAGGTGTAGGAGCGTGGTGGCTCGTGTCGGTAGCTGGAGAAGGATCGTGCGATGCTTGTCTGGAGTTACGCTGCACCAAAGATCATTTCCAATGTCTTGTTAGCATGATGACACTCAAATGTTAAGACTAGCAAGTAATGTCCTTTCAAATAAAACTCACCGTGGTCCCAGGAGCAATCACTGGCATCGGCGGAGCGGTCTGACCTGCCTTCTCGCACACAGACTGCATATTTGGTTTTGACGACTCAGTCATACTAGTTAGTAATGAGACAAACACTACATGAATGTTTTGGCTAATCTGCAGAAGAAACTTACCACAAGGAGCTCGTACATGGCCCTTGCCTGCATGTCATTCCGTGCCCTCTCCTCCTCCATCATCTTTGCCGTCCTCTCCTCCAACTCCCGCTGCCTCTCCGCCGCCTCCGCCAGAAGTTTCTCTGTTCTATCTCTCTCACTCTGTATAGCAGCCTGCAACACCACTCACATGACAATTTGTAATCATTGATGGAAGCGCACACAATGTAATGGAGAAAGATAACTGAGTACGTATCACTAACCTTGATGGCGAGTTGCACTGGCCGTTCACGAGGCCTTATCTCAGGAGCGGAGCTCGACTGACGCGCCTTGATCTCCGGGAGAGTGCTAGGACAACGGATAAGTCCATCTCCAATGGCTATGGAGCCATGGGACCTCCCGCCACCAGATATCATCAACAGCTCTGGATCAATGGGACCCTGGCTCGGGTTAAAGTCCTCCCCTTTCCTCGCCTTCCCCTCATCTCTATATCTCACGAGCTTGTTGTGGGAGGAGATGTTGGTGAAGTTGTTTGCATCATCGAGGTCAGACTGAGAGAAAGCCTTGACTTTCTTGAAAGAGGCAGTGTGGGCCATGGCATACAGGTCGTACACCTCTGGCACCTTATCCGCCTTATTGTAGCGTGCCTGAAAGAGAGAAACAATGAAAATTAGTAATTAAAGGGCTCAAGCTAGCATGATGAATGAATTGCATGAATCATGAAGCAAACCACATACCCAGTTGCGCCCGAACTGATATAAGTTGGAGCTACCTTGATGGTGTGGCACACCTTCCATTTGGGCACGTTTGTCCTTGGCCTCCTTGTGGAGGGCTAGCCATCGTTGTGAGCACCACTCATCGACCAACACCTCCCAACAATCCATCCGATCCGCACACCGTCTCGGAGGCGCCTAAGTTAGCAAATAGAAACTTGAGCGCTACCGCTAAGAATTACTAAATGAAGGAACTTAAGTAGAGAAGGCCTTAAGAATTACCTTCATGTACTGCTCCTTACTCAGGAACTTATCGCGGCACGCCGGCTTGGTCTTCTTGATACCACGCAAGGCGTAGTAGTCTCGAACAGCCTGCACCCGAGCCTCGTGCCGTAAGTTCTGGAGTAGGCGCTTCCAGACATTCTCGATAACATGTGTCGCGTCCTCCTCGTATCCTCACACCTGTAGAATGTCTGCGATCAAATGAGACAATATTGATTAGTACAATTAATAACTAGCTAGTTGAAGATTTTTAAATGTGTAAAGGAGAAATTACCCAGAACTTTCTGATCACCATGTCTGCCCTCGTGTCGCACACAACACCATCGATAATCTCATCCGGCGGGGCCGGGGCAGCCACGTAGTGCTCCCAGCTCAATCCAAGCTCTGGAAGCCGACCCTCACCAGGCAACGTGACAAACCCCGGGAAGTTTTGCCGGCAAAGAACTCCAAGGACGGAGTTGGGCCGGCGGACACTATGATGCTGGTCCCAACCCCTGCAGCATGACAAGGCCACCGCATTAGTTATTTGAAAAAACGTGAATGCACAAGGTACAAAAATATAAAATGCACTTACGTACCTCTCCCCATCAGGGAAAATCAACCACCTCTGCTCACGGGTCACCGGCACGGACGGGAGCCGTGTAGCACCAAGCTGGTAGACGGTGCCCCCCTCCTCCTCAAGATCAGTCGGCTCCCCGCCATCATCAGCATGGCCACTCGGCTCCTCGGGCTGATCCGGCCAGGTACCCCATCCGGACGTGTGCTCCTCCGGGGTCACGTGGGCCGAACTATCGGGGGCCGAAGGCCAGTCGACCCGAGGCTCGTGGGCCCAAGACCCGTGGACCGGAGGCTCGTGGACCGGAGTCCGTGTAGCCTCCTCCTCGGACGAGTCCACCCTAGCAGTCACGTGCTCGGGTGAAACGGCTGGGGGTGGCGGCGAGGAAGGCGCCGTAGCAGTCACCCTACTTCCTCTCCCACGACCACGTGCCCCACCTCCTCTCTTCCTACCTCGTCCCCTGCTGGGCACCGCGGTCGACGAAGAAGGGCCCGGCGGTGTGGCCATACTGTCCAGCAATGCTCGGCGGAGAGGTGCGTCTGGAATGGAAGACCTCAGACCACGCTCCCGACCAGCGCCCACCATCTTTCAACACCTGCCATGACAAACAGTAAACGAAATTAGTACAACATAAAAAAAGACCGACATGAATAATAATATGTGTATCACTTAAGTGTATCATCATCAAGTACAACATAAAAAATGTAATACCTGACACTACTAATAATCTCGATCAGTATCATCAATAAATGCATAATCATCATCATCACTATAATCAATGACGGGCTCATAGGGTTCATTGGCATCAACATGTGCAAGGCCACCTTGACGTAATCGCTCAAGCATTGACAGGTCATCCGCAGCAGTAACATCTTCTTGTTCCGGCTCTTCTTGTTCCTCCTCTGGGGTGATGTCGGATTCATTGTCGCTGTCTACTTCAATGTTTTGGGGTGAAGTATAGCGGTTCTTGAAACGCTTTTTGGAAAGACGTGTCTCTTGGAAGAATTCTCCTTCATATGTGTCTGGGTTAATGTGAGGTTCATAATCTTCTTCCTTTGGGGGAGAAAGTCTAGCACGTGGCGGCACTTCATAAACGACATCCCAACCTTTCAGATTTGGATTAGTTTGGCAGGCCCATGGTAGATAGAATACTTGGGTCGCCTGTTGAGCCATAATATAGACATCTGGAACATCTAAATGAGTGCTTTGGTTGATTTCAACTAGCCCTACATGTTCATGAGTCCTTCTAGTCTCCTTCGGCTGAAACCAATAACATTTGAAGACTACGACATTCGGTGGATTTTCACCATAGAACAGAAGTTCATAAATTGCTTCAACTCTCCCATAATACTCGGTACCTCCTTCGCCGATAGCAGATACACAACAATTTGTTGACTTCCGGTCGGCCATAGATAGCTCTTTGCCATAGGTACGAAAGCGATACCCGTTGATGTCGTACTTGTCAAATGAACGAACCTTATAGTCAAAACCATTAGCGACTTGTCTCAATTCGGCGTCCATAGACTCTGAATTAGCCTACAAGTTTAATATGAAAGGATTGTTGCACTATGCACAAATTAGCGAATGAAATGAAATTGTCTAATAGAAATTACCGTTTGTTTGAACCAAGAGATGAAACCGGGATAGCCACCTCCTTGCTTTGCGAGAAGCTCATACTCTTGGACGGAATCCTTTTGGATCTCCGCTCCATACGAGAATATGGTGACGTATCGACTGTATGACATATCCAGGAATAAGAGTAGTTCAAAGGAAATAGAAGTTGTGAAACAATGTACCAAGAACTTACTCGATGTACGGCCGCACTTCTATCAGGTTGTTGAAGATATACAACGAAATGGTCCGCCATTCTTCGTTATCCAAAGATACTGGATGTGAAACACTAGCTGGTGCGAGATTCCCTTTGAATAGGCTGAGGTTGGATCCACCTTTTTTAGGCTCGTCAGCATTGTACCGAGGCTTCGGATTATGCAAATGACGATTTTTGGCTTCGTAGTGCGCTGTTACGAAGTTTGCCGCCTCCTCTGTGATGAATGCCTCAGCCATCGATGCTTCAATTCTACGTTTATTTTTACATTTTTCTCGAAGCGTCTTCTGCATCCTCTCAGTTGGGTAGCACCAACGATTTTGCACGGGCCCGCCCAATCTTGCCTCGGTCGGGAGATGCAAAATCAAATGCTGCATTGGATTAAAGAAGCCCGGTGGAAAGATCTTCTCTAACTTGCAGATCAACTCCGGCGCCAACTCTTCCATTTCTTCTAGCACGCCAGGCGATAGTTCTTTCGCACAAAGAACACGGAAGAAATAGCTGAGTTCTGCCAGTACTAGCCATTCATCCTCAGGGATGAAGCCACGCAACATCACCGGCATTACCCGCTCAATCCATATGTGCCAATCATGACTCTTGAGACCAAATATCTTCAGTTTATCAAGATTCGCTCCCTTCTTTAGATTCGCTGCATACCCATCGGGGAACATCAACTGTTGTTGCACCCACAAGAGAATTTCCCTCATAGCTGGCCTTCCAAGATTGAACCATGCCTTTGGCTTTGTCCAGTTCTGCTTTCCTTTTGGTTCTTTCATGTTTTGTAACGGCCTATCACATAGCGCCTCCAGATCGACTCTAGCCTTAGTATTATCCTTTGACTTCCCATCTATGCCGAACAATGTACCAAAAAGTGCCTCAGCGATATTCTTCTCAGTGTGCATCACGTCGATGTTGTGTGGGCAAAGGAGGTCTTTGAAGTAAGGCAGATCCCATAAGCATGTTTTGTGAGTCCACGCGTGCTTAGTATTATACCCCTTGAAGTACCCTGGACGTTGTGGATCTGGCTCGAGAGCGTTTAACTGATCCAGGGTCTGTTGGCCTGTCAATGCAGTTGGTGCATAGTTTTTGACAACTCTACCCCTGATGAAGTTCTTCTTGTCTTTCCTGAACTTATGGCGAGGATCCAGGAACTGTCTATGCATGTCGAAGCAAGAAAACTTGCGACCGGCCTAAAGCCAACGAAACTCAAGAGCTCCCTTGCATGTGGGGCACGGGAACCTTCCATGCACACACCAGCCAACGAATAGCGCATACGCCGGCAAGTCATGCGTCGAGTACATGTACCAGACACGCATTATGAAGTTCCGTTTGCTAAAGGCGTCGTATGTCTTGAACCCATTATCCCAGGCTTCTTGCAATTCGTCCTTAAGCGGCTGCATGTACACATTCATATTTTTGCCCGGATAGTTGGGTCCTGGAATTATCAACGTCAGGAAAATGTTCTTTCTTTGCATAATCTGTCCGGGGGGGGGGGGAGATTGAGTGGAAAGACAAATACGGGCCAACAACTGTGTTGGGCTGCCGTCATACCAAACACACTGAACCCATCCGTGCTGATGCCGACTCGAGGATGCCTCGGATCTGCCGCTTTGTCAGCATGTAATTCATCAAACTTTTTCCACGCAACACCATCCAATGTGTGTACCATCATCAGATTCCCATCTGCATCTAGTTCGGTTCTTTTGCCTGTTTTGTGCCATGTCATCTGTCTGGCCGTCTCTTCGACCATGAAAAGACGTTGAAGTCTTGGTATGATTGGCATATACCGAAGAACACTAACGGGGATTTTGGTCTGTGTCTTCTCACCCATACCGTTGTCTACCACAATATACCTGGAAGACTTGCAAATGGGACAATAGTTCAAGTCTGCATAGCCAAGCCTAAATAAGGCACATCATTTCTCACAGGCATGTATCTTCTCATAGGGCATCTTCAGTGCACGGAGGATTTTGTCCGACTGGTACAGGTTTGCAGGCATTACATGGCCTTTGGGTAGAAAGCGTCCAAATATTGTCATAATTGCGTCATAGCATTCTCTGCCCAAGTTGAACTGAGCCTTCAGAGCCATTACTTGTGAGATGGCATCCAACTGACAAAGCTCAGTGTGCTCGTGTGGCGGACGTTTCGAAGACTCCAACATTTCATTGAAGGCCTTTGCAGATTCCTCCATCTCCTCGTCCGAATCCCGAGCATCATCATAGCCTTGCACCATGTTTTCCATCCCGGTACCATGCTCGTCAGTGCGACGACGATCCACCTCAGCTCGGTCACGTTGGGCAGACTCACCATGAAATGTCCACACCGTATAATCGGGCGTAAAACCACTCTTCTGCAGGTGTTTGCCCATTTCAGCCTTTGTCTTCTTTTCCCAATTGCCGCACCGGAAACAGGGGCACCAGGTTTTCTTTTGGCCATTTGCAAATGCGGCTTGCACAAACCCCTTAGTTTTTGTGAACCATTCAGCGCTCCATTTGTTCTGACCAGTGTGACCGGTATACATCCAAGCACGGTCACTCATCTTGACTTTCAGAGCTACTGGACACAACAATTATATATGTAATTCACCATGTATATATTCATCAGTTGATCTACTTTGTCAATTTTATTACGTCCATGCAACCTACACTCTAATAGGTAATGATAGGTCCTAATCCCACCCGTGTATGTGTAGATTGGGTTCATTTTCCCATGCTATGCTCCGGATCCGACGCAAAATTTCGGCAGCACCTCCCCGCTGTTCTCTTGATACACGTCTCTGCAATAAACAGAGAGGATGTGTACCCGGAGAACAACAGGGGAGGCACTGACGAAATTTATGCATCGGATCCGGAGCAAAGCATATGGGAAAACGAACCCAATCTACACATACTCGGGCTGTCCATGGATAGCGTTGGACAATTCGAAAGAATCAAGGTTATAAATATGCAAATGCATGCATATTTATAACTATGACGCTTTCGAACGGGAGACACATATTGGTTACGCATACTGATGATTCAAGACACATATATAGCTAGCTATCAAGTTTCATCGGAATAGATCAAATAATTAATGGGGGAGGAGGACTTGTCATTTGTGCTCACCCACGAACGAAGGGGCAGAGCTCGTCAAACGCACGGCGAGGTCGTCGAACACCAAACCTCGCAGCGATGAAACAACTGCACATTTAAAACTACACGATCAACACAATTATATATGATGTTTTTCATAACAAAATCGAAAAATATATGACCTATAACTAATAATTCACAAATATATGAGGTCGGGGTCGGGGTGTCGAGGTCGGGGTCGGGGTCGGGGTCGGGGTCGGGGTGTCGAGGTCAGGGTCTCGGGGTCGGGGTCGGGGTCTCGGGGTCGGGGTGTCGAGGTCAGGGTCTCGGGGTCGGGGTCGGGGTCTCGGGGTCGGGGTGTCGTGTCGGGGTGTCGGGTCGGGGTCTGGGTACCGTGTCGGGTCGGGGTCGGGGTGTCGGGGTCGGGGTCGGGGTGTCGGGTCAGGCTTGGGGGGTGGGGGTGTCGGTGTCGGGGTCGGGGTATCGGGGTCGGGGTGTCGGGATCGGGGTCGGAGTCGGGGTGTCGGGGTCAGGGTCTCGGGGTCGGGGTCGGGGTCTCGGGGTCGGGGTTTCGTGTCGGGGTGCCGGGTCGGGGTCAGGGTACCGTGTCGGGTCGGTTTTTTTCCTTTTCTTCTTCTTCCTCTTTTTCCTTTTCTTCCTTTTTTCCTTCTTCTTCTTCTTCTTCTTCTTCTTCTTCTTCTTCTCCTTCTTCTTCTTCTTCTTCTTCTTCTTCTTCTTCTTCTTCTTCTTCCTCCTTTCCTTTTTCCTCTTCTTCTTCTCCTCCTCTCCTCTTTTTTTCTTCTTCTTCTTCCTCCTTTCCTTTTTCCTCTTCTTCTTCTCCTCCTCTCCTCTTTTTTCTTCTTCTTCTTCCTCTTCTTCTTTTTTCTTCTCCTCCTCCTCTTCTTCTTCTTCTCCTGATCTCCTCTTTTTCTCTTTTTATTCTTTCCTAAACCTAAACCAAACCTAAACCTAAAACTAAAAAAACAGAAAAAGAAAAAAACTAAATCTAAACCTAAAACTAAACTAAAACTAAACCTATAAACCTAAAACTAATCCTAAAACTAAAACTAAATCTAAACTAAACATAAACCTAAAACTAAAAAAACAGAAAAAATGAAAAAAAGGAAGAAGCTCACCTGGGGCGGTGCGGCCTGGGGCGGCGGAGGAGGGGGGCGGTGCGGCCTGGGGCGGCGGAGGAGCGGGGCAGGCCGGCCTGGGGCGGCGGAGGAGGGGGGCGGGGCGGCCTGGGGCGGCGGCGCCGGGCCCGGCCGGGGCGGCGGGGTGCGGAGGTGGGCGCTGGGGCGGCGGCGGGGCGTGGTGCGACGGGGGGCACTGGGGCGGCGGCGGGGGGCGGGGGGGCGCCGGGGCGGCGGCGGGGGGCGCTGGGGCGGCGGCGGGGCGAGAAAGAGAGAGATAGAGGGGGTGTGGGGTGCGGCCCCGTTAACGTTACGTGGGGCCTCCCTCTTTGCCGTCCGCGACACTTTGCCGTCCGCCTTCTTGCTCTTTGCCGTCCGCTAGCGGACGGCAAAGAGGGAGCCCGTTAGGTTTTTTTTTTGCAGTTCGTCAGTGCAGCCCCTCCTTCTTTGCCGTCCGCTAGCCGACGGCAAAGCATCTTTGTCGTTCGCTAGCAGACGGCAAAGAACTGGCTGATGGCAAACTTGGTCTTTGCCATCAGCCATTTCTTTGCCGTCTGCTTTCTGGAAGCTGATGGCAAAGAGCTTCTTTGCCGTCCGCTAGCGGACGGCAAAGAACTGGCAGATGGCAAACTAGCTGATTCCAGTAGTGTGCCATGCTTAAGGCTTCAGCCGAAAAAGCTCGAACCCAAAGCGGACAAATACATCTTCATAGGATACCCAAAGGTAATAGTTGGGTATACCTTCTATCTCAGATCCGAGGGCAAAGTGTTTGTCACTAAGAACGGGTCCTTTCTCGAGAAGGAGTTTCTCTCGAAAGAATTGAGTGGGAGGAAGATAGAACTTGATGAGGTTGTTGAACCTCTACTTCAACCAGAAAGTGGTGCAACACAGAAAGATGTTTCTGTGGCGCCTACGTCGGTTGAAGAGGAAGTTAATGATAGTGATGATGAAGCTTCGAATCAAGTTGCTATCAAACCTCGTAGGTCGACAAGGATATGTACTACTCCTGAGTGGTACGGTGATCCTGTCTTAGATATCGTGTTGGACAACAATGAACCTACGAGCAATGGAGAAGCGATGGTGGGCCCATATTCCGACTAATGGTTAAAAACCATGAAATCCGAGATAGGATCCATGTATCAGAACAAAGCATGGACTTTGGTGGACTTGCCCGATGATCGGCAAACCATTGAGATAAATGGATCTTTAAGAAGAAGACGGACATGGACGGTAATTTTACCGTCTATGAAGCTCGACTTGTGGCAAAGAGTTTTTTCACAAGTTCAAGGAGTTGACTACGATGATATTTTCTCACCCATAGCGATGTTTAAGCCCGTCGGAATCATGTTAGCATTAGCTGTATTTTTCGATTATGAAATCTGACAGATGGATGTCAAAACAAGTTTTCTTACCAGTTTTCGTAAGAAAAGGTTGTATGTGATACAATAAAAGGTTTTGTCGATCCTAAGGATGCTAAAAGGTATGCTGGCTCCAGCAATCCTTCTATGGACTAGAGCAAGCATGTCGGAGTCGGAATATATGCTTTGATGGAGTGATCAAAGCTTTTAGGTTTATACAATGTTTGCTAAGAAACTTGTATTTACAGGAAAGTGAGTGGGAGCACTACAACATTTCTGATAAGTATATGTGGATGACGTATTGTTGATCCGAAATAATGTAGAATTTCTGGAAAGCATAAACGGTTATTTGAAGAGTGATTTTCAAAGGAAGACCTGGATAAAGCTGCTTACATATTGGGCATCAATATCTATAGAGATAGATCAAGACGCCTGATGATACTTTCAAAGAATGCACACCTTGACATGATTTTGAAGGAGTTCAAAATAGATCAGTCAAAGAAGGGATTCTTATCTGAGTTGTAAGGTGTGAAGTTGAGTAAGACTCAAAGCTTGACCACGGCAGAAGAAAGAGGAAGGACGAAGGTCATCCCCTATGCTTTTGTCATAGGCTCTATACGGTATGTCATGCTGAGTACCTCACTTGATTTGTGCCTTGCCACATGTCTGGCAAGAGGGTACAAAGGTGATCCAAGAGTGGATAACTGGATTCAGACACAGATGACCAGTCATATTCCCCCACTGAGGTGTATGCTCTAACTTGGCACGGTTATACTGTTCATATCATGCATACAGTGTCTTGCATTGCATAGTTTAGACATCATATACACAATATTCAACACCATGTTCTTAGTTCAGACATCATATCGAATGCCCTCTGTTTAGCATATAAATCACATATGTGAATTAAATGATGCGATCCCGATTACTTAGATAACATGTAGGTGAATTATGTCATGCGATCATGTTTAGTTATTCATCATATCTTTGAATTATGTTATGCTATTCTATCCAGTTTAGATAGCCATCATATATGTGAAATTATGTCATGCTATCCGTTTTAGTTAAACAATATACATGTCAACTATTTCATGCCCTCTTTTTTCCACACTATCTATTGCATCTGTCTCTCATACAATGTATGTACATTCAACTATGTTTCCTGTTTATCAGCCATTTGAATTGGAGCGGGTGATGCCAGTATCTAGCGGACTAAAAACACGGTCTTCAAATAAAACAGTGCTACCTCTTGGTGGAGATAGCACCCTGGTTGTACATGCACAAGAACCAGCCCTACCACACATAACCCAAACTCTCGCAGATTGTACCCCTACTACGATGGACAGCGAACCAGCTTCACCCAATCTAACCCCAACCCCAACCGATAGTAACCTAGTTCCTGTTGACACAGCACCATCTCCACCATAAAGCTCCCAAACAAGAGCAGTTAGTAAGGCAGCTCCAGTGCCCAAAGGGCCAGTACTATCACGGTGAACCCCAACTCCACCAGTTAGTACGCCTATTCCTGTGGAGGAAGCACAACCAACTAGTCGTAGTTTAGCATCTATCGCATTTGATGTTGTTAAATCGTATGTGCGTATCTTCCCATCTTGGAAATATTATACTTAAGATGAAGGAAAATGCCAGTTGCAGGTGTTTGTCTAGGACTTATGTGTAAGTAATGTTATTCATGGCAATTACTTTGCTTCGTCCCATACATCCTACCTCCATTATGGTTATAATACAGCAAATTTTCCCATTTTTCTCTATACAGAAGGACCGATTTGGAAACTCAGGATGAGGTAACCTGTGCTAATACCTCTGCCATCTTCAAGAATGCTTGGTGGCAGTATCGGAATTACCTGAAGAAAACGTACTTCACCGGCAAAGAAACTCATCAAATTCCCTTACGTTCTCCTGAGACACATTTACTGGATGATGACTGGGAACACCTTGTTCTATACTGGTCCCGAACCAAGAATGCGGTAAGGTCTATGAGCTCATTTTCTATTTTTAAGTATTATATTCTTGCGTCTTACTGCACTCTGTTCATGTAGAACAAGTGCCTAAACCTGAAGAACAACTGTTCTAATTTAAGATTCCATTGCTACCATAGGACATAGATATATGTTTGTTTGATGCTTTTATTATGTACTAGTACTTGGCAATAGAAGACTTGGTAGTTTAATCCTGTCCACCTTACTAATGAACTGGTTCAGCGAAATGAGTTTCATATAGTAGTACATGCTAAACTTGTTATGTGTCTGCTTGTTTCTTCTTTTAGAATGCTGACAGAATATTGGGGAAGAGTTCCTTATTAAGCAACGGTAAATGAAGTAATGCAGATAAGGTTCAGGATAGTGAAACATCCTGTCTTGGTTTATTGTTGGAGTTACTGGCCACTACTGCTTCCACAAGCTATTCAAACTCACTGTCTGGATCAGTTCGGTTTCTTGAGTCTCAACTACAAGCTGAAAGACATCGATCAGTTGTGCTGCGACAAGAAGCGGAAGGACTGCGGAAGTCCCAGGAGCATTCAGATGCATACTTTCTGGTGCAACAGCAAGCATTGGAGGATTTTAGCGCCAAACAGGACAAAGCTAATCAGCTTGCTAAGCTTATTGCCAGCATGGTGGATACCCAGGATAACGTTTCTTGAGCTCTTCTGAAGTTGTTTCAGTTATGCTCTTGTTTTGCTACCGCGTTTATTTGCACTGGTGGCCAATTTTGACGGCTAGTGTATATGATATTCTACTTTGTTCCCTATATTTGCACTGGTGCCGGACTTTGATGCCCAGTGGATGTAATATGTGTAATAGCCGTGATAGCCTAGCGTTAGTTGCTTGCTTATTTATTTCCTTGTTGTCTTGTTTATTTGTTTGCTTGTAGTCATTGCAGTTCTTGTTCCGTGGTTAACTCTGGCTGCAATAACCTATTTTTTAAAACTAGGCCACAATAACCATGGGCTAATATTTACTGTAGTGACACTTGGCCTCCTACGGGCTGTAGAAATAGTGGGCCTTCTACGGGCCGTAGAAACAGTAGGCCTTCTACGGACCGTAGAAACAATGGGCCTTCTACGGGTCGTATCATCAATGGGCCTTATACGGGCCGTATGATCGATTGGCCAAACATAGGCCAATAACAGGCCACATTATGGCCATAAACGGTCTAGAGTTTGAATCGTCCGTTCATGGGCTGACCGTAACGGGCCATCGTTAATAGGTCGTATTTGATGATGCTATGAAAACGGCCCAACGTATTAACGGACCACAAACGGGCCGACTGTAACCACGGGCTGAATTTGGCCCACAAGCAGAAAATGACAGTAACGGGCCGTAAGTAAACGAATGCTGGAAATGAGCCCAAGAATAAATGGGCTCTGAGAAGGCCGAAAGATAAACATGGGCTGGAAACGGCCCAACAGAATAACGGGCCGTTAATGGGTATAAAGTGATACACTGTTCATTACGGGCCAGTTTCACCACGGGCCGTTAATGGGTGTAAAGTGATACACTGTTCATTACGGGCCAGTTTCACCACGGGCCGTTAATAGGCCAAGAGTTACATAGGGCCTCATATGGGCCGAAAGACGTCATGGGCCATACATGGGCCAGAAGTGAAAACGGGCTGGAGTCATATTGGATGGCCCAGATGACGCTACTGGGCCTAATTCGGATAGGGCATAACAGGCCTTGGGTTAGCGGGCTGTAAATGGGCTATATTCGAACAGGTCGTTATCAGACTTTCGATGGGCCGGCCCGCCAGCTTTTGACCAAGTCAAACGGGCCAGCCTTTACACATGAATGGGCCTCTGTTGGGCCGTGCCACGTGTAGACGTATCATAGGAGCCTATCTGACCCACTGACGAGCTGACACATGTTTCGTCCGGCCAATAAGAATTTTACACGTGGAAATTTCCCATTGGTCGGGGCTGTTAACGGGTTATCGGATCCAAAACCCGACCCGATAGCTTAACGGCGTTCCGTTACAACGGATGCCACGTGTCGGTCACCCTTGACGAAAGCACTTCTGTGACGTGCAATTTATCGTCATGGAAGTGGACACTTCCGTGATGATAATTTTGGTAATGTCATGGAACACTTCTACGACAGCACAGGTATAACTATCTTGATTCTGTCATAAATTTGTCATAGATGTACATGCATGACAAAAAAGCGACCTGCTGTGACAAACACGTATCATCACGGAAGTGTATTTTTCTTGTAGTGTTGATTCGGCTCGTCCACACTCGGTCCTTCTGTTCTTGATGTGTGACAAGAGCCTCCATGGATGCGGCATTCGGAGAATGTGAAATTTGATGTATTACGATAATAGGATTATTGTTGATTAAACCTCTTTGTGTTTTTTGAAATTAAAGCAATAGAATATGAAATTTGAGTATGGCGGTTGTTCAACCAAAAATAATCTGCCGAGCAATAATAAAATGAAGAATGGCTTTCCGGACATTCCTCGCGGTGGTGGTGGCCACAGTGGCATCGCGAAGCATCGGGTGGCGATTGCGGGGACCACAACATCTCGGAGCGGTAGGTGGCGGTGGCGGCCCTGGGCTAGTGAGTGGGCGGAGATGCCCCTCACAGCCGACATCTGGATCTGCTCCATTCAGTTTTTCCGAGCTTCCAGGTCATTCCTCGTGACATAGGTGGTGACCTACCCATCGATGTCACCCTTCTTCTACCATGGTGAGCGACCTTGACCCCCCCCCCCAAACAGTGACATCAGCCTAAACTACATGGTTTGGAAGCTTAAACTACATGGCCGATATCCACAGAGATTTGATCTTCGACGGGTTCGAGCCCCGACCGAGTGTGCCGCACTGCCATCACGGGCAAGATCTAGCTCTACCGTCGGACGGTGCCCTGGAGGCCGCACCCGCGTCCGCCCCGACCCTTAATTCGGAGCCAACTGCGCAGACCGAGGGCGGGTGGCTAGACCCCCGCTGCGGATGCCGCAGCCACAACGGCGATCGATCCGAACACCAACCTTATCCTTCGCAAGGCCCGTGACTCCACACTACCAGATTCTTTTCCGGACTCCGAACCCTCCGCGCTCTTGCCAATCGAATCTGATTGGGCGCCAATCATGGAGTTCACCGCCGCGGATATCTTTCAGCACTCGCCTTTTGGCGACATATTGAATTCACTAAGGTCTCTCTCTTTTTCAGGAGAGTCTTGGCCGGATTATGACCGGCAGGATTGGGATGCGGACGACGAAGAAATTCGACGCCCACCCACCACCCACTTCATAGCCACTGTCGACGATTCAACCGACGTGCTCGACTTCGACTCCGAAGATATCGACGTGATGGACGACGATGCAGGAGACGAACAGGAACCAGCGCCTATAGGATACTGGACAGCCACCTCATCCCATGATGTATACATGGTGGACACACCCAAAGGAAACAATGACGAGGAACGAGAGGACGCAACAAAGGATCGTTCCTTCGAAAAGCAGTCAAAGCGGCGGCGTAAGCGCCGCTCCAAACCCCGCCTCGACAGAGAGAGCGGCCATACAGACCCAGCCACAGAGCATGGCGAGCCGGCGGACGACGAACATGGCATCAAGCAACCGTCCGAACAAGGAAACTTAGATAACCAAATCGAACAAACCATCACCGGCAAAGATAACAGTCCGGATGACCTCACGCCGGACGAGTTCCTGGAACAAAAGAACCTCCACAGAAGGCTCATCGTCACCGCGTGTAGCCTGAAAAAGTAGAAGCGGAAGCTCAAGACTGCGGAACATGCACTTAGAATCAGACGGAGCAAAGTACTCAACACAGCCGACAAATATGGCGGCAGTCGCCACACAAAGAGCTACGCGAAGCGAAAGCTACTGCCCGAATTTGATGAGGAGGCCTTAGAGCCCCCGCAATCAAAAAACAAAGCAACCATCCGGTCAGATAGACGACCTCATGGCCAACAAAGAGCGGCAAACGATACCGCACACAAGCCAGCACGTGATCCACATGAGGATCCGCGTCAAAAAGATGGCCCAGCCAGATCTATCTACGGGCCAAGAAAGCAAGCTCTAGCAAGCAATGCAACACTGCATCTATCCGAACACCACGGCACACCCAAATACAGGGGTGCTGCACACCCCCTATGTTTCACCGACGAGGTGCTGGACCATGAATTCCCAGCGGGATTCAAACCCGTAAACATAGAGGCATATGACGGACCTACAGACCCGGGGGTCTGGATTGAGGATTATATCCTCCATATCCACATGGCTCGAGGAGATGACCTCCACGCCATCAAATACTTACCCCTCAAGCTCAAAGGGCCAGCCTGGCATTGGCTTAAAGGCCTTCCAGAAAACACCATTGGAAGTTGGGAAGAGCTCGAGGATGCTTTTCGGGCAAACTTCCAAGGGACTTATGTCCGACCACCGGACGCAGACGATTTAAGTCACATAACTCAACAACCCGGAGAGTCGATTGTCCGGACGCCGAAGCCTTAGCGGCTTGCATACATAGCGTTCGGGACGAATGGCTCGCCAGACACCTCGGCCAAGAAAAGCCAAGAACAATGGCCGCATTGACAAGCCTCATGACCCGCTTTTGTGCGGGCGAGGACAGCTGGTTGGCAAGACGCAGCACCAACGACCCAAGTACGTCCGAAGTCAGGGACGGAAACGGGAATCCACGACGCAGCAAAGACCAGCGCCGAAATAAGGGAATCAGTCCGAAGAGCACGGCAGTTAACGCCGGATTTAAAAGCTCTAAGCAAAAGCTGCCCCTCAATGATAATAGGGACGAACTATCTAACCTAAATAAAATCCTAGACAAGATATGTCAAATCCACAGCACCCCTGGGAAGCCCGCAAACCATACCCACAGAGAATGTTGGGTCTTCAAGCAATCCTGCAAACTCAACGTCGAACACAAGGGGCTGGAAATACCAAGTGAAGACGATGATGAACCCCACAAACAAAGCACTGGGGAACAAAAGAAATTCCCACAAGAAGTCAAAACAAGAAGTCAAAACAGTAAACGTATTGTACGTGACAAAGGGAAGAAACAAAGTGGCGCTCACAGAGACACGTGCCATGCGGCCTATCACAAAGGAGTTTCGCCACTGGTTGTCAAAACCGATCACCTTTGACCATCGTGACTACTCCGAATGAATCCGGCACGCAGGCTGGGCTGCATTGGTATTAGACCCGATAATCGACGGATACCATTTCACGCGAGTCTTGATGGACGGCGGATGCAGTCTAAACCTGATATATCAGGACACAGTCCGCAAAATGGGGATAGATCCAACAAACATTAGCTATAGCAATATTTCCCATAAAGGAATAACGCCAGGCCTAGGGGCTCATTGCACGGGCTCCCTCCTACTAGAAGTTACGATCGGTTCACCCGATAACTTCCATAGCGAAAAGCTGACCTTCCACATCACTCCATTTCAAAGTGGTTATGAAGCACTACTGGGACGCGACGCTTTCGCTCGCTTTAACGCAATACCATACTATGCGTCTCTCACGCTTAAGATGCCCGGTCCACAAGGCATCACTCAGTAAAGGGAAACATTGAGCGTTCCCTGCGCGCGGAAGACTGTGCGGCTGCCTGGACAGCCTCACACTAAAACTGCCCCACCAACCAGAGCGCCTAATAGGTCGTTAAGACCACGGACACGGCTGGACGAGTCCGGCGTAACTATATAATTACTAATGGTTTGATGGTTATACATCCCTACACAAGGGGCTCCGTGCAAGCAGCAACAAAACTCAATTCTAAAATTATACTTCGTTTATTTATTATAACATACATTTTTGCCCGACAACTTCTCAACTAAGTTCCTCTCTTTTACAGATGAACACCATGCTACACCCGTCCAGGACACGGCACAACGGAGACACAGGCGCAGACGTGCAGCAGGGACCCATTCCAAGTATTCTCTTTAGATTAAGACCCTGCGTAAACCTTTTTTACTGTCTCTCGTTGATACATATCTCCCGGATTCTCCGTACAACCGAGAAGGGGGCTGACGTCTTGGCATGTGGCCACGTCAGAATATTGCACGTACCTGGACACAATGGGCTTATTACAAAGGGCACTGTTCAGCCCGTTTACAATCATAAAGACCGAATACCTTAGGGAGTGTTCGGCGTCGAATGTTGGGTTTGCCCGGCTCCTGTGTTTTGCTGCCTTATGTTCCGCTCTATCGGCTAAGGCGAGCACCAGGAGAACTACTGTGATTGTGCCCCGGTTCAGCCAGGCGAGCACCTCAGTAGAGAAAGCGAAAACTGACTGTCATGATGTAGCGCGAGACTGGTCAACCACTTGAGGACCTATCGGAATCTTCGTGATTCCTCCGCATTGACGAAGGGCCTTTTCCCGGCCAGACACACACGGGCCCCGAATTCGGGCGAGCGCGGCGCCACCAGGGGCTATATAGTAGCTCCACTGTCAAGCTCCTATGGCTAAGTGAAAGTGATAAAGCATTATAGTCCGGTTGCCTAGTTCGCTGCGCTACCACCTCCTTAATGGACCAAGACGTTGGATCAAGTGTGATGATGCGCCTTCTGCGAACACCTCCGCATTATATGCGTGGGGGACTGAAGCCAACGACTGCCATCTTTCAGGTTATATGTACATATACGTAAACGGCCGCACAAGAGGTATTATAATTCTTGCAGGCACAAGTATAAAAAGCTTCTACATTTCAGCAAAATATTGTTTTCAATAAGAATACATGTTATTTGAACATAATATCCTTCGAGCACTGTGTCTCTATTAAATGAGCGCCCTCTAGGACTTCTTAAAAGTAGTGCTCGGCAGGTACTCGGCTTTCGCCCGAATCTCGGGCTGCAATAGCGAGGGCTTCCATCTCCGCCCAGTATGTCTTGACACGGGCAACGGCCATACGCGCACCCTCCACGCACGCTGACCTCTTCATCGCGTTGATATACGGCACCGCACCAAGGAACTGCTGCACCAAGCTAAAATAATTGTTCGGCTTTGGCCTTTTCGGCCACAGATGATCCACGACATACCTCATGGCAAGTCCGGACAACCTATTGAGCTCGGCCCATTCGTCCAAACGATCGGTCAATGGAAGCGGACGCTCTGGATTGTGGAACTGTGACTAGAACAACTTTTCCACTTCGCGGTCCTTTTGATCTCGGAAGTGTTCGACCGCATCAGCAGCGCTTGCCGCTAAATCCAGATACGTGTCCGCCAAACTCCACATCCGGTCTAACGGAGCATATTGAGGATCCCCGCCTGACGCAGCTCCTCCTTCATCGCTTTCATCGCAGAACGAGCATCCTTGGCTGTCGTTGTGGCCTTCTCCAGGTCTGTCCGCTCCACCCGGTCTTCCTTTTCAAGAAGCTTACAGCGATCAGCTGCGTTCTTCAACTTCACAGCCATCTTGGCCATTTTCTCCTTTCTTCGACAGTGAGCAGCCTGTTCGGCTTTTAGCTCTTCAACTGCCTTTAAGGCAGCCGCGTCGCTTTTCCTGGCCTGTTCTTTAGCCCGGGCAAGCTCTGCCCGAAGTTTCTCCATGGCGGCAGCCCCATCTACGTGAAGCACACCCGTTATAAGATATTGGCATCAAGCTCCTCTTACCAGGCGCGTCCGGAGAAATTACATACCTTGTGCCTCGTCAAGGCGCTTGTTGACAAGCGCGATGTCGGCATCGGCCATGTCAAGTTGCCGCGTTAGCTCGGCAAATTCATCAGTCCGGATGGCCACCGGACACTTCGCCACCTGCATATGAAGGCGGCAAAATTATACTTGGGATTATGATCCTCCGTGTGTCGTCATCCTCGACAACACCTAGAGTCTCAGGGGCTACTATCTACACAGGGCGCATCGTAAAAGTATGCGGCATTGTCCAAAAAAGGTGCTTCATTTCACGTACCTCAAAGCCCGTCAGTACACTACTAGAAAAAGGGCTACTAATGGCGCACCTAATTTGGCCATTAATGGCGCATTAGTGGTGCGCCATTACTAGCACGCCATTAGTAATTTTTACTAATGGCGCACCACTGGTGCGCCATTAGTATCTGGTATACTAATGGCGCACCACTGGTGCGCCATTAGTATAGGCCACGGTGCGCCATTAGTATGCCTCCCAGGGGTCATGTATACCCAGGTGCTTTGGCATACTAATGGCGCACCGCAACAAGATGCGCCATTAGTAACTTCGGCATACTAATGGCGCACTGTTTAATGATGCGCCATTAGTATCCTCGTTTTTTTGAATCTGGATCTGGATCGTGATTTTTTTCCCATTTTTTGCTCGTTTTTTTTTTGCTCATTTTTTGGCACGACATTATTTCAAATTTTGTTCCTGTTTTTGGATCTTGTACGTTCTTTTGCCGTGTTCTTTTGCCGGAGAGGAGTTCGCCGGAGAGGAGTTTGCCGGAGAGGAGGAGTAGGAGGTCACCGGAGAGGCGCTCGCCTACATCGCCGGAGAGGAGGAGGAGGAGGTCGCCGGAGAGGAGTTCACCGGAGCATCGGAGAGGAGGAAGGAGAAACCATGAGGGGATGGGAGGAGAGGAGGGAGGAGGAGCTCACCGGATAGGAGGGAGGAGGAGCTCACCAGAGAGGAGGGAGGAGGAGCTCACCGGAGAGGAGGGAGGAGGAGCTCATCGGAGAGGAGGGAGGAGGAGCTCACCGAAGAGGAGTGAGGAGGAGGTCGCCGGAGAGGAGGAGGAGGTCGCCGGAGAGGAGGAGGGTAGTATGGTGGAGGAGAGAAGGAAAGATGGAGTGGAGGAGAGGAGGAGATGGAGTGTGGGAGAGGTGGAATGAAGAGATAAGGAGGAGAGGACCACGCCCAGCCATATATACGGCATACTAATGGCGCACCGCGGGCAGGTGCGCCATTAGTAATTTTTTTTTATTTTTTTGATTTATTTTGAATTTTTAAGGCGGGAAGATACTAATGGCGCACCATGGGCAGGTGCGCCATTAGTAACTTTTTTTTTATTTTTTTTGACTTATTTTGAATTTTGAAGGCGGGAAGATACTAATGGCGCACCATGGGTAGGTGCGCCATTAGTAAGTTTGAATTTTTTTGAATTTTTTGCCTATCCAGATCTTAAAAGCCCCGTATCTTTTTTTCTGTTAGGTTTTTGATGATTTTTCATATAAAAAACTTTTCCATCCGAGTTCGTATGCAAAAGTTACGCCCACTTTTACAAATTCTCGAGAGATTTTGCAAAAAAGTCGAAAATTCATGTTTGTAAATTTTCCCAACAACTAGACCACATATCACATGGAAAACTTATTTTATTTTATTTTTTTGACATTTCCATCATTTTCTTTTATTTTTTTTTAAAACTGAAAAGGCGATCCACGGGGGGGGGGGGGGGTGTGCAGTAATGGCCAAGTTACTAATGGCGCACCGTGGGAGTGGTGCGCCATTAGTAGTTGAACTACTAATGGCGCACCACTCCCACGGTGCGCCATTAGTATTTTTTGAAAATAAAATTTAGAAAAAATAAAAACAAAATTTGAAAAAAAATTACTAATGGCGCACCGTGGAGAAACCCTCCGTGACGACACCTCGGGGTCGCCCGCCTCATGAGGCGGTATGGCAAGGGGAGGCGTTTCACTCTCCATCATCTCCGAAAGAAGATCCCCCGAAGACGAGCTCTGCTGAGAAGGGCTAAGATCCGACCTACAAGGTAATTTTTCGGTTATTTCCCTCAGAAGTAAAGCAAGGATTTCTCTCATTATTAAACACCCTTTCTACTTACGGCTCGGTGGAGGGCTGATCCTCTTGAGGGCACTGTACGGCCGGGGTATTGTTAGGGAACGTAGTAATTTCAAAAAAATTCCTACGGACACTCAAGATCATGGTGATGCATAGCAACGAGAGGGAAGAGTGTTGTCCACGTACCCTCGTAGACCAAAAGCGGAAGCGTTATATCAACGCGGTTGATGTAGTCGTATGTCTTCACAATCCGACCGATCCAAGCACCGTTTCTCTGGCACCTCCGAGTTCTTGGAACACGTTCAGCTCGATGACGATCCCCGGGCTCGGATCCAGCAAAGCATCGGGGAGGAGTTCCGTCAGCACGACGGCGTGGTGACGATCTTGATGTTCTACTGTCGTAGGGCTTCGCCTAAGCACCGCTACAATATGACCGAGGTGGAATATGGTGGAGGGGGGCACCGCACACGGCTAAGGAACAATCACGAAGATCAACTTGTGTGTCTAGAGGTGCCCCCATGCCCCCGTATATAAAGGAGCAAGGGGGGAGGCCGGCCAGCCCTTGTGGGCACGCCAGGGAGGAGGAATCCTCCTCCTAGTAGGAGTAGGACTCCCCTCTTTCCTACTCCTACTAGGAGGGGGAAAGGAAGGGGGAGAGGCAGAAGGAAAGGGGGGCGCCGCCCCCCCTCTCCTAGTCCAATTCGGACCAGAGGGGGAGGGGGCGTGCGGTCCACCCTCCGGCACTCCGGTTTTCTCCGAAAACTCCCGAAACATTTCCGGTGTCCGAATATAGCCGTCCAATATATCGATCTTTATGTCTCGACCATTTCGAGACTCCTCATCATGTCCGTGATCACATCCGGGACTCCGAACAAACTTCGGTACATCAAAATGCATAAACTCATAATGAAACTATCATCGTAACGTTAAGCGTGCGGACCCTACGGTTCGAGGACAATGTAGACATGACCGAGACACGTCTCCGGTCAATAACCCATAGCGGAACCTGGATGCTCATATTGGCTCCTACATATTCTACGAAGATCTTTATCGGTCAGACCGCATAACAACATACGTTGTTCCCTTTGTCATCGGTATGTTACTTGCCCAAGATTCGATAGTCGGTATCTCAATACCTAGTTCAATCTCGTTACCGACAAGTCTCTTTACTTGTTCCGTAATACATCATCTCGCAACTAACTCATTAGTTGCAATGCTTGCAAGGCTTATGTGATGTACATTACCGAGAGGGCCCAGAGATACCTCTCCGACAATCGGAGTGACAAATCCTAATCTCGAAATACGCCAACCCAGCATGTACCTTTGGAGACACGTGTAGAGCTCCTTTATAATCACCCAGTTATGTTGTGACGTTTGGTAGCACAGAAAGTGTTCCTCCGGCAAACGGGAGTTGCATAATCTCATAGTCATAGGAACATGTATAAGTCATGAAGAAAGCAATAGCAACATACTAAACGATCGGGTGCTAAGCTAATGGAATGGGTCATGTCAATCAGATCATTCACCTAATGATGTGATCCCGTTAATCAAATAACAACTCTTTGTCAATGGTTAGGAAACATAACCATCTTTGATTAACGAGCTAGTCAGGTAGAGGCATACTAGTGACACTCTGTTTGTCTATGTATTCACACATGTATTATGTTTCAGGTTAATACAATTCTAGCGTGAATAATAAACATTTATCATGAAATAAGGAAATAAATAATAACTTCATTATTGCCTCTAGGGAATATTTCCTTCAATCTCCCACTTGCACTAGAGTCAATAATCTAGATTACACAGTAATGATTCTAACACCCATGGAGTCTTGGTGCTGATCATGTTTTGCTCGTGGAAGAGGCTTAGTCAACGGCTCTGCTACATTTAGATCCGTATGTATCTTGCAAATTTCTATGTCTCCCACCTGGATTAGATCCCGGATGGAATTGAAGCGTCTCTTGATGTGCTTGGTTCTCTTGTGAAATGTGGATTCCTTTGCCAAGGCAATTGCACCAGTATTGTCACAAAAGATTTTCATTGGACCCGATGCACTAGGTATGACACCTAGATCGGATATGAACTCCTTCATCCAGACTCCTTCGTTTGCTGCTTCCGAAGCAGCTATGTACTCCGCTTCACATGTAGATCCCGCCACAACGCTTTGTTTAGAACTGTACCAACTGACAGCTCCACCGTTTAAAGTAAACACGTATCCGGTTTGCGATTTAGAATCGTCCGGATCAGTGTCAAAGCTTACATCAACGTAACCATTTACGATGAGCTCTTTGTCACCTCCATACACGATAAACATATCCTTAGTCCTTTTCAGGTATTTCAGGATGTTCTTGACCGCTGTCCAGTGATCAACTCCTGGATTACTTTGGTACCTCCCTGCTAGACTTATAGCAAGACACACATCAGGTCTGGTACACAGCATTGCATACATGTTAGAGCCTATGGCTGAAGCATAGGGAACATCTTTCATTTTCTCTCTATCTTTTGAAGTGGTCGGACATTGAGTCTTACTCAACTTCACACCTTGCAACACAGGAAAGAATCCTTTCTTAGCCTGATCCATTTTGAACTTCTTCAAAAATTTGTCAAGGTAAGTGCTTTGTGAAAGTCCAATTAAGCGTTTTGATCTATCTCTATAGATCTTAATGCCCAATATGTAAGCACCTTCACCGAGGTCTTTCATTGAAAAAATCTTATTCAAGTATCCCTTTATGCTATCCAGAAATTCTATATCATTTCCGATTAGTAATATGTCATCTACATATAATATCAGAAATGCTACAGAGCTCCCACTCACTTTCTTGTAAATACAGGCTTCTCCAAAACTCTCTACAAACCCAAATGCTTTGATCACACTATCAAAGCGTTTATTCCAACTCCGAGAGGCTTGCACCAGTCCATAAATGGATCGCTGGAGCTTGCACACTTTGTTAGCTCCCTTTGGATCGACAAAACCTTCTGGTTGCACCATATACAACTCTTCTTCTAGAAATCCATTCAGGAATGCAGTTTTGACATCCATCTGCCAAATTTCATAAGCAAAAAATGCGGCAATTGCTAACATGATTCGGACAGACTTAAGCATCGCTACGGGTGAGTGGGTCTCATCGTAGTCAATCCCTTGAACTTGTCGAAAACCTTTTGCGACAAGTCGAGCTTCGTAGACAGTAACATTACCGTCAGCGTCAGTCTTCTTCTTGAAGATCCATTTATTCTCAATTGATTGACGATCATCGGGCAAGTCAACCAAAGGCCACACTTTGTTCTCATACATGGATCCCATCTCAGATTTCATGGCTTCAAGCCATTTTGCGGAATCTGGGCTCACCATCGCTTCTTCAAAGTTCTTAGGTTCATCATGATCTAGTAGCATGACTTCCAGAACAGGATTGCCGTACCACTCTAGTGCGTATCTTACTCTGGTTGATCTACGAGGCTCAGTAGTAACTTGATCTGAAGTTTCATGATCATCATCATCAACTTCCTCACTATTTGGTGTAGGTGTCGCATAAACCGGTTTCTGTGATGAACTACTTTCCAATAAGGGAGCAGGTACAGTTACCTCATCAAGTTCCACTTTCCTCTCACTCACTTCTTTCGGGAGAAACTCCTTCTCTAGAAAGATTCTGAATTTGGCAACAAAAGTCTTGCCTTCGGATCTGTGATAGAAGGTGTATCCAACAGTCTCCTTTGGATATCCTATGAAGACACATTTCTCCGATTTGGGTTCGAGCTTATCAGGTTGAAGTTTTTTCACATAAGCATCGTAGCCCCAAACTTTAAGAAACGACAACTTTGGTTTCTTGCCAAACCACAGTTCATAAGGTGTTGTCTCAACGGATTTCGATGGTGTCCTATTTAACGTGAATGCGGCCGTCTCCAAAGCATAACCCCAAAACGATAGCGGTAAATCTGTAAGAGACATCATAGATCGTACCATATCAAGTAAAGTACGATTACGATGTTCGGACACACCATTACGTTGTGGTGTTCCAGGTGGCGTGAGTCGTGAAACTATTCCGCATTGTTTCAAATGTACACCAAACTCGTAACTCAAATATTCTCCTCCACGATTAGATCGCAGAAACTTTATTTTCTTGTTACGATGATTTTCAACTTCACTCTGAAATTCTTTGAACTTTTCAAATGTTTCGAACTTATGTTTCATTAAGTAGATATACCCATATCTGCTTAAGTCATCTGTGAAGGTGAGAAAATAACGATATCCGCCACGAGCCTCAACATTCATCGGACCACATACATCTGTATGTATGATTTCCAACAAATCTGTTGCTCTCTCCATAGTACCGGAGAATGGCATTTTAGTCATCTTGCCCATGAGGCACGGTTCGCAAGTACCAAGTGATTCATAATCAAGTGGTTCCAAAAGTCCATCAGTATGGAGTTTCTTCATGCGCTTTACACCGATATGACCTAAACGGCAGTGCCACAAATAAGTTGCACTATCATTATCAACTCTGCATCTTTTGGCTTCAACATTATGAATATGTGTGTCACTACTATCGAGATTCAATAAGAATAGACCACTCTTGAAGGGTGCATGACCATAAAAGATATTACTCATATAAATAGAACAACCATTATTCTCTGATTTAAATGAATAACCGTCTCGCATCAAAAAAGATCCAGATATAATGCTCATGCTCAACGCTGGCACCAAATAACAATTATTTAGGTCTAATACTAATCCCGAAGGTAGATGTAGAGGTAGCGTGCCGACCGCGATCACATCGACTTTGGAACCATTTCCCACGCGCATCGTCACCTCGTCCTTAGCCAATCTTCACTTAATCCGTAGTCCCTGTTTCGAGTTGCAAATATTAGCAACAGAACCAGTATCAAATACCCAGGTGCTACTCCGAGCATTAGTAAGGTACACATCAATAACATGTATATCACATATACCTTTGTTTACTTTGCCATCCTTCTTATCCGCCAAATACTTGGGGCAGTTCCGCTTCCAGTGACCAGTCTGCTTGCAGTAGAAGCACTCAGTTTCAGGCTTAGGTCCAGATTTGGGTTTCTTCTCCTAAGCAGCAACTTGCTTGTTGTTCTTCTTGAAGTTCCCTTTCTTCTTCCCTTTGCCCCTTTTCTTGAAACCAGTGGTCTTATTGACCATCAACACTTGACACTCCTTCTTGATTTCTACCTCCGCAGCTTGTAGCATTGCGAAGAGCTCGGGAATTGTCTTATCCATCCCTTGCATGTTATAGTTCATCACGAAGCTCTTGTAGCTAGGTGGAAGTGATTGGAGAATTTTGTCAATGACGCAATCATCCGGAAGATTAACTCCCAATTGAATCAAGTGATTATTATACCCAAACATTTTGAGTATATGCTCACTGACAGAACTGTTCTCCTCCATCTTGCAGCTATAGAACTTATTGGAGACTTCATATCTCTCAATTCGGGAATTTGCTTGAAATATTAACTCCAACTCCTGGGACATCTCATATACTCCAGAGCCGTAAAGCATGGCACATTGAACTATCGAGTAGTAATCAGCTTTGCTCTGCCAGACGTTCTTAACATCGTCAGTTGCATCAGTAGCAGGCCTGGCACCTAGCGGTGCTTCCAGGACGTAACTCTTCTGTGCAGCAATGAGGATAATCCTCAAGTTACGGACCCAGTCCGTGTAATTGATACCATCATCTTCCAACTTTGCTTTCTCAAGGAACGCATTAAAATTCAACGGAACAACAGCACGGGCATCTATCTACCATCAAACATAAACAAGCAAGATACTATCAGGGACTAAGTTCATGATAAATTTAAGTTCAATTAATCATATTAATAAAGAACTCCCACTTAGATAGATATCCCTCTAATCCTCTAAGTGATCACGTGATCCATATCAACCAAACCATGTCCGATCATCACGTGAGATGGAGTAGTTTCAATGGTGAACATCATTATGTTGATCATATCTACCATATGACTCACGCTCGACCTTTCAGTCTCCGTGTTCCGAGGCCATATCTGTTATATGCTAGGCTCGTCGAGTAAAACCTTAGTATTCCGCGTGTGCAACTGTTTTGCACCCGTTGTATTTGAACGTAGAGCCTATCACACCCGATCATCACGTGGTGTCTCAGCACGAAGAACTTTCGCAACGGTGCATACTCAAGGAGAACACTTTTACTATGATAATTTAGTGAGAGATCATCTTATAATGCTACCGTCAATCCAAGCAAGATAAGATGCATAAAAGATAAACATCACATGCAATCAATATAAGTGATATGATATGGCCATCATCATCTGGTGCTTGTGATCTCCATCTTCGAAGCACCCTCATGATCACCATCGTCACCGGCGCGACACCTTGATCACCATCGTAGCATCGTTGTCGTCTCGCCAATCTTATGCTTCTACGACTATCGCTACCGCTTAGTGATAAAGTAAAGCATTACAGGGCGATTGCATTGCATACAATAAAGCGACAACCATATGGCTCCTGCCAGTTGCCGATAACTCGGTTACAAAACATGATCATCTCATACAATAAAATTTAGCATCATGTGTTGACAATATCACATCACAACATGCCCTGCAAAAACAAGTTAGACGTCCTCTACTTTGTTGTTGCAAGTTTTACGTTGCTGCTACGGGCTTAGCAAGAACCAATCTTACCTACGCATAAAAACTACAACGATAGTTTGTCAAGTTGGTGTTGTTTTAACCTTCGCAAGGACCGGGCGTAGCCACACTCGGTTCTAGTAAAGTTGGGGAAACTGACACCCGCCAGCCACCTGTGTGCAAAGCACGACGGTAGAACCAGTCTCGCGTAAGCGTACGCGTAATGTCGGTCCGGGCCGCTTCATCCAACAATACCGCCGAACCAAAGTATGACAAGCTGGTAAGCAGTATGACTTATATCGCCCACAACTCACTTGTGTTCTACTCGTGCATATAACATCAACACATAAAACCTAGGCTCGGATGCCACTGTTAGGGAACGTAGTAATTTCAAAAAAATTCCTACGCACACTCAAGATCATGGTGATGCATAGCAACGAGAGGGGAGAGTGTTGTCCACGTACCCTCGTAGACCGAAATCGAAAGCGTTATATCAACGCGGTTGATGTAGTCATATGTCTTCACGATCCGACCGATCCAAGCACCGTTACTCCGGCACCTCCGAGTTCTTGGCACACGTTCAGCTCGATGACGATCCCCGGGCTCCAATCCAGCAAAACGTCGGGGAGGAGTTCCATCAGCACGACGGCGTGGTGATGATCTTGATGTTCTACTGTTGCAGGGCTTTGCCTAAGCACGGCTACAATATGATCGAGGTGGAATATGGTGGAGGGGGGCACCGCACACGGCTAAGGAACGATCACGAAGATCAACTTGTGTGTCTAGAGGTGCCCCCCTGCCCCCGTATATAAAGGAGCAAGGGGGGAGGCCGGATGGCCCTTGTGGGCGCGCCAGGGAGGAGGAATCCTCCTCCTAGTAGGAGTAGGACTCCAATTCGGACCAGAGGGAGAGGGGGCGCGCGGCCCACCCTGGCCGCCCCTCTCTCTCTCTCCACTAAGGCCCACTAGGCCCATTAGTTCTCCCAGGGGGTTCCGGTAACCCTCCGACACTCCGGTTTTCTCCGAAAACTCCCAGAACATTTCCGGTGTCCCAATATAGCCGTCCAATATATCGATCTTTATGTCTCAACCATTTAGAGACTCCTCGTCATGTCCGTGATCACATCCGAGACTCCGAACAAACTTTGGTACATCAAAATGCATAAACTCATAATGAAACTATCATCGAAACATTAAGCGTGCGGACCCTACGGTTCGAGAACAATGTAGACATGACCAAGACATGTCTCCAGTCAATAACCAATAGCTGAACCTGGATGCTCATATCGGCTCCTACATATTCTACGAAGATCTTTATCGGTCAGACCGCATAACAACATACGTTGTTCCCTTTGTCATCGGTATGTTACTTGCCCGAGATTCGATCGTCGGTATCTCAATACCTAGTTCAATCTCGTTACCGGCAAGTCTCTTTACTCGTTCCGTAATACATCATCTCGCAACTAACTCATTAGTTGCAATTCTTGCAAGGCTTATGTGAAGTGCATTACCGAGAGGGCCCAGAGATACCTCTCCGACAATCGGAGTGACAAATCCTAGTCTCGAAATACGCCAACCCAACATGTACCTTTGGAGACACCTGTAGAGCTCCTTTATAATCACCCAGTTACGTTGTGACGTTTGGTAGCACACAAAGTGTTCCTCCGGCAAACAGGAGTTGCATAATCTCATAGTCATAGGAACATGTATAAGTCATGAAGAAAGCAATAGCAACATACTAAACGATAGGGTGCTAAGCTAATGGAATGGGTCATGTCAATCAGATCATTCACCTAATGATGTGATCCTGTTAATCAAATAACAACTCTTTGTCAATGGTTAGGAAACATAACCATCTTTCATTAACGAGCTAGTCAGGTAGAGGCATACCAGTGACACTCTGTTTGTCTATGTATTCACACATGTATTATGTTTCCGGTTAATACAATTCTAGCATGAATAATAAACATTTATCATGAAATAAGGAAATAAATAATAACTTTATTATTGCCTCTAGGGCATATTTCCTTCAGGTATCTCCCGGCACAAGACCCTCAGGCGAAGACTTCTTCCCCCGCTTTGAGATCATTGTCTCCGGGTCTTCAGAGGCGGTCCTTTTCTTCCCCAGGGGAGAGGAATTTCTGATTCCTCCCTTCCGGACAACCTCCTCCGCGGAGGCAGTAGCTTCCTTGTTCCCCCCTTCGTTTTCTTCCAAAGGCACGATCTCCAGCATCCTGGTTAAAACGGGATCCGGTGAGGTCTCAGGAAGGGGGGCCGGACACCTGATTAACTTCGCCTTCGCTATCCACTCCTGTTTCAAAGAACAACTCTTTTAAAGGCGATGTTGTGATAAATAAACAGATGACGTGTCCGGGCAAAGGGCTACTTACTTGGGTATCCGGACGATTGCAGCTCAAGCATGCGTCCTCCGTAGAGTCCGGACACACTACCTGTGGTCCAAAGAATAATTTATACATCTCCGCGGGTGTCATGCCTAGAAAATGTTGGAGAGCTCGCGGTCACTCCGGATTGAACTCCCACAGGCGGAGGGGGCGACGTTTGCCGGGCAGGACTCGACAAATTAACATGACCTGCGTCACCACGACCAGACTGACGTCTCTCTCCAGGAGATCTCGAATGCGGCTCTGATGTAGGGGCACATCCTTTGCTGGCCCCCAATCCAGCCCCTCATTGACCCATGACGTTAGTCGGGGTGGGGGAACCGAGTGAAAAGGCGGCGGCGCCACCCACTTGGTACCCCTGGGAGCCGTGATATAAAACCACTCTTGTTGCCATAAGCTGGACTCCTCTTGGAAAAAGCCCTCGGGCCATGGAGCGTTGGCATCCTTGCTTATTACAGCGCCTCCGCACTCTGCGTGCTCGCCCTCGATCATCTTCGACTCTACTTTGAAGGTCTTAAGCCACAGTCCGAAGTGAGGAGTAATACGGAGGAAAGCTTCACACACAACAATGAACGATGAGATGTGGAGGATAGACTCCGGAGCTAAGTCTTGGAATTCCAGCCCATAATGGAACATGAGCCCCATCACGAAGGGATCCGGCGGGAAGCCTAGCCCTCGGAGGAAGTGGGACATGAACACGACGCTCTCACCAGGCTTGGGAGTGGGAATAATCTCCCCTTGAGCAGGTAGCCTATGCGGGATTTCGCTGGTCAAATACCTGGCTGTTGGAAATATGCCCTAGAGGCAATAATAAATTAGTTATTATTATTATATTTCCTTGTGCATGATAATCGTTTATTATCCATGGTAGAATTGTATTGATAGGAAACTCAGATACATGTGTGGATACATAGACTACAACATGTCCCTAGGAAGCCTCTAGTTAACTAGCTCGTTGATCAATAGATGGTTACGGTTTCCTAACCATGGACATTGGATGTCGTTGATAACGGGATCACATCATTAGGAGAATGATGTGATGGACAAGACCCAATCCTAAGCCTAGCACAAGATCGTGTAGTTCGTATGCTAAAGCTTTTCTAATGTCAAGTATCATTTCCTTAGACCATGAGATTGTGCAACTCCCGGATACCGTAGGAATGCTTTGGGTGTACCAAACGTCACAACGTAATTGGGTGGCTATAAAGGTGCACTACGGGTATCTCCGAAAGTGTCTGTTGGGTTGGCACGAATCGAGACTGGGATTTGTCACTCCGTGTGACGGAGAGGTATATCTGGGCCCACTCGGTAGGACATCATCATAATGTGCACAATGTGACCAAGGAGTTGATCACGGGATGATGTGTTACGGAACGAGTAAAGAGACTTGCTAGTAACGAGATTGAACAAGGTATCAGGATACCAACGATCGAATCTCGGGCAAGTATCATACCAGTAGACAAAGGGAATTGTATACACTAATAGAAAACCGGCCTTTTGTCCCGGTTCGTAAGGGCCTTTAGTCCCGGTTCCTGAACCAGGACTAAAGGGTCGTTACTAATACCCTCGCCCTTTAGTCTCGGTTCAAACAAGAACCGGGACAGATGGGCCTCCATGTGGCCTGTGCGTCGAGCCTAGGCAGGAGGGCCTTTGGTCCCGGTTGGTGGCACCAACCGGGACCAATAGACCTCCACGCGTCAGCATTTCTGTGGCTGGGGTTTTTGGTTTTTTTTGAAAGGGGGGGGTTGGGGGTTTTGGGGGGTTAATTTAGGTATTTCATATATTGTGTTAGATAGCTAATTAATAGAGAGAAGTGTCCTCTCTTATGTCCTTGCTTGGTCGACCCTACGTACTATACATACGTATAGAGAGGACTAGGCATGCTAACTAGCTAGTAAGAAAACGAAGGAAACAGAAGATCGTCATGAACATGCATACAGAGAGAAGTGATATCGACTACCTCTCCTTCTCCAAGAGATTGGTCGAACAACAGGTTCTCGTATATCTATCGTCCGACACTACCGGCTACATATATACAATAATTTTCTCTTAAAAATATAATCTCCTACATTATGGACGCATGGTCCACATAGTATTCTCCGTCTTCAGCGATCACGTGGTCAAGAAAGAATGCCGCCAATTCCTCTTGAATTGCTCGCATGCGATCTGGTTCTAGGAGTTCATCCCGCTGCTGAAACATCTAATTTGAACAAGGGGGTCAATACATATATATATATATATATATATATATATATATATATATATATATATATATATATGAATGAATGAAACTCAACACAAATGATGGTAATAAACAAAAATTGTGAATATTATTTCTTACGCATTTCATATTTTTGGTCAGAGTAGCCGCCCCGCTCACAGGTCGTGTGGCGGATGGACTCGCAAACGTAGTATCCACAGAAAGCATTCCCTTGTTCCTGCCACAACCACTTTACAAGAAATAGAGGTCAATCAAACAGATAAGCAAGAATGCCAGATGGTATTGATGAAACTAGCGCTTGAATCAATAGCTAGGAGATGCGCGGAACATGGTACTATAGTACTTACTTTCGGGTATCTAAATTCCAGCTCCTTCGGCAGTCCCGGGGATTTTGTGGTGAATTTTCTCCAAACCCTGCCAGACAAAAGAAAACAATTACTTGATATCAGGAAATGAACAAATTTGCTGATATGGTGGATAATGAACAATTTAACTTACTTGTCGAGGATTGTAGTAATGTCCGCATACTCCTGGGGATCTTTTCATCTCGAGTCCAAGACAGTTACTACTCCCTGCTCAAGCGTAATCTCCAGGAGAATATAGTGGAAACTGTGCACGCATGCATAACTCATCAATTACATTACTATAACCTGGACTAATATATAAGGGAAACCGAATATGCACAAGACAACACTCACTTGAAGTTGTAAGGAAAGAGTATTATATCTTTATGTTCATTTATTTTGAATGATCGTAGCAAGCTGGCCTCGGTTTCTGCGGCATGATGTTTAACCTGAACTGCATCTAATGCGCTCATAGTTGCCTTTCGGCGGAGACTTGGGTGGTTTTGCCAGGGCAGCCAGAGTGCGCTTTGCTTTCACCGGATCTACCTTTTTCTCCGGAGGTGGATGTCTCTTTGCTTTCAACCCTTGAAACCATTCATTCGCTTCGGTTCGCATGATCTTCGCGTTCTCCTCCGGGCTCATCTCGTATGGTAACTTCTCTGGAGTCTTTAGAGGAGGACCGAATCTGTATGTCCTCCCGCCTCTGGCTGTACTGCTAGACGCCGGTAGAGCAGACGGAGCAGCAGTCTTCTTTACTTGCTTACGAGGCGGAGGAGAAGGACTACCACGTGCAGGAGCAGCTGTCAGAGCGGCGGCGGGTCTCTTCCGCCCTTGCTGACGAGGCAGAGAAGGAGTAGGCTGGCTGCTCGGGCGCGCCGGCGCAGACGGAGAAGGAGGCGGAGTGCCGCCACGCGCCGGAGAAGGAGCCAGCCGAGGGCCCTGATCGTCACTCGCCGGAGGAGGAGGCGGTGGAGGAGGCGGAGTTCCCTGACTCGCCGGAGGAGGAGGAGGAGGCGGAGGCGTCCAGTTCGGAAGGTTGATGAGCTCCTTCCGCCATAGGCATGGAGTCTTTAGAGCAGAACCTAGCCGAGTCTCCCCTTCTCCGGTAGGGTGGTCAAGCGGGAGGTCCTCAAATCCCTCCATTATTTCATCCACCATCACCTTAGCATATCCTTCTGGAATCGGCCGGCAGTGAAAAGTTGCGCCGGGTTCATTAGGAAAAACAGAGCCAACAGCCGCCTTGACCTTCATATTCATCCATTGCGTCATAAGGTGGCAATTTTGAGCCTTCGTGATTGCATCCACGGGATAGCTGGCAGGAGCCGTCAAGACAAGCTCTGGCTGAAGCAGCTCGGTGGAAGACACGCTGCTTCTCCGCTGAGATGGCGGGGTAGCTTCATGGGAAGCTTTGGCAGTTCGTTTGCTGCGATTTGCTTCGCGTTCCTCTATCCCGAGTACCCTTTCTTTAAGCGCCTGCAGTTCGGACTGCTGCACTTTCTTCCTCCTCTCCTGGCTTTTGTAACCGCCTGCGTCCGGAAAACCAGCCTTCCACGGAATGGAGCCTAGCGTGCCTCGTGTCCGTCGAGGGTGCTCAGGATTCCCGAGGGCCTTTGTGAGCTCGTCGTTCTCTCTGTCTGGAAGGAACGTCCCTTGTTGCGCTGCATTGATATAGTACCAAAGCTTCTTCAAGGGTATGTCAAGTTGCTCGTCCGTCCAAATGCACTTCCCTATTACAGGGTCCAAGGTTCCGCCAACCCCGAAGAACCAAGTCCGGCAACGGTCTGGCCAGCTCATTGTCTCTGGTTCGATCCCTTTTTCAACCAGATCATTCTCAGCCTTGGCCCACTTAAGTCGGGCTATGAGGTAGCCACCTGACCCCGTGCGATGGTGAAGCTTCTTCTTCGCAGCATTTTTCTTGTTTGTCTCCGACATCTTCTTACTCTTTTCCGATGTCTTGTGGGCCACAAATGCAGGTCAGTCATCTCTGATCTTCTCATATATGCCCTTGAATTCTGGTGTCTCTTTTTTCTCGACAAACCTATTCAGGTCTTTCTTCCACCTCCTGAATAGGTCTGCCATCCTCTTAAGAGCAAAAGACTTGATTAATTGCTCTTTAACTGGCTTCTCCGGATCATCCTCTGGCGATAGGGTGAAATTTGTCTTCAGCTCAGTCCAAAGATCATTTTTCTGCATATCATTGACTTAAGACACCTCAGGGTCTTCTGTAGCCGGCTTAAACCATTGATGGATGTTGATCGGGATCTTGTCCCTAACCAGAACCCCGCACTGAGAAACAAATGCCTTCTTTGTTCGGATGGGTTCAATAGGTTGGCCGTCGGAAGCGATTGCTATGATCTCAAACCTTTCATCCGAGCTCAACTTTTTCTTCGGGCCTCGTCTCTTTACCTCAGTTGTGCTCGATCCGGAGGGCTAGAAAAAAGAACAAAGACTTAATTAATATGTGTACATACCAAAACAATGAATGCATCAATTAGCTAGTCAACACAGGCTTAACTAATATATATACCTGGCCGGACTCGGTTCGGTCACCGGACCCGTCATCACGTTCTTCTTCTTGCACCGGCATTAGGTCACCGGAGCCAACTTCCTCACCCTCTCCTTCCAGACCATCGGTGTCGTTGAGAAACAACGAGACGGCATCACTTCCTTCTGCGATTATGTGCCTCAACAACGCTTCTTTTGCTTCGTCTCGGGTGGTGTCCATAGTTTCTACAAATATTTACAACATGGAAATTATTATTCAAACATGACAAATGGATATATTAGTGGCAAACGTAGAACTAGCCTCAGGTGTATCTTTTGTCTTTCCATACACGGCCAAGAAGCCTAGCAGGTTCACGCAAAGGTTCTTCGTCACGTGCATCACGTCGATTGAAGAGCGGACCTCTAGGTCTTTCCAGTAGGGTAGGTCCCAAAATACAGATTTCTTCTTCCACATGGGTGCGTGTCCCTCAGCTTCATTCGGAACAGCTAGTGCGCTGGGACCCTTTCCAAAGATTATGTGTAAATCATTGACCATAGCAAGTACGTGATCACCGGTACGCATGGCGGGCTTCTTCCGGCGATCTGCCTCGCCTTTGAAATGCTTGCCTTTCTTTCGACATTGATGGTTGGTCGGAAGAAATCGACGATGGCCCAGGTACACATTCTTCCTGCATTTGTCCAGGTATATACTTTCAGTGTCATCTAAACAGTGTGTGCATGCGTGGTATCCGTTGTTTGTCTGTCCTGAAAGGTTACGGAGAGCGGGCCAATCGTTGATGGTCACGAACAGCAATGCCTTTAGGTTAAATTACTCTTGTTTGTGCTCATCCCACGTACGTACACCGTTTCCATTCCACAGCTGTAAAAGTTCTTTAACTAATGGCCTTAGGTACACATCAATGTCGTTGTCGGGTTGCTTAGGGCCTTGGATGAGAACTGGCATCATAATGAACTTCCGCTTCATGCACATCCAAGGAGGAAGGTTATACATACATAGAGTCACAGGCCAGGTGATGTGATTGCTGCTCTGCTCCCCGAAAGGATTAATGCCATCCGCGCTTAAAGCAAACCATACGTTCCTTGGGTCCTTTGCAAACTCATCCCAGTACTTCCTCACGATTTTTCTCCACTGCGACCCGTCAGCGGGTGCTCTCAACTTCCCGTCTTTCTTATGGTCCTCACTGTGCCATCGCATCGACTTGGCATGCTCTCCGTTTCTGAAGAGACGTTTCAACCGTGGTATTATAGGAGCATACCACATCACCTTCGCAGGAACCCTCTTCCTGCGGGGCTCGCCGTGAACATCACGAGGGTCATCTCGTCTGATCTTATACCGCAATGCACTGCATACCGGGCAAGCGTTCAGATCCTTGTATGCACCGCGGTATAGGATGCAGTCATTAGGGCATGCATGTATCTTCTCCACCTCCAATCCTAGAGGGCATACGGCCTTCTTTGCTGCGTATGTACTGTCGGGCAATTCGTTATCCTTTGGAAGCTTCTTCTTCAATATTTTCAGTAGTTTCTCAAATCCTTTGTCAGGCACAGCATTCTCTGCCTTCCACTGCAGCAATTCCAGTACGGTACCGAGCTTTGTGTTGCCATCTTCGCAATTGGGGTACAACCCTTTTTTGTGATCCTCTAACATGCGATCGAACTTCAGCTTCTCCTTTTGACTTTCGCATTGCGTCCTTGCATCGACAATGACCCGGCGGAGATCATCATCATCGGGCACATCGTCTGGTTCCTCTTGATCTTCAGCAGCTTCACCCATTGCAGCATCATTGGGCACATCGTCTGGTTCCTCTTGATCTTCACCAGCTCCCCCAGTTGCACCATCACAGTATTCAGGGGGCACGTAGTTGTCATCGTACTCTTCTTCTTCGTCATCTTCCATCATAACCCCTATTTCTCCGTGCCTCGTCCAAACATTATAGTGTGGCATGAAACCCTTGTAAAGTAGGTGGGTGTGAAGGATTTTCCGGTCAGAGTAAGACTTCGTATTCCCACAATCAGGGCATGGACAACACATAAAACCATTCTTCTTGTTTGCCTCAGCCGCATCGAGAAACTCATGCACGCCCTTAATGTACTCGGAGGTGTGTCTGTCACCGTACATCCGTTGCTGGTTCATCTGCGTGCATTATATATAATTAAGTGTCCAAATTAATAGAAGTTCATCATCACATTAAAACCAAAGTACATACATAGTTCTCATCTAACAACATATAGCTCTCCAGAGCATCTAATTAATTAAACCATACATTGATACTATGTAAAACATTTAAATGCAAAAACAAAGGTGATCATAATCGCAACCAAGGTAACAATTGATCCAACGGCATAATGATACCAAGCCTCGGTATGAATGGCATATTTTCTAATCTTTCTAATCTTCAAGCGCATTGCATCCATCTTGATCTTGTGATCATCGACGACATTCGCAACATGCAACTCCAATATCATCTTCTCCTCCTCAATTTTTTTATTTTTCCTTCAAGAAATTGTTTTCTTCTTCAACTAAATTTAACCTCTCGACAATAGGGTCGGTTGGAATTTCCAGTTCACATACATCCTAGATAAATAAAATCTATGTCACGTTGGTCCGCATAATTTTCATAAACAATAAATGAACCATTAGTTATAAAGATTAATATATATACCACATCTGAATCATAGACAGGACGAGGGCCGACGGGGGCGGATACCAAAACCATCGCACTATATAAGATGAAATAATAAAAGTAAGAAAACGATACAAGTATCTATCTAAAAATACAAGTAAGAATATTTTTCCTTTCAGAAAGAAGATAAGAACAAGAGGCTCACCACGGTGGTGTCGGTGATGAGATCGGCGCAGGTGATCGACGGCGGTGAAGACGGGGGTGGGGCATGTTGGACCGCTAAATCTAGACAAATCTCGAGCAAAATGGAGCTTTGAGGTCGAGCTTCGAGAGGAGAAAGCTTAACTAGTGTGGCTCGGGCATTTCATTGAACACCTCATGTGCATAGGAGGTGAGCTAGAGCACCACAAACCCCTCCCCTCGCCGGCCCAGAAAAACAGAGCACTGGAGTGCTCTGCTCTGGCGCGAGGGGTATATATAGGCAGCACCACGGGTCCCGGTTCGTGGCATGAACCGGGACTAAATGGGATCCTTTGGTCCCGGTTCATGCCACGAACCGGGACCAATGGTGGTGGGCTAGGAGCCAGGCCCATTGGTCCCGGTTCGTCCCACCAACCGGGACCAAAAGGTCCAGACGAACCGGGACCAATGGCACACGTGGCCCGGCCGGCCCCCTGGGCTCACGAACCGGGTCCAATGCCCCCATTGGTCCCGGTTCTAGATTGAACCGTGACTAATGGGCTGACCCGGCCTAGACCGTTGCCCCCTTTTCTACTAGTGATACGGGATTGATTGAATCCTTGACATCGTGGTTCATCCGATGAGATCATCGTGGAACATGTGGGAGCAAACATGGGTATCCAGATCCCGCTGTTGGTTATTGACCAGAGAGATGTCTCAGTCATGTCTGCATGATTTCCGAGCCCGTAGGGTCTACACACTTAAGGTTCGATGACGCTAGGGTTATAGGGAAGGTATGTACGCGGTTACCGAATGTTGTTCGGAGTCCCGGATGAGATCCCGAACGTCACGAGGAGTTCCGGAATGGTCCGGAGGTGAAGATTGATATATTGGACGAAGGGTTTTGGAGTCCGAAAGTGTTCTGGAGGTACCGGGTGATGACTAGCATGACCAAAAGGTGTTTCGGGAGCCCCGACAAGTGTTGGGGGGCTTCATGGGCCAAGGGAAGGGGGCAAACCAGCCCACTGAGGGGCTCTGTGCACCCCCCCCTCACCTATTCCCACGTGAGGAGGGTGTTTGGGGTGCCCCACCTAGGGTTGCCACCTCCTGGCTTGGGGGCCAAGTCACCCAAAGGGGAGATCCCATCTGCCCTGTGTCACGCCCAAGATGCGACCCTATCTTAAAGGAACTCGAAGGTCCCACCAAGGATAGAAGCGCATCTTGAAAACGCTTTTGCAAGGTGGATATCGTTACATCCACATTACATAATAGTGAGGATACAACCAAGACATACAATGTCACATGAATACAACAATACATCATATACAAGATCAACATCCGACAACGGATGAAACATAAACATCAACTCAAACAATATCCACCCTGCTAGCCCAGGCTGCCGACCAGGAACCTATCCCTCAATCGAAGAAGTAGCAGAAGAAGAACTCCAACGCAAATAAACATCGCTCTCACGTCAAGATCACCGCATAACATGTACCTGCAACTGGTGATTGTAGTAATCTGTGAGCCACGAGGACTCAGCATTCCCATTACCATGGGTATCAAGACTAGCAAAGCTTAATGGGTAAGGAAGGGGTAAAGTGGTGAGGTTGCAGCAGCGACTAAGCATGTATGGTGGCTAACTTACGCAAATAAGAGCGAGAAGAGAAGAAAAGCAAGCGGTCGTCAACTAGTAATGATCAAGAAGTGATCATGAACTGCTACTTACGTCAAACATAACCCAAGAAACCGTGTTCTCCTCTCGAACAACCCTGAAAAGAGACACTCACGGCTACGCACACGGTTGGTGTATTTTAGAAGGGTTTACTTCAAGTTTAATACAACCGGATATCAACAAATTCCCATCTGCCACATAACCGCGGGCATGGCTTTCGAAAGTTCAAACCCTGCAGGGGTGTCCCAACTTAGCCCATGATAAGCTCTCTCAATCAACGAAGGATATTCCTTCTCCCGGGAAAACCCGATCAGTCTCGGAATCCAGGCTACAAGACATTTCGACAATGGTAAAACAAGACTAGCAAAGCCGCCCGGATGTGCCGACAAATCCCGATAGGAGCTGCACATATCTCGTTCTCAGGGCACACCAAATGAGCCAGACGTTGGGTTGGCATAGACCCTGATTGCCCATGGGGCGCCGGACATCGCTCGGTTTGGACCAGCACTTAGAGAAGCACTGGCCCGGGGGGGCTAAAATAAAGATGACCCTCGGGTTGGCCGACCCAAGGGAAAGGTATAGGTGGTGGTGAGGCAAAAGGTAAAAACAAGGTTGGGCCTTGCTGGAGGAGTTTTATTCAAAGTGAACTATCAAGGGGGTCACATAAATCACCCAACCGCGTTAGGGACGCAAAATCCGGGAACATAATACTGATATGATGGAAACTAGGGCGGCAAGAGTGGAACAAAACACCAGGCATAAGGCCGAGCCTTCCACCCTTTACCAAGTATATAGATGGATTAATAACATAAGAGATATTGTGATATCCCAACATAAAACATAATCCAACATGGAGCAATCTTCATCTCCACCTGCAACTAGCAACGCTATAAGAGGGGCCGAGCAAAAGCGGTGACATAGCCAAACAAAGGTTTGCTAGGAAGGGTGACAAAGGTTAGAGGTTCATGGCAATTTGGGAGGCTTGAGCAGCAAGTGGTAGGTAATGCATCATAGCTATAGAACGAAGCAACTAGCATAGCAATGATAGTAATGAGATCCAACGTGATGGTCATCTTGCCTGAAATCCCGCTAGGAAGAAGAACGAGTCCATGAAGTAGATGAACCAACGTAGTCAAACGGATCCTCACAATCGCAACATTACCGGAACTATCAAGAAGAAGCAATACCGGAAAGAAGCAAACAACATAGTAAACAAACAAACATAACATGACATGATGCACAACCAAGTATGATGCATGTCAAGTTTAAATGTTGTTAACATGGCAAGAGGTGAAGCATATGCAAACTACCTATTTAGGCAAGTCCAAATGAGGCCGGAAACACAAACAACAATTCCGGAAAATCCCCATATGCATGTTTAAAATTTGGTACTGTTCTGCCTAAACCATATTTTGGAGTTGTTAAACAGCAAAAGTAAGTGCATCATGTTAATCTATGCATTTTTGTAGACAAGTTTCATATATAATTTATTAAATTCGGAGCTACGATTATTTAGTTATGAAATAAACCATTTTAACATGTCATTTATGCAAATTAATGCAAACACCAATTTTAAATATTTCAACATGGATGAAAGTTGGATATTGTGAAACTTGAGAAAATTCTAAGCATTTTACATATATAGTTTGTTTAATTTGGATGCATGCATATTTAAATATGACCAATGCAAAACAATGGCAGTTCTGAAAATATGCAGGCACTAGATATGACAAAAATCACTGACTGGAAAAAATATAATATCGGGCCGAATCTGAAACAGTGGCAGTGGCCGGGTAGGATTTGGCCCAAGCAGCTGCGGGTGTGTGCAAAATAACAGGAAAATAGAGCAAAAATATGGGCGGCTGGGACTTGAACCCCAGACATCCTGGATGGATTCTGGCTGCGCTAGCCACTGGGCTAGCTTTGTGTTTGTAATTCTAAGGGAGACCAGCGCGAGGTAAAGCATATCTGCAACGCGACTAGGACCCAAACTGAAGCGCGCACGGGGATCTCAGCGGCGACGGCAGCGAGCAAGCATGGCGCCTGCGGTGGATGCAGAGCTACAGCGGGCGGGCGGAAGGTTCAGGGTGCAGCGCATAGGATCGGGTGTGCGGGATCCCAAGGACGAGCTCGGGCTCGCTTCAGACACGACGGCTGCAGAGGCATGCAAGGGACCACGAGGTTCGGTCGAGCGCAAGAGCTGCTGGCTACAGGTGCGTGCGGGGTGAGGCGGAAGCAGAGGCGCGGCGCTGCTGTAGAGAGCGGTCAGACGTGGGGCGATGCGTGCGCGAGGGGATCTAGAGCGGGGCTGGACGAGCATGATACAACAACCCCAACAACTACAGAAATACGTTGCAGACTTCGCCGGAGCACCGACAGCTAGACGAAGGCACGAAACTAGCGACGCGTACAGGGAGTCGGCAACAAGAAAGAGCAGGGATGGTTCTGGGTATACCTAGTATACCTAGGACAAGAAGAAGTGGCCTGGGACGCAGCAGATCGACGGCGGGGAGGCGAAGATCTCTGGTGGACTTGCTGTCCGTGAAGCAGAGGAAGCAGGGGAGGAGGCTGTCAGTGTGTAACTTGGCGATCCGACTCGGGGAAGACGTCCGAACGGGCGTAGTCGACGTCGACGAAGAAGGTGGACATGCTGGAGGCGACTGTGGTGGCCTCCGACCAAGCAGGAGACGGTGAAGCTCTCGGTGGTGCTCTCTGCTCTTGAAGAAGAAGAAGAAGAAGAACCCGAGGAAGTAGAGGCCTTGAGGCGGCGGCGAGAGGGGGTAGAGGGAAACCCTAGGTCACGGGGCTATGGAATTATAGGAGGGCCAGGAGGCGTCGATGGGTCGTGGTGAAACCACGGTGGCCATGTGCGGGCGCCCTGGAGGTTTTACTGTGAGAGAAAAGAGATCGGGAGGAGGAAGTAAAAACAGGGGAAGGAGAGGCTGCAGGTGGGGCCTGGACGGGTGTCCAACGTGGATTCACCACGAGAGAGTGGAACGAGGCTGCGGGAGGCGCTGGAGCTGGGCCGGGCTCGGCTGGAGCAGCGCTGCTTCTACTGGGCTGCTCAGTTGCTACTGCTGCTTCCCTTCTTCTCTATTCTTTAGACAGAAAACAAGACAGAAAAGCACAGGTATAAAGGAGAGGGTTAAGAGAGATATGAGAATGTCTCTGGAGTCCAGGATTTGTGCAGGATTTGAATAAATTGACTTGGCAATTTTAAGAGGTAGAAAAATAATCCAAGTTTGAATTAAATTCAAACTTGAGCCATTTTTGAACCCAACCAAATCAAGTTGAAAGGAGCTGAAATTCGGCAGAGAGCTTGAAGGCATGTTTGAGAATTTATAGTAAAAGAATGAACATTACACAGAGCAGAAATAATGCCACTTGAATAAATGGGTGAGAATTGAACGGAAGAAGCTAGAGATGGGGTGTTGCACTGATGATGGTTTAGATGGAAAGGACAAGATGATACCACAAATAAGATTAGGAGAAGGAGTTCACAAAGATAACAAGCACGCAACAAATATGCACACTACAATGATGATCATGATGCAAATGCAACAAAAAATAACAAAGGCACAATGCAACATAACAAATGAGATGAGCATGGTGCAAGAAGCAAAGATATGACAAAGCACTCAACAGGATCATGACATAAACATATATAGGAATGAAATATGCAACAATAATTATGATAATGCAACAAACATAATAAACACACAACAACAACTAAAAATAAATGGAAGGCAACTCGAGCATCGGTCTCGGGGCGTTACACCCTGGTCGCCGCCCCCTAGGGGAAACCCTAGGGCGCCTCCCCCTCCGTTGCCCCTATATATAGTGGAGGTTTTGGGGCTTCCCAACACACGAATCTCTCTCTCCCAAGGCGCAGCCTTACCTCTCTCCCTCCTCGTCTCTCGTAGTACTTGGTGAAGCCCTGCTGGAGTACCGCGCTCCTCAACCACCACCACGCCGTTGTGCTCCTGTTGGACGGAGTCTTCCCCAACCTCTCCCTCTCTACTTGCTGGATCAAGGCATGGGAGACGTCACCGGGCTGCATGTGTGTTGTACGCGGAGGCGTCGTTGTTAGGTGCTTAGATCGGAATCGACCGCGATCTAAATCGCCATGAGTACGACTACCTCATCCTCGTTCTTGCAACACATCCGCTTAGAGATCTACAAGGGTATGTAGATGCACTCCCCTTCCCCTCGTTGCTAGATTACTCCATAGATTAATCTTGGTGATGCGTAGAAAATTTTAAATTTCTGCTACGATCCCCAACAGTGGCATCATGAGCTAGGTCTATGCGTAGTTTCTATGCACGAGTAGAACACAAGTTGTTGTGGGCATCGATTTTTTCAATTTACTTGTTGTTACTAGTCTTATCTTGATTCGGCGCCATCGTGGGATGAAGCGGCCCAGACCGACCTTACACGTACTCTTACGTGAGACAGGTTCCACCGACTGACATGCACTAGTTGCATAAGGTGGCTAGCAGGTGTCTGTCTCTCCCACTTTAGTCGGATCGGATTTGATGAAAAGGGTCCTTATGAAGGGTAAATAGAAATTGGCATATCACATTGTGGTTTTGGCATAGGTAAGAAATGTTCTTGCTAAGAAACCTATAGCAGCCACGTAAAATTTGCAACAACAATTAGAGGGCGTCTAACTTGTTTTTGCAGCATATGCCGTGTGATGTGATATGGCCAAAAGGATGTGATGAATGATATATGTGATGTATGAGATTGATCATGTTCTTGTAATAGGAATCACGACTTGCATGTCGATGAGTATGATAGCCGGCAGGAGCCATAGGAGTTGTCTTAATATATTTATGACCTGCGTGTCAACATAAACGTCATGTAATTACTTTACTTTATTACTAACCGTTAGCCGTAGTAGTAGAAGTAATAGTTGGCGAGACAACTTCACAAAGACACGATGATGGAGATCATGATGACACTACTAGAAAAAGGGCTACTAATGGCGCACCTAATTTGGCCATTAATGGCGCATTAGTGGTGCGCCATTATTAGCACGCCATTAGTATCTGGTATACTAATGGCGCACCGCTGGTGGGCCATTAGTATAGGGCACGGTGCACCATTAGTATTCCTCCCAGGGGCCATGTATAGCCAGGTGCTTTGGCATACTAATGGCGCACGACAAGAGGATGCGCCATAGTAACCTCGGCATACTAATGGCGCACTGCTTAAGGATGTTCCATTAGTATCCTCTGGCATACTAATGGCGCACTGTTATGTGATGCGCCATTAGTATGAATATTAGTTTTTTTTTATTTTTTAATTTTCTGTTTTTTTGCAGAGGTTACAAAATGTATAATTGGACAAAATATAGGCAGCACACATCAACAACAGATTCATCGAATACAATAGAAGATTAGTCTCTGAATACAATTCATCATATTAGTCTCTGAATACAATTCATCATATTAGTCTCCGAATTGAAAACACCGAACAAAGATAGAACATTATATTACAAGTCTCGAGACCGCGAGTAGCGAGTTTGTCTTCACATTACAAGTCGATATCGATCATCTAAACTACCATCACATAGAAGAGAGCTGCGGTCATCACGATGAGCATCATCACGATGAAACTCGTCTTCATCCGGTTCCTCCAACGCTCCCTCCCCTATCCCGCTAGATAGTGGGCGTATCTAGATTCGGCCTCGGCCCTAGTGGTGTACCCTTTGTAACTGTTACCGCTGAATCGGTGAACCTGTCTCCGACACTCCTCCCAGTCGTCGTAGACTCCGGGAACCTTACCCTTGTATACGACATACGACGGCATCGCTATGCACTAGCCAAACGAAACGTTAGTACCAATTCACAAACAATACATAAGCAATATATAAGTATGCAACAGAACGATCGGAAGAGAAAAGCAAGACATTAATAGCATCAATTACATCTAAGTTGAACGACTCTCGAAACCAAAGAGACATACTACAAGTTCATTAAAGTTTAATTACAACATGAGCCAATCGATGTTTCAGAACTAGACACAGCATCACTGCTTTCGACTCGACTCAAGGGACCGGAGCATGGATGAAGCCGCCGTCTATCGTGGGAGTCATGAAATTACGGGCGTTGTCAGCCTGCATTTGTAGCATTCCATCTATCTCACTGTTGGACGGTTGATTTCTGAGGTAGAACTGCCCCGAGGTACGAAGGACATCTTGATGGATGATTTCCGCAAATTCCGACTGGATGCGAAAGAATTCTTGTCTGATGTCCGTGTCCTAGATTGCCGACACGCTCGCGGCCCAATCTTTGAGTTTACTCGGTAGCAGAAGTTGATAATGGTCCCATACGATCGCCCGCATGTGATGCATGGCGTAGTAGGCACCCTTCTGACCGCCAGGCGGCTGCTTGACGCAGCAGAACGTCGTATTGTGGGAGAACACGTGCTTGCCGTACTTACGAATAGGCCTGTTGAAGGTGCCTCCAGATTGGGCGTAGCCGGGGAGAACATCATCAAGAACCTTCTTGACATTTGTGTAGTCTACGTTCGACTGACGGTCCGGGTCGAAATACGTGGCCATGGAATATTTGGGGCTTAGGAGGATGAGCGTGCAATGTGTGTCACTGCAGAAAACACGAAATGTTAAAAGAAAAACAATCGAAATCTAAAAATTCGCATGTTACGGGGCGGTTGAGGGGAGGACTTACTCGGGAAAATAAGGCACGAGGAAGTTATCCTTATCTGGGTTTGCCAGAATGACGCCTTCGAGGTAAGAACTCGCGACTTGCCGGTCCCCAGCGCTGCCCAAGATTTTGGCACGCATGTAGAAGGGGTCGACTATCACGATGTTCGGGGTCTTGTCGCGAATGATCCGCATCTCCATACTCGGCGAAAATAGCCGAACAAAGGTGTAGTGCAGCGGATGAAGGTTCAACATAGCGTGGATGTCATCAAACCGCAGGACGATCGTACCCCCGATGTAGTTATCCACAAAGCCCTTGCCCTCTGGCACCTTGGCCACGAAAACCGGGTATGCCACATCCTTCTCTCTGAGACGCCGCTTCTCCAAAGAAAGAACACTGTCATGCAGACTCCGCATAGCACCGGCTGCAACATCGAGCATATTTCTCGGTAGCATCGGCCTACCCGCCACATGCACCCTCCTCATTAAATCCTCAGGTGAAGGTGGCCCGTCCTGAGCACGGATCGTACTCGGTGCCGGCTAGCCCGCACCCTTGTTAGTCTTTCTTTTGCGTGCCTTCTTCTTCTCCTGTAATGGGACCGAGTTCTGCTCACAGACCGCCTTCTTGAGTGTGTTGGGGCTGAGAATATTTCGCACCTCGCCTATCTGAGGCTTGGTGCAGTCGGCAGCTGGAGGCGTCTCCTGAGAGCTGAACGGTAGACGACGCCTGTTGCAACTTGGCTTCTCCATAGTACCAGCTAGATCGCGCACGTCTTTTGTTGGGTTGGGTTCTTGAGAAGGAGGCCCCATGAAGTCGCCATCGTACCCATGATCGGCAAAGTACCGATCGACGTTGCCAAATGTATCGTCGTCGTCGTCATTCTGATCCTGTGCCATATGCATGTTTGGATCCAGTGGCATAGGGATGTCCGGCACCGTTGCGGCGGTCTTGCCATGGGGCCGACTTGGCGCCGGCACGACTGGCGGTGTTGTCTTTGGGGTGGTGTCCCCCGCCCCCAAACGAATCTGGCTCTTCGGCCAAAGCAGGGGCTAGCTCAGGTAGGCGTTGAGGGTCATCACGTCATCATCGTCGGCCCCAACGGGTCGAATCGGAGGTAACAACTCGTCGCAGCCTGGCAGCACCCGAACCAGTTGGACCCTAAACAAGTTGGGTGGCATCTGGGTACCGTGGAACAAGGGGTTGCCCGGTTGAACGATTTTGCCCTTGGCGACATCGACCAACTCATTGTTCACGAAGTGCAGGAGAGTGCACGGAACATCGGCGGCGCCCTGCGGAAACATGTAGGGTGTCAGGGATGCCCAGTCAAAGGCAAGGAGATGAAGTCCTCGGCCGAGAGAGGCTTAATTAGTTACCGTGATGATGGCGTCGAGCTCGGCTAATGTCGAGGCACCGCCAACGGCGGGCGTGCAGTTGACGGAGGGGCCGCTTGCTGCAGAGGTGTCGGCCGGCGTACACCCGGGTGCATTAAGCTCCCGTGCCGGCGTCGGAGACACCAATGCCGCCTCCGTCGGAGACACCAATGGCCCCGCCATCGCGTTCTGCGAGTTGCTGGCCGTGAAGCTAGGAATCGGGGGCGACCCCTGTTGGCCGCCCGCAATCCACGCACTCAACCCCTGGATCAAGGTAGGCACAATGGCGGTGATCGTCGCTCTGAGTTGTTGTTGCACTTGCTCTTGGACAATCTCCGGAATCCGCGCCACCTATGCCTTGAGTTCTTGAACCTCGCGCGCCTGGCTTTCCGAGCTGGTCTTTTTCTCCTTTCGTCCACCAGTGTTATAGTATGACCCCCATTTTGTCGACAAGCCTTTGCCGGCCACACGACCAGCTGACGTCGGCTTACTGAGCTTATCCTTGTTCTTCATTACATTCAACGCCCTATTTAGAGTGGTGTCCCAAGGGTTGCTCTTAGTCGACCCCGCGCTACTGCTTTCTGTCGCCTGTGGAAGGAATGTGAACCATTTAGAAATTTGGCTTCATTAATTAGAATGCAACCATATGGAGCTAATTACGCGGGGGTGTATTCCTTACCAGAACAAGCTCAAGCGCCCTGGTCTTCGGATCCGTGGTAAGCTCCTTTGTTTTCGGGTCCTTCTTGTACCGGGCCCTGACATAGTTCCTGGTCTGCTTGTCACCGTATTTATCGAAGAGGGGTGGTAGGCCTTGCTCGGCACGGTCCGCCTCCTCCTTGTCCCATATAGGCTCCGCCACTCTGTAACCGCCGGGACCGAGTGTGTGTTCCCCTAAGTTCAGCTCCCGCATTTCTTTCCCCCACTTACTTGATTTGGAGTGTGCGGTGCTCGAGCAATTGATCTTGAAGTCGTTGTAGTCATCTTCGGTGATCGAAGGATTTTTCTCCTTGATCTTATCATAACTCTCACCTTTCTCGATCATTCTCTTCACATTGCTTTTCCAAGTAGACAGGGCCTTGCTCATCTTCGTGAGGGCAGCATTGTTCACTTTATTCCCTTTGAGGCTTGTGTTTTCAAATTCAGCGGGGAACTTGTATCGTTCGTGCAGCTTCGTGAAGAGGAGGTTGCGCAAATTCCCTCCGTGAGGATGCCTCAGGTTCTCGGTGTTGATCGAGACGGTGCTCCGGAGAATGCACCCGAGCTGAAGCGAGTACCCCTTGACTATTCGTTCGGGCGCCGTTGGATTCCCGTCGGAGTCCACTTCAGTAACTTCCTCCTTGAGGGTGCGGAGCACGGTCGGGTGCCGGTCCTTCTGTTGCCTCTTCTAGCTGCCATCTGTGCGTGCGCCGCCATCATCAGTGGTGGCATCCTCGGCGACACCATCAGTGGTGGCATCAGTGGTGGCATCCTCGGCGACACCATCAGTGGTGGCATCAGTGGGGTCATCCTCGGCGGCACCATCAGTGGTCTCAGGATCGGTGGGGAAGGCGGCGTCCTCATACAAGTGAGTTTGTTCCTCCATCTCCTGGGACAACTCCCAGAATGCCTTGCCGCCCGAACCCCCGGCCTCATCGTTGTGGGCCATGTTTCTCTCTAAATAGAAACAAAGTTTGGTCAAAAAGTTGGTTATTGTCAAGGAACAAGATCATGGTCTCATCATTTAGGGTTTGTCAACACCGAGGCATCCTAAAATCTAAGCTTTTATCATTGAGGGTTTTTCGACGCCGAGGCACCCTAAAAGCCTAAGCTTTCATCATTTCGGTTTTTATCGACACCGAGGCACCCTAAAAGCCAAGGTTGTATAATTAATGGTTTGTCGACACCGAGGCATCCTAAAAGCTAAGCTGGGAAGGAGAATTCTAAGTTGGGCCTAATCACTTGGCTCTATTGTCGCCTATGGTTTAATGCAGCTAGAATAAAGAGGCACTTGATCCTACTTAATTAACTACTAAGATACCCCGGCCCATGCATTAGTCACAAGTACCCCATATGTCCTATTTTTAGCAAAGTCATGCTAAAATTCACAGAAAATTTCAGCATGACCTTTGCTGAAAATAGGACATATGGAGTACCCGAATTTGCCGGAACGGAAGTTAATCGACATTTCGGCAAACTCAAGGGCCTCTCGGGGTACCTGCAAAATCATTATCCCCGCGTAATGAAGTCGCCAATGGGTCATTTCAGAAGATCACAAGTAGCATCATCACAAGTACAACATCATCTATAGCTTTATATTAACAAAGCATCAGCACATATACAAAAGACCACTTATGCCAACAGTATGGTTTATATCAGATTCAGAGTTAGAAACAGCAAAAATCGGCGCTTCAAAGCCTACTGGACACTATTTACATCTATCATTACGGGATGTCCTGACTAATTTCAAGTGTTCACAGGTGAACTTGTACCATGGATGAGCCTTGTGCTTGATTAGTCAACTGAACAGAGATAACAGGGCATAACACCATACATAAAGTGATGAGCATACATACTATTGTCCAAGCAAATTAACTGAATAATATTGTGTCAAGTTCAGTTTGAAAATTCAGTTACTGCTTGAGTGATTTGACACCAAAAATTACTCCCAAAAATTACAATGACTGTATATTGACTGCATATATTCACTGTACAGGACTGAATTCAGTCAAGAAAACCTCTCCATTTCTGTTCACTGCTTATCTTTCTATTCTGGGACTACCCTGTTAGATTGGTACTGAAGATAGGTACCTGCTTATCTTTCTATTCCGTCACCAACAGTGGCTTTTCCAAGAATAATATCCCTGCATGAACATAGGTGAGAGATTAACTAACTGCCTCAAAGGCATAATCAATGGTTATACATGGAACAAATTGCCAACGGTCAGATGACCAACTAAATTTGCCATGGTGAATTGGTAAAATTTGCCATGATCCATGAACTAAATTTTCCATGCTTTATAAAAAGAAATTTGACATGTGTGTTAAATAGTTTTCTAATGTATTTCCCATGTGACCGTAACTGAATTTGCCATGCGACCATTAATGAATTTGCCAAGTTATGAACAAAAAGACTAGGAATATGAAAAATGTTAGAATATGACATGTGACAAAAAATAATGGAATTGTTGTGGTAGAAATGCCATGTTACGAAAGTCACCGAATTTCATAGGCCATAACATTACTCAGCTAGCTACATAAAAATTTAGAAATAAAATGCATCAGCTCGAAGAAATAATGCGATTGACACGTCAAAACTATGACAGAAATGTAAAACTTGATGGCAACTACGGCATGGCAAGAAAGAACTCCTATGTAGTGATGGCAGAACGTACGAATTTGCCGTGGCAAAATTTGGTTCTCCCTAAGAAAACAAAATGGAAAAATTGTGGTGGAACGAATCTAAATTTTCCATTCATTGCATATTGGAAATTGCCCTAGAATACCCCTATCAGTTCTGAACCAGATCAAAAACTACTTATCACAAAAATACCATGGTACAGAATGGTGGTGAAATTTGCCAAACCAAACAACACCCAAATCAAAGCATGAGATGCAAGGAAGAGAGATAAATGTCACCCATCCTAGCAAGGCACCACATCGTGAAGCTTGATGAACTCAGAGGATATCTTATACTGGAAAGATTTAAAATTGGTACAATAATACAAGTCTCTTATGCTGCCAACACACAAACTGATACATGCTACTTCTACTACATACTAAGCAGCTAAAATTCCAATAGATGATAGTGGTTGAACTGAACGAACACTGCTTATACAACAGAGTAAATAGATGAGCTCACAGTCAGAGTGTCAGACTTCTCCTCCATATAAAAAAAATCCGGCCATGAGCACACATATCCAACATAAGTTGTTTGTAGTACACGCTGAGATAACTATTCATGTGTATGCCACTGCAAAGCTAATTGATAACTGAAAAAATAGCAGAATCGCTGACGGAGCCGGGGGATAGAAACAAAATTCGGATGTGCCTCTACTGGGTCATGGCACATCAATTTACAGATAATCAAACTAACAAAAATGAAAAAAAGACAGGGGGTTGAGGATGTTGCCACCAGCAGTGGAAAAGGATACAAATGCCTTTTGCAGTTCGCCGCCGTGGTGGTCAAGCTGGAGGGAGGGAGGGAATGGGGAATGGTGGAGAGAGGGAGGAAGGAGGAAGGAGGAGAGGTACCTGGTCGCCGGAGGGGTCGGGGTCGGGGTCGGCGAAGGGGTCGGGGTCGGGGTCCGAGCTCGTCCGGGTCCTCACTCGCCGCGGTCGAAGGAGAGCAGGGGCCGGTGGCGGAGGACGGCAGGGGCAGGCGGGGTGGGTGCGTCGGGGCCACGCTCGTCGGCTGCTGCAGGGGCCGGAGGAGGCCCTCGCTCGTCGGAGGGAGGAGGAGAGGAGAGGAGCGGGCGACGCGCGCTCGGCCGATCCAGTTCGGAGGGCGCGGGGGCGGCGGGGGTGGAGTCCCGCGAGGAGAGCGGCGCCGACGTCGGGGCCTCAGGCGGCGGTGAGCGCAGGGGCAAGGCGGCGGGGCGGTGTCGAGGCGGCGGGGCGGCGTCGAGGCGGCGGGGCAGCGGCGTTGGGAGAGGAGAGGGGAAGGGGATCGAGGGCGAGGGCGAGGGAGAGAGAGGGGATAGGTGTGGGCCCGGGAGGCAGTATGGATGGGGGCCTAACAATACTAATGGCGCACCACCCCTCGGTGCGCCATAAGTACATCCATACTAATGGCGCACCTCACCCTGGTGCGCCGTTAGTATTTTTTTTATTTTAGCTCAAGCCAACAGGTTTATCTCCCACCTAACCTGAAACACATCAAGTCTTCTCTACTAGCTCAACTGGTCAGCAGCTAGTTCTCACACCAGGAGGTCCTGGGTTCGATTCCTAGGCTCCACAAATTTTTTTATGCATTTAAAATGCTGTTTGATACTTATTTGTGTTTAAATATGTTCAAACTTGTTTAAATCATAACAGTAATATTTTTTATAAGACAGTAATAATTTTTTAAAAAATATCATCAAATAGTAATGTCGGTTGAGCGGGGGAGGGTGCAGGGGGTCGGCGGTGGCGGTTGAGTAGGGGAGGGGTGCGGGGGGTCGGCGGCGGCAGTTGAGTAGGGGAATCGAGGGTGCGGGGGGTCGGCGGCGGTGGCCGGTGGACCGGGGGGTGCTCGGCGGTGAGTGGGACCAGATCTGGCGAGGTGGGATAGCGATCGAGATGGAGGGGGATCGAGATCGAGTGTCCATGAAATTTAAAAATATTCATGATAGTTCAAAAAGTGCCCATGAAATACAATCGAGAAATGAAGGCTACGATTTAATTAAATACAATCTTCTTGCCCTTCTTTTTCACAAATGGAGTTCTTCTGTGGAACGGACGTCCTTTAGGTAGGGTGGTCCTGCTTCTTCTTGTGGTGTATGCTGCTACTTCATCATCGTCGTCATGTTCGATCCTTGGGTCGCCGTACTTGTCGAAGTCTTGCTCATTGGCTACTCCATCTATTCCGATGATCTTCCTTTTGCCTCCCCTCACGACAACACGACTGGGCTTTGACGGGTCGGTAATGAAGAAGCATTGGTCCACTTGGGAAGCCAATACCCATGGCTCATTTTTCGCGGTGACGTTTGCGCCCGCGGTCTTGGATTTGGCTTCGGGTATAACCATGGTGGTGAAATACCAGTCTTCTTTTAGGACGCTCTTGGCCCATCTGATACGGAACATCGGGACCTTCTCTCCAGCGTAGCTCAGCTCCCAGATCTCCTCGATCCTTCCGTAGTATCTGTCCTTGTCATTACCGGTGTAGGATTCCATCGTTACCCCGGAGTTCTGATAACCATCGCTCTTCATGTCCTTGGCCTCGGTGTAGAATGTGTAGCCGTTGATATCGTACGCCTCATAGGTCATCAGGTTGTGCTCGGCGCCCTGTGACAAGGCGAATATGAGTTGTTCTTCCGCGGAAGAATCCTCATGTAAAGGGTACGACAGAAGCTTCAGCTTGAACCAACACGTGAAACATGAGATGTGCTCTTTGAGTATATCTCCGTCCGTCCTCTGTTGGCCTCGGTCATTGTACGTCTTCTTAATAAAGGTTTTGTGCTCTACAACCCAAGGATCGACCACGTCTATGTGTTGTAGCGCGACTAGGTTTGCTCTTTCAAAGTCGGCGAGTCGACCCTCGAAGTAGACATGCATTTCGCGGCGACCCTCACGGTGACCCCATCCAGCGAGCCTGCCGAGGTGCCTGTTGACGGGCAGACCAACGGGGTTCTCGATGCCTAGATAATTCGTGCAGTAGGAGATGCACTCTTCGGTCAGAAAGCCCCTGGCTATGCTTCCCTCTGGACGTGACATGTTGCGAACGTATCCTTTGATGACACCATTCATCCTTTCGAACGGCATCATGCTGTGCAGGAACGTCGGCCCGAGTTGGATGATATCCTCCACTATATGGACCAGCAGATGCACCATAACGTCGAAGAATGCGGGCGGGAAGTACATCTCAAGCTCGCATAGTATCACCACGATATCTTCCTGCAGCCCTCTGAGTTGCCTCGCACCAATCGACTTCCGAGAGATGATGTCGAAGAAGTTGCATAGGCCAAATAGCGTTTCACAGACGTGCGCGTCCATGATCCCATGGATTGCAACTGGAAGTATCTGCGTCATCAGCACGTGACAGTCGTGAGACTTCATCCCGCTGAACTTCTGCTTCGCTGGGTCTAGGTATCTGCTTATCTTCCCCGCGTAACCGTAAGGAAGTTTTACTCCTAGGAGGCAGGTGAAAAACTGCTCGATCTCCTCCTGACTTAGAGTGAAGCACGCGGGAGGGTAGTCATTTCCAGTCTTCTTGGACTTTTTGCCTTTGCGACAACTCTCTGTGTCCTGCTTCACCTCATCATCATCATCATCATCATCATCATCATCATCATCATCATCATCATCATCATCATCATCATCATCATCATCATCATCATCATATATAGCGTTAAGCTCCTGCCTGATGCCCATTGATTTCAAGTCTGCCCTTGCTTTCGGCCCATCTTTGGTCCTCTCTGGCATGTTGAGCAGGGTACCAAGCAGACTCTCGCACACGTTCTTCGTGATATGCATGACATCAAGGCTGTGAGGCAAACGGTGGATCTTCCAGTACGGCAAGTCCCAGAAAACAGACCTCATTTTCCATACCTTCAGCAGCGGCTCTAGCGCCTTTCGCTTCTTTCCTGGCTCTGGCGCCTTTTGCTTCTTTCCCGACAGTGGGCAGTCTTTCCAATTTTTTAATAGCTTGTCTATTTCCTCGCCGCTCCTCGTACACGGGCGTTTTCGGGGTTCGGTTTCACCATCGAACAGATCCTTGCGTTTCCTCCACGGGTCATCGTCGCGAAGCCACCTTCGATGTCCCACGAACACGGTTTTCGAAGACCCGGGATCTCTATCTAGCTGGCTATACGTTGTGTCATCCATGCACCTTACGCATCCAGAAAATCCGTGGACTACCTGCCCCGTGAGATATCCGTAACCGAGATAGTCGTGCACCGTCGTGAGCAGTGCGGCTCTCATAGGGAAATATTCTTTCTCTGCGGCGTCCCACGTATTGGCTGGCGTTTTCCACAGCATGTCTAGCTCCTCCTTCAGCAGCCCCAGATACAGATTGATGTCGTTCCCTGGTTGTTTCGGCCCTTCAATTAGCATACTCATGTGAATGTACTTCCTCTTCATGCACAACCAGGGGGGAAGGTTGTACATCCACACAAACACAGGCCAGGTGCTATGTGTGCTTCTCTGGCTGCCAAACGGATTTACTCCATCGGTGCTCGCACCCAGCACGATGTTCCTTGGATCCTTCCCAAATTCTGGGTATTCAAAATTCAACACTTGCCACTGGCTCGCATCCTTAGGGTGACTCAGCATCTTGTCTTTTTTATCTATCTCCAGATCATTTGCGTCATCTTCTCGCTTCTTCTCCTCCCTATCCGCGTGCCAACGCAGGAGCTTTGCTACCTTAGGATCCGCGAAATACCGCTGCAGACAAGGAGTGATCGAAAAGTACCACACCACTTTTCGAGGAGCTTTCTTCCTCTTCTTGTATCGAGTGACACCGCACACCGGACATATGGTAGACTCCGCGTGCTTGTCCCGATAAATGATGCAATTGTTCATGCACACATGGTATTTCAAGTGTGGTAAATCCAGAGGACACACGATTTTCTTCGCCTCCTCCAAACTGGTCGGGCACTTGTTCCCCATTGGAAGACGTTCGTGCCAGAATGACATGTTCTCGTCGAAGCATGCGTCGGTCATTTTGTCTTTTACCTTCATCTCCATAGCCATGAGCGTTACTTTCTGGCGGGTATCCTCGGGCCTGCATCCTTCACACAATGGAGTAACCGCGTCTAACTCAAGTTGATCCACCTTGGCTTTCTCTCGGGCGGCAGCTCTTGCGTTATCCGTCTGCTTGAGAAGCAACTCTTGAATATAAGGGTCCTGCACCCAGCCCATCGATGGTCCACCGTCGTCTGCTCTGCCGACATCATCATCTTCATGATCATGCCTGTCGTCTGCTCCGGCATCTTCCTCATCATCATGCCCATCGTCTACGTGATCATCTCCTGGGGATTCTTCGTCTTCTCGCGAGCCCGAGCCGCGGTAGTTGTCTTGCTGCCCTTCCTCATTTCTTGCCCGGCCCCCATGGACGACTTCGTAGTCATCTTCATCACCTTGCCACCGATAGCCATCCATGAAACCACGCAAGAGCAGGTGGTCCCGCACCTGCCCGGAATCCGGGTCCGCAATAAGGCTCTCCAGCTTGCATCTTCGACACGGACATCTTTTCTCCGTCTCGTTCTTTTGAAGCATCTCGGCCTTCGCGGACCTCAAAAACCTATTCACGATGCCTTTGGTCATCGTGCGGACCATGGTCGCCTGCGGGGTAGAGCAAAACGATATTTTAGAACCAAGAAAAAATTTGGCATGACTTTCCCTAAAAATAGGACCAAAAAGAATGCTTAATGCCAAAATTATCGCCGAAACGGAAATGAATCAATATTCCGGCAAAATATTGGCAACTATCGCATTTCAAATACCGGTACACCTCCAAACACAAACACATATGCAAGACCACAAACATATGCAACACCACGAACATACATAGATCTAGCTAGGCCATAAAAAGTGCATGTGCACATTGTTGTAGGGAGAACAACATAAATATAGCTTCCCCCCTTACTTACCTATCAAAACAAGGTAATTTAACCACTTAATTTGAATGAATCTATGGTGGAAATGAGGTGAAAAAGAGGAGGCACCCGAGACAAGGAGGAGGTGGAGAGAATGAAGTGGGGAGAAAGTGAGTGTGGGAAGGAGAGGCTGCCCAAAATATCTTGTTGCTGCCCACTTACTAATGGCGCACCAACAACAAATGCGACATTAGTAATCCAGGTTACTAATGGCGCACCAACGTCTGATGCGCCATTAGTAGTTTTGCAAAAAAAACATACTAATGGCGCACTGTTTCAGAGTGCGCCATTACTAGTTTGAACTAGTAATGGCGCACGGTGGAAGAGTGCGCCATTAGTAGTTTTGCAACAAAAGGAATAAAAAATATAATTAAAAAAACAACATTAGTGGCGCACTCTGGGACTAGTGCGCCATTACTAGTTACAACTAGTAACGGCGCACTGTGTCTGGATGCGCCATTAGTATGTTTGGACAGGCGCGCTAGTTCAAAAAAAATTTATACTAATGGCGCATCCTAGGCCTGGTGCGCCATTATTAGTTTCAACACTAATGGCGTATCAGAAGGTGGTGCGCCATTAGTATATACTAATGGCGCACCTCTTATCTGGTGCGCCATAAGTGTCAATCCCATCTATAGCCCTTTTTCTAGTAGTGTGATGGAGATCATGGTGTCATGCCGGTGACGATGATGATCATGGCTCCCCAAAGATGGAGATCAAAAGGAGCAAAATGATATTGGCCATATCATGTCACTATTTGATTGCATGTGATGTTTATCATGTTTTACATCTTATATGCTTAGAACTACGGTAGCTTAAATAAGATGATCCCTCGCAATAATTTCAAGAAAGTGTTCCCCCTAACTGTGCACCGTTGCAAAGGTTCGTTGTTTCGAAGCACCACGTGAAGATCGGGTGTGATAGATTCTAACGTTCAAATACAACGGGTGTAAGCCAGATTTACACACGCAATACACTTAGGTTCACTTGACGAGCCTAGCATGTACAGACATGGCCTCGGAACATGGAAGACCGAAAGTCGAACATGAGTCGTATAGAACATACGATCAACATGAAGATGTTCACCGATGATGACTAGTCCGTCTCACGTGATGATCGGACACGCCCTAGTTGACTCGAATCATGTATCACTTAGATGACTAGAGGGATGTCTATCTGAGTGGGAGTTCATTATATAATTTGATTAGATGAACTTATTTATCATGAACAATAGTCTAAGTTGTCTTTGCAAAAAAGGTTGTAGATCAATAGCTCGCGTTGTAGCTCCCTGTTTCAATACGTTCCTAGAGAAAGATTAATTTGAAAGATATTGTAAGCAATGATGCGGACTAGGTCCGTTGCCTGAGGAGTGTCCTCACTGCTACACACAAGGCTTATGTCTTTGATGCACCGCTCGGTGTGCCAACCCCTCCAGCGTCGTTTGTGGATGTTATGAACATCTGACAGATACGTCCTGATGACTACTTGATAGTTAAGTGCACCATACTTTACGGCTTAGAATCGGGATTCCAATGACGTTTTGAACACCATAGAACATATGAGATGTTCCAAGAGCTGAAATTGGGATTTCAGGCTCATGCCCGTGTTGAGAGGTGTGAGACCTCTGACAAGTTCTTTGCCTACAAGATGGAGGAGAATAGCTCAGCTAGTGAGCATGTGCTCAGAATGTCTGGGTGCTACAATCACTTGAATCAAGCGGGAGTTAAACTTCCAGATAAGATAGTGATTGATAGATTTCTCTAGTCACTATCACTAAGTTACTAGATCTTCGTGATGAACTATGACATGCAAGGGATGGAGATGATCCCGGAGCTGTTCGCGGTGCTTAAGACCGCAAAAAGTAGAAATCAAGAAGGAGCATCAAGTGTTGATGGTTTAACAAGACCACTGGTTTCAAGAAGGGCAAGGGCTAGAAAGGAAACTTCATGAATGGCAAACCAGTTGCTGCTCCAGTGAAGGAACCCAAGGTTGAACCCAAACCCGAGACTAAGTGCTTCTATTGTAAGGGGAACGGTCACTGGTAGCGGAACTACCCCAAATGCATGGTAGATAAGAAGGCTGGCAACTTCAACAAAGTATATACGTGTTATTAATGTGTACCTTACTAGTACTCCTGGTAGCACCTAGGTATTGGATACCGGTTCAAGTTGCTATTATTGGTGACTTGAAACAAAAGCTACGGACTAAACGGAGACTGGCTAAGGGTGAGGTGACGATGTGTGTTGGAAGAGTTTCCAAAGTTGATGAGATCACCATCGCACGCTCCATCTGCCTTCGGGGTTAGTACTGAACCTAGATAAATGTTATCAGGTGTCTGCGTTGAGCATGAATATGATTAGATCATGTTCATAGCAATACGGTTATTCATTTAAGTTAGAGAATAATGGTTATTCTGTTTACATGAATAATACCTTTCATGGTCATGCACCCTATGTGAATGGTTCATTGAATCTCGGTCGTGGTAATACACATGTTCACGCAAAAGATGTAGAGTTAATAATGATAGTACCACTTTCTTGTGGCACTGCCGCTTGGGTCATATTGGCGTAAGATGCATGAAGAAACTCCATGTCGATGGATGTTTGGAGTCACTTGATTTTGAATCGCTTGACACATAAGAGCCATGCCTCATCGACAGGATGACTAAGACCCCGTTTTCAGGTACAATGAAACGGGCAAGTGACTTGTTGGAAATCGTACATGTTGATGTGTGTGATCCAATAAGAATTGAGGCGTGCGGTGGACATCTCTATTTTCTCATCTTCACTGGCGATTTGAGTGGATATGGGTAATTTACTTAATGAAACACAAGTCTGAAACGTTTCAAAAGTTCAAGCAATTTCAGAGTGAAGTTAAAACCATCATAACAAGAAGATCAAATTCCTACGATCTGGTCGATGGAGAATTTCTGAGTTATGAGTTTGGCAATCACTTAACACATTGTGAAATTGTTTCACGGTTGACACCACCTAGAACACCACAGCGTAATGGCGTGTCCGGACGTCGTAATCGAACCTTATGAGATATGGTGCGATCTATGATGTCTTTTACCGATCTACCGCTATCATTTTGAGGTTATGCGTTAGAGACAGCTGCATTCACTTTAGATAGGGCACCATCTAAGTCTGTTGAGACGACGTCGTATGGACACTGGTTTGGCAAGAAACCAAAGTTGTCGTTTCTTAATACTTGGTGCTGCGATGCTTAAGGCTTCAGCCGAAAAAGCCCGAACCCAAAGCGGACAAATACATCTTCATAGGATACCCAAAGGTAATAGTTGGGTATACCTTCTATCTCAGATCCGAGGGCAAAGTGTTTGTCGCTAAGAACGGGTCCTTTCTCGAGAAGGAGTTTCTCTCGAAAGAATTGAGTGGGAGGAAGATAGAACTTGATGAGGTTGTTGAACCTCTACTTCAACCGAAAAGTGGTGCAACACAGAAAGATGTTTCGGTGGCGCCTACGTCGGTTGAAGAGGAAGTTAATGATAGTGATCATGAAGCTTCGGATCAAGTTGCTATCAAACCTCGTAGGTCGACAAGGATATGTACTACTCCTGAGTGGTACGGTGATCCTGTCTTAGATATTGTGTTGGACAAAAATGAACCTACGAGCTATGGAGAAGCGATGGTGGGCCCATATTCCGACAAATGGTTAAAAGCCATGAAATCCGAGATAGGATCCATGTATCAGAACAAAGCATGGACTTTGGTGGACTTGCCCGATGATCGGCAAGCAATTGAGATAAATGGATCTTTAAGAAGAAGACGGACATGGACGGTAATTTTACCGTCTATGAAGCTCAACTTGTGGCAAAGAGTTTTTTCACAAGTTCAAGGAGTTGACTACGATGATATTTTCTCACCCGTAGCGATGTTTAAGCCCGTCGGAATCATGTTAGCATTAGCTGTATTTTTCGATTATGAAATCTGACAGATGGATGTCAAAACAAGTTTTCTTACCAGTTTTCATAAGAAAAGGTTGTACGTGATACAATAAAAGGTTTTGTCGATCCTAAGGATGCTAAAAGGTATGCTGGCTCCAGCAATCCTTCTATGGACTAGAGCAAGCACGTCGGAGTCGGAATATATGCTTTGATGGAGTGATCAAAGCTTTTAGGTTCATACAATGTTTGCTAAGAAACTTGTATTTACAAGAAAGTGACTGGGAGCACTACAACATTTCTGATAAGTATATGTGGATGACGTATTGTTGATCCGAAATAATGTTGAATTTCTGGAAAGCATAAACGGTTGTTTGAAGAGTGATTTTCAAAGGAAGACCTGGATAAAGCTGCTTACATATTGGGCATCAAGATCTATAGAGATAGATCAAGATGCCTGATGATACTTTCAAAGAATGCACACCTTGACATGATTTAGAAGGAGTTCAAAATAGATCAATCAAAGAAGGGATTCTTACCTGAGTTGTAAGGTGTGAAGTTGAGTAAGACTCAAAGCTTGACCACGGCAGAAGAAAGAGGAAGGACGAAGGTCGTCCCCTATGCTTTTGTCATAGGCTCTATACGGTATGCCATGCTGAGTACCGCACCTGATTTGTGCCTTGCCATATGTCTGGCAAGAGGGTACAAAGGTGATCCAAGAGTGGATATCTGGATTCAGAGACAGATGACCAGTCATGTTCCCCCACTGAGGTGTATGCTCTAACTTGGCACGGTTATACTGTTCATATCATGCATACAGTGTCTTGCATTGCATAGTTTAGACATCATATACACAATATTCAACACCATGTTCTTGGTTCAGACATCATATCGAATACCCTCTGTTTATCATATAAATCACATATGTGAATTAAATGATGCAATCCTGATTACTTAGATAACATGTAGGTGAATTATGTCAAGCGATTATGTTTAGTTATTCATCATATCTTTGAATTATATTATGCTATGCTATCCAGTTTAGATAGCCATCATATATGTGAAATTATGTCATGCTATCCATTTTAGTTAAACAATATACATGTCAACTATTTCATGCCCTCTTTTTTCCACACTATCTATTGCATCTGTCTCTCATACAATATCTGTACATTCAACTATGTTTCCTGTTTATCAGCCATTTGAATTGGAGCGGGTGATGCCAGTATCTAGCGGACTAAAAACACGGTCTTCAAATAAAACAGTGCTACCTCTTGGTGGAGATAGCACCCCGGTTGTACATGCACAAGAACCAGCCCTACCACACATAACCCAAACTCTCGCAGATTGTACCCCTACTACGATGGACAGAGAACCAGCTTCACCCAATCTAACCCCAACCCCAGCCGATAGTAACCCAGTTCCTGTTTACACAACACCATCTCCACCACAGAGCTCCCAAACAAGAGCAGTTGGTAAGGCAGCTCCAGTGCCCAAAGGGCCAGTACTATCACGGCGAACCCCAACTCCACTAGTTAGTATGCCTATTCCTATGGAGGAAGCACAACCAAGTAGTCATAGTTTAGCATCTATCGCATTTGATGTTGTTAAATCGTATGTGCGTATCTTCCCATCTTGGAAATATTATATTGAAGATGAAGGAAAATGTCAGTTGCAGGTGTTTGTCCAGGAGTTATGTGTAAGTAATGTTATTCATGGCAATTACTTTGCTTCGTCCCATACATCCTACCTCCATGATGGTTATAATACAGCAAATTTTCCCATTTTTCTCTATACAGAAGGACCGATTTGGAAACTCAGGATGAGGTAACCTGTGCTAATACCTCTGCTATCTTCAAGAATGCTTGGTGGCAGTAACGGAATTACCTGAAGAAAACGTACTTCACCAGCAAAGAAACTCATCGAATTCCCTTACGTTCTCCTGAGACACATTTACTGGACGATGACTGGGAACGCCTTGTTTTGTACTCGTCCCGAACCAAGAATGTGGTAAGGTCTATGAGCTCATTTTCTATTTTTAAGTATTATATTCTTGCGTCTTACTGCACTCTGTTCATGTAGAACAAGTGCCTAAACCTGAAGAACAACTGTTCTAAATTACGACTCCATTGCTACCATAGGACATAGATATATGTTTGTTTGATGCTTTTATTATGTACTAGTACTTGGCAATAGAAGACTTGGTAGTTTAATCCTGTCCACCTTACTTATGAACTGGTTCAGCAAAATGAGTTTCATATAGTAGTACATGCTAAACTTGTTATGTGTCTGCATGTTTCTTCTTTTAGAATGCTGACAGAATATTGGAGAAGAGTGCCTTATTAAGCAACGGTAAAGGAAGTAATGAAGATAAGGTTCAGGATAGTGAAACATCCTGTCTTGGTTTATTGTTGGAGTTACTGGCCACTATTGCTTGCACAAGCTATTCAAACTCACTGTTTGAATCAGTTCGGTTTCTTGAGTCTGAACGACAAGCTAAAAGACATCAATCAGCTGTGCTGCGACAAGAAGCGGAAGGACTGCAGAAGTCCCTGGAGCATTCAGATGCATACTTTCTGGTGCAACAGCAAGCGTTGGAGGATTTTAGAGCCAAACAGGACTAAGCTAATCAGCTTGCTAAGCTTATTGCCAGCATGGTGGATACCCAGGATAATGTTTCTTGAGCTCTTCTGAAGTTGTTTCAGTTATGCTCTTGTTTTGCTACCGCGTTTATTTGCACTGGTGGCCAATTTTGACGGCCAGTGTATATGATATGCTGCTTTGTTCCCTATATTTGCACTGGTGGTGAACTTTGATGCCCAGTGGATGTAATATGTGTAATAGCCGTGATAGCCTAGCATTAGTTGCTTGCTTATTTATTTCCTTGTTGTCTTGTTTATTTGTTTGCTTGTAGTCATTGCAGTTCTTTTTCCGCGGTTAACTGTGGCTGCAATAACCTATTTTTTAAAACTAGGGCACAATAACCATGGGCTATATTTACTGTAGTGACACTGGGCCTTCTATGGGCCGTAGAAACAGTGGGCCTTCTACGGGCCGTAGAAACAGTAGGCCTTCTGCGGGCCGTAGAAACAATGGGCCTTCTACGGGTCGGATCATCAATGGGCCTTATACGGGCCGTATGATCGATTGGCCAAATATAGGCCAATAACATGCCGCATTATGGCCGTAAACGGTCTAGAGTTGGAATCGTCCGTTCATGGGCCGACCGTAACGGGCCGTCGTTAATAGGCCGTATTTGATGATGCTATGAAAATGGCCCAACGTATTAACGGACCACAAACGGGCCGACTGTAACCACGGGCTGAATTTGGCCCACAAGCAGAAAATGACAGTAACGGGCCGTAAGTAAACGAATGCTGGAAATGAGCCCAAGAATAAATGGGCTCTAAGAAGGCCGAAAGATAACATGGGCTGGAAACGGCCCAACGGAATAACGGGCCGTTAATGGGTATAAAGTGATACACTGTTCATTACGGGCCAGTTTCACCATGGGCCGTTAATGGGTGTAAAGTGATACACTGTTCATTACGGGCCAGTTTCACCACGGGCCATTAATAGGCCAAGAGTTACATAGGGCCTCATATGGGCCGAAAGATGTCATGGGCCAGAAGTGAAAACGGGCTGGAATCATATTGGATGGCCCAGATGACGCAACTGGGCCTAATTCAGATAGGGCGTAACGGGCCTTGGGTTAGCGGGTTGTAATTGGGCTATATTCGAACAGGCCGTTAACAGGCTTTCCATGGGCCGGCCCGCCAGCTTTTGACCAAGTCAAACGGGCCAGCCTTTACACATGAATGGGCCTCTGTTGGGCCGTGCCATGTGTCGACGTATCATAGGCGCCTATCTGACCCACTGACGAGCTGACACGTGTTTCGTCCGGCCAATAAGAATTTTACACGGGAAATTTCCCATTGGTCGGGGCTGTTAACGGGTTATCAGATCCAAAACCCGACCTGATAGCTTAACGGCGTTCCGTTACGGTGGATGCCACGTGTCGGTCACCCTTGATGAAAGCACTTCTGTGACGCGCGATTTATCGTCATGGAAGTGGACACTTCCGTGATGATAACTTTGGTAATGTCATGGAACACTTCTACGACAGCACAGGTATGACTATCTTGATTCTTTCATAAATTTGTCATAGATGTACATGCATGACAAAAAAAGCGACCTACTGTGACAAACACGTATCATCACTGAAGTGTATTTTTCTTGTAGTGTTGATTCAGCTCGTCCACACTCGGTCCTTCTGTTCTTGATGTGTGAAATTTGATGTATTATGGTAATAGGATTATTGTTGATTAAATCTCTTTGTGTTTTTTGAAATTAAAGCAATAGAATATGAAATTTGAGTATGGCGGTTGTTCAACCAAAAATAATATGGCGAGCAATAATAAAATGAAGAATGGCTTCCCGGACATTCCTTGCGGTGGTGGTGGCCACAGCGGCATCGCGAAGCATCGGGTGGCGATTGCGGGGACCACAACATCTCGGAGCGGTAGGTGGCGGCGGCGGACCTGGGCCAGTGAGTGGGCGGAGATGCCCCTCACAGCCGACATCTGGATCTGCTCCATTCATCTATGCCCGAGCATCCAGGTCATTCCTCATGACATAGGTGGTGACCTACCCATGGATGTCACCCTTCTTCTGCCATGGTGAGCGACCTTGACCCCCCCCCAAACAGTGACATCAGCCTACTCTGTGGTAGCTCGAGGACAAGGGGGAAGGAGGTGGTGGAGCATTTGAAGCGTCGCGCTCTCCCGCAACAATTTAAAGTCGTCCGCCCTATAGCACCTGCTCGATTTGGCTCCTCCACACTCGGTCCTTCTATTGTTGAGGTGTCATAGGAGCCTCCACGGACGCAGCGACCGACAAATATGAACTTTGATGTATGACAATAATAGAACGGTTGTCGATTAGACCTCTTTGTGTGTCTTGAAATTAAATGGTTTGTCATAGAATATGGATTTTGAGTATGATGGTTGTTGAACTAAAGAAATCTAGCGAGAGGTAATAAAATGAGGAATGGCTTCTTAGACATTCCTTGCGGTGGTGGTAGCCATAGCATCATCGAGAAGCAGTGGGTGGCGCCGGCGGCGACCGCAACATCTTGGAGCTGTAGGTGGCGGCCTCGGTCTTGGGCTAGCGCTTGGGCAGAGATGCTCCTCACAGTCGGCGTATGGATCCGCTCCATTCAGCCGTAGCCGAGCTTCTTGGCCGTTCCTCATGACGGAGGCAACGACCGTGGCATCGTGGAGCGGCCGGTGGCCGCGTCCGGCGTCCTACGTCCTGCGCGCGAGCCGACATGCTATTTAAGAGGGTTTTTTTTCACGGGATATTATTTAAGAGGGTCTATGCTTCTAAAGAAAAAAGAATTTATTCTTTTATTTCTATACAAGATTTTGCATCGAAGAAAGGCCATCATGGCCTCTTGCATTATTTATGAGATAACATCGAAGAAAGGGGTTCACGACCCAATATGATGTTTCTTATAATCAAAACAAAATACATCTAACTCTTGCATCATATGTTTTACTTCTCTTTGGAAGTGGTTTAATTTGGCATTCCCATTAGATTGTAAAAACTTAAGCATGCTAGGGAATCACAGTGGTCAACAGAAAGGTGGGATATGGGAGAGGAACTTTAGTGCTTGTTGTACCGTGCTCGTGACGTTTCACGCCTTCTGCCCATAGTAACAAATGGTCATTTCTTTGCCACTGTAGACCCATGGTGAAGGTGAGGTGGACATCATCCGGATTTAAAGCAGAAAGCTCCAGCGAGAAATGTCCTGCTGCGGCAGGAAACTAAGCAAGTAGGGGAGAGTCAGACAAGAAAACAAAGGGTGCATTGTGGGGTGGTGTTTTGTGTACGACGGGTGAGGGAGTCCTGGATTAGGGGGGGTCCGGATAGCCGGACTATGACTTTGGTCGGACTGTTGGACTATGAAGACACAAGATTGAAGACTTCGTCCCGTGTCCGGATGGGACTTTCCTTGGCGTGGAAGGCAAGCTTACCAACACGGATATGTAGATCTCCTCCCATTGTAACCGACTCTGTGTAACCCTAGCCCCCTCCAGTGTCTATATAAACCGGAGGGTTTAGTCCGTAGAAGAACAACAATCATACCATAGGCTAGCTTATAGGGTTAGCCTCTCCGATCTCGTGGTAGATCTACTCTTGTACTACCCATATCATCAATATTAATCAAGCAGGAGTAGGGTTTTACCTCCATCGAGAGGGCCCGAACCTGGGTAAAACATCGTGTCCCTTGTCTCCTGTTACCATCCGCCTAGACGCACAGTTCGGGACCCCCTACCCTATATCCGCCGGTTTTGACACCGGCATTGGTGCTTTCATTGAGAGTTCAGCTGTGTCATCATCATCATGCTTGATGGCTCCTTCGATCATCATTAGCGATGCAGTCCAGGGTGAGACTTTTCTCCCCGGACAGATCTTCGTGTTCGGCGGCTTTGCACTGCGGGCCAATCCGCTTGGCCATCTGGAGCAGATTGAAAGCTACGCCCCTGGCCATCGGGTCAGGTTTGGAAGCTTAAACTACACGGCCGATATCCGCGGAGACTTGATCTTCGACGGATTCGAGCCCCGACCGAGTGCGCCGCATTGCCATCACGGGCAAGATCTAGCTCTGCTGTCGGACAGTGCCCTGGGGGCCGCATCCGTGTCCGCCCCGACCCTTATTTCGGAGCCAACTGCGCAGACCGAGGGCGGGTGGCTAGACCCCACAGCGGATGTCGCAGCCTCAACGGCGATCGAGCCGAACACCAACCTTATCCTTCGCAAGGCCCCTGACTCCACACTACCGGACTCTTTTCCGGACTCCGAACCCTCCGTGCCCTTGCCAATCGAATCTGATTGGGCGCCAATCATGGAGTTCACCGCCGCGGATATCTTTCAGCACTCGCCTTTTGGCGACATATTGAATTCACTAAGGTCTCTCTCTTTTTCATGAGAGTCCTGGCCGGATTATGACCGGCAGGATTGGGATGCGGACGACGAAGAAATTTGACGCCCACCCACCACCCACTTCATAGCCACTGTCGACGATTTAACCGACGTGCTCGACTTCGACTCCGAAGACATCAACGGTATGGACGACGATGCAGGAGACGAACAGGAACCAGTGCCTATAGGGCACTGGACAGCCACCTCATCCCATGATGTATACATGGTGGACACACCCAAAGGAAACAACGACGAGGAAAAGCAATCAAAGCGGCGGCGTAAGCGCCGCTCCAAACCCCGTCTCAACAGAGAGAGTGGCCATACGGACCCAGCCACAGAGCAGGGCGAGCCGGCGGACGACGAACATGGCATCAAGCAACCATCCGAACAAGGAAACTTAGATAACCAAATCAAACAACCCATACCCGGCAAAGATAATAGTCCGGATGACCTCACGCCGGATGAGTTCCTGGAACAAAAGAACCTCGACAAAAGGCTCGTCGCCACTGCGCGCAGCCTGAAAAAGTAGACGCGGAAGCTCAAGACTGCGGAAGATGCACTCAGAATCAGATGGAGCAAAGTACTCAACACCGCCGACAAATATGGCCGCAGTCGCCACACAAAGAGCTACCCGAAGCGAAAGCTACTGCCCGAATTTGATGAGGAGGCCTTAGAGCCCCCGCAATCAAAAAACAAAGAAACCATCCGGTCGGATAGACGACCTCATGGCCAACATAGAGCGGAAAACGATACCGCACACAAGCCAGCACGTGATCCACACGAGGATCCGCGTCAAAAAGATGGCCCAGCCAGATCTATCAACGGGCCAAGAAAGCAAGCTCTAACAAGCAATGTGACACTGCATGTATACGAACACCACGGCACACCCAAATACAGGGGTGCCACACACCCCCTATGTTTCACCGACGAGGTGGTGGACCATGAATTCCCAGCGGGATTCAAACCCGTAAACATAGAGGCATATGACGGAACTACAGACCAGGGGGCCTGGATTGAGCATTATATCCTCCATATCCACATGGCTCGAGGAGATGACCTCCATGCCATCAAATACTTACCCCTCAAGGTCAAAGGGCCAGCCCGGCATTGGCTTAAAGGCCTTCTCGAAAACACCATTAGAAGTTGGGAAGAGCTCGAGGACGCTTTTCGGGCAAACTTCCAAGGGACGTATGTCCGACCACCGGACGCAGACGATTTAAGTCACATAACTCAACAACCCGGAGAGTCAGCCCAGAAGCTCTGGAACAGATTTCTCACTAAAAAGAATCAAATAGTCGACTGTCCGGACGCTGAAGCCTTAGCGGCTTTCAAACATAGCGTTCGGGACGAATGGCTCGCCAGACACCTCGGCCAAGAAAAGCCAAGAACAATGGCCGCATTAACAAGCCTCATGACCCGCTTTTGTGCGGGCGAGGACAGCTCGTTGGCAAACGCAGCACCAACGACCCAAGTACGTCCGAAGTCAGGGACGGAAACTGGAAGCCACGACGCAGCAAAGACCAGCGCCAAAATAAGGGAAACAGTCCGAAGAGCACGGCAGTTAACACCGGATTTAAAAGCTCTCGGCAGGGTAAGCAAAAGCTGCCCCTCAAGGATAACAGGGATGAACAGTCTAACCTAAATAAGGGAAACACTCCGAAGAGCACGACAGTTAACACTGGACAAGATATGTCAAATCCACAGCACCCCTGGGAAGCCTGCAAACCATACCCGCAGAGAATGTTATGTCTTCAAGCAATCCGGCAAAATCAACGCCGAACACAAGGGGCTTGAAATACCAAGTGAAGACGATGATGAACCCCACAAACAAAGGACTGGGGAACAAAAGAAATTCCCACAAGAAGTCAAAACAGTAAACGTACTGTACGTGGCAAAGGGAAGAAACAAAGTGGCGGTCACAGAGACACGTGCCATGCGGCCTATCACAAAGGAGTTTCGCCACTGGTTGTCAAAACCGATCACGTTCGACCATCGGGACTACTCCGAATGTATCCAGCAGGCAGGCTGGGCTGCCTTGGTATTAGACCCGATAATCGACGGATACCATTTCACGTGAGTCCTGATGGACGGCGGAAGCAGTCTAAACCTGATATATCAGGACACAGTCTGTAAAATGGGGATAGACCTAACAAACATTAGCCATAGCAATATTTCCCTTATAGGAATAACGCCAGGCCCAGGGGCACATTGCACGGGCTCCCTCCTACTAGAAGTTACGTTCGGTTTACCCGATAACTTCCATAGCGAAAAGCTGACCTTCCACATCGCTCCATTTCAAAGTGGTTATCAAGCACTACTGGAACGCGACGCTTTTGCTCGCTTTAACGCAATACCGCACTATGCGTCTCTCACGCTTAAGATGCCCGGTCCACAAGGCATCATCTCAGTAAAGGGAGACATTGAGCATTCCCTGCGCGCGGAAGACTGTGCGGCTGCCTGGACAGCCACTCACTAAAACTTCCCCACCAATCAGAGTGCCTAATAGGTCGTTAAGACCACGGACACGGCTGGACGAGTCCGGCGTAACTATATAATTACTAACGGTTTGGTGGTTATACATCCCTACACAAGGGGCTCCGCGCAAGCAGCAACAAAACTCAATTCTACAATTATGGTTTGTTTATTTATTATAACATACATTTTTGCACGACAACTTTTCAACTAAGTTCCTCTCTTTTACAGATGAACATCGTGCTACACCCGTCCAGGACACGGCACAATGGAGACACAGGCGCAGACGTGCAGTAGGGACCCATTCCAAGGATTCTCTTTAGATTAAGACCCTGCCTAAACCTCTTTTACTGTCTCTCGTTGATACATATTTCCCGGATTCTCCGTACAACCGAGAAGGGGGCTGACGTCTTGGCATGTGGCCACGTCAGAATATTGTACGTACCTGGACACAATGGGCTTATTACAGAGGGCACTGTTCAGCCCGTTTACAATCATAAAGACCGAATACCTTACGGAGTGTTCGGCGTCGCGAGTTTGGCCTTATATGCATCAGCTCCGAATCATGTCTTTGGTCAAATGTTGGGTTTGCCCGGCTCCTGTGTTTTGCTGCCTAATGTTCCGCTCTATCGGCTAAGGCGGCACCAGGAGAACTACTGTGATTGTGCCCCGGTTCAGCCAGGCGAGCACCTCAGTAGAAAAAGTCGAAAACTGACTGTCATGATGTAGCGCGAGACTGGTCAACCACTCGAGGACCTATCGGAATCTTCGGGATTCCTCCGCATTGACGAAGGGCCGTTTCCGGCCAGACTCACACGCGCCCCGAATTCGGGCGAGCACGGCGCCACCAGGGGCTATATAGTAGCTCCACTGTCAAATTCCTATGGCTAAGTGAAGGTGATAAAGCATTATAGTCCGGTTGCCTAGTTTGCTGCGCTACCACCTCCTTAATGGACCAAGACGTTGGATCAAGTGTGATGATGCGCCTTCTGCGAACACCTCCGCATTATATGCGTGGGGGCTGAAGCCAACGACTGCCATCTTTCGGGTTATATGTACATATACGTAAACGGCCACACACGAGGTATTATAATTCTTGCAGGCACAAGTATAAAAAGGTTCTACATTTCAGCAAAATATTGTTTTCAATAAGAATACATGTTATTCAAACATAAAATCCTTCGAGCACTGCGTCTGTATTAAACGAGCGCCCTCCAGGACTTCTTGAAAGTAGTGCTCGGCAGATACTGGGCTTTTGCCCGAATCTTGGGCTGCAATAGCGGGGGCTTCCATCTCCGCCAAGTATGTCTTGACACGGGCAAGGGCCATCCGCGCACCCTCCACGCATGCTGACCTCTTCATCGCGTTGATATACGGCACCGCACTAAGGAACTGCTGCACCAAGCTAAAATAATTGTTCGGCTTTGGCCTTTTCGGCCACAGATGATCCATGACATACCTCATGGCAAGTCCGGACAACCTATTGAGCTCGGCCCATTCGGCCAAACTATCGGTCAATGGAAGCGGATGCTCTGGATTGTGGAACTGTGACCAGAACAGCTTTTCCACTTCGCGATCCTTCTGATCTCGGAAGTGTGCGACCGCATCAGCAGCGCTTGCTACTAAATCCAGATAAGCGTCCGCCGAACTCCACATCCGGTCTAACGGAGCATATTGAGGATCCCCGAACTTCATCCGCAACATAAAGGGCTTCCCAGCCGCGATATCTCCGGCCTGCCGCAGCTCCTCCTTCATCGCTCTCATCGCAGAACGAGCATCCATGGCTGCCGTTGTGGCCTTCTCCAGGTCTGTCCGCTCCACCCGGTCTTCCTTTTCAAGAAGCTTACAGCGATCAACTGCGTTCTTCAACTTCACAGCCATCTCGGCCATTTTCTCCTTGCTTCGGCAGTGAGCAGCCCATTCGGTTTTTAGCTCTTCAACCGCCTTTAAGTTAGCCGCGTCGCTTTTCCTGGCCTGTTCTTTAGCCCGGGCAAGCTCGGCCCGAAGTTTCTCCATGGTGGAAGCCCCATCTACGTCAAGCACACGCGTTATAAGATATTAGCATCAAGCTCCTCTTACCAGGCGCGTCCGGAGAAATTACATACCTTGTGCCTCGTCAAGCCGCTTGTTGACAAGCGCGATGTCGGCATCGGCCACGTCAAGTTGCCACTTTATCTCGGCAAATTCATCTGTCCGGATGGCCACCGGACACTTCGCCACCTGCATATGAGGGCGGCAAAATTATACTTGGGATTATGATCCTCCATGTGTCGTCATCCTCGACAGCACCTAGAGTCTCAGGGGCTACTATCTACACAGGGCGCATCATAAAAGTATGCGGCACTGTCCAAAAAAGGTGCTTCATTTCATGTACCTCAAAGCCCGTTAGTAGACTCATGACAGCTTCTTGCGACCCGCTTTCCGCGGATGAAATCATTCCTATTACCGCACCCATCAACGCACGGTGCTCTTCTGAGATAGACGCCCGCCCTAGCAGATCCTTCAGTACCTCCAACCATGCACCAGGCGGTGCTGGACTCATTCGATTGTCTCTCCCAGAAGCCGGACATGGAGGACTTCGGGTGGCCATATCACTATACCTCCCGGCCTTACCGGATCAGGAGAAACCCTCCGCGACGACACCTCGGGGTCGCCCACCTTATGAGGCGGTATGGCAGGGGGAGGCGTTCCGCTCTCCATCATCTCCGAAAGAAGATCCCCCGAAGACGAGGTCTGCTGAGAAGGGCTAAGATCCGAACTACAAGGTAAATTTTTGGTTATTTCCCTCAGAAGTAAAGCAAGGATTTCTCTCATTATTAAACACCTTTTCTACTTACGGCTCGGTGGAGGGCTGATCCCCTTGAGGGCACTGTACGGCCGGGGTATCTCCCGGCACAGGACCCTCTGGCAAAGACTTCTTCCCCCGCTTTGAGATCACTGTCTCCGGGTCTTCAGAGGCGGTCCTTTTCTTCCCCAAAGGAGAGAAATTTCTGATTCCTCCCTTCCGGACAACCTCCTCCGTGGAGGCAGTAGCTTCCTTGTTCCCCCCTTCGTTTTCTTCCAAAGGCACGATCTCCAGCATCCTGGTTAAAACGGGATCTGGTGAGGTCTTAGGAAGGGGGGCTGGACACCTGATTAACTTCGCCTTCGCTATCCACTCCTGTTTCAAAGAACAACTCTTTTAAAGGCGATGTTGTGATAAATAAACAGATGACGTGTCCGGGAACAGGGCTACTTACTTGGGTATCCGGACGATTGCAGCTCAGGCCTGCGTCCTCCGTAGAGTCCGGACACACTACCTGTGGTCTGAAGATAAATTTATACATCTCCGTGGGCGTCATGCCCAGAAAATGTTGGACAGCTCGCGGTGCCTCCGGATTGAACTCCCACAGGCGGAGGGGCGACATTTGCAGGGCAGGACTTGACGAATTAACATGACCTGCATCACCACGACCAGACTGACGTCTCTCTTCAGGAGATCTCGGATGCGGCTCTGAAGTAGGGGCACATCCTTTGCTGGCCCCCAATCCAGCCCCTCATTGACCCATGACGTTAGTCGGGGTGGGGGACCCGAGTGAAAATAAGGCGGCGCCACCAACTTGGTACCCCTGGGAGCCGTGATATAAAACCACTCTTGCTGCCATAAGCTGGACTCCTCTTGGAAAAAGCCCTCGGGCCATGGAGCGTTGGCATCCTTGCTTATTACAACGCCTCCGGACTCTGCGTGCTCTCCCTCGATCATCTTCGGCTCTACTTTGAAGGTCTTAAGCCACAGTCCGAGTGAGGAGTAATACGGAGGAAAGCTTCACACACAACAATGAACGATGAGATGTGGAGGATAGACTCCGGAGCTAAGTCGTGGAATTCCAGCCCATAATAGAACATGAGCCCCCTCACGAAGGGATCCGGCGCGAAGCCTAGCTCTTGGAGGAAGTGGGACACGAACACGACACTCTCACCAGGCTTGGGAGTGGGAATAACCTGCCCTTGAGCAGGCAGCCTATGCGGGATTTCGCCGGTCAAATACCTGGCTGTTGGAAATATGCCCTAGAGGCAATAATAAATTAGTTATTATTATTATATTTCCTTGTTCATGATAATCATTTATTATCCATGCTAGAATTGTATTGATAGGAAACTCAGATACATGTGTGGATACATAGGCAACACAATGTCCCTAGTAAGCCTCTAGTTGACTAGCTCGTTGATCCATAGATGGTTACGGTTTCCTAACCATGGACATTGGATGTCGTTGATAACGGGATCACATCATTAGGAGAATGATGTGATGGACAAGACCCAATCCTATGCCTAGCACAAGATCGTGTAGTTCGTATGCTAAAGCTTTTCTAATGTCAAGTATCATTTCCTTAGACCATGAGATTGTGCAACTCCCGGATACCGTAGGAATGCTTTGGGTGTACCAAACATCACAACGTAACTGGGTGGCTATAAAGGTGCACTACGGGTATCTCCAAAAGTGTCTGTTGGGTTGGCACGAATCGAGACTGGGATTTGTCACTCCGTGTGACGGAGAGGTATCTCTGGGCCCACTCGGTAGGACATCATCATAATGTGCACAATGTTACCAAGGAGTTGATCATGGGATGATGTGTTACGGAGCGAGTAAAGAGACTTGCCGGTAACGAGGTTGAACAAGGTATCGGGATACCAACGATCGAATCTCGGGCAAGTATCATACCAGTAGACAAAGGGAATTTTATACGGGATTGATTGAATCCTTGACATCGTGGTTCATCCGATGAGATCATCGTGGAACATGTGGGAGCCAACATGGGTATCTAGATCCCGCTGTTGGTTATTCACCAGAGAGATGTCTCGGTCATGTCTGCATGATTCCCGAGCCCGTAGGGTCTACACACTTAAGGTTCGATGACGCTAGGGTTATAGGGAAGGTATGTACGCGGTTGCCGAATGTTGCTCGGAGTCCCGGATGAGATCCCGGACGTCACAAGGAGTTCCGGAATGGTCCGGAGGTGAAGATTGATATATTGGATGAAGGGTTTTGGAGTCCGAAAGTGTTCTGGAGGTACCGGGTGATGACCAGCATGACCGAAAGGTGTTTCGGGAGCCACGACAAGTGTTGGGGGGCTTCATGGGCCAAGGGAAGGGGGCAAACCAGCCCACTAAGGGGCTGTGCGCCCCCCCCCCCCCCCTCACCTATTCCCACGTGACCAGGGTGTTTGGGGCGCCCCATCTAGGGTTCCCACCTCCTGGCTTGGGGGCCAAGTCACCCAAAGGGGAGATCCCATCTGCCATGGCCGCCGCCCCCACTAGGGGAAACCCTAGCGTGCCTCCCCCTCCCGTTGCCCCTATATATAGTGGAGGTTTTGGGGCTGCCCAACACACGAATCTCTCTCTCCCAAGGCGCAGCCTTACCTCTCTCCCTCCTCGTCTCTCGTAGTGCTTGGCGAAGCCCTCCTGGAGTACCGCGCTCCTCCACCACCACCACGCTGTCGTGCTGCTGCTGGACGGAGTCTTCCCCAACCTCTTCCTCTCTCCTTGCTAGATCAAGGCATGGGAGACGTCACCGGGCTGCACGTGTGTTGAACACGGAGGCGTCGTTGTTCGGTGCTTAGATCGAAATCGACCGCGATCTGAATCACCACGAGTACGACTACCTCATTCTCGTTCTTGCAACACTTCCGCTTAGCGATCTACAAGGGTATGTAGATGCAATCCCCTTCCCCTCGTTGCTAGATTACTCCATAGATTGATCTTGGTGATGCGTAGAAAATTTTAAATTTCTGCTACGATCCCCAACAATGGCATCATGAGCTAGGTCTATGCGTAGTTTCTATGCACGAGTAGAACACAAGTTGTTGTGGGCGTCGATTTTGTCTATTTACTGGTCGTTACTAGTCTTATCTTGATTCGGCGGCATCGTGGGATGAAGCGGCCAGGACCGACCTTACACGTACTCTTACGTGAGACAGGTTCCACCGACTGACATGCACTAGTTGCATAAGGTGGCTAGCGGGTGTCTGTCTCTCCCACTTTAGTCGGATCGGATTCGATGAAAAGGGTCCTTATGAAGGGTAAATAGAAATTGGCATATCACATTGTCGTTTTGGCGTAGGTAAGAAACGTTCTTGCTAAGAAACCTATAGCAGCCACGTAAAATTTGCAACAACAATTAGAGGATGTCTAACTTGTTTTTGCAGCATATGCCGTGTGATGTGATATGGCCAAAAGGATGTGATGAATGATATATGTGATGTATGAGATTGATCATGTTCTTGTAATAGGAATCATGACTTGCATGTCGGTGAGTATGACAACCGGCAGGAGCCATAGGAGTTGTCTTAATTTATTTATGACCTGCATGTCAACATAAATGTCATGTAATTACTTTACTTTATTGCTAACCGTTAGCCGTAGTAGTAGAAGTAATAGTTGGCGAGACAACTTCACAAAGACACGATGATGGAGATCATGGTGTCATGCCGGTGACGATGATGATCATGGCGCCCCAAAGATGGAGATCAAAAGGAGCAAAATGATATTGGCCATATCATGTCACTATTTGATTGCATGTGATGTTTATCATGTTTTACATCTTATTTGCTTAGAATGACGGTAGCTTAAATAAGATGATCCCTCGCAATAATTTCAAGAAAGTGTTCCCCCTAACTGTGCACCGTTGCAAAGGTTCGTTGTTTCGAAGCACCACGTGAAGATCGGGTGTGATAGATTCTAACGTTCGAATACAACTGGTGTAAGCCAGATTTACACACGCAATACACTTAGGTTGACTTGTCGAGCCTAGCATGTACAGACATGGCCTCGGAACACGGAATACCGAAAGGTCGAACATGAGTCGTATAGAAGATACGATCAACATGAAGATGTTCACCGATGATGACTAGTCCGTCTCACGTGATGATCGGACACGCCCTAGTTGACTCGGATCATGTATCACTTAGATGACTAGAGGGATGTCTATCTGAGCGGGAGTTCATTATATAATTTGATTAGATGAACTTATTTATCATGAACAATAGTCTAAGTTGTCTTTGCAAAAAAGGTTGTAGATTAATAGCTCGCGTTGTAGCTCCCTGTTTCAATACGTTCCTAGAGAAAGATTAAGTTGAAAGACATTGTAAGCAATGATGCGGACTAGGTCCGTTGCCTGAGGAATGTCCTCACTGCTACACAGAAGGCTTATGTCTTTGATGCACCGCTCGGTGTGCCAACCCCTCCAGCGTCGTTTGTGGATGTTATGAACATCTGACAGATACGTCCTGATGACTACTTGATAGTTAAGTGCACCATACTTTACGGCTTAGAATTGGGATTCCAATGACGCTTTGAACGCCATAGAACATATGAGATGTTCCAAGAGCTGAAATTGGGATTTCAGGCTAATGCCCGTGTTGAGAGGTGTGAGACCTCTGACAAGTTCTTTGCCTACAAGATGGAGGAGAATAGCTCAGCTAGTGAGCATGTGCTCAGAATGTCTGGGTGCTACAATCACTTGAATCAAGCGGGAGTTAAACTTCCATATAAGATAGTGATTAATAGAGTTCTCTAGTCACTATCACTAAGTTACTAGATCTTCGTGATGAACTATGACATGCAAGGGATGGAGATGATCCCGGAGCTGTTCGCGGTGCTTAAGACCGCAAAAAGTAGAAATCAAGAAGGAGCATCAAGTGTTGATGGTTTAACAAGACCACTGGTTTCAAGAAGGGCAAGGGCTAGAAAGGAAACTTCATGAATGGCAAACCAGTTGCCGCTCCAGTGAAGGAACCCAAGGTTGAACCCAAACCCGAGACTAAGTGTTTCTATTGTAAGGGGAATGGTCACTGGTAGCGGAACTACCCCAAATGCATGGGAGATAAGAAGGCTGGCAACTTCAACAAAGTATATACGTGTTATTAGTGTGTACCTTACTAGTACTCCTGGTAGCACCTGGGTATTGGATAACGGTTCAAGTTGCTATTATTGGTGACTTGAAACAAAAGCTACGGACTAAACGGAGACTGGCTAAGGGCTAGGTGACGATGTGTGTTGGAAGAGTTTCCAAAGTTGATGAGATCACCATCGCACGCTCCATCTGCCTTCGGGGTTAGTACTGAACCTAGATAAATGTTATCAGGTGTCTGCGTTGAGCATGAATATGATTAGATCATGTTTATAGCAATACGATTATTCATTTAAGTTAGAGAATAATGGTTATTCTGTTTACATAAATAATACCTTTCATGGTCATGCACCCTATGTGAATGGTTCATTGAATCTCGGTCGTGGTAATACACATGTTCACGCCAAAAGATGTAGAGTTAATAATGATAGTACCACTTTCTTGTGGCACTGCCGCTTGGGTCATATTGGCGTAAGATGCATGAAGAAACTCCATGTCAATGGATGTTTGGAGTCACTTGATTTTGAATCGCTTGACACATAAGAGCCATGCCTCATGGACAGGATGACTAAGACCCCGTTTTCAGGTACAATGAAACGGGCAAGTGACTTGTTGGAAATCGTACATGCTGATGTGTGTGATCCAATAAGAATTGAGGCGTGCGGTGGACATCGCTATTTTCTCATCTTCACTGGCGATTTGAGTGGATATGGGTATATTTACTTAATGAAACACAAGTCTGAAACATTTAAAAAGTTCAAGCAATTTTAGAGTGAAGTTAAGAACCATCATAACAAGAAGATCAAATTCCTACGATCTGATCGATGGAGAATTTCTGAGTTATTAGTTTGGCAATCACTTAAAACATTGTGAAATTGTTTCACGGTTGACACCACCTGGAACACCACAGCGTAATGGCGTGTCCAGACGTCGTAATCGAACCTTATGAGATATGGTGTGATCTATGATGTCTCTTACCGATCTACCGCTATCATTTTGAGGTTATGCGTTAGAGACAGCTGCATTCACTTTAGATAGGGCACCATCTAAGTCTGTTGAGACGACGTCGTATGGACACTGGTTTGGCAAGAAACCAAAGTTGTCGTTTCTTAATATTTGGGGCTGCGATGCTTAAGGCTTCAGCCAAAAAAGCTGGAAGCCAAAGCGGACAAATACATCTTTATAGGATACCCAAAGGTAATAGTTGGGTATACCTTCTATCTCAGATCCGAGGGCAAAGTGTTTGTCGCTAAGAACGGGTTCTTTCTCAAGAAGGAGTTTCTCTCGAAACAATTGAGTGGGAGGAAGATAGAACTTGATGAGGTTGTTGAACCTCTACTTCAACCGGAAAGTGGTGCAACACAGAAAGATGTTTCTGTGGCGCCTACGTCGGTTGAAGAGGAAGGTAATGATAGTGATCATGAAGCTTCGGATCAAGGTGCTATCAAACCTCGTAGGTCGACAAGGATATGTACTACTCCTACATGGTATGGTGATCCTGTCTTAGATATTGTGTTGGACAACAATGAACCTACGAGCTATGGAGAAGCGATGGTGGGCCCATATTCCGACAAATGGTTAAAATCCATGAAATCCGAGATAGGATCCATGTATCGGAACAAAGCATGGACTTTGGTGGACTTGCCCGATGATCGGCAAGCCATTGAGATAAATGGATCTGTAAGAAGACAGACATGGACGGTAATTTACCGTCTATGAAGCTCGACTTGTGGCAAAGAGTTTTTTCACAAGTTCAAGGAGTTGACTACGATGAGATTTTCTCACCCGTGGCGATGTTTAAGCCCGTCAGAATCATGTTAGCATTAGTTGTGTTTTCCGATTATGAAATCTGACAGATGGATGTCAAAACAACTTTTCTTACCAGTTTTCGTAAGAAAAGGTTGTATGTGATACTCCCTCCGTTCGGAATTACTTATCTCGAGAATGGATGTATCTAGAACTAAAATACATCTAGATACATCCATTTCTGCGACAAGTAATTCCGAATGGAGGGAGTACAATAAAAGGTTTTGTCGATCCTAAGGATGCTAAAAGGTATGCTGGCTCCAGCAATCCTTCGATGGACTAGAGCAAGCATGTCGGAGTCGGAATATATGCTTTGATGGAGTGATCAAAGCTTTTAGGTTTATACAATGTTTGCTAAGAAACTTGTATTTACAAGAAAGTGAGTGGGAGCACTACAACATTTCTGATAAGTATATGTGGATGACGTATTGTTGATCCGAAATAATGTAGAATTTCTGGAAAGCATAAACGGTTGTTTGAAGAGTGATTTTCAAAGGAAGACCTGGATAAAGCTGCTTACATATTGGGCATCAAGATCTATAGAGATAGATCAAGACGCCTGATGATACTTTCAAAGAATGCACACCTTGACATGATTTTGAAGGAGTTCAAAATAGATCCGTCAAAGAAGGGACTCTTACCTGAGTTGTAAGGTGTGAAGTTGAGTAAGACTCAAAGCTTGACCACGGCAGAAGAAAGAGGAAGGACGAAGGTCGTCCCCTATGCTTTTGTCATAGGCTCTATATGGTATGCCATGTTGAGTACCGCACCTGATTTGTGCCTTGCCACATGTCTGGCAAGAGGGTACAAAGGTGATCCAGGAGTGGATAACTGGATTCAGAGACAGATGACCAATCCTATTCCCCCACTAAGGTGTATGCTCTAACTTGGCACGGTTATACTGTTCATATCATGCATACAGTGTCTTGCATTGCATAGTTTAGACATCATATACACAATATTCCACACCATGTTCTTAGTTCAGACATCATATCGAATGCCCTCTGTTTAGCATATAAATCACATATGTGAATTAAATGATGCGATCCTGATTACTTAGATAACATGTAGGTGAATTATGTCATGCAATCCTGTTTAGTTATTCATCATATCTTTGAATTATGTTATGCTATGCTATCCAGTTTAGATAGCCATCATATATGTGAAATTATGTCATGCTATCCGTTTTAGTTAAACAATATACATGTCAACTATTTCATGCCCTCTTTTTCCCACACTATCTATTGCATCTGTCTCTCATACAAGGTCTGTACATTCAACTATGTTTCCTGTTTATCAGCCATTTGAATTGGAGCGGGTGATGCCAGTATCTAGCGGACTAAAAACACGGTCTTCAAATAAAACAGTGCTACCTCTTGGTGGATATATCACCCCGGTTGTACATGCACAAGAACCAGCCCTACCACACATAACCCAAACTCTCGCAGATTCTACCCCTACTACGATGGACGTAGAACCAGATTCACCCAATCTAACCCCAACCCCAGCCGATAGTAACCCAGTTCCTGTTGACACAGCACCATCTCCACCAGAGAGCTCCCAAACAAGAGCAGTTAGTAAGGCAGCTCCAGTGCCCAAAGGGCCAGTACTATCACGGCGAACCCCAACTCCACCCGTTAGTACGCCTATTCCTGTGGAGGAACCACAACCAACTAGTCGTAGTTTAGCATCTATTGCATTTGATGTTGTTAAATCGTATGTGCGTATCTTCCCATCTTGGAAATATTATACTGAAGATGAAGGAAAATGTCAGTTGCAGGTGTTTGTCCAGGAGTTATGTGTAAGTAATGTTATTCATGGCAATTACTTTGCTTCGTCCCATACATCCTACCTCCATGATGGTTATAATACAGCAAATTTTCCCTTTTTTCTCTATAGAGAAGGACCGATTTGGAAACTCAGGATGAGGTAACCTGTGCTAATACCTCTGCTATCTTCAAGAATGCTTGGTGGCAGTATCGGAATTACCTGAAGAAAACATACTTCACCGGCTAAGAAACTCATCAAATTCCCTTATGTTCTCCTGAGACACATTTACTGGACGATGACTGGTAACGCCTTGTTCTGTACTGGTTCCGAACCAAGAATGTGGTAAGGTCTATGAGCTCATTTTCTATTTTTAAGTATTATATTCTTGTGTCTTACTGCACTCTGTTCATGTAGAACAAGTGCCTAAACCTGAAGAACAACTATTCTAATTTAAGATTCCATTGCTACCATAGGACATAGATATATGTTTGTTTGATGCTTTTATTATGTACTAGTACTTGGCAATAGAAGACTTGGTAGTTTAATCCTGTCCACCTTACTAATGAACTGGCTCAGCGAAATGAGTTTCATATAGTAGTACATGCTAAACTTGTTATGTGTCTGCTTGTTTCTTCTTTTAGAATGCTGACAGAATATTAAGGAAGAGTGCCTTATTAAGCAACGGTAAAGGAAGTAATGCAGATAAGGTTCAGGATAGTGAAACATCCTGTCTTGCTTTATTGTTGGAGTTACTGGCCACTATTGCTTGCACAAGCTATTCAAACTCACTGTCTGAATCAGTTCGGTTTCTTGAGTCTCAACTACAAGCTGAAAGACATCGATCAGCTGTGCTACGACAAGAAGCGGAAGGACTGCGGAAGTCCCTGGAGCAATCAGATGCATACTTTCTGGTGCAACAGCGAGCGTTGGAGGATTTTAGCGCCAAACAGGACAAAGCTAATCAGCTTGCTAAGCTTATTGCCAGCATGGTGGATACCCAGGATAACGTTTCTTGAGCTCTTCTGAAGTTGTTTCAGTTATGCTCTTGTTTTGCTACCGCGTTTATTTGCACTGGTGGCCAATTTTGACGGCAGTGTATATGATATGCTGCTTTGTTCCCTATATTTGCACTGGTGGCGAACTTTGATGCACAGTGGATGTAATATGTGTAATAGCCGTGATAGCCTAGCGTTAGTTGCTTGCTTATTTATTTCCTTGTTGTCTTGTTTATTTGTTTGCTTGTAGTCATTGCAGTTCTTTTTCCGCGGTTAACTGTGGCTGCAATAACCTATTTTTTAAAACTAGGCCACAATAACCATGGGCTAATATTTACTGTAGTGACACTGGGCCTCCTACGGGCCGTAGAAACAGTTGGCCTTCTACGGGCCGTAGAAACAATAGGCCTTCTACGGGCCTTAGAAACAATGGGCCTTCTATGGGCCGTATCATCAATGGGCCTTATACGGGCCGTATGATCGATTGGCCAAACATAGGCCAATAACAGGCAGCATTATGGTCGTAAACGGTCTAGAGTTGGAATCGTCCGTTCATGGGCCGACCATAATGGGCCATCGTTAATAGCCGTATTTGATGATGCTATGAAAATGGCCCAACGTATTAACGGACCACAAACGGGCCGACTGTAACCACGGGCTGAATTTGGCCCACAAGCAGAAAATGATAGTAACGGGCCATAAGTAAACGAATGCTAGAAATGAGCCCAAGAATAAATGGGCTCTGAGAAGGCCAAAAGATAACATGGGCTGGAAACGGCCCAACGGAATAACGGGCCGTCAATGGGTATAAAGTGATACACTGTTCATTACGGGCCAGTTTCACCACGGGCCGTTAATGGGTGTAAAGTGATACACTGTTCATTACGGGCCAGTTTCACCACAGGCTGTTAATAGGCCAAGATTTACATAGGGCCTCATATGGGCCGAAAGACGTCATGGGACATACATGGGCCAGAAGTGAAAACGGGCTGGAATCATATTGGATGGCCCAGATGACGCTACTGGGCCTAATTCGGATAGGGCGTAACGGGCCTTGGGTTAGCGAGCTGTGAATGGGCTATATTCGAACATGTCGTTAACAGGCTTTCCATGGGCCGGCCCGCCAGCTTTTGACCAAGTCAAACGGGCCAGCCTCTACATATGAATGGGCGTCTGTTGGGCCGTGCCACGTGTCGACGTATCATAGGCGCCTATCTGACCCACTGACGAGCTGACACGTGTTTCGTCCGGCCAATAAGAATTTTACACGTGGAAATTTCCCATTGGTCGGGGCTGTTAACGGGTTATCGGATCCAAAACCCGACCCGATAGCTTAACGGCATTCCGTTACGATGGATGCCACGTGTCGGTCACCCTTGACGAAAGCACTTCTGTGCCACGTGATTTATCGTCATGGAAGTGGACACTTCCGTGATGATAATTTTGGTAATGTCATGGAACACTTGTACGACAGCACAGGTATGACTATCTTGATTCTGTCATAAATTTGTCATAGATGTGCATCCATGACAAAAAAGCGACCTACTGTGACAAACACGTATCATCACGGAAGTGTAATTTTCTTGTAGTGTTGATTCGGCTCGTCCACACTCGGTCCTTCTGTTCTTGATGTGTGACAAGAGCCTCCATGGAAGCGGCATTCGGAGAATGTGAAATTTGATGTATTACGGTAATAGGATTATTTTTTATTAAACCTCTTTGTGTTTTATGAAATTAAAGCAATAGAATATGAAATTTGAGTATGGCGGTTGTTCAACCAAAAATAATCTGGCGAGCAATAATAAAATGAAGAATGGCTTCCCGGACATTCCTCGCGGTGGTGGTGGCCACAACGGCATCGCGAAGCATCGGCTGGCGATTGCGGGGACCACAACATCTCGGAGCGGTAGGTGGCGGTGGCAGCCCTGGGCCAGTGAGTGGGCGGAGATGCCCCTCACAGCCGACATCTGGATCTGCTCCATTCAGCTATGCCCGAGCTTCCAGGTCATTCCGAGTGACATAGGTGGTGACCTACCCATGGATGTCACCCTTCTTCTGCCATGGTGAGCGACCTTGACCCCCCCCCCCCAAATAGTGACATCAGCCTACTTTGTGGTACCTCGAGGACAAGGGGGAAGGAGGTGGTGGAGCATTTGTAGCGTCGCGCTCTCCCCCAACAATTTAAAGTCGTCCACCCTATAGCACCTGCTCGATTTGGCTCCTCCACACTCGGTCCTTCTATTGTTGAGGTGTGATAGGAGCCTCCACGGACGCAGCGACTGACAAATATGAACTTTGATGTATGACAATAATAGAACTGTTGTCGATTAGACCTCTTTGTGTGTCTTGAAATTAAATGGTTTGTCATAGAATATGGAATTTGAGTACGACGGTTGTTGAACTAAAAATAATCTAGCGAGCGGTAATAAAATGAGGAATAGCTTCTTAGACATTCCTTGCGGTGGTGGCAGCTGTCGGTGTCAAAACCGGCGGATCTCGGGTAGGGGGTCCCGAACTGTGCGTCAAGGTCGGATGGTAACAGGAGACAAGGGACACTTTATTTTACCCAGGTTCGGGCCCTCTCGATGGAGGTAAAACCCTACTGCTGCTAGATTAATATTGATGATATGGGTAGTACAAGAGTAGATCTACCACGAGATCAAGGAGGCTAAACCCTAGAAGCTAGCCTATGGTATGATTGTGTATGATGATGGTTCGTCCTACGGACTACAACCCTCCGGTTTATATAGACACCAGATAGGGTTAGGGTTACACAGAGTCGGTTACAATGGTAGGAGATCTTGAATATCCGCACGCCTAGCTTGCCTTCCACGCCAAGAAAAGATCCTTCCGGACATGGGACGAAGTCTTCAATCTTGTATCTTCATAGTCCTGGAGTCCGGCTGAAGGTATAGTCCGGCTATCCGAACACCCCCTAATCTAGGACTCCCTCAGTAGCCCATGAACCAGGCTTCAATGACGACGAGTCCGGCGCGCAGATTGTCTTCGGCATTGCAAGGCGGGTTCCGCCTCCAAGTTCTTTAAGAAGGTTACAAACACCAAAAATAGTGTCCGGCTCTGCAAAATAAGCTTCCACATATTGCCATATAGAGAATAATATTAACACAAATCAAATCTGCTGACGTATTCTGCAGTGCGTCATAACACTGCGGCCAAGCTCTTTATATAAATTGTTTTCATTGTTCCACCTCAGTGTGTCTAGCGAGGCGGTTTCCTTGGCACGTCTTGTCAAAGCAGAGATCGTGTGCCCCTTTTAACGGGATTCTCATTAATGCGGACGTGGGTAACCTAGTCGTGCCCGTTAGCACGTTTTGCCTTAATTAAAGGCTAGTCCAAGACGGTTACGGGGAGGGCTCTTGGTATTCTGCCTCTTATAAAGAGAACAAGACCCTGTTCCCCCCTTCTATTCTCAAAACGAGCTCGCCCGTCGCCTCGAGTTCCAACACCCTAGGCTTCCAGATTCCAGGTGCACCGGACCTTCGACAATGTCCGGCTCCGACCTCCAAGGCTGATGGATGCCCTCCTCCGTTACGGAGGAGGACGCATTAAGGTTGAGGGAAGCTAAATTCCTGACCGGCGAGATTTCGCACAGGTTGCCTGTTCAAGGACAGGTGATCCCTAGCCCTCAGCCCGGTGAGAGTGTGGTATTCATATCCCACTTCCTTTGGGGATTAGGCTTCCCAATGGATCCCTTTGTAAGGGGGCTGATGTTTTATTATGGGCTGGAATTCCACGACTTAGCTCCGGAGTCCATCCCCCATATCTCCTCGATCGTTCTTGTGTGCGAAGCGTTCCTCTGTGTTACCCCTCACTTCGGATTATGGCTCAAGACCTTCAAAGTAGAACCGAAGATGATCGAGGGACGCCATGCAGAGTGCGGAGGCGCTGCTATAAAAAGAAATGCCGATGCTCCATGGCCCGAGGGCGCTTTTCAAGAGGAGCTTGGATTATGGCAACAGGAGTGGTTCTATATCACCGCTCCTCGGGGCACCGCATGGGTGGCTCCTCCTGCCTTTCGCTCGGGTCCCCCACCGCGGTTAGCATCATGGATCAACACAGGGTTAGATCGGGGCTTTCCCAAAGACGTACCTCTGCTGCAGGGCCGCATTAAGGATCTCTTGGAACGAGACCTCAACCTGGTCAAGGTGACACAAGTCATGCTGATTCGCCGGACACTGCTCGGCCAACGTCGCCCCCTTCGCCTGTGGGAGTTCAATCCAGAGGGACCGCGAGTTCTCCGGGATTTTATGGCTGCGACGCCCGTGGAGATGTATAAACTATTTTTCGGATCACAAGAAGTGAGCCCGGATTTGACGGAGGATGTGGGTTTAAGCCGCAATCACCCGGATACTCAAGTAAGTGACCTTGTGCCCGGACCTTCTATCCGCATAATTGACTTGCTCTTAACAGCGCTTCTCCTTTTAAGCAGGAGTGGATAGCGAAGGCGAAGCTGATCAGGTGTCCGGCTCCCCTTCCCAAAACCAGGCTGGATCCCGTGCTAGTCAGGATGCTAGAGGTAGTGACTTTGGAGGGAAATAAGGGGGAGGACAAGGAAACCATGGCCTCCTCGAAAGAGGCCCTTCCGAAGGGGGAATCGATAATTCCTCTCCTAAGGGAAAGAAAAGGGCCGCCTCTGACGACCCGGAGACCATAGCCTCGAAGTGGGGGAAAGAATCCTTGTCAGAGGGCCCGACGCCGGGGAGCCCCTCGGCCGAACTAAACCCTCAAAGGGACTAGCTCTCCAGGGAGCCGTAAGTAGAAGAAGAATTTTTCTTTTAAGAGAAATCCTTGATTTATATCTGAGAAGTTTTAATCGAAACCTTACTTTGTAGTTCGGACCTCAGCCCTTCTCAGCAGAACTCATCCTCAGGGGATCTTCTTCCGGAGTTGATGGAGAGCAGAACGCCTCCTCCTTCTGTATCGCCTAGCAAGGCGGGCGATGCTGAAGTGTCGTCGCGGAGGATTTCTCCGGATCCGACAGGGGCGGAAGGTGGCCATGTGGCCCCCCAAGGTTCTCCACGTCCGGCCTTTGAGGGAGGCCATGGGACGAGTCCGGCACCATCTGGTGTTCGGCTGGAGGAGCTAAAGATTCTGCTGGGGCGAGCCTCTGTCTCAGAGGAGCATCGTGTGTTGATGAACACGGTGATTGAAAAGATTTCATCCACGGAAAGCGGATTGCACGAGGCCCTCAAAAGTTTACTGGCAGGCCTTGAGGTACGTTCTAAATAATGTACACTTGTGTTAATTGCGCGTAAATAAAGTGCGCCCTGTGTAGATAGTAGCCCCTGAGACTCTGTGCGTCGTTAAAATTGACGGCGTGCAGAGGATCTTAATCCCAGGTCCTTTAAGTGGCACCTTTATACGTAGGTGGCGGATTGTCCGGAGTCAAGCCGGACTCGTGAATTTGCCGAACTGAAGCGACAACTTGATGAGGCAGAAGCCGACATCGCGCTTGTTAACAAGCGGCTTGATGATGCTCAAGGTATTGAAATCATCGGGCGATTGTTAGTAAGAGGAGCTTTATGTCAATATCTTACCGTGTTTATGCTTGACGCAGATGGTGCGGCCGCCGTGGAGGGTCTCAGGGCCGAACTCGCCCGAGCGAAGGAACAAGCCAGGAAAAGCGATGCGGCTGCCGTGAAAGCACTTGAAGAGCTGAAAGCCGAACAAGCTGCCCATTGCCGAAGCAAGGAGGAGATGGCTGATATGGCCGTAAAGTTAAAGAGTGCTACTGACCATTGCAAGCTTCTTGAAGAAGAGGGTCGGGCGAGGCAAACGAGCTTAGAGAAGGTTGTTGCTGACGCCAAGGACGCCCGCTCTATAATGAGAGCGGCAAAGGAAGAGCTGCGTCAAGACGGACTAATTGCGGATGGAAAGCCCTTCTCGCTGCGGAGAAAATTTTGTGATCCAAAGTTTGCCCCGTTAGACCGGATATGGAGTGTAGAGGACACCTATCTGGATTTGGCGGCTAGTGTTGCTGATGCGACCGAACACTTTCGAGATAAAAAGGGTCACGAAGTGGAGAAGTTCTTTTGGTCGCAATTCATCAATCCAGAGAGTCCACTGGCAGTGGACGATCGTCTGGCCCAATGGGCCGAACTGAATAGGTTGTCCGGACTCTCCATGAAGTACGTCATGGATCATCTGTGTCCGGGGAGATCGAAACCGAAGAGTTATTTCAGCTTGGTGCAACAATTGCTAGGCGTGGTGCCACGTGTCGATGCTATGAAGAGGTCAGCGTGCATAGAGGGCGCTCGGCTGGCTCTTGCCCTTGTCAAGACATATTGGGCAGATATGGAGCCCACCATTTGCGTCCCGGGATTCGGATAAAAGCCGAATACCTTCCGAGCACTATTTTAAGGAAGTCCTCGAAGGCGCTCGCGTAATAGAGACGCAGTGCTCGAAGGATGCTATGTTATGATAGCATATGTAATCATAAAACAATATTTTGATAAATTGTAGTGGCATTTTTTAGACTTGTGCCTTCAAGTATTAAGAACACCTCCTGTGCGGCCGTTTTAATATATAAATTCTGAAAGATTGCAGTCGTTGGCTTCAGCCCCCACGCACATAGTGCAGGGGTGCGCGCAGAAGACGCATTTTCACACTTAACCCAACGTCTTGGTCCTACAAAGGAGGTGATAGCGCAGCGGGCTAGGCAACCGGACTATAATGCTTTAACACTTTCACTTAGCCATAGGAGCTTGACAGTGGGACTCTTTAGGTAGCCCCTTAGTGGCGACTGCGCTTGCCCAAATTCGGGGCGCATACGTGCCTGACCGGGAAACGGCCCTTCGTCAAAGCGGAGGAATCCGATAAATTCCTATAAGTCATCGAGTGGCGACCAGTCTCGCGCTACATCATGACAGTCGGTTTTCGGCTTTCTCTACTGAGGTGCTCACCCGGCCGAACCGGGGCACAATCGCAGTAGTTCTCCTGGTGCTACCTTAGCCGATAGAGCGAAACGTAAGGTAGCCAAACTCAGGAGCCGGGCAACCCAACATTGACCAAAGACATGATTCGGAGCTGATTCATATAGTGACAAAACTCGCGACGCCGAACACTCCCTAAGGTGTTCGGTCTTTATGAGTGCGGGTGAAACAACATCCTTTAAAAAAAAGAGCCCCTAGTGTCCAAGTACGAGCAAAAATTCTGGCGTGGCCACATGCCAAAACGCCAGCCTCCTCCTTGGTTATAGTAGAAAAAACCAGGGGATGTATAGCAGCAAGAGACAGTAAAAAAGGTTTACGCAGGGTCTTAATCTAAAAAGAATCCTTAGGACGGGTCCCTACTGCACGTCTGCGCCCGTGTCTCCGATGTGCCGTGTCCTGGACGGGCGTCGCACGACGTTCATCTGTAAAAGAGAGGAACTGAATTGAAAATGGGTCGTGCGGAACAAAAAGATAATAAAGAAAATATAAAGTAAAAAATATATAAAGTTGAGCTTTATTGTCTCTGCGTGTAGCCCCTGGTACGGGGGTATATGGCGTTTTAAGCCTGCGTTGATGATGGACTTGTGCCGAACTCATTTAGTCCGGGTCCGTGGCCTGTAATGACTTATATCGAAAAAGTCTCTTGGCTGGCGAGGCCACTGTATTGTGCGGCTGTTTAAGCGGCCACGCAATCCTCCATTTGGAGGAGGCGTATTTTAGTGCGCTCCCTTTAAAGAGATGATGCCTCGTGGACCGGGCATCTTAAGCGTGAGAGATGTATAGTGTGGTATTGCATTAAAGCGAGCGAAAGCTCCACGTCCCATTAGTGCTTGATAGCGACTTGAAAACGGGACGACATGGAAGGTCAGCTTTTCGCGACGGAAGTTATTGGCAGAGCCAAATATGACTGCAAGCCGGAGAAAACCCATACAATGGGTGTCGGGGCCCGGTGCTACCCCTTGAAAGGAGGTTTTGCTGTGGCAGATTATTGCTGGGTTTATGCCCATGCGGTGGATTGTATCCTGATATATCAGGTTTAGTCCACTGCCGCCGTCCATAAGGACATTGGTAAACTGGAATACGTCAATTATTGGATCGAGTATCAGGGCGGTCCGGCCTGCGTTTTTGATATTTCTAGAATAATCTGGCTGATAAAAAATGATTTGTTTTAATAACCAGTGGCGGGACCCCTGAGGGATAGGATTTATTGTGCATACCTTTATGGGTGCCACACATTTTGTTACGTGAAGTGAGCTCACTGTTTTAACTTCTTGTGGGAAGTTCTTTTGTTTCCTGGTGTTCTGCTTCTGGGGTTCGTCCTCGTCTTCGCTTGGTGTATCGAGCCCCTTGTGTTCGGCGTTAAGCCTTCCGGATTGTTTAAAAACCCAACAGTCTCTGTGGGTGTGATTGGCAGGCTTCCCAGGAGTACCGTGTATCTGACATATTCTGTCCAGTATTCTGGTTAAGCTGGACGGATCCTCCCTATTATCCTGAAGGGGTGGTTTTGTCTGATTTTGCCGTGAGCTTTTGAATCTGGCATTGACTGCCGTGCTCTTCGGACTTTTTCCTTTGGTTCGGCGACGGTCCTTATTTCGTCGCGGTTTTCCGTTTCCATCCCTGATTTCGGATGTACTTGGGTCGCTGGGGCTGCATCGTGCCAACCAGCTGTCCTCTCCTGCGCAAAAGCGGGTCATGAGGCTTGTGAGTGCGGCCATTGTTCTTGGCTTTTCCTGGCCGAGGTGTCTGGCGAGCCATTCGTCTCGGACATGATGCCTGAAAGCTGCTAAGGCTTCGGCGTCCGAACAATCCACTATCTGATTCTTTTTAGTAAGGAATCTGTTCCAGAACTGCCGAGCTGATTCTCCGGGTTGTTGAGTTATGTGACTGAGATCGTCTGCGTTCGGGGGCGGACATAGGTCCCTTGAAAATTTGCTCGGAAAGCATCCTCGAGCTCTTCCCAACTTCCAATTGTGTTTTCGGGAAGGCTTTTAAGCCAGTGTCGGGCTGGCCCTTTAAGCTTAAGGGGTAAATACTTGATGGCGTGGAGATCATCTCCTCTAGCCATATGTATGTGGAGGATATAATCCTCGATCCAGACTCTGGGGTCTGTTGTTCCATCGTACGCCTCTATGTTGATGGGTTTGAATCCCTCTGGAAATTCATATTCCAGGACCTCATCGGTGAAACATAGGGGGTGTGCGGCGCCTCTGTATTTGGGTATGCCGGATTTTGATGATGGCTTTTTTGCATTGCTTGTGAGAGCTTGCTTTCTTGGCCCGTAAATGGACCTGGCTAGGCCATGATGCGAGTCTTTAATTGGGTTGCATGCCGCATTGAGTGCGGCGCCGCTTGCCGTTTTATGGTGGCCGTGGGGTCGTCTATCCGACCGTGTGGCTTTTTTATTTTTTGAATACCAGGGCTCTAGGGCCTCTTGGTCGAATTCGGGCAGTAGTTTTCTCTTCGGATAGCTTTTAGTGCGACGGCTGCCGCCGTATTTGTCTGCGGTCTTGATTACTTTGCTCCATCTTATTCTGAGTGCATCTTCCGCCATCTTTAGCTTCTGCTTCTGCTTCTTCAGGCTGCATGTTGTGGCAACGAGCCTTTCGTGGAGATTCTTCTGCTCCGCAGTTTTATCCGGCGTGAGATCGTCCGGAGTTCTGTTATGGCCGGGGGAGGGCTGTCTGTCCTCTCTATCCGTGTTGTCCTGTTCGGACGGTTGCTCTGAGGCATGCTCGTCGTCTACCGGCTCATCCTGCTCTATGGCTGGGTCTTGATCGAGGCGGGGCTTGGCTCGGCGTTTTCGTCGCCGCTTTGATTGCTTTTCGGAGGGTTTATCCCTTTTTTTTCGTTCCCTTTTTCCTCGTTGTCGTTTCCTTTAGGGGTATCCACCATGAATACATCGTTAGGTGGGGTGGCAGTCCAGCGCCCTATAGGTGCTGGTTCCTGTTCGTCTCCATCTTCGTCGTCCATACCGTCGAAGTCTTCGGATCCGAAGTCAAGTATGTCGGTTAAATCATCGACAGTGGCTATTAAGTGGGTGGTGGGTGGGCTTTGAATTTCTTCGTCGTCCGAATCCCAACCTCGCAGACCATAGTCCGGCCTGGGCTCTCCTGATAGAGAGAGAGACTTGAGAGAATTCAGGATATCACCGAAAGGTGAGTACTGAAAGATGTCCGCGGCGGTGAACTCCATTATAGGTGCCCAATCGGATTCGATCGGCAGGGGCACAGGAGGCCCGGAGTTCGGAGAAGAATCCGTCTTCTTGGAGTCATGGACCGTGCGGAGTGCGGGGCTGGTGTTCGGCTCGATCGCCTTCAAGATCGCAGCCCCCGGGGTGACGTCCAATCGTTCATCCTCAGAGGACGCAGCAGGCTCCGAGTCGAGGATCAGGGCCGGTGCGTATGTGGCCTCCAGGGTACTATTCGGGGGTAGAGCTATATGATGCCCCTCGAGGTAGTGCGGCGCGCTTGGCTGTGGCTCGAACCCGTCGAAGATCAAGTCTCCGCGGATATCTGCCGTGTAGTTTAAGCTTCCAAACCTGACTTGATGGCCAGGGGCGTAGCTTTCGATCTGCTCCAAACGACCAAGCGAATTGGCCCGCAGAGCGAAGCCGCCGAAGACGAAGATTTGTCCGGGGAGGAAAGTCTCACCCTGGACCTCATCGTCGTTGATGATCAAAGGCGCCATCGGGCCTAAAAGCGACGACACAGAGGAACTCTCAATGAAAGCACCAATGTCGGTGTCAAAACCGGCGGATCTCGGGTAGGGGGTCCCGAACTGTGCGTCAAGGTCGGATGGTAACAGGAGACAAGGGACACTTTATTTTACCCAGGTTCGGGCCCTCTCGATGGAGGTAAAACCCTATTCCTGCTAGATTAATATTGATGATATGGGTAGTACAAGAGTAGATCTACCACGAGATCAAGGAGGCTAAACCCTAGAAGCTAGCCTATGGTATGATTGTGTATGATGACGGTTCGTCCTACGGACTACAACCCTCCGGTTTATATAGACACCGGATAGGGTTAGGGTTACACAGAGTCGGTTACAATGGCAGGAGATCTTGAATATCCGCACGCCTAGCTTGCCTTCCACGCCAAGAAAAGATCCTTCCGGACACGGGACGAAGTCTTCAATCTTGTATCTTCATAGTCCTGGAGTCCGGCTGAAGGTATAGTCCGGCTATCCGAACACCCCCTAATCCAGGACTCCCTCAGCAGCCATAGCATCATCGAGAAGCAGTGGGTGGCACCGGCGGCGACCGCAACATCCTGGAGCTGTAGGTGGTGGCGTCGGCCCTGGGCTGGCGCTTGGGCAGAGATGCTCCTCACAATCGGCGTCTGGATCCGCTCCATTCAGCCGTACCCGAGCTTCTTGGCCGTTCCTCATGATGGAGGCAGCGACCGTGGCATCGTGGAGCGGCGGGTGGCCGCGTGTGGCATCCTAGGTCCTGCGCACGAGCCGACATGCTATTTAAGTGGGGTTTTTTTCACGGGATATTATTTAAGAGGGTCTATGCTTCTAAAGAAAAAAGAATTTATTCTTTTATTTCTGTACAAGATTTTGCATCGAAGAAAGGCCATCATGGCCTCTTGCATTATTTATGAGATCACATCGAAGAAAGGGGTTCACGACCCAATATGATGTTTCTTATAATCAAAACAAAATACATCTAACTCTTGCATCATATGTTTTACTTCTCTTTGGAAGTGGTTTAATTTGGCATTCCCATTAGATTGTAAAAACTTAAGCATGCTAGGGAATCACAGTGGTCAATAGAAAGGTGGGATATGGGAGAGGAACTTTAGTGCTTGTTGTAACGTGCTCGTGACATTTCACGCCTTCTGCCCATAGTAACACATGGTCATTTCTTTGCCACTGTAGACCCATGGTGAAGGTGAGGTGGACATCATCCGGATTTAAAGCAGAGAGCTCCAGCGAGAAATGTCCTGCTACGGCAGGAAACTAAGCAGGCAGGGGAGAGTCAGGCAAGAAAATAAAGGGTGCATTGTGGGGTGGTGTTTTTGTGTACGGCGGGTGAGGGAGTCCTGGATTAGGGGGTGTCCGGATAGCCGGACTATGACTTTGGCCGGACTGTTGGACTATGAAGATACAAGATTGAAGACTTCGTCCCGTGTCCGGATGGGACTTTCCTTGGCGTGGAAGGCAAGCTTAGCAATACGGATATGTAGATCTCCTCCCATTGTAACCGACTCTGGGTAACCCTAGCCCCCTCCGGTGTCTATATAAACCGGAGGGTTTAGTCTGTAGAAGAACAACAATCATACCATAGGCTAGCTTACAGGGTTAGCCTCTCCGATCTCGTGGTAGATCTACTCTTGTACTACCCATATCATCAATATTAATCAAGCAGGAGTAGGGTTTTACCTCCATCGAGAGGGCCCGAACCTGGGTAAAAACATCGTGTCCCTTGTCTCCTGTTACCATCCGCCTAGACGCACAGTTCGGGACCCCCTACCCAAGTTCCGCCGGTTTTGACACCGACATTGGTGCTTTCATTCAGAGTTCCTCTGTGTCGTCATCATCAGGCTTGATGGCTCCTTCGATCACCATTAGCGATGCAGTCCAGGGTGAGTCTTTTCTCCCCGGACAGATCTTCGTGTTCGGCGGCTTTGCACTGCGGGCCAATCCGCTTGGCCATCTGGAGCAGATTGAAAGCTACGCCCCTGGCCATCGGGTCAGGTTTGGAAGCTTAAGCTACACAGCCGATATCCGCAGAGACTTGATCTTCGATGGATTCGAGCCCCGACCGAGTGCGCCGCACTGCCATCACGGGCAAGATCTAGCTCTGCCGTCGGACAGCGCCCTGAAGGCTGCACCCGCGTCCACCCTGACCCTTAATTCGGAGCCAACTGCGCAGACCAAGGGCGGGTGGCTAGACCCCACCGCGGATGACGCAGCCTCAACGGCGATCGAGCCGAACACCAACCTTATCCTTCACAAGGCCCGTGACTCCACACTACCGGACTCTTTTCCGGACTCCGAACCCTCCGTGCCCTTGCCAATCGAATCTAATTGGGCGCCAATCATGGAGTTCACTGCCGCGGATATCTTTCAGCACTCGCCTTTTGGCGACATATTGAATTCACTAAGGTCTCTCCCTTTTTCAGGAGAGTCCTGGCCGGATTATGACCGGCAGGATTGGATGCAAACGACGAAGAAATTTGACGCCCACCCACCACCCACTTCATAGCCACTGTCGACGATGTAAACGACGTGCTCGACTTCGACTCAGAAGACATCGACGGTATGGACGACGATGCAGGAGACGAACAGGAACCAGCGCCTATAGGGCACTGGACAGCCACCTCATCCCATGATGTATACATGGTGGACACACCCAAAGAAACAACGACGAGGAACGGGAGGACGCAACAAAGGATCGTTCCTTTGAAAAGCAGTCAAAGCGGCGGCGTAAGCGCCGCTCTAAACCCCGCCTCGACAGAGAGAGCGGCCATACGGACCCAGCAACAGAGCAGGGCGAGCCGGCGGACGACGAACATGGCATCAAGCAACCATCCAAACAAGGAAACTTAGATAACCAAATCGAACAACCCATCCCCGGCAAAGATAACAGTCCGGATGACCTCACGCCGGACAAGTTCCTGGAACAAAAGAACCTCCACAAATGGCTCGTTGCCACCGCGCGTAGCCTGAAAAAGCAGAGGCGAAAGCTCAAGACTGCGGAAGATGCACTCATATTCAGATGGAGCAAAGTACTCAACACCGCCGACAAATATGGCGACAGTTGCCACACAAAGAGCTAGCCAAAGCGAAAGCTACTGCAAGAATTTCATGAGGAGGCCTTAGAGGCCCCGCAATCAAAAAACAAAGCAACCATCCGGTCGGATAGACGACCTCATGGCCAACACATAGCGGCAAACGATACCACACACAAGCGAGCTCGTGATCCACATGAGGATCCGCGTCAAAAAGATGGCCCAGCCAGATCTATCTACGGGCCAAGAAAGCAAGCTCTAGCAAGCAATGCGACACTGCATATATCCGAACACCACGGCACACCCAAATACAGGGGTGCCGCACACCCCCTATGTTTCACCGACGAGGTGCTGGACCATGAATTCCCAGCGGGATTCAAACCCGTAAACATAGAGGCATATGACGGAACTACAGACCAGGGGGTCCGGATTGAGGATTATATCCTCCATATCCACATGGCTCAAGGAGATGACCTCCACGCCATCAAATACTTACCCCTCAAGCTCAAAGGGCCAACCCGGCATTGGCTTAAAGGTCTTCCCGAAAACACCATTGGAAGTTGGGAAGAGCTCGAGGACGCTTTTCGGGCAAACTTCCAAGGGACTTATGTCCGACCACCGGACGCAGACGATTTAAGTCACATAACTCAACAACCCGGAGAGTCAGCCCGGAAGCTCTAGAACAGATTTCTCACTAAAAAGAATCAAATAGTCGACTGTCCGGACGCCGAAGCCTTAGCGGCTTTCAAACATAGCGTTCGGGACGAATGGCTCGTCAGACACCTCGGCCAAGAAAAGCCAAGAACAATGGCCGCATTAACAAGCCTCATGACCCGCTTTTGTGCGGGCGAGGACAGCTGGTTGGCAAGACGCAGCACCAACGACCCAAGTACGTCCGAAGTCAAGGACGAAAACGGGAAGCCACGACGCAGCAAAGACCAGCGCCGGAATAAGGGAAACAGTCCGAAGAGCACGGCAGTTAACGCCGGATTTAAAAGCTCTCGGCAGGGTAAGCAAAAGCTGCCCCTCAAGGATAACAGGGACGAACTGTCTAACCTAAATAAAATCCTGGACAAGATATGTCAAATCCACAGCACCCCTGGGAAGTCTGCAAACCATACCCACAGAGAATGTTGGGTCTTCAAGCAATCCGGCAAACTCAACGCCGAACACAAGGGGCTGGAAATACCAAGTGAAGACGATGATGAACCCCACAAACAAAGCACTGGGGAACAAAATAAATTCCCACAAGAAGTCAAAACAGTAAATGTACTGTACGTGACAAAGGGAAGAAACAAAGTGGCGCTCACAGAGACACGTGCCATGCGGCCTATCACAAAGGAGTTTCGCCACTGGTTGTCAAAACCGATCACCTTCGACCATCGGGACTACTCCGAATGTATCCGGCACGCAGGCTGGGCTGCCTTGGTATTAGACCCGATAATCGACGGATACCATTTCACGCGAGTCCTGATGGACGGCGGAAGCAGTCTAAACCTGATATATCAGGACCCAATCTGCAAAATGGCGATAGACCCAACAAACATTAGCCATAGCAATATTTCCCTTAAAGGAATAACGCCAGGCCCAGGGGCTCATTGCACGGGCTCCCTCCTACTAGAAGTTACGTTCGGTTCACCCGATAACTTCCATAGCAAAAAGCTAACCTTCCACATCGCTCCATTTCAAAGTGGTTATCAAGCACTACTGCGACGCGACGCTTTCGCTCGCTTTAACGCAATACCGCACTATGCGTCTCTCACGCTTAAGATGCCCGGTCCACAAGGCATCATCTCAGTAAAGGGAAACATTGAGCGTTCCCTACGCGCGGAAGACAGTGCGGCTGCCTGGACTGCCACTCACTAAAACTGCCCCACCAACCAGAGCGCCTAATAGGTCGTTAAGACCACGGACACGGCTGGACGAGTCCGGCGTAACTATATAATTACTAACGGTTTGATGGTTATACATCCCTACACAAGGGGCTCCGCGCAAGCAGCAACAAAACTCAATTCTACAATTATCCTTCGTTTATTTATTATAACATACATTTTTGCAAGACTACTTTTCAACTGAGTTCCTCTCTTTTACAGATGAACATCATGCTACACCCGTCCAGGACACGGCACAACGGAGACACAGGCGCAAACGTGCAGCAGGGACCCATTCCAAGGATTCCCTTTAGATTAAGACCCTGCGTAAACCTTTTTTACTGTCTCTCGTTGATACATATCTCCCGGATTCTCCGTACAACCGAGAAGGGGGCTGACATCTTGGCATGTGGCCATGTCAGAATATTGCACGTACCTGGACACTATGGGCTTATTACAAAGGGCACTCTTTAGCCCGTTTACAATCATAAAGACCGAATACCTTAGGGAGTGTTCGGTGTCAGGAGTTTGGCCTTATATGCATCAGCTCCGAATCATCTCTTGGGTCAAATGTTGGGTTTGCCCGGCTCCTGTGTTTTGCTGCCTTATCTTCCGCTCTATCGGCTAAGGCAGCACCAGGAGAACTACTGCGATTGTGCCCAGGTTCAGCCAGGCGAGCACCTCAGTAGAGAAAGCCGAAAACTGACTGTCATGATGTAGCGCGAGACTGGTCAACCACTCAACGACCTATTGGAATCTTCGGGATTCCTCCGCATTGACGAAGGGTCGTTTCCCGGCCAGACACACACGCGCCCTGAATTCGGGCGAGCGCGACGCCGCCAGGGGCTATATAGTAGCTCCACTGTCAAACTCCTATGGCTAAGTGAAAGTGATGAAGCATTATAGTCTGGTTGCATAGTTCGCTGCGCTACCACCTCCTTAATGGACCAAGATGTTGGATCAAGTGTGATGATGCGCCTTCTGCGAACACCACCGCATTATATGCGTTGGGGCTGAAGCCAACGACTGCCGTCTTTCAGGTTATATGTACATATACGTAAACAGCCGCACAGGAGGTATTATAATTCTTGCAGGCACAAGTATAAAAAGCTTCTACATTTTAGCAAAATATTGTTTGCAATAAGAGCACATGTTATTCGAACATAATATCCTTCGAGCACTGCGTCTCTATTAAACGAGCGCCCTCCAGGACTTCTTGAAAGTAGTGCTCGGCAGGTACTCGGCTTTCGCCTGAATCTTGGGCTGCAATAGCGGGGGCTTCCATCTCCGCCCAGTATGTATTGACACGGGCAAGGGCTTTCAACGCACCCTCCACGCACGATGATCTCTTCATCGCGTTGATATACGGCACCGCACCAAGGAACTGCTGCACCAAGCTAAAATAACGGTTTGGCTTTGGCCTTTTCGGCCATAGATGATCCACGGCATACCTCATGGCAAGTAAGGACAACCTATTGAGCTCGACCCATTCGGCCAAACGATCGGTCAATGGAAGCGGACGCTCTGGATTGTGGAACTGTGACCAAAACAGCTTTTCCACTTCGTGATCCTTCTGATCTCGGAAGTGTTCGACCGCATCAGCAGCGCTTGCCGCTAAATCCAGATACTCATCCACCGAACTCCACATCCGATCGAACGGAGCATATTGAGGATCCCCGAACTTCATCCGCAGCATAAAGGGCTTCCCAGACGCGATATCTCCGGCCTGACGCAGCTCCTCCTTCATCGCTCTCATCGCAGAACGAGCATCCTTGGCTGCCGTTGTGGCCTTCTCCAGGTCTGTCCGCTCTACCCGGTCTTCCTTTTCAAGAAGCTTACAGCGATCAACCGCGTTCTTCAACTTCACAGCCATCTCGGCCATTTTCTCCTTGCTTCGGCAGTGAGCAGCCTATTCGGTTTTTAGCTCTTCAACCGCCTTTAAGTTAGCCGTGTCGCTTTTCCTGGCCTGTTCTTTAGACCGGGCAAGCTCGGCCCGAAGTTTCTCCACGGTGGCAGCCCCATCTACGTCAAGCACACGCGTTATAAGATATTGGCATCAAGCTCCTCTTACCAGGCGCGTCCGGAGAAATTACATACCTTGTGCCTCGTCAAGCCGCTTGTTGACAAGCGCGATGTCGGCATTGGCCACGTCAAGTTGTCGCTTTATCTCGGCAAATTCATCAGTCCGGATGGCCACCGGACACTTCGCCACCTGCATATGAGGGCAGCAAAATTATACTTGGGATTATGATCCTCCATGTGTCATCATCCTCGACATCACCTAGAGTCTCAGGGGCTACTATCTACACAGGGCGCATCATAAAAGTATGCGGCACTGTCCAAAAAAGGTGCTTCATTTCATGTACCTCAAAGCCCGTCAGTAGACTCATCACAGCTTCTTGCGACCCGCTTTCCGCGGATGAAATCTTTCCAATTACCACACCCATCAATGCACGATGCTTTTCTGAGATAGACGCCCGCCCTAGCAGATCCTTCAGTACCTCCAACCATGCACCAGGCGGTGCCGGACTCATTCGATTGTCTCTCCCAGAAGCCGGACATGGAGGACTTCGGGTGGCCATATCACTACCTCCCGGCCTTACCGGATCAGGAGAAACCCTCCGCGACGACACCTCGGGGTCGCCCGCATCATGAGGCGGTATGGCAGGGGGAGGCGTTCCGCTCTCCATCATCTCCGAAAGAAGATCCTCCGAAGACGAGCTCTGCTGAGAAGGGCTAAGATCCGACCTACAAGGTAAATTTTCGGTTATTTCCCTCAGAAGTAAAGCAAGGATTTCTCTCATTATTAAACACCTTTTCTACTTACGGCTCGATGGAGGGCTGATCCCCTTGAGGGCACTGTACGGCCGGGGTATCTCCCGGCACAGGACCCTCTGGCGAAGACTTCTTCCCCCGCTTTGAGATCACTGTCTCCGGGTCTTCAGAGGCGGTCCTTTTCTTCCCCAGAGGAGAGAAATTTCCGATTCCTCCCTTCCGGACAACCTCCTCCGCAGAGGCACTAGCTTCCTTGTTCCCCCCTTCGTTTTCTTCCAAAGGCACGATCTCCAGCATCCTGGTTAAAATGGGATCGGTGAGGTCTCGGGAAGGGGGGCGAGACACCTGATTAACTTCGCCTTCGCTATCCACTCCTGTTTCAAAGAACAACTCTTTTAAAGGCGATGTTGTGATAAATAAACAGATGACGTGTCCGGGCACAGGGCTACTTACTTGGGTATCCGGACGATTGCAGCTCAGGCCTGCGTCCTCCGTAGAGTCCGGACACACTACCTGTGGTCCGAAGATAAATTTATACATCTCCGTGGGCGTCATGCCCAGAAAATGTTGGACAGCTCGCGGTGCCTCCGGATTGAACTCCCACAGGCGGAGGGGCGACATTTGCAGGGCAGGACTCGATGAATTAACATGACCTGCATCACCACGACCAGACTGACGTCTCTCTCCAGGAGATCTCGGATGCGGCTCTGAAGTAGGGGCACATCCTTTGCTGGCCCCCAATCCAGCCCCTCATTGACCCATGACGTTAGTCGGGGTGGGGGACCCGAGTGAAAAGAAGGCGGCGCCACCCACTTGGTACCCGTGGGACCCATGATATAAAACCACTCTTGTTGCCATAAGCTGGACTCCTCTTGGAAAAAAGCCCTCGGGCCACGGAGCGTTGGCATCCTTGCTTATTACAACGCCTCCGGACTCTGCGTGCTCTCCCTCGATCATCTTCGGCTCTACTTTGAAGGTCTTAAGCCACAGTCCGAAGTGAGGAGTAATACGGAGGAAAGCTTCACACACAACAATGAACGATGAGATGTGGAGGATAGACTCCGGAGCTAAGTTGTGGAATTCCAGCCCATAATAGAACATGAGCCCCCTCACGAAGGGATCCGGCGTGAAGCCTAGCTCTTGGAGGAAGTGGGACACGAACGTGACGCTCTCACCAGGCTTGGGAGTGGGAATAACCTGCCCTTGAGCAGGCAGCCTATGCGGGATTTCGCCGGTCAAATACCTGGTTGTTGGAAATATGCCCTAGAGGCAATAATAAATTAGTTATTATTATTATATTTCCTTGTTCATGATAATCGTTTATTATCCATGCTAGAATTGTATTGATAGGAAACTCAGATACATGTGTGGATACATAGGCAACACAATGTCCCTAGTAAGCCTCTAGTTGACTAGCTCGTTGATCCATAGATGGTTACGGTTTCCTAACCATGGACATTGGATGTCGTTGATAACGGGATCACATCATTAGGAGAATGATGTGATGGACAAGACCCAATCCTATGCCTAGCACAAGATCGTGTAGTTCGTATGCTAAAGCTTTTCTAATGTCAAGTATCATTTCTTTAGACCATGAGATTGTGCAACTCCCGGATATCGTAGGAATGCTTTGGGTGTACCAAACGTCACAACGTAACTAGGTGGCTATAAAGGTGCACTACGGGTATCTCCAAAAGTGTCTGTTGGGTTGGCACGAATCGAGACTGGGATTTGTCACTCCGTGTGACGGAGAGGTATCTCTGGGCCCACTCGATAGGACATCATCATAATGTGCACAATGTTACCAAGGAGTTGATCACGGGATGATGTGTTATGGAACGAGTAAAGAGACTTGCCGGTAACGAGATTGAACAAGGTATAGGGATACCAACGATCGAATCTCGGGCAACTATCACACCAGTAGACAAAGGGAATTGTATACGGGATTGATTGAATCCTTGACATCGTGGTTTATCCGATGAGATCATCGTGGAACATGTGGGAGCCAACATGGGTATCCAGATCCCGCTGTTGGTTATTCACCAGAGAGATGTCTCGGTCATGTCTGCATGATTCCCGAGCCCGTAGGGTCTACACACTTAAGGTTCGATGACGCTAGGGTTATAGGGAAGGTATGTACGCCGTTGCCGAATGTTGCTCGGAGTCCCAGATGAGATCCCGGACGTCACAAGGAGTTCCGGAATGGTCCGGAGGTGAAGATTGATATATTGGATGAAGGGTTTTGGAGTCCGAAAGTGTTCTGGAGGTACCGGGTGATGACCAGCATGACCGAAAGGTGTTTCGGGAGCCCCGACAAGTGTTGGGGGGCTTCATGGGCCAAGGGAAGGGGGCAAACCAGCCCACTAAGGGGCTGTGCACCCCCCCTCACCTATTCCCACGTGACCAGGGTGTTTGGGGCGCCCCATCTAGGGTTCCCACCTCCTGGCTTGGGGGCCAAGTCACCCAAAGGGGAGATCCCATCTGCCATGGCCGCCGCCCCCACTAGGGGAAACCCTAGGGCGCCTCCCCCTCCCGTTGCCCCTATATATAGTGGAGGTTTTGGGGCTGCCCAACACACGAATCTCTCTCTCCCAAGGCGCAGCCTTACCTCTCTCCCTCCTCGTCTCTCGTAGTGCTTGGCGAAGCCCTCCTGGAGTACCGCGCTCCTCCACCACCACCACGTTGTCGTGCTGCTGCTGGACGGAGTCTTCCCCAACCTCTCCCTCTCTCCTTGCTGGATCAAGGCATGGGAGACGTCACTGGGCTGCACGTGTGTTGAACACAGAGGCGTCGTTGTTCGGTGCTTAGATCGAAATCGACCGCGATCTGAATCGCCACGAGTACGACTACCTCATCCTCGTTCTTGCAACACTTCCGCTTAGCGATCTACAAGGGTATGTAGATGCACTCCCCTTCCCGTTGTTGCTAGATTACTCCATGGATTGATCTTGGTGATGCGTTGAAAATTTTAAATTTCTGCTACGATCCCCAATAGTGGCATCATGAGCTAGGTCTATGCGTAGTTTCTATGCACGAGTAGAACACAAGTTGCTGTGGGCGTCGATTTTGTCTATTTACTTGTCGTTACTAGTCTTATCTTGATTCGGCGGCATCGTGGGATGAAGCGGCCCGGACCGACCTTACATGTACTCTTACGTGAGACAGGTTCCACCGACTAACATGCACTAGTTGCATAAGCTGGCTAGCGGGTGTCTGTCTCTCCCACTTTATTCGGATCGGATTCGATGAAAAGGGTCCTTATGAAGGGTAAATAGAAATTGGCATATCACATTGTGGTTTTGGCGTAGGTAAGAAACGTTCTTGCTAAGAAACCTATAGCAGCCACGTAAAATTTGCAACAACAATTAGAGGACGTCTAACTTGTTTTTGCAGCATATGCCGTGTGATGTGATATGGCCAAAAGGATGTGATGAATGATATATGTGATGTATGAGATTGATCATGTTCTTGTAATAGGAATCATGACTTGCATGTCGGTGAGTATGACAACCGGCAGGAGCCATAGGAGTTGTCTTAATTTATTTATGTCCTGCGTGTCAACATAAATGTCATGTAATTACTTTACTTTATTGCTAACCGTTAGCCGTAGTAGTAGAAGTAATAGTTGGCGAGACAACTTCACAAAGACACGATGATGGAGATCATGGTGTCATGCCGGTGACGATGATGATCATGGCGCCCCAAAGATGGAGATCAAAAGGAGCAAAATGATATTGGCCATATCATGTCACTATTTGATTGCATGTGATGTTTATCATGTTTTACATCTTATTTGCTTAGAATGACGGTAGCTTAAATAAGATGATCCCTCGCAATAATTTCAAGAAGGTGTTCCCCCTAACTGTGCACAGTTGCAAAGGTTCGTTGTTTCGAAGCACCACGTGAAGATCGGGTGTGATAGATTCTAATGTTCGAATACAACTGGCGAAGCCAGATTTACACACGCAATACACTTAGGTTGACTTGTCGAGCCTAGCATTTACAGACATGGCCTCGGAACACGGAATACTGAAAGGTCGAACATGAGTCGTATAGAAGATACGATCAACATGAAGATGTTCACCGATGATGACAAGTCCGTCTCACGTGATGATCGGACACGCCCTAGTTGACTCGGATCATGTATCACTTTGATGACTAGAGGGATGTCTATCTGAGCGGGAGTTCATTATATAATTTGATTAGATGAACTTATTTATCATGAACAGTAGTCTAAGTTGTCTTTGCAAAAAAGGTTGTAGATCAATAGCTCGCGTTGTAGCTCCCTGTTTCAATACGTTCCTAGAGAAAGATTAAGTTGAAAGACATTGTAAGCAATGATGCGGACTAGGTCCGTTGCCTGAGGAATGTCCTCACTGCTACACAGAAGGCTTATGTCTTTGATGCACCGCTCCGTGTGCCAACCCCTCCAGCGTCGTTTGTGGATGTTATGAACATCTGACAGATACGTCATGATGACTACTTGATAGTTAAGTGCACCATACTTTACGGCTTAGAATCGGGATTCCGATGACGCTTTGAACGCCATAGACCATATGAGATGTTCCAAGAGCTGAAATTGGGATTTCAAGCTAATGCCCGTGTTGAGAGGTGTGAGACCTCTGACAAGTTCTTTGCCTACAAGATGGAGGAGAATAGCTCAGCTAGTGAGCATGTGCTCAGAATGTCTGGGTGCTACAATCACTTGAATCAAGCGGGAGTTAAACTTCCATATAAGATAGTGATTGATAGAGTTCTCTAGTCACTATCACTAAGTTACTAGATCTTCGTGATGAACTATGACATGCAAGGGATGGAGATGATCCCGGAGCTGTTCGCGGTGCTTAAGACCGCAAAAAGTAGAAATCAAGAAGGAGCATCAAGTGTTGATGGTTTAACAAGACCACTGGTTTCAAGAAGGGCAAGGGCTAGAAAAGAAACTTCAGGAATGGCAAACCAGTTGCCGCTCCAGTGAAGGAACCCAAGGTTGAACCCAAACCCGAGACTAAGTGTTTCTATTGTAAGGGGAATGGTCACTGGTAGCGGAACTACCCCAAATGCATGGGAGATAAGAAGGCTGGCAACTTCAACAAAGTATATACGTGTTATTAATGTTTACCTTACTAGTACTCCTGGTAGCACCTGGGTATTGGATACCGGTTCAAGTTGCTATTATTGGTGACTTGAAACAAAAGCTACGGACAAAACGGAGACTGGCTAAGGGCGAGGTGACGATGTGTGTTGGAAGAGTTTCCAAAGTTGATGAGATCACCATTGCACGCTCCATCTGCCTTCGGGGTTAGTACTGAACCTAGATAAATGTTATCAGGTGTCTGCGTTGAGCATGAATATGATTAGATCATGTTTATAGCAATACGGTTATTCATTTAAGTTAGAGAATAATGGTTATTCTGTTTACATAAATAATACCTTTCATGGTCATGCACCCTATGTGAATGGTTCATTGAATCTCGGTCGTGATAATACACATGTTCACGCCAAAAGATGTAGAGTTAATAATGATAGTACCACTTTCTTGTGGCACTGCCGCTTGGGTCATATTGGCGTAAGATGCATGAAGAAACTCCATGTCGATGGATGTTTGGAGTCACTTGATTTTGAATCGCTTGACACATAAGAGCCATGCCTCATGGACAGGATGACTAAGACCCCGTTTTCAGGTACAATGAAACGGGCAAGTGACTTGTTGGAAATCGTACATGCTGATGTGTGTGATCCAATAAGAATTGATGCGTGCGGTGGACATCGCTATTTTCTCATCTTCACTAACGATTTGAGTGGATATGGGTATATTTACTTAATGAAACACAAGTCTGAAACGTTTGAAAAGTACAAGAAATTTTAGAGTGAAGTTAAGAACCATCATAACAAGAAGATCAAATTCCTACGATCTGATCGATGGAGAATTTCTGAGTTATGAGTTTGGCAATCACTTAAAACATTGTGAAATTGTTTCACGGTTGACACCACCTGGAACACCACAGCGTAATGGCGTGTCCAGACGTCGTAATCGAACCTTATGAGATATGATGCGATCTATGATGTCTCTTACCGATCTACCTTTATCATTTTGAGGTTATGCGTTAGAGACAGCTGCATTCACTTTAGATAGGGCACCATCTAAGTCTGTTGAGACGACGTCGTATGGACACTGGTTTGGCAAGAAACCAAAGTTGTCGTTTCTTAATATTTGGTGCTGCGATGCTTAAGGCTTCAGCCAAAAAAGCTGGAAGCCAAAGCGGACAAATACATCTTCATAGGATACCCAAAGGTAATAGTTGGGTATACCTTCTATCTCAGATCCGAGGGGCAAAGTGTTTGTCGCTAAGAACGGGTCCTTTCTCAAGAAGGAGTTTCTCTCGAAAGAATTGAGTGGGAGGAAGATAGAACTTGATGAGGTTGTTGAACCTCTACTTCAACCGGAAAGTGGTGCAACACAGAAAGATGTTTCTGTGGCGCCTACGTCAGTTGAAGAGGAAGTTAATGAGAGTGATCATGAAGCTTCGGATCAAGTTGCTATCAAACCTCGTAGGTCGACAAGGATATGCACTACTCCTGCGTGGTATGGTGATCCTGTCTTAGATATTGTGTTGGACAACAATGAACCTACGAGCTATGGAGAAGCGATGGTGGGCCCATACTCCGACAAATGGTTAAAAGCCATGAAATCCGAGATAGGATCCATGTATCGGAACAAAGCATGGACTTTGGTGGACTTGCCCGATGATCGGCAAGCCATTGAGATAAATGGATCTTTAAGAAGAAGACGGACATGGACGGTAATTTTACCGTCTATGAAGCTCGACTTGTGGCAAAGAGTTTTTTCACAAGTTCAAGGAGTTGACTACGATGAGATTTTCTCACCCGTCGGAATCATGTTAGCATTAGTTGTGTTTTTCGATTATGAATTCTGACAGATGGATGTCGAAACAACTTTTCTTACCAGTTTTCGTAAGAAAAGGTTGTATGTGATACTCCCTCCGTTCGGAATTACTTGTCTCGAGAATGGATGTATCTAGAACTAAAATACATCTAGATACATCCATTTCTGCGACAAGTAATTCCGAATGGAGGGAGTACAATAAAATGTTTTGTCGATCCTAAGGATGCTAAAAGGTATGCTGGCTCCAGCAATCCTTCGATGGACTAGAGCAAGCATGTCGGAGTCGGAATATATGCTTTGATGGAGTGATCAAAGCTTTTAGGTTTATACAATGTTTGCTAAGACACTTGTATTTACAAGAAAGTGAGTGGGAGCACTACAACATTTCTGATAAGTATATGTGGATGACGTATTGTTGATCCGAAATAATGTAGAATTTCTGGAAAGCATAAACGGTTGTTTGAAGAGTGATTTTCAAAGGAAGACCTGGATAAAGCTGCTTACATATTGGGCATCAAGATCTATAGAGATAGATCAAGACGCCTGATGATACTTTCAAAGAATGCACACCTTGACATGATTTTGAAGGAGTTCAAAATAGATCAGTCAAAGAAGGGACTCTTACCTGAGTTGTAAGGTGTGAAGTTGAGTAAGACTCAAAGCTTGACCACGGCAGAAGAAAGAGGAAGGACGAAGGTCGTCCCCTATGCTTTTGTCATAGGCTCTATATGGTATGCCATGCTGAGTACCGCACCTGATTTGTGCCTTGCCACATGTCTGGCAAGAGGGTACAAAGGTGATCCAGGAGTGGATAACTGGATTCAGAGACAGATGACCAATCCTATTCCCCCACTGAGGTTTATGCTCTAACTTGGCACGGTTATACTGTTCATATCATGCATACAGTGTCTTGCATTGCATAGTTTAGACATCATATACACAATATTCAACACCATGTTCTTAGTTCAGACATCATATCGAATGCCCTCTGTTTAGCATATAAATCACATATGTGAATTAAATGATGCGATCCTGATTACTTAGATAACATGTAGGTGAATTATGTCATGCGATCCTGTTTAGTTATTCATCATATCTTTGAATTATGTTATGCTATGCTATCCAGTTTAGATAGCCATCATATATGTGAAATTATGTCATGCTATCCGTTTTAGTTAAACAATATACATGTCAACTATTTCATGCCCTCTTTTTTCCACACTATCTATTGCATCTGTCTCTCATACAATGTCTGTACATTCAACTATGTTTCCTGTTTATCAGCCATTTGAATTGGAGCGGGTGATGCCAGTATCTAGCGGACTAAAAACACGGTCTTCAAATAAAACAGTGCTACCTCTTGGTGGAGATATCACCCCGGTTGTACATGCACAAGAACCAGCCCTACCACACATAACCCAAACTCTCTCAGATTCTACCCCTACTACGATGGACGGAGAACCAGATTCACCCAATCTAACCCCAACCCCAGCCGATAGTAACCCAGTTCCTGTTGACACAGCACCATCTCCACCAGAGAGCTCCCAAACAAGAGCAGTTAGTAAGGCAGCTCCAGTGCCCAAAGGGCCAGTACTATCACGGCGAACCCCAACTCCACCCGTTAGTACGCCTATTCCTGTGGAGGAAGCACAACCAACTAGTCGTAGTTTAGCATCTATTGAATTTGATGTTGTTAAATCGTATGTGCGTATCTTCCCATCTTGGAAATATTATACTGAAGATGAAGGAAAATGCCAGTTGCAGGTGTTTGTCCAGGAGTTATGTGTAAGTAATGTTATTCATGGCAATTACTTTGCTTCGTCCCATACATCCTACCTCCATGATGGTTATAATACAGCAAATTTTCCCATTTTTCTCTATAGAGAAGGACCGATTTGGAAACTCAGGATGAGGTAACCTGTGCTAATACCTCTGCTATCTTCAAGAATGCTTGGTGGCAGTATCAGAATTACCTGAAGAAAACATACTTCACCGGCAAAGAAACTCATCAAATTCCCTTACGTTCTCCTGAGACACATTTACTGGACGATGACTGGGAACGCCTTGTTCTGTACTGGTCCCGAACCAAGAATGTGGTAAGGTCTATGAGCTCATTTTCTAATTTTTAAGTATAATATTCTTGCGTCTTACTGCACTCTGTTCATGTAGAACAAGTGCCTAAACCTAAAGAACAACTGTTCTAATTTAAGATTCCATTGCTACCATAGGACATAGATATATGTTTGTTTGATGCTTTTATTATGTACTAGTACTTGGCAATAGAAGACTTGGTAGTTTAATCCTGTCCACCTTACTAATGAACTGGCTCAGCGAAATGAGTTTCTTATAGTAGTACATGCTAAACTTGTTATGTGTCTGCTTGTTTCTTCTTTTAGAATGCTGACAGAATATTGGGGAAGAGTGCCTTATTAAGCAAAGGTAAAGGAAGTAATGCAGATAAGGTTCAGGATAGTGAAACATCCTGTCTTGCTTTATTGTTGGAGTTACTGGCCACTATTGCTTGCACAAGCTATTCAAACTCACTGTCTGAATCAGTTCGGTTTCTTGAGTCTCAACTACAAGCTGAAAGACATCGATCAGCTGTGCTGCGACAAGAAGCGGAAGGACTGCAGAAGTCCCTGGAGCATTCAGATGCATACTTTCAGGTGCAACAGCAAGCGTTGGAGGATTTTAGCGCCAAACAGGACAAAGCTAATCAGCTTGCTAAGCTTATTGCCAGCATGGTGGATACCCAGGATAACGTTTCTTGAGCTCTTCTGAAGTTGTTTCAGTTATGCTCTTGTTTTGCTACCGCGTTTATTTGCACTGGTGGCCAATTTTGACGGCCAGTGTATATGATATGCTGCTTTGTTCCCTATATTTGCACTGGTGGCGAACTTTGATGCCCAGTGGATGTAATATGTGTAATAGCCGTCATAGCCTAGTGTTAGTTGCTTGCTTATTTATTTCCTTGTTGTCTTGTTTATTTGTTTGCTTGTAGTCATTGCAGTTCTTTTTCCACGGTAAACTATGGCTGCAATAACCTATTTTTTAAAACTAGGCCACAATAATCATGGGCTAATATTTACTGTAGTGACACTGGGCCTCCTACGGGCCGTTGAAACAGTTGGCCTTCTACGGGCCGTTGAAACAGTAGGCCTTCTACGGGCCGTAGAAACAATGGGCCTTCTACGGGCCATATCATCAATGGGCCTTATACGGGCCGTATGATCGATTGGCCAAACATAGGCCAATAACAGGCCGCATTATGGTCGTAAACGGTCTAGAGTTGGAATCATCCGTTCATGGGCCGACCGTAATGGGCCATCGTTAATAGCCGTATTTGATGATGCTATGAAAACGGCCCAACGTATTAACGGACCACAAACGGGCCGACTGTAACCACGGGCTGAATTTGGCCCACAAGCAGAAAATGACAGTAACGGGCCGTAAGTAAACGAATGTTGGAAATGAGCCCAAGAATAAATGGGCTGTGAGAAGGCCAAAAGATAACATGGGCTGGAAACGGCCCAACGGAATAACGGGCCGTCAATGGGTATAAAGTGATACACTATTCATTACGGGCCAGTTTCACCATGGGCCGTTAATGGGTGTAAAGTGATACACTGTTCATTACGGGCCAGTTTCACCACGGGCTGTTAATAGGCCAAGAGTTACATAGGGCCTCATATGGGCCGAAAGACGTCATGGGCCATACATGGGCCAGAAGTGAAAACGGGCTGGAATCATATTGGATGGCCCAGATGACGCTACTGGGCCTAATTCGGATAGGGCGTAACGGGCCTTGGGTTAGCGAGCTGTGAATGGGCTATATTCGAACATGTCGTTAACAGGCTTTCCAAGGGCCGGCCCGCCAGCTTTTGACCAAGTCAAACGGGCCAGCCTTTACATATGAATTGGCGTCTGTTGGGTCGTGCCACGTGTCGACGTATCATAGGCGCCTATCTGACCCACTGACGAGCTGACACGTGTTTCGTCCGGCCAATAAGAATTTTACACGTGGAAATTTCCCATTGGTCGCGTCTGTTAACGGGTTATCGGATCCAAAACCCGACCCGATAGCTTAACGGCATTCCGTTACGATGGATGCCACGTGTCGGTCACCCTTGACGAAAGCACTTCTGTGACGCGCGATTTATCGTCATGGAAGTGGACACTTCCGTGATGATAATTTTGGTAATGTCATGGAACACTTCTACGACAGCACAGGTATGACTATCTTGATTCTGTCATAAATTTGTCATAGATTTACATCCATGACAAAAAAAGCGACCTACTATGACAAACATGTATCATCACGGAAGTGTATTTTTCTTGTAGTGTTGATTCGGCTCGTCCACACTCGGTCCTTCTGTTCTTGATGTGTGACAAGAGCCTCCATGGAAGCGACATTCGGAGAATGTGAAATTTGATGTATTACAGTAATAGGATTATTTTTTATTAAACCTCTTTGTGTTTTTTGAAAAAAAAGCAATAGAATATGAAATTTGAGTATGGCGGTTGTTCAACCAAAAATAATCTGGCGAGCAATAATAAAATGAAGAATGGCTTCCCGGACATTCCTCGCGGTGGTGGTGGCCACAACGGCATCGCAAAGCATCGGGTGGCGATTGCGGGGACCACAACATCTCGGAGCGGTAGGTGGCGGTGGCGGCCCTGGGCCAGTGAGTGGGCGGAGATGCCCCTCACAGCCGACATCTGGATCTGCTCCATTCAGCTATGCCCGAGCTTCCAGGTCATTCCGAGTGACATAGGTGGTGACCTACCCATGGATGTCACCCTTCTTCTGCCATGGTGAGCGACCTTGACCCCCCCCCCCCCAAATAGTGACATCAGCCTACTCTGTGGTACCTCAAGGACAAGGGGGAAGGAGGTGGTGGAGCATTTGTAGCGTCGCGCTCTCCCCCAACAATTTAAAGTCGTCCGCCCTATAGCACCTGCTCGATTTGGCTCCTCCACACTCGGTCCTTCTATTGTTGAGGTGTGATAGGATCCTCCATGTATGACAATAATAGAACTGTTGTCGATTAGACCTCTTTGTGTGTCTTGAAATTAAATGGTTTGTCATAGAATATGGAATTTGAGTATGACGGTTGTTGAACTAAAAATAATCTAGAGAGCGGTAATAAAATGAGGAATAGCTTCTTAGACATTCCTTGCGGTGGCAGCAGCTGTCGGTGTCAAAACCGGCGGATATCGGGTAGGGGGTCCCGAACTGTGCATCAAGGTCGGATGGTAACAGGAGACAAGGGACACTTTATTTTACCCAGGTTCGGGCCCTCTCGATGGAGGTAAAACCCTACTCCTGCTAGATTAATATTGATGATATGGGTAGTACAAGAGTAGATCTACCACGAGATCAAGGAGGCTAAACCCTAGAAGCTAGCCTATGGTATGATTTTGTATGATGATGGTTCGTCCTACGGACTACAACCCTCCGGTTTATATAGACACCGGATAGGGTTAGGGTTACACAGAGTCGGTTACAATGGTAGGAGATCTTGAATATCCGCACGCCTAGCTTGCCTTCTACGCCAAGAAAAGATCCTTCCGGACACGGGACGAAGTCTTCAATCTTGTATCTTCATAGTCCTGGAGTCCGGCTGAAGGTATAGTCCGGCTATCCGAACACCCCCTAATCCAAGACTCTCTCAGTAGCCCCTGAACCAGGCTTCAATGACGACGAGTCCGGCGCGCAGATTGTCTTCGGCATTGCAAGGCGGGTTCCGCCTCCAAGTTCTTCAAGAAGATTACAAACACCAAAAATAGTGTCCGGCTCTGCAAAATAAGTTTCCACATATTGCCATATAGAGAATAATATTAACACAAATCAAATCTGTTGACGTATTCTGCAGTGCATCATAACACTGCGGCCAAGCTCTTTATATAAATTGTTTTCATTGTTCCACCTCAGCGTGTCTAGCGAGGCGGTTTCCTTGGCACATCTTGTCAAAGCAGAGATCGTGTGCCCCTTTTAACGGGATTCTCATTAATACGGACGTGGGTAACCCAGTCGTGCCCGTTAGCACATTTTGCCTTAATTAAAGGCTAGTCCAAGACGGTTACGGGGAGGGCTCTTGGTATTCTGCCTCTTATAAAGAGACCAAGACCCTGTTCCCCCCTTCTATTCTCAAAACGAGCTCGCCCGTCGTCTCGAGTTCCAACACCCTAGGCTTCCAGATTCCAGGCGCACCGGACCTTCGACAATGTCCAGCTCCGACCTCCAAGGCCGATGGATGCCCTCCTCCATTACGGAGGAGGACGGATTAAGGTTGAGGGAAGCTAAATTCCTGACCGGCGTGATTTCGCACAGGTTGCCTGTTCAAGGACAGGTGATCCCTAGCCCTCAACCCGGTGAGAGTGTGGTATTCATATCCCACTTCCTTTGGGGATTAGGCTTCCCAATGGATCCCTTTGTAAGGGGGCTAATGCTTTATTATGGGCTGGAATTCCACGACTTAGCTCCGGAGTCCATCCTCCATATGTCATCGTTCGTTGTTGTGTGCGAAGCGTTCCTCCGTGTTACCCCTCACTTCGGATTATGGCTCAAGACCTTGAAAGTAGAACCGAAGATGATCGAGGGGCGCCACGCAGAGTGCGGAGGCGCTGCTATAAAAAGAAATGCCGATGCTCCATGGCCCGAGGGCGCTTTTCAAGAAGAGCTTGGCTTATGGCAACAGGAGTGGTTCTATATCACCGCTCCTCGGGGCACCGCATGGGTGGTGCCTCCTGCCTTTCGCTCGGGTCCCCCACCGTGGTTAGCATCGTGGATCAACACAGGGTTAGATCGGGGCTTTCCCAAAGACGTACCTCTGCTGCAGGGCCGCATTAAGGATCTCTTGGAAGGAGACCTCAACCTGGTCAAGGTGACACAAGTCATGCTGATTCGCCGGACACTGTCCGGCCAACGTCGCCCCCTTCGCCTATGGGAGTTCAATCTAGAGGGACCGTGAGTTCTCCGGGATTTTATGGGCGCGACGCCCGTGGAGATGTATAAACTGTTCTTCGGATCACAAGAAGTGAGTCCGGATTTGATCGAGGATGTGGGTTTAAGCCGCAATCACCCGGATACTCAAGTAAGTGACCTTGTGCCCGAACCTTCTATCCGCATAATTGACTTGCTCTTAACAGCGCTTCTCCGTTTAAGCAGGAGTGGATAGCGAAGGCGAACCTGATCAGGTGTCCGGCTCCCCTTCCCGAAACCAGGCTGGATCCCGTGCTAGTCAGGATGCTGGAGGTAGTGCCTTTGGAGGGAAATAAGGGGGAGGACAAGGAAACCATGGCCTCCTCGAAAGAGGCCCTTCCGAAGGGGGGAATCGATAATTCCTCTCCTAAGGGAAATAAAAGGGACGCCTCTGACGACCCGGAGACCGTAGCCTCGAAGTGGGGGAAAGAATCCTTGTCAGAGGGCCCGACGCCGGGGAGCCCCTCGGCCGAACTAAACCCTCAAAGGGACCAGCTCTCCAGCGAGCCGTAAGTAGAAGAAGAGTTTTTCTTTTAAGAAAAATCCTTGATTTATATCTGAGAAGTTTTAACTGAAACCTTACTTTGTAGTTCGGACCTCAGCCCTTCTCAGCAGAACTCATCCACGGGGGATCTTCTTCCGAAGATGATGGAGAGCGAAACGCCTCCTCCTTCTGTATCGCCTAGCAAGGCGGGCAATGGTAAAGTGTCGTCGAGGAGGATTTCTCCGGATCCGACAGGGGCAGAAGGTGGCCATGTGGCCTCCCGAGGTTCTTCGCGTCCGGCCTTTGAGGGAGGCCATGGGACGAGTCCGGCACCATCTGGTGTTCGGCTGGAGGAGCTAAAGATTCTGCTGGGGTGAGCCTCTATCTCAGAGGAGCATCGTGTGTTGATGAACACGGTGATTGAAAAGATTTCATCCGCGGAAAGCGGATTGCACGAGGCCCTCAAAAGTTTACTGGCAGGCCTTGAGGTACGTTCTAAATAATGTACACTTGTGTTAATTGCGCGTAAATAAAGTGCGCCCTATGTAGATAGTAGCCCCTGAGACTCTGTGCGTCGTTAAAATTGACGGTGTGCAGAGGATCTTAATCCCAGGTCCTTTAAGTGGCACCTTTATATGTAGGTGGCGGATTGTCCGGAGTCAAGCCGGACTCATGAATTTGCCGAACTGAAGCGACAACTTGATGAGGCAGAAGCCGACATCGCGCTTGTTAACAAGCGGCTTGATGATGCTCAAGGTATTCAAATCATCGGGCGATTGTTAGTAAGAGGAGCTTTATGTCAATATCTTACCGTGTTTATGCTTGACGCGGATGGTGCGGCCGCCGTGGAGGGTCTCAGGGCCGAACTCGCCCGAGCGAAGGAACAAGCCAGGAAAAGCGATGTGGCTGCCGTGAAAGCCCTTGAAGAGCTGAAAGCCGAACAAGCTGCCCATTGCCGAAGCAAGGAGGAGATGGCTGATATGGCCGTAAAGTTAAAGAGTGCTACTGACCGTTGCAAGCTTCTTGAAGAAGAGGGTCGGGCGAGGCAAACGAGCTTAGAGAAGGATGTTGCTGACGCCAAGGACGCCCGCTCTATAATGAGAGTGGCAAAGGAAGAGCTGCGTCAAGTTGGACTAATTGCGGATGGAAAGCCCTTCTCGCTGCGGAGAAAATTTTGTGATCCAAAGTTTGCCCCGTTAGACCGGATGTGGAGTGTAGAGGACACCTATCTGGATTTGGCGGCTAGTGCTGCTGATGCGACCGAACACTTTCGAGATAAAAAGGGTCACGAAGTGGAGAAGCTCTTTTGGTCGCAATTCATCAATCCAGAGAGTCCACTGGCAGTGCACGATCGTCTGGCCCAATGGTGTCACAGCCCTAGAGTTTGCTTGTAACGTGTGGCATTGCATCCATGCATCATGTTTAAATTTCATGAAATTTGAAATGGGGATTGATCAAACCCCTAGTACTGAAACAATGCAAATACGTTCAACTTCAAAATATTTTCAAAGAACCCAAACTGGTTTGCAAAAATGTTCATGATAAATGGAAAAAGGTGAAAACCATGTCCAAAGATGATGAATATTTTTCCAAGACATTTTTGGTATTTGAATTAACCCATATTGTATTTGAATTGGGGCACTTAAAATTCTATAAATAATTTTATTTGCTCCAACATATTCTGAAAATAGCTAAGGGACTCCGTAATATTTCAGTTAATGCCCAAAACTATTTTCAGGATTTATCAAAATGATTTAGTTTCTAAAACTAAATCAAATCAAATTACAGGAAATAGCAAAACAGAAAGGAAATTAGAAAAGGGCAGAGAAAGAGAAGCCCAGCCGCTTACTTGGCCGACCCAGCTGGCCAGCCCACCACCGCCACCCCCCTGTCGTCTTCCTCCTCTGCCAGGAGGACGCGCGTGTGGCCTACGCGCGCGCCCATGCGCCCCGGCCACCTCCTGCTTGCCGCCCTCCCCCTCGACGTCCTGGCCGTCCCTGGTGGCGCCACGCACTCCCCCTCGACCGCCCCTCTCCCTCTGGACCTCCTCCTCTTCCTCTGTTCTCCCTCCCTCTCGTCACCGAACGCACCTGAGAGCGCCGCTCGCCGTAGCCATGATCACCGGCCACCCCTCGTCCCGTGACCATGCCCAGCAGCTCCGCAGTCGAGCACCACATCCCCAAGCCGAAGGGAACGAGCCGGAGGGCCTGGCTTCGTCACCAATGTCCTCGTCTTCACCGCTGGCGCCCAGAGATCGTCTCCGTCGATTCGCCGGCTTCCGTACCTCTCCGAGCTTACTGACCCCCTCTCCGACCCCGCTGTGAGCTCCCGCCCCTTCTTCCCCTCTCCGTTTGCCTTCTTGCGCACCACAATGACCACACCGAGCTCGGCCGCACCCGCCGCCGCCACTGCACGTCGCCGTCGTGGCCACAGCCATGATGGCTTGATTCCGAGCACGCCATCGTATTCACCGTACTCGTAGAAGTCCGTAGCACCTCCCCACGCGCCTCGCTGTGCCTCATAGCGACGGCTTCGACCTCGCTCGAACTCCGGCGACAGCCAAGGTCGTCGCCGGCGCTGTTTCCGGCCACCCCCGGTCCAACCACCACCGCCACTCAATGCGGGGGAGCGCCCGCAGCACATAGGTGCTCTCCGCCGCCGATTTGGTCATCGGGGGAGCATTCCCGCGCTGCTCCGCCGCCTCTGGTCGTCGCCGGCGGCTTAACGCCGGCGAGTTGACCCCGCTGACCTGGGGGGTTTGACCTTTGACCCCGCCGAACTGACAAGTGGGCCAGGCCCCTGCTAATTATAGTTAAATGTTAATTAAACTTAATTAGCTGCTGATACTGACATGTGGGCCCGAGGCCACTAACTAAACTAGATTAGCTAGGTTAGACACTGACATGTGGGTCCCAGCCGTCAGGTTTGACCTGGGCTGGCTCCTTTGACCTGCTGACGTCACCCCGACGTCATGCTGACGCAATTAACCTTTTCTGGATTTATTTTTAATCAGGAAATTCCAGAAAATAGAGCTAACTTCTAAAATTCATATAAATTCAACCGTAGCTCAGATTGAAAAGTTTTATATATGAAAAATGATCAGAAAAATCCAATTTATCCATCTGCACTGGTTTCATGCATGTTTAAAGAGCCTAACCTTGCTGTTTAGTGCAAAACATGATAAGGCACTATTTAAATTCATAATTTGAATTTGGGGTTGAACCTTTGGTCCAATATGACCCAAATCCATCTGGTTGTAGTTGCTTTAGGCCAACACACTCATATTGCCATGTTATGAGCATGCATCATATTGTGCATTGCATTGATTGTGTTTCCTTCTCTGTTGCCGGTATTTGTCCCCTCTCGATAGACGTGGTTTCGACGATGAGTTCGATGACACCGATGAAGAGCTATAAAGTCTTCAGAAGTGCCAGGCAAGCAAAACCCCCTTGTTCATTCCGATAAAATCCCACTCTCTCGCTCCTGCTCTCTTTTATTGCATTAGGACAACAATGATTCATGTGTTACTTGCTGCGGTAGCTGAACCCCTTTATCCTTTGCATGACCTGTCATTCCACAGTAATTAGATGAAACCCACTAGCATGAGTAGGAGTTGTTTGAGCCCTGTTGTGCCTACTCATTCATGCTTGTTTGTCATGTCTGCTACTACTTAGAGTTGAGTCGGTCTGATTCATCGGGAATGAATTGGAATGGTGATGAACATGTCCTACTGTTTGTGAGCTAAGTGTGTGAATACGATTTGGTAAAGGTATTGGTGAGAGGCCATGTAGGAGTACATGGTGGGTTGTCTCATTGAAGCCGTCCTCAGGAACTGAGTTCTGTGTTTGTGATCCATGAAACAGTTACTACCACACATTGGGATCCTTAATTGACTCTCTCGGCTTCTAGTTCACCCTTGTCCTCTGTCCAGGAGTTGCAAGTAGTTTCTGGTGCTTGTAGTATGCTGGGGGCCGCACACAGCGCTGACCGTAGGGGTGGGCTGTGTTGCGGTAGGCACGTGGCCCGGTGTACCGATTCGCCCGTTTGGTGTCTCGGGAACCCTGCACACATCGTTCGGGGCCGTTAGTGGAAACCTCGGCCGGACTCCCTGCGGATGGAACCCGAATAGGCGGTAAACCTGGACTAGAGACTTGAGTGTTTAGGTAGGCCGTGGCCGACACCCTCGCTGGGCTTCCGCTTGAAGGTTGCCGAGTACATGTCGTGTAAACGGCGGTAAGTGGTGAGAGCGTGTGTGAAGAAGTACACCCCTGCAGGGTTAACATCAGCTATTCGAATAGCCGTGTCCGCGGTAATGGACTTCTGGGTTGCCTATAACAGTTCATAGACAAGTGAAAGTGGATACTCTAAAATACGCAAGATAAGCGTGAGTGCTATGGATGGCCTTCTCGTAGGGAGACGGGAGCGGATCCATAGTGGTGTATTGATATGGTGAATAAGTGGACTCGTGTGCGCCACCTCAAAAGACTTGCTTGCAGTCGTAGTTCAGGATAGCCACCGGGTCAAAGCTGGCTTGCTGCACTTAAACTCCACCACCCCCTTTTGATACTGATGCATATGTAGCTAGTTCTGATGTAAGTCTTGCTGGGTACATTTGTACTCACGTTTGCCTATTTTATGTTTTTGTAGAGAGACGTCAGTCTCGCTAGTAGTTCCGTGTGGACTTCGACGTTTAGCTTGATACCTCAGCTACGATCTTGTGCCCTCGACAGGATCTAGTAGATAGTCAGGCTTCTCAGCCTTTTTCATTTGTAGATGTCTGTACTCAGACATGTTAAGCTTCCGCATGTGCTTTGACTTGTATGCTCTGAATGTTGGGTCATGAGACCCATGTTTGTAATATCTCGCTCCTCGGAGCCTAATGAATAAATACTTGAGCCATAGAGTCTTGTTGTGATGCCATGTTATATTTACTCATATCGGGCATATTGTGTGTATGATTGAAATGCTTGGTATGAGTGGGATCCGACTATTTAGTTGTTTATCCTTGGCAGCCTATCATATGAGGAAATGTAGTCTAGTGCCTCTGGGCGATAGTAGTCCGCTACAGCCCGGTTCACCGGAGTCCTGCTAGCCCAGCACTACTGCTTGGAACACTTGACTGGCCGGCATGTGATTCACGTCGTTCCTGTGTCTGTCCCTTCGGGGAAATGTCACGCGGTGTTATCCGGAGTCCTGCCTAGCCTGCTACAGCCCGGGTTACCGGAGTCCTGTTAGCCCAGTGCTACAGCCCGGATTTATACGTTGTTGACCGACATGCTCGATGTGATTCATGTATGCCTGTCCTCATGGGTTAGTGCCGCCCTGGGTTCACGACTAGCCATGTCGGCCCGGGTTCTCTGTCATATGGATGCTAGCGACACCATCATATACGTGAGCCAAAAGGCGCAAACGGTCCCGGGCCAGGTAAGGTGGCACCCGTGGAATACCGTGCGTGAGGCCGCAAAGTGATATGATGTGTTACATGCTAGATCGATGTGCTTAGGATCGGGGTCCTGACAAATGGGCCGAACTGAATAGGTTGTCCGGTCTCGCCATGAAGTACGTCATGGATCATCTGTGTCTGGGGAGATCGAAGCCGAAGAGTTATTTCAGCTTGGTGCAACAATTTCTAGGCGTGGTGCCACGTGTCGATGCTATGAAGAGGTCAGCGTGCATAGAGGGCGCTCGGCTGACTCTTGCCCGTGTCAAGACATACTGGGCAGATATGGAGCCCACCATTTGCGTCCCGGGATTCGGATAAAAGCCGAATACCTTCCGAGCACTATTTTAAGGAAGTCCTCGAAGGCGCTCCCGTAATAGAGACGCAGTGCTCGAAGGATGCTATGTTATGATAGCATATGTAATCATAAAACAATATTTTGATAAATTGTAGTGGCATTTTTTAGACTTGTGCCTTCAAGTATTAAGAACACCTCCTGTGCGGCCGTTTTAATATATAAATTCTGAAAGATTGCAGTCGTTGGCTTCAGCCCCCACGCACATAGTGCAGGGGTGCGCGTAGAAGACGCATTTTCACACTTAACCCAACGTCTTGGTCCTACGAAGGAGGTGATAGCGCAGCGGGCTAGGCAACCGGACTATAATGCTTTAACACTTTCACTTAGCAATAGGAGCTTGACAGTAGGACTCTTTAGGAAGCCCCTTAGTGGCGACTGCGCTTGCCCGAATTCGGGGCGCATACGTGCCTGACCGGGAAACGGCCCTTCGTCAAAGCGGAGGAATCCGATAAATTCCTATAAGTCATCGAGTGGCGACCAGTCTCGCGCTACATCATGACAGTCGGTTTTCGGCTTTCTCTACTGAGGTGCTCACCCGGCCGAACCGGGGCACAATCGCAGTAGTTCTCCTGGTGCTACCTTAGCCGATAGAGAGAAACGTAAGGTAGCCGAACTCAAGAGCCGGGCAACCCAACATTGACCAAAGACATGATTCGGAGCTGATGCATATAGTGCCAAAACTCGCGACGCCGAACACTCCCTAAGGTGTTCGGTCTTTATGAGTGCGGGTGAAACAACATCCTTTAAAAAAAAGAGCCCCTAGTGTCCAGGTACGAGCAAAAATTCTGGCGTGGCCACATGCCAAAACGCCAGCCTCCTCCTTGGTTATAGTAGAAAAACCAGGGGATGTATAGCAGCAAGAGACAGTAAAAAAGGTTTACGCAGGGTCTTAATCTAAAAAGAATCCTTAGGATAGGTCCCTACTGCACGTCTGCGCCTGTGTCTCCGCTGTGCCGTGTCCTGGACGGGCGTCGCACGACGTTCATCTGTAAAAGAGAGGAACTGAATTGAAAATGGGTCGTGCGGAACAAAAAGATAATAAACAAAATATAAAGTAAAAAATATATAAAGTTGAGCTTTATTGTCTCTGTGTGTAGCCCCTGGTACGGGGGTATATCGCGTTTTAAGCCTGTGTTGATGATGGACTTGTGCTGAACTCATTTAGTCCGGGTCCGTGGCCTATAATGACTTATATCGAAAAAGTCTCTTGGCTGGCGAGGCCACTGTATTGTGCGGCTGTTTAAGCGGCCGCGCAATCCTCCGTTTGGAGGAGGCGTATTTTAGTGCGCTACCTTTAAAGAGATGATGCCTCGTGGACCGGGCATCTTAAGCGTGAGAGATGTATAGTGCGGTATTGCGTTAAAGCGAGCGAAAGCTCCACGTCCCATTAGTGCTTGATAGCGACTTGAAAACGGGACGACATGGAAGGTCATCTTTTCGCGACGGAAATTATTGGCAGAGCCAAATATGACTGCAAGCCGGAGAAAACCCATACAATGGGTGTCCGGGCCCGGTGCTACCCCTTGAAAGGAGGTTTTGCTGTGGCGGATTCTTGCTGGGTTTATGCCCATGCGGTGGATTGTATCCTGATATATCAGGTTTAGTCCACTGCCGCCGTCCATAAGGACATTGGTAAACTGGAATCCGTCAATTATTGGATCGAGTATCAGGGCAGTCCGGCCTGCGTTTTTGATATTTCTAGAATAATCTAGCTGATAAAAAATGATTGGTTTTAATAACCAGTGGCGGGACCCCTGAGGGATTGGTTTGATTGTGCGTACCTTTATGGGTGCCACACGTTTTGTTACGTGAAGTGAGTTCACTATTTTAACTTCTTGTGGGAAGTTCTTTTGTTTCCTGGTGTTCTGCTTCTGGGGTTCGTCCTCGTCTTCGCTTGGTGTATCGAGCCCCTTGTGGTCGGCGTTATGCCTTCCGGATTGTTTAAAAACCCAACAGCCTCTGTGGGTGTCATTGGCAGGCTTCCCAGGAGTACCGTGTATCTGACATATTCTGCCCAGGATTCTGTTTAAGCTGGACGGATCGTCCCTATTATCCTGAAGGGGTGGTTTTGTCTGATTTTGCCGTGAGCTTTTGAATCCGGCATTGACTGTCGTGCTCTTCGGACTTTTTTCTTTGGTTCGGCGATGGTCCTTATTTCGTCGCGGTTTTCCGTTTCCATCCCTGATTTCAGATGTACTTGGGTCGCTGGGGCTGCATCGTGCCAACCAGCTGTCCTCTCCTGCGCAAAAGCGGGTCATGAGGCTTGTGAGTGCGGCCATTGTTCTTGGCTTTTCCTGGCCGAGGTGTCTGGCGAGCCATTCGTCTCGGACATTATGCCTGAAAGCTGCTAAGGCTTCGGCGTCCGGACAATCCACTATCTGATTCTTTTTAGTAACGAATCTGTTCCAGAACTGCCGAGCTGATTCTCCGGGCTGTTGAGTTATGTGACTGAGATCGTCTGCGTCCGGGGGGGGCGGACATAGGTCCCTTGAAAATTTGCTCGGAAAGCATCCTCGAGCTCTTCCCAACTTCCAATTGTGTTTTCAGGAAGGCTTTTAAGCCAGTGTCGGGCTGGCCCTTTAAGCTTAAGGGGTAAATACTTGATGGCGTGGAGATCATCTCCTCTAGCCATATGTATGTGGAGGATATAATCCTCGATCCGGACTCCGGGGTCTGTTGTTCCATCGTACGCCTCTATGTTGACGGGTTTGAATCCCTCTGGAAATTCATATTCCAGGACCTCATCGGTGAAACATAGGGGGTGTGCGGCGCCTCTGTATTTGGGTATGCCGGATTCTGATGATGGCTTTTTTGCATTGCTTGTGAGAGCTTGCTTTCTTGGCCCGTAAATGGACCTGGCTGGGCCATGATGCGAGTCTTTAATTGGGTCGCATGCCGCATTGAGTGCGGCGCCGCTTGCCGTTTTATGGTGGCCGTGGGGTTGTCTATCCGACCGTGTGGCTTTTTTATTTTTTGAATGCCAGTGCTCTAGGGCCTCTTGGTCGAATTCGGGCAGTAGTTTTCTCTTCGGATAGCTTTTAGTGCGGCGGCTGCCGCCGTATTTGTCTGCGGTCTTGATTACTTTGCTCCATCTTATTCTGAGTGCATCTTCCGCCGTCTTTAGCTTCCGCTTCTGCTTTTTTAGGCTGCGTGCTGTGGCAACGAGCCTTTCGTGGAGATTCTTCAACTCCGCGGTTTTATCCGGCGTGAGATCGTCCGGAGTTCTGTTATGGCCGGGGGAGGGCTGTCTGTCCTCTCTATCCGTGTTGCCCTGTTCGGACGGTTGCTCTGAGGCATGCTCGTCGTCTACCGGCTCATCCTGCTCTATGGCTGGGTCTTGATCGAGGCGGGGCTTGGCTCGGCGTTTTCGTCGCCGCTTTGATTGCTTTTTGGAGGGTTTATCCCTTTTTTCGTTCCCTTTTTCCTCGTTGTCGTTTCCTTTAGGGGTATCCATCATGAATACATCGTTAGGTGGGGTGGCGGTCCAGCGCCCTATAGGTGCTGGTTCCTGTTTGTCTCCATCTTCGTCGTCCATACCGTCGAAGTCTTCGGATCCGAACTCAAGTATATCGGTTAAATCATCGACAGTGGCTATTAAGTGGGTGGTGGGTGGGCTTTGAATTTCTTCGTCGTCCGAATCCCAACCTCGCAGACCATAGTCCGGCCTGGGCTCTCCTGATAGAGAGAGAGACTTGAGAGAATTCAGGATATCACTGAAAGGTGAGTACTGAAAGATGTCCGCGGCGGTGAACTCCATTATAGGCGCCCAATCGGATTCGATCGGCAGGGGCACGGGAGGCCCGGAGTTCGGAGAAGAATCCGACTTCTTGGAGTCATGGGCCGTGCGGAGTGCGGGGCTGGCGTTCGGCTCGATCGCCTTCAAGATCGCAGCCCCCGGGGTGACGTCCAACCGTTCATCCTTAGAGAACGCAGCGGGCTCCGAGTCGAGGATCGGGGCCGGTGCGTATGCGGCCTCCAGGGTACTATTCGGGGGCAGAGCTATATCATGCCCCTCGAGGTAGTGCGGCGCGCTTGGCTGTGGCTCGAACCCGTCGAAGATCAAGTCTCCGCGGATATCTGCCGTGTAGTTTAAGCTTCCAAACCTGACTTGATGGCCAGGGGCGTAGCTTTCAATCTGCTCCAGACGACCAAGCGAATTGGCCCGCAGAGCGAAGCCGCCGAAGACGAAGATTTGTCCGGGGAGGAAAGTCTCACCCTGGACCTCATCGTCGTTGATGATCAAAGGCGCCATCGGGCCTAAAAGCGACGACACAGAGGAACTCTCAATGAAAGCACCAATGTCGGTGTCAAAACCGGCGGATCTCGGGTAGGGGGTCCCGAACTGTGCGTCAAGGTCGGATGGTAACAGGAGACAAGGGACACTTTATTTTACCCAGGTTCGGGCCCTCTCGATGGAGGTAAAACCCTACTCCTGCTAGATTAATATTGATGATATGGGTAGTACAAGAGTAGATCTACCACGAGATCAAGGAGGCTAAACCCTAGAAGCTAGCCTATGGTATGATTGTGTATGATGATGGTTCGTCCTACTGACTACAACCCTCCGGTTTATATAGACACCGGATAGGGTTAGGGTTACACAGAGTCGGTTACAATGGTAGGAGATCTTGAATATCCACACGCCTAGCTTGCCTTCCATGCCAAGAAAAGATCCTTCAGGACACGGGACGAAGTCTTCAATCTTGTATCTTCATAGTCCTGGAGTCCGGCTGAAGGTATAGTCCGGCTATCCGAACACCCCCTAATCTAGGACTCCCTCAGCAGCCATAGCATCATCGAGAAGCAGTGGGTGGCACCGGCGGCGACCGCAACATCCTGGAGCTGTAGGTGGTGGCGTCGGTCCTGGGCTAGCGCTTGGGCAGAGATGCTCCTCACAATCGGCGTCTGGATCCGCTCCATTCAGCCGTACCCGAGCTTCTTGGCCGCTCCTCGTGACGGAGGCAACGAGCGTGGCATCGTGGAGCGGCGGGTGGCCGCGTGTGGCATCCTAGGTCCTGCGCGCGAGCCGACATGCTATTTAAGAGGGGGTTTTTTCATGGGATATTATTTAAGAGGGTCTATGCTTCAAAAGAAAAAAGAATTTATTCTTTTATTTCTATACAAGATTTTGCATCGAAGAAAGGCCAACATGGCCTCTTGCATTATTTACGAGATCACATCGAAGAAAGGGGTTCACGACCCAATATGATGTTTCTTATAATCAAAACAAAATACATCTAACTCTTGCATCATATGTTTTACTTCTCTTTGGAAGTGGTTTAATTTGGCATTCCCATTAGATTGTAAAAACTTAAGCATGCTAGGGAATCACAGTGGTCAATAGAAAGGTGGGATATGGGAGAGGAACTTTAGTGCTTGTTGTAACGTGCTCATGACATTTCACGCCTTCTGCCCATAGTAACACATGGTCATTTCTTTGCCACTGTAGACCCATGGTGAAGGTGAGGTGGACATCATCCGGATTTAGAGTAGAGAGCTCCAGCAAGAAATGTCCTGCTACGGCAGGAAACTAAGCAGGCAGGGGAGAGTCAGGCAAGAAAACAAAGGGTGCATTGTGGGGTGGTGTTTTTGTGTATGGCGGGTGAGGGAGTCCTGGATTAGGGGGTGTCCGGATAGCCGGACTATGACTTTGGTCGGACTGTTGGACTATGAAGATACAAGATTGAAGACTTCGTCCCGTGTCCGGATGGGACTTTCCTTGGCGTGGAAGGCAAGCTTAGCAATACGGATATGTAGATCTCCTCCCATTGTAACCGACTCTGGGTAACCCTAGCCCCCTCCGGTGTCTATATAAACCGGAGGGTTTAGTCCGTAGAAGAACAACAATCATACCATAGGCTAGCTTATAGGGTTAGCCTCTCCGATCTCGTGGTAGATCTACTCTTGTACTACCCATATCATCAATATTAATCAAGCAGGAGTAGGGTTTTACCTCCATTGAGAGGGCCCGAACCTGGGTAAAAACATCGTGTCCCTTGTCTCCTGTTACCATCCGCCTAGACGCACAGTTCGGGACCCCCTACCCGAGATCCGCCGGTTTTGACACCGACATTAGTGCTTTCATTGAGAGTTCCTCTGTGTCGTCATCATCAGGCTTGATGGCTCCTTCGATCACCATTAGCGATGCAGTCTAGGGTGAGTCTTTTCTCCCCGGACAGATCTTCGTGTTCGGCGGCTTTGCACTGCAGGCCAATCCGCTTGGCCATCTGGAGCAGGTTGAAAGCTACGCCCCTGGCCATCGGGTCAGGTTTGGAAGCTTAAACTACACGGCCGATATCCGCGGAGACTTGATCTTCGACGGATTCAAGCCCTGACCGAGTGCGCCGCACTGCCATCACGGGCAAGATCTAGCTCTACCGTCGGACAGTGCCCTGAAGGCTGCACCCGCGTCCACCCTGACCCTTAATTCGGAGCCAACAGTGCAGACCGAGGGCGGGTGGCTAGACCCCACCGCGGATGACGCAGCCTCAACGGCGATCGAGCCGAACACCAACCTTATCCTTCACAAGGCCCGTGACTCCACACTACCGGACTCTTTTCCGGACTCCGAACCCTCCGCACCCTTGCCAATCGAATCTGATTGGGCGCCAATCATGGAGTTCACCACCGCAGATATCTTTCAGCACTCGCCTTTTGGCGACATATTGAATTCACTAAGGTCTCTCCCTTTTTCAAGAGAGTCCTGGCCGGATTATGACCGGCAGGATTGGGATGCGAACGACGAAGAAATTTGACGCCCACCCACCACCCACTTCATAGCCACTGTCGACGATTTAACCGACGTGCTCGACTTCGACTCAGAAGACATCGACGGTATGGACGACGATCCAGGAGACGAACAGGAACCAGCGCCCATAGGGCACTGGACAGCCACCTCATCCCATGATGTATACATGGTGGACACACCCAAAGGAAACAACGACGAGGAACGGGAGGACGCAACAAAGGATCGTTCCTTCGAAAAGCAGTCAAAGCGGCGGCAAAAGCGCCGCTCTAAACCCCGCCTCGACAGAGAGAGCGGCCATACGGACCCAGCGACAGAGCAGGGCGAGCCGGCGGACGACGAACATGGCATCAAGCAACCATCCGAACAAGGAAACTTAGATAACCAAATCGAACAACCCATCCCCGGCAAAGATAACAGTCCGGATGACCTCACGCCGGACGAGTTCCTGGAACAAAAGAACCTCCACAAATGGCTCGTTGCCACCGCGCGTAGCCTAAAAAAGCAGAGGCGGAAGCTCAAGACTGCGGAAGATGCACTCAGATTCAGATGGAGCAAAGTACTCAACACCGCCGACAAATATGGCGACAGTTGCCACACAAAGAGCTAGCCAAAGCGAAAGCTACTGCAAGAATTTCATGAGGAGGCCTTAGAGCCCCCGCAATCAAAAAACAAAGCACCATCCGGTCGGATAGAAGACCTCATGGCCAACACAGAGCGGCAAACGATACCACACACAAGCGAGCACGTGATCCACATGAGGATCCGCGTCAAAAAGATGGCCCAGCCAGATCTATCTACGGGCCAAGAAAGCAAGCTCTAGCAAGCAATGCGACACTGCATATATCCGAACACCACGGCACACCCAAATACAGGGGTGCCGCACACCCCCTATGTTTCACCGACGAGGTGCTGGACCATGAATTCCCAGCGGGATTCAAACCCGTAAACATAGAGGCATATGACGGAACTACAGACCAGGGGGTCTGGATTGAGGATTATATCCTCCATATCCACATGGCTCGAGGAGATGACCTCCACGCCATCAAATACTTACCCCTCAAGCTCAAAGGGCCAGCCCGGCATTGGCTTAAAGGTCTTCCCGAAAACACCATTGGAAGTTGGGAAGAGCTTGAGGACACTTTTCGGGCAAACTTCCAAGGGACTTATGTCCGACCACCGGACGCAGACGATTTAAGTCACATAACTCAACAACCCGGAGAGTCAGCCCGGAAGCTCTAGAACAGATTTCTCACTAAAAAGAATCAAATAGTCGACTGTCCGAACGCCGAAGCCTTAGCGGCTTTCAAACATAGCGTTCAGGACGAATGGCTCATCAGACACCTCGGCCAAGAAAAGCCAAGAACAATGGCCGCATTAACAAGCCTCATGACCCGCTTTTGTGCGGGCGAGGACAGCTGGTTGGCAAGACGCAGCACCAACGACCCAAGTACGTACGATGTCAAGGACGGAAACGGGAAGCCACGACGCAGCAAAGACCAGCGCCGGAATAAGGGAAACAGTCCGAAGAGCACGACAGTTAACGCCGGATTTAAAATCTCTCGGCAGGGTAAGCAAAAGCTGCCCCTCAAGGATAACAGGGACGAACTGTCTAACCTAAATAAAATCCTGGACAAGATATGTCAAATCCACAGCACCCCTGGGAAGTCTGCAAACCATACCCACAGAGAATGTTGGGTCTTCAAGCAATCCGACAAACTCAACGCCGAACACAAGGGGCTGGAAATACCAAGTGAAGACGATGATGAACCCCACAAACAAAGCACTGGGGAACAAAAGAAATTCCCACAAGAAGTCAAAACAGTAAACGTACTGTATGTGACAAAGGGAAGAAACAAAGTGGCGCTCACAGAGACACGTGCCATGCGGCCTATCACAAAGGAGTTTCGCCACTGGTTGTCAAAACCGATCACCTTCGACCATTGGGACTACTCCGAATGTATCCGGCACACAGGCTGGGCTGCCTTGGTATTAGACCCGATAATCGACGGATACCATTTCACGCGAGTCCTGATGGACGGCGGAAGCAGACTAAACCTGATATATCAGGACACAGTCTGCAAAATGGCGATAGACCCAACAAACATTAGCCATAGCAATATTTCCCTTAAAGGAATAACGCCAGTCCCAGGGGCTCATTGCACGGGCTCCCTCCTATTAGAAGTTACGTTCGGTTCACCCGATAACTTCCAAAGCAAAAATCTAACCTCCCACATCGCTCCATTTCAAAGTGGTTATCAAGAACTACTGGAACGCGACGCTTTCGCTCGCTTTAACGCAATACCGCACTATGCGTCTCTCACGCTTAAGATACCCGGTCCACAAGGCATCATCTCAGTAAAGGGAAACATTGAACGTTCCCTGCGCGCGGAAGATAGTGCGGCTGCCTGGACTGCCACTCACTAAAACTGCCCCACCAACCAGAGCGCCTAATAGGTCGTTAAGACCACGGACACGGCTGGACGAATCCGGCGTAACTATATAATTACTAACGGTTTGATGGTTATACATCCCTACACAAGGGGCTCCGCGCAAGCAGCAACAAAACTCAATTCTATAATTATACTTCGTTTATTTATTATAACATACATTTTTGCACGACTACTTTTCAACTAAGTTCCTCTCTTTTACAGATGAACATCATGCTACACCCGTCCAGGACACGGCACAACGGAGACACAGGGACCCATTCCAAGGATTCCCTTTAGATTAAGACCCTGCGTAAACCTTTTTTACTGTCTCTCGTTGATACGTATCTCCCGGATTCTCCGTACAACCGAGAAGGGGGCTGACATCTTAGCATGTGGCCATGTCAGAATATTGCACGTACCTGGACACTATGGGCTTATTACAAAGGGCACTCTTCAGCTCGTTTACAATCATAAAGACTGAATACCTTAGGGAGTGTTCGGTGTCGCGAGTTTGGCCTTATATGCATCAGCTCCGAATCATCTCTTTGGTCAAATGTTGGGTTTGCCCGGCTCCTGTGTTTTGCTGCCTTATCTTCCGCTCTATCGGCTAAGGCAGCACCAGGAGAACTACTGCGATTGTGCCCCGGTTCAGCCAGGCGAGCACCTCAGTAGAGAAAGCCGAAAACTGACTGTCATGATGTAGCGCGAGACTGGTCAACCACTCGAGGACCTATCGGAATCTTCGGGATTCCTCCGCATTGACGAAGGGTCGTTTCCCGGCCAGACACACACGCGCCCTGAATTCGGGCGAGCGCGACGCCGCCAGGGGCTATATAGTAGCTCCACTGTCAAACTCCTATGGCTAAGTGAAAGTGATGAAGCATTATAGTCTGGTTGCCTAGTTCGCTGCGCTACCACCTCCTTAATGGACCAAGATGTTGGATCAAGTGTGATGATGCGCCTTCTGCGAACACCACCGCTATGCGTGGGAGCTGAAGCCAACGACTGCCATCTTTCAGGTTATATGTACATATACGTAAACAGCCGCACAGGAGGTATTATAATTCTTGCAGGCACAAGTATAAAAAGCTTCTACATTTCAGCAAAATATTGTTTGCAATAAGAACACATGTTATTCGAACATAATATCCTTCGAGCATTGCGTCTCTATTAAACGAGCGCCCTCCAGGACTTCTTGAAAGTAGTGCTCGGCAGGTACTCGGCTTTCACCTGAATCTTGGGCTGCAATAGCGGGGGCTTCCATCTCCGCCCAGTATGTATTGACACGGGCAAGGGCTTTCTGCGCACCCTCCACACACGATGACCTCTTCATCGCGTTGATATACGGCACCGCACCAAGGAACTGCTGCACCAAGCTAAAATAACGGTTCGGCTTTGGCCTTTTCGGCCACAGATGATCCACGACATACCTCATGGAAAGTAAGGACAACCTATTGAGCTCGGCCCATTCGGCCAAACGATCGATCAATGGAAGCGGACGCTCTGGATAGTGGAACTGTGACCAAAACAGCTTTTCCACTTCGCGATCCTTCTGATCTCGGAAGTGTTCGACCGCATCAGCAGCGCTTGCCGCTAAATCCAGATACGCATCCGCCGAACTCCACATCCGGTCTAACGGAGCATATTGAGGATCCCCGACCTTCATCCGCAGCATAAAGGGCTTCCCAGACGCGATATCTCCGGCCTGACGCAGCTCCACCTTCATCGCTCTCATCGTAGAACGAGCATCCTTGGCTGCCGTTGTGGCCTTCTCCAGGTCTATCCGCTCTACCCGGTCTTCCTTTTCAAGAAGCTTACAGCGATCAGCTGCTTTCTTCAACTTCACAGCCATCTCGGCCATTTTTCCTTGCTTCGGCAGTGAGCAGCTTGTTCGGCTTTTAGCTCTTCAACCGCCTTTAAGGCAGCCGCGTCGCTTTTCCTGGCCTGTTCTTTAGCCCGGGCAAGCTCGGCCCGAAGTTTCTCCATGGAGGCAGTCCCATCTACGTCAAGCACATGCGTTATAAGATATTAGCATCAAGCTCCTCTTACCAGGCGCGTCTAGAGAAATTACATACCTTGTGCCTCGCCAAGCCGCTTGTTGACAAGCGCGATGTCGGCATCGGCCACGTCAAGCTGCCGTGTTAGGTCGGCAAATTCATCAGTCCGGATGGCCACCGGACACTTTGCCACCTGCATAGTGGGGGGGTCAGATCTGGTGGCTTGGGTGACAGGGGCGCTAGATGGCTGGGAGTGTGGGTGGACTGCGGGAGACGAAGAAGATGGCGGCGATTTGGGGTGCGGTTGCGAGGGTCTGTGGGGAGTGGGGCTTGGGGACGACCGTGCGGGGGGGGGGGAGTGAGATAGTTGGACGAGTGGGTCATGTGGGGTGTTTTTTCTCTTTCCATGGTGCGTCTCGGGGGTCAGTTCGGTGGGTGGGTGTGCAGAATAAGGTTTTTGTTGTTAGAATAAGGTCTTAAGGGGTGTTGTTACAATAGACCCACCCTATATATATGGCTTGTTCCCTGTAATGACTACGATCAGGGATATTCTATGGTTTGTTCCGTAGTGGTGTGAGACTTCCAATCTTTTTGATTAATTTCTCATTATTTGACGTGATAATAATGATTTATTTTGGTATGTCATGGCGATAAAATAATTTTAGGGTCACAATGGAAAAACATATACTAAAACAACAATTATCAATAGCTTATTATTAATTGTCTTGTATGAACCGAATAAGGTTTCACACAAACAATATAAGCATTCACCTTCATGCAATATTTCTAGTACATATATAAACTCATTTCATGGTACTCAGTTCTTTCCGCAGCAACATGTGCCACTACTTCCTTCGGCGCAACTGCTCTTATCCTTGTCATAACCTCGGTTAACACAGTTAGCCTTGCACGCAATGTTGCCACTAGCTCGGACTGGTGGCGAACAATACTCCACAGATGTACACAGGTCAGTATCTGTGCACAAAGCATAATAGAGATATATATAACCCATCAGGAAAATATATGTTTGTGTATCCAAATACAAGTGAAAAGATCAGGAAAGGAGGAAGAAAACCATACCTATGTAACGCTCTGCTGCATGACCTGGGAAGACAGTGGTGGCCATGGCTACAAGAGCTACGAAGCATAGGGCCCGTGTGTAGTTCTGCATACGTGCCATGGGAGATAGTTAGCTATTCCTTTCCTTCTAATGTTGTGTGTTGATTTTACCGAATGCATGTTCTTTGCGTGGGTGCTTGTGTTTATATTGAGGGAAAGCTAGCAGTGTTGGAGATTAACTCGGAAGAAAATTTTGGAGTGAATTTATTTCTTGCCTTCTATAGTTTTGTAGTAAATAAATGCCACATTGTACATATCCTTGATATAATCTCCGCAATAAATTATTATTTAATCGTATTATGAATTAATGCATCCTTATCTGCATTATGTTAATGCTTCCTTATCCTCATTAATCTCTACTTCTAAATGGGGAGTTAGTAGTCTCGCCTCACTCCCATCAACTATAATGCAAACCTTATATTACGCCCGCGACCGTCATACAAACGACATTTTGCTAAAGCGCAACCAAGTTGGGCGAGCCCATTTGATGCGTGCATTAACACAATCAAATCGGCACTTTCCCAAAACAACTTCATGCGTCAACTCATTCAAATCAAATCATAAAAAAGTCTCAATGGAATCCAAAAGTTACTTGCCTTCCACTACTCATACCCAAATCAAACCAAATCTTAACATCGGCTATAGTCAAAATTGGCTTCCCAGTTGGCACTTTTGCCCTTTTTTTTTCTTCTATTTTTGTTTTTTGGTTTTCCTTCTTTTATACTTCGTTTTTATAAGACCACCATATTATTTTGTTCTCGGCACTTTCAGATAGTCTAATAAGAAATGAAGTATAAAAAAGTGTTGATTTTGTTTTATAAGACCAATAAAGTGTTGATTTGAATTGTCATGCTGGTCTTATAGTATGTCAAAAATTGTAAAATGGGCAGCAAATAAAGTGAAGTTTTTTATAGTCAAAAAGTGTTGATTTTGTTTTATAAGACTAACATATTTTTTTTCTTCAAATTTTTATAAGACCAAAATACTATTAGAATCAACACTTTTCGAAAACAAATCCAAACAAATCGGCACTTTCCCAAAACAATGTCATGCATTAACTCAATCAAATCAAATCTTAAAAAAATCTCAATGAAATACAAACTTCCACTACTCATACCCAAATCAAATCTTGCCAAAACATCAACTATAGTCAAAATTGGCCGGCCCATTAGAGACATACACGTGTATTTTTTCATTTTTCTACTATTTTATTTTTTTCGTTTCCTTTATTATGTTTCTTTTTTTATGACCAACATATTATTTTGTGCTGGGCATACTATTAGAATCGACAGTTTTCGAAAAAAACGAATTAGCACTTTCTCAAAACAACGTCAAGCATTAAGTTAATCAAATCAAATCTTAGCAAAATATCAAATAAAACCAAACTTTCCTTGCCTTCCATTACTCATAACCAAATCAAATCAAATCTTACCAAAAAATAACTATAATAAATGTTGCCGACCCATTTGACGCATGCACGTGTTTTTTCTTCAAAGTTTCCTTTTTGGTTTCCTTCTATATTCATTTTTTCTATGACCAACCTATTATTTTGTGCTCGACATTTTATCAGAATCAACACAGACCTATATGCCATGGTGAGTTGGTAGCGTCGCCTCCATTCCGGTTAAACCTCCACCACCCATTTTTTAAACCAGCTTTTAGCCCAATTATGTACTTAATCCGGTTTTTACATTCCAATTCCACACAAATAATGTAGATCAATCTTCGATATAGAAATCAATCTCGCTAATCATTCTTTAAAGACCAAATCTATGGAAAGGAATCAGTGTTTGGTAAAACAATGCTACATTGATGGAAAGGAATCAATCACATGTCTACAATCTCTCTCTTTATTATTAAGGGCAATCTATTATTAAATGGCAATGCATAGTAGTCCTCGTTGGTTCCCACAACTCCCATCGAATGAAGGGACACCCCATCGATTTTTTTGTTATTCCCCTCCCATTGGTTTAACTGAATTTTTTATTCCTAACTTAGCATGCATCCCATGAGCCTATCTTCCATCTATCTTCAGTGGTCGATTCCCCACCGTGTAGGGATCCTCCTACAGAATGATTGTCAGTGGTCGATTCCATCTATCTTCAGTGGTCGATTGTCATCCTTCCTCCACCATGTTGAGCGACCCCGACCCTCGACAGTGACTGTTGCCCGCTCTGCAGCTGGTCGAGGACATGGCGGGAAGGTGGAGGTGGAGGAGTTGCGGAATCAAACTCTCCCCCGGCGATTTAAAGTCATATGCTCTGCAGCACCCACTCGATTCGGCTCGTCCACACTTGGTCCTTCTGTTCTTGATGTGTGACAAGAGCCTCCATGGAAGCAGCATTCGGGGAATGTGAAATTTGATGTATTACGGTAATAGGATTATTGTTGATTAAACCTCTTTGTGTTTTTTTAAATTAAAGCAATAGAATATGAAATTTGAGTATGGCGGTTGTTCAACCAAAAATAATCTAGCGAGCAATAATAAAATGAAGAATGGCTTCCCGGACATTCCTCGCGGTGGTGGTGGCCACAGCGGCATCGCGAAGCATCGGGTGGTGATTGCGGGGACCACAACATCTCGGAGTGGTAGGTGGCAGTGGCGGCCCTGGGCCAGTGAGTGGGCGGAGATGCCCCTCACAGCCGACATCTGGATCTGCTCCATTCAGCTATGCCCGAGCTTCCAGGTCATTCCTCGTGACATAGGTGGTGACCTACCCATGGATGTCACCCTTCTTCTGCCATGGTGAGCGACCTTGACCCCCCCCCCAAACAGTGACATCAGCCTGCTCTGTGGTAGCTCGAGGACAAGGGGGGAAGGAGGTGGTAGAGCATTTGCAGCGTCACGCTCTCCCCCAACAATTTAAAGTCATCTGCCCTATAGCACATGCTCGATTTGGCTCCTCCACACTCGGTCCTTCTATTGTTGAGGTGTCACAGAAGCCTCCACGGACGTAGCGACCGACAAATATGAACTTTGATGTATGACAATAATAGAACAGTTGTCGATTAGACCTCTTTGTGTGTCTTGAAATTAAATGGTTTGTCATAGAATATGGAATTTGAGTATGACGGTTGTTGAACTAAAAATAATCTAGCGAGCGGTAATAAAATGAGGAATAGCTTCTTAGACATTCCTTGCGGTGGTGGCAGCCATAGCATCATCGAGAAGCAGTGGGTGGCACCGGCGGCGACCGCAACATCTCAGAGCTGTAGGTGGTGGCGTCGGTCCTGGTCTAGCGCATGGGCAGAGATGCTCCTCACAGTCAGCGTCTGAATCCGCTCCATTCAGCCGTACCCGAGCTTCTTGGTCGTTCCTCGTGACGGAGGCAGCGACCGTGGCATCGTGGAGCGGCGGGTGGCCGCGTCCGGCGTCCTAGGTCCTGCGCGAGAGCCGACATGCTATTTAAGAGGGGGTTTTTTCACGGGATATTATTTAACAGGGTCTATGCTTCTAAAGAAAAAAGAATTTATTCTTTTATGTCTATACAAGATTTTGCATCAAATAAAGGCCATCATGGCCTCTTGCATTGATTATGAGATCACATCGAAGAAAGGGATTGTAGGATCGGAAGTATGTCTAGAGGGGGGGTGATTAGACTACTTGACCAAATAAAATTCTATCCTTTTCCCAATTTTAGTTCTTGGCAGATTTTAGCTATCTTAGCACAAGTCAAGCAATCTCCACACACTTCAAGCAAGCATGCAAAGAGTATATGAGCAGCAGAAAGTAAAGCGTGCAACTTGCAAAATGTAAAGGGAAGGGTTTGGAGAATTCAAACGCAATTGGAGACACGGATGTTTTTGGCGTGGTTCTGATAGGTGGTGCTATCGTACATCCACGTTGATGGAGACTTCAACCCACGGAGGGTAACGGTTGCGCGAGTCCACGGAGGGCTCCACCCACGAAGGGTCCACGAAGAAGCAACCTTGTCTATTCCATCACGGCCGTCGCCCACGAAGGCCTTGCCTCACTAGTGGTAGATCTTCACGAAGTAGGCGATCTCCTTGCCCTTACAAACTCCTTGGTTCAACTCCACAATCTTGTCGGAGGCTCCCAAGTGACACCTAGCCAATCTAGGAGACACCACTCTCCAAGAAGTAACAAATGGTGTGTTGATGATGAACTCCTTGCTCTTGTGCTTCAAATGATAGTCTCCCCAACACTCAACTCTCTCTCACGGGATTTGGATTTGGTGGAAAGAAGATTTGAGTGGAAAACAACTTGGGGAAGGCTGGAGATCAAGATTCATATGGTAGGAATGGAATATCTTGAGCTCAACACACGGGTAGGCGGTTCTCTCTCAGAAAATGTGTATTGGAAGTGTAGTTCTATTCTGATGGCTCTCTCCACGAATGAAGAGTGGGTGGAGGGGTATATATAGCCTCCACACAAAATCTAACCGTTACACACAATCTGCCAAACTCAGTGGGACCGAATCGTTAAACTCGGTCGGACCGATTCAGCAAACCTAGTGACCGTTAGGATTTTCGGTGGGACTGAGATGCAACTCGGTAGGACCGATACGGTTAGGGTTAGGGCATAATGTAATCTCGGTGTGACCGATTACACAAACTCGTTGGGAACGATTTTGGTAATAAGCTAACCAGAGAGTTGGTCAGGTAAACTCGGTGGGACCAATTCGCTCTTTTCGGTGAGACCGAAATGTTACGAAAGGGAAACAATGAGTTTACATTGCAATCTCGGTGGGACCGATCGCTCACTTCGGTTGGACCGAAACGTTATGAAGGGAAACAGAGAAATTGCAATCCCATCTTGGTGAGACCGAGATCCCTTTCGATGAAACCGAATTGCTAGGGTTTGTGGCAGTGGATAAGACAAATGAAACTCGGTGGCTCCGGATAGAAAGAATCGGTGGGGCCGAGTTTGACTTTTTGGTTTAGGTCATATCTGGATATGCAAAAGGTAGTTGAGGATTTTGGAGCATATCACTAAGCACATGAAGCAAGAGGCTCATTAAGCAACACCTCGTCCCTCCTTAATAGTATTGGCTTTTCCTATGGACTCAATGTGATCTCGGATCAAAAAAATATATAATGTAGAGTCTTGATCTTGAAGCTTGAGCCAATTCTTTGTCCTTATAATTTTGAGGGATCCACTTTCCTCATCCATGCCATGCCATCCATTGAGCTTCTCTGATATATTCATCTTGGAATAATGTTAGCTCAATGAGCTATATGTTGTTAGGAAATACCAAAACCACCCAGGGATAGTTGCACTTTCAATCTCCCCCTTTTTGGTAATTGATGACAACATATAGATCAAAGCTTCGACAAATGATAATAAGAAAGAAATATATTGTCGCTTTGAGAAGTATGTGATAAGTAAGAGCTCCCCCTAAATTTGTGCATATTTTAAGATTTTCTTTGGACTGCAAATGCACAAAGAGTTAGAATCATGGGTTACTCTTCCATGTCACATACATCTTGGTGGAGCGCTCAAAATGATAAGAATTAAATACATGCACTCATCACCAAGCAAAGTGAATGATCAAACTAAGGATAAACTGATAATAACATCCAACAAGCATTAAGTGTAGCTTATGATCAAACACATGATCATCAATGTCTCACAAATTACGGCATAGTATCTCAAGCACTCAAAAGCAAATAAAGTTCAACCAAGAAGACAAGAGAGAACAAATGCAAACTCTCTCTCTCGAAGCCTATGATCTATACATTTTTCTCCCCCTTTGGCAACAAGTTACCAAAAAGTTCATAGAAAATGCATAGTACTAATCGACTCTCAGTCTTGGTCTTCAGTTGGTGGAGTCCGGATAACACCGAGGACGAAGGCTTCAGTAGAAGTGGTTGGAGCTGCTGGGGTAGGAGCTGGAGCTGGTGGAACTGAAGTTGTAGCTGGTGCAGAAGTGGTAGCTCTGGTGACAGGAACTGGCACTTCAGATGATCTCTGAGATCTGGGCACTTTGGCAAATGCATCAGTTGTGGTCTTGCCCTTCCTCTCCTGCATATCTTCTTGTAGTTGTTCCATGGCAGACTAAACTTCTGTTACTTTCACATCCAGGTCATAGAACTTTTGTTCAATGATTCTTTCCAAGCTCTCTTGGTTTCGAGTCAGGGTGGCCAGTCCTTTCTCAATTCTCAGAGTGGATGCTATCAGGTAACTGAGCTGCTCCTGCTTGTTCTTTAAGAAATACTCAGATGCCTCCTCTTGAGTTGGCATCTTGGCAGCTTTCTCCATCTTTGCCTTCTCCTTCTTTGCTTGAGCATGTGTAGATGATGGTTCATCCTTGTTCATGACAACCTGATTGTCTTCAAAGTCTGGTTGGATGGGCAGGTGTTCCTTGTCCAGCAGGTATGTGCCTGTGCCCATCTTTGAGTTGATTAGCTCTTGAATTTGTGGGGCATATCCACAGCTCCTCTTCTGATTAGCTGCTGTCCTCTTAATGGTCTCTACCATGAGGCTCATCACCTTGAATTTTTGTGGCACATCAAATATGTGGAGCATGTTAATTGCATGGCCTCGGATCATCTTGTGATCACCTGACTTGGGCAATAGAGTGTGCCTCAGAATCCAGTTGATGGTGGGCAGCCCTGACAGAAGGTAATGCACTGAGCCAAACTTGAAAGTGTCAAGTGCTTTGTTTGGGATCTGTTTGTACATGTTGGACATGGAATTGTGATCCATCTTCTTCTTGGCATATATATCCAAGTCATCTTCCTGCTCTTCTAGAGCATTGATCAGCTGTGCCCATTCAACAACTGTTGACTGATATCTGGTTCCTTCTGACATCCACACTATCCTGCCATCTGGATAAAAGTGTGATGTGGAGTAGAATTGCATGATGAGCTCTTCATTCCACTTTGTGAGCTTTTGCCCAACAAAGTATGCAACTCCACAACCCTTGAGGCTGTCATACATTCCAGGATAGTGTTCTTCGTTCTCCTTGATGTATTCCCAATCTACCCATCTCATGTCACATACTATGGGCTTCTTATCCAGCAGAACTGTCTCATAGAAGTCCTGTTGTTCCTTGGTGTGAAACCTGTAATCCACAGCAGTTCTCCTCCTTGAAGCATATGGATCTGCTTCTCTCCACTTCTTCAGCCCTGAATCTCTTCTAATTTTCATGTCCTCAGCCACAGGATGAGCATCATTGTGGTCTGGGATCTTGGGCTTGAGCTTTCTGAGCACTTGTCCTTCTTCTTCTTCAGCAATGTCAAGCACTGGGGCCTTGTTCTTTTCAGCAGCAGATATGTTCCTGGTGTTTCTCTTTGGTGCACTCTTGGGCTTAGATGCAGCTTTGGGTGCTTCCTTGGGCTTGGATGCAGTAGCCCCTGACCTTATGGCATCACCCATAAGCTTTTGTGCCTTAGGTGCTGGTGCATCAACCTCTTCTTCCTCTTCCTCATCTGAGTCTCTCCTCATGGAAGGTTTGCCAAGAACTCTAGCAGTGGTAGTTCTGACCCTCTTCTTCTTCTTATCCTGGCCACTTGCTTCCTCTTCTGATTCCATGGTGAGCTTCATGGTTTCTTCAGTTACAGCCTTCCTAGGCTTAGAGGTGGGAACTCTTCTTGCAGGTGCCTTTTTCTGCATTCCAGGCTTGATGGCTGCAGCTGAGCCATACTCTTTCTTGAGCACCTTCTCTTCGATGTGGCTTCCTCTTCTGCCACATAATCCTCATCAACTGATTCAGAAGTTCTCTTCTTGCTTGCTCTAGTGGCAGCTTTAGGCAGATTGCTTGGGGTGCTCCTGCTAGCCTCATCAGAACTGCTAGAGGGACTAGTGCCCTCACTCAGATGAACCTGCTCCTCAGATTTGTTCTGGCTATCACTTTGATCAGACATGTTGCAAATTCAGACTGCTCACCCTGTGAATAGCATATAGATGAGATAGAGTGGATGAGCATCACAAAATGCAGAGATTTTTGCAAAAGAATGAGTCAAAAAACTTAGTTTCAGTTTTCCACAGAAAGCATTTCGGATCAACCAATTTGCAAACTCGGTGATACCGAAGCAGCTTTTGGAACCAAAACTAGTGAACTTGGTAAGACCGAGTCACAGTTCGGTGGCACCGAGACTGCTAGGGTTTCACAAAGTCCTGAACTCAGTCTCACCGATTTGTAATTCTCGGTCAGACCGAGAACCACATGTGCGATGGCCGTGACCGAATCAGTGGAACCGAGTTCCGCAACCCGGTGGGTCCGAGATGGTTTCAGCGGAAACCTAAACCTAAATTTTCGAATCTCAACTATTCTGAGGATTGTTTTGACTGGATAGGAGTGTTTCAATCGTAGCAAGAATCATAAAGAACACAATGTGCTAGGAATTGGACAGGGAATAGTACTGTGATCGAGTCCATACCCTAGTTCAGTGGCGGACCCGCTACGGGGGCAACGGCGGAGATGAATTCCGTTGACGGCAGCGGAGACCAACGACAGGAGGCGGCTGGCGACGAGGAGGATGATCCGGAGACCCAGGAGGCAGAGAGAGCTATGCGCGGGCGAAGAGGTTTCAGAGAAATTTCCAAAATTTTGCCCGTGAGTATATATAGCCTGACCCTGTCGGTATGACCGAGTGGAACAACTTGGTGGCACCGAGATGCATAACTATTGACAGTTATGGCAACTCGGTGTGACCGAAAAGTTCAAATCGGTTGGACCGAGGTGAAAACCTAGATCGACTAAGTGATCTCGGTATGACCAAAATGTAAGGATCGGTCAGACCGAAAAGCACAAAGAATTTTTGGAAGTTTAAGTCTATGACAAATCGGGGACTCCGAGTGCTCCTCACACAGAGTGGTTTGAATCTGACTTGATCAAATTTTGTGATGTAGCATGAATAGAGTTTAAGACGAGAAAAGCATAGATAGCTAGAGAAGGTTCTTAGGCATTCTTGTTCATCCACTTGGCAAGGAAAAAGAAAACCAATCAATTAAAACAACAAGTGGATGTCCTCGAATGAGTAAAATATGCTGTCAACATGCTCACACAATAAAATGGCAATTGAAATATGTGGCAAAGCATGCACAACCAATTCTAGCATCTATCAAGCAATTGGCGATGACTAGGTCATCTATATATGGTTACATTGACTTAGGAGTCAAATGAGAGCATTTGATCATAGGTCATACTTATCGTTTAAGCACAAGTTGGGTTACCACTTTTACATAAAGCATAGTTGTGTTCACATCATTAGAGTTGCTTTAGCTCAATTCTTAGAGTAAAGCTCCCCCTAGATGTGATATTCCCCCCTAAGAGGGATGAACTAACCTTGGGTTTTGTCGATGATGACTTCATGTAGATGTTGAAGATGTGGATGCTCAATGTTGACGTAGATCAATTGGAGCTATCCATTGGAGTGAATTACACTTTCAATACCTACATGGGTTAGTCCCACAAGGAACAAACAAGGATATCCATAGACATAGAGTGACGCACACACAAGATGATGTCTATGAAAGCTTTTAGGTTACCTTGTCCCTTGACTTACTAACAAGAGGGTTTGTGACTCCTTGAACTAGTGCAAGATGTGGAAGTTGATTGCACTTGTTCTTGCCAAAATGATAAGAGTGAAGTATGTTGGCGGAGTCACCCTCAAGAACTCTCTAGTTTCTTCTTTTGGATCCACACCATCTTGATGGGAATCCTTGGAGTTGTAGTCGTACTTGATGAAGTGGAACTTGAAGTAGTCCTGGGAATCCACTTGACTAAGGTCTTAGGAGCTTCTTCAAATGCATCAATTTCCTCTTGAAGCTTGTCCTTGCCTTTTTGCTTGTAGTCTTGTGGTAGAAGATCATCTTGAGCTTATGTCCCTTTGAAAGAAGTAGGATCATACTTCTCGTGTTGAGGAACAAACTTTGTCTTGGGGTATTGATCTTCTTCCCACTCAACTCCATTGGCATTGAACTTTCGTTCAAAACCAACACCTTGATTCTTCCGGTGCCTTCCTTGCTTGCGTACTATTTCCTCGAATTGCTTACTCCCGGCAAGGCTCTTGTACACTCCTTTCTCTATAATTCCCTTCAATAGGCTATTTTCTTTCTCAAGTGTAACTTGGCTAAGAGAATCATTAGTGGAATCAAGAGAACTACTAGAAGCAACAATACTGGATTCAACATGATCATTGTTACTACTAGAGGAAGAATCTTTCTTGTTCTTGTTACTAGACTTGACTTGAGGCATGTAAGTAGATAAGAATAAACGCTTGGCAATGTAAGAAGAACTTTTCTTACGAAGATCATCATTGAATGCTTTTAGGAACTCATGCTCTTGCTCAAGGTTGAGCTTTTCAAAGCGTAATTTCTCATGTTTCTTAAAAGTTCTCGATGATCTTCTAAGATAGTTTCATGAGCTAACTTAATAGTGTTTAGTTCTTTAGTTAGAGCCTCAATCTTCTCCTTATCATTGTCATTCGTTTTATCTTGATTAGCATGATTAATTGACGTTTCTTCATAGTATTCATCACTAGAGTTGTCAACAAGTAAATCATCATCACCTAACAAGTCATCTTCATCACTATTGAAATCAACATACTCGAGGTGTGATACCTTTGGGCCTTTAGCCATGAAGCATGTTCCAACTCCTTCATTTAGTGAGTCAAATATGTCATAGGAGTTGGTTGACACAAGTGCTAGACCGGCAACACCTTCATCTTGAGTATATTCGGAATCGGAGTGATAACTTCTCTCGGAGTGGTTGTCGGAGTCGGAGCCGGATACCCATTCACCAACATGAGCTTGATGTCTTCGTTTTGTGTAGCTCCTTGATGACTTGTCCTTTCTTTCCGAATCCTTGCTTCTCCGTGAGTATCTTCGTTCATAACGATCATCTCTACTCCTTCTTTCTCTAGATGGTGATTCCTCTCTTCTGCTTCTTCTTTTGGGAGAGTCTTCTCTTCTCTTGTAGGGAGCCGTACACTCATTGGAATAGTGTCTGGGTCTTCCACAATTGTAGCAGTTTTGCTCTCGACTAGAAGATCTTTTGTCATTGTAGGACCTTGACTTGGAGCTTCTATATTTGCTTCTACTCTTGTAGAACTTGTTGAAGTTCTTCACCATTAAGCTCAATTCTTCATTGAAGGTTTGTTTCTCACTTGATGATGTGGGGGCTTCACATGAGGCTTTGTAAGCACCACTTGATTTGTTGTGAAGTTCCTCTTTATCCTTGAGTGACATCTCATGAGCAACAATTCTTCCAATGACTTCTGTTGGCTTGAGATCTTTGTAATTGGGCATCATTTGGATCAATGTGCACACGGTATCATATTTTCCATCCAAGGCTCTTAGGATCTTCTTGATGATGAATCTATCGGTCATCTCTTCACTCCCTAAGCCGACAATCTCATTTGTGATAAGAGCGAGCCTAGAGTACATTTCAGCGACACCTTCACCATCCTTCATTTTGAACTTGTCAAGTCGACTTTGAAGCACATCCAACTTGGATTCCTTGACGGAGTCGGTACCTTCATGCATATAAATCAAAGTATCCCAAATTTCCTTTGCATTCTCAAGACGGCTGATTTTGTTGAATTCTTCGGGGCACAATCCGTTGAAGAGAATATCACAAGCTTGAGCGTTGTATTGCAGCATCTTCAACTCTTCCGCGGTAGCTTCATGGTTTGGTTCTTTCCCATCAAAGAAGTCACCTTGCAAACCAACACACACAATAGCCCAAACGGTGGGGTTATGTCCAAGAATATGCATTTTCATTTTATGCTTCCAACTAGCAAAATTAGTACCATCAAAGTAAGGACCTCTACGGTGATAATTTCCCTCGCTAGACGCCATACTCTCCTAGGTTGTGAAACCAAGGATATGACCACCAAAAGCTATGGAAATCAAAGCAAATGGAAACCAAGGCTTTGATGCCACTTGTAGGATCGGAAGTATGTCTAGAGGGGGGGTGATTAGACTACTTGACCAAATAAAAATCTATCATTTTCCCAATTTTAGTTCTTGCAAATTTTAGCTATCTTAGCACATGTCAAGCAATCTCCACACAATTCAAGCAAGCATGCAAAGAGTATATGAGCAACGGAAAGTAAAACATGCAACTTGCAAGAATGTAAAGGGAAGGGTTTGGAGAATTCAAACGCAATTGGAGTCACGGATGTTTTTGGCGTGGTTCCAATAGGTGGTGCTATCGTACATCCACGTTGATGGAGACTTCAACCCACGGAGGATAACGGTTGCGCGAGTCCACGGAGAGCTCCACCCACGAAGGGTCCACGAATAAGCAACCTTGTCTATTCCATCACGGCCGTCGCCCACGAAGGACTTGCCTCACTAGCGGTAGTTCTTCACGAAGTAGGCGATCTCCTTGCCCTTACAAACTCCTTGGTTCAACTCCACAATCTTGTCGGAGGCTCCCAAGTGACACCTAGCCAATCTAGGAGACACCACTCTCCAAGAAGTAACAAATGGTGTGTTGATGATGAACTCCTTGCTCTTGTGCTTCAAATGATAGTCTCCCCAACACTCAACTCTCTCTCACAGGATTTGGATTTGGTGGAAAGAAGATTTGAGTGGAAAGCAACTTGGGGAAGGCTAGAGATCAAGATTCATATGGTAGGAATGGAATATCTTGAGCTCAACACAAGGGTAGGTGGTTCTCTCTTAGAAAATGTGTATTGGAAGTGTAATTCTGTTCTGATGGCTCTCTCCACGAATGAAGAGTGGGTGGAGGGGTATATATAGCCTCCACACAAAATCTAACCTTTACGCACAATCTGCCAAACTCGGTGGGACCGAATCGTTAAACTCGGTCGGACCGATTCAGCAAACCTAGTGACCGTTAGGATTTTCGGTGGGACTGAGATGCAACTCGGTAGGACCGATACGGTTAGGGTTAGGGCATAAAGTAATCTCGGTGTGACCGATTATACAAACTCGGTGGGACCGATTTTGGTAATAAGCTAACCAGAGAGTTGGTCAAGTAAACTTGGTGGGACCGATTCGCTCTTTTCGGTGAGACCGAAATGTTACAAAAGGGAAACAGTGAGTTTACATTGCAATCTCGATGGGACCGAACGCTCACTTCGGTTGGACCGAAATGTTACGAAGGGAAACAGAGAAACTGCAATCCAATCTTGGTGAGACCGAGATCCCTATCGGTGAAACCGAATTGCTAGGGTTTGTTGTCACAGCCCCAGAGTTTGCTTTTAACTTGTGGCATTGCATCCATGCATCATGTTTAAATTTCATGAAATTTCAAAATGGGGATTGATCAACCCCTAGTAATGAAACAATGCAAATAGGTTCAACTTCAAAATATTTTCAAAGAACCCAAATTGGTTTGCAAAAATGTTCATGATTAATGGAAAAAGGTGAAAACCATATCCAGAGATGATGAATATTTTTCCAAGACATTTTTGGTATTTGAGTTAACCCATATTGTATTTGAATTGGGGCACTTAAATTCTATAAATAACTTTAATTGCTCCAACATATTCTGAAAATAGCTAAGGGCCTCTGTAATATTTCAGTTAATGCCCAAAATTATTTTCAGGATTTATCAAAATGATTTAGTTTCTAAAACTAAATCAAAACAAACTACAAAAAATAGAAAATAGAAACAAATGGAAAGGCAGAAGACTTACCTGGCCTTACCTGTGCAGCCCACTTAGCGGCCTAGTAGGCAGCCGGCCTGCTAGGCCCAGCCCAGCCCCTCGCGCGTCGTCTTCCTCGCGCCTACTGGCGTTGTGCGTGGCGTGCGCACTGCCGAGCCGCGGCCACCTCCTGCTGGCCACGCAGCTACTCCCCCTCGCCCTAGACGCTGCCACGCGACCCCCCCCTCAATCTCCTCGCTACTCTCCCTCACTCTCTGCTCTCTCCTTCGCCCCCTAGCCTCCTCCAAGAGTGTGACCGAACGCAGCCGTCGCCGCCGACGAGCTCCCCCGCGACCATAGCCATCTCCGAGCCTCTCCGACGGGCCCCCGAGCTCCACCGTGACGCCCCGGACCTCTCCGCCGAGCCACATGATGCCGGACGCCCTGGAGCACCGTCGTTGACACCATCTTCTCCTTCTGCACCGACGGCCGTCGTCGACCGATTCGTCGTCACCAGGCCATCCCCGACCCCGATGAGATCACCTACGACCCCGTCGTGAGCTCCTCTACCGAACCCCTCTCTCCCTGTCGTCGTTCTCCTCCTCTAACCCCGCTGTCCATCGGAGCTGAAAGCTCACCGCCGCCATGGTTCTTCACCGCCGTGGCCAGGGTCACCGCAGCCCGCGCCTAAGCGCGTCACCGTGCTCAGTGAACCCCCAGGAGCGCGTAGCACCTGCCAGTTTATCCCCCTAGTGCCCCGTAGCAACCAACCCGTCGATGGCCGAACTCCGGCCGCCGCCTACGTGGTCGTGGTCGTCGTTTCCTGCGACCCCGCGGCCTCCCGAG